>CM060352.1:20570225-21994674 GCA_030545235.1 Helianthus tuberosus
ACCGCACGTCGATGTTTGCACAAGTTTTGCGAATGGGTTGTCAAATTGTATAGCAAGCGATACCTGCGGAAACCGAACGCAAACGACGTTCAAAAATTATATCAAGCACACGAACAGAGACATGGTTTCCCAGTTAGTGCGGAACAACAAGATTTGAACATGTTCGCTCTACGTAACGAGTACACACATCATAACCTACAAGCGGACTTGGTGGAGTACATTTGGAACAACGCTCAAAACGAACCCGACCACGACATGGAAGACGAAGACTAGTAGCTTATTTTAATATATTAGGATATTTTTAAGTTTATTTTTTTTAAGTTAATTTTTTTTAAGTTTAATTTTTTTTTAAGTTTATGTAATGTTTTTTAATATTAATGAAAATATTTTGTTACTTTATTTGTTAAATGTTAAAAAAAAGTTGAAGTTAAAAAAAACAAAAAAAAAACATAAAAGTGGTGGAGGACTATGACTAGGACCATCCTCCCATGCCTTTTAGTTTTGGAGGATGGACCATCCTTGGGAGGACTATGACATGGCGCCTACGTGGCGGATCATCCTCCAAGGATGGTCCATCACCATACCCACTAGCCTTATTTACACTCATAAAAGAAATAAAATTATGCTTTTAGAAAACAACAAACTTTTTCAGAGTTTTTTTCTCAAACTAGTGTACTTACAAAAAGTATTTACCATTTTGGGTATTTTGAAAAATATTGACCTAAATGGGTATTTTTCTAATTGATTTGTCTCTCTCCTAATTTAATTGCTTAAAGCCTAAATTAATTATTCCCAAATAAAACATAGTGATTTTGTTAAATAAACTTATTTTTCTAAATTATTATATTTTTTTAGCTTATGTTTTTTTAGATAATATACATATGTTTTCAATTTGTAATAAAAATACTTCAAGTTTGAAAGTAAAAATTTATGTATTTAGCTGTTACTCTAAGAACAACAAACTTATTTAATTATTTACTTAATTAAGGATACCTAAAAAAATTATGTATTTAGCTTGTTATAAGTTTTTTTATCATACGTTTTTGTAAATTGATCTTCAACGTAATTGTGTTTTTCGATTAATATATCTCGGTTTTTTAATTTTTAATTTGTAATAAGAATACCTTGAAGTTAAATATATGTAATTTGGCTTTTATCTTAGTAATAAAAAACTAATTTAATCATTCACTCAATTTATTAAGAGAGTAATCTTGTTCTCTTTACTAATTTGTATATTTTATTCTCAATTGTTGTTCGACTCTGTTAATAAGTAATGACTAAATAAGTTTTTATTCTTAGAATAAAAAGCCCAGCTAAATACATGAATTTTTACTTTTAAACTTAAAGTATTTTTATTACAAATTATAAACAGACATATATTAATTATAATTAAAAACGTAAGATAAAAAAATATAATAATTTAGAAAAAGTCAGTTTATTAAATAAAAATACTATGTTTTATTTAGGTATCATTAATTTAGGATTTAACCAATTAGATTAGGAGAGAGACAAACAAATTAAAAAAGAGAAAAACAAAAGTATCCATTTAGGTAAATACTTTTTAAAGTACCAAAAAAGGTAAATAATTTTTATAAATACACTACTTTGGGAAAAAACTCAACTTTTTCATGCTTTACAAAAATTGTAGTTTTATAATATATCATGTCTTTTAAACGTATTAGTCTCCCTAGTACATAATTTATATGTGTATGGGCACGCATATATATGTGCATGGCTCGAAGCGAACTCTAAAATGGGTCTTTTTTTGTAATTTTATTTATGTTAAGATTATAACACATGGAAATATGATGATAAACATCACACGTGTTTTGTATGTGATATTTAAAAGGCACACAATCACACATATTTACCTTCGATATTGAAGATTATTAATCGAACTTAAACCCTTAACCACAAATTTAAGTCTAACTAGTGGAATTACCCCACGCATTGCAACGGGAGTTTGGTCTAAATCGTTTCGCTTTGTTACATTACTGACACTCAGTGTAGCAACCGAAAAGCGACTACCGATGCTTGTATTGTAAGTCATGGGTCGTATTTGGTGGTTATTTATATAATTTAATTAACAAATCAAACGTTTTAACAAAAATTAATACTAATATAATGACTCAATTAATACCTTGTTGTGAAACAACTAAACCTATTAGCAATATAAAGAGAAGAATATGAGAATGAGGGAATGTAAATATTATTGATTGATCTATGTACACCATATACAAATGCCACTATATATAGGTATAAAAGAAATAAAAGAGATAGAAGTTATAGGAGTTATGTATGTGGAGAGTCACCACATAAATAATACATTCATAACACTCCCCCTTGACTATCCACATACCTTTAATACGCTTGGTAATGCTGCCTCGTTAAAAATTTTGCTAGGAAAACCCAGTGGGACAAAACCTCAGGTAAGGGAAAAAGAGTGCAACGCGTATTTTCTCCTCCTGATACTTTTGGATCAGGTATGTTGCCTCATTAAAAACCTTACTAAGAAAACCCATTGGGATAAAACTTAAGGGAAAAAGAGTGCAACTTGTATAATGCTCCCCCTCATTTTTACATGTATCCTATAAGTGACACAGGTCCGGCTTCTTTGAAACTTGCTCAAAACTTCGTAATCTATTGATGTGCAGCTTGGTATGTTGCTTGATCCACTAATGTCAAACCCTTCAATGAGCATTGATGTATGATCTTCATGTGAAATTTTAATTGTCTTCACTTGTAAGTAGATACCATAAGTTCCATGAATATATTTTGTTACATTCCCTGCACATACAAAACTAACCAAACCTGTTGATGGGTTAGTAAAATATGAATCCATATCTTTTGTACCTTAAGGGTATAAAAATATATGTTTTACCCATTACATTATCTCCTCGCTATACGCGAGTTATATCTTGTCAATGAATTGCATGACATATGTCCATGTATACATACTAGCAAGATATACAATTTGTATTTAACTATGGTACTTCAGGACCAATGATCTTTGCTTCTTTGATAGGAGATGATAAGAGTCATTTTCTATACCAACTACCTGGACATCATAAAATGTACGTATACCATAAGCGTTGTGCGTATGAAAATGTCCACCATTTTCTAGATGTATTATGATTGATGGATAATAATAATGCAAATGCTTGTTCTACATATCAAGCCACATATTTGCAATACCATCTTTAATTTGTAAATTCTTCCTCTAATAATTGAGCTCATTTTTATCTTTTCAGGAGATTCAATGATATCATCAACATATATTAGAATACTCATAAACCTCATATTGTTCTTTTAATGAAATCAAATGAATTCACTACAATTTATGTATTTCTCTCTTTGCTGAGCTCATTAGTAAGTCGATTATACCATATTTGAATCGACTATTTTAGTCCATACTATCTTTTTTAACTTTATAAATATACATTCCCGTACTCCTTTCCACTTTGACCAACAATGTATGTGCATATACTCTTTAGGAGTGTTGACACACAAACCTCCTCATTGAATTTATATTATATGCAAGGATGTCTTAAACACTTGCTTCATTTGTAAAATTCATATTGTACCATGTTTGTACACTGTGTACATTGAGATGCCATAATAACCAGGTACACATTATCTATGTATGTTTATTGGAGTATTGGTGCACAATAATTATATCCATAAGGTGTTTCAACTAACCTCTTAAGCACTCAAATGCTTTAGGATACTCATGGGGAGTTCCAGTTATATTCAATTCAATAACATATACAACATGTATACGTATTCAGATCTGAATTTATATAATAATCATAATATTCTTGAGAACTTAGTTTATACGACTTAGTATCAAGTCATACATAACTTTCATAAGACGCATGTCAATTCTCTTTTGTATATTACCAGACTAATAAGATATTGGAAAGTCAAAACATCCACCACGGGAGAATACGTCTCCTCATAATCAGTTATAAGCCTTTGTAAAAATTCTTGTGCCACTAATTTTGACTTATATCACTTAATTTGATTTTCACATGATTCGCGTAAAAGACACATTTGTATCCAGTATATTTTACAACTTCAGTTGTATGGACTGTTGGTCCAGAAACTTTCCATTTCATTAGAGAACTAAACTCTGCCTTATTTGCGTCTTTCTATTTTGGCCAATCATTTCTTAATATTCATTCATAGGCATATCTTAATTCTTGATCCTCGTCATTTAATCATTTTAAGCGCTACATTATATATAAAAGTATAACGACGTCGATTTTTATTCGATTCCATACATATCTTTGACATGATACAACTTATTGAGATCTCTTTATTTTCAGGTACCTGAGGTTCTTATTGAACCATCATGTCTAATGTCTTTGCAGGAGATCCTATTACTATAACCTCAACTTGACCATCTTAATTACTTGCTCCAATTTTTGAGGAATTTTATTATTGGAATCGACTAGTCTACCACGCTTCAGGCGTGCAATAGACTCATTACGAAATATGTGGTTGTCCTCTTGGAACACAATATAACTGGAGCATAAGCAGTTGATTATGTGACTTACTTAGTCACTCTATTTAGGTCAGTGAACTTGTCTGGTAATTTGTTCTTTAATATTGGTAAATGAATTATACTTCAAACTTCTATTTCATAGTTTATAGTCTGAGGATCAAGATGACATGATAATTCATTTCATTTTTCACTTTCCAACTGCTTGTTATCTCCCCCTAATGTTGGGAACATTCATTCACTAAAGTGAAAACCAATGAGCCATAAACAAATTTCTCACTAATGGCTTTAAGTATTCAATCATAGACAATTATTTATACCCAACATATTCTTAAACTTTTTAGAAGTTCCATCTTTGTGCGGTATGGTGGATGAGTTTCAATATATGTCGCACAACCAAAATCTTTGATGAGACATCTTTGGTTCCTGACCAAAAACCAACTGTATGGGGGAGAACTACAACTTATTGGCTTGATGTGAATTGATGGTACTATATATAAAATTACATGTACCTAAATGAAATTTTGCTTCTCTCATGATCATTGGTTATTTAACCAATAGTAATCTGGATTAATATGCTTGCTATCACATTAGCTAAGCCACAATCACACAAGCTTCAGGTTGTGGATTTGATAACCATTTAGACGATGCATCGATTTCAGAATACTAAATGGTATCATGTCGGGATACACATATTCCCTTATTATTTCCAAGATATTTAGGGATCTAAACCATACTTTAGTTGGTATATCAATAACTTCCCTTGAGAGCAAATATTGCATGTGTAAGTACCATGAAGAATCTTCTAGTTCTTTGATATTTTTTCACATCATCTAGACTCGGTATGGTCTAATCGGTCATGCCAATCATTAAATGTTTATGAACCATAAACTTCGGGTTTGTTATCATCATATATGCTTTTAGTTGCACTCGTGTTTGTTCAATACACAAAAAGAAAATACAAGAGAATAACAATTATTATTTCAATCATTCACATTATAACATGTTTTCCATATTTTATTCTCGTATAATCACTTCCTTATATTGCCACTTCTTATGGTCGATTTCAATATAAACATGGTTGAGGATCATTACAGTTTCCTCATTTACCATGATCATAACCTTTATAACGATCGTTTTATAGTCATTGCAATATATACATGGTTGATCACATTACAGGAGCATCATTTCTCAATTACCATGCTCACGATCTTTGCACCAATTATTATATCATCACATTTTATTCAAGGAATAATCATACAACATTAATGGTGGAATCATTACAATTTCCTTAGTTATTACATCATTGTGACCTTTCACTGATCGTTATATCATTACATTCACTTTAGGGAATGGATAGCTCCACACAACTTTTATTCTAGTAATAACCTTGAATATTCTTTAATAATATTGCTACTTTATGAGCATATGATCATATATGTATTACTTGCACTATGTTTTATGTGCACATTGTTTGTATACTAAACATATAAAATACGAGACAACAACGTATTAGCAACTCAAACTTTCAACACTTTATTCTCATATGTTCACTCTCTTTATTGGCCTCTTTTGGTGGTCTATCTCGTTATTAACATGACAATCATTACCCCTTTTTATAATCGATTTCATTATTAATTTGATCATCATACCAAATTTTCAGTTATGTCCATGATCATAATGATCAATATATAGTCACATTCACTTTGAAGAATGAAGGAAAGCCAAAAAATGCTTCATAGCTTTTCATTACATGAAATCATTTCAAACTTTTCATTTGATATTGTAAGGTCTAAACTTTTGAAAGAAACTAACGAGCTTTCATTTGAAAAAAGAGCAAACGGGTCGAATAATTCATAACAAAAATTCTGCATTTAATTTCGTGATAACTAACGAAGTAGTTAAAAAAAGAGTTTACAACCCAAACGTTTCATAAACAACTAACATAGTCTTTTAACTACAAGTTCAACATCTAACGGCTACCGGGTTATGTTACTTACAAAGGACCCGTTTTAACAAAAGAAAACCATTTAACAAAAGTTTAAACCATAACTAGTTTCTTCGCGGAAGCGTGCATCATGAGTGTGTTCGATCCAAGTAGCGTCGTTATCAAGTTGCTTTACCTACATACAACCAATCCATTAGACAATTTAATTCATAAATTTATACGACATCAAATTACTAATTGAACTTCAAGAAAACATTTAAACCTTCTTCCAAACATGAATTTCTTAACTTGGTACATTATCACTTCAACTCATTCAACCCATATTCTTATCATATTTCGACTTTCACTAACTCAATACAAGTATACGGTCTCAACTTTAAGAAAATATCATTTTAAATTAATGCATACTAATAATATTTCGTAAGCAAAGGAACTTACCTTTGTCGTTGTTCGTTTGCAATCCGGAGCGACTTGAACTTTCTTCTTTGATCCCTATAAGCCAAGAATCGCATACTTTAGGCTTATGTCATTCTTTTTCATTCCGTTATCAACTTATTTACATTAAAACACAACAATTCTCAATTCTAACCATTTAACTTTGTAAAATCATTTGTTCACCTTATTCAAGCATTTTAACAAACACTTGGTGTGCGTATTACTAATTAAGCATAATGTACAAGTATTATATGTATAATATAGCTAGTTCATATCAATAACATCAAGAACATCAATTTCAATCAAAATCTCATACAAACTTCATCCTAATTCGATGACAAATAGCAACATCTTATTAAGAACATCATCATACAACATCATTTATGCTAATTTACGCAAAAATTTCATGTTACATATCACTACCATTCTATTCTAAGTGGGTTTTTACTTTTAACCATCAATTAGGCCGAATTCAAGCATAATTCAAGCTCTATATGGAGTTTCTAACACATGTTCATACTAATTTCACATAAATTCGAGTTTTACTTAAAACCCATTTCATACATGATCATTAAATCATTAATTTCAACATACCTTATGTAGAGAACTCTTAGATGGTTATGAATCTCATCACATGCACAAGAATTTGATTCTAACTCATCCTCAATTGGCAGAATTTCTAGTTGATATTGAAGAGGTGGGTGTTGCTCTTCCTGCCCTAAACTTCGACACACACACACACCCCACTAACTGGCTTCAAGTTTTTGTTATAACATTCTTATTACTAACATTCACCTTCAGCCCCCTTATGTTTAACTACTTGTCATTTATTTACCCATCCGTTAATTAGATTTCTTTTTCTCTTAATAAACTTTGTTTATACTACTTAGTTAGTTTTACTAGCATGGTAAATAACATGCTATTATTAAAAGTCTAAGGTTACCATTTAATCCTAAGGCTTCATACATGAATATTATATCGAAACATATAATAATATAATTTTGGGGCGTTACAAGTCTACTCCCCTTAGAGATGGTTTCGTCCCCGAAACCTGATTTACGTACCGAATAAAGACGGGTAGAACCTTCTCATTTCATCCTCCAGTTCCCAAGTGTGAAATGACCCCTTTCTGTGTTGCCATTGGACTAATACTTGCTTGATTTCCTTGTTGCGAAGAGTCTTCACCTTGGAATCCTTTATAGCTACCGGTCTTTCTATGTAATTCATTTTCTCGTCTACTTCAATGTCTTCAAGGGGTAAATGAGTCGTTTCATCCGTTAAACACTTCCGCAATTGTGACACATGAAAGGTGTTGTGAATCCCTTCTAATGATGAGGGTAGTTCCAACCGGTAGGCTACCTTTCCGATACGAGCTAAGATTTTGAATGGTCCGATATACCGGGGACCCAACTTTCCTCGCTTACGAAATCTAATTATGCCTTTCCACGGGGATACCTTCAAGAACACTCGGTCCACCACTTGGAACTCAATAGGGCGCCTTCTTTTATCTGCATAAGACTTTTGTCGGTCTTGTGCCGCTTTTAATCGGGTCCGTACTACGTCGATCTTTTCATTAGTTATAGCTACAACATCTTTAGGCGCGAGTTCTCTTTGTCCCACTTCTCCCCAACAAACCGGGGTTCTACACCTTCTCCCAACATTTCATATGGCGCCATTTGTATGCTTCTTTGGTAGCTGTTATTGTACGAAAATTCCACCAATGGTAGATGTTCATCCCAGTTTCCCCCGAAATCCATAACGCATGCTCTCAACATGTCTACAAGAGTTTGAATGGTCCTTTCGGATTGACCATCCGTCTGTGGGTGATATGCGGTACTTACGTGCAATTGTGTACCCATTCCTTCATGAAACTTCTGCCAGTAGCGGGAGGTAAATCGCGTATCCCGGTCCGACACAATAGACACTGGCACACCGTGGCGGGAAACGATTTCATTCACATAAATTTCCGCTAACCTTTCAGATGAGTAAGTTTCCCGAATGGGTAAGAAATGGGCACTTTTGGTAAGTCAGTCAACAATGACCCATATCGCATCACGTCCCTTTCTCGTTCTAGGAAGTTTGGTTACAAGATCCATGGTTACTTCCTCCCATTTCCATACCGGGATCTCTAAAGGTTGCAGTTTCCCGTATGGTTTTTGATGTTCTGCCTTTACTTGGGAACACGTCAAGCATTTGGATACATACTTAGTAATGTCGCGTTTCATTCCCGGCCACCAATAATTTTCTTTCAAATCCCGATACATTTTAGTGGCTCCCGGATGAACCGAGTAACGGGACTTATGTGCTTCTTCCAATAATAAGGTCTTTGCTTCACAATGTCGTGTTATCCAAACCCGCCCATACCTTGTTTTTAATCCGCTCGCGTTTACTTCAAGTTTATTATCGAACCCTTTCGTCCTTTCACTTTTCGGATCACCTACATTCAAGGACTCATCTTGCGCTTTTCGTATTGTTTCGAGAAGGTTTGGCGTGACTATCATTCTCATCAAATTTACCCGAATAGGCGGTGGGTATTCTTTCTGACTTAATGCATCCGCTACAACATTGGCTTTACCCGGATGGTAAAGAATGTCACAATCGTAATCCTTGATCAATTCTAGCCACCTTCGTTGCCTCATATTAAGATCTTTTTGCTCGAAAAAGTATTTAATGCTTTTGTGATCTGAATAAATTGTACACTTTGTTCCATACAAATAATGCCTCCAGATTTTTAAGGCAAAAACTACCGCTTCCAGTTCTAAATCATGGATTGGATAATTAATTTCATGCTGTTTCAGTTGTCTTGAAGCGTAGGCAATAACTTTGCCTCGTTGCATCAAGACACATCCTAACCCTTGATGAGATACATCCGCGTAAACCACTAAGTCTTCCATTCCCTCTGGCAGGGTTAATATGGGAGAGCTTGACAATTTCTTTTTTAACATTCGGAAAGCTTTCTATTGATCATCACCCCATTCAAACTTTTCTTCCTTCTTTGTCAGTTTGGTTAAAGGGGGGGCTATTTTGGAGAAATCTTGGATGAATCTCCGATAATAGCCGGCTAGACCGAGGAAACTTCTTATTTCACTAGCATTCTTCGAGGGTACCCATTTTATCACGGCTACCACTTTAGAAGGAACCACCAAAATCCCTTTTTCATTAATTACATGGCCTAAGAACTGCACTTCCCTGAGCCAAAACGCACATTTAGAAAACTTAGCGTATAATCTTTCCTTTCGAAGCGTCTCAAGTACCTAACGTAGATGACTCGCATGTTCAGACTCGCTACGAGAGTATACTAAAATGTAATCAATAAACACTATGACGAATTGATCTAGCATATTTCGGCATACTCTATTCATTAGATCCATAAAAGCGGCAGGAGCGTTAGTTAACCTGAATGACATTACTAAAAATTCATAATGTCCGTAACGGGTTCTGAACGCGGTCTTAGGTACATCCTCTTCCCTCACTCGTACTTGATG
The DNA here is from genome assembly GCA_030545235.1 of Helianthus tuberosus. Taxonomy (NCBI): domain Eukaryota; kingdom Viridiplantae; phylum Streptophyta; class Magnoliopsida; order Asterales; family Asteraceae; genus Helianthus; species Helianthus tuberosus. The sequence goes on from CM060352.1 coordinate 20,580,598, forward strand.
GTAACCCGATCGCAAGTCGATTTTTGAGAACTAACTTGCCCCTTGTAATTGATCAAATGGATCATCTATTCTCGGAAGGGGATATCTGTTCTTTATCGTGAGTTTATTGAGCTCACGATAGTCGATGCACATTCTCATCGACCCATCCTTCTTTTTAACGAACAAAACGGGCGCTCCCCACGGGGACACGCTAGGGCGTATGAAGCCCTTGTCAAGAAGTTCTTGTAATTGGACCATTAATTCCCGTACTTCCGTGGGTGCCAACCGGTAAGGGGACTTGGCTACTGGTTTGGCATTTGGTTCCAACTCGATACGGAACTCGACTTCCCGCTGGGGTGGAAGTCCCGACAATTCATCCGGAAACACATCCGGGTATTCATTCACTATCTTAGTATCTTCAATTCTTAAAGCACCTAATTTCGTATTGACAACATAAGCTAGAAATGCCTTACTTCCATTCTTCACATACTTAACCGCTTCTAAGATAGTACAGAATTTTGCCTCTACCTCCCTTTCCCCATGAATACTTACCTGCCTTCCCTTAGGAGATGTCACATGAATAATTTTTCTTTCGCATAAGATTTCCGCATGATAGCAGGTTAACCAATCCATACCTACTACTACCTTAAATTCTCCCAAGGCCATAGGAATCAAATCAATATCAAAATCCTCATCCTCGATGGTAATTTTACAATTTCTACATATCTCATGCAAAAGGTAACTCTTACAGTCGGCTATTTCTACCTCCAAAAATGTAGGCATTCTTTCTATTGTAAACAAAGGAAATTGTATAAAATCGTTTGAAATGAATGATCTACTAGCTCCGGTATCAAACAACACATATGTAGGTATAGAGTTTATCATAAATATACCTGACACCACATTCGGGTGAGCTCTAGCTTCTTCCGTAGAAATTTGGAACATTTTTCCTTTAGCTTTAGCGGGTTCTTCCTTCTTTCCTTCTTTCTTCGTCCCTTGTTTGAGTTTTGGGCATTTGGCCTTCACATGGCCCGATTCATTACAGTTGTAGCACACTCTCTTGGGGTTTGGGCAATTATAATACAGATGCCCTTCTTGACCGCAGTTGTAACATCTTTTCCTTCCCAATAGACATTCTCCCGAATGGGGTTTTCCACACGTTTTACATCGTGGAAACCCTCCCTTAGAAACTTCTTTCTTTCCTTGATCATGTGCCTTAGGCTTCTTGGAAGAACTTTGTGTTGATCCTTTTTCAATTTGTCTTTTCTCCCCGCGTTCAACCTTTCTCTTCAACTCAATTTCCCTATCCCTTGCCAAATCGATAAGCTCGTCCAAAGTTTCATATTTGGAAGGAGTTATGAACTCCCGATATTCAGCCTTTAGCATGCCATGATAGCGGATAATCTTCTTCCTCTCCGTTCCGACTATTTCTCCGCAAAACTTCAGCTGGTCAAGGAAAGTATTTGTGATCTCATCGATTGTTTCATCCTTTTGTCGGAGTCAGAGAAAATCTTCTTGGATTCGATCCACGGCTGGTTGTAGACAATGGTATTTGATAAAAGGTTTCTTGAATTCTTTCCAAGTCAAAGTTTGAACATTATGCTCGCCGATCTCTTTACTATACGCATCCCACCAATCTTTAGCCCTTCGTAAAAGTTGCCCCGTGGCAAACATGACTTGATCTTCTTTATCACAATGACTACGAATGAACACTCCCTCCATATTGGCTATCCATCTTTGACATTCAATGGGATCAATTTCTCCACTATAAGTCGAAGGCTTACATGCCATGAAATCCTTATATGTGCACCGTCGTGCATCCTTCTTGCCTTGAATCCCGGTTATCATATCTTTCAACTCGTCTACCTTACTTGTTACCATAGTCTCCACCCAACTTAACACTTGGCTCTCCACTTCTTGCTCTATTTTTGAAACATTTGCATCAAACGCCTTCACTACTTCATCCGAAATTATCTCGTTTAACTCGTTTCGTGTTATCCGTTCTATGGTATCCGTGTTTCCTCCATTTGCCATCTACAATTAATTATTCGTGTTAAACATCATTACATTCATTCTCCTTATCTTTCTATACACCATTCATTCTTTATTATTTCATTCTCGTAGGTCATAAACCCATCCAATCTTTCTTTACAAACATTCTAGATGCGTTAATTACTTCATCCATTCGTGTACAAGACTTCTCATTCTTTCACACATTCATCATCAAAACATGTTAACTATCTTGAATTCTTAGTTTCATAATCAATTTGAGGTGTTCCTAACGTTTTAACGAAGGTTTGGAACGGATTCGGGAGCCTCGGAACCAAAAACAAAACAAATCAGAAATGCACCTCAGGAGAGGGCGTCGCTGACGGCCAAAGGCAGCGTCGGCGACGGTGCCCAGAAAGTTGTGTCGCTGAAAATTGTGCGTAGGCAGCGAATTAAGCCGTCGGGACATCCCAGTGCGTCGCCGACGCCATAATTGGCCGTCGCCGACGGTACTTCTGACCTGCATTCGCTGTTTAACTCATTTTTTGCTCAAAACTTTATTCCCGAGCCCCGATCCAACCTGAAACGGTTCTGTGAAGTCCCGAAACCCCCCGTAATAATCCATAATGTCCTTAACCCATGTTGTTCTAGTGTGGTAACTATAACTCTTTCTCCCGATTCCAACTTAAAGCACATATATATCCACAAATTATTATTTAATTACTTGTACGACGCTTCGGAACGAACACACCTTCATACGAGCTTTCGGTTTGAGTTCAAGCATTGTAACTCCAATACTTGAATCCCTCAAACCTAGGCTCTGATACCAACTTGTAAGGTCTAAACTTTTGAAAGAAACTAACGAGCTTTCATTTGACAAAAGAGCAAACGGGTCGAATAATTCATAACAAAAATTCTGCATTTAACTTCGTGATAACTAACGAAGTAGTTACAAAAAGAGTTTACAACCCAAACGTTTCATAAACAACTAACATAGTCTTTTAACTACAAGTTCAACATCTAACGGCTACCGGGTTATGTTACTTAGAAAGGACCCGTTTTAACAAAAGAAAACCATTTAACAAAAGTTTAAACCATAACTAGTTTCTTCGCGGAAGCGTGCATCATGAGTGTATTCGATCCAAGTAGCGTCGTTATCAAGTTGCTTTACCTACATACAACCAATCCATTAGACAATTTAATTCATAAATTTATACGACATCAAATTACTAATTGAACTTCAAGAAAACATTTAAACCTTCTTCCAAACATGAATTTCTCAACTTGGTAGATTATCACTTCAACTCATTCAACCCATATTCTTATCATATTTCGACTTTCACTAACTCAATACAAGTATACGGTCTCAACTTTAAGAAACTATCATTTTAAATTAATGCATACTAATAATATTTCGTAAGCAAGGGAACTTACCTTTGTCGTTGTTCGTTTGCAATCCGGAGCGACTTGAACTTTCTTCTTTGATCCCTATAATCCAAGAATCGCATACTTTAGGCTTATGTCATTCTTTTTCATTCCGTTATCAACTTATTTACGTTAAAACACAACAATTCTCAATTCTAACTATTTAACTTTGTAAAATCATTTGTTCACCTTATTCAAGCATTTTAACAAACACTTGGTGTGCGTATTACTAATTAAGCATAATGTACAAGTATTATATGCATAATATAGCTAGTTCATATCAATAACATCAATTTCAATCAAAATCTCATACAACCTTCATCCTAATTTGATTCCAAATAGCAACATCTTATTAAGAACATCATCATGCAACATCATTTATGCTAATTTACACCAAAATTTCATGTTACATATCACTACCATTCTATTCTAAGTGGTTTTTTACTTTTAACCATCAATTAGGCCGAATTCAAGCATAATTCAAGCTCTATATGGAGTTTCTAACACATGTTCATACTAATTTCACATAAATTTGAGTTTTACTTAAAACCCATTTCATACATGATCATTAAATCATTAATTTCAACATACCTTATGTAGAGAACTCTTAGATGGTTATGAATCTCATCACATGCACAAGAATTTGATTCTAATTCATCCTCAATTGGCTGAATTTCTAGTTGATATTGAAGAGGTGGGTGTTGCTCTTCCTGCTCTAAACTTCGACACACACACACACCCCACTAACTGGCTTCAAGTTTTTGTTATAACATTCTTATTACTAACATTAACCTTCAACCCCCTTATATTTAACTACTTGTCATTTATTTACCCATCCTTTAATTAGATTTCTTTTTCTCTTAATAAACTTTGTTTATACTACTAAGTTAGTTTTACTATCATGGTAAATAACATGCTATTATTAAAAGTTTAAGGTTACCATTTAATCCTAAGGCTTCATACATGAATATTATATCGAAACATATAATAATATAATTTTGGGGCGTTACAGATATTGCTACTTCAAGTGTATATCTCAGGCGTGACCAATGGAAAACTTTATCTTGTTTTTCCTTAAAAACAATCTTATTTTCTCATTAATATATATTTTGAGAAAAACTTACATAACCGACTCGTATAAGAGTTATTGGTCAACATATGGCGACCTTTGAGAGAGTATGACACACTTTGAATGTCATACCTGATGTAACAACCGTAAATTAATTTAGCGATTTCCGTAAATAATCACAAATTACCGAGTATTTATATTTAAACATTCAGGCTAAATACGGGTTTATTAAAAACTTTTCTAAACTTGAAGCAAAACAACAGTGTAATTTAATTCATCGTTTTAGAATAACGACGAAACAACTTGCGGAAGCTTCATTTAACGTGTGTTCGGTTCTTGCTTGACGCTTGATTTTCATCCGGGACTCTCGACATTCACCTACGATCAATACCAGCTTAAATGTTAGTATTGATAGTTTAAATAACGGTACAAGACAAGATATTGATAATGGAAGGAAATCCAAACGTTAATTTCTTGATCCAAAAACAATGTCTACAAACTGGCCTCCACCGTAACTTACGGTGGGCACCGTAAGTTACGGTGGCTCCTGTATGAAAATTCCCCCACCGTAACTCAGTAGGTAACTACCGTAGTAATTTCAGCCCCACCGTAACTTACGGTGGGAACCGTAAGTTACGGTGGCCCCTGTATCAGTCCCTTTCCTTTTTGCCGTTTTTGACACGAAAACTTTCGTATCTTTCAATCCGCATATCCGTTTGATCTCCCATTTCTTCCTACATGATCATAATTTGATTCTCCATCTCATGGAGTTTATATCCGACATTCAAACTAATAAAATTCTAAATTTTTAAGCATTCGGCTTATTATTAAAAATCCACATTTTGACCCATTTGTATTTAAGACCTCCAAACTTGTTTCTAGTTAATCATAATTCTTAGACCAAGGTATTTAACTCAAAATATCTATCTTGGATTCATAAGTTTTGTGAATTACGCGGCAAACACCTAAGTTACGCGCGTAATTCATTTTGACCCGTTTAGGGGATCTTTTATGCATTTTGGTCTAAAACTAGCTCTTTTCTTTTCAATACTTCTTAATGTCACATCTAAATATCTACTTATGTTCCACCACAATTATTTTTGTGGTGGATTTAACATAAGTAACCTATTATCCAAATTTACTCATCGGTTGGTCATTTTACGCAAATGACCATTTTTGTGCATTTGACCCGCAAATGTGTATTCCTATAACTTTTATTCATATTTAATGATTCTATAATCTTAATGCAAGTTCCAAAATAACCCCTTTGTGTCGTTTGCCCCATTATACCCTTCAAGGGTGTTTTGGTCAACTTTAGTCCCTTACTTTACGACGAAGGACTTTCGCTAAATATTTGACCAAGATTTGTATGTTTAACTAAAAGCTTATTTATGCGTACCTGGCTCGGGTCAAGGTATTGACCCGTTTACATAATTTTGCTTTAAATCTTTCCAGTTAAAGCAACGCATACTTATGTTATTTCCTGTGATTACAAAACTCAACAAGCGATTGTCAAATGTAATTGTCAAATGGTGTTAACAACACAATTTGACCCATTTAGTCTAATTGACCATTTATCCATATGAGATGGTATTTAGTTACCATTTCATCCCTTTAAACCTATCCCGGTTTTCCTTAAACTTGTTTTACTTAAAACCGTTTTTATTTGTTCGTCATTACATGACTAATTTACCTTTTTACCCCTTTTACCATAATTCATGATTTCTTACCATTTTCCCTTGTTCCAACTCTCATTGAATCGTGTCGGAACATCGTATTCCAACCACTTAGTAGCATTCATATACAATACTTGAAATTAAGTAATTTTGCAAATAATGTAAAGGGGCGTAAGCTCTACTTACCTCGCATCCGAATACGCTTTTCTTCTCGTGCTTGATTCGTTTGACCGCTTCTTTCCCAAGCCTCCACCTAGCTCGTTAGGCGACAAACTATCATCATTCACAAGGTGGTTAGATTAGTCATTTCAATTCACGACTATTCCACCTTACGTATTTTCTATGTCGAAACTACTATTCGACTTTATCATTGGTTAGTTTGACTTTTAAAAGTCAACTACCTTAAATCATACAATAGGCACAATTAAGTTAAATCAACATGATGATTAGAACCCGTTTTAACCCATATTTCGCGTAATTAGTCAAACAATGCAATTACGCGTTTCATTCGTGATTTCAACATATAAACATTCACTTAGACATTTTAACAAACACCTTGTGGGCATATTCTATAAAATCAACAATCAATTTTCATAACTAGTTATTTACCCAAGTTTTAACATCATTCACAAGTTCTTATGTCTAGCATGCATAACCACACCTAGATTTACTTTATGGAAATCGAATAACATCAAATTGATGATCATAAATCTAGTGTTCATCATCTTCCCACAAAACCCATTTCAATTCTTGTATGGACATACACTAAATCTTACAATTTTGTTCAAGTACTTTGCTTCTACTATCCAATATGATGATTTTAAGTATGTGTATATCATCATCCTCCCTACATAATCGAAACCCATTTGTCTAGGTGTAGCAAATCATCAAATTATTCAAATCATAGCAACCTATGTGAACTTTTCACTTAGGGTTTTGTTTCTAAGCAATCATACAACACTAATTTAGCCATAGCCTCTCTAATCCATACATAATTCGCGATTATGAAGATTACTCAAAATTTACAACTTCACAAATCATCAAATTTTTACATACCTTATGATCCCCTAGCTCGGGTGATCATTAATCCGTGTTCATGCATTGATTTAGGACTGAAATCGACGTTCAATTTGCTGAATTGGATTGAGTTAGGGTTTTGGCTCCTTGGAGCTTCTCCTGGCTTCTCACGTACGCACACACCATGTGTGTGTGTTTGATTTCTTTTTTTTTTTTTTTTTATAAATCTATTTTCAAGATATCCAATTTGGTCCCTCATGTTTGGTTAGTTATTAAGTAGACCACAACCTAACTATTTCTAACACTGTTCTCACTTATTAACTAGGTTAAATATTCCTAGTTAATTTAGTGGGTTCAGGGAAATTTACGACTGAGTTTATTTTAGGTCCCGTTAATTCGGGCATTTTATAAACTTTATTTATCCATAGGCCTTTATTTAACTTTTTGTTAAATATTAGGTTTATTTATTTAAAAATCCTAATTACTCACCGGGTAAATTTTTACCACTAACGGTACTTTACCCGTCTTTTAGTATTAACGGGGTTTGATTACCAAACCCGTTTTCGGGGTGTTACAAGTCTACCCCCCTTAAAGAGGTTTGGTCCCCGAAACCTTTTCTTATATAATTCATCGAGTTTAAACTCAATGCATTTGTTCCGAGAAATCTTTTGAACATTACTTATACTTTTAACCAATTGTTAGTACTACCAGAAAAGTATGGTAACATCTTTTTGGTTACTAATTGTCTACGTATCTCATGCAACATAGTGCAACTTGAAATAACGTAATCTCGTTATTTCCATTAGTTTAGTTAACTTAGCGATATCCATCGCTTTCATATACTATCAAATTCTTTATGAATCCGTTACTTTGACCCGTTTAAAGGTCGTTAGTGAAATCCTTCACTTTTAACAACAATTTCTTTTGTTTTCAAATTCATTTAATTGACCTTAACCGGTCTCACTAACTAGACTTATTAGTCCAGTTACTTTTTACCACTCGCTTGGTTGTAATGTGATTTTACTTCACATTTCATTTCTTGATCGTGATCGTGTCACATCATGTTTAATTTATATCAACCTTTCATTTTCGAAAATATCACTTTTCGAATATATCGCCTTGCGCCTATCAGTGTCAAGACTTGTATCTTTCATGTTCACTATTTGAATTCCTATCAGAATTTATATTTGTAAAAACGTTATTTCTTACTAAAACTGAAGTTTTAGTTTAGGATCTTCTCTTTATCTTTTGTCAATTATCCGTACCAGGATATTGACAGTCCATAATTTATTCTTTTACAGTCTTAGTTTTATGCGGAGATTCTCTACTGGTTCCCTCGCTTGTCTAAGTAACCCGTGGATTCTTTCACTTAGCCTCGTAGGCTATTTCTTTAGGCTTTCACCTCTTTAGGACGTTGCCTTTATGATTCTTTTCCTTTTTATTCATGACCCGTGGGTCAGTTTAGTCCCGTAGACCTTTACACTGTTTATAACCCGATGGTTATAATGATCTCGTAGATCGTCCTTTTTATGTTCGAAGATCATTTGTTTTCGCATCAAAATTTCGTTCACTCCGACTGTGATTCGTGACTGCAATCATTTCATAATTAATTCCGACCCATTACATGGGTTCATTAATATCTCGCGCTTTCCTTTATTCGGTTTGCGCCTATATTTGTATTCAATCTCGTCCCATTACCGGGCTCATTATCCTTTCCAATATTACGTTTTATCTAACCTGTTTAACTTGTTCGTGTGAGTTTCACCACTTTTGATAGTCAACTTTATCCTCTATGCCTTAGCATTCTTAGTGGTCGGTTTGTATTTTCATTTACTTGATTATTGTCCCTTCCCTTGGGCTCGTTATACTAATGTAATACGCTTCCGTCTTCAGGCTTGCGTTTACGTTTATTATCAAATATTTTACTTATTTGATTCGTTTTGGGTACCTTTTCATTTCGTCCCATTCATCACGTCCTTACTACATCGGATGTAGATGTGTCTTTCATAAGAAGTTCATGGTATCATATGCCACTACTTACTTGGCCAGAGTAAGCGATTAACACATGACACACATGACCTTTTTATAGTTTTCACATCACGCCCTATGTAAGTAACACCTCTATTTAGTTTTCTTGGAAATGGTATCCTGGATAGGTATTCTATTCAGGTTTCCCAAGTTTCTAATTTACATATGCAACAATCATTTTTCTACATGTTTGTTGCATATTGTTATTTGTGCGATTATATTTAAAAGCACGCACCTGGTAATGCTTGCCCCGACGGGCGTTTCTTGCCATTAACCTTGTTCGCGGTCTTTACGCGATTTAGTCCTTGGTGAGCATGCTCCTCTTGTCATACTTCGGACCGTTCTTCTATCATATCCGTAATTTGTTTAACCCTTGTCATCCTTAAATGTAAGTGTCCTTCAATTAAGACATTCACAAAAGTTAGTAATGTCAACTTTACTAAACGCCCACATCATAATACAAGGCTTTTCTACTATATGTGTCAATGCACATAATTTTGTTAGCTATATCTATCATTTAATTGGGGTAACGTGTATTACATGATAACCCTATGTGTTGTTTACAACACTTTAATACGCTAAACCATTAACATACATGCACTTACCGGATTTGCGATCAAGCCTCGAACCGAACACCAATCTTTGTCAAGAGCATGAGGTTTAAGTCCAAGCATGGTTTTCCCCACCATACATGAATCTCTTAAACCAAGGCTCTGATACCAACTTGTAACAACCATAAATTAATTTAGCGATTTCCGTAAATAATCACAAATTACTGAGTATTTATATTTAAACATTCAGGCTAAATAAGGGTTTATTAAAAACTTTTCTAAACTTGAAGCAAAACAACAGTGTAATTTAATTCATCGTTTTAGAATAACGACGAAACAACTTGCGGAAGCTTCATCTAACGTGTGTTCGGTTCTTGCTCGACGCTTGATTTTCATCCGGGACTCTCGACATTCACCTACGATCAATACCAGCTTAAATGTTAGTATTGATAGTTTAAATAACGGTACAAGATAAGATATTGATAATGGAAGGAAATCCAAACGTTAATTTCTTGATCCAAAAACAATGTCTACAAACTGGCCTCCACCGTAACTTACGGTGGGCACCGTAAGTTACGGTGGCTCCTGTATGAAAATTCCCCCACCGTAACTCAGTAGGCAACTACCGTAATAATTTCAGCCCCACCGTAACTTACGGTGGGCACCGTAAGTTACAGCGGCCCCTGTATCAGTCCCTTTCCTTTTTGGCGTTTTTGACACGAAACTATCGTATCTTTCAATCCGCGTATCCGTTTGATCTCCCGTTTCTTCCTACATGATCGTAATTTGATTCTCCATCTCATGGAGTTTATATCCGACATTCAAACTAATAAAATTCTAAATTTTTAAGTGTGACAACCCGCACTAAACCAGGTATCCGTACAACTTAATTAATGATTAATTACTACTTGATTACTGTGCTTGTTTGAACTAGCTGATAAACTGCTACCTGCATACTGATACATGCACTTACTTGCATCATACTTTATTTGCTGTCACTACATTAATTACATACTGAACCCTAGTGACAAACATGATGCACAAAAAGCACAGTAGCACTAAACGGATACACGGCGAACATGCTGATATGACCAGCATCAGGCAGACACTGCCTCTAAGGCCTGTTAAGAGCCTCATATATTTTGGCTACACTGGTAGTGAGTGTAGGGATATAAGGGTTGTGGAACTACGTCTCTAGGAATAAGATACACTGATTGGATGTGCCTAAAACGTACTTAAAGTACAAAACACAGCACTTTAATAAATAAACCAGCTTCTAGCTGACTAGTAAAGTGCCAAACTATGGGGAAAATACTACTAGACACTTTCTAAAGTGTGGAAACAAAATGTGTCACTAAAAATAACAATAACGACACTTTAAAGCTTTTGTAACGCTTTAACGGATTACTATCCAACTGAACAACCGGACTTTACCCGGAACATGAAAATATTACTATTTTCACTAATTATATTTTTCTGAGCCAGTTAGGGTCCCTGATTACCCTAACACCCGTCATAACACGCTATATATCACTAACTTAGTTAAATACTTAACTAACCTATTTAACTTAACTAATTACCCTAACTACCTAGTTTCAAACGAACCAACCCCCCCCCCCACCTTATAACCGTCCCCATGTATGGGGGACATGAGGGTACATGTTTGATTAAGATAATCTACCTTGTCTAGTATCTAGACAACACATAAACCAATGGTTAATTACCTTCAATTTACCTATAAGTTCTTGTCATTACACTCATAACCCTTCACTTCACAATTTCACTAACTCACACACTCTCTCCCTCTCCATACCACCTTCGGCCGAACCCCACTCTTGCCCTCTCCATATTTTCGACTTTGGTTCTTGGCATTCCATCATCACACACGCGCTAAGGATCGCGTATTAGGAGCTTTGGTGCACTCGGAGCGCGAATGACCTCTTCCGTTAGCTTTTATCCACCCACTTTCCGTCAAGATTCTTCCCTAGCCCCGAGCTAGAGGTATAACACTTAAAACTCTTGTTTGAACATATCTAAAGCGGTTAAAAGGAATTTTGTCGGTTAAATATCGTTAACATACTTTTTGAAGTATTAAAGTCTAGTAAAAACTCTAAAATGGTGGTTAATAGCTTATAACTTGTGTAAAAGTTGTAGTATTTGGGATTTGTGGTTATTGAGACCCGATCTATGATGTGGTAGCTTGGATCACCGTTTAACCCGACTTTGTAAGATCATGGATCTTCACATAAGCTCGTTTCTAGTTAACACAAGGGTTAAAAGGTGAAACTCTACCACACTAGAGACATGAACTTGTGTAAAAATATTTTACTTGTGTAAAAGTGATTTAACTTGTACAATAGTGTTTAAAACTAGCGGATCTACGTATCTGCAAGTGGTATTTTTGAGGAACCACACTTTGAAGGAATCATGTTTTCTAAAGGATGGACCTTACACTAACAAACATGATTTTATAAACCACAAGTGTGTAAACACTTGTGAAATTAAAAGATCCGACAAATAACTATTTTTGGGAAATATGACTAGAAGTTGTAAAGACGGATTTCTCTAAACACGGGGTTTTTACAAGATTAAAGTTACTTTTTATAAAGATCTACAAAAAAATAATGGGATTTACATTATAGATGCGGAGAAACCACAAGTTCATGCGATTATGCGATTTACATACTTATCGACTAGTTTGATGTGTCGGAAATTGTTGGATTGAATAAAGAAGTTGTTGAATTGATTTGTTAAAAGAAAATGATACGCTTGAAAGCGTGGCCACCTCCAGTTACAGAGGAAACTCTGGCGAAATTTTCTAAAAACCTAACACTTAGGCTTATTTACACAACAAGTGTTAGAACTACTTTTGGACATATTTCGAAACATAAATTTCGCCAGCACTATATTTTACTAAATATTCGGAGGTGGGATTTTCACAAAGACTAACGTGATAAATATATTTGTCACAACACTGTTTATGATTATTTTGTGAAAATACATAAATATTATTTTAGAGTGAAAATAATATTTACAAGCGTTAATGATTCCAAAACTTTACGAACGCTTCGACAAACATATAAGTTACACCGGTAATTACATTACCACAAGGTTGATAAAACGTAACTTACGCACATGTATTGTATCCCCCATCCTTGGGAAGAAGAATAACTACCAAGTGTATACGGAACATAAACACGAAATAGTTGTCTAACTATTTCCCAAAGACATAAACTATAAAGCTAAGGCACGGCCGTCCGTCTAATAGAATTAGCACTTGTATGTCGTTGCACAGCTTACTGTATTGGAGGCACTTGGTAGAGACGCGCATTCACTGTGAGTTCATGTCCCCCTTTTCTCTAACTGTTTTCAGTTTACTTAACTGCGGGGGTGAAATACATGTTACTATGATTTACGAGTACTTTACAACGGTATGTTTAACGTAAGGAGGTGTTATACGATCATGTGAGTGGATAGGAACAACATGGGGCCATTAGTCCTCATGGAGGGACCGAGGGACAGGAGCGGTAGATCTATCTGGGTGTAGCGAGCCCAGCCCCCGGCCAAACTAGAAACGGACCGTGGGGTGACTTTGTCCACATACTTTGCCGTGGCGAAATCTGCTAGGTTTGAGTCTCCCTATTTGCACTTCACATATGTCAGTGGCCTTGCAAACCATTGGTGATCACAAGTCCTCTTACACTGCTACATACCACAACTATTTTTATACTCACAAGTGTTTTACATACTCACTTACACATGAACTCGCTCAACATTATTGTTGATTTTTCAACTCAGATGTATTTCAGGAAATTAAAACGGATCTGGCACGATATGGAACGTTTTCCGCTGCACTTGTCATGAAGTCATCAGGGTTTAGGGGATGTGTCTCTTTCCTGGACAAGACACAGTCCTTAAACCACGTTTATGTTATGTTATAAGTTGTAATGTCTACTGAACAAGGTTATGGTTGTATGTTAAAACAATGGTAATGTGTTTGATTTTCAAAACTTAATGGATGACTTGCATGGTTTTTAAATTCATATAGCTTGTTATGGTTAAGCTATGGTATTAAGAAGTCACACCAAAATTAACCACGCTTCCGCAAAGCCAGGGTGTGACAGCTTGGTATCAGAGCTCTGATCATAGCGAACTAGGATTCTTTCTCGAGTCTAGACTATGATCACTAGGGCTCTCACGAAAACATTTTTCTGCATACCACTTAAGTCCAGATCCAAAACTTTTTACAAACAAATGTTGAGCACATTTTATTTATTATAGGCTCAGCTTGGAGGGCTGAGGATCGGTCTGGAGGATCGAGGTGAACAAGGTAGTTGAGCACGTTGGTTTATTATAGGATCGATCTGGAGGATCGAGGTTTGGTTTAAGTGAAGGATAGAGCAGTCTCATAGCCTGGATGAAATTGGCTAGTAAGACTAGGAGAATTACGTGATACCTTACTTGGTGACTATGTGATTAACTGATTATATGATTGATTATTATACGTATATGTGTTTGTGTTACAAACGTTATGCTTTCATCAAGTACTAGAAAGATGGACACTACGAATCCCATGGCCATAGTATCAGACGACATAGTCTCATCGAAGCACGAGGTGTACATTTCCGATACTACCGGCACAGACAATGACGACTTTCAGCCCTTTTGCGCTGCCTGAGGTCGTAACAGAGCCTACTGATGGCCATCTTGTTGGGAATTTGCCCCCCTTGCCGCTTATCCTGTAGATGATATGCCCTCCCAACGTGGCCTCTGACGACGATAACGATCTACTGGAGGAGGACCCATTCGAGGGCAGGGCCTTATTACTGCTGGTATTAGACTACTGCATGCGGACGCTCCTATAGGGGAAACTCGTGACCATTCCCCTATCCCAGACTCATTTAAGTTTCTGACACCCGCATCTTCACACATACAGGGAATGCAGCACCACTTACATGACGCCGACCTTGACATGGCATCATCAGCTGCACCGGATCCCGCACACAGATTCGAGTTTGATCGCGATAATGAGGACAATTCTGTTTTTCCACCTGGTGATAATCCAGACCATGACATTGAGTTCATGCACTTAGACCAGCCCTTGAGGGATCCTGTAGCCCTGTCGACCCCTGTGTTTGTTGATCCAGCTAATCTTGAGATGGAGCCGGCCGTGGCCCCTGAGCCAGGCGCTGCTCCTGACCCCGCATTGGAGCATGACCCTGTTCATGCCAATGCACCTACTGTTGCTCTTTGATTGATCACCTGCTTGGACGAGAGAAAATTTGGGGGTAACTGTGCAAGACAACTTATTATTACGGGGGCCCACGTAATAACGATTTGTAGTGCACAGGAATCCTGGTGGACTCTGCGGGTCAAGCTAATGATAACCCATGCAGCAGGAAATAACCTAAACACGAATGACCAAGGCGATGTAGCCTCGAGTTCATTCTATTACAAGCAACAAGCCAAATTGGCAAGCCTATGTAAAGGCTCAGAAATTCACCTCCCCACTCATACAGTGAGTATATGTGCGTGTGAAATTGGGTGATTACATGATGGCTTATGTTGCTATATATACCTCATAGAAAATTTGAAACAACCCGCTTCACACTATTTCGTCATAAGGGAGTGTCACCCAGACGTGACACAAACACCAGTACGTTACTAAGAACAGAAGACAAGCTGCAAGAACGCATCTCACAGATAAATGCACGACATGAAGCCCTCCACTCTAAGTACAACGATGGCATTACTGGAGATAACCCTCCAACTGGCTGCACCAATAAACAGTTCCTAAACTGCAAGCCTTTAAACTTTGACGGGACAGGAGGCACCGATGCATTTGTTCGTTGGTCCGAAGAGACCAACTCCATTCTAAGAACGAGTAACTGTTCGCCCCAACAGAGTGTTACCTATATCTCGGGGATATTGCTAAATGGCACACTCTCTTATGGAACCTCTAGGTTCAAACCCTTGGCACAGACGCTGCTTATGCACTGAGCTGGGACGAGCTCAAGGAAGCGATTAAGAAGAAATGTTGTTTTAGGACAGAAATTCAGAAACTTGACGTGGAGTCCTGAAATTTGAGAATGGACGAACCAGAGACTCCTGAACATGTCCAGCGATCGCACGACTTGTCTAGGGTCGTCCCCTACTAAGTCATTGATGTAGTATGATATAATGGTGTACTTGTAAGCTTTACATTGTGGCCTCGAATTGTGGCAATACAATCGCAGTATTCTCATCACATGCGATGTCCAATCAATTGTTTATGTCCTATAACATAAGAGGTTATGTGATTGACTTGTTGATAACATGAGATGTTATGTGTTGATATTGTTGAATGCATACACTTGCTATGACCTAACCTATGTGAAACATCTTTTAGAAGATGCCGCCAAGACGCGAAATGCGCATGCCCACCTCTGAGGCAGAACTTAAAGAGATAATTGCTGCAGCGATAGCACAGCACGAGGCCCTACGCTCCGAACCAATCAAAGGTACCTCAGAAAATAACGGTTGTTCCTACTGGCACTTTCTCAACTACAAGCCTCGAAAGTTCGACGGCACTGGGGGTGCCATAACTTTTGTAAAATGGATTGAAAGTATGGAATCCATCTTTCGAATGAGTGGCTGTACGCCAGAACAACAGGTCCCATACGTTTCTGAGTTGTTTCAAGATGGAGCTCGATTATGGTGGAACCTTCAGGTTCGAATAATGGGCCTAACTACAGCATACGCGTTAACTTGGGATGAGTTGAAAGGAATGATGCATAAGAAGTATTGCCCCCACACGGAAACCCAGAAGTGGGAAGATGAATTTCGGAGCCTAATGATGGAAGGTCCGAAGGTGTTGGAGTACGTGCAACGACTTCATGATCTGTCACAAATTGTTCCATACCTGGTAAAACCAGAACTGGAGAAATTGGAACAATTCATTTGGGAACTGGCGCCTCAAGTCTTGAGCTTGATGACAGCATCTACGCCACCAACAACCAATGTTGCAAGTAAGATGGGTTTGGCACTCGTTACGGAAGCAATTAGACTAGAAAAACTTGCAAACCCTGACAAGGAAACTCAGGTAGAGTCGTCTGGAAAGAACAAAAGGAAGCTTACCGAAGATACCCAAATGAATAACGATGAACAAAGATCTATTCGAGGTTGCTTTGACTGCGGGGACAAAGGGCATTTCAAGAAAGATTGCCCTAACAACAAACAGGCGAATGATAAGATTTACTTAGAAACCAAACCAAGATGTGCTGAGTGCAAGTGTCACCGTGATGGTGGATGTCAGAAGCCTTGGTACGGGAGGAAAGGACACAACAAGGAAGGTTGTGGGATGAAGAGTTCCATACAAGGAGAAAACGGTAACAACACTCTAGGAGGAAATGGGAAAGGAAATGGCCGAATGATAGGATGCTTCCATTGTAGGGAAGTTGGACATTTCAAGAGGGAATGCCTGAAGTTGAAACAAGACCGTGAGAGAAAATCCAACATCGGAGCTTGTGAGGCATGCCAGGATCCAGGGGTGATTTCTGGTACGTTCTCTAACAACCAAAACTTTTGCATCTATTTTTGTTTGATGTGGGTGCCGATTATAGCTTCGTATCGTTAGAATTTAAGAATATGCTTGGCTTAGCTGCTAATAAGTTAGACATTCCCTACTCGATCGAATTAGCTAATGGAAAGTTAGTTGGAGCCGACGAAGTAATCAGAGGTTGTGTGATAGAATTGGGAGAACGCGAGTTTACTCTGGATCTACTACCAGTCCAATTGGGAAGCTTCGACGTGGTGGTAGGAATGGATTGGTTATCCGGAAACAAGGCTGAGATAGTATGTCACGAGAAAGTTGTTCGTAT
The DNA here is from genome assembly GCA_030545235.1 of Helianthus tuberosus. Lineage (NCBI taxonomy): Eukaryota > Viridiplantae > Streptophyta > Magnoliopsida > Asterales > Asteraceae > Helianthus > Helianthus tuberosus. The sequence goes on from CM060352.1 coordinate 20,598,191, forward strand.
CCCAACTGATGATGGTGAGACAATTGTGGTTCACGGAGAGAAGCGTGACACACCGCTAAGATTTATCAGCTGCTTGAAAGCAAGGAAGTGTTTACAGAAAGGATGTGTTGCTTTTCTGGCACACATCGTAGACAAGAAGGCTGCTGAGCCAAGGATCGAAGACATCCCTGCCGTAAGAGAGTATCCAGGAGTCTTCCCAGAAGATTTACCCGGACTGCCACCTCAGAGGCAAGTGGAGTTTCACATTGACTTAGTTCCAGGCGCAGCGCCTGTGGCTAAGGCACCATACAGACTTGCTCCGTCTGAGATGCAGGAATTGTCGACACAACTTCAAGAGTTGTTAGACAAGGGTTTTATCCAACCAAGCTTCTCGCTTTGGGGAGCTCCGGTCTTGTTTGTCAAGAAGAAGGACGGAAGTTTCCGCATGTGTATTGACTACAGAGAATTGAACAAGCTGACGATCAAGAACAGGTACCCTCTGCCAAGAATCGACGATCTGTTTGATCAACTGCAAGGCTCAAGCTTTTACTCAAAGATCGATCTTCGATCTGGATACCATCAGTTGAGGATTCAAGAGGAAAGTATCCCGAAAATAGCCTTCCGAACTCGTTATGGACACTATGAGTTCCTCGTTATGCGATTTGGTTTGACAAACGCACCTGCGGTATTCATGGATCTAATGAATAGGGTTTGCAAGCCATACTTGGACAAGTTCGTGATTGTATTCATCGACGACATCCTGATTTACTCAAAGACGAAGGCTGAACACGAGCAGCATCTTAGAACCATATTGGAGCTGCTAAAGAAGGAACAGCGGTACGCCAAATTCTCCAAGTGCGAGTTTTGGCTACGCGAAGTCCAGTTTCTTGGACATGTGGTTAATGGGGATGGAATTCATGTTGATCCCGCAAAGATCGAGGCAATCAAAAATTGGGAAACGCCTACAACGCCAACCGAGATTCGACAATTCTTGGGGTTGGCTGGCTACTATCGAAGGTTCATCGAGGATTTCTCGAAAATCGCTCAACCTTTGACGCTCCTCACGCAGAAGGACAAGACGTTTGATTGGGGAATCAAACAGGATGAAGCGTTTCAGATATTAAAGGGTAAGCTTTGTAACGCGCCAATCTTAGCTCTACCAGAAGGTACTGATGACTTTGTGGTATACTGCGACGCATCGCGTCAAGGATTGGGTTGTGTGCTGATGCAACGCCAAAAGGTCATTGCTTACGCATCACGCCAACTGAAAGTGCACGAAAAGAATTATACCTCACACGATTTAGAGCTTGGCGCAGTGGTTTTTGCTTTAAAGATCTGGAGACACTACCTGTATGGTACGAAGTGCACAATCTTCACAGATCACAAAAGCCTACAGCATATATTCAACCAGAAGGAGTTGAATATGAGGCAAAGACGATGGGTTGAATTGTTAAACGACTACGACTGCGAGATAAAATATCATCCAGGGAAGGCGAATGTAGTCGCCGATGCCCTAAGTCGTAAAGAAAGAATCAAGCCCATAAGGGTTAGAGCTTTGGAAATGATTATACGAACCGACCTTTCCTTGCGCATTCGTGCTGCACAAAAGGAAGCTCTCAAGGAGGGAAACCTTGAGGAAGAATATCTCCGTGGAATGGAGAAGCTTTTGGTACCAAACGAGGAAGGGACGTTATGTTTTGAGAAAAGGATTTGGGTTCCTCTGTTTGGTGGATTAAGGGAAGTTATTTTCGACGAAGCGCACAAGTCACGGTACTCTATCCACCCTGGATCGGATAAGATGTACCAGGATCTCAAAGATTACTATTGGTGGCCTAGGATGAAAGGCGACGTTGCTGTTTACGTGAGCAAATGTTTAACGTACGCTAAGGTCAAGGCGGAATACCAGAAGCCTTCGGGACTTCTGCAACAACCTGAGATTCCCAAGTGGAAATGGGAACAAATCTCAATGGATTTTGTTACAAAACTGCCAAGAACGCCAAGAGGCCATGATATGATTTGGGTGATTGTTGACCGCCTAACAAAGTCCGCACACTTTCTGCCAATCAAGGAGAAAGACAGTACTAGTAAACTTGCGGAAATTTACTTGAGAGAGATCGTAGCACGTCATGGAGTACCTCTCTCGATTATCTCTGATAGAGACGGAAGGTGTGTGTCAAGAATATGGCAATCCTTCCAAGAATCTTTTGGCTCACAATTGAATCTGAGCACTGCGTTCCATCCGCAAACTGACGGCCAGAGCGAGCGAACGATACAAACTTTGGAAGACATGCTGAGGGCATGTGTTATGGATTTAGGCGGTAGCTGGGATAAACACTTACCTTTGGTCGAATTTTCATACAACAACAGCTACCACACCAGTATTGGTGTCGCGCCATTTGAGGCCCTATACGGACGCAAGTGCCGATCACCACTATGTTGGTCTGACGCAGGTGATAGGCAGCTTGCTGGTCCCGAAATCGTCCAAGAGACGACAGACAAGATCGCGCAAATACTTAAACGCATCGAAGCAGCTCGCCACAGACAAAAGGCCTACGCGGATCCAAACCGGAAGCATGTGGATTTCCAAGTTGGAGAAATGGTGTTATTGAAAGTTTCACCCTGGAAGGGGGTGGCACGCTTTGGAAAGCGTGGGAAGTTGAATCCGCGCTACATTGGTCCTTTCAGAATTCTGGAAAAAATTGGGACAGTAGCATACAAGTTGGACCTACCTGCTGAACTGAATGGTGTTCACGATACATTTCATGTATCCAATTTAAAGAAAAGTCCAACTCAAGTTGACGTTGCCATTCCTATCGACGAGATTCATATTGACGACACGCTCCACTTCGTTGAAGAACCTGTTGAGGTCACGGATTGGAAAGTTAACAAGACCCGCCGGAGCAGTGTCAAACTCGTCAAAGTACGTTGGAATGCCAGACATGGTCCTGAATTTACCTGGGAACGTGAGGACCAGATGAAAGAGAAATACCCCCACCTATTTCCTAAGAACTCTGCATCTACAAGCAGAACTTAAATTTCGGGACGAAATTTATTTAACGGGGGGAGAATGTGACAACCCGCACTAAACCAGGTATCCGTACAACTTAATTAATGATTAATTACTACTTGATTACTGTGCTTGTTTGAACTAGCTGATAAACTGCTACCTGCATACTGATACATGCACTTACTTGCATCATACTTTATTTGCTGTCACTACATTAATTACATACTGAACCCTAGTGACAAACATGATGCACAAAAAGCACAGTAGCACTAAACGGATACACGGCGAACATGCTGATATGACCAGCATCAGGCAGACACTGCCTCTAAGGCCTGTTAAGAGCCTCATATATTTTGGCTACACTGGTAGTGAGTGTAGGGATATAAGGGTTGTGGAACTGCGTCTCTAGGAATAAGATACACTGATTGGATGTGCCTAAAACGTACTTAAAGTACAAAACACAGCACTTTAATAAATAAACCAGCTTCTAGCTGACTAGTAAAGTGCCAAACTATGGGGAAAATACTACTAGACACTTTCTAAAGTGTGGAAACAAAATGTGTCACTAAAAATAACAATAACGACACTTTAAAGCTTTTGTAACGCTTTAACGGATTACTATCCAACTGAACAACCGGACTTTACCCGGAACATGAAAATATTACTATTTTCACTAATTATATTTTTCTGAGCCAGTTAGGGTCCCTGATTACCCTAACACCCGTCATAACACGCTATATATCACTAACTTAGTTAAATACTTAACTAACCTATTTAACTTAACTAATTACCCTAACTACCTAGTTTCAAACGAACCAACCCCCCCCCCCCCACCTTATAACCGTCCCCATGTATGGGGGACATGAGGGTACATGTTTGATTAAGATAATCTACCTTGTCTAGTATCTAGACAACACATAAACCAATGGTTAATTACCTTCAATTTACCTATAAGTTCTTGTCATTACACTCATAACCCTTCACTTCACAATTTCACTAACTCACACACTCTCTCCCTCTCCATACCACCTTCGGCCGAACCCCACTCTTGCCCTCTCCATATTTTCGACTTTGGTTCTTGGCATTCCATCATCACACACGCGCTAAGGATCGCGTATTAGGAGCTTTGGTGCACTCGGAGCGCGAATGACCTCTTCCGTTAGCTTTTATCCACCCACTTTCCGTCAAGATTCTTCCCTAGCCCCGAGCTAGAGGTATAACACTTAAAACTCTTGTTTGAACATATCTAAAGCGGTTAAAAGGAATTTTGTCGGTTAAATATCGTTAACATACTTTTTGAAGTATTAAAGTCTAGTAAAAACTCTAAAATGGTGGTTAATAGCTTATAACTTGTGTAAAAGTTGTAGTATTTGGGATTTGTGGTTATTGAGACCCGATCTATGATGTGGTAGCTCGGATCACCGTTTAACCCGACTTTGTAAGATCATGGATCTTCACATAAGCTCGTTTCTAGTTAACACAAGGGTTAAAAGGTGAAACTCTACCACACTAGAGACATGAACTTGTGTAAAAATATTTTACTTGTGTAAAAGTGATTTAACTTGTACAATAGTGTTTAAAACTAGCGGATCTACGTATCTGCAAGTGGTATTTTTGAGGAACCACACTTTGAAGGAATCATGTTTTCTAAAGGATGGACCTTACACTAACAAACATGATTTTATAAACCACAAGTGTGTAAACACTTGTGAAATTAAAAGATCCGACAAATAACTATTTTTGGGAAATATGACTAGAAGTTGTAAAGACGGATTTCTCTAAACACGGGGTTTTTACAAGATTAAAGTTACTTTATATAAAGATCTACAAAAAAATAATGGGATTTACATTATAGATGCGGAGAAACCACAAGTTCATGCGATTATGCGATTTACATACTTATCGACTAGTTTGATGTGTCGGAAATTGTTGGATTGAATAAAGAAGTTGTTGAATTGATTTGTTAAAAGAAAATGATACGCTTGAAAGCGTGGCCACCTCCAGTTACAGAGGAAACTCTGGCGAAATTTTCTAAAAACCTAACACTTAGGCTTATTTACACAACAAGTGTTAGAACTACTTTTGGACATATTTCGAAACATAAATTTCGCCAGCACTATATTTTACTAAATATTCGGAGGTGGGATTTTCACAAAGACTAACGTGATAAATATATTTGTCACAACACTGTTTATGATTATTTTGTGAAAATACATAAATATTATTTTAGAGTGAAAATAATATTTACAAGCGTTAATGATTCCAAAACTTTACGAACGCTTCCACAAACATATAAGTTACACCAGTAATTACATTACCACAAGGTTGATAAAACGTAACTTACGCACATGTATTGTATCCCCCATCCTTGGGAAGAAGAATAACTACCAAGTGTATACGGAACATAAACACGAAATAGTTGTCTAACTATTTCCCAAAGACATAAACTATAAAGCTAAGGCACGGCCGTCCGTCTAATAGAATTAGCACTTGTAGGTCGTTGCACAGCTTACTGTATTGGAGGCACTTGGTAGAGACGCGCATTCACTGTGAGTTCATGTCCCCCTTTTCTCTAACTGTTTTCAGTTTACTTAACTGCGGGGGTGAAATACATGTTACTATGATTTACGAGTACTTTACAACGGTATGTTTAACGTAAGGAGGTGTTATACGATCATGTGAGTGGATAGGAACAACATGGGGCCATTAGTCCTCATGGAGGGACCGAGGGACAGGAGCGGTAGATCTATCTGGGTGTAGCGAGCCCAGCCCCCGGCCAAACTAGAAACGGACCGTGGGGTGACTTTGTCCACATACTTTGCCGTGGCGAAATCTGCTAGGTTTGAGTCTCCCTATTTGCACTTCACATATGTCAGTGGCCTTGCAAACCATTGGTGATCACAAGTCCTCTTACACTGCTACATACCACAACTATTTTTATACTCACAAGTGTTTTACATACTCACTTACACATGAACTCGCTCAACATTATTGTTGATTTTTCAACTCACATGTATTTCAGGAAATTAAAACGGATCTGGCACGGTATGGAACGTTTTCCGCTGCACTTGTCATGAAGTCATCAGGGTTTAGGGGATGTGTCTCTTTCCTGGACAAGACACAGTCCTTAAACCACGTTTATGTTATGTTATAAGTTGTAATGTCTACTGAACAAGGTTATGGTTGTATGTTAAAACAATGGTAATGTGTTTGATTTTCAAAACTTAATGGATGACTTGCATGGTTTTTAAATTCATATAGCTTGTTATGGTTAAGCTATGGTATTAAGAAGTCACACCAAAATTAACCACGCTTCCGCAAAGCCAGGGTGTGACATTAAGCATTCGGCTTATTATTAAAAATCCACATTTTGACCCATTTGTATTTAAGACCTCCAAACTTGTTTCTAGTTAATCATAATTCTTAGACCAAGGATAAGTTTTGTGAATTACGCGGCAAACACCCAAGTTACGCGCGTAATTCATTTTGACCCGTTTAGGGGATCTTTTATGCATTTTGGTCAAAACTAGCTCTTTTCTTTTCAATACTTCGTAATGTCACATCTAAATATCTGCTTATGTTCCACCACAATTATTTTTGTGGTGGATTTAACATAACTAACCTATTATCCAAATTTACTCATCGGTTGGTCATTTTACGCAAATGACCATTTTTGTGCATTTGACCCGCAAATGTGTATTCCTATAACTTTTATTCATATTTAATGATTCTATAATCTTAATGCAAGTTCCAAAATAACCCCTATGTGTCGTTTGCCCCATTATACCCTTCAAGGGTGTTTTGGTCAACTTTAGTCCCTCACTTTACGACGAAGGACTTTCGCTAAATATTTGACCAAGATTTGTATGTTTAACTAAAAGCTTATTTATGCGTACCTGGCTCGGGTTAAGGTATTGACCCGTTTACATAACTTTTGCTTTAAATCTTTCCAGTTAAAGCAACGCATACTTATGTTATTTCCTGTGATTACAAAACTCAACAAGCGATTGTCAAATGTAATTTTCAAATGGTGTTAACAACACAATTTGACTCATTTAGTCTAATTGACCATTTATCCATATGAGATGGTATTTAGTTACCATTTCATCCCTTTAAACCTATCCCGGTTTTCCTTAAACTTGTTTTACTTAAAACCGTTTTTATTTGTTCGTCATTATATGACTAATTTACCTTTTTACCCCTTTTACCATAATTCATGATTTCTTACCATTTTCCCTTGTTCCAACTCTCATTGAATCGTGTCGGAACATCGTATACCAACCACTTAGTAGCATTCATATACAATACTTGAAATTAAGTAATTTTGCAAATAATGTAAAGGGGCGTAATCTCTACTTACCTCGCATCCGAATACGCTTTTCTTCTCGTGCTTGATTCGTTTGACCGCTTCTTTCCCAAGCCTCCACCTAGCTCGTTAGGCGACAAACTATCATCATTCACAAGGTGGTTAGATTAGTCATTTCAATTCACGACTATTCCACCTTACGTATTTTCTATGTCGAAACTACTATTCGACTTTATCATTGGTTAGTTTGACTTTTAAAAGTCAACTACCTTAAATCATACAATAGGCACAATTAAGTTAAATCAACATTATGATTAGAACCCGTTTTAACCCATATTTCGCGTAATTAGTCAAACAATGCAATTACGCGTTTCATTCGTGATTTCAACATATAAACATTCACTTAGACATTTTAACAAACACCTTGTGGGCATATTCTATAAAATCAACAATCAATTTTCATAACTAGTTATTTACCCAAGTTTTAACATCATTCACAAGTTCTTATGTCTAGCATGCATAACCACACCTAGATTTACTTTATGGAAATCGAATAACATCAAATTGATGATCATAAATCTAATGTTCATCATCTTCCGACAAAACCCATTTCAATTCTTGTATGAACATACACTAAATCTTACAATTTTGTTCAAGTACTTTGCTTCTACTATCCAATATGATGATTTTATGTATGTGTATATCATCATCCTCACTACATAATCGAAACCCACTTGTCTAAGTGTAGCAAATCATCAAATTATTCAAATCATAGCAACCTATGTAAACTTCTTACTTAGGGTTTTGTTTCTAAGCAGTCATACAACACTAATTTAGCCATAGCCTCTCTAATCCATACATAATTCGCGATTATGAAGATTACTCAAATTTCACAACTTCACAAATCATCAAATTTTTACATACCTTATGATCCCCTAGCACGGGTGATCATTAATCCGTGTTCATGCATTGATTTAGGACTGAAATCGACCTTCAATTTGCTAAATTGGATTGAGTTAGGGTTTTGGCTCCTTGGAGCTTCTCCTGGCTTCTCACGTACGCACACACCATGTGTGTGTGTTTGATTTCTTTTTTTTTTTTTATAAATCTATTTTCAAGATATCCAATTTGGTCCCTCATGTTTGGTTAGTTATTAAGTAGACCACAACCTAACTATTTCTAACACTGTTCTCACTTATTAACTAGGTTAAATATTCCTAGTTAATTTAGTGGGTTTGGGGAAATTTACGACTGAGTTTATTTTAGGTCCCGTTAATTCGGGCCTTTTATAAACTTTATTTATCCATAGGCCTTTATTTAACTTTTTGTTCAATATTAGGTTTATTTATTTAAAAATCCTAATTACTCACCGGGTAAATTTTTACCACTAACGGTACTTTACCCGTCTTTTAGTATTAACGGGGTTTGATTACCAAACCCGTTTTCGGGGTGTTACACCTGAACATATTTATAATAATTTATGAGAGTTGATAAACCACAAATTTTGGTTTTTCATTTGCTTAATTTATCCAATAATATCTACATACAAACAATATATAGCATATAGATGACATATACTACAAGGTTAAATCAAGCAATACATAATATTATAACATGTTATCAAATAAAATAAGGTTATAATAAAACCTTATGAAATAATAATATGTCATCACATTCAAGCAAAATATATAAATTATGCATTAACTTATCATGGCATAACCAATCACATGCATATCTTATATAAAATATTTGTTACTCTCACATAAAAAAATAGAAACATCTATAAAATATATTCAATACGAAATGAAGAAACCTATTACTTACACCAAATAATATGTGATAATATCATGCACAATTATCAACATCTTAGTTGATTTAGTTGATATTGAAATATTATGCAATTCAGTTAACACATGTTACAAAACAGTTTTGGTTCATGAATCAACAATTTAAATAATGCACTTTACGTATAATAAAAGCTCATATCGATTTAGAATATGTTTATATGGTTTGATCATTCTTATCATTTAAGGCATGTGCTATTGATGTACAAACAAGACAAATAGATTAAGAATAATTTTCTATGTACTAGCCAATTACATAAGCCATAAAGTAATCTTAAAACCAATTTTCTAAGGACAACTACTTAATTTATTTAATATATTCAGTTCAAGTAAAATATATATGAATAGAAATAATAATTAAATCTGAACTATATATTTTTAGTAAATAACTTCATAACAATTTAATTATATCAAATATTTAGATGGTTAGTTTATTATCAACATTCACCATATATTTCATAAATACTTGTTTTCAAAATAAAAAAAAAAGAATATAAACTTTATGTATGCCAAAACAGTAACTTAATAAAATATCTTAAAATCACATTAACCATACTGATTAATAGCATAATAAAATCACTAGCCATAAAACACACGCATACATAATTCAATTTAAATACTTTTATGATTAAACACTTATTTGCATCACTAAATTATGATTAAACACTTATTTGCATTACTAAAACAAAATAACATGTATAGTAATGATCAAATCAAATACTATTAAAATTTTACAAAATAACATGGATAGTAATAAACAAACATTGATATGGCTTGTAATTATGTTGTCCAATCTCAACCGAATATAAAATTCTTACAATCCCATTAATTCATTACAATATAGTATCATCGGAACAATAATTTCATTAAAACATTTATAAACTAGTAGTAGAAACCACTCAAGAGTATGTATATATATCAAAATTAATTACTATTATTATTTTTATTATTATTTTCAATTCAAAACACTCATGTGGCTATATTATTAAAATAAGAGTTTGGAAATTAAGATGCGTGTATCAGTTTTGGTGACAGATTAAACCCGAACCTCCCATAAGACAATCAAACGCCACACCACTAATACGCCAAATCTAGTGGTTAAAGTAAAAAACTCAATTGAAAACTTACCAACAAAACCAGGCACGTTCTAATGTAATAAAAATCAACCGAATCTTCATTAGGCCGCCTATGTGTGGGATAATCTTATTGAACATGCTATGATAATCTTTTGTATTAACTTTGAATGTTATGATTCCATGGCAGGGGATTAGAGTTTTGGCGAGAGCACTTTCGTGCTGATAACGTGTTGTGAAACAACTAAACCTATTAGCAATATAAAGAGAAGAATATGAGAATGAGGGAATGTAAATATTATTGATTGATCTATGTACACCATATACAAAGCCACTATATATAGGTATAAAAGAAATAAAAGAGATAGGAGTTATGTATGTGGAGAGTCACCACATAAATAATACATTCATAACATACCTAGATTTACATGTTTGCTTAAATTTGAGTTATTTTGATTTTCTTTACATGATTGATTCTCAGTTTGAAGACAATTTTGATGTCTTTTGCATTTAAGTTTATTTTGTCATGTCATCTATTTTCTTTGATAATATAGCATAGGGGTGTGTATGGGTCGGTTTTGACCAAAAACCATAACCGCGATGTCGGTTATTAGATAACCATAACCATAACCGATCGGTTATGGTGGTTAGGGTTATTTGGTTTTGATGGTTATAGCGGGTCGGTTATGGGTGGTTAACCGTGTATTTAGCTTAGCTAAAAATAGTTTAATTCTTTTTAACATCGAATAAATTGTTATTGCATATTTGTATTAGTATATTACATTGTATTAAAAATACATATAATATGTAATATTAATATCAATTATTATCGAATATTCAAATAAAGTGACATGATACATTCCATAAATTTAAATAAACATTCAACCAAAACCACAAAATGATATGAAAAACTCGTAAGTACTTTAAATCTTTAGTCAAAAACATCAAATATTAAAAATATGGTAAAAAGTCCTAAATCCTACAAAGATTAATTACAGGTCGGTTCGGCTCGGTTATGGTGGGTATGGAAAAATGATAACCATAACCGACCCGCTACTTTCAGTTTTCAAAAAAAAAAAACCACTAACTGACCCACCGGTTTTTTATTTGGTTCGGTTTTTTCGGTTCGGTTTTTTCGGTTAATTCGGTTATGATTCGGTTAATTCATTTTTTTTCACAATCCTAAGCTTATATCATAATATATTAACCATATAATTTTATTTTGAAAACGAACGATTTTTTTAAAAATAGATAATCAATTAATATTCATTCACACACAAAATCTTATGAATGGGTTAAGAAACTAAATAAAGGAGGAATATGGATATTGATTGTGTCATGTGCACGTGTCATATACCTATTGATATTTCTAAGGGTCATGCTATTTACACACGGAAGAAATTATTTTCACACCTCAAAGCGTCGCGCTATGGCCATAGCGCAACGCTTAGGTCGACATAAGGTGATTTGACTGATGTATGAGAGACATAAAGTTGCTGTTTGACATAATGTTGATTCCAAGGTTGCAGGTGGCCCGTGAACCCTAAGCACCGCGCTATGGCCATAGCGCAGCGCTTCGACCCCAAATTTTTACTTTTAAAAGCTGGTCAGGCACAAAACTGTATTCGAGACATAAAGCACTCAACATATTGTTTCCAAACATACGGTGGTTTTGTTGTTTGTCGATTTCTAAATTACTTGTGTTTCTTCAAAATAACGCGCAGTTATGCTGTATTAGTTACGTGTGTTGAAAAAACGATGTCGTGGTTAAGCAACTATCTTTTCGGTCAATATTCTGACGAGTCAGTTGTTCCTGATTCTTACGAGGGGACCGCTATTTCTGACTCGTATGAGAAACCGGTCTCGTCCAACTTGAGGGAGGCAGAGGTTGTATCTGGCATTCGTTATCGTGACAACACTGTGAAGCTGGATTTGAATACCCCTGTGGAGGACCCTTACGCACAACAAGGTTATTCGAATTTCGGTTACGGTGGCTAGCACAGCTTTGTACAGCAGGAGTGTTATCCAAACCACAGTTACAGTTGTCAACAGAGCTTTGAACATCAAGTCTATTCGGACCTCGGTGACGATGGTGAGCCGGAGGATGTGTCTGTTGAAGAGGAAGGCTGTTACCCGGTTACATTTTCGTTTGATACAACGCAGACCTTTTCGTCACGTAAAGAGTTGGTGCGTTGGGTACAAGACACGGCAAAAGACAATGGTTACCTCATTGTGATTAAGAGGTCGAATAAAAGAGGAGAGAATTACAAGATTTGGTTTCAATGTACTTTTGGTGGGGAGCATAAGAGTATAACTACACAGAGGAAAACAGGTAGCAAGAAAATAGGCTGCCCGTTTGAGATGATCGGGTTTTCGGAATCATCCGGAAGTGTTTGGAGGATAGAGGTGACGAAGGCGAAGCATAACCACACTCCTATTGAAAACTTAGAGGGTCACGCGTATGCGAGAAGGCTTTCTTCGGAGGATACAAAACTGGTTAAGAAGCTGGCAGAGCAAGATATTCCCAACCAAAGTATCTAGCGAACGCTGACGAAAAACAATCCGGCTAGAAAGCTTATTCCGAAAGATATACACAACGTTGTTCAGAAGATCAACGCCGGAAAAAATGTCGGTAAGTCTACGATGCAAAAACTTGAAAACATTCTTCTCGAAAAAGATTACACTTATTACATGCGCACGAATGAGATATCGAACGCAGTTGAAGATGTCTTCTTTGTTCACAAAAAATCATTCACTATGTGGTGTGCCTTCCCGCATGTGCTAATGATTGACGCCACCTACAAAACTAACATGTACAACCTGCCATTTGTTCAGGTCGTAGGCATGACGTCGACAAACAAATCGTTTACGGCTGCTTGTGCGGTAATTTCCGCTGAGAAGTTAGAGAACTGCCTATGGGTGTTGTAGAGGATCAAGTCTATGCTGGTAGGATGTATGGAACCGCACGTGATTTTAACAGACAGGGAATTTGCGCTAATTAACGCGTGTGAACAAGTTTTTCCAAAAGCGCATAAGTATCTTTGTCGGTTCCATATTCAACAAAATATTAATAAGAACAGCAAGAGGAAATTCTCTGACAAGCAGTGGAAAGAATTCGTACGTACATTTTGGACATTGTGCGAGTCTACGACCGAGGAAATATACAAGTATAACTTGGAAAACCTTGAAGCACAGCTGAAAGAAGATGGCCGTGAACGTGAGTATTTCTTACATAATTATGTTCAAATTTTATATAATAACAAAAACTGACTATTTACGTTTTTTTAATTTCAGAGGTTTTTGATTATTTGATGAAATCCTGGTTGGATCCGTACCGTGAAAAGTTTGTATCTTGTTGGATTAACAAAACTATTAACTTTCACCAAACTACGACCAACAGGGTTGAGGGCATGCATGCAACACTAAAAAGTCACTTTCCAAGTCATCGCAACACACTGGATAAACTTGTACTGTATGTTGATCATGTTGTTGATAGACAATACACCGAGATTAGAAGTAGCTTTGAAACAAGCCTCCGAAAAGTGATGAAGCACCACAAGGATCATCCCATGCTTGTATATATTCTCATAAAGGTTTCAATATTTGCGATTGAGCTTTTGAATATGGAACTAAAACGTAAGGAAGACGGGTTGAGAGCCTACGGTGCAAGCTGTGGTTGCCAACTTTTTACCAGCTGTGGTTTGCCATGTGCCTGTCGTTTGGAAAAGTTGGAAAATAACAGTAATTAATATTTTTGACCTTTCTCGTTATGATTTTGCCACCTAATTTGTTTTCGTCCACAGGTCAGCAAATCCGTATCAATTTGATAGACGTGTTCTGGAAGAAGCTTGACTTCAAGCCTGCAATGAATAAGATAGAGGATATCGATGTAGACGCGGAATTTGAAAAATTGAAACAACAGATCAATCCAACACCCCCTCAAGTGAAAAGGAGCTTCTTTGAAAAGTTTCAGCAAATCCTCAATCCAGGGAACAATAACAAAAAACCTCCTGTTGTTCTAAAGAAAACTCGTGGTCACCCAACATTGAAAACGTTGGAACAAAGGAAGGTTGAAGCCGCTAGAAAAAGCTCGTACATTCCGTCGGAAGTAACTTGGGTCGAGGCCTCAGACGATCTTCCCCGTCACAGCTCGTACGTATCATCCCAAGATTCTAGAAGACAAAAGAATACCAAACCGCTTAACCTACACCCTGATTTCCCGATGATCAAGCTCGGTCCTAAGACGGATATCGCGATCCGCAACTACGCATCTCAGATTCCCAAAGTGATCCATCCATACATCGTGAGAATAAAGGACGTGAAACCAGATGGTCATTGTGGGTTTCGATCGGTGGCTGTTGGGTTAGGAGTGAAACAAAATACGTATTTGATGATCCGGAAACAACTTATAATGGAGTTACGTAAGAACGAATCGCTTTGGAGGCAGTTTTTCGATCCGGAAAACATAGGACATTATGATGCGCTGGTTAGACGGATCCATTTCAAGGGGGTGGGACGAGCAGCTATTGAAAATTACATGACGATGCCTGAGACGGGGTTTCTTTTTGCCCAACGATACGGTGTGATTGTTCACACCTTCGACATTCGTGGGAACGATACAATTTTCCCACTGGTGGGCGGGCCAAACGAAGCTGAGCAACCTCACCCGGTGGTTGCGGTTGTGTTCGTCGACGATGGGCATTTCATACTTTGTCAGTCCTTGTTTGTTGACTAAGCCCAAAGCGCCCCGTTATGGCTAAAGCGGGGCGCTTTAGGTGTGCAAAAAGACAAAGAGCGTGTGCGAATAGACCAAACCTATTTCTAATGGTATTCCAACAATAAGCTCACCCATTTGTACTATATGCATAAAAGAGCTAGTAAATCAAGTATAATAATCTTTTTTGAGAGGAAAAAGTTGCTATTTAATATTAAAAAAAAACACGCTGGCATCGATGTGACACAAACTTCTTCATTATCATACTCAGTAAATCTTATCAATACCAAAGCTAAGATAGAGTCTGAGGATGGTAAAATACAGATAGTCTTGCCTCTACCCCGTAGGAATAGAGAGGCTGCTTCCAGTGAGACCCCCGACTCGATGGTAGTTTTGTATCAAGCCTTGGAAATAAGGCACATAACACTCGACAATTAAGATAAAGGCCAATTAGTGCATGTACCCCCTTGTCTTTCGGCTATCAACGCCACCACATGATACATGATTAACCATCCCCCTCTTTTAGCATTATTTTCACGAAATTAGTAAAATAATGTTAAAATTAGTGCACTTTCACTTTTGCCCCTCGAGCGCCCACACATATATACATTATATGCGCATACCGCAAGCGGGGTGTAACAAACTATACGAGGATTAAACCCATGACCTGTTGTTGATAAAGAGGGGGATTTACCACTATACCAGTAAATCAAGTATAATAATCTTTTATAAGAGGAAGTCAAGTTGCTATTTAATATTAAAAAAAACACGGTTGCATCCATGTGACGCTAACTATAATATTTTTGTGATGCTCTTTGATATATAACTACTAATTAGAACCGCGCGCGTTGCGGCGCGGGTACATTTTAAACCTCGAATGGATTAGTCCAAACGTTATGTGATGTGTTAACCATATGAAAGTACATGTTTTGACGTATCTAAGTTAACTCAATAGCATTATGATATTGGATCAAGATTACCTAAAGCAATCAAATTTTTAATGTACAATCATAACGTATCTATATGTGACCGATTCATACATAGGAAATGTACCGAAAAAAAGCATTAAACACGTAAATCAGAAGACATAATCACATTAATGATTGAAATTTTACTTGTAGTACGTTGTAGCGTGGTTGAAACGTAGAGTAACTATAATTTATACCGTCGAATGAAAACGTATTATATTTCATCCCTCTCGATTCGGAACTAAATTTATTGTGAAACATAGAACAACCGGAAACACACAAAATAAGCACGAAAATATATTATATTTTATCTGACTTGTTTTCTAAAAAAAGTAATTCGAAACGTATACCAACTCAAAATTATACCGACAAGTATATAAAAATACACAAGTAAAAAAATAGTTTTTATTAAGTAAAGGAACAAAAGGGGCAAACGCACAAAATGGACTATCCAAAAAAAGTTTACTTCAAAACGTATACCAACTCGAATTTATACTAACATGTATACAAAAATACGCATATAAAAATAGTTTTTTTAGTAAAGGAACGAAAGAGCCAATTGCACAAAATGGAGTAATAACGCAGGGGTTAAAATGCAAATTTTAAAAGTTATTGTACAAATTATAAAATGGAGTAGTAGTTTAGGGGTGAAAATACTTGTAACATAAAGTAATATTTTAGAGATTAAAATTGTGATTTTCAAAGGTTAAGGAAGTATAAAAATAAAAAATGTTCAAAGGGCAAATGCCTAAAGTGAAGGGGTCGGTGAGAAATCCTTCTTTAAGATTATAGATAATATAATTTATGAAATGAAAAAAAAAATAACAAAAGTAATATCATAAAATAAATTTTGTGAGAGCCAAAATTCAAGTCATGAAGCACTAGTGTAGAGAGGATGTGGTCCCTTTGGAACACTTCGGTTCCATCTAAAATTAATATTTTCTTGTTGGCGGCAACAATGAATCAAATTCCATCCTCCATCCAAGGAGGGTCTCGCGCACAGAGGTGTTCCAATGGATAATGTTTTATGTTCGAGATGCGGGTTATCGGAGGAAACAGTTACTCATATATTATGGCATTGTCTTTTTGGGAAAAGTGTTTGGTGGACAGTTTTTACATGGTTGAAGTTGCCTTTTATGGACCAGATCTCTTCTATCCAACAGTTACTCGAAGGGGCTTTGCACATGAACGGGTCAAACGCATGGAAAAAAACCATTGGGGAAATTCTTCAAATGGCGGCGTGGGAAATTTGGAAGGCGAGAAATAAGAAGGCTTTAAATGATCAACAAATTCAGTTCAATCGAACGGCGGACGTCATCAAAGAAAACTCATTTCTATGGATTAGTAATCAATCTAATATTTGAAACTTAGAATGGGATAGATGGAGTGATTTCAATAGGGTCTACATATTTACACACCTCATTGCCTATTTCCACACCCTCCAAGACGCCTCGTATAGAGCTATACGAAGCGTATAGGTTTACTTTTCCGACCAGCTTCTGCACCAGTTACATCAGTCACATCAGTCACCTCAGACGGGGAGTCTAGGCCTGTACGAGGAAGGGATACGAGGGGCATAAGACGCCTCGTATAGGCCTATACGAGGCGTCTTAGAGACTGATTTGACTACATGACTGACATGTGACTTAAAGCTATACGGGGTGTCTAGAGCTATACGAGGCGTCTATGTCTCACATAAAGTGCAACATACACTGTATTCTTTGTCCACCCCCGAGCATTCAACATTTCATTCTGCTTCTGCTTCTTCTTCTTCTTCTTCTTCTTCTTCTTCTTTCATTTTGCTTTGCATTTGTGTTCTTATCATCCCGAAGTGTTGAAATGTCATCATACTGGGACGACAACTATGTCTTCGGGCAGTATTCTAGCGACAACTGGGTGCCCGAAAGCGATCCGGTAACAGTTATTAGCTTAAATGTTTTAATTAGTTGTTGTTTTAGTTTATTATTTACTAATGATAATGATGATACGGTTCTTTATTTTGGAGAAGTCTTGCGTTCCCGATTCTAATGAGCAAAAGGAGGTTGTGTCTAGTATACAAGGAGAACAAAATAGACCGTTTCTAGATTTGAACAAGCATCCCCCTGTTGATGAAACAGCCCCTGTAGATGAATCATACCATGTTGGTCAACCAAGTTATCCGACGCAACAAGGGTATCCGGATTATAGATACGGGTGTGAATATTCTTACGGAGGAGACGGTGGATACGGAGGAAACGGTGGATACGGTGGATACGGAGGAGATGGTGGATACGAAGGAGACGGTGGATACGGGGGAGACGGTGGATACAATGGATACGGAGGATATGGTGGATATGGTGGTGAGACACCTCCCATCCAGGACAGTCCGTACTTAAAAACGCAGGTATTAATTACTATTTTTTTATTATTATTTAATTTTTTTATTAAATAATAAAAAAAATTATTAGTATTAGATTTTTATTTATTAGTATAGGAAGATTTATTTATTATGATTATTATTATTTTTATTAGTATTAATATTATTAGTATTATTATTGTTATTATTATTAATATTATTATTATTTATTATTATTATTATTATTATTATTTATTATTATTATTAATATTATTTATTTATTAAAATTATTTATTATTATTGTCGATGTTACAGGTTTTCAACTCTTTAGACGAACTAAAGAATCGGATACAAGAAATAGCAAACGCGGATGGTTTCGTTATTGTCACCCGTCGATCAAAGAAAACCGGGGGAAGAACCGGGAGGGTATGGCTTGAATGTGATCGTGGTGGTGAGCACCAGACTACAGCAACACTTAGAAAAGCCGGAAGCAAAAAAACGGGTTGCCTGTTTTACATGCTGGCTGTGCGAAACCACCCGTATGAAACCTGGGAGATTAAAGACAGAAAAAATGAACATAACCACGAACTTTGTGAGGACCTGTCGGCCCACACGTTTGTGCGATGGTTTACTCCAAGCGAAATGAAACTGATCGAGCAACTGACAGCTCAAAACATGGAGTCGCGCAAAATATTTCAAACGATAAGGAAGCAGGACCCCGACAGGTTTCATGTTCAGAAAGACGTTCAAAACGTTGTGGCGAAGATTAGAGCCGAACAAAGACAAGGATTGACTCCCATGCAGTCACTAGAAAACATACTGATAAACGACTTTATTTACGAGACACGGGAGGAACCCGGAACAGAGATCGTAACAGAGATCTTCTTTCTTCATCGGGACTCGAGATGCATGTGGCATGCATTCCCCCACGTCATGCTGATCGATGCGACGTACAAGACAAACATATACAATATGCCCTTTTATCCAGATTGTTGGTATGACGCCTACCAACAAATCGTTTATTATCGCGCATGCCGTTGTTAGTAAAGAACGGGGTGATAACTTTGTGTGGGTGCTTCAGAGGGTCAAGTCAATGTTGGATGAATGCATGGAGCCACGTGTGATTTTAACAGATAGAGACCTAGCCCTTATGGGCGCGTGTGCTAAAGTATTTCCAGACGCTTCCAGGCTTCTTTGCAGGTGGCACATACAACAGAATGTTATGAAGAACTGCAAGGGTGCCTTCACAGACGAAGACTGGAAGAAATTTTTGTCATTCTGGGGGACATTGATTGAGTCTCCATCCATACCCATCTACGAGTACCACTTCCGCAACATGCGAAAACGACTTGTGGAGTGCAAACGTTCTAGTAAGTTTTTATAATAACATACGACTCACCTATGCAAATTTTATTAAATTATTTTTACTTTTTAGGAGTCTTCAAATACGTGTACGATAACTGGCTAAAAGACTATAAGGAGATGTCCGTCTTTGCGTGGACTGATAAGAGGCGCAACTTTGGTAATCGTACCACAAACAGAGTTGAGAGCCAACACGCCAACCTAAAGAGATACGTCCTAGATAGGAGCTCGCTGGACCGTGTAGTTGGTTGTGTCCATGATATAGTTGAGACACAGTTCAATGAAATAAGGAAGACTTTTCGAGATAGCATCGAAAAAAAATGTCAAAGATTAAAGCGGTGTTGACCCCAAAGAAATCTACCAAGAAACCACCGGTTATCCAACAAAATACTCGTGGCCGACCAACAACAAAGCAGGTACAACAAAGGTTGGACGAGGCCTCTCGTATAGATGAAGAATTGAGGAGAAGCTCATTCGGTGATGCAAACACGTGCTTTGAAGGTTCCCGACAAAGTAAGTACGATAAACCTCGCCACAGCTCGTACGTTCCGTCACAGGCCTATCAACAGTCGGTTATAAGGTCCCAAAAACCCAAAGCGAGCCTAAGCCGTTCAAAGAGTTCTAAGAAGAAAGAGACACGAGATGCTCACGGTTTTCCGTTAATCATTGGGGACGAGTACGTGAGAATCATCAAACAGTTTAAGTATGACATTCCGCTAGTGTTCCATGTTTAGAACATTCCGCTAGTGTTCCATGTTCAAAACATGGAGTCGCGCAAAATATTTCAAATGATAAGGAAGCAGGACCTCGACAGGTTTCATGTTCAAAAAGACGTTCAAAACGTTGTGGCGAAGATTAGAGCCGAACAAAGACAAGGATTGACTCCCATGCAGAGTTCATGGGGGCTCATTCGAAGGGACCTTGTACAAGAAATGGATCAGAACGAATCGATCTGGTTCCCAATATTTGAAGCATGGGGTAAAGGTTATTTCTACACGCATCATCAGGGCCTAATTTGGGATTCAGTGTCCGGTTGTGGGGGGGATCACTGGATGGACTTCCCCTTTGTAGGACTTCTTATTGCACAAACGTACGGTATCGGGGTGCACCTGTTAACGACAACCATGGGTGCGAGTTCCACTTTCTTCCCGATACTAAGTCCTCCGACTAATCAACAACCATTGTTCATAACGCTTACACATGTTAACGAGAACCACTTCATACATGTTAAGCTGGAAGGGAATTATCCAATGCCACCAGCACACGGGCTATGGTTGACCCACCGAACACCCCATACGGAACAATGGGAAGATATGTACTTGCCACGACTAGAATGGTATACATCGATAATGAATCCTCCACCAAGATCAAACCCCAGTCTTAATTACATCGACAGTGATACGGAAGAATGATTTTTGTAATTAATAGTATTTTTTTTATTAATTCCTATAATTTTCTACAATTTCTATAATTTTTTTTATAATTTCTATCATTTTTCTATAATTAGAATTGATTAAAACAGGTTAATAACATTTTAATAAAAAAATTAAACATATACGACTCCTATAGAGGTAGACGTGTCGTATATGGTTGACCAAAAGACCATTTTGCCCCTGGTTTGCCCCGATTCTAGGCTTATTTCAGGGGCTAAAAAGTCATTCTACCAACCCCAGACGCCTCGTATAGATCTATACGAGGCGTCTACTTGAGCGGGTTTTTGAAAATTTGAATTTTGAATATCTGCACCATTTGCTCGCTACTTCTATTTCAGCGCGCGGCTACAGCCGTGAGTGGTGTACGACCACATATCTTTTTTTCCTTTATTGTTTGTTGTATAGGAGGCCGTGCGCGCTAGCACACGGTCTAGCCCAGTACTACGCCTCCGCCCATCACCGACAGGAGCGCGGATTTTTGTATGGCGGGGCGTACGTGACCGTCATTGCCCATTCATTTGGCCTCATACTGCACGAGGACCCACATCTACGTACGCCGCCAGTCATGCCGACGCGGATGGGCATGCAGTCGCTGTGGGGGATGAGGGTAATCAAGAGGTTCCCAGTTGGTCCACGGTTTAAAAATCGCGACGGGGGCATATGGACAGAGGAGACCCTACCAGAGCATTTCGAGCCCGTTTATCCTCCTGCAGATCCTGCTGATGTAGTGCCCATGGAGGAGCCTCCGGAGGACGTAGACGGTGCAGCGGTGCCACAGCCACCGCCACCTGCCGGGGCGCCTCAGTTTCCACGTCACGCTATCCTAGGTCATGCCCAAGGAGCTGCGCTACATCCGGATGTACGAGCCGAGCTTGACATGCTCAACGATTTGGTAGGTTGGCTGGTACGGTGCGAGCAAGATAGACGAGAGAGAGAGGGTGGCCCCCGATACCGCTTCCACCGGCTCGAGCACCACATCAGCAGCCACATCCATATTCGGATTCGGATTTGGATGCATAGACCTGTTGTTGTTTTTATTTTTATTATGGATCTACAAACTTATCTTATATATTTTTGTTATGGATGTACAAAGTTATCTTATATATGTCATATTTATGTTTGTTTTCAGTTATTCGGTTACCTAATGATTGTTGTCTTAAATTGAGATAATACGGAAACAAAATATGTTTTGAATATAATACGGAAACAATATATCCCCGGAATATAATACGGAAACAATATTTGAACGAGATAAAATTTTAATCGGAAGAATAATATTTAAAAAAGTAAATTGTTAAAAACATTATAATATTTAATCGATATAATATATTTAAAGAGCCGATTTTTAAAATAGTTAATTTTTAAAAAACAAAACTTTTTTTTAAAACCAAAAAAAATTTCAACCACAAAACACATCTTCAAAAACTATCAAAAAAACCATACCAAAACCCACCAAAACCCACCAAAACCCCCCTCATTTCAGCCAAAAAAAAAACCCAAGACTAGACGCCTCGTATAGGTCTGTACCCTTCGTATAGGGTTCCTTAAACTTTGTGCCTGACACCCTCTGAGACCCCCTTGAATTCAGTGCTTAGACGCCTCGTATAGGCCTATATGAGGCGTCTAGGGCACAAAAAGTGTGGAAATAGGCGCAGAGGGTGTCCAAATATCTCCAGCCTTTCAATATTCGCGATTGTAATATTGTAACTGTCGGGTCTCTGTTTCTTGTTGTCCGCTTTCTTTATTTTATAAAGGAGTTTTGCCGTTAAAAAAAATGACAGAAATTCTTCATCTTTTAACACTTCCAATATATGGATAAGACCAAAAATTTTTTTCTACAATTTCTATAATTTTTTTTATAATTTCTATCATTTTTCTATAATTAGAATTGATTAAAACAGGTTAATAACATTTTAATAAAAAAATTAAACATATACGACTCGTATAGACCTAGACGTGTCGTATATGGTTGACCAAAAGACCATTTTGCCCCTGGTTTGCCCCCATTCTAGGCTTATTTCAGAGGCTAAAAAGTCATTCTACCAACCCCAGGTTCTATACGAGGCGTCTACTTGAGCGGATTTTTGAAAATTTGAATTTTGAATATTTGAAAATCAAAATTTGAATTTTTTAAATAAGGACGATTCGTATAGACCTGTACGTGTAGCCTATAGGGGCGGCAACAAATTTTTTTTTTTAAATTTGAATTTTGAAAATATTTTATGTTAATTACTAATATACCCCTGAAGGTTCCCAGTATAGTCCTTTAACAGGGGCTTAAAGGTAATTCAACAACCAAGACGGCTCGTATAGATCTATAAGACGCATACAACTAAGGCGGCCACTTTTACACTTTTTCTTTTTTAATTATTAAAAAATGTTTATTAAATTATTATTATTGTTTTTTTTGTTATTAATATTATTATTATTATTATTATTATTATTTTTATTAATATTATTGTTATTGTTATTATTATTTATTTATTTATTTATTTATTATTATTATTATTATTATTGTTAATATTATTATTATTATTATTTATTATTATTTATTAGTATTATTATTGTTATTATTATTGTTAATATTATTATTATTATTATTATTTATTATTATTTATTAGTATTATTATTGTTATTATTATTATTATTAGTATTATTATTGTTATTATTATTATTATTCGGATTTATTTATTATTGTTTTTATACGTATACGTTATTTACCTGCAGATTGATTATAGAGGGCGATGACATTCAGATAGAGCTTGATGGGGCACCGCCGGGGGGTCAGCCGGCTCAGCAGGTTCAGCCGGTTCAGCCGGTTCAGCAGGGTCAGCCGGTTCAGCAGGGTCCACGACGGAGACGGCGGCCGGCTCTGGATACGCTGCAGGGTTGTCCGTATCTAGAGTTTCCCGATGACACCGATGCCGCCCGCCATTGCCAGAAGCTTAGGAGGATGCACATTGGATCGCATGCATCGATCGACTAGGATGCGATGGACCAGCTTGCTGAGACGGCTAGAGTGCGTCAGTTTATACCTCTCGATTCGCCGTGGCATCGTCTTTTTAATTTGGCGCACACGCCGACCTACAGGGAGCTGCTGGTCGAGTTCCTTTCGTCATTCACATTTCACCCTCCTGGGGTCCCAGTGCCGCTTCCGTACCCAGATGCTCCCCCTCCGCCTGAGATTTCTTTCAGGCTCGCTGGCGTTTTGCGTACGATGACGCTAGCAGACTTTGCGGTGCGTTCTGGTTTATACATGCAGAGGGAGATCGAGACTGAGGTTTACACAGCGGGGCTAGTGGTGGTTGACAAACCCACTCTTTTAGGGTTTTGGTAGGTGATTGCGGGGGCAAATCATTGGGAGCACGATAAGTCGAAGGGCAGGGTGCCGTTTGTTATGGACCCACTGTACAGGCACGTACGTTTATTACGGCAATTATTGTGATTATGTGCATTGTTTATTAATCTCTGTTTCTGTATTTCGCTAACACTATCTGCAGGTATCTGCACCATTTGCTCGCTACTTCTATTTCAGCGCGCGGCTACAGCCGTGAGTGGTGTACGACCACATATCTTTTTTTTCCTTTATTGTTTTTTGTATAGGAGGCCGTGCGCGCTAACACACCGTCTAGCCCAGTACTACGCCTCCGCCCATCACCGGCAGGAGCGCGGATTTTTGTATGACGGGGCGTACGTGACCGTCATTGCCCGTTCATTTGGCCTCGTACTGCACGAGGACCCACATCTACGGACGCCGCCAGTCATGCCGACGCGGATGGGCATGCAGTCGCTGTGGGGGGTGGGGGATGAGGGTAATCAAGAGGTTCCCAGTTGGCCCGCGGTTTAAAAACCGCGACGGGGGCATATGGCCAGAGGAGGCCCTACCAGAGCGTTTCGAGCCCGTTTATCCTCCTGCAGATCCTGCTGATGTAGTGCCCGTGGAGGAGCCTCCGGAGGATGTAGACGGTGCAGCGATGCCACAGCCACCGCCACCTGCCGGGGCTCCTCAGTTTCCACGTCACGCTATCCCAGGTCATGCCCCAGGAGCTGCGCTACATCCGGATGTACGAGCCGAGCTTGACAGGCTCAACGATTTGGTAGATTGGCTGGTACGGTGCGAGCATGATAGACGAGAGAGAGAGAGGGATGGCCCCCAATACCGCTTCCACCGGCTCGAGCACCACATCAGCAGCAGCAGCCGCAACAGCCACATCCATATTAGGATTCGGATTTGGATGCATAGACCTGTTGTTGTTTTTATTTTTATTATGGATGTACAAACTTATCTTATATATTTTTGTTATGGATGTACAAAGTTATCTTATAATTATATATGTCATATTTATGTTTGTTTTCAGTTATTCGGGTACCTAATGATTGTTGTCTTAAATTGAGATAATACGGAAACAAAATATGTTTTGAATATAATACGGAAACAATATATCCTCTGAATATAATACGGAAACAATATTTGAACGAGATAAAATTTTAATCGGAAGAATAATATTTAAAAAAGTAAAATGTTAAAAACATTATAATATTTAATCGATATAATATATTTAAAGAGCCGATTTTTAAAATAGTTGATTTTTAAAAAACAAAACTTTTTTTAAAACCAAAAAAATTTTCAACCACAAAACAAATCTTCAAAAACTATCAAAAAAACATACCAAAACCCACTAAAACACCCATCATTTCAGCAAAAAAAAAAACCCAAGACTAGACGCCTCGTATAGGTTTGTACCCTTCGTATAGGGTTCCTTAAACTTTGTGCCTGACACCCTCTGAGACCCCCTTGAATTCAGTGCTTAGACGCCTCGTATAGGCCTATACGAGGCGTCTAGAGCACAAAAAGTATGGAAATAGGCGCAAAGGGTGTCCAAATATCTCCAGCCTTTCAATATTCGTGATTGTAATATTGTAACTGTCGGGTCTCTGTTTCTTGTTGTCCGCTTTCTTTATTTTATAAAGGAGTTTTGCCGTTGTCGGGTCGCTGTTTCTTGTTGTCCGCTTTCTTTATTTTATAAAGGAGTTTTGCCGTTAAAAAAAATGACAGAAATTCTTCATCTTTTAACACTTCCAATATATGGATAAGACCAAAAATTGCATAGCATATACAAATAATAAAAAATGCCGCTTGGTTTTAATCTATAGAATAATCAAGAAAGGTTGAGCTGCCGCCAGGGCCGGCCCAATGGGCTTCCGACCCTAGGCACAGGCCTAGGGCCACCCAAATTAAAAGGCCTCCAAATTTGTAGAGGGTTTTTTCTATAGTAGGCCCATTTTAAGTTGTAAAGCAAACAACCCATAACATAAAGGCCCGTCCAAACTATCCAAACACAAAAGGCCTCACAAAACACAGTGCGCAAATGAATTGAACAACTAAAGGTCGCTGCAGAATGAAGTATCCGAACAGGCGCAGATGAAAGTGATTATCGAAGAACGAAAGGTCGGTCGGTAAGTAATTTATTAACGGCTAATTTTGCTTTTGTACGTCTATATCTTTAGTTCTTCGATTTGATATACATAAACATTAAATCAGTTATTCGAGTTCGATTACAAACAAACCAAACCGTGTGACTTGTTCGATTAAATCAGTTCTTCGATTCAGTTCTTAGATTAAATCAGTTCTTCGATTCCGTTCTTCGATTAAATCAGTTCTTCGATTCTGTTCTTCGATTTGTGGCAGTGGCAGACGTTGATTAATTTGTGGCAGAAGTTGATTGATTCGGGAATTAAGGCTTATTCAGTTCTTCGATTTGTGGCAGACGTTGATTGATTCGGGAATTAGGGCTTATTGAGATTCTTCGATTTGTGGCAGTGTGGGTGTGGCACAGGTTAGATATATTTGATATCCTCATTCTTCTTTCATAATTTGCTATTTTTCTGAATCAAGTTGTTGTATAGGGAATTAGTGCTTATTTGTTTAACTGATCTTGTTATTTAGGCACTATGCTTGGTTGTTTGTCTATTTAATTTGTTGTTTAGGGAATTAGGGCTCATTATCAATATGTTAAATAGATTTATATAAACTTTTTAGTTTATAATCTTTAACTTCGGCAACTATAAACTTTTTAGTTTATAATTGCCGGTCCCAAGCCCGGGTAAAACAGGAGAGTTTTGTTACTAAATATGTTGAAAAAGTAATTTTGCAAAAAAAGCCTCCACTTCGACGTTCGCTTAGGGTCTCCAAAAACCTAAGAACGGCCCTGGCTGCCGCTTTCTGAGCTGTTGGATTACGAAGAAATATGTTTTGATCACGTAGCCACGTAGGTAATCCATTTTATAGACCCATCACCATCTTGTTCTTTCACCTCTATCTTAATGAAAAATCACTTTTTTATCGGCTTAATTTTCGTCATCAATGAAATTTGAATCCTCACCGTATGGAAAGACAAAATATTATCTAACACCTTAATTAATACCATTACGAAAAACCTTTCACTTTCCTTATCTAATCACATGAATTGGCTCTTTTCGGCTACTGGGTATGGTGACGGATGAAGACGGTGACGGGATGAAGACGGGGGGCGGCGTGGGAGGACGGGCATCGCCGAGGGGGGGCCCACCTGTTTGCTCCGTCGCAAACGGCACAAATCGGACGATTCGGACGGGACGGAGGGGGGGGCGGCGTGGGAGGACGATGGGGACGTGGCGTCGCCGGGCTGAGGACGCTACCATACCGTGCTGCCTTAGATCTACCCATGTGTCATTAACTTATTGCATTAATCATGATAGTTCATGTCTCTTTAGAAGCAAGATTACTACTGGATTGTTACATTGAGATTTGAGAAATTATATCTTTTGACCACGAAACTTGTTTTAGGTCTGATGTAGTACAACTTAACCAATAGGTTTAAAGATGTTACTATTGTAGAATCACAAAGTATCATTATTACATAAGTTAGAAATCAAACATAATTCCATGAATTTTTTCCTGAAATATATATTTAACTTAACTAGTTACACTTAAGGTTAATTACCCATGAATTTTTTCCTTAATTAGGGTTTCATATTTTTGGTTTTCTGTATGTCTATCAAGAGGGATTTATATTGGATGGGTCAAGTTATTCTACAAAGGCTTCTAATTGTAAGAAGGATTTATAGAGTGACAATTGTCCAATAACCTAAAACTAAACCCACTACATCACCACCAAAAACCTAAACACCCACCCACCCCCACCCCACCACCACCCAAAAACCTAACCCCCCCCCCCCCCCCCCCCCCGCAAAAAAAACTATACCTCACCAAAAAAACCCCAAAAAAACCTAACCCCCCCCCCCCCCCCCCCCAAAACCTAAAAAAAAAATATAAAAAAAAACTAAACACCCACCCCTACCCAAAAACCTAAACCCCCACCCCCTCGGCAAAAAATTTTTTTTTTTTTTTTGGGGGGGTGGGTGATGTGGGGGGGTGGGGGGTGTTTTGGTGGTGGTGGTGGATGTTTAAGTTTTTTTTTTTAGTGGGTTTTTTTGTGTAGTGGGTTTTTTTAGGTTATTGGACACTTGTCACTCTATAAATCCTTCTTACAATTAGGATCCTTTGTATTTGATCCTAATCCTATATTGGATTATTAATTTTTTTAGCTCGGTTAAGTCATGTCATCCAACTTTCTTTACTGGATAAAGTATTGAAATATGAAAGAATATAAATGTAAACTACAGTAGAAGTCTCATATTTTCGCAAAATTTTGCAAACTAATTGAGTTTTTTTTAACTGTAAAATAGATGAATGGCGAATTAATGTCAAATTATCACATTTATTTAGTAACTTAGTTTTAATTTAAAGCTATAAAATTTTATTAATTTCTCATTAACTTGCCATGTAATAGTTTTCTTTTTTATAAACTTGTGTTTCCCAGTTATAATATATTTATTGAGATATTATATAAAATATTGGCCGTGTCAACCTCAGATAGTTGAACATTAGTACTATTTTATTAAATAAATCAAGTGTTTTAAATTTACTAACAAAATTACTGTAATTACCTCATCTCAAGAGTATATGAACAAACAAAGTTTTTGTTGGATTACAATAAGTTAAAGAAATAAAAGTAAAAGATGGAGAGAGAGAGAGAGGGAGAGAGAGAGGGAGAGGAAGAGTCGTCTTTGAGAATGAGAGTATTAGGGGAGCAACGGAAGGGAACCATCAGCATCGGCAGCAGCAACAATACGAATTCCATCATGCAGCCCAAACCCACGACGTTACTAGAAATCACATCACCACCTTCTTTGTCACAAACCTACCGGAGGGTTGTGGATGGGAGGAACTGAGGAGAGAAGCGGAGCTTATCGGAAGACTGACGGATGTCTACATCTCGAGGAAGAAAGACAAGGGTGGTAACTGGTTCGGATTCGTGAGATATAAGGGTGTGAAGGATCCCAAAACCTTCATTTCCCAGCTCAACAATATTGTATTAGGAGGAGCTAAGCTGGTTGCTTATGTTGCAAAGTACGACAAATGGGGGAACAACTATGTAGCTGGTGAGCAAAACAGGAATAACCATAATCACTATACAACGGGTCAGGCTCAAAGACAGTTCGCCACTAACAATTACTGGGCACCAAACAGATCGTTCGCTGATGTAGTGTCGGGGGAGAATAAATTAGTTTTCGAGGAAACCAACGTCCCAGCTTTCGTGGAGGATTGGGAAGGAAGAGCAGTGGTAGGACGGGCAAAGGATCTGCAGGCTCTTCTACACATTCCATCGTGGTTAAAAAATATCAAATCTGCATGCAATGGGCTGAGGTATATCGGTGGACTCACAGTTATAATACTATACCCATCAAAGGAGGATGCGGAATTCTTCCTGAAAGTAAAATCAGATGCTGCAAAAGCTTGTCTCTTTAATAAGATTCAACTTTGGAATAGGGGCTACAAACAGGAGGAGAGGTTAGCTTGGCTGAGGGTAAGAGGATTACCCATGACGTTATGGGAGGAAAATGTTATGATAAAAATCGGGGAGAAGTTCGGAACAGTAATTCACAAGCCCACGTTGAATGAAAAGACCATCGACATGTCAGATTCCAGGATCGGAGTGATTACAAAAAACCACAGGAGAATTGAACAAATATTAGAAGTGAAAGGAGGCGATACAACAGCTTGGGTCGGCATCTCCGAAGAAATTGTCAAACCTTGGGTACCTGATGACTTCAACATTCAGGCAGGAGGTTTTACTAATCAAACCGGAGACGACGGTTTCAACTCACCCGGATCGGAGTCCAGACCGGCGGAAAATCTTAGTCAACACACGAGTATCGAAAAAGCAAAAGTTTCTTTGTCTGATGTGAAAAAATGTGCAAATCTTGAACAGTGCATTGAGGTTACACCTTCCAAGGATAGACCGGCGGAAAATCTTAGTCAACACACTAGTATCGAAAAAGCAAAAGTTTCTTTGTCTGATGTGAAAAAATGTGCAAATCTTGAGCAGTGCATTGAGGTTACACCTTCCAAGGATAATGAAATGATGACATCGCCTGAAGTGAACCAACATCCTTTTAAGAAAAATTCCATGAATGGTGTGGGACCCTCTGGAATCCCTCAACAAGAAATTCACGTGTCCTTACCCAATAATGGTGGGCCTACCTTTTCTAATTCTCCAGCAGGCATGGCCCAGAAAATTTTTTCCTCAGCCCCAGCTCAGTTAAAGAATCCACTCAATACTGGGCTTAAACCACTCAATTCCAATCCTAAAGGAGTCAGCCGCCGTGCTAACACAAATCAAGGTCGCAGGTCACCCCCGCTGAAATTTAAGAAAGTTTCTCCGATCGGTAGAAAAGGCAAAAAGAGGAGAAGATTGTCTAGATCCCAGGAGAAGAAAGTTATTGAAGAAGCCCTAGAAGCTCTAAAGGAGGATGCCCCATGGCCTTCTAATAGCGATGAGGAAGATACCATCGTTCTTGATTCCTTTCAAGATATCGATCAAGAAGATGTAGAGGACTCGCCGCCGGGGTCTCAATCCGCCAATCTCGAAGTCACAGATCTTCTTAAGGAAACGGAAAACACCTTGATATTGGGTGAGAAGGTAGGTTTTCAGGTCAGCAGTTTTAATTCCCAGGTTAAGCGTCTTGTAGTGGATGAACTAGGAGATATGGCAGTTCATCAATGAATTTCTTAACGATAAACATTAGGGGTGTTAAAAAGCAGTACAAAGCATCGTGGATCCAAGAGTTAAAAAAGAAGAACAATATTTCTTTTTTAGCTATTCAAGAATCCCATGTGTCTGAAACATCGGTCATGAATATACGAAGATTTTGGGGTAGACAGAGCTTAGACTGGGCAGCGGTAGAATCAGAGGGCATTGAAGGTAGATCAGGGGGTCTTTGGTCCGTATGGAACAACGGGATTTTCAAAGCCTCCCACGTTATGAAACAAAGAAATTACATCTTGGTCTCCGGTACAATCTTAGGTGAAGCCGATGTTCTGAATATAGTGAACATCTACGCTCCCAATGATGCAAGTCAACGAAAGGACCTGTGGAAGGAACTCATCACTCTTAGGAACAGTTTCGGAGGCAAATGGATAATGTTAGGCGATTTCAACGAAACAAGACATGAAGGGGAAAGAATAAACTCGACTTTTGTTCGATCTAATGCATCGGCTTTTAACTACTTCATCAGAGAGGCTGGGCTATTTGAATACAATATGGGTGGGTGCAACTTTACTTGCATATCGGGAGACGGCTCAAAGATGAGTAAAATAGATCGGGTATTAGTATGCAACAACTTCATGAACAAATGGGTGTCTGCAAAATTAACAGCATGGCCGAAACTTCATTCGGATCACAGTCCGTTAACTCTGTTATGCACAGTCGATAATTTCGGGCCAATCCCTTTCAAGTTTTTCAACTCATGGTTAAACGAAGAAGGCCTATCAGAAGCAGTCAAGAAAGGTATCCAAGCTGACATAAGAAGTGGCGACCCGGACGTGAACCTAATGCACAGGATAAAAAATATAAAGGAGGAGATTAAGGCATGGAAAAAGGTTCATAAAGATAAGGTCGCTAAAGATCTAACAGAAGCAACGACCCACTTAAACTTATTGGAGGAAATAGCTTGCAGCAGATTATTAACTGAAGAAGAGAAAAAGAAGCGGGTCGATTGCAAGAGGATAGTAAATCGGGTCGAGGAAGATAAGTGCAAAGATCTGGCGCAGAAGGCGAAAATAAAGTGGGCCAAGTTCGGTGATGAAAATTCAAGCTATTTCCATGGGATAATCAACGCGAGATTACTCACCAATAGAATTAATGGAGTCGTAATAAACGGGTCCTGGGTAACACAACCAGAAAGAATAAAAGACGAAGCTAGGAAATTTTTCAAAAGAATCTTTGAAGAGCCGATGAGAACAAGACCCAAGATTAGTCTGCTTGGGTTTAGGAAAGTACAGGAGGGAAGCATCGAAGGTTTAATTGCACCTTTCTCGTCAGAAGAAATAAAAAACGTAGTTTGGCAATGTGGATCAGACAAGGCCCCGGGCCCAGACGGGATGACTTTCAAGCTCATCAAATACCATTGGAACCTACTGGAAGAACACTTCAAAGAAGCAGTGGACTTTTTTCATCAACATGGGAAGCTCAACAGGGGTTCTAATTCATCCTTTATCACGCTAATACCCAAAGGCAGCGATCCTACATCTTTCACTCAGTTTAGACCGATTTCTTTGGTTGGGGTATTGTACAAAACAATTTCAAAGCTACTTGCGAACAGGTTAAAACTTGTTATAAAAAGTTTAATAAGCGAAGCCCAGACGGCTTTTGTTGAAGGGAGAAATATTCTCGACGGAGTTCTAACGGTGAATGAGCTAGTGGCTTGGGCTAAAAAAAGTAAAAGCGAACTCGTCTTATTCAAGGTGGATTTCCATAAAGCATACGATTTGCTGAACTGGGACTTCCTATATGATGTGTTACATCAAATGGGATTCCCAAACAAATGGATATCGTGGATAAAAGGGTGTCTAAAATCCGGGAGGGCCTCGGTATTGATTAATGGGTCACCGTCAAGAGAGTTTGATATTAAGAGAGGTCTGAGACAAGGTGATCGATCCACTAGCCCCTTTTTTATTCATAATTGCCATGGAAGCGCTCCATCTAATCATGGCCAATGCGGTAAGAGTCGGGGCTTTCAACGGGGTGAAATTACCAAATGATGGACCTAGATTAACGCATCTCTTCTTCGCGGATGACGCTCTATTTTTGGGCCACAATTCGGAAGAAGAATTCAGCAATCTAGCAAGAATTCTGAGACTGTTTCAGCTATCCTCGGGACTCAAAGTGAATTTAGAAAAGAGTAAGGTCTTTGGTTCGGGTATGCATCAAAGGGACGTCCATAAAATTGCAAGCTGCCTAAGATGTTCGTCTGGTTCCCTCCCGTTCGCTTATCTAGGATTACCTATTGGAGCGAGTATGAAGAGAGAATCCCACTGGCAATCTGTTCTTGATAAATTTAACACACGGCTTTCCACTTGGAAAGTTCGTCATCTTTCTTTTGCAGGTAAATTAACACTCATCAAAGCAGTCCTCGGAAGCATTCCAACATACTATTTGTCAATGTTCAAGGCACCTAACAAGGTAATAAACAAGCTGGAAAAAAATCAGAAGGAACTTCTTATGGGGTACGAAAGATTCAACAAAAAGAATAAGGTGGATAGCTTGGGAAAAGATTACAACGGCTCGAGGCAAAGGTGGGTTAGGAGTGGGGAGAATCAAGGACATGAACACGGCATTACTCACAAAATGGTGGTGGCGGCTGAAGAAAGAAAAGGATCACTTGTGGGCAAAAGTCATACGCGCTATACACTATAAAGGCAAGGCAAGCAAGACGGTTCCTTTATGCAAATCGGTAAATGGGCCGTGGAAAAGTATAGTGGGTATTCAATCAGTCTTACTAAAGGATGGGCTGGATATTCACTCGTCTCTCATGGCCCGGGTAGGGAACGGGAAACAAACAAGATTTTGGCTGGACAATTGGACTGAAGAAGGAATCCTATGTGACGCCTTCCCAGAACTTTTCAATGCAGCGTCAAACAAAAGGAGTACTGTTAATGCTGGGTGGGATGGTCAAGACGAATGCTGGAACATTAGATGGAAGTATCAAGAGATGACAAGCCAACAAATACAACAAAAGTTACGTCTGTATACCATGCTTGAACGGAAATCCATCACGGAAGCTGAAGACATATGGTTCTGGAGAGGTTTTAAAGACGAAACGTTCACGGTTAAAACCTTGAAGGAAAAAATGGAAGATCTCAACTCTACTCCGATTCAAAACGTGCCGACTCTACTAGTAAATCAGAACGAGATATGGAATCCTTGGGTCCCTAGGAAAATAAACTTCTTCTCTTGGAGGGCTTTAATGGATAAAATACCCACTAAAGTTGCTCTAAGGAAAAGAGGTCTGACCTCGCTCGAGGACGGTTGCGAATGGTGCAATAACGGCAAAGACGAGCCCAATCACATTATGGTTAACTGCCAGATATCCAAAATTGTCTGGTGCAATATCATGATGTGGATTAATGTAACACCCCGAAAACGGGTTTAGTAATTAAACCCCGTTAACACTAAAAGACGGGTAAAAGTACCGTAAGTGGTAAAATTTACCCGGTGGAATGTTAGGATTTAAATAATTAATCCTAATAATAAATAAAAGTGAATAAAAGCTTTAAGGAAATAAAATGGATAAAAGGCCCGAGCTAACGGGACCTAAAATAACTTGGTCACAAATATTCCCGAACCCGCTAAGTTAACTAGGAATATTAAACCTAGTTAATAAGTGGAAATATTGTTAAAAATAAGTAGGTTGTGGCCTACTTAATAACGAACCAAACACGAGGGGTTAAAGTGGGATAACTAGAAAAGTTATTTAAATAAACAAAACACACAAACACACACACGGTGTGTGTCTGAGATCGAGCAGGAGCAAGCTCCCATGGAGCTCAACCCTAAACTTCAACAAAACCCTCAAATTGGAGGATCAAACAAGGGTCAAATTCGGATTTGAACACATAGAAACGGTCACCAAGTCAAGGGGATCGTAAGGTATGTCGAATTTCTAACAATCTTGAAGTTGTAAAAATTGGATAATCATCCTAATCGCGAATTAGGCATGGATTAGAGAAGCTATGGCTAGATTAGTGATGTATATTTGCTTAGGAACAAAACCCTAAGTGAAAATCATACATAACATGCTATGGATTGAATGATTGAATGATTTACCACACTAGGCTAAGTGGGTTTTAATCTTATGATGAATTTGATGATATGATTGTGATTAGGATCATCATGCATGTTAGTAATCGGGAAATACTTAAACAATTTGCAAGTTTGAGTATTTGATCATAAGTGATAGTGGTGAATTTTGATGTTAATCTTGGTAAAAATAACTAGTTATGAACTAGTTGTAAGTGTGTAAAATGTATGCACATTAGGTGTTTGTTAAAATGCCTAAGTGAAGACTAAAGTGTTGAAATTAGAGCGAAAACACGCATTTGAATGTTATGGTGATTACGCGTAATAGGAAGTGAGAAGGGTTCTAAATACAATGTTGATTTAGACTTAATGTTAAGAACCTTGTGATTTAAAGTGGTTAACTTTAATAATCTAAGTTAACTAATCATGAAGTCGAATAGTAGTTTCGACGTATGAACTAAGTGAGATGGAATAGTCGTGAATAATTATGACTAATCTAACCATCTCGCGAATTATGATGATAGTTTGACGCTGGACGAGCTAGGTGAAAGTTTGGGAAGAAAACGGGTCAAACAAATCAAGAACGAAGAAAAAGCATAATCCGGGTGCAAGGTAAGTATAGCTTACACTAGTCTTATATTTTAGAATATTCCCTTATCATATTAGTTACGAATAGGACGAATACATAATTGAGGTATATGATGTTCCGGCGTGTAAACGTACGGAACAAGATAGTCGAATACGACAAGAAACCATGTTGATGGTTAAAAGAAGCTAAATCGGTAATTCGATCATTTTACGACAAATGGAAAATGAAACTTTTGAATGAGTACCTTATAAGATAAACCAAAACAAACAACATGGGTAAAACGGTAAATTGGTCACGTGTTGACCATAACCATTGGTTTTGAAAGGCAATATATGACGAAAGCTATGATAGGCAAAAAGGCGTTAAGAAACGATTACTAAATGAAATGACCGCACGGTGTGAACCGGAGCGAGTCATATAGATGAGACGGTATTAAATACCATCTCGCCAACATAATCGGTCATTTAGACCAAATGGGTCAAAAAGGTGAAGATATCACCTTTTGACAATAATGACTAATGATCATTGTCGAGTTATATTATTTCAGGAGTAAATGTCAAATGGGTATTAGCAACGCTATGGATTAGCGGTTATTAAAGCAAGGTATTAAAAACGGGTCAATATATTGATCTGCGCCAGGTATGTGAAGTAGGGTAACACTCATTTAGGACATGTGGTTCAAGAGTGTTAAAAGAGGTCAAAATGGACGTTTGGTTACTTGATAAGTAAACCAAATGTTTTAAGTAAAGGATATTACGTTTGGAAAGTTTAAAGACTTTTCAAACAAGATCATAGGTTAAAAGAGGGATTTTGGGTCAAATATGCTTTCTAAAGTCCTTCATTGTTAATAAGAGACTAAATGGACCAAAACGCCCTTGGAGGCTAAATTGAGCAAACAATCTTTAAAAGTTGTTTGGAAATGATTTTTTACGATTTAATAAATACTTAGGGCAAGTATAGAAGTTGAAAGATGTATTACTTTAGTCAAACGGCTCTATTTGGGTCCTTGCCGTAAAATAAAGAGTTAAGGGGTAAAACCTGGTTTACATAGATTACCTTAGTAAAATCATCATAAATATAGTTGTGGTGAAAGTTCATTTGACAGATATTGCGAAAATAGGATGCTAGAACAAATAATTATGAATTATGCGGAAAAGGGTTTAAATACCCTTAACGGGTCAAAATAAGCATTTTAGTACAAACGGGTTTAAGAATACACATAAACTCGTGAATTAAACCTAATATGATAGACAACATTGAAATTATAAGATTCATGTGATATAGGAATCAAACAAATACGTTTGTTTGATAAAACCGCGAATGGGTCAAAATTTGGTAAAAAGGGAAATAAGCCGAAGACTTAAAAGTCTTAAATCTTGTTAAGCCGGACGACGGATTTTAACTCCATATGATGGAGAATCAAATTACAAACATGTAGGAAGAAACGGTAGGTCAAACGGATAAGCGGTTTGAAAGATACGAAAGATTTCGCGTCAAATTACGGCAAAAATGGAAAAGCTGATGCAGGGTCCACCGTAAATTACGGTTCCACCGTAATTTACGGTGGAGTTAAAAAGTGTTACGGCTGCCCCCTACTGATTTACGGTAGGGGCATGCCAAACCTGAGGTCACCGTAAATTACGGTTCCACCGTAATTTACGGTGGAGGCCAAGTTGAAAATTTTGTTTTTGTTACCAATTGTTTCTCGGACTCGTTTAGACACGTTTTAAGTCCTGTATGACTAAAGCATTTCATGTTTATGAAATGTAGGTACACCTTACATGCCGGAAGACGATCAAGCTCAACGAAGAACCGAACACGATAAAGACACACGCTTCCGCACTTCGATACATTGTAAATTTTAAACAACGAATTTAACCACGTTATGTAGAATAACTTATGATTCGTAAAAGTTTCAATAAACCCGTATTTCCAAATGTTATGTAATCTTATTTACATGATTGATTAACGTAAAACCTACGTTAAACCTTGATATTTAAGAACGGGTGTTACAATTAAGGCTCATAATCATCCGGTGCCGCACGATCTTTCTACTGCGTTTAACTTGGGCGAATCCGTGGGATCAAATCAGACTCATAAACGATGCATCTCGGCCATCTCAAGGACCACTGCTTGGGTGCTATGGAGAAAAAGAAATGACAAAGTGTTTAATCAAAAGGAGGCACAGATACACAACTTCATAGAAGACATCAAGGCTTTATCTTTTCTTTGGGTAAAAAATAGATCTGGTTTGCAGGGGTTCACGTGGGAGAATTGGAGTGAGTTTAAAATTTTGCGTGTATTTTCTTAGTTCTGAGATCGAATGTCTGTTTCTGTAATATACCCTTAGCATCTTGTTAAGGGGTTTTCTCTGTGTTGTTATAATATCAGTCCATTTTGCCGGCCAAAAAAAACAATAAGTTAAAGAAAATCTAATTCAACATAAAATTGTTACAACCATATATATTTATATAAAACAAAACATAAATTGTAGAAATGATGTAAATGAATGTGTGTACTTTAAATAGTAGAAATATTGTAATGTAGGGATTTTTACATATTTCCCCATTCTAAGCATTCTTATTACGTATTTCCCCAAACCATAAAATCAATTACATATTTCCCCTTTTTTTTAGAAATTACCTAATTACCCTCAAATAACTCCATCGTGTATAATCAACATATTTCCCCATTCGTATAATCAACTCATCAAAACCCTACACAGAACGACGTTCCTTCTCCCCTTCATCTTCTTGATCAGGTATGTTCAAAAACTCGAATCTTGTTCATCTATATGCTGTACAAACATTCTGTTCGATCCTGTTTACAACACTGGTTCGATTGTGCGCTTTTTTTTCCGATTGGTTCGATCCTGTTCATCGACTGGTTCGATCCTGTTTACAACACTGGTTCGATCCTGTTTTTTGTTTCCGAAATTATTCTTCATCGATTTTAACTGGTTCGTTCATAATTCTTCATCGATGCTTGTGTGTTTTTTTGTTTCGTAAATTATTCAGTTACAATCGATAGGTTGGTGGTGTGTTAGTTGCATAGTTCACTGTTCGTTCGTTCATTCATCTGTTTTTTTTTTTTCTGAAATCTTGGTTGGTGGTGTGTTAGTTGCATAGTTCATTGTTAATGGTGGTGTTTA
Organism: Helianthus tuberosus; assembly: GCA_030545235.1. Classification (NCBI taxonomy): domain Eukaryota; kingdom Viridiplantae; phylum Streptophyta; class Magnoliopsida; order Asterales; family Asteraceae; genus Helianthus; species Helianthus tuberosus. The sequence goes on from CM060352.1 coordinate 20,637,135, forward strand.
TTCAGTTACAATCGTTAATGGGTATGTGTGGTCATGAACGATGCTGCCACATATCGATGTATTCTAGGTTTTGAATTCATCAATGAAAAGCGTTCAAGTTTGGGTTGCAGGAGACCTTACACTATAGAAAGCTGCAAGATTCCAGATGTAGAGACCAGAATTCAGATAATAGAACGAATCCAGCTAATCAAGCGATCCATCTCAAGAAAGTGCGACTAAAGGAGGTCATGGTTATTGGTGTTTCACTAGTCTCATTTTCGGTAATTGTTTTGTTAATTGCTGGACTGCTGGAGTAATTGTGTATAGAGCTCAAGCTTGGGTATACAAAAAGATATCTGAGAATCTAAATGTCCAATTATTCAAGGACATGGGACTTAAGGCATTTTCTTATGCTGCTTTAGAGAAAATCACACTTGGTTTCAAAGAAGAATTGGGTAGCATATCACTTGGGATAGTTTACAAAGGTATCATAGAGAGCTCAATGAGACCCGTGGCGGTGAAGAAATTAAAACAAGAACTGGCACAAGGGGAACGGGAATTTCAAACCGAAATGAAAGTGATCGGGAGAACACATCACCGTAACGCGTAACCTAAGCAAAACTGCTGCTTTGGAGTATTGTTGCAGTTGGTATAGCTCATGGCATCCTTTACCTACATGAAGAATGTGAACACCCTATAATTCACTGTGACATTAAGCCTCAAAATATCCTTATGGACGAGTTCGGATGTGCCAAGATTTCTGATTTTGGCTTGGCTAAGCTACTTGAACGGAATTTATGTTTTTTGAACGGAATTTATGTTTTTATTATGAGTATTATGGTTATGTGTATTGTTTGACAAGAGTAACAAGTAGAAGAATTGGGGTGATACTACATAATCTGGGTAAATATGTAATTGATTTTACATATTAGAATGAGGAAATATGTAAATATTCATTAAATAGTTCATTAAGGGTAAAATAGTCATAAATAAGAGTCATTTAAATGAAAAGGGGAAATATGTAATATATATGAGTTAGGGAGGGGAAATATGTAATTAATTTTATGGTTTGGGGAAATACGTAATAAGAAGGCTTAGGAGGGGGAAATATGTAAAAATCCCAATATTGTAACATGAAATGTGCTTTTCCTCTTTTTCATATTCTTGTCCTTTGGCCGATTGAGGACAAAAAACATACAGGGAGTCGTGCAGTGAGATGCATGGTTATGGGTGCGATGCATGGACAAATAGCGTCCACATTCACAACAAGCGGTGCATGTTGAAGCATGCATTACACAAGATAAGTATATATAACACGCCCCTAAAGCCTCACAATTAAGGAACCAACCAAATTACTACCTTCAGAACATCCAATGGCTTCTCTTCCCACAGACCTTCACTTTGTATTGTTTCCACTAATGGCTCAAGGCCATATGATACCCATGGTTGACATAGCCCGATTACTAGCTGAACGCGGTTCCACCATTACCATAGTAACAACTCCTGTTAATGCTAACCGTTTCAAACCGGTCATTGCTCGGGCAGTCGAAGATAAGCTCAAGATTCAAGTTCTTGAACTCCAATTCCCTTCAACTGAAGTTGGTTTACCAGAAGGTTGTGAGAATTTTGACTTGATTCCATCAGCTCAACTTTTCCCTAAATTGTTTATAGCTGCCAATATGTTAGAGGAACCCGCGGAGAACATGCTCCGCGGACTAACTCCGGCCCCAAGTTGCATCATTTCTGATAATCTTTTCCCTTGGACAAACGAGATAGCTCGAAAGCTTAATATTCCAAGGCTTGTTTTCCATGGACCTGGATGCTTCACGTTCCTATGCATACACATTGCAATGAATACTAATGTATTAGATGAAATCGTCTCTGATTCGGAGTATTTTGTGTTGCCTAGCCTTCCGGACCGCGTTGAACTCACGAAAGTGCAGGCTTCTAGTTGGGGCAGAAAAGATAAGGAAACAGCGGCTTATTTTGAAACAATACGAAAGGCGGAAGAAGCTGCAAATGGGATTGTGGTTAATAGTTTTCAGGAGTTGGAGCCTTACTATGCTGAAGAACTTGCAAAGGTAAAAGATAAAAAGGTTTGGTGTATTGGCCCGGTTTCGCTATGCAACAAAAATTTGCTAGATATAGCCGAGAGAGGAAGCAAGGGAGCCATTAGCGAACATGATTGTTTGAAATGGTTGGATTCAAGGGAGCCAGAGTCTGTAATCTTTGTTTGTTTGGGAAGTCTGGCTCGTCTTTCTACCGAACAAAACATAGAGCTTGGTTTGGGATTGGAGTCATCGAAGAAGCCCTTTTTATGGTGCATAAGACATGCAACGGAGGAACTCGAAAGATGGCTTATAGAAGAAGAATATGAAGAAAGGGTGAAAGATAGAGGGCTAATAATCCGGGGTTGGGCACCACAAGTATTGATTCTGTCACATCGAGCCGTTGGAGGTTTTGTAACACACTGTGGATGGAACTCGACTCTTGAAGGGATCTCAGCTGGAGTCCCTATGGTTACATGGCCACATTTTGCAGACCAATTTATAAATGAAAGATTTATAGTAGATGTTTTAAAAATTGGAGTGAAGATTGGTATGGAGGTTCCAGTTCTGGTTGGAGAGCAAGATAAGTTTGGAGTGGTGGTGAACAAAGAAGACATTAAACGATCAGTAGAAGATCTAATGGACAAAGGAGAGGAAGGTGAAGCAAGAAGAAAGAGAAGTAGAGAACTTGGAGAAATGGCAAAAAGGGCAATGGAGGATGGAGGTTCATCTCACCTTAATATGAGATCAATGATTCAAGATGTTGTCGAAATGTTAGGCAAAAACATAACTCCACCAATTCAAGATAGTATTGTCCAAAAATCTTAATGTTGAAATTTATTCAATAATCTGTTATTTTTATCAAAAAAATGTGGTTATATAGCATTGAAATATACATTTTATGATGAAAATAGAAGCCACCAAACCTTTTAATCTTTTGCCTTTGCAACCTCTTCAACATACTTGCATTTGCTTAAAAACACGTGGTTTCTTTACTGTCTCATTTCCCTCAAAGCATCCATTTTGATATTATGTTTGTGCTTCCTATCCACATCACTTGTGATATAACTTGACAAGTCTGAAATTGGAATTATTAATTATAAAACAATTGATATTTCTATGTTTTTTTTACTCTATGTCTTCCATCAATGGAAAGAAGACAAAATACATGCATGTGGGATGAGAAGTCGTTAAGAGTTTCAAATGTAACTCATTTTATTTTTGGTTTTGGTGCTACCCATTTGATACGGACACAATTTAAGAGTTAACAAACTCCTACTTGAACCTGCTAGAAAGAGTAAAACAAACCAGAAAAGGCATAAACATTAAAAAAAAAACTTGAGTTACGAGTGAAGTTACGGCCCATAAATAGTGGACGAAAAAGTCCCAAAGAGCCGATCATGTGGCAAATAGCCATAGGCGGTTTGACCCATCTGTTGACCTGAATTCCACCAATTAGAGCTTTGATTTCTTCACTAAATATTTTTCGGATTTTAGCGATTTTCAGTTCTTTCATTGATTATCTTAATTTACACGTTATTTACATCTTTAATTTCAAATTTTTTTTCAGTTTTGAACATTCAACAAAACTTACCAAATTTAAAATTCCCTACTAAAAGTTCCTTTATGTGATGTCTTATTTACTCAATGATATATCCTTTTCTTTGAGATTTGCTCCATCTTCCGTGCTTTCTGCTCTACACTGGTTATTCTCTTCTTAAAGTAATGATATATCCATTTCTTTGTGTCTTTTGTGTTAAATATTGGTTTGTATTATATTATACCTCTTAATATATTTATAGTGTGTGTACGTTTATGTCTTTTTGTGTTTATTTATGTTTATAAATGTTTTGTGTTTATGAACATTTGTTTGTGTTCATAAGCATTTGTTTGTGACCGTTAATTAAACAGACAAAGGAATACAAACTGACACGAACACGCTAATTTCTTTAATAAAGGAACACGAACATCAAAATCTCCTTCGATTAGTGTTTATGAATAGTTCATGAATATATTTATCTTCTTAATGGACAAACACAAAGAAGGCCGCCTTATTTATTGTTCGTATTCGTTAGATTCTTATATAACCCAACTATAAATAAATGAGTACCGACGAGAATATAATATTGAAATGATTATGAAAAGTAAACGGCAAAAAGAGGCACAAGTTGCCCATTCAAACAAATTATAGAACATGTGACTCGAAGGCCCAACGTAAGCACTTACATCAACGCTATTATCATTTAGAGTTAATTGCCAAAATTGTCCCTGAGGTTTGGGCACGTTTGACATTTTCGTTCAAAATGACACCTTTTTACCAAATTACCCCCAACGTTTGTAATTTTTTGTCATTTTCATCCAAACCACTAAATTTGTTTATTTTTTCTGTCAAGTTGAGGATATTTGGATGAAACTGACAAAAATAAAACCAAATGGACGATTTTGGCAATTTACTCAAACCCTTTTTAATTTTTTTATTTAAATATTTTTGTTACATATATAATAAAAAAAATATACATGGAGTTTTTAGAAAAAAAATTAATAGTTTTGTCACATAATTTTTATAAATTTCCGTCAAAATCACTAACTTAGTTTATTTTTTCTGTTAAGGTGAAGGATGTTTTAAATTTTATAAATTAAGACAGAAATTTATTTACAGTTTCTTTATATAAATCGGTTTTACAAAGAGAAAACGTCATTGGTGTGCAACACATAACAATCGATTACAACTTTTAGTATTTATCTGTTGTAGAGATAGAAAAAATTGTAAAACGTTACACATTTTTTAAATGTGTTGAGCACTTAGAAAATATGTTGTTAGAAATAAAATATTTATTTAATTAAGATTATGATGGTAACTAATTAATACTTATTCTGAGTGGCTTGAGTAAAGAAACTTTTGGTTCATAGCATTATAATTACAATTTGGTGGGTAATTTTAAGATTTGGTAACGATACATTGTTTGATAGAGGGGGGGGGGGGGGGGCACTGGCTTCTACTTTTTCTTTATGAGCGAATTTAAAAGAGTACAAGATGAATTACAAACTTAGTAAATATGATAAAAAAAAATTATTTGACATTTTTCAAATAGGTCACCAACATTTTAGTTTTATTAAATTTAGAGGTTTAAGTAGATTTTATTTTTATAAAACTGATCTAAATAAAAAATTAGAAATTAATTTCTGTCTTAGTTTATAAATATCCTTCGCCTTAATAGAAAAATTAACTTAGTTAGTGGTTGGATGAAAATTTATAAAAATTATGTGACAAAGCTAAATTTTTTTCATATAAAAACACTACTAGAAAAGAGGGTTTTTGTCATGAAACTTTTGGTCACAAAACAGTAACAATTTCCCTGTTGTCACCATTTTGCCATTGAAATTGTGGTGACAAAAACACCCGTGTCAATTGCACTAATGTCACCAAATAGCGACCATTTTTATATTTTGCCACCTTATTTTTGCCACCACAAAATTGGTCAAAATTATTTGCCACTGCTTCTTATTTGCTACGCCTTGTTTGCTACCTTGTTTGCTACCGAGTTGTGACGGATTTTTTGCCACTTTATTGCCACCATTTAGCAACCAACCATTTGCCACCATTTAACTACCATTTTCATTGAAAATCGATAGCATTTAACAATCTTGTTGAATTATTTGCTACCATTTTGTGATTGCTTGAATATTGGTTTTTGATTCAGATTGATTTTCCATTTTCCCTGCTTTTTTCATAAAAATTACATATAAATAAAATTACAAAATTATATTAAAGTCTAATAACATCACGGAAACCCAAAATTATATAAAACATCTTTGTATCAAAAGCATATAAAACATTCTAATAGAAATACCAGCTAAAACATCAGATAACTAAAATTATCTTATTATGATAAACATCGAAACATTTAAAAGCCTATCTTTGAATTGTACTTGTTAACATCGCTTCAATTTGTGACATCCTATCGAGCATAGTATCTTTATCCACCTTATCTTTTTCTTTTTCAGCCAACAACCACGCAATAATCCCATTTAACCTTTCTTTTTCTTCATCCTTTTCCACCGTACATACTTTACATTAGGGCACTGCTCACAGACCTGAACAATACAAGACACATATATGTATAATGATTACCTAACATGAGACAAAAAAAACATAAGGTTCTTTATAACAGTATTTGTCTGAAAATACCTCCTCTGTCATCTGTTGGAACATTCCGTGACCAACTTGCCGGTGATAAACCCCATTCCAGCAGTTGCAGCGTCTTTTACCTGGAGCAGGCTATAAAATATCCTTCTCCCTCCAAATCTAATCAAGTTTAACCATAAGTTTAGAGAAATCACTAGCCAAAAGAAAATGCTGGAAATTAGCAAGTGTGTATCATCATACAAGCATTACATAAAAAATAGTTTCTCTACCTTTAGGGATCCTTCCATGTATAAATCCTCCAAATTTGTACTTATAAAACCTTCTTTTTAGTAAGGGATTGTGATTTTATCATCCTCAAATGTCACTCTATATACATGATCTCACTCAATATAACACACACATATACATACACACACACGCACACAAAACCTGAATATACCTTTTTCTACCAGAGGAGGTGTAGTCTATACTGTTTCAGCTTCCTCTACTTTAAGTGGCTCATCAATCTTATTAGAATCAGTTGAAAAATACCTTCCTCTTCCAATTGATCACATTGTATTCCTTCAATATCACATAGATATCCAAATATACAAAACAAAATCATCATAACAGTAACTAAACCCTAATTCTCTAAATTAAAGCATCCTATAAACAACGATAACCATAAATCCCCCAATAATAGCTTATTTTCCTCTAATTACAAACAAAAACACATCTGATTCGATTAATTTAGGTTTCTGAATTCATTTTTGAACCATTTTGGGCGATTTAGGTTCATTTTTTGAAGGATTTTAGCGGGAAAACGGGGGGATTGAGAGTGAGAAACTTACGATAATCTGGATGGTGATAATCTGGAATGGATTAAGCGAGACATGATGTGTGATTGGTTATTGAATGAGGGAAACGAAGAGAACAGAGTTGGTTATTCGAAGAGGTAAAATGAAGTGAGCTTTGATGAAGGTTCTACGTGGTGGCTAAAAGTAAAAAAGGATTAAAAATATCATTGGTTGGAACCCTAATTTAATTGACTTTTGAAGCACACAGATCCACTAAAAAATAACCCGCCTATTTGAATTTTCATGTTGTCACCGATAACATGGTCACAATTAACAAATACCTTTTTATTTTTCATGTTTTTGCGTATTTTTCCCACAAATTGCTACCGAAAATAAAAAGGTGGCAAAAATTGCAACCACTTTGCTACCATATCATGATAAATACACATATTTTCATTTCCGTGGCAAATCGGTGGCTAAATTTGTTATCATTTTTTTCGGTAGCAAATTTTGGTCACAATTGCCCAATTTTCTAGTAGTGAAATTGCATGTATACTCTTTTTTATTATATATATAACAAAATTAATTAAATAAAAGAAATTTAAAAGAGTTTGAGTAAATTTTCAAAATCATCCCTGTGGTTTTATATTTGCCAGTTTCATCCAAATATCCTCAACTTAACAGAAAACATAAACTAAGTTAGTGGTTTGGATGAAAATGCCAAAAATTTACAAACGTTGGGGGCAAGTTGGTATAAAAGTGTCATTTTGGACGAAAATGGCAAACCTGCCCAAAACTCAAGGACGATTTTGGCAATTAACTCTATCATTTATATATTTAAGTAGTATATCTTCCAGCGCGTTGAAATGGGTCACAACAGGGAGTAACTCGTGTTTATATCGTCTAATGAAAGGGTATTATATTTGACCCGACACGTTTTCGAACAAAATTTACGTCAAAATGTAGACCAACTCAAAACGTACATAAAAATAAGCACGAAAATGCATTATGTTTAACCTGACTTATTTGCGAAAGATATACGTCGAAATGTAAATCAACTTGAATTTATACTGACAAGTACAAAAAAATAAACACGTAATAAAATAATGTTTTTTGTGTTAAAGAACAGTACGACACGTTGCGGTGCGTCAAAAAGTAGAGTATAGGGTTTACCTACGCTGCGTATAGGTCTATACGCAGCGTATAGGGTTACATCTATACGTCACGTATAGAGCTATACTCAGCGTATATAAACCATGGATTTCAGAGCCTTATCAGCAATCATTGCACATAAAACAAGGGTTTATATACACTGCGTATAGAGCTATACTCAGCGTATATAACCCATCATATATATATTTTTTTTTGCTATTTTGATGTATTTGTGGTATAAATTCTCACCCGGTTTCAACGTTAAATCGCTTAAAATATATAACCGTTAATGTTATACCAATAATATTATATACCGTTAAATTGTTTTGGAAAACGTATATACGGTTTGAATATATTATATTGTTATCATTTAAATTAAATTATTATACCATGTCTAGTGCGGTTCAAATGCTATAAACGTTTAAATATCATACCGTTAATTATTTTTAAATACTACATCTATAGGCTTATACGGGTGTTGTATGGTATCCTATAGTATCGTATCGTATTGCATCGTATCGTATCATATCGTATAGTGTATAGTATAAGACTCGTATAGGTTCCCTGTAGGTCTTGTATATGCCTATAGGCCTATACGGCACCTAAACCACACCTATAGGCCTATACGGGTGTTATATCATATCGTATAGTATAGTATCGTATCGTATAGTGTAGTATAAGTCTCGTATAGGTTTCCTATAGGTATTGTATATGCCTATAGGCTTATACGGGACCAAAATCACACCTATAGTCCTATACGGGACCTAAACCACACCTATGGGCATATACGGGACCTCAACCACACATATAAGCCTATACGAGACCTAAACCACACATATAGGCATGTAAGGGACCTATACTACATCTATAGGCTTATACGAGTGTTGTATGGTATCCTATAGTATCGTATCGTATTGCATCCTATCGTATCATCTAGTGTATAGTATAAGTCTCGTATAGGTTCCCTGTAGGTCTTGTATATGCCTATAGGCCTATACGGGACCTAAACCACACCTATAGGCCTATACGGGTGTTATATCGTATAGTATCGTGTCATATCATATCATATCGTATCGTATAGTGTAGTATAAGTCTCGTATAGGTTTCCTATAGGTCTTGTATATGCGAGGTCAATATACGAGAACATATACGAGGCCTATACATGACCTATACTACACCTATAGGCCTATAGGGGACATATACTACGCTATACGATACGATATCACGCTTATAGGCTTATACGAGGTCAATACGGGACATATACTATGCTATACTATACGATACGATATCACATTTATAGTCTTATACGAGGTCAACACGTGACCTATACTACACCTATACGATTAGATATCACACTTATAGGCTTATACGAGGTCGATACGATATTTATTTAAAATAGAAATACTTAATTTTTTATTTATTTAAAATAGAAAACTCTTTTTTTATATAAAATTTACTAAAACCATTAATGTATAAATGTTTATAAAAAACCCTTTATATACGCTGCGTATTGGTCTATACGCAACGTATAGAAATGGTCACAAAGACCATTTTACCCCTATATTTGGGACTATACGCAGCCAAATGCAGGGGTAAAATTGTCTTTTTGACCCTTTATATACGCTGCGTATAGGTCCATACGACGCGTATTATAGGAAAGACCATTTTACCCCTGCATTTGGGGCTATATGCAGCCAAAAATAGGGGTAACATTTGTCTTTTTGACCCTTTATATACGCTGCGTATAGACCTATAGGCATCGTATATAAAGGGTAATTTTTTTAACCCCAAACCTGTGGTAAAAATATATTTTTGACCCTTTATATACGCTGCGTATAGGCCTATACGCAGCGTATATAAAGGGTGAATTTATTAAAAAAACATTTTTGAGTATCGTATCATATAATATAAGTCTCGTATAAACCTCGTATAAGTCTCATATAGGCCTTGTATCTGCCTATAGGCCTATAAGGGACCTATACTATAGTATCGTATCGTATTGCATCGTATCGTATCGTATCATATAGTGTATATTATAAGTCTCGTATAAGCCGCATATAAGTCTCATATAGGTCTTGTATATGCCTATAGGCCTATACGGGTGTTATATCGTGCCGTACAGTATAGTGTCATATCGTATCGTATCGTATCGTATAGTGTAGTATAAATCTCGTATAGGTTTCCTATAGGTCTTGTATATGCCTATAGGCCTACACGGGACCTAAACCACACCAATAGGCCTATACGGGACCTAAACCACACCTATAGGCCTATACGGGACCTCAACCACACATATAAGCCTATATGGGACCTAAACCACACATATAGGCCTGTAAGGGACCTATACTACATCTATAGGCTTATACGAGTTTTGTATGGTATCCTATAGTATCGTATCATATTGCATCGTATAACATCGTATTGTATCATATAGTGTATAGTATAAGTCTCGTATAGGTTCCATGTAGGTCTTGTATATGCCTATAGGCCTATACGGGACCTAAACCACCCCTATAGGCCTATACGTGACCTAAACCACACCTATAGGCCTATACGGGTGTTATATCGTATAGTATCATATCGTATAGTGTAGTATAAGTCTCGTTTAGGTTTTCTATAGGTCTTGTATATGCGAGGTCAATATACGAGGCCTATACAGGACCTATACTACACCTATAGGCCTATACGGGACATATACTACGCTATATGACACGATATCACACTTATAGGCTTATACGAGGTCAATACGAGACATATACTATGCTATACGATACGATATCACACTTATAGTCTTATACGAGGTCAATACGTGACCTATACTACACCTATACGATTCGATATCACACTTATAGACTTATACGAGGTCGATACGATATTTATTTAAAATAGAAATACTTAATTTTTTATTTATTTAAAATAGAAAACACTTTTTTATAAAATTTATTAAAAACCATTAATGTATAAATGTTTATAAAAAAAACCTTTATATACGCTGTGTATAGGTCTATACGCAGCGTATATAGTATAAAATAACCATTTTACCCCTGCATTGGGGGCTATACGCAGCCAAAAACAAGGGTAACATTGTCTTTTTGACCCTTTATATACGTTGCGTATAGGTCTATACGCAAAGTATTTAAACTTTGTGAAAAAATGATTTCTCAAATCTACCAAAATGACCCAAAAAAAATCTAATGGCTTATATACGCTGCGTATAGACCTATACGCAGCATATATAACCCTTGTTTTCTGTGCAATGATTGCTGATAAGGCTCTGAAATCCATGGTTTATATACGCTGAGTATAGCTCTATACGTAGCGTATAGAGGTAACCCTATACGCTGCGTATAGGTCTATACGCAGCGTAACTAAAGGTAGGGTTTGGTGTGCAAATAGCCATGTTAGTGTGCAAATAGGTAGACCCTTTTTTATTTACAGTATTTGTAAATGCGGTAAAAGGTTAATGTCATCAACTTTTTACAACATTTACAGCTACCTAATGTAAATAAAAAAACTAGTTTTGTTTTTTATGAAGTTGATTTTTTTTAAGATTTTTGGTAAAAAAATATTGAAAAAACCTTTTATAAGGTCGAGTTCTCAAATTTTTTACAACTCGTATAAGTTTTCATTTTACCCTAACCATATATATATATATATATATATATAAAGGAATGGGATCAGGAGAAAACAATTTAAAGTGTGAGAATAGTGAGAACGATTTTCAGCCATAGGATCTTTGTGAATTGTGGCTAAAATGATGCGGTGGTATTTTTGTAAATAATGGGAACCTTATAACTAACAAGAGGGGTAAAATTGGATGATTCAAACAAGGATGCACATGTTAATCACAAGCCATTTTCCCCCATCATATTTAAACGCCAATAACTTTTTTATACGTGATTATTTTTCTAAAAAATTACACCATAAAACTCAGCGTTTTTTATCTTTACAACGAGTAAACTATTGATATACTTTTCAAAAAAAAATGAACAGGGTTTTTTGCCGTTTTTTTTGAACTGGGTGTTTTATGGCGTTTTAGACTAGGTATTTTCATGGCTTTTTTTTCTGAACTATGTGTTTTTATGGCTTTTTAACTAGGTATTTTCATGGCGTTTTTCTGAACTATGTGTTTTTATGGCGTTTTAACTAGGTATTTTCATGGTGTTTTTTCTGAACTGGGTGTTTTATGACATTTTTAATTGGGGGTTTTTCATGCGTTTTTCTGAATTGGGTGTTTTTATGGCGTTTTATCTGAACACCCAGTTCATGTGAGTGGGGTTTTTTTTTACAATATTACCTCTTAGTGTAATTTAGCATCAATGTCACATGTCAACACCAAAAACGTTCTCATCGTTCTCACACTTTTCACCGTTTTCCCTAAATCCTGACCATATATATGTTATCAAGATCAAGGGAAAACCACTCCAAGTTGTGAGAACTTAGAGAACTCGGTCTCCCGTGCGAGTTTTACCCCTATTTTGTTTACACCCCAAGATTAAAATGTTATAGAAAGACTGCCGTAAAAAATAAAATCAAAGTGGTGTTTTCCGGCTCCTTACAACGGCTGTAAAAAGATGATGACACAAGCATTACATTACTTTTTACAGCATTTACGGATGCCGTAAATGAAAAAAAAACTAGTTTTTTTTTTTTGAAAAGTCGATTTTTAGGATTTTTGGTAAAAACATTTTGAAAAAAAACCTTTCGTAAGGCCGAGTTCTCTAAGTTCTCACAACTCGTATAAGTTTTCATTTTACTCTAACCCTATATATATATATAAGGTTAGGATCGTGTGAGAAGCATTTTGCTAATTGAGAAAGTTGAGAAGCATTTTAAACCACAAATTTTCCCTAAGCTTTTCATAGTATACACATATGTATAGTTTAAAATTGACTATATACATATGTGTATAATTCAAGATTTGACAATATATGTATATAGTCAATTTTAAACTATATATATGTATATATTACGAAAAGATTAGTGAAATGTGTGGTACAGAATAATTCTCAAATAGTGTGGACTTCTCTTAGGATCCCTACCATATATATAAAGGGTGGGGTTCGGCTACAAAGTCCATTTTTCCTACAAAGTGTACAAAGTCATAAAACACCATAATTTCAGCCATAAAACACACTCAAAACCCACAAATAACAGGGTGAAGATTACTAAAACACAATATCTAAACCTTAACAGTCCATAAAAACTTCAAACACACCATCATAGAACTATGAATATAAAACACAATATGATAATCAACATAAAACACAGTAATATTGGTCATTCGATAATCAAAGCCTTATCATCCAAAACACAACACGAAACCCACAAATATGGTGTTTTAGTAATTTCCACTTTGTTATTTGTGGGTTTTGAGTGTGTTTTATGGCTGAAATTGTGGTGCTTTATGACTTTTTACACTTTGTAAGAAAAATAGAATTTGTAGCCAACTCCCACCATATATATATATATATACATATATATATATATATATATATAGAGAGAGAGAGAGAGAGAGTAGGGTTCCTGCGGAAAGTGTGTTTTTCCTAGAAAGTCTAGGAAGCAATAAGAACGCGACATGTGGCATTGAAGGATTTTAACTAAAAGGGCAATTGTGTAATTTGAATATTATTTTAATTATGGATTATTTTATTACGATAACTAACTATGGAAACTAAATATTCCATTTAAATCAAATTGACAGTTTCAATTTAAATGATACAAGACGCTGTGTTTCTTGACAATGTGTTTTAACAGCAAGCAGATTTCTTGACGCTATGTTATAACAGCAAGCAGATTTCTTGACGCTGTGTTTTAACAGCAAGAAGATTGCTGGAGGATTATTGACACTGTGTTTTAACAGCAAGCAGATTTCTTGACATTGTGTTTTAACAGCAAGCAGATTTCCTTGACACTGTGTTTTAACAGCAAGCAGATTTCTTGACGCTGTGTTTTAACAGCAAGCAGATTGCTGGAGGATTCTTGACACTGTGTTTTAACAGCAAGCAGATTTCTTGACATTGTGTTTTAACAGCAAGCAGATTTCCTTGACACTGTGTTTTAACAGCAAGCAGATTTCTTTACGCTGTGTTTTAACAGCAAGCAGATTGCTGGAGGATTCTTGACACTGTGTTTTAACAGCAATCATATTTCTTGACATTGTGTTTTAACAGCAAGCAGATTGCGGGACACACTGTCAGTTTCTTCGTCTTCAACACAACCCAGTGTCTTCGTCTTCAACACACTATCATCAATCAACATTAAAATGGTAAAACACATAAACCTAGAGCCCACTCTAACATGTCAAACATTGAGGTCCATTGACTAAAAATAAGAACCCGATTCATTGATAGATAAAAAAAATTGAAACAAGTATGAAAAACAACCGATATATGACCAATCGGAGAAGAATATTTGCAGGAAAAATGGCTGGTTCTTCTTTGGTTGCGTTTAGGGAGAGAGAGAGAGAGAAAGAGGGGAAATCCCATGATTTTAGGGATTGGTTATTGATATGGCAGTTTCTTGACTAATTTAAAACACTTCCAATTACCAAAATACCCTCACTATATTAAGAGTCTCTAATTATATAACTCAAATATTACGAAAATGCCATCCATTTGATCTAAGCCATTAAAAACACCAATCGGATGGCCCAGATCGCTTCCTAGACTTTCTAGGAAAAACACACTTTCCGCAGAACTCCTACTCTATATATATTATATATATATATAGGCTAGGAGTTTGCTAGAAAGTCCAAATTTCCTAAAAAGTGTAAAAAGTCATAAAACACCATAATGTCAACCATAAAACACACAAAAAACCCACAAATAACATAATGAAGATTACTAACACATCATGTATGTGGGTTTTGTATTGTGTTTTAGATGTTAAGGCTCTGATTATGGAATGGCAAATATTATTGTGTTTTATGTTGTTTAACATTTTGTGTTTTAAATTCATAGTTCTACGATGGTGTGTTTGAAGTTTTTATGGACTATTAGAGTTTGAATATGGTGTTTTAGTAATCTTCATTCTATTATTTATGAGTTTTAGGTGTGTTTTATGCCTGCAATTATTGTGTTTTATGACTTTTTACACTTTTTAGGAAAAACACACTTTCCGTAGGATCCTTACTCTCTCTCTCTCTCTCTATATATATATATCATATGAAGAAGATTAAACATGAAGACAATATGAATTAAGTTAAAGAAACGAAAACATAAATTAAATAGATGGCAACATAAATAATCATGATATGAATTTAAAATATACCTGAATTTATTGATTGAGAATCTTGATTACAAACAATTTCTTTACAATCGGAAGGAGCAACTATAATTTGAAAATCTAAAGATTTTGAACATAGAGAAGTTGATAATACAAGTTTTGGGTTTGAGGGTTTTTCATACATAAGAGAAGATGTAAGAAAATGTGTGTTTTGCTTCATTGATCTTCTTCCCTTTTATAGATGAAGTAAAAGGGTTTTCATAATTGATTCTTGAAAAGAGTTTCTGTAAGTAGTGGCTTTTGTTGAAAATGCTCTTAAAGTTGTTTGTCTTCTTTGAGAATTATTTGCACCATCTTTGAAAAATTGGAAAGTTGGTTGTCTCTTTGTTGCACAATCTTCCATAATTAGAAAGTAGGTTGTCTCTTTGTTGAATTATTTGCTCCACTTTTGAAAATAAGAAAAGTTGATTGTCCTTTTGTTGAATTATTTTGCATCATCATTCATAATTAGAAATCTTGAGCATCTTCACTATCTTTTGTCGGCCAAAAATCTGAGAAATACAATTGTTATTATATTATTATTATTATTATTATTATTATTATTATTATTATTATTATTTTTACATCAGATCATATGGGTCTTGAGAATCTTGAAAAACTTCAGTCCCCGGAGATGAATGTTTTGATGGGGATGGAGACTGTCGAATTTCTTTGACTATCTTTAAAATTTCTTCTGGAGAATTGAGACCTGAAAGTGTTTGAATATACTCTTGATCTTCATCGCTGGCTTTGATGTCTCGAATTGGAGACTTTAGACTTTTTTTCATATTGAGTGGTTAATTCCTTATAATACTTGGTAACTGCTTGAGAATTTGCTTTTGTGATGATGAACTTACTCCACCATTTACATCTGTATTGTCTGAATAGCAATGGAGGAGAAAGTTCTGTAGGAATTTCTTCTTGAAAATTATAGGTCCATAAACAAATCCATGGAATTCTGAAAACACTCATAAACTGTAAAGTATATTCGAAAATTGGTGTTCCATCGTGTTAAAAATAATCGACGAATCTTGAAAATGCTTCTGAAATTTCTTGAGGAAAAGCTTCTGGAATAATTCCCATATATTTAAACCATTTAACAAACCATCGTGGATAAATATTTGAAAAATCTTCATCAAACTGGAAGAACCAAGAATGATTAAAGTTTCTTAGAAGAAATGCATATTCCCATGCATCTTGATAATCATAATAGTTATATTGAGGATAAGTACTGAAATTTGAGAGGGTTTTTGAATTATAGGGCTTAGAATTCCAATCTTCTAAAGATAAAACTTTTAAAATTTTTACTTGACTATAGACGATCTTAGAAGGATTTCCACTATTAAAATTGTATCGAATAATAACTGACTCTGCATCTTCTAAAATTGCTTGATAATAATCTCTGGTCTTGTATTCGTCCTTGAAAAAATGGCATCCTCATGGATAAATGTAGTCGATTAAGGATAAAAAATTTTGGCTAACCTTTTCGACTTCCAAAGGTTCTGAAATTTTGATAATCTTTTTATTTGGGTTAATAGTGTAAGGAATAGTGGCTGGTGAAGAGCTTGAAGGAGAGGCTGGTTTAGAAAGCTTTGTGAAAGAAGGAGATTGAATAATGGGTTTTGATTCTAGATTTTGAATAATGGATGAAAATGGAGGTCTAGGTCTGGGCCCTGGGGATAAAGGGGCGAATCTGTTTTGAATATTAGGTAATAAGGGAAATTGTTGCAAATGGGTTGGCCTTGATGGAGAACTTGGAGAACTTGATAATTGAGATTTTGAGAATTGTTGTTTTGAGAATACAATCTTTTTTGTAGAATCAGAGTTGCTCATATTCCCTGTAAAAATTCTCTTGATAAAAAATCTGGTAAAGAATTATTTTCTCCTTTTATAAATTCTATTTGAAAATCAAAGTTGCTTAATAATGCTTGCCATCTTGCAAAAACTTGTTTTGAAATCAAATTTTTAATATCCTTTTCTAAAATATATTTTGCAAATAAACAATCGATTCTTAATAAAAATGGTTTCATATATAAATCATCTTCAAACTTTTTTATACATAAAACTATACTTAAAATTTCCTTTTTAATTGTAGAATAATTCTTTTGAGTATCATTCCATGCACCTGAATAGTATCTAACTAAACTTTCTTTATTATTTAATTTTTGTTTTAGTATTCCTCCGAATCCTAAGTCACTTGCATCAGTTTCTACAATTAATTCTGCATTAGGATGGGGAATATGTAAGCAGGGTAAACACTTTATTTTATCTTTAATATATTTTACTATATCTGTATGTTCTTGAGTCCATGGTTTTGGATTCTTTTTTAATCTGTCATAAAAAGGTTTACATATAATTCCTAAGTCTTTGAAAAAATCATGAATATAATTTAAACATCCTAAAAATCTTTGCAATTGCTTTTTATCTTTAATTTCATTTGGAAATTTATTTGAAAATTTTAAACTTTTGTTAATAGGTTTTATTGTTCCTTGAATAATATTATGTCCTAAAAATCTTATTTCTGTTTGGAAAAGACTCAAGGTGATACTACTAATCCATTTTTATGAATAATATTATAGAAAACATTTAAATGTTTAAAATATTGATCTAAGGAATTTGAAAATATCAATACATCATCAATATAAACAATTGCATAATTTCCTAATGGTAAAATGATATCATTCATTATATTTTGAAATTATGAAGGAGTATTTTTTAATCCAAAGGGCATAACATTCCATTCATAGTGTCCAAACGGTACATTAAATCCAGTTTTATATCTATCTTCTTTAGCAATTTGAACTTGCTAAAATCCAGACTTCATATCAAATTTAGAAAATATTTTTGAATCATAGATCTTTTTTAATAAATCCCTTTTATTTGGTATAGGATATCTAATCCATTCTAAAACTTTATTTAATGGTTTATAATTTATAACTAATCTAGGAGCTCCTCTTTCTATTTCTGCATTATTTTGAACATAGAAGGCAGAGCAAGACCAAGGAGATTTGGATGGTCTTATTAATTTTTTATCTAGTAATTCTTGTATTTCTTTTTTACAATAGCATTCTAATTCCTGAGACATATGAATAGTTTTAGATTTTGTTGGAATAATTTTCTTATTAAAGTTTTTAATATAGGGTAATCTTACAATATGTTGTTTTCTTTCCCAAAAAGCATTTAGAATATTTGCACATATATTATCTTTAAATTTATTCTCAGTTTCTTGTATTTTTTTTATAATTATTTTATCTTTCAATTGATTCTTTATCTAACATGATCAATTTCTTCAATTAAAAATTCCTTTTGTTTTTCTTTTAAGCTTAAAATATTTATTTGTTTAGAAGTAATTGGATGAGCAAATTCAAAACAAATCTTTTTATTTAATACCTTAAAACTTATTCCTTTTTCTTCAACGGTGAAAGGATATAATTATGTTATGAATGGAAGTCCTAATATAATTTGGGATGTCAAATCCTTTACTATAACTAATTGAGTTTTATAACAATAGTTTTCTTTGCAAATATGAACATTTGATAATTTGTATTTAATATTTAATGGGTTTCCATTGGCTCCAGACAATCTATAGGTAGTCTTTTCATAGTATTTTGTGGGTATTAATCCTTCTTGAATACAATTCATATCAGCACCACTATCAATCATAGCAACTAATGTTATTCAAAATTCATTATTGATTATTATATTTAACTTAGTATACCATTTTTGAGAATTTAATCCTTTTAAACTATTTATTTTTTCTATGTTTTCAATGTCGTTATTTTTAGTATTACTACTCTATTCTTTATTACTTTCTTTTTTAATTCTTTAATTTATGCTTTTATTTCTCGGATTTCTTCTTTTATATTTTTTAATTCTATTTGTAAATCAGTTATTGTAACAGGATTTTCTTTTATTTGTTTTGTTTGAAATCTTTGACATATTTCATTAAAATTATTGTAAGTGCAGTTCCTGCAGGGTAACTGTCGCTTATCAGTTCTGGTCAACCAAAGCAGAAGTCCAAGTTAAAGTCAACGATAATGAAGAATTCAAGACCACATGAAGACCATGCACTAATCAAGGGGGAGTTTGTTAATGCACTTTGGGTGATAAGTGCATGCTTTCCAATTGTTAGGGTCTTTATTGTACATGTCTTGAAACTTAGTCCAAGGTTTATCCTTGGACAATTTGTCCAAGTTTATGTCTAGGACTTTTATCAGGGGGTTGTGTTTAGGCAAAAGTCAGGGTTTTTGTGTAGATTATTTTGTCCGGGTTTTAGTCCCTAGTCTATATATATGTGTTGTATAGGATTAGGGCAAACCATCCATGGAAGAAGCTTTGTGCACCTCTCCTAACTTCTTGTTCCTCCTGGTGTGCACATCCTAGAGAGAGAGAGAGAGTATGTGTTAGTGAGAGAAAGCTAGGGTTTAGATCTTTGTGATCTAAACCAGCTTGTAGATGATGTATACTGCTTTGGTTTGTGTAATCTGTGATGACTGATTCAATATTAAGGGTTCATCTTCTACATATTTCTATCTTGTTCATATTTTGTTCTTCATGTCTTGAATCAAGTGCAATGTTTGATGTTCGTCATCGATCGGGTGCTTTAACAGTGGTATCAGAGCATGGTTACCGATTCGGAATGGTCTAACCGCCTTCCGAATCACCATTGCTCTTGATTTGATGTTTGTTTCCGCCAAACATCTTGAAGACGTGAAGATTTTGGTCCAGATATGAAGAAATTGGAGCTGTGTTGGAGAGAACTGTTGGGTTTTTGGAGATCTAGGGTTTTGATCCAAAAAAAAGCATTGTCCGTGGTTTCAAACTTTGTGTTTGTGTTTCCGGGGTATTGGTGAACCAGTGTGAAGTCACACTGGGGAGATAGTCCGGAGACTGGTTACTGAAACTTGTCTGAGTTTTACACTCTGATCAACCTATTCCGACTTTTCCTTTTTAGGTATGAGGGGTCCGAGTTTTAGGTTTTAGATAGTGGTCCGAGATTATGTTCTTTTATTAGTCCGATTTCTTTTATACAGTTCAAGAGTCCGAGGTTTTGATCTTCAAAAGTTTGAGAGTTTTGTTGTTTAATATCCGAGTTTTTAATGATATTGGATGTGTTCCGAGGTAATATTTTGTTCCGAGTTTTTGAGTTAAATCAGTTCCGATGTTTGATCTTCAATGTTCAATGCTCAGTTCCGAGGTAATGTGCTCAGTTCCTAGGTCCGAGTTTTTGAGTTTTATGGTTTCCGAGTTCTGGTCAGAGTTTTTAAGTTTAAATGGATTCTGAGTTTTCACTTTGTTTCCGAGTTTTAAAGAAAGTTCAGAGTCTGGTTGGTCTGAGTTTTCATTAACACTTCAGCTCCGAGTTTTTGAAAGTCATAAACTTACAAAGTTTCAGAGTTTTTGAGTGTTCCGAGTAAACAGAGTTTTGAATTTACTGAGTAAACTGGTCCGAGTTTCAACAGGTCTTAGTTTCAACAGGTCCGAGTTTCAACTGGTCACATGTTACAAAATTCAATCCGAGTTTTGGTCCGAGTTTTAAGGTCTGTCCGAGTTTCAGCCGATGTGTTTCAGCTCCGAGTTTTAAAGTCTGTCCAAGTCTTTTAAAACAGCGACCAGCTCTGAGTTCTCGGTCCAAATTTTAAAACAACAGCATTCCGAGTTTAGTTAAAAGTCTTGTATCCGAGTTTTGTTGTTGAGGCTGTTGAGGTCAATGGATTAGTTCCGAGTTTTAAAAACTTTTAACGTCCGAGTATTAGCAGCCCGATATGTTTCAGTTCCAAGTTGTATAGCTCCGAATTTCAATCTGTTAAACAGTTCTGAGTTTTTAACAACTTTCAGTTCCGATATTCAGTTCCGAGTTTTCATATTCAGTTCCAAGTTTTAAGCTCCGAGATTTCATTTTCTAAGCTCCGAGTTTATCACTTCATTTGGTCTGATTTTCCGTTTCAAGCTCCGGGTTTCTATGTGTCTCCGAAGTTTTGAAACAAGTAGTTCGATTGTTCCGAGATTAGTCTTTCGGATTGCAGCCCCCGGGGTTTCTTCAGAGCTTCCTTTATTTCTTTGCTTGTTTCGAATTCCTTTGTATTTTACATACTGTTCTGATCTGATCCAAGGTTTCAAGAGCTTCTGGGTTTTACAGGTTCCAAATTTGCTAAGAATTCTGGGTTACCTGGGTACCGGATTTTTAGCTAAGTTTAGAAGTTTGTGTTGTTCGGAAGTTTCGAGTTGTGCATGTTCCGAGTTTTTCTAGTTATTCCGGGTTACCTGGGGTACCGGATAACTAACTAAGAGTCGGAATTATGTGTAGTTTGGAAACTTGAAGTCGGTTTCGGATTATCGAAAAGTTTTATGGTACTTATGTTGTCCGGATCAAGTGAGGAGGTGAAGAGAATAAGACTTGCTTGGATTTTTGTATAGTTTACAAAGAAAAAGGGGGAGTAAAAATTTTGAAGTTCCTATTTTCTTTGTAAATCAAAGGCTCGTGGTGCTACATCGAAACAAGTTCATGTCTACTATCTTTGAGATTAACTTAGTGTTAATCTTACCGGTGGCGAAGTGTTATAACATGAAGCAAGTTAGAGCTAGTGTATGATTGAGTTTTGTCAAGTTTGTTCGAGGTTTAATCAAGTGTTGACGTGATGAAGCAAATTGTTCTTTTGGCAACTAGTTGAAGGTCAAGCCTTTATCGTATGCCGGTTAGAGTAGAGAAGATTAGTCTTCTTGGTCCCTCTTCCAAGTTGGTGACTGATCGGATTCTCGAAATAGGGGTTCTTACATTGAGGGGGAGATTGGAGACGAAAGTCATCGGGTAATTGGTGGATTCGTGAAGATACGAGATTGGATCATGAAGATTCGAGATGAAATGATTTCAGACACTCAGTTGAAGACTCTGATCAAGATGGTGGATGTACTTTTACAAAGTTCAGTTTGTTATTAACTTATCGAACTGAGCTTCATGTCTTTGCGAAATTTGAAGTGTTCAAGGCTGGGAATTAGAAATCCAATGTTTCTTTCTGCTGTTGGTTAGGTTTGAAGATTAATGTATCGAGCGATATTCTTACATGTGGTTGTAGGTCGGTTCGCGTTAACTTGATTCAGGAGTAGATTGAGGGGGAGGATCAACAGTGTTTGATGTTGGATTCTTCAGGCTTCTCAAAGCGGCCTTAAGTGATCGTCAGCAAGTCTTTTATTAGAAGGGTTGAAGATCGCTGTGCTCTACCGGAAAGATCAAGTCTCAGTCAAAGTCGAAAACAGCCATGATATCATCAGTCAAGGGGGAGTCTGTAAGTGTAGTATCCGGTGACTGAAGATATCAGTGTTAGACAGAACTGATTGCAACAGTTAAGGGGGAGACTGTAAGTGCAGTTCCTGCAGGGTAACTGTCGCTTATCAGTTCTGGTCAACCAAAGCAGAAGTCCAAGTTAAAGTCAACGATAATGAAGAATTCAAGACCACATGAAGACCATGCACTAATCAAGGGGGAGTTTGTTAATGCACTTTGGGTGATAAGTGCATGCTTTCCAATTGTTAGGGTCTTTATTGTACATGTCTTGAAACTTAGTCCAAGGTTTATCCTTGGACAATTTGTCCAAGTTTATGTCTAGGACTTTTGTCAGGGGTTTGTGTTTAGGCAAAAGTCAGGGTTTTTGTGTAGATTATTTTGTCCGGGTTTTAGTCCCTAGTCTATATATATGTGTTGTATAGGATTAGGGCAAACCATCCATGGAAGAAGCTTTGTGCACCTCTCCTAACTTCTTGTTCCTCCTGGTGTGCACATCCTAGAGAGAGAGAGAGTATGTGTTAGTGAGAGAAAGCTAGGGTTTAGATCTTTGTGATCTAAACCAGCTTGTAGATGATGTATACTCCTTTGGTTTATGTAATCTGTGATGACTGATTCAATATTAAGGGTTCATCTTCTACATATTTCTATCTTGTTCATATTTTGTTCTTCATGTCTTGAATCAAGTGCAATGTTTGATGTTCGTCATCGATCGGGTGCTTTAACAATTAAATACTTTTGTTTCTTTTTCTATTGGTAGTTTATACTTTTCTTTTAATTGTTTTAAATATACTTGTTTTACTTCTTTATCTTCAACTTTTTCTAATAATTCGAATAAGTCTTTATTATCTGTTTTTAGAGAATTTATTGTACCATCAATTTCACAAATACAAGGACCACTACATTCACATAAATTTTCTTCTGAACTACTTTCTGAATTAGAATCTTCAATATTGTTTAAATCATTGTCACTATAGTCTGAAATACTGTTTTCACTTGAATTATCATAAATAAGTATTTTATTTATCTGTTCTTTTAATTCATCTGAAATGTTTAGCTCATTTATCTTTCTCTTAGTATAACAATCTTTTGAATAATGTCCTTGTCTTCCACACTTATAGCAAATGACAATATCTTGTTTACCTTGTTTTTTCTTTTGAAAATCATTCTTATCTCTATAATATTTTTGTTTATTTTTAATATATATGTTGATACATATTATGTGGATACGGCTCGGCTCGGTTTGACTTGACTACGAAGTGAAGGCCGTAGTCAAGATATCCTCCTATCTAGACTCGGTATGCGATTTACTTCGTGAGGTTCGATGTAATTGCTACTGCGTGTGTGCATTATGCATTTAGTATAGCTTATGTTTATGGTGTCTGTTTGTTTGTTTGGCCCATACATGTAGAAGCCCAGTTGACAAAGCCCAAGCCATTGGCCCAACACTTGTTACGAAATCCCTTTTGTTGGTGAAAACACCTTGTGGTGAAAACACCTTATGACGAAAACCCCAGAGGTGACGAAATCAGGGTGATTTCGTCATAATGATGGGATTTCGTTGATGTGATTTCGTGTGCCTCTTGTTTTCGTCATGTCTTCACTATATATACCTAGACAACAGACAGGAACACCTAGAGAAGTCTGAATAGATTTTGGAGAGAACACACACACACAACAGAGAGTTTATAGGTTTATCTTGTAAACATTGCATTGTAACCGTTTCAGAGTATTAATACATTGCGTGTTAATCATTGAATCTTTGTGTCTTGCGTGTTCGTAACTTGGTTTAACTTACCCGTTTGGATTCCGCACTTTCGGGTTTGTCGGAAAACAGGGAATAGAGGTTACTCGATCCTCCGGGTAGACCTACAATTGGTATCAGAGCATTGGCTCGATTCCTTGTTAAAACCAAGTTTGTGTTCTTGGTTTTTTTTTCTTAAGTTTTTAATGTGTTTTCCAGATTTTGAGTTTAAAGTTCATGCATTTCTGAAAAACTGTTTAAAACCTTTGAAAAACCTGATGTTTTGCTTTTAGTTTTTACAAAACCTTGATTAAAATACATGCTTACATATTAATATTTGGTTTTTATTAAACTTTAGTGCAAAAATTGTTGTCTGGAAAACTCAGAATCTTCAAGTGTTCATTTGATATTCATAGTGTTCTTGGTGTTATTCAAACTGTTCTTCACACATTATCTTTGTTTGATCTTAAATTGATATGTTCTTAAAGTGTTACTGATTATAATATATTAAGTTGAATATTGTGTACATTTGCATCATGATAGTTGGTAAGAAAAGTCTGAAAAGCATGGTGAGTTTGAAATAGAAGGTTTTGTTGTCAGAAGATAAGGATAAGGTTTGGGAAAATATCTTGTTGTCTGGTTAAATTGTCAACGAAAACAACCTGGTCAACAATATAATACTGGACGAAATCACATCTGATTTGGTCAAACATAGTTTGTTACCATGTCTGGACCAAATCACTTTCAGCGACGAAATCACTTTCAGCGACGAAATCACCTTTCTGAATGAAATCACTTTCAGCGACGAAATCACCTTTCTGGACGAAATCACTTTCAGCGACGAAATCACTTTCAGCGACGAAATCACCCTTTCAGCGACAAAATCACTATTTCAGCGACGAAAACCACTATTTTCGTCACATACTTGTGTTATTTTTAAACAGAAGACTTGTAACTCATTCTTAACTGTTTGATTTGTGTGATTTATTCAGGTATTCGTCATTAAATATTCGAAATGAATCCGGATTGGTGGGGTACTCCGTCTAATACGGAAAGTAAGTATAGGAGCACGGGATTATCTCCTTCATGGGCCGAACCTCCTGCACAATCGTCGTCACCTCAAATTTCGTCAACTCAATGGGCGTTTGTTTCAAATCAAAATCAAAGTATTCAAAGTATACTTTTAAGCGAAAATGAAACAGGAAGCAATAATCGTCCACCGAAGCTAATGCACATGAATGAATATCCGGGATGGGAAGACAGATTTGATACGTATATTCTTGGGAAAAACACGGAGTTATGGTTACGATTCATTACAGACTTCGATCAAGCACTTGATGTTGCATCTTCAACAGCCGCGTCTTTTGCAGATCTTACTCCAGATGAGAAGAAGATTTATGATTTAGAAAAGAAGGCTTTTGCTATTCTAACTCAAGCGTTAAACAAAGAAATCTATCATTATCATGTAAGCTTCAAGACAACAAAGCGCTTATGGGACGCATTGAAGACGAGAGGTGAAGGAAACGAAGCGTCACGCAAGTTACGACATGACTTACTCAAGAAAGAGTTTGATGGTTTCACTTGTATGGAAAGAGAACCTTTAAAAGATTTGACTAGTCGATTTTATCACTTGTTGACTGAGTTGAATCAATATGGGGTAGTAACAACTCCTGTAGAGGTTGTCACTAACTTGGCCGTTGCGCTGCCATTTCAATGGAAGGGTTTCTTGGAAATTTTGAAGTACAATGGCACATTAGCTACAACATCAATTCATGATTTCGTTCAGATGTTGGAGAATAAAGATCAGGAAGAAAGTCTAAAGGCGAAAAAGGTTCCAGTACAACAAAATCCTGATATGTATTATGGAACTTCCAGCACTTCTGCAAAACCTGCTCAACATGCTCCACTTCAAACGGCGTTTGTCACAAGCACAGATTTGTATGGCAATCAGATACAAGTTCCTGTTAAGCCAGCTCCAACCACAGACTTGTATAGAAATCTACTACAACCAGCTCCACAACATCCAAGCCAACGATCTATCGTAGCAACCGATATGTTCGGAAATCCATTACCTGTTCGATCTACCGGACCAACAGATCTGTATGGAAATCCACTTCCACCTTCCTCAAGACCAACGGTTGTTGCACCAACCACAGATTTGTACGGCAATCCACTACCAGTGCAACAACAAGCCTGTTATGGTAGCACGTCATCAGCTGGTCAGCCCTCTAATACAGTACGACTGGACACATCAAGTTTCTCCAAAGTTAGCGTTGAAGTAGCTAAGGATCACATAGAGATATTGAACACATCGGTGAGCGCGTATTGTGGGTTGATAGCAGGTCAGATCGGGAACATCAATCTGACTCAAGAAGATTACTAGCAGATAGATAAAGAGGAGATGGATATGATGGACATCAAATGGGCTTTCGCCAGTGCTGTTAGGCGGGCTAAAGACTTCATGGAACGGACGGGAAGAACCAGCTTGGAAAGCAAGAAAGACACCAAGTATGGGTTTGATAAGCAGTCTGTTAAGTGCTTTAATTGTGGTGAACGTGGCCATTTCAAGCGTGAATGCATAAAGCCAGCTCAGCATGGGAACCAGAATCCTTTCAGAGGTCAAGGCAACCAGGCAAATCAGAATCAAGCCAGAAACGACGATCGCACCTTGGTTCCTGCAAACAATCAAGCAGGACCATCGAACACCAATCAAGCTCTTGTGGTGCAAATAGATGAAGGTTGCGACTGGTCAATGCAATTAGGCATTGGTGATCAGGGAGGAGCAGCTTGTTTTGCTGAAGTTGCTAAGGATTTGAAACACGCCAGTGGTGGAGAATCTTCCGCCAGTGGTGGTGAATCTTCAGATGAAGAGAGTTCTAGTGATTCAAGGAGTTCAGATGAGGAAATCTCAACCTCAGGCAAAGATTATTCTGATGATGTATCTAGTGGGAGAATCGACGCAGATATTGATGAATTGTTAGAATAAACTGCAGCAAGGAATGATAGAAGATCTATTCTGGTGGATCAAGCTGCTTATTCTTATTCTTCTCTTCAATCAGCCTTTATGGCTAATGGCGGCAGTTCATCAAGCCAGGTATGTGTCGATGAACCAACTATCATTATTTGTGATAATTGTACTAGCTTAAGTGATAAATGTGCTGATTTAGATGCTAATATGTCTGAGTTGCAAAGCAAACATGATAATTTAAATGCTGAATTGTCTTACTTGCAAAACAAACATGTTTCTTTGAATGCTAAGATGTCTGATTTGCAAAGAAAACATGAGGCTTTGCAAACCAAGTAAGATGTGACATTTATCCACAACCAAAAGTTGATCGTGGATCTTGCCAAATGCACAGAAGCCAACATGTTTTATACAAACCATGAAAACGAGTATAAAACAATGATTGAAAATTTAAGAGAAAACAAATCCGAGCTAACGAAAATGGTTTCAAGAAAACAAACAACCATTAACTGTTACATCAATAGGCTCGAGATAATGCAAAAAGAGATGGCTTGTGTAAAAACTGAAAGTGAGGCGATCAATCTTAAGCTAAATAGTTATTTGAGCTCTAGTTATGTGTTGGATCACATCATTGATGTTCAGAAAAAGAAAACTGATGTCACATGCATTGGCTATAAGAAATGTCCACCACCTGTGAGACACAATTATGATGCCATGCCTGATGAAGAGGATATAACTTATTTTGAGCCATCTGTTTCCTTAAACATTGAGGAGTTTACAACGGGACTTGGATACAAACCAGAAGTATCATCAGATTCGGATGTATCAGCAGATACAAGTGTGTCTTCTGCTGAACAGAATCAGGATCCTCCAGTTATTGTTGAGGATGCTGATTCTTCAGATGATGAATCTAATGATACTAACTTAGCACAGTCAGATGCGGTAGTCAAAGAAGAGGACATAACTCTCGAGAATCATATTCTATGAGATCATCCCACAAAACCTGCTACGACTGTTCTGACCGAGTCCACGTCTACTTCCACACAAGAGTCTGAGAGTGTGAATTTGCTGTACACTCTTGTTGGTGATGATAAATTTATCCTGACAAATATTTTCCTATTAAGAATGTTAAACAATCTTTAATTAGTAAATTTTTTGAAGATTCAACAAGTAAGTTTTTGGGAAAGACAGGATCACACGTTGTGGTAACACAGTGTCCTCCTATCCCAAAGGCTGAAGTTCGAAAACAATGTGGCAATCAGAAATTACCAACAGTGAAAAAGCAGCAAAATCGCACCAAACCAAAGGGTAAATCACCGACTCAAGGTCAAAAGAAACAGACCCAGAAAAAGGACAAGAAAGTGAACTTTGTGAAATCGAAGGGAACAGATAAACTTGAAACATTTACCAATAAATGTAACTTAGATCATGTCATTCAAGTTAATTCTTTGAAAAGAAATGAACCAAACA
This sequence comes from Helianthus tuberosus, assembly GCA_030545235.1. Classification (NCBI taxonomy): domain Eukaryota; kingdom Viridiplantae; phylum Streptophyta; class Magnoliopsida; order Asterales; family Asteraceae; genus Helianthus; species Helianthus tuberosus. Next base: position 20,665,961 of record CM060352.1, read on the forward strand.
GTTCAAAACCTAGTACCTCCGGATCACAAAGTTCATCGACAAGACAATCACATGATACTTCGGGGTTTGTAGAACGAAGATCATGTTTTTCGTGTGGTACATTTGGACATATTATTCGCAATTGTCCTTATCTTCATAAACAAAAAGCCAAAGTTGATGATCCCCGTGACCAAATTGACCGACAGCGATCTGTTTCATCAAAACCAGATCCCCGTCTTGTAAAAGAAAGGGAAAAGAAACAGAAACGCCAACAGGTCTAGAAAATTGAAAAAGCGATTAAAACCGATGTGGTTAACAAAACATCTGTTTCTGTCAAACCAGACAATTCAAAAACTTCAGACAATCATGAAGTTAAGATTTTAAAGAATAACACTGGTAAAATAAAACAGACCTGGAAACCAAAAACGGTTACTGAATCAGGGGGAACATCACAATTTCCGTAACATCGAGAAGTTCAAGTAACTTATGTTGATGAAAATGGAAGACCCAAGACCACAATGGCTTGGGTCCCCATCTCCAACTAATCATGTGAGTACATGTGCAGGGTGTTCCAGGAGGAACTTTCAGCAGCCATTGGATTGTTGATAGTGGGGCATCCAGGCACATGACCGGCGACATGAAGCTTCTCTACGACGTTAAATCTATTAGAGGAGGTTATGTTGCTTTTGCTGGAGATAAAGGCGGATATAAAACAGGAGAAGGAATGGTATCCAACGGGGTTGTAAGTTTTGTCAAGATCAACTTTGTACAACAGCTTGATCACAATCTTCTCAGCGTTTCACAAATCTGTGATAAACAGTTTTCAGTACACTTTGACGCAAATGGATGTTATGTGCTGAAACCCGGCTTCAAGATTCCAAAAGAAAGGATTCTCTTATCAGCTCCAAGGATTAATGATCTGTATGTCCTTGATATGAGCCAAGCTATTACAACGACTGCACAAGCAACTTGTTTTATTACCAAAGCCACTGAAAAAGACTCAATCTCTTGGCACAGACGTATGGGTCACATTCACTTACGAAAAATGAATTATTTGGTGTCGAATGAATTAGTGAATGGTGTTCTTCTTAAAAATTTCCATCTTCAAGACGTCTGTGTTTCATGCCAAAAAGGAAAGCAAACTAAGAAGCGACATCCGACGAAGAAGATCAACACGGTGGCAGTTCCTCTTGAACGTTTGCACATGGATTTGTTCGGTCCTGTCAAGCACAAAAGCATCAGGAATGATCAATACTGCCTCGTGATAACTGATGATTATTCAAGATTTTCTTGGGTGGCGTTTATGGCTCACAAGAGTGAAACTTTCGGTATTATCAAAAACTTGATCATTCAGATTGAGAATTTGTATAAGTTGAAGGTTAGACGGATACGCAGCGACAATGGTACTGAATTTAAAAATCATGCCATGGCGAAGTTTTGCACATCAAAAGGTATACTTCGAATTTAGTGCGGCTTACACTCCTCAACAGAACGGCGTCGCTGAACGTAAAAATCGTACATTGATCCAGACTGCTAGGACTATGTTGGTAGAGTCACAGTTGCCCATTCCATTCTGGAATGAAGTTGTGGCCTCCGCATGTTATACGATGAACCGAGTCCTTACAGTCAAAAGGCACAACAAGACCTGCTTCGAGCTTCTTCACAAACGGAAACCAGATTTGTCATATCTTGAACCGTTTGGAGCTCCTTGCACAATGTTCGATCCTAATGGAAAGTTTGGGGAAAAAGCTATTGAAGGTCACTTTCTTGGTTATGCCACCCCGAACTTAAGAGTCTATAATCTAGAGACTAAAAGGGTTGAGGAATGGTCTGAGGTCAGAGTACAAAGGCACACTTTACCAGTTAAAAACCCAGGTCAACCATGGATGTTTGAGTACGATGACTTTTTCAATTCGATCAATTTTGAAGCAGTTGAAGAAACTGTTGCGGCAAGGATGTTTTTCGAGAGTGACAATGCAACAGATTCATCGTTGTTTCATCCAATTATTGTCAATTCAGAACCATCTTCAGTGAACAATAATGCTCTCGACAATGAGGATTTTCATGATGCAACCGAACTGAACGAATCTTTAGAGGATGAAGAATTTCATGATGCAGATCAAGAAGCTCCAACGTCAGCAGTACATGGTACTTCAGAGGCTACACCTCCAGTGGACGCCCCTATAACAGCTGAAGCTTCTGCATCATCCTCTTCGTCAGTTCTAGGTATTGAATTAGTTGTTGATCTCAATCTCAACAATCTGGGTACAAACATTCCAGTTCCAGATAATCCAGAAACAAGGATTCACAATACCCATCCTCAACAAAACATCATCGGTAATGTACAGAGTGGCATTCAAACAAGAAACATGTTGCGAATTTCGCGTGTTATGTCTCACAGGAAGAGCCAAGAACTTGGAAAGAAGCTTTGAAAGATAACTCTTGGGTTGAAGCAATGCAGGAAGAACTATAACAATTCCAGAAACTTGGTGTCTGGAAGCTCGTAGAGAAACCTGCTGATTACAAGAAGATTGGTACCTGTTGGGTGTATAAATGCAAAAAGGACGACCGTGGAATCATTATTCGAAACAAAGCAAGATTGGTCGTTCAAGGTTTTCGTCAGATTGAAGGTATAGACTACAACGAAGTGCAAGCACCTGTTGCACGTCTGGAAGCAATTCGGATCTTTCTTGCTTATGCCTCATTCAAAGGATTCAAGGTTTACCAGATGGACGTCAAAAGTGCATTTTTACATGGTCTAGTGGAAGAAGAGGTGTATGTTGAACAGCCTCCAGGTTTTGAAGATCCTATTCATCCCGATCGGGTTTGGTTGCTGAACAAAGCTCTCTATGGTCTACATCAAGCACCTCGAGCTTGGTATGCAACCTTGTCTAATTACATGTTGGAGAATAGATTTCGTAGAGGTCTTATCAATTGCACTCTCTTCATAAAAGAACAAGATGGAGATCTTCTACTGGTACAGGTATATGTGGATGATATTATATTTGGTTCTACTAACAATGTTATGTGTAGGGATTTCGAGCGTGTAATGCAGGATAAATTCGAGATGAGCGCTATGGGGGAGATGACTTTCTTTTTGGGCTTGCAAGTGCAACAAACGAAGTCTGGGATTTTCATCCATCAGACTAAGTATGTTCAAGACATCCTGAACCGATTTCAGATGTGCGACACATCGCCCATTGGTACCCCACTGCAGCAAAATCACGGAATCAATCCAGACTTGAAGGGTGAACTCGTTAGCTCTTCATACTACCGCGCGATGATTGGATCCCTTATGTACCTCACAGCATCAAGACTAGATATAATGTATCCAACATGCCTGCTAGCCAGATATCAAGTGAACCCGAAGGCCTCACATCTTGCAGCTATAAAAAGGATTTTTCGTTATTTAAAGGGTTGCCCAGACACCGGTCTATGGTACCCTAAGGATGATAACTTTGACTTAGTCGCTTTCAGTGATTCTGATTTTGGCGGATGCAAAATCGACGGCAAATCCACAACGGTTGGATGCCAGTTTTTAGGAAATCACCTCGTAACATGGCAGTGCAAGAAGCAGACTTGTGTCGCTACATCAACTTGTGAAGCTGAATACATTCCTGCCTCAAGTTGTTGCTCCCAAGTCCTGGGGATACAACAGCAAATGCGTGATTACGGTTTTGAATTCCTAACTACTCTTATTTTAGTCAATAATTCTGCTGCTTTATCAATCACTAGAAATCCTGTGCAGCATTCAAAGACCAAACACATCGAAATTAAGTATCACTTCATACGTGATTGCTTTGATAAAAGGCTAATCGATGTTGTTAAAGTCCATACTGAAGACCAACGTGCCGACCTTTTTACCAAAGCATTTGATAGATCCAGATTTGACTGTTTATTATTGGTAAACGGCATTAAGTTCAAGCAAGAGTAATCCACATCGGAAAATCGTTTTTGTAAATATCTTTGTGTTTTTTAAATTATTGTAAGTTTGTTGATTTTAGGGGGAGTAAATCCAAATATTTGAAAATTCAAAAACATCGAAAATTTTCAAAACCCAAAAACAATAGAAAAACAGAAATGAGTTTCCTGGCGAGCAAAAGAGAAAATGATAGTACATCAGTGGTCTGTCGAAACCTTTTTAAACTGAAATGCAAAATGAAAAATGTTAAGCAGCTCTATATAAGATGTATCGATAGGCTCACAATCATCTTAAAGTGTGCAGGGTGATATAAACTTAAATCGACTGAAGACCAGGTGGGAACCACTCATTGGCATATGGTCTTAGTACCGAAATTTTGTTTGAGACATTGCCGAGGTTCTGAGATATGTGGTCTTTATGCTGTTTATCATCTAGGTATCATGGTTGTTTCTTTTACCGAAACAAACGGAGACGAAGTCTAGATCTTCCATGATATCATACATACGTGTACATATTGCATACGACCTCAATAAGTGATCAACAATCACATGTCCACAAAACAAGTGACAATATATCACATATATCCGGGAGTCAAGTTCGTCTCTTTGTTGTACGAAAGTACTGACCTGCTCACGGACTTGCTTCTGTGCCCTCATGCATCTGAAAATCAAGTTCCTCATCAATAAGTGATTCTATCACATAGGGCTTGTTTTCAATCAAAATAAGTGAGTTTCTCACATTTTCATATACGTCAAAACAGGTGATAAATGGTATACTCACCAGTAAGATGAACTCTCGTGCATACCTTGATACGGGAATGTGTCGTGATGTGGATGAACACCGGTCGGTAAGTATAAATCATACCTTAACGTATCCCCTCGCCATGATTACATATGATAAGTTGAGCTTATGTGGACAACAATACCGATAATCGTTATAGGATGTTTATCTAAATGTTAACAATAAGAACAACAAGTTGTTTTGGCATGACCGTACACTAATATGATTCTCTTACCCTCGAAACTCGCAAAAAAAATGTTTGTATATATTTACTTTTCTTAGTTTCTGCAACTCTGTATATATATATATATTTACTGCTTTCAGTCTTTAAGTTTAAAATATTCAAAATACCAAAAAGATTTTAGGTGTGTTTTAATATAAACTTTTTAAAAGTCAAAAAGATTTTATTTCTACTTTAGTTTTGATTAACCGATGTTGGAACTCAAGTCTTCGTTACCTGAAATCCGATGAAAACCGAAATGACTGAATCTTCATAAACGGTCAGAGTTTGCAAGTTTTGAAAGTTAATAATCAAAATTGAAAAATCTGTTAACTCTTCAAACTAACTGTCGGACGGGAGTTGAATGAGAATTGGTCTCATATGCGTCGTTTGTTTATGATTAACTATATTCCAAGCAGTTGTTCTCATTACGCGTTTAGCTTTCTTGCATGTGCAGATGCTAAAGGCGAAGAGAACATGTTCGATGATAAGCTTCGGAATGAAGACACGACGTGAAGGCACTCAAATGATAAAGATGATCGAGTTGCCGCTGATCAATCATCAACACCACAAGGATCTAAAGCATTGAAGATCAGAAGATTCACGAGCATAATCAAAGGGGGAGTTTATTGATACACTTCCTAAATGAAAGCGGAAGTTTGTTGATACACTTTCTACTTCAACACGTGAAGACTTTGAAGATCCTACGATAAGAATGAATGAACCATCAAGAGATGGAGAACGAGATTACGAACCTCACGAGCAGCATCCAAGGGGGAGTTTGTTGATACATATTATGTGGATACGGCTCGGCTCAGTTCGACTCGACTACGAAGTGAAGGCCGTAGTCAAGATATCCTCCTATCTAGACTCGGTATGCGATTTACTTCGTGACGTTCGATGTAATTGCTACTGCGTGTGTGCAGTATGCATTTAGTATAGCTTATGTTTATGGTGTCTGTTTGTTTGTTTGGCCCATACATGTAGAAGCCCAGTTGACAAAGTCCAAGCCCAAGCCATTGGCCCAACACTTGTGACGAAATCCCTTTTGTTGGTGAAAACACCTTGTGGTGAAAACACCTTATGACGAAAACCCCAGAGGTGACGAAATCAGGGTGATTTCGTCATAATGATGGGATTTCGTTGATGTGATTTCGTGTGCCTCGTGTTTTCGTCATGTCTTCACTATATATACCCAGACAACAGACAGGAACACCTAGAGAAGTCTGAATAGATTTTGGAGAGAACACACACACACACAACAGAGAGTTTATAGGTTTATCTTGTAAACATTGCATTGTAACCGTTTCAGAGTATTAATACATTGCGTGTTAATCATTGAATCTTTGTGTCTTGCGTGTTCGTAACTTGGTTTAACTTACCCGTTTGGATTTCGCACTTTCGGGTTTGTCGGAAAACAGGGAATAGAGGTTACTCGATCCTCCGGGTAGACCTACAATATGGGTTTCTTTTATAGTTCTTTTTGATAAATTGTTTAGGAATTTTCCTTTTAGGTTTAGAAGGAGTTTTAAATGGTTCAAATCCATATTGTTGACAAAAATTTCCTAATTCCTTATGGCCTTGGATTCCATCCTTTTTTATTTTTTATTTTAATCTTAAATCATTACATATTTTTAATCCTTCTTGATTTATATAATTTACTATTTGACCATAGGATAGATCTCTCTATAAGGAATACTATTATTAAAGTCTTTTTTAATTTTTTCTCTAATTCTTTCTGCAAATAATTTTGGTAACCCAGCTATAAATCTTTCTTTCCAATAGGCTTCTTTGCAATCTTCTCTAGTCATAACTTTTGAAAGGAAAACATCTTTATACCATCTAAAATCTTGTAATTTTCTACATGTCAAATTTAATAATATTAATGAATTTCTTTCTTGATAATCTGTTGGATTTCCAATTAAATGTTGGATTATAGCAAATACTAGAGTATTAATTATATCAGGTGTTTCAGTTGGTGTTTGAACATTATTTTCTGTTTTAATAATTATTTTTTTAGCATTTTTAATTATATGCTTTTCTTCTTCTGTGAGATACTTATCCCACCAGCCTTTTAAAATTCCAGTAAAAGCAGAAACTATCATAGTAAGAATTGCAGTCTCATCATTTACATTTGCTTTATATGCAGTGGCTGCCATTATCATTTCTTGCATTAAATTAAGAATTTGATGTTCTGTTTGACCTTCTATACTCCATTCATATAGAGAATTTCCATCATATTTAGCTTGAACTAAAGTATGTCGTTCTTCAAATTGTAAATCAGGTGGAGTAGGTCTAGGGTAGTAATTTCTTGTTTCAGGTCTAGTAGTATAGGTATTATTTTTTGAAAAATGATAATTTCCTCTTTTAATTTTGTTTATAGAATCTTGTATCTGAAAATCATTAAATTGTTCTTCAATATTTTGAATTTCTTGATCTGAAATAACATTTATATTTAATTTTGAGATTTTTGAGGAAATATCTTGTAACATATCTTGTTGTTTGTTTAGACGTATTGGGATATCTATACTATATGGTTTAAATATTGGATTTTCAATAGTTTCAGTTATTATTTTAGTATTTGAAGTACTAGGTTGATCTAAAGTTTTATTATTATTAGTTTCTATTCTTTCTAATTGTTCTCCTATGGTATTTAATTTTTCATTAGTGTAATTATTTTGAAAAATAATTGCCTTTACATTTTTATCTATATCTTCCTTAATGTTTGCTAAAGGCTTTGCAATATATTCTTTATTTTCATTTTTTATCTTTATATCCATATATGGAGGGTGTACACTAGTAATATTTTCATTTTTATCTATAATTGTATATGTTTTGGTTATAGTATTGCTAACAGATATATTTTCAAAAAATGGATACTCAATTTTATTTTCTATACAGTAAAGAAAAAACCAAGAGAAAAATGGAATATTTTCATCATTTTCACACATATATAATTGCCAATCAATTTCATGTAAAAATCTTTCATCCTCATTAAATTTAGAAAAATACCATATTAAATTTTTATTATTATATTTATTGAACATTTCATCTTTTAAATATTTTAACATTTCTTTTTCCATAATTAGCAATTTGTGCTAGAAATTTTTTCTATAAGTTTTATTCTATAATTATTTTCTTCTCTTAATTTTTTCTCTAAAAAAATATATAGTTAGAAGACTGAATATATGGTTTAGTCGTATAGTTAGAGTAATGATAAGGGTCAGATGGAAGCATGGTGCATGGATTTTTATATTGTTCTAATCTTTCTCTTAAATATTTTATTCTTCTATTGCAAAGTTTTAAAAACCAAATATTGTTATTTCTACGAGCTTGAACTTTTGAATCACTCATTGTATATCTTCATAATTTTCCATATCAGACTTAGTTGGGACATAAGTATTATTATCACTATCATTTTCTTCATATAGTGGTATTGGGATAGTATTTGAAAAATCAACACCTTTCATTTCCATTGATAAACTTCTTCTAAATAGACTTTCATCTTAAGTATTTTTAGAAGTACTTGCTCCTATAGAATGCCTTGGTGGTATATTACCAAAAGAAATATCTATTGAACCATCATAATGTTCTACTATGTTAGATGTTTGATTGTCTATCTCTATAGGTTTTGGCGGGTTTATATCTTGTAAATTCCATATTAATGATTGAGTTATTTCATTCCATTTTAATTTTTTAGATGTTCTTATTTTTGTATGCATAGTATTGGCTTCAAAAATAATAGTTTCATCTTTTGGGGATACTAATTTTGTTTTAGGTTCTATAGTGGTAGTCATAGTCTTATAATATATTCTATATACAACTACTGCAGCATTAGTTTTTTCTTTAAATTCTAAGTTTTTAGTTTTAATTGTTAATGTTAAAGTATCTAAAATATGTGGATCAAATAAACCAATTGAAAAGTTTGGGTAGCAATTAAAATAAATAGGGCCATTTGAAATATTAGACTCAGCCATAGCTAGTAAAGAATTATTAAAATTTGCATGTCTTGTATCTCTTAGAATTAGTAAAACATGAGCATTAATTCCTAATCTGAACATAGGTTTAATGGCGACTTGAACTAATCCTATGTGTAGAAATTTATATAATTTTCTATGTCTTTTAATAGCTTCTACTGATAATAATTGCATGTTTTGATACTCTTAATTAATAGGTATAGTTTGTTCATGAGTTTTTATAGAATAATCTTGTAAAAAAATCAAAAGTACCAATTTTGTAAATAGTTTTAACATCTTGTTTTGGTATACTCCAATTTAAAAGATTGTTTTCAATTTGAGAAATATTAATTTCAACAGAATTCATATGTAAAGAGTTCATGTTTAAGTCTTCTTCATCATTATCATTAGTATTAGTATTTGAGCTATAATCTCGTTTAGAAAAGAATTTTGATAACTGATTCATTATAATTATTAGTCTTTAAATTTTTAAAGTAGAGCTTATACTGAGGGAACACCCCCATATCGTCGTGGTCCGGCTGCCCATTCTTATCATTTTGGGCATAATGTTAATCCAACCGACAATCGACAGGGCTTACCAACACAGTTCTACCCCCCTTTAAAAATTCAGGGCTAACAATCATAATAAATTAGTTATTAAAACAGTTTCTAAACAGAGACATGGCTCTGATACCAAAACGGTATATATAAGCTGGGGTTCATGCGAGAACCACCTTTATCGCAAGAACCATGAGAAGTAGTGTGAACACAAACAAAACTACTTAAAAAACACAAAATAAAAAAATTCCACTAAAAAACGGAACATTTTATTTATAAAAAAAATTGAATCTTTTTTTAATCTGAATCACAATTACTGATGCACATGTGCGTATGACATATTTTTTACAACACCTATACAATCACTATCATCCGTAATATATTACCAATATTATACAATTTCTCGTCCGTATACACTAAAATTTATAAAATTAAAACCCTTATAAATATTTTTATAAATTTTTTATTAAATCACTAAAGTCATTCATATTGAAGCACATGTGCATAGTTTATATAGTGATGAGAGAATTAATGTTAATACACATATGCATTAAGTTTATATATTTGGCTATCTTTTGGGTTGTCTATTATTGTAGATCATTAAATAGAATAAAAATTGAAGAAGGTAACTTTTATTCTGAAATCGGTGAATAAAGGGTACAAAAAAAATGTCGGCTATGGAGGATGTAGATGTAATGATGCAATGGAGGATGATGACGTAATGATGCCATGAAGGATGATGACGTAATAGTTAATCTAAGAGTTAAAAAATATTGTTTGTTATATAATGATGTAGTTGGGAAGATATGCACAATGATGTTGTCATTTGTATGCACATATGCATTTTGATTAATTTTATCTGGTGATTGATTGTTTGGTTATATTTGTTTGTTTATGATGTAATATATTGTTTAGTATGCTATGAATGTTGGTGATGCGCATATGCATAATTTGAAATATTATACATATTGGCAATGTATTACGAATGGTAGTGTAGATAGCAGTGAAATTGTATAATATTGGTAATGTATTGTGGATGGTAGTATAGATGGAATGGAAATTGTATAAGAATTTTCAAGAAAATATGCAATATGCACATGTGCATCAGTAATTGGTATTCAAGAAATATGAAATATGCATATGTGTATCAATAATTGTTATTCGAACTAAAAAAGTTCAGAAAAAAAAAATAAAACTTTGCGATTTTTAATGGAATTTTTAAAAAAGAAAATATTGTGTTTTTTAAGCTTTTTTAAATAATTTTGATTACGTTCACACTGATTCTCGCAATAAAGGTTGGCTCCTAACAAATACTAATCCTATGTGTATAACCTATATATAGTAATATTGTTAATAAGAACAAAGATAATCTATATAATGTCATGTTCGGCAGTCTCTACCACCATAAATTTGGATGAGACATACACAAAACGTAAGTTACAATGACAATGTATATTACCTACGTGTTTCTTGTATCAACAAGAACGTATTTAGTGATTTGATTGTTTTTAAATCTTAAAGGTTCATCAATTTTGAATGTTGTGAGGACCGTTTTTCATGGACATATAGCTGAGGTAATATCTATAACCTAGTCAAACTGTGCGGAGTCCATTTTGATTAGGCGACAATACAAGATTACTTTAATTTTCAATGTTTTCATTAATTGTTTAACTTTTACAACCAGAAAACAATCTGACAGGGCTTCGCCATCAGTTGCGCAAAATCCTTCCAAAATTTACAAACACTATGTCCTCACGACTATTTATACTAACATGATTTACCTTCGTGCGAACTAAGCTATCTTCGTACGAACTAATCTCTTCCGTGCGAAATAAGACACTTTCGTACGAATGTGGTTGCATGTTGCGTTTAGTTAATAGTTTAATTTCGATATAAATTCTTTTTTTTTTCTTAGCATATCGTAATATCTGTGGATTTTTTTCTAATAAAAATTTCTTCAATGTAATTAGTTTTCGTATTCATAAGTTTATCAAACTTTTCTCTTAAAAATTTTAAAAACCGATTTTATATTGTACCGGGTTGGACTCGAAAACGGTTCAACCGGGTGTATCGGGCGGTTCAACCAAGTATACCGGACGGTTCAACCGGTACTACCGGCCGGTCTAAACCGGTTTTTAAAACATTGCTTAAAAGGTATTCTCTTTCATGTTTTGTGCTACTCATCTACTTCAAATATCCACGGTGTTTTTTATCACCATTCATAAAATGTCACTTAGATGCAAATAAAGATGAATAATTCGATTTCAAGCGTTTACCATTCATAAAATGTCATTAAGATGCAGATAAAGATTAATAATTCGATTCTCAAGCATTGAGTTTTATAAGAATTCGGTAGATCTCATGCAATCATTAAATCCAACCATCATATCAAGAATTAAAATTTGTAGGGAATAGACATATTAGTCGAAAATTCAAACCATTTTCTGACGCACTTCCAACAAAAAAAAACCTAATTTAGTGAAAAATATCCGACAACATACCGACAAAAATATAGTCTTCAGAACTTTGCTGGAAATTCTTACAAAAACTTTTTAAAATAAAGAAAATAAAAAACAATTGTTGGAAAAAAATTAAAAAAAAAAAGAAGATTCCAACCATTTTCCGACAAACTTCCAACTAAAATGTTATATTTTAATGATGAACCCTAAGTTAAACTTGTATTCATCGACACTAATTCTATTACATAATGATGAACCCTAAGTTGAACTTGTATTTATCGACACTAATTCTATTTCGTAAATTCGTAATAATACATAATGAAACAAGGGGTAACTTTGTATAATAGTAACCAAGTTTTAAAAGTGTTCCGATTAGGTCACTCAAGTTTCAATAGTGTTTCAATCAGGTCAATCAACATTCATTTTTCATTAAAATTAAGAGTTTTTTCATTCATTTCATAAGTAACCATGGTGATGTTGATTTTTGTTTCTTTTTTCCCTTTTATTTGATGCTAACATCGAATGATGACATGAATTGTAACTTGTTTTTTTAATTTTTAATGTGATTAAAGTGTTTTTATTTTTAATAAATATAATTTCATATATTAAAATAATCCGACTCCAACATCTTATGCTTCATTTTTTTCTTGATACATAGAAAAAATGACATGACTCGATTTGAATGTTAAGTTATTTAATTGGGACAAAAACGATACAAGTGACCTAATTAGAACACTTTTAAAAATTGGTTATTATTCTGTGACATTTTCCCTTTTCTAGATGATGATCAATGTATACAGTAATTAAATTTGTAGTTCTTCTGCACCAACTATCACGTTCACTTTTAATTTATTAATGTGGGTGACATGGAAATCAAGAAAGAGCCGATATATGAAATTAAATACTTGGTTGACAAAGTCATATTCGTTCCAACTAGATAACTCCAAAATCTATAAGTTATTTTATTCGGTAATTTCTATTTATATAATATGAACATCTTTTTTTAATTAGTTTTGTTCGTCAGTATCATTTTTTATATTTACAAACAAAAAGACATGGTACAATTTGTATAATTAAATAGCCCTTGGGTAGTTTCAGGTAGAGCCACCAAACCAACTTCTGAAACTCCAATGGCTTCCCCTCCCACAAACCTTCACTTTGTCTTGTTTCCATGGACGGCTCAAGGTCATTTGATCCCTATGGTGGACATTGCCCGGATGTTAGCCAAAAGAGATGTTATGGTTACTGTTATTACAACTCCTGTTAACACAAACCGTATTAAACCGGTCATTGATCGTGCAATCGAAGCAAAGCTCAAGATCCAAGTTCTTGATATCCAACTCCCATTTGCCAAGGCTGGTTTGCCAGAAGGATGCGAAAGTTTCGATATGATTCCATCGGTTTCATATGTGGCCAATATGTTCCTAGCAATGAAGCTGTTAGAAGAACCAGCGGAAGAGATGCTTCGGGTCCTTTATCCCCCTCCAAGTTGCATCATATCGGATGGTGGTTTTCATTGGACTAGCGATGTGGCGAAAAGGTTAAGTATTCCAAGGATTATTTTCTATGGACCAGGATGTTTTGCGTCCCTGTGTATAAACATAGTGAATAATACTAATATACTAGATGACTTCAAGTCCGACTCAGAGTACTTTGCATTGCCTGGCTTGCCTGATTGTATTGAAGTTACCAAACCGCAGGCTTTAAGTTGGGGAAAGGGAAACACGAAAGAAACTAAAGAAACATTTGAACGAACACAAGAGGCCGAGAAAGCTGCATTCGGGATAGTGGTTAACAGCTTCGACGCGTTAGAGCCCAAGTATGTTAAAGAGTTTACAAAGGCAACAGGTAAAAAAGTATGGTGTATAGGACCTGTTTCTCTATGCAACAAAAGCCTTGAAGATATAGCCGAGAGAGGAAACAAGGCTGCAAACGGCGAGCATGATTGCTTGAAATGGTTGGATTCGAGGGAGCCACGGTCTGTGGTCTATGTTTGCTTCGGAAGTTTCTCTAGTACATTGACGGACCAAGCCATTGAGCTTGCACTGGGACTAGAGTCATCCAACACACCATTTGTTTGGTTTGTTAGGCGAACAAGTGACGAATTCGACAAATGGGCTTCAGAAGGACAATATGAAGAAAGGATAAAAGGTAGAGGCTTAATGGTCCGCGGTTGGGCACCACAAATCTTGGTATTGTCGCACCAAGCTATTGGTGGTTTTATAACACATTGTGGATGGAACTCAACTCTAGAAGCTATTTGTGCTGGGATCCCAATGGTTACATGGCCACATTTCGCAGATCAATTTCTAAATGAAAGATTCATCGTAAATGTATTGAAGATTGGATTAAAAATTGGCGCGGAGGTTCCTATTACGTATCGAGGGAAAGAAAAGTTTGAAGTGATGGTGAAGAGGGAAGCCATCAAAACAGCTGTGGAAGGTTTGATGAATGATGAAGATGAAGCACAAACAAGAAGAAATAGAGCTAAGGAGGTTGCACAAATGGCGAAGAAAGCAATGGAGGATGAAGGTTCATCTCACCTCAACTTGACAAAGATGATTGTAGCTATAACTGAAGAACTAGCCCTGAAGAATAAGTCGATTAAAGATATTGTGTAGATATTGTAACTTGTTGATCACCAAGCAAGTTTCCTTCAAGCCAGAACATCCAAACAGTTCACTGCAGTTCCTCTTTATTTTGTTAGATTATGCTTTAGATAAATTGTGTTCATGTCATGTCTCTAATGAAAAAACCTCCTAGAGGTGGGACTTGAACACCAAGTGTCAAAATTAAAAGACATTGGCTTTGTTATTATACATATACATACGATAAGATTTTGTTGGCCTTAATTGTTTGACCAACCTTGATACACATGAAGAATTAAGTGTTAAATTTGTAAGGGTAGTTTAGTGTCTCTTATATATTTGTTAAGAGTGGAAGGATTAGTTTGAATTAAGAGTTAAATGCTTGGTTGGTCCCTGTGGTTTCCAAAAATTTCATACTTGGTCCTAGTGGTTTACTAATTACACGCGTGGTCCCAAAAGTTGTCAAAAATGATCTCGGTTGGTCCCCTGAAATAACCTCTGTTAAATTTTTCAGTTAAGTTGATGTTAAATGACCAAATTGCCCTCAACAATTAAAATCATAATTCTCTCTCCACCACTTCTTCTTCTGCCCAAGACCAACACCATCACCACCATTGAACACCCACCACCAACATCCCTCCTTCACCGCCGAACAACCACCGGCACTGAACACCCACCACCACCGTCTCCCCTCCAACACCGAACACCCACCACCAGCAAACCCCCCTTCCCTCTCTGATCCATCTGTATCGATCTAACTTGAAAAAGGAAGCCATTGTTGTCCGGTGGTTACATCAGATTCATGGCATAGGGTCGAGCTCAAATCTGAAAAATGAAGCCGGCAAGGATTAGGTCTTTAATCATAACTGCCATATGTTCAATCGAAGCATGAGATGGTTCAGATTTGAAAAACGAAGTTGCCGGAGATGGTACACATCTGGTTCGGTAATGACCGAAGAAGAAAGTGGTGTATGAAGTTACTACAAATTCATAAGATTAAGCTATGAGTATGAAGTTACTACAAATTCATTAGCAAGACAAGTGGCTTTTCATCAATGATTACAGCAAAGGCAGAGTATACATCAACATAATAATGCAAATCACAAGCCACTGAAAACAGACAATTCATGATCCTCATGACTAAATTACATCTTGATAGCAACAGTTACATGTATGCCTTGAAGCAAATCAATGAAAACAAAAATAGATTCTTCATTTTCAATAAGTGGGGAATTCATGTAGGGAGCACTATGAGAAGAACAAAGCTTAAGGCTCAACCGTCCTTCACAATCAACAGTCGCACACACATAACCAATTCATCAAAACTAAAATAAAAATAAAAATGATCCACAAAAACCAATCACGAGATTCATATTCATAGATCATACATTAAGGAATGAATGTGTGATACTGTATCGTTTAGGCATTAGATTTGGGAGTAACAAAATGCGGTAACGGTAGTAATTAGGTTTAAGCTAAACGATTTATGAAAAAGCATTAGAATCTGAGATGAACATTTGAAACAATGAAAGCTTACGTTGAATTGTATGTTAGAAATAATTCAAAATTAGTCGTTAGTTTTTATTATCACGTTTTTAATAAGTGGTAAACTTAGGTTGTTAAGTTTTACCGAGTCTTAAGGGTTTATGAGTCTGTTCCGTAGTTTATCTTTGAAGGAGTCTTTTGAACGTTGTAATCTCTGCTATTTAAGCAGTCTTGATCATCGAATAAAGTAACGAGTTCATAAGCTTTGATATCGCCTCTGTTAACATAGTGGTATCAGAGCCTGCGAGTTTACGTTCAAAATCTGAGTGTGTAGTAACATGGCAGCATCAACAAACAACAGTAGCAATCAACCTCTTCTCCCTGTGTTTAAGGGAGAAGGGTACGAGTACTGGAGCATACGATTAAAAACTGTGTTGCGTTCCCGAGAACTGTGGGAACTGGTGTCTACAGGGTTCGATGAAGAGGATAAAGATGCAACACGACTGAAAGAGAATGTGAAGAAGGATGCTCATGCACTAGCACTCATTCAGCAGGCGGTTCATGACAGTGTTTTCTCAAGAATTGCAGCATCAACAACCGCAAAGATGGCATGGAATGTGCTGCAAACGGAGTACCAAGGAGATTCCAAGGTAAAGGCGGTTAAGTTGCAAGGGCTCCGGAGAGAGTTCGAGACGTTGCAGATGAAATATGAAGAAAGTGTGGCTGATTTCTTGTCTACTGTTATGAAGATTGTTAATAAAAAACGTGCTTATGGCGAAGATGTCACGGATCAAACAGTAATTGAAAAGGTCCTTCGAAGTTTGCCCATGAGGTGGGATCATGTGGTCACGGCAATAGAAGAATCTAAAGATCTGTCAACACTCACGTTCGATCAATTGATGGGGTCGTTGCAATCCCACGAGGCAAGGGTTAATCGCAGTTTTGAAAAGGGTGAAGACGAACGTGTGTTTCAGGCTCGTGAAGTTGACAATCAGCTCTTCACAAGAGGACGTGGAAGAGGCGGTATGCGTGGCCGTGGCAGGGGATGTGGACGATCCGGTGGCAGGAATAGGAGTAGCATTCAATGCTTTAATTGTAATAGACTCAGACATGTGAGATCCGAGTGTTGGTTCGAGCCTCAAGTGAACAATGCAGCAGTTGAACAGATCGAAGAAGAAGAGGAGAATAGGTTGTTTATGGCAATCAGCGATACAGATCCAACCGCTAGCATTTGGTTCATTGATAGTGGGTGTTCGAATCACATGACGGGTAAGAGCTCATTGTTTAGAGATCTGGACAGCACAAAGAAAGTGCAAGTGAAAATGGGTAATGGTAAAGGCATTCAAGTGGAAGGAAAAGGTGTAGTGAAATTAATTATGTCAAATGGCCAGTCTAAGGTGTTGTACGATGTTCACTATGCACCAGCACTTGATTATAATCTATTAAGTGTTGGTCAATTAATGAGAACAAGATATTCGGTGTTGTTCGACGATGATAAATGTGTGATCACTCACAAAGCATCCAAGAAAATGGTGTGTTCCATTCGTATGTCAACCAACAACACATTTTCTCTGAATGTATATGGCAGCAAATGAAGATGAGACCATGATGTGGCATAACCGATATGGACATTTGCATGTTCAAGCATTACAACACTTGAGCAATGATGAAATGGTGCATGGATTACCACTTATAGGAGATGTCTCTGAGTGTGAAGGATGTATCTACGGGAAGCAGACAAGGAATTCCTTTCCTCATCATGCTTGGAGAGCCACTCATCCATTACAATTGATTCATGCAGACCTGGTTGGCCCTATGCAAACACCATCCTTGGGAGGTAACAGGTTTTACTTTCTATTAACTGATGATTATACAAGGCACAGCTGGGTGTATTTTTTGAAACAAAAATCTGAAGCTTTTGGTATTTTCAAGATTTTCAAAGCAAAGGTGGAAAATGAAAGTGGGGTGAAAATTAAGAGGTTAAGAACTGATAGGGGTGGTGAGGTTTTAAGCAAAATGTTTAATGATTTTTGTGAAGAAAATGGGATTCATATGGATTTAACAGCACCATATACGCCAGAGCAGAATGGAATAGCGGAAAGGAAAAACAGAACTGTAACCGAGATGGCTCGATGCATGCTTCAAGCTAAGGGTCTTCCAAATCAATTCTGGGCAGAGGCGGTTTCAACAGCAGTGTATTTAATCTCATTATCACCTACTGCAGCAGTCTTTGGAAAGACTCCATACGAGTTGTGGAACGGCAGAAAACCATCAGTAAGTCATTTAAAAACCTTTGGTTGTATTGCATATGCATTGACACCAGCCCAATTAGGAAAAAAGTTAGATCCAAAATCGAAAAAATGCATTTTTGTCGGGTATTCCCCAAACTCTAAAGCCTATCGGCTGTATGACCCGCTAAGAAAATGCATTTTAACTAGTAGAGATGTTATGTTTCAAGAAAAAGAGGCGAATGGATTGATATATCTTTTAATGATGAAACAAAGAATGAAGAGTTTGTTAAGGGCATGGTGTTTAATGAAACTGATGGTTTGCATGTTGAGGCAACACCTGGTTCTAGTGCAAGTTCTGGTCCAAGTTCAAGTGAAGGACCCTCAACACCTCATAACAACTTATCACCTGGAGTACAAGATTCAATTTCACCATCACATGTGGTGGAGACAAGTAGTGCAAGTGCTGGAGAAAATGAAGGCAATGGTTCCGGTAGTTCAAGTAATTCAGGACCACATGTCCGGACTCTTGTTGATTTGTATGAAACCACAAGAGAGCTCAGGCCTGATGAGTACGAATCCTGTCAGTTTGCATTATCATCTCTTGAGCCCACAACACCTCAAGAGGCTGTTAATAAAACTGAATGGAAGCAAGCCATGGAGGAGGAGCTAGCATCACTTCAAAGGCACAACACGTGGTCTCTTACAGATTTACCAGCAGGAAAAAAGGCCATCGGTTTAAAATGGGTGTTCAAGTTGAAGGTTCAAGCGGATGGAAAAGTTCAGAAGCATAAAGCTCGATTGGTTGCAAAAGGATATGCGCAAAATGATGGGATTGATTATGAAGAAACATTCTCTCCGGTGGCTAGATTTGAAACGATTCGAGTAGTCCTTGCTTTAGCAGCTCAAAAAGGATGGACTGCGTATCAGTTTGATGTTAAGTCAGCGTTTTTAAATGGTGTGCTAAAGGAGGAAGTGTATGTTGTGCAACCACCTTGTTTTGAAATGGAAGGGCAAGAAACTAAAGTGTTTAAGTTGCATAAAGCCTTGTACGGCTTAAAACAGGCGCCGAGAGCGTGGTACAGCAGGATAGATGGCTATTTAGTTCAACATGGTTATAAACGAAGTCAAAGTGAACCCACTTTGTATGTGAAAGGAAGCGGAACAGGTGATATGATTGTGGTATGTTTGTATGTGGACGATATTGTGTACACTAGTTCGTCAGAGAAACTACTTGCAGAATTTAGACAAAAGATGGTGAATGAATTCGAGATGACGGATATTGGGCAGCTGAACTATTTTCTTGGCTTGGAGGTAACTCAAAGAAAAGATGGTACATTCGTTGGTCAGCAGAAGTATGCTCGTGATTTGTTAGATCGGTTTGGTATGAGTAAGTGTAAAATTGCTACCACTCCGATGAATGTTAATGAAAAGTTACAACTGGAAGATGGAGGAGCTGCTGCAGATGAATATCAGTTTAGAAGTCTGGTTGGTGGTCTCATTTACTTGGCTCATTCTCGTCCCGATATTGCGCATGTAGTGGGGGTCATTTCAAGGTTTATGCACAAACCTTCTGTAATTCACTTGGGAGCAGCTAAAAGGGTACTGAGGTATGTTGCTGGTTCCGTTGATCTTGGTCTTTGGTATGGGAAACAGGAAGTGTTAATCTCACTGGGTACACGGATAGTGATTGGGCGAGTTGTGTGGAAGATAGAAAGAGTACATCAGCAAATTTGTTCTCGATTGGGTCTGGTGTTGTCTCATTGTGCTCAAAGAAACAAGAAGTTGTGGCCCTTTCAACGACAGAGGCTGAATACATTGCTGCCACTGCTGCTGCTTGTCAAGCTACTTGGCTAAGGAAAATTCTAATAGAGCTTGGACAGGAACAAAAAGCTGCTACACCAATCTTCTGTGATAACATGTCAACAGTTTTCTTAACAAAAAATCAGGCGTATCATGGCAAGAGTAAACACATTGACATCAAATATCATTTTATACGAAATCTGGTTGAAGGAGGGCAGATTGAGTTGAAGTCTTGCTACACTGAAGAACAAGTAGCTGATCTCTTGACCAAGCCATTGAGTGCTGAACAATTCTATTATCTTCGTGGAAGGATGGGTTTGACGACTCTTTGAATTACGAGGGGGTGTTAGAAATAATTCAAAATTAGTCGTTAGTTTTTATTATCACGTTTTTAATAAGTGGTAAACTTAGGTTGTTAAGTTTTACCGAGTCTTAAGGGTTTATGAGTCTATTCCGTAGTTTATCTTTGAAGGAGTCTTTTGAACGTTGTAATCTCTGCTATTTAAGCAATCTTGATCATCGAATAAAGTAACGAGTTCATAAGCTTTGATATCGCCTCTGTTAACATTGTAGGGTGGATCCTCACCCTAAGAAGCTTGGATTGCAGTTCAGGCGGAGAAGGAGGCGGCTGCTGCTGGGGAACAAAACGTACAACCAGATGAGATGGTGGTGGTTTCGTTTTTCTCCGGCGAGTTTCTCCGGTGAAGGCGGCAATGTGGTGGTGGGCTCGTTTTTGCGGTAGCAATGGCTGATGGTGGTTACTGGTGTTTTAGAGTGAGCTGGTGTTTGAGAGAGAGAGGTGTGAAGAAGAAGAAGATATGGGTGGGCCATCTCATTTTGTTTCTTATTTTTACTTTTATTTTTTTAAATGTTGAGGGCAATTTGGTCATTTAATATCAACTTAACTGAGAAATTTAACCGAGGTTGTGTCAGGGGACCAACCGAGTTCATTTTTGACAACTTTTGGGACCACGCGTGTAATTAGTAAACCACTAGGACCAAGTATGAAATTTTTGCAAACCACAGGGACCAACCAAGCATTTAACTCTTGAATTAATTCACTAAAATATTGTTGGATAATCTTGATGGGTCCGGTTCAGGTCAAAACGGGTCACGGGTCAATCAGAATGTGATTGTTGGTCAAGTGAAGCAACGAGTTTCTTGGAGTTAGTTTTTTTGTTTCTTTATTCAAGAATTATTTTCAATTAATTGTAGATCATCCTTTTGAAATCAATATACAGAAAGTTATGTGAGTTTTCTTCGAGTGTTCTTGGGCCTGAACCAACAAATATATTGTTATTGATGTGGCTTATATATACCACCACATTAAACTTTTGAGTCTCTATATAACTCTATTACGTATTGGTCTATTACTTTGTAGCAATTGTAAATTAGAAATTCTTTACATCGTTTGCATCAGGGTTACGGGATGAGATGATTGGTTTTACATCGTTTGCATTAGGGTTACGAGATGAGATGATTGGTGAAGTATTGCGTTGTTTTCATGGGAAAATGTCACAGAATAATAACCAATTTTTAAAAGTGTTCTAATTAGGTCACTCGTATCGTTTTTGTCCCAATTAAATAACTTAACATTCAAATCGAGTCATGTCCTTTTTTCTATGTATCAAGAAAAAAATGAAGCATAAGATGTTGGAGTCGGATTATTTTAATATATGAAATTATATTTATTAAAAATAAAAACACTTTAATCACATTAAAAATTAAAAAAACAAGTTACAATTCATGTTAGCATCAAATAAAAGGGAAAAAAGAAACAAAAATCAACATCACCATGGTTACTTATGAAATGGATGAAAAAACTCTTAATTTTAATGAAAAATGAATGTTGATTGACCTGATTGAAACACTATTGAAACTTGAGTGACCTAATCGGAACACTTTTAAAACTTGGTTACTATTATACAAAGTTACCCCTCTAGAAAAATAGTTGGTGCAGAACTTCTTCAATTAAATTAACACAGAATTGTAATTATTTTTTTTTCTTTGTCTTTAGTGTTTATGTAATTTTACCAATTTTTTTTGTTGATTTGCACTTGTATCTACATTTATATGGTTTTGGACAAATTTGTAGAAAGAGAAAAAAAAAAAAGAGTGAGAGACTGGAAGTTTAAAGAGACATTTTCATAATTATGACGGAGAATTAAATTTGCAACTGATTTTGCGATCAGTAGTCGCAAATCGGTCACAAAAACAAGTTGGTTGCAAGTCAGTTGCTAAGTATACAGTTTGTTTCCGTCGCTAGGTATTAGTGGCTGCAGTAGCAAAGCGGTCGCAAAGAGCTATTAACAGTCGATACTGTGGTCACAAATTGTTGACTTTTCACAAGTCAATTGTTTTGATTTCGTGTATTTTACCATTTTACCCTTACTGTATTTAACTAGTTAATCAGTTGTTTAGTTAGTTAGGATTTCTGTTAATTAGTTTCTGTTAGTTAGCATTAACTGTATATATTAGGGCATGTATTCTCATTTAGGAATCAATGAAATTTAAAAGGTTCTTCCCAAATTACATGGTATCAGAGCAAAGTTCTTGCTCATCGATCCAGATCTTAATCTTAATCATCTCTGATTTTCTCATTCACAATCATCGATTCATTGATTCCTGGTTTCTTAAAAGTATTGTTGATGTCCATGTGTAAGAACACCAATTTTCAAATCTTGTATTTAGTTTATCACATTTTTTATTTATTTGATTCCTAAATTGTTAGTTAATTTAGGATACCAACTAGGAATCGTGTTTCACGACTTTGGCGATAAGAGACTCTACTACATAACGTGGGCTAGGCCCAATCTAAATAAAAACCCAACCGAATGATGTGTTTATTAATTAGATCCATGACACAATTACAGAAATAATTTATAAGACCACATAAATATTAATCTTACTGGTATATATATACATACACACCATCTACATAATTCATTCAACCACGTCTATATAAACCATTGAGGCTAAAGATTTATGTGAAAAGTTTCTCCGGAAATTATGAAATCCTACAAAAGAAGAAACTTAAGTCTGAGGTTTAATGGATTATTCGGAATTGTAGCACGTGTTTGAATAGTGGCTTACAAACTAGAATTGTCTGATGAGTTGAGTTGAATCCATGATAAATGTACTTTGGATTCAAATACTAAAATGGATATGGACTTAATATTGATTACGGTTAAAAGCCTAACTTAGGTGGCAAGGCCTATGAAAGGCATAACGGTAATATGGAAGGAGGTAAGATTAGCCTCCTCATTCTCACCATACACTTGGTATTAAGCTACTTTCTCCAACTGGTATTGGAGGCAACTTGTTTCATTGCATTACCACGTCGATTTTGAACCTTCAAGTCAGTTTAGGGTTTTTCGCAAAGAAAATGTGAGAATGACATATAAGTTCATATGTTTTTTTGTGTTTGAAGCTTGAAATGGTGAATGGATGATCATAATGCATTTCTAACCTAAAAGTTAGGAAATTGACATCGAAAAAGCTTGGATTTAAAGACAGTCTCCATTGATGCGTGTTAGGTTTCGCTTAGTGCTTGACACGAATAGTAATTGCAAAATCCGAGGTTTCGGGTCTTTATATTGTTTTTCATCTGTGGATATTAAGGTTATCCTTCTGTTGCATCCAGATATGTGCAGACCTAGGCACAATTAAGACATCTTAAAAGAGCTAAGATGCCAAAGACCCGGAAATGAAGAAGCTCTCTTAAAGAGTCATTCAAAATTCTTAACGCAATAATCGTACAAAAATTTGGTATTTTCCCGACCCTAGTCAAACACAATATTGGTCGTTTTGACTCTACGATGATACATACATGTTAACCAATGGTTTGACTTTGTAATTCAAATAAGGATGAAAACAATATACTCACCCACTACGATGAAACTTGTGCATACCTTGATCGCAGGGGTATGTCCTAAAGTGGGACACACACACTCATATATATATATATATATATATATATATATATAGTGTAAGTATATGGAGAAAACCAATTTTATTGAGAAAACTTAGGAAACTAGAATATGTGGACCACATTCATCCACATCACCTCATCCAAACCCATGCTTTAAGGGTATTTTGGTCTTTTTGTTTTTTCTTTGAAGATTGTGCTTTGTACTTTTCACCTTTTTCAACCCATCATCCATCACCTTTTTCAAACCATCATCATCCATTCTCTCTCTAAAATAACACCTTTGAGAATTCAAAATATCTCATTCTCTCTCTATCTTCTTCTTCTGTACATTCACCATCATCATCATCCATTCTCTCTCTATCTTCATGATTCAATATAAACACCAAGAACACACACACAAGTGTGTGTGAGAGAAGCAAGCCTGAATCGTTATTGTTAAAGAAAGAGAAACACCAAAAACACACACACAAGCGTGTGAGAGAAAGAGAAACAAGATTCTCCATCGTGTTCATGAAGAACACCAAGAACACACACATAAGTGTGTGCGAGAGAAGCAGGCTGAAATCGTTTGGTTGCATGAGTTTCTAGAGAGGGAAAGTTATTGGAACACCAAGACCAAAAACACACACAAGTGTGTGAGTGAGAAGAAGGTCAGAAATCATTTGGTTCATGGGTTTTAGAGAGAGAAAGTTGTTAGAACACCAAGAACACACACAATTGTGTGAGAGAGAAGCAGGTCAGAAATCGTTTGGTTAGATGGGTTTTGGTTGAAAAAAAAACTTGTTAGAACACAAAGAACATACTCACAAGTATGACATGGGCTGGTTCCATGTCTTAATGTTATTTATTTGGTAAAAGTAGAATGATTTTGTGTGTGTATTAGTAAAATAGATTTGATAGTTTGTTGGGTATTTTTTTTATTTTAAATGTATTAAAAAAAATTAGAATTGAGATAATAATTGTTGTTGTTGTTGTTATATATTAGTTACATTTAAAAAGTCCATAATATAATCGTTGATGATCTCGTTTATTTTACAAAAAAAATTGTGGTTGGTTTGGTTGCTTGTTTGAGGCTTTTGATCTGAACAGTAATTGTTTTTGTTAGTTTGATTGCTTGTTTGGGGCTTTTGATCCGAATACTAACTGTTTTTACCTACTTACATGTCTCTATTACAAATGGATGAAAACAGTTTTTTTAAAACATCCACGTTGTAACACTTGTTTATTTGAAAGTTCTTAAAACAACTGTTGTAACACGTGTTACATCTTTTTACTCAGCTGTGCATTTTCCTTTTTATAATCCCATCCTCAACGTAAAGATACATCCAATGTAACACGTGTTACGAAAGGAAATTACCTACTTACACGTCTCTATTACGTTGATTTAAACAGTTATTTAAAAACATCCACTTTGCAACACTTGTTTATTTGAAAGTTCTTAAAACAACCGTTGTAACACGTGTTACAACTTTTTTAATGTTGTGCATTTTCCTTTTTATAATCCCATCTTCAGCTTGAAGATACATCCAACGCAACACGTGTTAGATTTTTCAAAACATCCATTTGTACCACTGGCTATCGTCCGGCTTGTCACTTATTTGAAAGTTCTGTAAACAACCGTTGTAACACGTGTTACAACTTTTTACTCAGACGTGCATTTTTTTTATAATCCCCTCCTCAATGTAAAGATACATCAAATGTAACACGTGTTACAGCAGGTTTTTACCTACTTACACGTCTCTATTACAAATGGATGAAAACAGTTTTTTTTTTTTAAACATCAACTTTGTAACACTTGTTTACTTGTTTTTGTTCACAGGTGAAAAGATGTTTTGTGTTCAAGATGAAGATGGTTATCAAGAAGCGAAGCCCGCCGAAGGATTAAAACGCATCATCAAGTTTTCATGGTGACGATGGTGTGTTTTTTGGTTGGCTGCTATGTGTTGTGAAGATGGATGTTGTTGTGAAGACCATATGTAACATGTGTAAGATGGCTATACATGTGTTACATTTGTTGCCCCATAGTGTAACATATGTTATAAACATGTGTTATATATGTCAGTCCCTTTGGTGTCAATTTAAACTTAGTAAAATTACATATGTAACAACATTACGTCATCCAAAATGTCATATCAATGAACAAACAAGTAATATATGTAACTATAAGTATATGAGACTAGCGTAACGAATTAAAGGGACAAACGATACACTTCATGTTACATATGTACCTAGAGTTGTTATTAACAATGTTATTAGTAGATAAAAAAACTGCATTAACGTATATTTTTTACATTGAACCCAACATATTGGTCATAAGTCTTATACATGGCAAGAAGTTCTTCCGGTGTGACGTATGATTTAACATTAATAGGATGATATTGCTCGTTGACATTCGGTGTCCACAATTTAGTGCCATTAGAAGACTCGCAAAGATGGTAATGTGGAGTATGTTCTAGATCATTTGTGGACATAGGGATGGATGTTAGTATAAGTTTACGTGCGTTATGAACGTTGTAATACGTTTAGCACCCTAGGGTAACAAAAAAAGATCACACATGACACTTGTCTCCATGTTACACATGTTAATTGTGTGTGCACATGTAACATCTTCTCTACAACGTGTGTAACATCCTTAAAAGTTGTGTTCGTACTATGCTTTATATTTTTTAAGTACTTATAGGTAAACATGTTTTTTAAGATACAACATGTAACATGTGTTACACCGAAATGTTACACAAGTGTTTCCAGTTTACACATGTTACATCTTGTGTAACTCTGCTTTATATTTTGTAAGTGTTTCCAGTTTCCAGTTTAAACATGTTTTAAAGATACAACCTGTAACATGTAAGTATTTATAGGTAAACATGTTTTAAAGATACAACCGTATCACCTTACAAGTTATATGTTTTGCTGACAAACGCCATGTCACACATGTTACACACTATAGAGTGAAACAACAGTATTGAACGCTGCTACACATTTCCCATTCTGTCATAACATGTGTAACCTTTTTGGGGGTTTCGATGTTGTAGGTTTATACAGACTTAAATATATACAAATGATCCAAAAATGATCATACATGTGCTACCCTCTAGTGTAACATAAGTTACAAACATGTCTTACATATGTGCAGCCCCGATTTTTGGTAACAAAGGGGTTGAACATATGTAACACATGTTTGTAACATGTGTTACACTAGAGGGTAACTTCTGTACAACGTCAAATGTACCCACCACCTGCCCTTCATCGACTTCTTGTTCCCCTTCTTCATCGGTTTCTCCATCTTCCTGCCAAGATCCCTCTCGTTTGGCTGCAACTGCTATGGTCAAGTCATAATAACACAAGTTACAGTCCAGTATTTTTAATTTACTAATTAAAAAACAATAGTAGTAACATAACTAACACTAGTTACCTTCTACCCAATTATGCCCTGAACTTGAAGACTCCCCAAATTTTGAGTTTTTATCTGCATCAGTTCACACATAAAAAAAACTAAGCAAAACCACCCAAAAAAAAGGTTACATATGTAAACAGTTACCATACACTTCAAACAACTACTATCTGGTACAACCAACTCCCTCGCTGCAAGCACTAAACAAACATGTAACTTATGTTAGCACAACCTTTCGTATTTGTTTGGCGTCGTATAGCTTTTGTTTTTGTTTTCTAGACTGGACAGTTGTGCTCCCCACAACAATTGTTTTAGATGTGTTACCCTCCAGTGTAACACACGTTACAAACATGTGTTACATATGTGTAGCTCCTTTTTGTGTCCAAGAAATGGCTGGTTTTAACATAAGTAACACGTGTAACATTATTACAACATATGTAGCTAATTATGCTAGCAAGACATTTCAACTAACAACCCATTTAAAATAAATTTCAACCCATTTAAAATTACATTTCAACATTTCAACTTGTAAGCTAAGAACAACTGATAATATCAAAAAAAATAAAAATGATTTTAATACAAAAATAAAAACCTGTAAACTACAAAAACATTTACCCATTAGTAGACCATTTTGTGCACACAAAAACATATTAACAACAGCCTTAACAAAAACATATTAACAAAACCTGTAAAATACATAAACATTTACCCATTAGTAGACCTGTAAACTAAGTAAAACCTCCAGTGTATCACACGTTACAAACATGTGTTACATATGTGTAGCTCCTTTTGTGTCCAAGAAAGGGCTGATTTTAACATAAGTAACACGTGTAACACTGTTACAACATATGTAGCAGCAAAAAGAACTACTTTTTATATATAAAATGAACGAGATCATTACTACATAAATATGATTTTAATACAAAAAACAAAAACCTGTAACTACATAAACATTTACCATTACTAGACCACTTTGAGCACACAAAAACATATTAACAACAGCTTTAACAAAAAAAATCAAGGTAAATTAGTTCAAACCTACTTCTCTCTCACACACTTGTGTGTGTGTTCTTGGTGTTCGAGAACACGATGAAGATTGTTGTCTCTCTATCTAAAATCAAGGTAAATTAGGTTCAAACATGCTTCTCTCTCACATACTTGTGCGTGTGTTCTTGGTGTTCGAGATGAACACGATGAAGATTGTTGTTCCTCTCTCTAAATCTGCTTCTCTCTCATGTTCATCTTCAAATCTGCTTCTGCACTTGCTTCTTGTTTTCTTCCATTTTCCGGTGACTTTTACCGGATGATAACAACTGAAATGTTGCTCTCATATCTAGGGATTTCGATTCACCGTCGCACCTTGTTTCGCGATTCACCGTAGCACCTTTTTCTTCTTCTCCGGCGAGACTTCTTCTTCTCCGGCGAGACTTCTTCTTCTCCGGCGAATGGATGATGATGATGATGATGGTGACTTCTTCTTCTTCTATGGCGAGACTTCTTCTTCTCCGGCGAGACTACTCTCTTAAATCTCTCTTTCTACCTCCTGAACTCTCTCACACACACTTGTGTGTGTTCTTGGTGTTTATTTTGAAACATGGAGAGAGAGAGAGAGAATAGATGATGATGATGATGATGGTGAATTTACAGAAGAAGAAGAAGGAAGAGAGAGAATGAGATATTTTAAATTCTCAAAAAGAAGAAAGAAGAAAGAGAGAGAATGATGATGGTTTGATGGTGATGGTGACAATTAAAGAAGAGAGAGAAAGAGATATTTTAATATATGGTTTGTACTTACTTTGACTTCTTTTAGACAAATATACCCCTCTTTGCATTTACAATGAAATAAAAATAATGATTTAAGTCTTCTTTTTCCTTAACCATTAGATTACCTAGATCAATGGTGAAAAGGTTGGTTTCCTTAGTTTTCTCACTAATAAATGGTTTCCTATATATCCATTCCCTATATATATATATATATATATATCAGTATAAAATATACTTAAACATATCACAAGGTAATGGTTTTTGAAATTTCCGTGTCTTTTCTTTAAGTGGATACACAATACCGGCAAACATTTTGGAATAATCTTCACAAAAATTAGATAGAATAAAATTCAACTACAAGTGTGCAATAATTTAACGAATTTTGTATGATCTTACGATAGGTGAGTCACACAAAAACAGAGTGTTTGTTTATTTGTTTGTTTTAAAATTTTGTTTTATATGCATTCAAAAATTATAAAGACTAAAAAGATTTTCTTTTTCATTTTACTTCAAATTTTTCAAACACGAGAACAGGTATTCGTGGGTGACTCCTCATGGTTTATGTAAGACCCAAGCTTACGTAACTGGGAATTTATAAAAGAAAAAGTTTTGCGTTTTATACAAATAATGCAAATAGACGTTCAAACAATGTTTCAAACACGATGATACATACATGTTAATAAATGGTTTGACAATTATAACATAATTTCGGGAAAAAAAATCAAGCACAACTACGTACTGAAGTTTTTAGAAAAAAGTTATAAATGTAAATTATTAAAGAAGTATCAAATTAATCGATAAATTAAAATATTTTCTAAAAAATAATTAGTAAAAAATGGCATAGAAAATATATGGTTTAAAAAAAGAGAAAAAAATATACTATTAAAAGTAAATATAATAATAAACTATTATAATATATTAAATAAAAGAAAAACAAAAACCTATATATTATTTTAAAATTGAAATTACTATTTATCATCCTTCGAAAACTATATGTATATATATATATTAATACTAGGTTATAACCTCGTGTATTACACGGGGTTAAATAAATAAATTTTATATACTAAATAATAAAACAATATATCTTTAAAAACCTCATTTATTGTACGGGTTGAATAAATATAATTTTATATATTAAATAATAAAAAGTTATATCTAAAAGAACCATATTGTACGGGTTGAATAAATGTAATTTTATATACCAAATAAAAAAGGTATATCTTTTAAACCACGTGTATTACACGGGTTGAATAAATGTAATATTGTTTACCAAATAATAAAATAATACATCTTCAAAAAACCTCATTTATAAAACGGGTTGAATAAATGTAATTTTATATACCAAATAATACAAAAATTACATCTTTAAAAATATGCGCATTATACGGTTTGAATAAATATAATTTTCTGTACTAAATAATAAAAAATATATATCCTTAAAAACCCCGTGTATTGTACAAATTGAATAAATCTAATTTTATATATCAAATAATAAAAAGTTAAATCTTAAAAAACCTCATGTATTACATGGGTCGAGTAAATGTAATTTTGTATAGTTAAAATAAAAATATTTAATATATTAATACAAAGTTTGGTTTCCGAGATAAAAATAGATTATTCTGTTGTTGTAAAAAATTTTAACGATGTCTCAATAAATTTAACCCTTTTATTTATAACTCCATAAATGATAAAAAATATTAGTTAATTTTATTTTAAGTTTTATAAAATCTATTTGATACCAAACTAAACAAAACTTTCAAATATAATTAATTCAAATAAATTAAACTAAATAATAATTATCCATAACATATTAAACTAATAATATTTAGTAGGAGGATTATCTATAATACAAGATATTAAACTAAATAATATTTAGTAGGAGGGTTATCTACAATTAATTAGAAGAGATTAAACTAAAATTATAATTATCTATAAGAGATGGTCTAATACGATGACAAGTGCAAACACGGGTCGTTTCTTAGAAAACCATGCATAACATCTATTGACAGAGAGTAAAAAAAATAATTAGTGCAGTCATATAAAATTGATATACACTAATGGTCAATAGGTTTATTCACAGCAATTCCATTATGTTGATAGCAAACCACTGTTGTTTCTTAGAAAACCATGCATAACACATATTGACAGAGAGTAAAAAAATAATTACTGCAGACTTACAAAATTGATTTAAATTAATGATCAATAGGTTTATTCAACAGCAATTCCATTATGTTGATAGGAAACCACTGTTGTCTATTAACTGTTAAAAACTTCTGTTGCTTTCCAACAGACTTTACTAAGAACTGTCATCCATTATCTCCAACAGAGCTTGCCGGATGGATAGATAGTAACTATCAGATGTTAGTCGACCCATGTTAAAAAGGTCAGTCAACAGAAATTACAAAGGTTAGTAAACAGATGTTAAGAGAATAATGCTATTAACAACCTGTGTTCTCGGGATAAGCTTAATGCAGAGCAAGTATCAGATGCTTTCAAAAAGTTGTATTACTTTCCAACAAACATTTCCTCACAACAGTTCCTCCATTATACCCAACAGACGTTGCCAGGTTGATAGATGTTTAATATCATCATAGATTTTGTAAAACTTCTTTGTAAACCACATTAGTAGTGGTTGTACAGACTCGTTTCTCTTTATCACAAATAAAAATTTTCAACCCCTTCCTACTTTTTACTCTAGATACAGCAACAGAGAGCTGGCCATGACTAAACACTGGACGCGGAAGATATAGACCAACATGCTCCAATGATTGTCCTTGACTTTTATTTATTGTCATAGCAAAACACAATGAAAGTGGGAATTGTCTTCGAGAAATCTTCACTGGTATTCTTTTATCTGAAGGTGTCATCTTCAGTCTTTAAATCAAAGTATGATGACCTATATTAGTCCATGTGATAACTTTTGCTTCAATCACAACTTTTCCGAGCTTCGTGACTTGTAAACGTGTACCATTACACAATCCATTTGCCTGATCAATGTTTCTGAGTAACATCACCAGAGCACCAAGTTTTAGTACTAATTTATGGTTAGGTAAACCAAATAAACGAAGATTGTTTAACACATCATGAGGAAACAATGCCATATTAAGCGTCTGAATGTGAAAGTAGCTTCTTTATCAAGGATTCATAGAACATTGAAGATGACAGTTGAAAATCTGAATGGAGTTGACACTGTAATTGACTTTCAACGGGAGAAGCATGGCAAGGGATTTAGATACGCGGCTTGTCAATTCACCAAGAAGTTCACGAAGCCCAATGGTATCTACAGAAATATGAGATGCAAATTTGTCTACTCTGAAGAAAAAGCCAAGCTGATCTTAAAGAAAGTCTGCAGATAGTTGTGGTTGTTGGTATTATCTCATTTGAGATAAATTATGGGATGGTGATGTATCAAACTTCTATATTCTGAAAACTTACGACTTACGAATATTTAAATTATAATCATGTATGCTTATCTTGTTATTTATATTAACTTAAACCTTTGTTGTACATTCTCCATATATTTTAATTGGCTCTTCATGATACATTAAAACTTGAATTATATTCTGTAAATTGATGCACTCAACCTCTATTTAGATAAAGTCTGACAAACCAAAAGCTCTGTTAAACAGAAAATATGTCCAAGCAAAGTCTATTGTTCCAAACATCTGCTGATAAACACAAAGACTGTTATAGCAAATAACCTCTGCTGTAAACACAACCTCTGCTGCGGTAAGACCATGAATACAAAAGCATCATAAAGCTAACATCTGCTATTACTTAAAAGGCTTTTCTCAAAAGGCTTCAACAAATTTATGGGTGATAATTGTCATAACCTCTCTGATACAAACCTCTAACTACAAACAAATTTATGCACTCAACCTCTATTCAGATAAAGTCTGTTGATAAACACAAATACTGTTATAGCAAATAACCTCTGCTAATAAACACAAAGACTGTTATAGCAAATAACCTCTGCTGATAAAACAACCTCTGCTGCTGAATATGAATACAAAAGCATCATAAAGCTAACATCTGCTGTTGAAACAAAGGTCTGCCAAACATAACATATGCTGATCATTCCACAGTATAAATTGCTAACATCTGCTGTGACTTAACAGATGATACAGTTCAACAGAGGATTTCAAACATCTGTTTAAACACGCCTCATGATGAACATCTGCTGATAAACACCAAGACGGTTCAAGCAAAGGTCTGCCAAAGAGAACCTCTGCTATGGACTAACAGATGATGCATTTCAACAGAGAATGCTTAACAGTAGTGCTTTAACAGACCATGATCAACAGATGATAATATAATAACAATAATATTCAAAATGTAGCAATTACATTTTCATAAATCTAACAACCATTATCGAAGCTGTAACAAAATCTAAACACCGATACACTATACACTGTTACATAAGAAAAACTGATACATAAATACTGATGTTGAATCCGCTGTAGATACTGAACCACTGTTGTTACTAGTGGTTTTCCTTTGGTTGATCAGGCCTTAGGTACATAAGTGCCTGTCTTTAACAGCTTTGTCTTCAACAGTGTCCGTCTATTCAATTGAGAGGAATCATTACATTACATCCCTGTTGAAAAACAGAATCAATATATTTAGGGAAAATGGGATTGAAAGATGATAACCCAACAGTGGAGGATCTCATTCGACAACTCCGATAAATTCAATGGTATTCTCAAACAATGCTTCCTAGATTTTTGAAGACCGACAAAGACCAACAAATGTCCACAGTGATGCTTCTTTAGACATTTGTCGGTCTTCAAAAACCTAGGAAACATTATTTGAGAATACAATTGAATTTATCGGAGATGTAGAATGAGATCCTCAACTGTTGGGTTATCATCTTTCAACCCCATTTTCCCTAAATATATCAATTCTGATTTTTAGACCTCCCAAAGCGACCTATCCGCCTCCAAAGAGATCGAGACAGCTTGAAGCATAATCTGGACTTGCTGTCATTCCACCAGTTGAGTTTTTAATCCCAATATATACCAACTGAATAAACAATAAACAATAAACAATAACAAATCAAAGACAAAATCAAAAGCTACAAACATATCAAACAAATTTCATAGAATCATGATTTATTTTAAACACATATACATCTATTTTTAAACACAAACAGACATTACCTCTTCATCAATAAAGTTGAGATTCATTTTATAACCTTGATCACATTCGGAAGCTCGGCCAACCAACTCAAGACTTCCACACCAAACAACAAATCAGGCAAGATCTACCTGAAGAACATTTAGCATACAAACTTTCAGTTCATGATAAAAAGAAAAAAAAAATCAAAAAATATCTATTTTTAAACTACCGTTCGTCTGCATAATATTGAAATCGATATTAAACATGATGAATAAACAGACATCACCAGCTTTTCTAATTTGCATCACCAGCTTTTCTAATTTGCATTGGGATTTCTCCTTTTACAAACATATCAAGATCAATCTACTCGTAATCACATGGTACACCAATGCAAGCATCTGAATAAACAATAACAAATCAAAGACAAAATCAAAAGCTACAAACATATCAATCAATTTTCATAGAATCATAAAAGAAATTAGATCACAGATTCTTACCAGATTTAGCGAGAGAAGAATCGATGGAAGCATTGGAGAAGATGACGATTTGAAGAAACTTCAATCTGGAAAACACGTAACAAAGCTCAAGAAACCACGAAGAAGAAGG
Organism: Helianthus tuberosus; assembly: GCA_030545235.1. Taxonomy (NCBI): domain Eukaryota; kingdom Viridiplantae; phylum Streptophyta; class Magnoliopsida; order Asterales; family Asteraceae; genus Helianthus; species Helianthus tuberosus. Next base: position 20,700,752 of record CM060352.1, read on the forward strand.
AGAACTGATTACAAAGTGTATTAACAATTACCAAGAAAATAACAATTATGTGATTTATTTAAAACACATATACAAATATTTTTAAACACAAACAGACATTACCTCTTTATCAATAAAGTTGAGATCCATTTTATAACCTTGATCACATTCGGAAGCTCAGCCAATGAACTCAAGACTTCAACACGAAACAACAAATCCAACAAGATCTACCTGAAGAACATTTAGCATACAACCTTCAGTTTGTGATAAAAAGAAAAAAAATAAGAAAATATCAATTTTTAAACTACCATTGGTCTGCATAATATTCAAATCGATGTTAAATGCAACGTCTCTGTCGTCTTCATCCTCTTCTTTGTATCTACAGTTTTAGAGATAGAGAGTTGAGAGAGAGTAGACAGAGAGATTGAAATGGGTTTTTGAAATTATGATCGAGTTTGGATTTGGGTTTGAATTTATATTTGAGAGAGAGAAGAATTGAAGCTCTGATGACATTAAATTCAAATTACATATCCCTATGAAATTTTAAATTTCAAATTACCCTCCCATTTTAATGAGACATCAGTGGCTTGAAATTTGAATGAAAATCAGTGGTTTCATAATTGAATGTGGTCCAGACCTTTGAAATTGAAAAGTGGGGCAGTGGTTTGGATGGTAGATCTTTGAATTATGATGTCACTATGCTTCCTCTATGGCTGCCACCTCATCGCGGATGACATAAGAAAAGCCTTGTTGGACATGCTCTCTAGCTGACACATCAGCTTTTCTTATGTCACTTGGATTTCTTCTTTTATAGAAAGTATAGATAGATATAATTTTACCTACAATCTTTTAAGGAAAAAGTCCCATTTAAATTTTAGAGAATGTTATAAAAACATGTTAAAATTTAAATTGGGTTTTATGCTTTTTTTTTTCTTTTAAAAAGTTTTTATCACTTGTAAGTTGTAGGGAAAAGATCAAATAGGAAGTTTATTTTGGCTAGGAAGTATAGGAAGCAATCTTAGCCGTTCATCATCTTTTTTAAAATTTTGGACGCGTGGGCTTTTTCGTCTTTTTACATTATCATATCTTCGTTCTAATTCGATTATAGATTCTGTTACCTCTCTTCTTAGTTCATCACTCTCATAACAGAATTGAAGATTCTAAAACCCTAAATCGCCATCGATCGCAAATTCACCTATTTTCAAACATTAATCTTGTTTCGTTCGTCAATTCGATAACCTCAATGTCTTCTTCAGACTCTGCTGGTATGTTTAGCGTCAATTTTGAGTAAAATTTTGTTTTTTTTTCGAAATTCATTGTTTTACGTTTTATAATTTGTGTTTCTGTTATTAATATTTGATGTTTCATAAGTTTAATTGTTATTGTTGTATAATTTAACATAATTTGTTCATTTTGTTTCTTCATCATTTATTGCGTTTTAGTGAAGAGTTGCGTTTTATGATATTAATCAAATTATATGCATACAAACTTTTAATTTAAGATTTATGTAATATAAAGCTATAACTGTCATTGTTGTACAATTTTAGAGTTTTGTTCGTTTCATACAGTGTTTTGTTTGTTCATCATTTGATGCGTTTTACTAAACGTATTGCGTTTTATGCTTTTATCCATAATATTCATATACAAACTTTAAAGGTCTGTATTTCTAAATTTTTATTAACATATTTTGAGATTTAACACTAAAAACATTATTATATAAGTTTTATTGCGTTTTATGGTTATTTGTTAAGTGTTTCAGATCACATGATGCGTTTTACTGAACGTATTGCGTTTTATGCTTTTATCTATATTAGTTCATATAGAAACTTTAAAGGTCTGTATTTTTAAATTTTTATTAACATATTTTTAGATTTATCACTAAAAACATTATTATATAAGAGGTATTGCGTTTTATAGTTATTTGTTAATTGTTTCAGATAACATTTCCAAGTGGGAGGAACGTGTATGCTTAAACAGTAGAAGAAAGTTTTTCAAACCTAAAGTCAGTGGATCCATTACACCTGCTGTTGGAATGTTTTTTAAATCATTTGATGAGGCTTTTGCGTTTTATCAGAGATATGCACTTGCTGCAGGTTTTTCTGCAAGAAAAAATACCTCTTGGAAAAATGGTGATGGTTTAGTGAAAATAAGATATATTGTCTGCTCAAAAGAAGGATTTCATGTTAGCAAAGAAATAGATTCTGGTTTAGTTGATGAGAATAGTAAAAAGATTGTTAGACGTAACAGAGGTTCAAATAGAGTTGGATGCAATGCTCATGTGAAATTAATACTAGAGAACAATAATATGTTTAAAATCTACTACTTTGAAGAAGAACAGAATCATATCTTTGTTGAAGATGAAGATATTCATTTCTTGCCGGCTGCCAGAAATATCGATTATGTTAAAGAAAGTTTTATATCTGGATTGTCTGCAATCAATATTGGTCCTGTTAAAGCATTCAATATTATGAAAACAATGTATGGTGGTTTTGGTGAAGTTGGTGCTAGTAAAGTTGATTGTAAGAATTATAGAAGGGATTTGAATCTTTACATATGAGAGTATGATGCAGAAATGGTAGTTAGGCGTCTTATTAAGAAGAAAGAATGTTGTCATGGTTTCACATGTGATTATGTTATTGGTGAAGATAGAAGATTGAAAGGGCTTTTCTAGGCTGATGAGCAATCAAAAACAAATTATACAGTGTTTGGTGACATAGTTGGTTTTGATGCTACTTATAAATCAAACAAGTAAGTTTTTTTCATTTATTGCGTTATATATTCTATTGCGTTATATATCTTGTTCTATTTTTTAATTCTTTTTTAATTTGTTTTTATGTAGGTATGATTTGGTTTTTGTACCATTTACTGGTATTGATAATCATTTTAGGAATGTCACATTTGGTGGTGCATTACTTGGTTCGGAGACTGGAGATTCTTGTAGATGGCTTTTAAGGTGCTTTGTTAATGCTTTTGGAAGTGAGCCTAAAGTTGTTGTTACTGATCAAGATGCTGCAATGAAGAGAGCTATTAAGGATGTACTTTCAAGAAATAGGCATAGGTTATGTATGTGGCATATATGGGAGAAATTGAAGACAAAGGTATTAACTGCGTTTTATGATATAATAAACTGGAAATTTATATAGTTTTATTATTGCGTTTTATGTATTATACAATAAAATCCCCAAACACTTTTATCAATAGAATTACAAAACATTTGCGTTTTACCATCAAGGCATTATGTTTATCATTTTCAATATATTGCGTTTTAAATTATTGCGTTTTATGTTTAATAATTTTATTACTTTTTATACAGGTTGGTCATGTTTTGTCAGCAAACATTGATTTTAATACAAGAATGACTCATGTTGTTTGGAATGATACTATTATTCCAGAAGATTTTAAAACTGAGTGGCATTCAATAATGTCTACTTTTGGATTGGAAAATCATGAGTGGTTAAAAGATATGTACGATCTTCGATTTGATTGGATTCCCGCTTATTACCATGGAGAGGATTTGGCTGGTCTTATGCGTACTACGTCTAGATGTGAAAGCGAGAATTACTTCTTTGGTCAGATTTGCAATCCAAGATGTACACTTGTTGAATTTTTCACTCATTTTGAGACTGCAATAGATATTCAAAGGCATAAGCATAGGAGGAATGATCATGATACAAGGTATATTCAGTGTAAGACCTAGAGTGACTTTGTATTGGAGAAACAAGCATCAGAAATATATACCAAAACAATTTTTAAGGATATTCAGATTGAAATTGATGCTGCCATTACAAAGTGTATGTCAAAGTCTCTTGATACTGTGGGTGATGTTCAATATTATGAAATAAAGGATTTCAAACAGCCATGCACATCTTTATTCAAGGTATTTTTTAAATTTATATTGTTTTAAATATCTATTGCGTTTTATTTTTTCCATCTTTTGTTGCGTTTTATCATTATATGTTCATATACTTATTTCTGTATTATATTTATTATTCGTTGCGTTTTATATTACATTTCACAAATTTTATATAGCTTTTTAATCTTATTTACAGGTGCAATACAGCAAACAAGAAGATGGTTTAAGTATAAGTGTTGCAAACAGTTTGAACAATTTGGTATATTGTGCCGCCATATATTTTATGTTCTACGGTATGATGATATAACTGAGTTTCCTAGAAGATATGTTCATAGAAGATGGATGAGAGATGTTGTTTCAAATGGATCAAATCATTGCAATATTCGGTTTGATGAAATTTGTAGGAATAGTGAAATTGATAAAGTTTATAGAGAAATCGTTGTTGCAAATGAGTATGTGGTTAATAGGCTGGTTGGGGATTTAGATGAGCTGTGTCATTACAGGGATCATATTAAAAGTTATATTGATAAAGCGGATGAGGTTATGGTTGCTGCGCCGCCTCCTAGTCGCAAAGAAAGATTTGCTGATTGTCACACCCTGATATTTCCACGTATTACCGGTGGGCCCGGTGGGGGAGTATCGTGACGTAGTTGATATCGTTATAGTCAAACAACACAATATATAAATGCACAGCGGAAGCAAAAGATAGATTCATTTCAACCAAATAAAATTGTAATATCAAGTATCACAAAACAGTTGAAAATAATCCACAGGTGGATCAAATAAAAAGAAACTTTGTTCAACAGACTGAAATGCATCCAAGCTTGCGAGACTCTTATTGATGCTAAGGAGAAAGCCAGCCTATTTCGAGTAGTACCTGCACTTAATCTTTTTGGGAAAATACGTCAGTTTACACTGGTAAATACAATCAACTGACTCATTTTGAAAAGGTTTAGAAAGTTGATTTAAATGCACGAGGCACAAACATTTTATAACTTGGGATAATTATTTGAATATAATACTCGTAAATGAATTACATGTTTCTTATGCGTTCAGTAGCCCGGTTCGTGCCGGGTTAAAGATCAATAGACACACCACATTATTTGTTTAGGCACTGACGGGTGTACGCCTACACCTCGTGCTTAGGTCGTGGCCATTTCGTAAAATGATGCCAAGGATATCCGGGACATGGTCATTAACCCCCCAAAGGCTTTAAGCAACAAAACAATTTAAACAGGCCATTTCAATGAATTAACCTCTATTCGATTAAAGATTTAATGCCTGACCAAGCGGTATTTTATATACCATACCCCAAGCCCGTATAGGGAAAATAAGTTAAGAGTATTTACCTTTGCAAGTAATAATCACAACAAGAAAGTGCACGTAGCTTTTACCGGGTCTCCTATTCTGGAACGAAGGTTTATAATAACCTATTAGAATCCTAACGGGTCTTTAATTAAGCCTAAACTTAGACCGGTTAGTTTTAAAAGGAAGACACGGTTCTAACGCATGATTAAGCGAAGACCGGAATAGAATGTGATTAAGACCCGAAAAGTTTGAAGACTTGTATAATATGGGCAAACTAAACACCTTCTGGATTTTGAGATAAAAATGATAAGATTCGACCCGTTTTGGCTAATTTATGCAAACTAGTTACATAAACCGAACCGAACGCGAATAACGCATAACGGGTAACCGTAAGAGTCACGAAAAAGTTTCCTAAGTTAATATGCTTTAAATATGTTGTGATATCAGTAGGATACCTTCCATTATGCCCAAAACGTGTTTAATCTCAATTTAAGCCCGTAGGGGTATTTTGGTCATTTAAAAGATTATAAAAGAGATTAATTATAATTCTGAGATTTGGGTCTGAATAAATCAGTAAAACAACTTAATTTAATAGGTTATATCAGTTGGTGATAAGTCTTATATGACAAAATGGTTTTAACCCTATACTATGTGTTTAATACGCGTAAAAAGCCGTTTTAAGCGATTTCCGGGTTTAACAGGAAATCTGAGTTTTCTGATCAGGTTATAAAGTTCAAAATACTTCATTTATCACATAAAATCAGTAGCCAAAGATTTGGTATCAAATTGTTATGCAAAACTCATTTTATAAACGAAAAGGGTATAATCGGTATTTACCGAATCAAGGCAATAACCTTAGGTTATGATTAGTTTAAAAATAATTAAAAAATATTATATTACATCAGTGGGTAAAAGGTTTGGTGTCAAAAATTGGGTTTAGATAGGCTTTATGCTAATTATGTCGTTTAATTAAATAAAAGCTTTCTAATTACGCTTTTGAGCATAACTCCTAATCTAGACCTCGAACTGATATGAAATTTTAGGGACATGTTTATAAATCAGTAGCAAAGATTATTGTCATCTCACATTTCCAAAATTCTCGTTTTATGGTCAAAAGGGCATTATGGTCAACATTAAGCAATTAACGGAAACGTGTAAACGAATCGGACAATCAACGAACCAATCACAGAGGGTTATACTAACATATAACCCGGTCCTAATGAAACTCTTAGGCATTTCTAAATCCATCCAAATCGGGTCAGAACTGAAGTCAAAACAAAAGTCAAAGTTTTGCGACATTCGGTTCCGAACTGAGTCTAAACAGAAAATTATCGGGTCGGACATGCTTAGACATGTTCTTGCATTGATTACCAAGTTATATGAGTGGTAAAACAGGTTACATGTCTCCTACATTGTTAATTATACGTTAATTCGAAAATTAAGATTATGTTGACTCTTTATAACAAACTTTGACCCGACAAATGATCTAGTTAGAGCGGGAATCAGAGGGTGCCCTTTTAAGGGTTTAATGCCCACCTAATTACCAACTTATAACTATCTTTACTTTGACTAATCGCTGGACCATTAGTGATTAATCGTTAAGTCAAACCTTAATTACGACGGTTTGACTTTTAAGCTATAAACTAAGTAAAACACGATTAAGGAAGGTTAAGGAAGCTTACCAAGGTCCAATGCACGACTAGTGATGCTTAGGGAGTGGCCTTGAGCTCCAGAAATGATCAGAAGTTGTGTATGGAATGAATGATCAAAAGTTGCAAACTTAGTGCTCTATTTATATGGGTTTTAATCTCCCATGATCATGACAAGCAATTCTATGATGGAACCAAGATGTTTACAAGTGCCCCTAGTGCCTAAAAACAAGCTTAGGCAGCACATGGTATTGAACCAAGGCAATGTAAGTCGGTTAGAATGGTTATAATAGCCACCTGTGGGTTTTCTGCTTCTGGGCATGGCTTACGAACCGTAAGGGTCCAGCCATACGGTCCTTAAGGACCTGGTGTCAGGTTAACAAGTTTCAATTAATTGCAGTTTTGGTCCTCGGTCCTTCTAAAAGTTGTTTTACCTTTATTTCTTGCATTATGAGCCCTCTAAATTGACTTATAAGGACTTCAAGACTTATACCAACTTTGTTAAGTCCTTGGTTATCTATTTATCACTCGAAAAGTCATAAATTTCAATGTTGACGCTTTTAACCCCTCGTATACGAATTTTATTTTTATCATAACTTTCTCATACGATAACGAAACTTGGTGAAATTTTTATCATGCATTCTAGTGAGCATAATTAATCGTTACAAAGCTTCGGGCTTGCTAAAAGGTCACTCAGAGGTGTAACTTAAACATGTTGACACATTTAACCCTTGTAGTTTGTAATCTCTCACTTTCTTTCACAATTAGCTTCGTATGATCCATGATTAATTCGTTTAAGGGTATAAACATCATGTAGGGTTATTGTAAAGTATATTTATCCATTGTTGATATTTTGAAGCCTTATATTCTCATACTTTCTTTGTTTGTCAACTTTAGTCCCTCTAAAGTATTCTTTTACACGTTCAAAGCTTATGACACGTGTTAATACATTATTGGACATGAAATTACGAGGTGTTACACTGATATTGGAGGGAACTTAGAAAAACCAGATTCTATGATTCGTGTCCCGATCAAAATAAGGACCAAAGGATGCGGTGTACAAAAAAGGATCAAGTATAATCGTGAGATTGCAATTCAGAAATCATCAAAGATCCAGAAATCGTGCCGTGTATGTGGTGGAAAAGGACATAACAGTCGCACATGTAAAGATAAGGTTTCTTCTTTAGCTATAGGTTCTAGCAATGCAATGTAAGTATGTATACAAATTCTATCAAATTCTGATATCAATAAGAAAAAAAATTGTCATTGCGTTTTATGATGTATGGTTTCATCTCTTTTTGTTACTGCTTTTTGTGATATCCTTCATAAATATCAGCTTTTTTTTTGTTAATTGCTTTTTATGATAACAACAGTATATTGTTATTGCGTTTTATACATAGAACAATATACTTTAAATGGAATTTTTTGATTATTGCGTTTTATTATAACACAGATCATAGATCAAATTAAACAAGAAATGCAAGTGGATATCATAAACATTGCGTTATATAGATGATGATAGTTTTAAACAAAGATGATGTTTTCAAACTACAAAATAAATAAAAATTACTAGCATGATCAGCATCATGGATCAAAGTTTGTTTCTTCTTCGGACTCATCACTTTCAGATTAAACCCAAAGTTCAACCTGTGTGACAACTGCCTTTTGAAGCTTCTCTGCAAATTTGCTAGCAGAGTTGTTGATGATTGGTATTTCAGATAATTGCTTCAAAAAATTTATATCCTCACTGGTAAATATGTCCTTTGGGTCATACATCTCCACATCACCATCGTCCCAAGTCACTGAAACTTTGAAAGTTTCCTCAATGAACTCCCAAGATGTAACATGGGCATCTTCAGTTGCAATTTGATTCGGATTTCCAAATCTTTTGTGTAGAATTCTGAACAGTGCGGTTGTCTGATCTATGTAACAAGCAGGTGGTATACCTATTTCATCCATCCTTCTCAAAACATTATCATTGCAGTTTTGAAGAACAGAAGCAACGGAATGGTATTTTATTTTATTTTTCCATCAAGGAATTGAAGAACGAAATTGTCTCTTTTAACCCACCAAACTGATAGTTGTTGATTAGCCATTTTAGGGTTTGTGTGTGTTGGGTATTGGTGTATTTGGTTTATGATGAGAGCAATGTGAAAATTATTCAGGGTTTTTGTTCTTATATAATGGATTGGTAGAGGGATTTGAATCAAGTGTGTTAATAATAAAAATGATTATATTTTATTTTTTTCTTTGAATTGATTGTTCAATCATACAGTATTTTATCAGGAATCCAAAAGGCTTTTTAAGGCTTTTTGTAATTTCCTTGTCATTAAGCTATCAGTTTTTTCTTTGTTTTCCCTTATCTACTATTCATTTTTTATTATTTTTTTATAACATTGCGTTTTAGAATATTATAATATATCAGTTTTATGATTGTCATTATTGTAATTAAGCTTTTAATTTGTGTTTTGTGTTATAAAAATAGTAAAAAAAATTCAATGCGTTTTAAAGGTTTATTGCGTTATATGTTTGGAAATGAATAATTAGGAAACACTTTGTAATGCGTTTTAGAGTAAATAACTTATGTCAAACAACAAATAAATAGACAATGTTAAGTTATAGCATACTATTAAAATGTTGCGTTTTATATTAATAGCATTTCACTATATATGTATCCTTTTTATAAATTTTAAATTTATTATATAAAATTTTTATCAAAATAATGTTTAAATAATATGTTTAAAAGAAAGGATACATATTGCGTTTTAAAATAACAAACAAAGAAGAGCATTTTAAATATATCAACAAAATATTGCGTTATATGAAAATTATCCAAAAAGAAAAAAACATTGCGTTTTATAATAAGTAGCATTTCTAAATCAAAGTAAACCAGCAAGATCAAGAAAATAATGAGTTATATTAAAACCATGCTAAAAGAAAAAACATTGCGTTTTATAATAAGTAGCATTTCAAAATCAAAGTAAACCAGCAAGAGCAAGTCTGACTTTAATCCTTTCTGAACTAGTGTCATAAGATTGTTTTTTAAGTTTCGCACTGAGGTCTCGAAACTTCTTTGAGTCCTCAATAACAAAATCTTTTTGTTCGTTGATTTCATGCAATAATATCTTTGCGATAAACTTTCTTCTTAAATCATCAAGTTGTGCGGTCTGCTTGTTGACTGGTTTTTTGTTTTTACCCTTCTTGATATTTGCAGGTTCTTCATATTCCTCATTAAACCCACAATCCCATTTCTCGACTGCTTCACCATTATAACATTCCATATGACGCATATAGAATATACCACAGTCAATGCCGTTATCTTTTGTCCTCCATTTCATCTCCATTCTAATAGGGTTTATTCCCTTTATTTCATCTGCTTTTTCATGTCCAACAGATTTAAGGTAAGCTGCCAAAGCATTCCTCTACAGAAAAAAAAAAGATTAGGTGGTTTATATTTGTGTTTTAAAAGCATAAGTAAGAATACTTACTGTATTTTCAGGTACATCACCATATTTATTTTTATTTGTTTCTTCTTTCGCACTGTTGTCAATGATGAATATTTGTTTCTGTTCAAGATTGAACGAGATCACAAAGAAATGCTCTGAAAGGAGAATCGGGACAAGGATAATTTTAAAATCCTTTATGCTTTTTAGCTTTGCACCTTGAAGAATTTTTTCAATGTTCTTTGTGAATGCTTCTATCATCTTTTCTTCATTTTCAGTTTCTTCCTTATCACTCGATGTTAAAGCCTGCATAACATTAAACAAATTAACATATCATTGCGTTTTATGAAGGTAATAAAACATACAGCTGCATTTTATAAAACTTCATTCAAACAAAGTAAGCATTGCGTTTTATGAAAGAAATAAAACTGCAATTGCGTTTTATAAAACTTCATTCAATCAAACTTCAAAATACTTCATTATACGAATATTATTTCTATAATACAGAAAAATTGCGTTTTATATAACTTACCAGCATTCGAATAGTACAGAAAAATCTTAGAGTTTTGTTGTCTTTTGATCTTCTTTTTTCTTCTTCATTCAAAATATATGTCCAACAATTGATTACTTCTCCGGTGATTTCCAATCCTGGCCTCATTGTTTCAGCAGCATATCTATATAGAAATACATGATCTTTAATTTCAAAGAGAGTGTCCCTGCAAAAAAAAAATTAAATTATAATATTTTGATTTTTGTTTTGTGTTAGTGTATATAAATGATTTTTTACATCATTTCTCCTTCTGCATGGAAAGCATATCCCGATATGTTGTTTTCATGTGCCGTTCTTGCTTCCTTCATTGCTACTTGTCTTAGATAGTATGGTGAACAAAATACTTCTGGTACATTTTTCTGTCGATCTGGTCGTACCATCCTTGTGATTATTTCTTCTGTTTTGGTTATATCACTTGTTGGTTGTTCTTGATGAACTGATTTTGCAGGTGTTTTATACGGATCTTCTTGTGGGTTGAGGAATGATGTGTTTTGAATTTGATCACTGATTTCCTTTTCAGTATCCTGTTCTTCAATTCTATCAAACATTGTTTGTATTCCAGTAATTTGAACTTCTTTTTCGAATGTTTTATTTTCAGATTCTGCTTGAATTTCGGTTTGTGCAGCGTGGTGAGTAGCTTCAACTTCAACTTCATTTTCATCAACATTTGAAGACAACTGAGAAATTTTCAAATCAAAGGATGGTACCTCATCATCTTGAATTTTCTTTTGATTTATTTCTTTTCTGCTTCATCTGTCTTTTTTATTATCTCCAACATTAATGATGGAGTTTCTTCGCTAAATGATGATTGTTCCATTGAAGGTTTTTCAATGTGTGTTTGTGTCGCAACCCCCGATCCCTTATTCCCGGGAACGGGCGGACGCGATCTCAGTTGTGGTGGTATCAGGTTATTTAATCTCGCAGTGGAATTTTCTCATCAGGACCGTAGTTAGGAAATGTTTATCAGAGTAAAACCACCTTCTTTTATATTAATAATAACATGGGCAAAACCCAAGTTTCTTATTACAATATATTTATAGGGACAAACCCTATCTTATTGAATTTAAAACATCATTTATTAGGTAACTTTTATAGCCACATTTTTCCCAAGCCTTCAGTGCTCTCCAGCTGGCTTTTCACTAATTGGCTGTTCACATTGTGTTACCTGTAACGCGTTTTAAAAACATTTGTCAGTCGGAAATACTGGTGAGTGAATCCCAGTTTAATCAAGAAACACTTTATCAATTAAAATAGTATTGAGAGCGATCACATTGTTTATTTCTACACAATTACTCATTCAGTATTTGCCACTCGACCGGATCTATGGCTATGGTCAAATTACCCATTGGCTAACTCGTCGTCCAATGGTCACTGTCATTCAGACTTACTACTACTCGTAGTAAATTTTGTATACAAAACCCCATAATACCGGCAGTAATTGAAGAACTACAAAGACTCAATCACCGCTTAATCGCATTGTAAAACAATTAAGGTTTTGTAAAACATTCCAAAAACATTAACAAAAAGAGGATAAACTCACAAAAGGAGTTTATATAAAAAGAGGATAACTCATATTGCTATCTTAGGCTTCTCGTAAGGGTTTCCTGGATATAATCTATAATTTATACAAATGTACATTGGTTAGTATCATAACCCTTTGAAATTATTAATAATACCCTCCCCGAGACGGTATTCCAACAACTACGTCGGGCAGAACCACGACAGTTGTTACGGAACCCTAAATCAATCGGGCAGCGTAACTATTATGAAACTAGGGTTATAATACTTACAACGGAGCAGAACCTCGCTAATTTAGGGGTATAATCCTTGCAAAATATGCCTAATATAAGAGAATTCGAGATTGAGATTTTAGAATGAGCGACGGAAAACATAAACTGATGCCATCTATTTATAGTTGTGATATTGGGTCTCCACGCGACCCGCGTAAGGTAAGGCTAAGTGTTGGTGCATGTTTGTGACAACAGCTTAGATTTGGTCTTTGGATATCTTGTAATTAGTTAAACGATAAACAGTTAGCGGGTTTAGCTTTGTATTAGTGAGTTAATAGAGTTTGGGCTAAACAAAACCCACATTGGGTGATGGGGGACGATTTGGGCCTAGCCCATGTAGCAAACCCAGCCTAATGTTGCAACCTTGTGTTATATAAACAAGGTTAGGCTTTAGGGTTTAGGTTAATCAGCCAAAAAAGAATTAGTGAGAATTTCGTGATAGCATCTAGGGCTTGGACGAAATTGAGAGAGTTAGGGTTTTAATTGATTGTAATTCAGTTTGATTGATAATCAATAGACAACCCGGATTGATAGTGATTTGTTGTTTCTGTTTTCTACACGTTTTCTGCTTATTCTGATCAAGAGGATTCCGCACTCTTGATTGGATTGACAATTCTGTGAAAGATCCATACGAATAGGGGACCTACACTAAGCCTTACGCGGCCCGTGTCAACACGCGGTCAACATATATCTTTGCCTGATCACCAAGTAGACTCGACACGATGTTGACACGTGTCAGCACCGGATGATTCCGCGTTTCATGATCTGTCGCGGCCCGCGTAAGCTTGAGGTGAGGTTCTACGCGGCCCGCCTCAACTTACATTTTCAGATTTTAAATTTATTTTATAAACTATAACATATTTTGGGCTCGGTTTTAACATATGGGGTATAATATAAGACATATTGGGACAAATTTAAAATATAATAGAGTGTTAGAAATATTATGAGGGTGTTGGTTTTACCGAGGGTTGTTACATTCTCCCCACCTTGTTTTTGAGCTCGTCCTCGAGATCTACTAAAACAAGTGCGGGTATTTACTTTGCATTTTTGACTCAAGTTCCCATGTGTATTCCGGTTCTCTTTTGGAGTCCCACTTCACTTTGACTAGAACTAGTCTCTTATGCTTGAGATTCTTGACTTTCCTGTCTTCAATTTGTAGAGGCCTTTCTACAAACTTTAGTTGTTTATTTACCTCTATATCCTTAAGAGGTACCATCAATGATTCATCAGCTAAACACTTTTTAAGATTAGATACATGAAACACATCATGTATTCCTGTCATTTCCTCTGGCAGTTGTAGCTGATAGGCTACAGGTCCTATTTTTCTAATAATCTTGAAAGGTCCAACATATCTGGGACTTAGCTTTCCCCGTTTGATGAATCTTACCACTCCTTTCCAAGGAGAGACTTTCAACAATACTCTATCTCCTACTTGAAACTCCAATGGTTTTCGCTTGTTATTAGCATAACTTTTCTGTCTATCACGTGCTGCTTTCAGTCGTTCCTTGACTTGAATAATTTTATCAGTTGTTTCTTGCACTATCTCAGGTCCAGATAATTGCTTTTCCCCAATTTCTACCCAACAGACTGGGGGTCGACATTTTCTTCCATAAAGTGTTTCAAATGGTGCAGCATTGATACTTGTGTGATAACTATTATTATAAGAAAATTCTATTAAAGGTAAGTGATCGTCCCAATTACCTCCAAAATCAATTACACAATCTCTAAGCATGTCCTCCATTGTTTTAATTGTCCTTTCACTTTGTCCATCTGTTTGTGGATGATAAGTTGTGCTTAGCTTTAACTTGGTTCCCATTGCCTTTTGGAAACTTGACCAAAAATGAGATGTAAAGCGACTATCTCTATCAGAAACAATTGATAAAGGAATGCCATGTAAAGAAACAATTTCATTTACATACAATTTAGATAATTGTTCTATACTAATTGTTTCCTTCATTGGTAAGAAATGAGCTGACTTAGTTAGTCTATCTACAATCACCCAGATTGTATCATTTCCTTTCCTAGTTTTGGGTAATTTAGTAACAAAATCCATAGTTATAAATTCTCATTTCCAAACTGGCATTTCTAATTGCTGTAACAAACCTGAGGGTTTCTGATGTTCAGCTTTAACTTGTGAGCAAGTTAAACATTTAGAAACATAGGTTGCTATGTCTTTCTTCATTCCTATCCACCAGAAATTTTTTCTTAAATCCTGGTACATTTTATCATTTCCTGGATGCATCGTATACTTGGACTTATGAGCTTCTTCTAATATACGATGGTGTAGATTTCCTAATTTAGGTACCCACATTCTCTTTTCATGGAATCTCCAAATTCCATCTGTTCCTTGTTTTAATTCTTTTAACATACCTTAAACTTTTGTGATCAGTAAATATGGTAAACTTACTACCATAAAGGTAATGTATCCAAATCTTAAGAGCAAAAATTATAGCTCCTAATTCTAAATCATGGGTTGAATAATTTTCTTCATGACTCTTACGTTGTCTAGATGCGTAAGCTATAACCTTTTGTCGTTGCATCAACACACATCCATAACCTAGTTTAGAAGCATCACAATAGACTACAAAATCTTCAGTTCCTTCTGGTAATGCTAGTATGGGTGTATGGGTTAATCTTTGTTTAAGAATTCTAAAGGCTTCTTTTTGCTTAAATCCCCATTCAAACTTAACAGATTTACAGGTTAGCTTAGTTAAGGGAATGGCTATTCTAGAAAAATCTTGAATAAACCTTCTATAATAACCGGCCAATCCTAAGAAACTTCTAACCTCAGTTGGTGATTCAGGGGTTTTCCATTTCGTAATTGCTTCAATCTTTGTTGGATCTACATGAATTCTTTCATGGTTGACTAGGTGTCCAAGGAATTGTATCTGTTCTAACCAAAATTCGCACTTATTGAATTTAGCATAAAGTTTTTCCTTTCTTAACAAACTTAAAAGTGCGTGCAAATGTTTTGCGTGATCCTCTTTATTCTTAGAGTAAATTAAAATATCATATATGAAAACAATTATGAATTTATCCAAATATGGCTTACATACTCGGTTCATCATGTCCATAAATGCAGCTGGGGCATTGGTTAAACCAAATGGCATGACAGTAAATTCATAATGTCCATACCTTGTTCTAAAAGCGGTCTTAGGAATATCCTCTTCCTGTACCTTTAATTGATGATATCCTGACCTTAAATCAATCTTAAAGAAAAATCGAGCTCCTTGCAGCTGATCAAACAGATCATCGATTCTCGGTAATGGATACCGATTCTTAATCGTGACTTTGTTTAATTCTCGGTAGTCAATGCACATACGCATTGATCCGTCTTTCTTTTTAACAAACAGTATCGGCGCTCCCCATGGCGACGAACTTGCTTGTATGAATCCTTTTTCCAACAATTCGTCCAATTGTTTCTTTAATTCTTGCATTTCTGCAGGTGCCAATCGGTAAGGTGCTTTGGCAATTGGTGATGTTCCTGGTAGCAGGTGAATTCTGAACTCAACTTCTCTGTCTGGAGGTTGCCCTGGCAATTCTTCTGGAAAGATATCTGAAAACTGAGATACTACTGGAATGTCTTTTAAATCTTTTCCTTTAGTGTTAGTGATTATGGAAATCAAATACACTATAGAACCTTTTCTTATACAACTTGCAGTTTTCATCACAGAGATGAATTTTGTGATCCTAGAGGGCTTATCTCCTTTAATTGTGATCGTTTTACCTTTTGGTGAATTTACTCGAATTAACTTTTGATCACATAAAATACTGGCTTTATTAGCTATTAACCAATCCATTCCTAAAACAACATCAAATCCTACCAGATTCATGGGATAAAGATTTTCAAAAAATTTCTGATTTGAAATTTCTATTCTTGCTCCCTGCAAGATTTCAGAAATGCTAACGGTTTCCCCATTAGCTGTTTCTACTAAGCATTCTAGTGGTAGTTTACTTAATGACTGATTTAGAATTTTGCAAAATGATGTATTAATAAAACTTTGGTTTGCACCAGAGTCAAATAATACTTTAGCAAAGACATCATTAACTAAAAACGTACCAGTTATGACATCTGGAATCATCTTAGCTTCATCTGCAGTCAAAACAAATGCTCTAGCATTTTTAGTATTCTTGTTTTCTGCAGCTGGGGCTAATTTTGGACAATTTAGCTTGATATGACCTTGTTCTCCGTAGTTGTAACATACCCGGCTGTTAGCTTTCTTCCTGCAATTTTCTTCTTTGTGTCCCGATATTTTGCAAAAGTTACAATATATGGAGCATCTTCCGGAGTGCTTTCTTTTGCAATACCTACAGTAGGGTGCAGAGGTAGAACCTATATTTTTCCCACGGTTAGAATTTCCAGAACGAAATTCTTGAGTCAACTTCTGGGTTAGGCTCCTTCTTTGATCCTCTTCTCGGGTAGGGACTAACTCATCTGTCAAGGTATTGGCTAGTTCTACAGCTTCTTCTATGGTTTGAGGTCTAGCTGCCTTAACTACGTGTCTTATTTCCCCAATTAATCCCCAAATATAACGGGAAATTAACACTGGTTCTGGTGAAGCAAGAGTTGGCACTATTCTGGCATATTCAAAGAATATTTTAGTGTATCCCTTACTATCCACACCAGTCATCCTAAGGTTTAAGAATTTGTTTGCTATCTGTTCCTTCTCATTAGGTGGGCAGAATTTCCTTTCTACCTTATTCTTAAATTCTTCCCATTCCATATTATAGGTTCTATCACTTCCTTTTGTTTGGAGGATAGTGTTCCACCATTCTAGTGCTGCATTCTTAAACAAATTAGAAGCAAACAGTATCTTATCTTCTTCAGCACATTTGCTTATCCTTAAGACTGCCTCAGTCTTTTCTATCCAGCGTAAGGTTGCAATAGCCCCTTCATTGCCCGAGAATTCCATTGGTTTAAAAGACCAGAATTCCTTATAAGAACAACCGTAAGGCACAGTTCTTCTTCTTTTGGGAATGGGCATTTGAAGTACAGGTCCATTGTTCACGCTGTTTTCTGGTTCACTTGGTCGCTTACTGCTATGCTTACTTTTATTATCAGCATCTTTAACATTTTGAAGAATAAATGGCATTGCATCTATAAATCCCTATGCTACTATGTGTTGGATTGCACTATTGTCCACTTGATTGTTATTGTTATTGATGCTTGGATTATCATTAACCACGTTAATGTTACTCTGGATATCGTTATTCAGATTTCCTTGATTTCCTTCGTCGGCCATCTGAATTTTAAACATTTATCCAATATTAATATCACAAATAATAGGTAATATAGTTAATTACATAACACGCAATTTAACCAAAACCGTCGATCATTGCGACTATACTCTTTTTCATATACTATGCGTCTATTACACACTAGTACAGAAATAAAGATTACAATACCAACAGAAATAAAATAGTAATATGCATCCGTACACACATATTTTTATTTTATTTTTATTTTTATTTTATTATTATTACTACCGCTTTTTCCATTCTAACATTCAGGGATATGGATTCATCCAAAAATCCATATTGCGCTCATCGTATTTCCATACGAGACGCTCTCCCACCTGACGCATCCTCTCACTGCTTTCTAAAATTTCCTCCCCGAAAGTCCTAAGTTCTTGCACGTTTTCTGCACTCATTGGGGGTGCAGGTTCTCGGACTAGGTTTGGAATCTGTGGCGCTGGTTCCTGATATGGAGGGGTATGAGTTCGGAGATGGTAAGGATCCTCTAAAATCTCCCTAATATAATCATCTTGATAATAGGGATCTAAAGGGTCCATACCTGAGTAGGCTTCTATGTTCTGTATGGGTGGATAATCCTGGATAGGATAACGTTGCACAAAATCCCTATTGTCGTCCCACCAGGAGTCGTAATTCGGGTCTAGAGGGTTTGGTGCAGGCACTCTAGGGATTTCCTCTGGATTAAAATCATACATCTCCACTTGGTTTTCCTGATTTTCTATCTCCATGGGTTGTTCTGGGTTTTGTGGTTGTGGGGCTACTAGTTGTTCCAGACTTGGGTCAGCAGCAGTCGTAGCTAAGATATGGAAATTAGCTAAACTTCTATTTAGCATATCTTGAGTATGGGCATCTGTCTCTCGCTTAATAGCTGCTAAAGCCCTTTGCTGTTGCAATTTTCGCATTCTCTTCCTACGAGCAAAAGCTTCTTTACTGAACCATCCTCGTTTCTTATTAGGAAATGGCTCTTCAGATTTAGCTCTAAAAGCAAATATTCCATCTTCCTGATCAGCAGAATACCCTGAAAGGGCAGGCTGTGATGATGTACCTTCACTCCTAGGTGAATCAGCTAACTGACGATTCACGTCTGATGGTCCTTGATCACTCATACTGAAAACTAACAAATAGTCAAATAACACATAACACATAATTACAGATGTGCATGTATT
Source organism: Helianthus tuberosus (assembly GCA_030545235.1). NCBI lineage: Eukaryota > Viridiplantae > Streptophyta > Magnoliopsida > Asterales > Asteraceae > Helianthus > Helianthus tuberosus. The sequence continues at coordinate 20,719,743 of CM060352.1, forward strand.
TCCGTAATTTATTTCCTAACACAAAATTTAAAATTTAAGTGTCAGCAGAACACTTCTTTGGCTCAGACCAGTGGCTAGGCTCTGATACCACCTTCTGTCGCAACCCCCGATCCCTTATTCCCGGGAACAGGCGGACGCGATCTCAGTTGTGGTGGTATCAGGTTATTTAATCTCGTAGCGGAATTTTCTCATCAGGACCGTAGTTAGGAAATGTTTATCAGAGTAAAACCACCTTCTTTTATATTAATAATAACATGGGAAAAACCCAAGTTTCTTATTACAATATATTTATAGGGACAAACCCTATCTTATTGAATTTAAAACATCGTTTATTAGGTAACTTTTATAGCCACATTTTTCCCAAGCCTTCAGTGCTCTCCAGCTGGCTTTTCATTAATTGGTTGTTCACATTGTGTTACCTGTAACGCGTTTTAAAAACATTTGTCAGTCGGAAATACTGGTGAGTGAATCCCAGTTTAATCAAGAAACACTTTATCAATTAAAACAGTATTGAGAGCGATCACATTGTTTATTTCTACACAATTACTCATTCAGTATTTGCCACTCGCCCGGATCTATGGCTATGGTCAAATTACCCATTGGCTAACTCATCGTCCAATGGTAATGCACCGTCATTCAGACTTACTACTACTCGTAGTAAATTTTGTATACAAAACCCCATAATACCGGCAGTAATTGAAGAACTACAAAGACTCAATCACCGCTTAATCGCATTGTAAAACAATTAAGGTTTTGTAAAACATTCCAAAAACATTAACAAAAAGAGGATAAACTCACAAAAGGAGTTTATATAAAAAGAGGATAACTCACATTGCTATCTTAGGCTTCTCGTAAGGGTTTCCTGGATATAATCTATAATTTATACAAATGTACATTGGTTAGTATCATAACCCTTTGAAATTATTAATAATACCCTCCCCGAGACGGTATTCCAACAACTACGTCGGGCAGAACCACGACAGTTGTTACGGAACCCTAAATCAATCGGGCAGCGTAACTATTATGAAACTGGGGTTATAATACTTACAACGGAGCAGAACCTCGCTAATTTAGGGGTATAATCCTTGCAAAATATGCCTAATATCAGAGAATTCGAGATTGAGATTTTAGAATGAGCGACGGAAAACGTAAACTGATGCCATCTATTTATAATTGTGATATTGGGTCTTCACGCGGCCCGCGTAAGGTAAGGCTAAGCCTTACGTGGCCCGCGTCAACACGCGGTCAACATATAGCTTTGCCTGATCACCAAGTAGACTCGACACGATGTTGACACGTGTCAGCACCGGATGATTCCACGTTTCATGATCTGTCGCGGCCCGCGTAAGCTTGAGGTGAGGTTCTACGCGGCCCGCCTCAACTTACATATTCAGATTTTTAATTTATTTTATAAACTATAACATATTTTGGGCTCGGTTTTAACATATGGGGTATAATATAAGACATATTGGGACAAATTTAAAATATAATAGAGTGTTAGAAATATTATGAGGGTGTTGGTTTTACCGAGGGTTGTTACAGTTTGCAGAATAGATGCAGGTTCATTGTCACTGATTTTTTCTGGATTGGAGGACTGGACTACAGCTGTGTTATCCTCATTGCGTTTTGCATCATGATCATTGCATTTTACAATCAATGGAGTTGAAATGATTTGATTTTCGGTGTCTTCATTTTGGCTCAAATTTAGAAATCTTGATGGTGTTTCCATCAGAGTTGAATCAATATTAACTTTCTTGTGCTTTTTAGATTGATGGTTGAATTTTTCAATCAATGACGCCCATTCGTTTACTTTGTTATGAATAGCTTCACTGTTTGGATATTCTTCAACGATCTCATCTATGCGTGATTGGATGCTTTCGAAAATTTCTTCAAACCCTTTAAAATGATCATCCAAGGCAGTCACAAGATATTCTTCATGTGATTTTTTATCTTCAATGTTCTTCATATTTTCATCGCCACTTTTTGTTGAATGAATGTCAGAAAGACTTTCACTTTGATTTTGTGATGGCATGAAATTACGCAGTCGTCATTGACTGTCTACCCACAGTTTATCTTTATTTCCTATTGATGGTTTAATGAAGAATTGCCCCCATGATCCTCCACTTTCTGTAGGTGTTTTCTCAGTTTCATTGGTTTTAAGTGGGCTGTTTTGAACATTCTCTTGATTCTCTTGTTCAATCCAGTCTGTTGCAGCTTTAAGTAAGGTGTTTCCATCTTTTATATTGATGTTTGATTGTTCTTCAGCATCTTCTTCATCTTTTTCTTCAGATTCATCTTGAAAATTTCTTCGTTTTCATTCTCAGATTCAGATGGATAAACATAAAATTCATCCTCCTCATCTTTCTTTTTTTGTTTATTCTTTCTGACTTTTTTCTCTTTTTTCTTTTTATCCATTACAAGACCTCTCCCCTCATTTTGCGCAGCAATTTCCAATTCATCTTCAAATTCTTGTAATGTTATAGAGTCAATTTTATCAAGAGAGAACTCTTCAGTGTTTTCAGCATCATCAAATCCTTGTTTTTTGTAAGCATATAGTATCTGTATGAATCATTGCGTTTTAAAAAAATAATCAATACTAATTTTTTGCGTTTTATAATATAAATCATTGTAAACAACTTACACAACTAATATTTTGTAACTTTAAATACATTGCGTTTTACAAAAAACATTGCGTTTTACACAAACATTGCGTTTTAATAAAGCATAGTTTTAAACAAACAAACAAATAGTATAAACAAGTCATTGTGTTTTAAAGAAACATATTTTAAACAAAGAATATAAACAAGCAGCCTAAACAAGCATTCAGCAAATATGTAGCAATAATGAAAGATCAGATTTCATACCGCTAACAATGCAATAGGTCCATTGAAGAGCTTGTCATTTCCAGGCCATTGTCTTCTTGTACGCCTTAAAACAGTCAGAATATATTCACACCAATTAAAATCCTGGGGTTTTTTGCCACTTTTCATCGATGGCAAGAATCTTTGATTAACGTTACTACTTTGCATTAGCAAAGCCTTCTCCAAGATTACAAAAGCTTCTAATTATGACTTAATCACTCCTATTTATAGGTCAAGGGCTATTTAATGAAACTTCATTAATTACAAGTTTGCCACCTTGCCTTTTTCACTAAATATTAGACATTTACGACTCGTTTTCTCCAATTCTTCACTACCATTCAGATTGACGTAGGCGATAGACAAAATATGCATCAACAATCTCCCCCTTGGATATTGCCGCAGTCAATCCATAGTCAAACTTGTAGCGATTTGTCTTTCTCTCTCTCATGATTCTTCTTTAACTTCTTCAGCAAACATAGACTCCCTCTTGCTTGTACAGAAACCCGGTGGATCTGTCTTCAGCTTTTAGTAGTCTCTTCAGGCTCCCCCTTTCGTTAAGCTTCCGTGCTTTTGGGATCGACACCTGGCTTCCTGTATTTTCTGGCTCCCCCTTTCGTAAAACTTCCATGCTTTTGGGATCGACGCCTTGCTTTCCGTAGCCAAAGAATCAAAAACCTACACATCTCAACCTTTCGTAAGACAAAAATTTTTGACTTTAAAAGAATTCATTCAAAATTCTCAAACAAATAACATACAGTATTGTAATTCAAATTAATGAATCATCTAAACATTTGAGGATTATCTTCCAACTTCTCATCATCTTAACCAAACCAATTGTTCATCTTGTTTAGCCTTTGAGATTTTGAATATCAGCTTTCCAACATCAGTTGTCGAAAATCTTTTTGGATTTTTCAAAAATTAGGCTAAAACACACTAAAATTCTTTTGGATTTTTGATAAGATAAATGTAATACAGAAATGAAATATGTACAAACAAATTTTTGTGAGTTTGCGAAAGAGGATCATATCAGTTTTTGAGACACATCACTAGCACCGTTAAGCTTTTAATCATTTTAAGCTCTAAACGATTCACCTCGATTGTCGATATACTGATCCATCTTAAATTCTCACACAAATTTCAACTTACTCAGGATACGATTTAGATGAATTAAGAACTTAGATCATTCATGTGTCCCACCTCTTGAATATACTCCCGTATCCAGAATCCCAATAATCAGTCTTACAGGTGAGAATACTACAATGATATCTGTATATAATTTAGGTATGCGAGGGCCGAGGGATCTCAGATCGATACTTCCGTATACGCAGAGAGATATCAGCTTCGACTTTTCGGTGTGTCCCCTTTAGAGGATCTTTTTGCTTACAACAGCAGCATATATCAATTTTATTGTTTCAGCATGCTGAGGGTTTAATGCTGTGTTTCAAGCATTGCAGCAAGTATTAGCCAGGGACTAGGTCAGAACTACCGTTCAGCAGAAGTCCCGGAATAATACCCCAGACATCATAGAGTATAAAGACCTAGTATATCAGATTAAGAGACCTTTCAAACGAGATTTCAGGGGTTACCTATATATCCAAGTAGTGTTCCCCACGAATTCACAAGTTTGAATTTTAGGTTTATATCCCGAATAAATCTACTAAATGTGCGAAAACCTATCGACACATCATCAGTGAGACCGTTTATCACATTTGACATTTCATATCTTTAGCATGCTGTGATAGTCCACTGATTTACTATCATTTCCTCTTGTCTCAACAAAACTCATTTTGATTTTTTCAATGTTTTTGAATTTTTCAAATTTGCTAATTTTTTTAAAAATTTTTCTCCCCCTAAAATCAAAATATGTTTCAATTTTGATTTTCTGAGAAAATTTGAAAACAAACTATACAGATAAAGTGACAACATGATATCGAATCGCTTCAATTCGCCATCCACTCGGCATAAACAATCAGAACTCCCCCTGACAACAAACTATTTTCCCATTTAGATTTCAAAACACTTAAGTTTGTTTTAATCAAAATGGTTTTTCCGGAAAATTAGTTTGTTTACTAATCATTCGTAGATTCGGGGTCACTTCATCACATTGTTTTCTTTGACCACTTGTAATATTTAACATTTATCGATTTTAACACCACAATCACATGTAGAAAATCAAGTACAATTTAATGTCCCTGATTTACCACTTGTAAGGCGAAAAATCACCAGAGTGAAATTTCTCAAGAAATGTGCCGATTCATGTTCCACGCTTACCAACCTGGGAACTCCGGCAAGTCAGGTTTTTCATTTAAACAGTTTCACCCAAGCCTGACTGTCCTTGGATGATTGTGAATTCTCGTTCAACAATGGTGGAAGATTTGCATCATCCATTGTTAAACCAGAATTCTCTACTTTTACCTCATCAACTGGCTCCTCTGGCTTTGATGAACCAGAATCATTGCCTGAACGTGGCTTGTCTGACTTCGACATGTCAGATTCATCGCCGACAATTTTCTCCTTCTTTATCTCCTCTTTTGTCCTCAAATTTGTATATGATGAATTCGTCTTGCTTGACTTCGCAATCGAGGAAGTCGATTCATCAGAACTCTTATTCTTACCAACGGATGAACCCGAGGACAAAATCTTCTTAAGATACTCTCTTGCCTTTTTCCTCTTTTTCCTCAGTCTGTCTTTCTGCCCTTGTGAAAGCTTCACTTTCGTTTCTTGAACTTTAGGTTTTTGAACCTTCTGTTCTTTGGGCTTGACATTGACTGGTTTCTTTGCCTGTTTCTGAGAATTAACCCTCAATCTTTCATTTGATTTCCTTGGGCAATCCCTAGCAATATGTCCTTTGATTTGACAATTATAGCATCTCCTCGTTTCAAAATTCCAACCTTGGCAGTTAACAGCAATGTGTCCTTGATAGCCGCATCTGTAACACACTCTGTTATCGTACCAATCACCATGTTCAGTCCAAATGCTTAAATCAAAGCATTGTTTGGCTTGGTGATACTCTTTCCTCTTCTTGATTGTTGGATTTGACTTTTGAGCACTGTGGTCCGACCTGCACCACTTATTACCAACTTTTTGTGAGTTTTTATTTTCAGATTTTTGTGGTTTTTTATAATGATTGGATAACTGAACTGATGAGCTTTTATTTTCATTTTTAAAAATTTTAAAATTTTTAACTTTTTGTTTCTGTTCTACAATCTTCTTAACAGGTTTTTGCTTTGAGCATTCACCTATTTCAGTAGACTGCAAAACAGTATTTTGAAACTTTTCTTGTAATTCTAAAAATATTTTTCTTTTCTTTTCCTTTTCTTTTTCATCATCAGCTTTGTCATCGCAATCTTCAATTTTGACTTTGTCAAAATTTGTGACATTGTCACTTATTGGTATTGAATTGATAGGTTCTGGACACACATACGGTGCAGAAGTCACAAAACCTTTCAATTTATTTTCAAGCTCGTTGATTTTCTTTCGAGCTTGCTCACTTTCTTTTTCAAGTTCAATAATCTTCTGAAGATGAGAATTTATCATTTTTTGCTTTTCGATATTGTTTTTGCTAAACACATCTCTCCCATCTTCAAGAATTTTTATTTGACTTTGAAATTCTTTTTCCATTTTTACTTTTTCATTTTCTAAATTTTTTTCTTTTTCTTTCAAAATTGTGTTTTCCAATGTCAAACTGTCCAAACTACTCAACAGTTTGACATTTTCTGACATCAATTTCTCACACTTTTCTCTTATTTCAAGAATCTGTTTACTATCAGATTCTTTCTCATCCTTCAAGCTTTTGATTTTCAATGTTAAACTCTCCAAATCCTTCAAGAGTATGACATTGTCTGATTCAGATTTTTCACATTTTGAGCACACAACTTCATATTTTGAAGTTCCATCTTGCTTGGATTCTTCATTTTTTGAAATGTCCCGTGTCTCTGTCTTGTATGTGCCTGCACAAAAAATTTTAACAAAATCAAGAGGATTCATATATTCATCAATATAACAACCCCTCTTAATATCATATTTCATAACATCTTTTGCTACACGACACATATTGACTCTTTTGCATATTTCAACAATCACATCCAAACTTAATTTTTCCAATTCTTTTTCTATTCCATTCATCAACCTTTTCTTTTCCTTTACATTTTCATACTTGAGTGTTTTGAGTTTATTTATAAATTCATTTAGATAAAAATTTGAGAATCTAGAATCCTTTTTTAGTTCACTCAAAAATTCATCCCACTCAGAAGGTAACGCGTCAGCAAATTTTGATACCTTTTCAGCATTTGATATCCTTATCTCATACCTTGTTAACTTTTCAATTAGATAATAAAACCGTTTTTCCAACATATCCACTGTTTCATTTTTCATACACAAAAAACATTCAAATCTTTTATCCCAAATATCCTTATTCTCATTTTGATATTTACTCCAACACCCATCAAACCAATCATTTAACCTTTCAAGGTTATAGTTTTCCTCTTCGTCAAACATTTTAACCACACTTTCTTCGTTAAACGACATTGTTCAAAATTATTTTTAGTTCAAAGTACACAATGTTTCAACTTCTTGGTATTTGCACCTTGTAAATCACCTCAAATCACCTGCAAAAAAACAAACAATCAGTTTTAAACAAACTGAATATGTAAACGTGTGTTTGTGAAATCAATCTAAGACTCGTTGTCGAAGATTCGTCAACCCATTCCAATGAATGAACACTGTTAATTCAAATGTCCCCCAATTCTTTATAGAATAATAATGGTTTTATTTTTTATTTTTTTATTTTTTATAACAACAATAGCAGATTGATAATTGGGCGGGTGTCTTAATATGCGGTGAACAAGTGGGTTGGGATTGGGCCGCTTGAACTAATGGCGGCACAAAACAACAAATCAACAACAATAAATGGGCGGTGATTTAAAGGGTGTTGATTGGGCCGTTTTAGATAGTGGGACGGTGTAATGAAATTCAAAACAAATCAGTTTAGTGGGGCGGTGATGTAATGGAGTGGCAACAAATAGCCAAACAAATCTTAATTTGGAACCAATGGCTGTGATTGGGCCTCAATTAGTGGATCTTGGGCGGTGCACATGAGCTTGCACATGAGCTTACCATCACATCAGGCAGACAAAAGGGCGGTGCACATGGTTCTAGCAATTAACCTTGGTCACATGAGATATTGTTCTTTGATTGGACTTTTATGTGTCAAGCGGTGCAATATATGTCTCTTACAACACTTATTAATCGATTATTGGGCCTTCACTCACCTGTTATAATATTTCAATTCTCGTGAAGACGATGACATAAAAGCGAACCATAAACTGACTTATCAGCGAACCAGAAGATGTCTTATCAGCGAACCAGGATGTCAGTATGAGCGGACCAGACTTGACACAATAAGCGAACCAGCTCACTTGTCATAAAAGCGAACCAGCTATGTACCTATGAGCGAACCAGACCTAACATGGTCACATAAGCGAACCAGATTATGTCTGTTCGAGCGAACCTCCCTATGAACAGACCTGCAACTTTTACGCGAATTCGAACGAAAAAATCTCGATTTCTCCTAAACGGTTTGGAGTTTCGATCTGAAACTTGGTAGGGTTTTAGATCAGGTCTATGCGCACAACATATCCAAAAATCAGACAAAACGGACCGTGAAATCACGTTCAATTTGACGTTTTTCAGAAAAAAACGTGAAAAATGTAAAAAAATGAAGAAATAGATGAAATCGGATCTGAATCGCCTCTGAAATCGCTGAAATCTGTACGAAAACGATGTGTTTGATCAAGCAATCGAGCTCCTAGCTCTGATACCAATTGTAGGACCGGTTTTGCGACCGTTCGATTGCGTAACGGACGTTTGACGTGCGGAATCCGTAAACGTACGTGATCTAAACACACAATAACGTACTAGGAACGTGATTTACTAGAAGATTTGACTCTAACAGTACAATATCACGTGTAGAGAAACTTTCTCTCTCTAGTTTCTCTCTCTAGAAACACACACTTAGCAAAGCCTTCTCCAAGATTACAAAAGCTTCTAATTATGACTTAATCACTCCTATTTATAGGTCAAGGGCTATTTAATGAAACTTCATTAATTACAAGTTTGCCACCTTGCCTTTTTCACTAAATATTAGACATTTACGACTCGTTTTCTCCAATTCTTCACTACCATTCAGATTGACGTAGGCGATAGACAAAATATGCATCAACACTCTGCCATGACCGTAAAAAATATAACCAAGAAGTTTAGTTTGAACATTTTTCCAAGCTCATTTCTTGATTTTAAATATTTAATCAAGTTGGCCGCATACATTCTCTTCAAAATATCTTTGCTGAATTGACCGCGCCAGAATTTAATGATAAGATCATTATCTTTTGGCCTAAATTTTTCCTCAATCTCTGTTTTTCCATTTAGTATTTGAAATACCTTTTGGATCAATTCAGCTGTGATCTTTATCTTCTCATCTCCTGTATTTATCTGATCATTTTCAGCATCAAAGTTTTTTACTAGCCAATATCCGAATTTGCGTGGAACTGAATGCAGCTTGAATGATAGTATGCTCTCAAACCCTATTTCTCTAACAACTTTCCTTTGCTCTTTTGACAAACTTTCAATATAATCTTTTATATTATTGACTGCACATCTTATGTTTATTTTTTTTCCGTCGTAATCATAATATGGTTGTTGTTCTGGTTGTTCTTCTGTTTATCTTTCCTCAATGATCATTTTGGTTTTGATTCTGCCTTTTTCTTCTTTTGATTTTTTGTCTGTTTCAGTCTTGGTGGTGGATCAACAAAATCATCATCTGATACATTGAAGTGTTTTAGAAACATATATTTTTTCGTGAAATTTGTTAAATGCGTTTTATGTTACCTGAATTTACTTGTTGTTGTTTAGAAGTATGCAGATTTATAGCTCGACTAGAATTTTCATCCTTTGGATCAGAAACTGTATCTTCTGAAGATTCTATCACCACTTTCTTTCTTCTCCTTTTTTGTTTTTCCTCTTCTTTTTTAACTTTAAACAGAATAATGAAACAATGTCAATTAACAAATTTATGATAAAACGCATTAGCTAACACTATAAAGATAAAAAAGCAGTAATTCATAGTTTTAAGATAAAACGCAATACTTTACATCATATTATTTAACACGCCAAATTAACATTACATAATCTCATTTTTTTATGATATTTTAATATAAAACGCATTAGTCAAGTAAAAAAAAAGCATTTGATAGTATTATGATAAAATGCAATAGTAAACAACACATGTTTCTCAGCAAATTCAAAGATAAAACGCAATGATTCATACAGATACTATATCATAAATTCGAATACAATTATCATAATAATAATCTCTTTGTTTCTTCAAATTTATTAAGATAAAACGCATTAGTTCACAATATATAAATCCCATAAAAAGCATTAGCACCCTAGCCCTAGGTCATAGTTTTAACATAAAACGCAATGTAGTCTCTAATAACAAAAATGTTAACATAGGGATAAGATATCACTCATTAACAATTTTAGGGAAGGGATATGATATATTAGGTCTATTGCACTTCATAAAACGTAACTTGAATTCAGTTAAAAAGAAAAAATACATAAAATTACCATTGTCTGAAATCTCTTTGCGTTTTCTACTACTTTGTTGTTTCATTGTTGATTTTCGGCTAATATTTACTTGTTGTTCTATGTTCTCTTCAGCTGATGATGTTTTTGGCTTCTTTGATGATTTAGGGTTTTCAGAGACGGATTTATTTTGAGTAACTCGAATGTAAACCTTCAAATTATCTCTCGACGACGCCATAAACTTCAATGGAGTATGATTTTCTCAAATTTCTGTATGTGTGTGATCATTCAATGGAAGTGTAAAACGTAATGCATTTTTTTTCGAAGCGTTTCTATGTATATTCAACGGCGGTTATTTTGGATTTTGACGATAATACCCTTGAAAGCCCGGAGAGCGTGTTTAAATGACAGTTTTTAATTTGCTTTTGATCTAGACCGTAGATTGTGCAATTGGACGGTTATGATTACTTTCTATGCTTCCTAGCAAAATAAACTTTCTATTATATCTCCACCCGTAAGTTGTAATCTGAAAACATAAATAAAAAAGTAATATGAAAACATAAAAAAAAAGGTTTTTATTTATTTATAAATAATCTGCATCACGATTTTGATTGGGCCCAATACAAATACCTATAAGTACATTGGTGGTGGGCGTAGTTGAGAAAGTCCTGCCTTCAACTTGTTATTCTCCAAAGAAGAGAATGGAAACCCTAGAAGAAGAAGAACAGCAATCGACGATGACAGTTGATAGTTTGGCTTCATTACCAAGTGAAATCATCCAAGAGATTCTCTTCAGACTCCCAATTAAATCCATACTCCGATTCAAATCCCTCTCTAAACAATGGCTCTCGCGCGTCTCCGATCCATCATTCACCAAACTCCATCTCAATCGCGCCACCGCTCACCACCGCTTATTCTTTTCTTTTCACGATCATTCCACTTGTAAAAGATACTTCTTCTCCGCAGCCCAAGACGGTGGACCCGTCACTCATCTCATGACACTCGACGACCCTTTTGCTACCGATCTCATAGATGCTGAACATTTGAACGGCTTAGTATTCTTTACTTGCACAGAATGGTATTTCCGTAAAAGTTACCAATTCGTTTTCAACCCTACCACACATCAGGTTTTTGAACTCCCTGATCCTCCTCTTGCTTCTTTGACACATGTGCATATTCGTTACTTGTTTGGGTTCGATGAGTCCAGAAACGAACATAAGATATTGATGATCAGGCAACTTCATGAACCTACTAAGTTTGAGGTTATGGTTTTCTCTCTGACAAATTATTCTTGGAGAAAGATAGATGCTGAGCCTCCTGTTGGCTTTGGCTTTACTTTTGAACGTTTGCCCTACGAAATCCATAGTAGTGTTTGTGTCAATAGTGTAATACATTTAGTGCCTTCTGAATCGTTCGACATTTTGATGTTTGACCTGAGAACGGAGAAGTTTTCAATGATTGGCCCTCCTCGAGGTGTTGTGCCCCATCAACCCTCTATGGTGTACACCTGGAAGGGCTGGAATTATGTTAAAAGTAACAAACCCTGTCTTATAAAAATCAATGGGTGCATTGGAGTTATTTGTCATGAGCGTTTAGTGGAAAGCAACGAAATGCATATTTGGATATTACAAGACTATGAAAATCGTGTTTGGGTTAGAGAAATTTTTAAATTCCCGTTGCCTTGGATTGAATCAGAATATCTCCCTTACCCACTAGAGGTTGTTAATACGGACGGAATTATCTTATCCTCAAGCAAGGTCTCTGGGAACGAGATCTGTTTACAAATCTGTAACAAGAAGAGCAGACGTTTTAAATCGTTAAGGTTCACTATGGGTGATCAATTTCTTTTACCGAGGACCATGCTAGTCAAGCAAATCAAGTGCTATGTTGAAAGCATTGTACCTTTGCGATCCAATAGATGATCTTCCATGGAAAAATGTTATCTTTGAAGAACGATTTTTTAATGCCGAAAGCGGACACTTACACTTGTTTGCATTCGTTTTTGCATCTCGCTTAGCAACTGAGGTTTGCAGTTTGTTGGTATTTCTTTGATATATGTTTTTTATGGAGTTTCTACTCTCAAGTAGCTAATTCTTGTGCTTCTAAATTGCTATGCCGTAAAGCAAACCTGTTTATATTGTGTTATGTTTTGGATGGATGTTTTCTACAAAAAAAATTTCAGTAATCTGAAATATGCAATGTACTCTGAGTCGGACTTGAAGTCATCTAGTATATCAGTATTATTCACTATGTTTATACACAGGGACGCAAAACATCCTGGTCCATAGAAAATAATCCTTAGAATACTTAACCTTTTCGCCACATCGCTAGTCCAATGAAAACCGCCATCCGATATGATGCAACTTGGAGGGGGATAAAGGACCCAAAGCATTTCTTCTGCTGGTTCTTCTAACAGCTTCATTGCTAGGAACATATTGACCACGTATGAAATCGATGGAATCAAATCGAAACTTTCACATCCTTCAGGCAAACCAGCTTTGGCAAATGGGAGATGGATGTCAAGAACTTGGATCTTGAGCTTTGCTTCGATTGCCCGATCAATGACCGGTTTAATACGGTTTGTGTTAACAGGAGTCGTAATAACACTATAACAGTAACCATAACATCTCTTTCGGCTAACATCCGGGCTACGTCCACCATAGGGATCAAATGACCTTGAGCCGGCCATGGAAACAAGACAAAGTGAAGGTTTGTGGGAGGGGAAGCCATTGGAGTTTCAGAAGTTGGTTTGGTGGTTCTACCTGAAACTACCCAAGGGCTATTTTTTTTTTTTAAAGGTTTGGTTCAGTGGTAATCCCCAAGGGCTGCAAGCCGCATGCCCCAAGTTCGAATCCCACACGGCCCGCATTTAATCGGTTCCTCCCGCGAAGATCGAACTCCCCCGTGCGGGAAAACACCACTAGGACGGGATCTAACCCGTGACCTGTGGGTAAAACCCTCACACCTCCATCCAACTGAGCTGGATTTCATCGGCACCCAAGGGCTATTTAATTATACAAATTGTACCATGTCTTTTTGTTTGTAAATATAAAAAATAATACTGACGAAGAAAACTAATTAAAAAAGGGTGGAGATATTTGGACACCCTCTGCGCCTATTTTCACACTTTTTGTGCCCTAGACGCCTCGTATAGGCCTATACGAGGCGTCTAAGCACTGAATTCAAGGGGGTCTCAGAGGGTGTCAGGCACAAAGTTTAAGGAACCCTATACGAAGGGTACATACCTATACGAGGCGTCTAATCTTAGGTTTTTTTTGCTGAAATGAGTGGTGTTTTGGTGGGTTTTGGTTTGGTTTTTTGGATAGTTTTTGAAGATGTGTTTTTTGGTTGAAAATTTTTTTGGTTTTAAAAAAAGTTTTGTATTTTTTTTGTTTTTTACACTATAAAAAAGTTTTTGTTTTTTAAAAATCAACTATTTTAAAAATCGGCTCTTTAAATATATTATATCGATTAAATATTATAATGTTTTTAACATTTTACTTTTTTATTCTTCTGATTAAAATTTTATCTCGTTCAAATATTATTTCCGTATTATATTCAAAACATATTTTGTTTCCGTATTATCTCAATTTAAGACAACAATCATTAGGTAACCGAATAACTGAAAACAAACATAAATATGACATATATAAGATAACTTTGTACATCCATAACAAAAATATATAAGATAAGTTTGTACATCCATAATAAAAATAAAAACAACAACAGGTCTATGCATCCAAATCCGAATCCGAATCTGGCTGCTGCGGCTGCTGTTGCGGCTGATGTGGTGCTCGAGCCGGTGGAAGCGGTATCGGGGGTAATCCCTCTCTCTCTCGTCTATCCTGCTCGGCCCGTACCAGCCAACCTACCAAATCGTTGAGCCTGTCAAGCTCGGCTCGTACATCCGGATGTAGCGCAGCTCCTGGGGCGTGACCTGGAATAACGTGACGTGGAAACTGAGGCGCCCCGGCAGTTGGCGGTGGCTGTGGCACCGATGCACCGTCTACATCCTCCGGAGGCTCCTCCACGGGTACTGCATCAGTAGGATCTGCAGGAAGATAAACGGGCTCGAAATGCTCTGGTAGGGTCTCCTCTGTCCATATGCCCCCGTCGCGGTTTTTAAACCGCGGGCCAACGGGGAACCTCTTGATTACATTCATCCCCCACATCGACTGGCGGCATCCGTATATGTGGGTCCTGGTGCGGTACGAGGCCCAATGAACGGGCAATGACGGTCACGTACGCCCCGCCATACAAAAATCCGCGCTCCTGTCGGTGATGGGCGAAGGCGTAGTACTGGGCTAGACCGTGTGCTAGCGCGCACGGCCTCCTATACAACAAACAATAAAGGAAAAAAAGATCTGTGGTCGTACACCACTCACGGCTGTAGCCGCGCGCTGAAATAGAAGTAGCGAGCAAATGGTGCAGATACCTGCATATAGTGTTAGCGAAATACAGAAACAGAGATTAATAAACAATGCACATAACAAAAATAATTGTCGTAATAAACGTACGTACCTGTACAGTGGGTCCCTAACAAACGACACCCTCCCCTTCGACTTGTCGTGCTCCCAATGATTTGCCCCCGCAATCACCTGCCAAAACCCTACAAGAGTGGCTTTGTCAACCACCACTAGCCCCGCTGTGTAAACCTCAGTCTCGATCTCCCCCTGCATGTATAAACCACAATGCACCGCAAACTCTGCTAGCGTCATCTCACGCAAAACGCCAGCGAGCCTGAAAGAAACCTCAGGCGGAGGGGAGCATCTGGGTACGGAAGCGGCACTGGGACCCCAGGAGCGTGAAATGTGAATGACGAAAGGAACTCGACCAGCAGCTCCCTCTAGGTCGGCGTGTGCGCCAAATCAAAATGACGATGCCACGGCGAATTGACAGGTATAAACCGACGCACTCTACCCGTCTCAGCAATCCTATCCATCGCATCCCAGTCGATCGATGCATGCGATCCAATGTACATCCTCCTAAGCTTCTGGCAATGACGGGCGGCATCGGTGCCGTCGAGAAACTCTAGATACGGACAACCCTGCAGCGTATCCAGAGGCGGCCGCCGTCTCCGTCGTGGACCCTCCTGAACCGGCTGAACCTGCTGAACCGGCTGACCCCCAGCGGTGCCCCATCAAGCTCTATCTGAATGTCATCGCCCTCCATAATCAATCTGCAAATAAATAACGTATACGTATAAAAACAATAATAAATAAATAATAACAATAATAATACTAATAATAATAATAATTAATAAATAATAATAATAATAACAATAATAATACTAATAAAAAAACAATAATAACAATAACAATAATAATAATAATAAATAATAATAATAAATAATAATAATAATAAATAATAATAATAATAATAATAATAACAATAATAATACTAATAATAATAATAATAACAATAATAACACTAATACTAATAAAAAAATAATAATAACAATAACAATAATAATCATAATCATAATATTAACAATAATAATAATAAATAATAATAATAATAAATAAATAAATAATAATAATAATAAAAAAAAGTTGCAGAGCCTCGTATAGCCCACGTATAGGGCTATACTCGGCGTCCTGTTCTACCTGATTCATCTTCAACCTTAGATTCAAACCCCCAAACCCAACAAAAACCAAATTTCAGGGCAAACCTACGGTCTAAAGGCAAAAACGAGGCAAAAATACTAAACTACGGGATGAAATACGTACCAGTGATGCTTCAAATCTTCGAAAATACGGTCGAAATACTAATCCGAGGCGTATAGAGTTGTGTGCTCCGTATGTATTTTTGTTTTTTTGTTTGGGGTGATAACCAGCCTCGTCTAGGCCCCCAAGTCTTATACGAGGCATAGACGCCTCGTATAGACCTATACGCGTCGTCCCACCTTTTATTAAATGACTATTTTGCCCCTGTATAGCCCACAGTATAGGCATTATTCAGGGGCAAAATGGTAATTAACCAATCCAAAAAGAGATTTCTGGGGACCATCAGGGGTATATTAGTAATTAACATAAAATATTTTCAAAATTCAAATTTAAAAAAAAGAAAAAGTGTAAAAGTTGCCGCCTTAGATGTATGGGTCGTATAGCTCTATACGCGTCGTCCATGATGTTAAATTACCTTTAAGCCCCTGTTAAAGGCCTATACTGGGGACCATCAGGAGTATATTAGTAATTAACATAAAATATTTTCAAAATTCAAATTTAAAAAAAAAGAATTGTTGCCGCCCCTATAGACTACGCGTACAGGTCTATACGAATCGTCCTTTTTTAAAAAATTCAAAATTTTATTTTCAAATATTCAGAATTCAAATTTTAAAAAACCCGCTCAAATAGACGACCCATATAGATCTATACGAGGCGTCTGGTAAAGGTAGAATGACCTTTTAGCCCCTAATAGAAGCCTAGATTGGGGGCATATCAGGGGCAAAATGGTCTTTTGATAAATCATATACGACGCGTCTAGCTCTATACAAGTCGTATATTTGTAAATTTTTTTATAAAAATGTTATTAACCTATTTTAATCAATTCTAATTATAGAAAAATGATAGAAATTATAATAAAAATTATAGAAATTGTAGAAAATTATAGGAATTAATACAAAAAATACTATTAATTACAAAAATCATTCTTCCGTATCACTGTCGATGTAATTAAGACTAGGGTTTGATCTTGGCGGAGGATTCATTATCGATGTATACCATTCTAGACGTGGCAAGTACATATCTTCCCATTGTTCCGTATGGGGTCTTCGGTGGGTCAACCATAGCCCGTGTGCTAGTGGCATTGGATAATCCCCTTCCAGCTTAACATGTATGAAGTGGTTCTCGTTAACATGTGTAAGCGTTATGAATAATGGTTGTTGATTAGCCGGAGGACATAGTATCGGGAAGAAAGTGGAACTCGCACCCATGGTTGTCGTTAACAGGTGCACACCGATACCGTACGTTTGTGCAATAAGAAGTCCTGCTAAGGGGAAGTCCATCCAGTGATCCTCCCCACAACCGGACACTGAATCCCAAATTAGGCCCTGACGATGCGTGTAAAAATAACCTTCATCCCATGCATTAAATATTGGGAACCAGATCGATTCGTTCTGATCCATTTCTTGGACAAGGTCCCTTCGAATGAGCCCCCATGAACTCTGATCCATTCCTAAGCCCACAGCCACAGACTGAAACCCACAATGACCGTCCGGCATCACATCTCGTATGCACGAGACGTACGGATGGAACACTGGCGGAATGGCATACTTAAACTGTTTGATGATTCCTACGTACTCGTCCCCAATGATTAAAGGAAAACCGTGAGCATCTCATGTCTCTTTCTTCTTAGAACTCTTTGAACGGCTTAGGCTCGCTTTGGGTTTTTGGGACCTTATAACCGACTGTTGAGAGGCCTGTGACGGAACGTACGAGCTGTGGCGAGGTTTATCGTACTTACTTTGTCGGGAACCTTCAAACCACGTGTTTACATCACCGAAGGAGCTTCTCCTCAATTCTTCATCTATACGAGAGGCCTCGTCCAACCTTTGTTGTACCTGCTTTGTTGTTGGTCGGCCACGAGTATTTTGTTGGACAACCGGTGGTTTCTTGGTAGATTTCTTTGGAGTCAACACCGCTTTAATCTTTGACATCAGGCTTTTTTGCTGAGCTGGGGGGTGCGACTCTAATTGTTGTCTAACAATATTTAGCTCTTCGACCACGTCAACGTCATCGTCTATCAATTTACAACTTTGGAAGTTAAGTTTCCGCCAGAAGACGTCTATGTCTTCGAGTTGAATCGGACGCTCTGCACAGTTAAAAACAACATTGTTTAAGTCACATGATTAACGGAAATATATCACACAAGTGTTGTACGTTTAACAATTATTACCTTCAAGCATGTACTTTTCTATCCTACAAGCACATGGCAACCCACAGCTGTGCCACATTTGGCAACCACATGATGAATGAAAGCGCTCCAAGACATCTAGCTTCCTAATTGCCTCTCCCCTCAACAAGTCAAGGGCTGTATGGGATACTTTTCCAAGTAGGTATTGAAACAACGGGTGTTTGTGGTGGGTCATTCTTTTTTCGATGCTTTCTCGAAAAGTCTTCCTTATTTCACCGAACTGTGTCTCAACTATATCCCGGACACAACCAACTACACGGTCCAGCGAGCTCCTATCTAGGACGTATCTCTTTAAGTTGGCGTGTTGGCTCTCAACTCTGTTTGTGGTACGATTACCAAAGTTGCGCCTCTTATCAGTCCACGCAAAGACGAACATCTCCTTATAGTCTTTTAGCCAGTTATCGTACACGTATTTGAAGACTCCTAAAAAGTAAAAATAATTTAATAAAATTTGCATAGGTGAGTCGTATGTTATTATAAAAACTTACTAGAACATTTGCACTCCACAAGTCGCTTTCGCATGTTGCGCAAGTGGTACTCGTAGATGGGTATGGATGGAGACTCAATCAATGTCCCCCAGAATGACAAAAATTTCTTCCAGTCTTCGTCTGTGAAGGCACCCTTGCAGTGCTTCATAACATTCTGTTGTATGTGCCACCTGCAAAGAAGCCTGGAGGCATCTGGAAATACTTTAGCACACGCGCCCATAAGGGCTAGGTCTCTATCCGTTAAAATCACACGTGGCTCCATACATTCATCCAACATTGACTTGACCCTCTCAAGCACCCACACAAAGTTATCACCCCGTTCTTTACTAACAACGGCATGCGCGATAATAAACGATTTGTTGGTAGGCGTCATACCAACAATCTGGATAAAGGGCATATTGTATATGTTTGTCTTGTACGTCGCATCGATCAGCATGACGTGGGGGAATGCACGCCACATGGATCTCGAGTCCCGATGAAGAAAGAAGATCTCTGTTACGATCTCTGTTCCGGGTTCCTCCCGTGTCTCGTAAATAAAGTCGTTGTTTATCAGTATGTTTTCTAGTGACTGCATGGGAGTCAATCCTTGTCTTTGTTCGGCTCTAATCTTCGCCACAACGTTTTGAACGTCTTTCTGAACATGAAACCTGTCGGGGTCCTGCTTCCTTATCGTTTGAAATATTTTGCGCGACTCCATTTTTGAGCTGTCAGTTGCTCGATCAGTTTCATTTCGCTTGGAGTAAACCTTCGCACAAACGCGTGGGCCGACAGGTCCTCACAAAGTTCGTGGTTATGTTCAATTTTTCCGTCTTTAATCTCCCAGGTTTCATATGTGTGGTTTCGCACAGCCAGCAGGTAAAACGGGCAACCGGTTTTTTTGCTTCCGGCTTTTCTAAGTGTTGCTGTAGTCTGGTGCTCACCACCACGATCACATTCAAGTCATACCCTCCCGGTTCTTCCCCCAGTTTTCTTTGATCGACGGGTGACAATAACGAAACCATCCGCGTTTGCTATTTCTTGTACCCGATTCTTTAGTTCATCTAAAGAGTTGAAAACCTGTAACATCGACAATAATAATAAATAATTTTAATAAATAAATAAATAATAAATAATAATAATAATATTAATAATAATAATAATAAATAATAATAATAACAATAATAATAATATATAATAATAATAATATTAATAATAATAATAAATAAATAAATAATAAATAATAAAAATAATTAAATAATAATAAAAAATAGTAATTAATACCTGCTTTTTTAAGTACGGACTGTCCTGGATGGGAGGTGTCTCACCACCATATCTACCATATCCACCATATCCTCCGTATCCACTGTATCCACCGTCTCCTCCGTATCCACCGTCTCCTCCGTATTCACACCCGTATCTATAATCCGGATACCCTTGTTGCGTCGGATAACTTGGTTGACAAGCATGGTATGAGTCATCTACAGGGGCTGTTTCATCAACAGGGGGATGCTTGTTCAAATCTAGAAACGGTCTGTTTTGTTCTCCTTGTATACTAGACACAACCTCCTCTTGCTCATTAGAATCGGGAACGCCAGACTCCTCCAAAATAAACAACTGTATCATCATTAGTAAATAATAAACTAAAACAACAACTAATTAAAATATTTAAGCTAATAACTGTTACCGAAACGCTTTTGGCCACCCAGTTGTCGCTAGAATACTGCCCGAAGACATAGTTGCCGTCCCAGTATGATGACATTTCAACACTTCGGGATGATAAGAACACAAATGCCAATTCTTTCGAAGAAGCAGAATGAATGAAATGAAATGTTGGCGGAGGATAAAACGGAACAAGAAGAAGCAGAATGGATGACAAAGAATGCACTGTATTTTGCACTTTATGTGAGACATAGACGCCTCGTATAGCTCTAGACTACCCGTATAGCTTTAAGTCACTTGTCAAACTTATAGTCAAATCAGTCACTAAAGACGCCTCGTATAGGCCTATACGAAGCGTCTTGGTGTCTCGTATCCTTTCCTCGTACAGACCTAGACTCCCCGTCTGATGTGACTGATGTGACATTGTGCTGTGTGCAGAAGCTGGTCGGAAAAGCAACCCTATACGCCTCGTATAGCTCTATACGAGGCGTCTTGAAAGGTGTGGAAATAGGCAATAAGGTGTGTAAATATGTAGACCCTTAAAAAATAGTCCATATTATATAAATAGAAATTACCATATAAAATAACTTATAGATTTTGGAGTTATCTTGTTGGAACGAATATGACTTTATCAACCAAGTATTTAATTTCATATATCGGCTCTTTCTTGATTTCCATATGTCACCCACATTTTAATAAATTAAAAGTCAACGTGATAGTTGTTGACAAGCCATTTTTGGCAAGGACTCAACTTCTGCTGAAGAACTACAAATTTAATTACTGTATGCATTGATCATCATCTAGAAAAATAGTTGGTGCAGAACTTTTTCAATTAAATTAACACAGAATTGTAATTGTTTTTTTCTTTGTCTTTAGTGTTTATGTAATTTTACCAAATTTTTTTGTTGATTTGTACTTGTATCTACATTTATATGCTTTTGGACATATTTGTAAAATGAAAAAAAAAGAGAGAGAGAGACTGGAAGTTTAAAGAGATATTTTCATAATTATGACGGAGAATTAAATTTGCGACTGATTTTGCGATCAATAGTCGCAAATCGGTCACAAAAACAAGTTGTTCACAAGTTAGTTGCGCTAGGTATTAGTGGCCGCAGTAGCAAAGTGGTCGCAAAAAGCTATTAACAGTCGATACTGTGGTCACAAATACCTGGTTTTTTAAAAGTATTGTTGATGTCCATGTGTAAGAACCCCAATTTTCAAATCTTTTATTAAGTTTATCACATTTTTTATTTATTTGATTCCTAAATTGTTAGTTAACTAGTTTTTGCCCCGCCTGCGTTGCGGGGCAATAAACCGAATATTTCTCTCTCATAACATGTATGCCTGTACAGAGGGCAAAATCGTAAATTATATTTTGAACTGGAGGTGAAATCATAATTTTAAACTGAGAGCAAAATCATAATTTTGAGCTAGAGGGAAAAACATAATTTTATTTTGAACTGTGGGCAAAAACGTAATTTTGAGCTGAGGGCAGAATCGTAATTTTGAGCTAGAGGAAAAAACAATAATTTATTTTGAACTGGGTGCAAGAACGTAATTTTAAACGGATGGCAAAACCATAATTTGAAACTGGGAACAAAATTAAAAGTGAGTTTTTGAACCAGGGGCAAAAGTATAATTTTATTTTGAGCTGAGGGCAAAAAAAGTAATTTTAAACAAAGGACGAAAACGTAATTTTAAACTGGAAATAAAATTAAATTAAAAAAAGTTGGTCCAATAGGGAAGTGCCAGGCAAGCTGCCTGGCACTATTCCCCTAACTTAGAAATGTATAGCTAGTGGAAAAAACAACAATTTATTTTGAACTGTGTGCAAAAACGTAATTTTAAATGGAGGGCGAAACGGTAATTTGAAACAGGGAACAAAATTAAAAGTGAGTTTTTGAACCGAGGGCAAAAGCGTAATTTTGAGTTAGGGGCAAAAGTATAATTTTATTTTGAGCTGAGGGCGAAAACATAATTTTAAACAAATGACGAAAGCTTAATTTTAAACTGGAAATAAAATTAAATTAAAAAAAAATTGGCCTAATAGGGAAGTGTCAGGCAAGCTGACTGGCACTATTCCCCTAACTTAGAAATGTATATGTAGGAAATTTAGGATACGAACTAGGAATCGTGTTTCACGACTTTGGACACGATAAGAGACTATACTACATAATGTGGGCTAGGCCCAATCTAAATAAAACCCAACCTAATAATTTGTTTATTAATTAGATCCATGACACAATTACATAAATAATTTATAAGACCACATAAATATTAATCTTACCGGTATATATACATACACACCATCTACATAATTCATTCGACCACATCTATATAAACCATTGAGGCTAAAGATTTATGTCAAAAGTTTCTTCCGAAATTATTAAATTCTACAAAAGGAGAAACTTAAGTCTAAGGTTTATTGGATCATTTAGAATTGATGCACGTGTTTGAATACTTTGGATTCAAATACTAAAATGGATATGTATATGGACTTAATATTGATTACGGTTAAAAGCCTAACTTAGATGGCAAGGCCCATGAATGGCGTATCGGTAATTGTATATGAAAACCCTAATATGGAAGGAGGTAAGATTAGCCTCCTCATTCTCGCCATACACTCTTTCACTCTAGAGAGAGAAATCGTGACATAAACCCAAAATCTCACGGTTATGGTGTTTTGCCTTGTGGATTCATGGTATTAAGCTACTTTCTCCAACTGGGATTGAAGGCAACCTGTTTCATTGCATTCCCACACCAGTTTTGAACCTTCAAGTCAGTTTAGGGTTTTCGCAAAGAAAACGTGAGAATGACATATAAGTTCATATGTCATTTTTATGTTTGAAGTTTGAAATGGTGAATAGATGATCATAAAGCATTTCCAACGTAAAAGTTAGGAAATTGGCGTTGAACAAGCTTGGATTTAAAGACAGTCTCCATTGACGCATGTTAGATTTCGCTTAGTGCTTGGCACGAATAGTAATTCCACATGTCTATATAGTCTTAGATCTTGTGTTGATAGCTTGCCAAAATCCGAGGTTTCAGGTCTTTATATTGTTTTTCATCTAGGGATATTATGGTTGTCCTTCTGTTGCATCCAGAATTCCAGATATATGCAAACCTAGGCACAATTAAGATATCTTAAAAGAGCTAAGATGCCAAAGACCCTGAAATGAAGAAGCTCTCTTAAAGAGTCATTCAAAATTCTTAACGCAATAATCGCACCAAAATTTGGTATTTTCCCGACCCTAGCCAAAGACAATATTGGTCGTTTTGATCGTACGATGATACATACAAGTTAACCAATGGTCTGACTTTGTAATTCAAATAAGGATGAAAACAATATACTCACCGTCACACCCCGACCGCGTTAAAACAACAAAACTGCGGCGGAAACGTCGGGGAGTGTCGTAACATAATCATTGTTTCACAACACATGGATTAAAGTTTCGTCTTATTGAATTAGTTTTACATTGTATTGATGTTCAAAAGCAAAACACAAACATATTGTCTTTCATTATTCTTAAGTCACTAAGGCCTCGTCCGATCCTATGTGAGCATGCATCCTAGTCATCATCAACATCATCAAACAACAGCACCTGAAACATATGTGAAAATTAATGTAACATTCCCAAAAATTTTATTTATATAAAATATATAAAAATTTATGTTATTAAAATGATGCATCATGGGTAAATTGACCAATGAAAATATGAGATGTTTTGGGCAAGCATAAGAACCGTTTAATAACTACATTATAAAAATACTTTATATTTTGACATACTCTGTTTTTAAATAAACTTGGTTCATAATGTAGATAAAATTATTCTCGTTCTAATGGCATATTAATTATTTTATAAAACGTTATATTTTAGAAGTTAGAAGCGCCAAAAGAGTGAAGCAGTTAAATTAATTATAATATATATATTATATAAAATAATGAAATAATTCAAAAACTAAAGATAAGTGTTAGTATACGTAAAAGTCAAAGAAAAACATAAAATAAATAATAAAAATCTTTTACTTACAAATGAAGTACTGATGAAGACGTGTCCAAACAATTTCGTGTCCTCCACTCCTTACTTCAAGTATATATATGAATGGGAGTATTTCATTAAGACCATCCCAAAAATCCTTTCTTCATGTCACTCTGTAGACTAATTCTTTTTGTGTAGTAATTCACCCCTAAATCCTACAAAGTCCTACCCCATTTTAAGTACTTTCAGTCTGACCGTCGGTTTGGGGATGGAAGGCGGTACTTAGATTGAGAGTAGTACCGAGAGCAGATTGAAACGTTTCCCAAAGACGCGAGGTAAACCGACCATCGCGGACAGAGATGATGTCACGAGGCGTCTCGTGTCGACAAATAATCTCATCGGTGTAGATTCGGGCTAATTTTTCTACCTTAAAGTCTTTTCGTATCGGCAGGAAATGAGCTGATTTGGTCAAGCGGTCGACGACAACCCAGATGTTGTCATGACCAGATTGAGTACGCGGGAATTTCATTATAAAGTCCATAGCTATACTCTCTCATTTCCACATCGGGATCTTGGGTTGTACGAGTAAGCCAGTGGGGCGCTGATGCCCAGCCTTGACTTTGGAACAAGTCAGGCACTTCGAAACATAAAATAGCGATATCCTTCTTCATGCCCGGCCACCAGTACTTGTAGCGCATGTCCTGGTACATCTTGTCGACACCGGGCTGAATAGAATACCGAGATTTGTGGGCTTCGTCCATCAGAAGTTGTCATAAATTAGTGCGCTTGGGAATCCAAATTCGGTCCAAATAATGAAAGATACCATTCGACTTATTCTCGAGATGGGCGCCATCGTTTAGAATCCTTTCCTTCTTCAAAGTTCGTTCGTTAAAACAAGCATGCTGAGCGTCACAGATGAGAGCTTCGAGATTAAACTGGGCTTGAGAATTACGAACGCTATGCAAATAGCTTTGTCGACTGAGAGCATCGGCAACGACGTTTGCTTTTCCTGGATGGTAACGGATCTCACAGTCTTAATCGTTGAGGAGTTCCACCCACCGGCGTTGACGCATGTTCAGTTCCTTTTGGTCAAAGATGTGTTGCAGGCTCCTATGATCGGTGAAGATCGTACACTTGGTACCGTAAAGGTAGTGTCGCCAAATATTTAACACAAAAACAACTGCGCCAAGATCGAGGTCGTGTGTGGTATAGTTTTTCTTGTGGATCTTGAGATGTCAAGATGCGTACGCGATAACCTTGTCTCGTTGCACGAGAACAAAACTAAGACCAAGGTTCGAGGCATCGCAGTAAACTACGAAATCGTCGTTTTCGTCGGGCAGTGAGAGCACGTAAGCACTGCAAAGCAAAGCTTTGAGAGCTTGAAAGGCTTCCTCTTGTTTAGTTCCCCAAACAAAAGGTTTGTCCTTCTGCGTAAGAGAGGTAAGCGGCACAGTGATTTTAGAGAAACCTTCGATAAATCGGCGATAATAGCCTGCCAGTCCGAGAAAAGAACGGACTTCAGACGGGTTCTTGGGTGTAACCCAACTCTTAACAGCCTCAATCTTCGCGGGATCGACATGAATTCCTTGACTATTGATAATGTGACCCAAGAATTGGACCTCCTCCAGCCAGAATTCGCACTTGGAGAATTTGGCATAGAGTAGGTTTCCGTGGAGTAACTCAAGAACCAAAGGTTTGTCCTTTTGACTTGGAATAGATCAGGATATCATCGATGAACACGATTACGAAGCGGTCAAGAAAGGGTTTGCACACGTGATTCATTAGATCCACGAAGACTGCGGGAGCGTTGGTCAAACCAAAAGGCATGACAATAAACTCGTAATGACCACAGCGGGATCAAAATGCGGTTTTGGGTATATCCTCCTCTTGAATGCGTAGTTGGTGATAGCCTAAGCGTAGATCGATCTTCGAGAAACACGTAGCACCTTGTAACTGATCAAACAAATCATCGATTCGAGGCAAGGGATAGCGATTCTTAATAGCCAGCTTATTCAACTCCCTATAGTCGATGCACATCCGGAACGATCCATCCTTCTTTTTGACGAAAAGGACAGGCGCCCCCCATGGAGAGGTGCTAGGGCGAATAAAGCCTTTATCAAGTAGTTCCTGGAGCTTACTCGAGAGTTCACGCATTTCTGAAGGAGCGAGGCGATAGGGCGCTTTAGCAACAGGGTTTGCTCCAGGAATGAGATCGATTCGGAAATCGATATCACGAGTGGGAGGTAATCCCGGAAGATCGTTAGGAAACACGTTAGGAAATTCACGAACAACGGGGACATCTTTCACTCCTGTATTCCCTTTCGTTTTCTTCTCCGCTGCTACAATACTAGACAAGAAGCTCTGCATTCCTTGCGAAGATACTTGCTAGCCTGGACACACATCATGAGTTTAAGGCCTTTCGAAGGAGTTTTGCCATACATACAAAGTTGATCACCATTAGCGAGCGAGAAACGAATCATCTTTTCGAAGCAAACAACTTCAGCACGATTTTCGCGAAGAAAATCCATGCCTACTATGACGTCAAAACTACCGAGCTGCATCGGAATAAGGTCGATAGGGAAGACGTGATTGTTGAGTTCAAGCGTACAATTACGTAGAACAGAATTGACAGCGACGGTTCTTTCGATGGCAACTTCAACATCGAACGTCGAGGATAGATGGGCGCACTTACGATTAAGGAGCTTTTCGAATTCAAATGATACAAAACAGTTATCGGCTCCAGTATCAAATAAACACAAAGCATATATACCATTCACAAGGAACGTATCATTGAATTGTTGTCTGCGTGATCCTGACGGGAGTTGATGTTGAAAGCACGTTCGCGGGCTGCTGGCTGCTGCTGCTGCTGTTGTTGTTGTTACGGCTGCTGCTGGGGCTCTTGCTTCACTACCCTGTTGGGGCACATGTTTGCAAAGTGGTTGGGATCACCACATGCAAAGCAAGCTCGAGCGTGAGCTGCGGGTGCAGAAGCTGCTTGATGGCCTTGAGGAGCAGGAAGTAGAGCTTGTTGAGCAGGAGCTTGACCTGGAGCTTGACGTGGACTTGTTCGGCAGTTTGCGGTGAAGTGGCCGTACATATTGCAAGGGACACAGAACCGGCATGCGAGACCCACCCGGTGATGGTAAGTACAAGTAGGGCAAAGCAGGTGTGGTCTAGTGTATGCGCGCTTGGCAGGCGGTGCATAGACCACAGGTGCCGCTACTTGGCGGTGTTGAGGTTGCGGTGGTGCTGGTGTTATTTGGAGCGGAGCTGCAGTAATCGCACAGTTCTTGTTGCTGGAACTGCTGTTGTTCTTCCTCTTACGGCGAGAGAGCTTGGATGACTGTGGTGCTGCAGTGGTTTCAGCGGTGGCAACGGCTGTGACTTGATGCAGATTCTTGGAGGTTTTGTCGAAATAACCCGCCCTGACTAGCTTATCGTTTATCTCAGCGGCGAGCAGGTAGGTTTCCTCGATTGTTGTCATCTTTGCAGCCTGAACAAAATCTGCGACGCAGTCCGGAAGAGCACTGATATACTTCTTGATTGTGATATCTGGGTTGGTAACCTGACCAGGGCAGATAATACTCAACTGCTTGAAGCGAGTAGTTAAACCAGCGTTATCTCCGCCATCCTGCTATATGTGCGAGAATTCATCCTCAAGCTTTTGGAGTTCATGGGGAGGACAGAACTCTTGCATCATTATGTTCTTCAACTCGTCCCAAGACAATCCGAAAGCTGCGTCGTTTCCTCGTTTGTTCCTCTCGGTCGTCCACCAATCAAGAGCGCGGGACTGGAAGACGCCGGTAGCATTGACGGTGTGCAGGTTTTCTGGATAGCCACTCTGGCGCAGGGTGACTTTGATAGAATCAAACCATTGAAACATGGCCGTAGGACCATCTTCGCCGGTAAACTCTTTTGGATCGCAGGCTTTGAACTGCTTGAAGCTAAAAGTGGCCTTAGGAGTATCAGTCATGGACTCTTCCGAGGACTTGCTTGCATTCTCGTTCAGTTCACTGACGATCTGGGGGATGACTTTCGCCATTTTCTTAGAGACGAGAGCGGCGATGCGTTTGTCATCATGGTTTCGGCGAGCTGCGCGCGAGTGGAATGATCCAAACGACGACATTGTCTGCAACAGACATCGCCATAGGACTCAAACACAATTTTGATTAATCCTAGTATAGACTAGCGATAAGCCATAAAGCTCAGGAACACGTATTCACATAAACACAGAATCACATAAGCACATAAACACATAAGCACATAGCATATAAACTAACCTAAGCACATATGTTGCACGTATTCACTTATCCTTCATAGCACGTATAGCGATTAAGTATAACGATTGCGATTAGCGAGTAGCGATTGCAAGCATAGACCAGCAATTTGTTTGTGTGGTGTGTGTTGTGCATGATTGAACGGAGCGAGAAATGCGAAATCGAAATCATCAGTACCACCGTACTGTTTACCTCAAAACGCAAACAAATAATCATATAAAACACATAAGTTCACATAAAATCGATAAATCACAGAGTCAGCGCCGACAATTTCCAGAATCAAATAGAAAATCGAGGATAGATTGTCTTGGGTGTGTGTAGACATTGACTACCCAAAGTGGTTCGATGTGTTGACACGTGTACAAAACCCTAATAAAGTCAAACGTTGACTATGAATGACTAATTTTGCGAAAAATCAAAAACTTTGATTATGGAAGGACCGGAAGTGTAACAACCCTCAGTAAAACCAACACTCTCAAATATTTTCGACACCATATTATATTTAAAAATATCCCAATATGTCTTTAAATACACCCCGTATGTGAAAACCGAGCCCGAAATATGTTATAGTATTTAAAATAAATTAAAAACAATAAAAATTAAGTTGAGGCGGGCCGCGTAGACCCACCCCAACCATTCACGCGGGCGGTATCAGGGTTGAAACGTGATATCGTTGATTTCTTTAGTTCAAGCGGGCCGCGTAAGCTTAAACTTACCCTTACGCGGGCCGCGAGAGATCAACAAACGTGGAGACATTAGAGGCCGACACGTGTCGACATCGTGGCGGACCTACCTGATGACCGGGACAAGCTACGCGTTGACCGGATGTTGACGCGGGCCGCGTAAGGCCTTGCCTACTCTTACGCGGGCCGCGAGAGGACCAAGTTCAGCAACTATATAAAGGAGCCATCGGATTTCATTTCAGTTCGTTCACAATTCATTTCTCAATCTCAAATTCTGAATTATAGGCTTTAGAAAGCTGGTATTAAACCCCTAATTAGCGAGGTTCTGCTCCGTTGTAAGTATTATAACCCCGGTTTCATAGTAGATACACTGCCCGATTGATTTTGGGTTCCGTAATAACTGTCGTGGTTCTGCCCGACGTAGTTGTTGGAATACCGTCTCGGGGAGGGTATCATTAATATTTTCAAAGGGTTATGATACTAACCAATGTACATTTGTATAAATTATAGATTATATCCTGGAAACCCTTACGCGAAGTCTAAGATAGCAATGTGAGTAATTTTTTTTTTGTAAAAACCTTTTTGTGAGTTTATCCTCTTTTTGATAACCTTTTTGTGAACTGTTTTACAAAACCTTAAATGCTTAATAATGTAATTAAGCAGTGATTGAGTCTTTGTAGTTCTTCAATTACTGTCGGTATGTTGGGGTTTTGTATACAAAATTTACTACACTGTGAGTAGTAAGTCGGGATGACAATACGTTACCATTGGACAATGAGTTAGCCAATGGGTAATATGACCCACAAGTCAGGATTGACAGTACTAATGGAGTAATTGTGTAGAAATAAACAATGTGATCGCTCTCAATACTGTTCACTGTGACTTTTTATTTAAACTTGATTAAACTGGGATTCACTCACCAGTATTTTCCACTGACAAATGTTTTTAAAACGCGTTTCAGGTAACACAATGTGACAGCCCATTAGTAAAAAAAAACCAGCTGAAGAGCACTGAAGGCTTGGGAAAAATGTGGCTATAAAAGTTACCTAAAAGACGATGTTTTAAATTCAATAAAATAGGGTTTATCCCTATAAACGTATTGTAATAAGAAACTTGGGTTTTGCCCATGTAATTATTAATATTAAATATGGTGGTTTTACTCTGATAAACATTTCCTAACTACGGTCCTGATGTAATTTCCGCTGCCAAATTAAAACAACCTGATACCACCGTCACTGAGTTCGCGTCCGTCCGTACCCGGGGGTCAGGGATCGGGGGTTGCGACAGGAAGTGTTAGCATGCTTAAAATAAGTTTCTGAATAACCTCTTACGGTATTCATATTCACAAATGAGCCGCTTACAAGGACTTTAAGTGCACACTTTGGCCTTCGGGTCTGTGCTCTCGCTTCAATTTGAGCGATCGGCACGCATCCTTCCAGTCACAGTGTGACCTCAAGTCGTTGGAGTCCGTTGAGACTTTGGTGAGAGTTTTGCTAAACTATAATAAAGAGCGGAATAAGTCATCAAGATTCAGGTTTCACCCCTAACTTAATGACTATGTTTCCTGTGTTGATGAAGTAGAGGGGAAAATTTGCGTCAAAGTATGGATTTCACTCCTGATTCAACGCAAATTCTCGTGTTTATAGTCAAAATAGTGAATCGAACAAATGATCTGGTCGAGAGTTTGCGGTTTTCACACCTAATCTTAACCAGATCATCCGTTTGTGTGTATGTCCAGCCTTAGGAAAGGTTGATCTTACGCAGAACTGTAGTATGCGATGTTTGCGCAAGAGTGTAGGGTACAGCGAGTGCGGGCGATAGACAGCGGGTAAGCTCGTACAAGACCCACACTGGGTATGCACAAGTCGGTCCGTTGGTACTTAGACTATAGACCAGGTCGTTTCTAAGACATCGACCCGGACTAGGTCGAGTCTCGCCTAATTCCCTATAGTTATGGCTCTGATACCAATCTGTCACACCCGAACCGATGACGGAAACATCGGTGCATGGCACTGAGCGAAACAGATTGTCCAAAAGAAATTCCATAACAACTACTTTACCGAATAGTTAATATTATGTCCCATACCATAACCTATTAAGCAAATCAGTTATTACAGACAGCGATATCTCAAAGACGAATAACATGTTCCGACAACTCAGATTTAAATAAAAATAAATTGTCTTTGTTGGTTTCTTGACTTTCCTAAGCTCGATTCCATCAAATAGAAAGCAAGCATCCTAAGCAATCAAACACCTGTCACATACGTTAAAATAGAGGTCAATACACATAGTGTAAAGGTGATAATACAAGTTTAATAGATATAATAGAGTTCGAAATCATTTACGCGTAACCAGCATGTAAGATGTATAATGCGAAGCTAGTAGGTTATCGACAATGAAATATGCACAGACTAGACTGTGAGTTGTAGAATGCGCAACACATATCACCACCATGACATGTGAGAGGTAACCTTAACAGCCCTTGTCCACGACAGGTGCTGAGTCCAAACAAATAGTACTATCGTTGCTAAGGCGTCAGGCAACAATCACTGTGTTAACATAACATACAAGCATTCATCGAGTAACACATAACATGCAATAACGGTCAGCGTATAAATAGTGTTTGCGTTGTGTGATTGATGTGAATTAGAATAAGTAACGTATGTAACACCCAAAAGTGCGATAAGCAAAAAGGGTTCGAGTAAACTCACAGCGATGGAAATGGATTGAAGGGAGCGCTAGAGTGATTAGCCTCACAGCGATCGGATGACCATTTGGTCGGATTGACATTCGTTTGGTAAGGATGTGTTTGTGTATGATGGCTTTGAAGTTTTCGTTGTAGCATTTTGAAAATAGGGAAGTATCTCTACCCTTCAGGTCGATCGATCGAAAGGCCGTTTGATCAGATAGCGATCTGATTGGCAAGACACTCAGTGAGAACAAGTTCACAGCAGGATGGTCACTCGATCGGATAGCAATCTGATCGGATGGCAATCCGTTAGAACTAACTTAAGCATTGAACATGTTGAAAATTGTTTAAGTGTTGAACCTCAAGTGTAATCCGATCGAATGGCAATCCGATCGGACGGCAATCCCTCCCAACGAATCCTATCGTTTTGAACTTGATTATTTTGAAAGTTTGCGGTTTGTTCGAGACGGTTTGACAACCTACTAAACAACAGAACCTCGTCAAGTCCCAAGTCGTCCGATCGAACAGGAATCACCCAAATCCGATCAGTTTACTGGTTCGTAACGGTTGTTCTTGTTTAACCCGAAATCGGTTGTCTCTTTGATTGTAACCAGATCTTGAACCAACTCATCACTAAGAAAGAGTGGAAGATCGGAACGAGCTTCGATTCTATCGGTTTTGAGTGCATTGAGTGTAAAAGAGTTGAAAGAAAGTTGGAAAACCGTCTTCCAATCCTTTTATCTTTGAAAATGTTTAGATCTATGCGAAATCGTTGTTTATTCATGTGGAAATCTTTCAGATCTAAGCTGTTCTTGGTGGAATGAAGCCAAATCTTGAGGTTCATAAGAACTCCATGATGATGTCATCCTAAAACACCTCAAATCCATTGATTTCACGGTTAAAAGTTAAGATTCAAAGATGAAAATGATGAAGAGGTGCGTGTAGATCATAGAAGTACAAGATTAGAGTTGAAAACTTACAAGAATCGCGAGAAATCGAGAGAAAGAAGACTTGAGTGCTTCTGGTCGAGTGAGGGAGTTGTCACATCACAAGTGATGTGGCAGTGGCAGGAGGGTATTTATAGGGTTTCCAAAAGAGGAAAGTGCATAAGTGTCGGATTGGCCACCGATCGGATGGCGGTCCGATCGGATGGCGGTCCGATCGGATGGCAATCCGATCGGATGGCCACTCGATCGGTTGGCCATTCGATCCAGGTGTCCGGCGTGTTGAGTTTTGTCGTTTCATTTCGCGTGTTGAGCGTTGCGTTGCGATGCGATTCGAGTGAGTGATGCGATAGTATTACCCAATTGTTACACAAATAACCTAACTACTATATCTAACATACAATCAGTATAAATAACCTGTGTTTAGAGTTTGCGATTAGATTGCGATTGCGATTAAACACCTCAACATAAACATAACATGCACAAGTAACACATAAAAGCACACACACATAAAACAATATCCAGAACACATAATTCGAGTTGCGAGTGCGGTAGCGATAGCGATTAGCGATAAACAAGCGATTAAACTTCGATTATTAATAGATACTCCACATAATACAACTAAAGAGATTAAATAAAATATTCGATTACATGTCAAAAGTACGATTTAACTGTCAAGAAAGGAGTGACAGATCGCAATTAGCAATCTTTTCTTCCTTTGACTTTGACTTGTACTTTGACTTTTCAAAAAGCGGGTTGTTACAATGGTGGTGTTCAATTGTGTGGAATTCCAGACATTCTTCAAGTGGACTTCATATTGAACAAACTTGAGTCCCACGAACATCTTACGAATACACTTGTCATGTCTGTTTCTTGACAAGTTTGTATACCTTTATCAAGTTCGTAGGTCATACGACTTTATGATAAATTGACTTAAACGTCTATGTTGTTTGATAAGTTCGTCTCTGTTAAATGAAGTTGGGCCATACGGACTTGCATCATATAAGTATACCTTATGCAAGGTCCGCATGGTTTGTAATTGCTTAGTTAGGTCATTTAAAAGAAAACAGTCTTGTTTATTTATTTAAAAAAGTTAACATGCAATTCAATAGCAAATAGTAATTAACATTATATCATAACAACCGTAAGTTACGGTGGACTTCAAGTTGTTACGGCAGTTGTTGTTTGAGTTACGGTGAGGAAATGATCAAAATCAAGTCCACCGTAAATTACGATGAGACCGTAATTTACGGTGACAAGTTGATTGTTTTGCCTTGTTTCCAATGTCACATGTTATGTATATGCTTCCAAAGTCAGCCAAGCCCATGTTGATGATGATGATTGATATTGGGCCCCTATCTCTGCGTCCAAGAAGTCCAGCATGTGATGTCTCCCAAAATAATCTGCACTCATGTGCCGTTAAGTCCGAGCGAGGCTTCCTAAAATTCCCCCACTCTCACACATCTAGACGAGGCTTCCTAAAAGTCCCCCTATCATTTTCAAAAGCATGCTAATTCTAGGATTTAACAAGTATTCACACACAAGTTCTATTAACACACAACGCACACCGCCACTCAAACAATGAAATATCAATAACAATCATGTGTGGCTCAAATCCTCACCAAGAAAAGACTAGGAATGGGTGTCGGTGTGTCAAATGGCACAATATCAAGTTTTCAAATTTTAACAATTTTCGCTCGGATTTACAAAATTTTTAAAACTCTCAAAAATTTTCGCAGATTATTTTGGGAGACATCACATGCTGGACTTCTTGGACGCAGAGATAGGGGCCCAATATCAATCATCATCATCAACATGGGCTTGGCTGACTTTGGAAGCATATACATAACATGTGACATTGGAAACAAGGCAAAACAATCAGCTTGTCACCGTAAATTACGGTCTCATCGTAATTTACGGTGGACTTGATTTTGATCATTTCCTCACCGTAACTCAGACAACAACTGCCGTAACAACTTGAAGTCCACCGTAACTTACGGTGGAACCGTAAGTTACGGTGGAGTCTGCGGAAATTTTGTAACTGCCTCATTAAAATCAGTTTTATGGTGTCTTTTCAAGTATTCTCATTTTTGGTCGGTTATTGGAGACACTAGGGGCGAATTTGGCTGTTCTTGCTTGGTTGTAGACAATTTCTATCATTCGGTTTATGTTTTCGATTCATATGAACACTAAACTTGTTGTTATGATGATTAACCAAGCTATGTCCGGCTAAACTTATGGTGATCATCCTGAATTGAAGGTTTGTCTATGACTTTTGTGTTTGGATTCGTATTTCTAGAATAATAGACTTGCAATGCATTTGTTTATTATGGTGTGTGAATGTTTGTTTGTAAATTGTTGATTGATGTTATAATCATATCCTAAATCGTACGTTCTTGGTGCCGTTGGCAATCGAGATATCACGGGAGGGATTAGGGTTGGATATTAATCAATTGGTTATCGGGTAACAACCTCGCGTTTTCATAATCCGAGTACTTAGTTCCCTTTTATCGCAACAAACAATCATACATGAATCATGTCTATGTGATTCTTTCTAGTGAATTTAACACAATTGTCAAAAGCAAACCGGAAGTTTAGGATGATCGCTTTCTCTTAATCTGCTTAACAACCAATTTTGATTTGCAATTAGTTATTAATTTAGTTTTCTAAAACAACAATCCAAATCATTGATCTTTATTTTCTGCAAGTTAGGTTAATTGTAGTTTAATCGCAAGGCTATAAAAACAACACACTTTCCACATACTCCCTGAGTTCGATACCCATTTACCACTGTCTATAGTTGTTATTGGGATTAAATTTGCGTGTACCACGACAAGCACGTCAAATTTTGGCGCCGTTGCCGGGGAGTAGTGCGCAACGTGTGTCAGTTTGTTAGTTTTGCTTTGTTATTTTCGGGTTTACACTGGTGTGTTTAGTGTGCAGGTTCTACTGGTGCATGCATACTAGAGGTTCTCACAAAGCTTCACCATTGTCATTCGATCAGGAAATCGAAAGAACGCTAAGGCAAAACAGAGTTTTACTACGAGAAAATAGAATTATTGGTTCACCCACTTCACCCATTACACCAAGAAACATCATGGACGAAACACAAGTACCACCTACAACGGGTCAAACGACCTCATCATTCATACCTACTTCCACACAACCATCACCAAACACAACCATACCAAACATCACTACAATGCCTACTCCACTTCATGATACTACACCATCCAACACCACACAACCGATTACTACTCAAGTCGAACCCAGTTTGACCTTTAGCCCATCTACTACGATTCCACCACTCACTCATTTCTTCCCAGTTTCAGGGCAATCATCTTCAACCTATACAGCACCACAAGGCTCAACTGTTGTCCATACCACCTCTACAGTTAGACCATCAAACCAGTCGGGTTTTCAATACTCGACTCTTCCATTTGGGCAAACTTCGGGTATAGGGGGAGATGGATATGAGGAAGGATACGAAGATTTTGAGGGCTATGATGAAGACGGGTATGCTTATGGGGGTTATGGTGATCAAGGAGATTTCGGTTATGTGCAAAGTCAAACTCAAGGGATGGCAAGTGTAGGTGGAATGCCACAATAACAACTCCTACCACAACATATTCGGCCAAGACCACAAGGGTTACAAGTGCAACGCCCTATTCCATTGCAACAAGTTCGGCCGCAAAACGTACAACCTCAATTCCAAAGGCCGATTCAACACCAACCGATGCCACAACAACAATTTCAACCACCGTTCACACCACAAGGGCATATACCAAGACCTATGGGTCCTATTCGCCCAAGGGGTCGATTGGGTGTTCCAAGAAGGCATCTTAGGGAACAAGCACGGGGAATAGAAGCACATTTTAGGCCGGTAATTACTCACAACCCTTCACCGGTGGTTATCCCTCACAACAACCAAGGGAGAACCTTTGAAGTAAGAACAAATTCTTTGCAAAGTTTGCCGAAATACAAAGGGCTAGCAACGGAGGAACCGTATTTCCATTTAGAGGCCTATGACTCAATTTACAATACTTTTGGGAGTCAAGGTTTTTCGGCCGATGATGTCAAGTTGGTCCTATTTCAGTTTTCTTTGGAGGACAAGGCAAAGAAGTGGTTCTATACTTTGCCTTCAGCATCTATTTATACTTGGGCGGAGATGCAACAAATTTTCTTAGACGAATTTTACACCGCCCAAAAGACCAACGATGCTAGAAAGGGGTTGAGAAGCTTCCAACAACAACATGGTGAGATGTTCCATGAGGCATTTGAACGTTTCAATATAATGATTAAAAATTGCCCTCACCATGGGATTGAACTTTGGGAGTTGATGAATGCCTTCCATGAGGGGTTGAGTGCCGAGGATGCTCGAGATTTAATGTCCATTACCGGTGGGACTTTTGGCACAAACTATGAGAATGACGATTGGGAGTTCTTAGAGAATATGGCAATTACATCAAAAAGAAAAGCTCAAGCATCGAGAAGAGCCCGACCGGCCATTGCCCGACCTCAAGTGCACGCAATAGATGATGGTAATGTTCAAACTACTAACCAAATTTATGATGTGTGTGCTTTGGCAATTACATCAAAAAGAAAAGCTCAAGCATTGGGGGGTTTCTTTAGGCCGGATTCTTTGATTGGGCCGCCATCTTGACTTGGAGTTTTTGATTGGGCCGCACATATGAGCCAAGGAAAAGAACACACTCAACAACATCATCATTGTTTTTGGCAGCGGACATCTAGTCAACATATTCTCATTATCATCACATGCCAGCCGCCATATTCACAAGGAGAAGATCAAGTCACGTGTGAAGGGACTTAACGGCACATGAGTGCAGATTATTTTGGGAGACATCACATGCTGGACTTCTTGGACGTAGAGATAGGGGCCCAATATCAATCATCATCATCAACATGGGCTTGGCTAACTTTGGAAGCATATACATAACATGTGACATTGGAAACAAGGCAAAACAATCAGCTTGTCACCGTAAATTACGGTCTCATCGTAATTTACGGTGGACTTGATTTTGATCATTTCCTCACCGTAACTCAGACAACAACTGCCGTAACAACTTGAAGTCCACCGTAACTTACGGTGGAACCGTAAGTTACGGTGGAGTCTGCGGAAATTTTGTAACTGCCTCATTAAAATCAGTTTTATGGTGTCTTTTCAAGTATTCTCATTTTTGGTCGGTTATTGGAGACACTAGGGGCGAATTTGGCTGTTCTTGCTTGGTTGTAGACAATTTCTATCATTCGGTTTATGTTTTCGATTCATATGAACACTAAACTTGTTGTTATGATGATTCACCAAGCTATGTCCGGCTAAACTTATGGTGATCATCCTGAATTGAAGGTTTGTCTATGACTTTTGTGTTTGGATTCGGATTTCTAGAATAATAGACTTGCAATGCATTTGTTTATTATGGTGTGTGAATGTTTGTTTGTAAATTGTTGATTGATGTTATAATCATATCCTAAATCGTACGTTCTTGGTGCCGTTGGCAATCGAGATATCACGGGAGGGATTAGGGTTGGATATTAATCAATTGGTTATCGGGTAACAACCTCGCGTTTTCATAATCCGAGTACTTAGTTCCCTTTTATCACAACAAACAATCATACATGAATCATGTCTATGTGGTTCTTTCTAGTGAATTTAACACAATTGTCAAAAGCAAGCCGGAAGTTTAGGATGATCGCTTTCTCTTAATCTGCTTAACAACCAATTTTGATTTGCAATTAGTTATTAATTTATTTTTCTAAAACAACAATCCAAATCATTGATCTTTATT
The DNA here is from genome assembly GCA_030545235.1 of Helianthus tuberosus. NCBI lineage: Eukaryota > Viridiplantae > Streptophyta > Magnoliopsida > Asterales > Asteraceae > Helianthus > Helianthus tuberosus. Next base: position 20,758,608 of record CM060352.1, read on the forward strand.
TTCTGCAAATTAGGTTAATTGTAGTTTAATCGCAAGGCTATAAAAACAACACACTTTCCACATACTCCCTGAGTTCGATACCCATTTACCACTGTCTATAGTTGTTATTGGGATTAAATTTGCGTGTACCATGACAAGCACGTCACATAACAACAATAAATAAACAACAACCAAACAATGCGATAATGATAATGAGAAACGGGGATAAATATAATAAATGCGATAAATGCGAGACTCAAGCCCACAGATGAACGAATCTAGATGTTGTGGCGATACTAAGCAACAACCCATGGTAATGGGGAACCTTGTCAGCCTATGGATCCATGTTCGTGATGATTAGCGATACAAAACAATAAAAAAGTTAGTCAAACAAACAACAACTACCACATAATTACACATTGAGTTTTGCATGTATTTGATAAAAGAAATAACTTAAACTAAATGAAATAATGCAATAAATGACACATGACACACCCCAAAACATTTAAATTGTAAAAAAAAAAAAGATAATTAGGAAGATCTACTCACTGCTTGCGTTAACTTCAATCCGTGAAAAATACCGCACGAGAATGAGAACTTCAAGAGATACTAGCTACCCGAAAATATATAATAATGAAAATACCAACAACCAATACATAAATATATTATACAATTTAATTCCTATGGTTTGGGATTTTTGTATGAGAAATATATTTATTTACTATTAAATTTTATTATTCACAAGGCACGTCTTGTTTTACTATGGTTTCCTGGATCCCGAAAGATCCGGATGAGATAAGAGATTGTCACCTCCTGGAAGGTTAGGAGCTTTCCCGACAATATACCTTTGCAAATAATTTATGTAAAAATAAATTAATCGAATTGATAATTATTAGTTCCATCATTTAATTAATATTATTTTTAATAATTAATCGAGATACATGAAAATTATTAAAAATTTCATAACTTGTATATTTTTCTGAAAAAAAAGTCAGATTAATATTTATAAACTGTTATTTTTATGATTTCTATATTTTTAAATTATTTTATATAATATAACACGATTAAAATAAGAAAGAATTTCAAAAGATGACAAAAAAATCTCAAAAATTACGAGATCTAATTTAATATGATTATGAATCGTAAACTAGTTTCAATTTCAATAAAACATTAATTTAAGTTCAAAAGTCTCAAAATTCTACATTCAAGAACACTAAAATACAAGATATTTAATTCCGATTTTAGATGCCCTCTATCACAGAAATTGATAGAGGGGTTTGTAGATCTCGAAAAACTAAATGGAATAAACACAAGAACTACCTTGTTTGATGGAGAATAGAAGGAGATATGAGAAGATGATGTTCCAAGCCCTAGAATGAGTTCTTGCTTGAATCCACAACTTGAAGAGAGGTTTGCAAAAATTGGAGGCTAGGGTTTGCGTTTTAGAGATAAAGAACTCATTTGAAGTGGCTAGAGTTGATATGGTATACAAATGTTAATCATAAAGATATTGGGTATTTTGCCCCATTAATAGAGGTCGAAAGTCTGCAACTTATCATTTTCGTTGTTGTAAGTTACCACCAGAGCACCCTACTATGATTTCGTTGTTCGGAACTTGGTGAGATTGCTTGCCAGTGCTGGTTCAATATTCTGAATGAGCTATGAGAACAAGATTAAAGCGTTTTATTCCCACCGGTCGTATTTGTCGTCTGTTTTCGCCAGTGAGTTTTGTGGTTAAATGGTTCAACATATTTTTCGACTTTCCCCCTATTGCAACTCGAATTATTCAAGCCCATAGGGTGTAGTTTTGGCTATTTAGTTTGAGGTTAATCGAGAGACTATCGGATTGTTTTGGGTTAAGATTATGGATGGAGGGTATGTTTCTGAGTAGATTGGCGAGTTGGGTGGCTAGATCATTATTGGTCACAGCCAAGTCACCGTCTGAACTAGACATAGCAGCTTGGCAAGGTAGAGGATGAACTTTGTGATCCTAGAATCGATCACACCGCTTTAATATCATGTTGGCAATTAGAGGGAAAACATAGGGTAAAAGAAATTCTTTTTATTGCTATTGAATTTTCTGTGTAAATTACAATGTACCAAAGATCTAATTTATAACTTATTCACATAGAAGGAAAGACAATAGTGATCGTAAATTTGTGAGTTGTAGCATTGATTGTGGAGCCTAAACTAGGAAATGATGATGAGTTGATCCCTCGAATATCTTACAAAATACTTTCCTTTTTAGCAGGCCAATTTTATATCTTCGCCTTCACCTCAAACTTATCTTTCACTCCAAAAGGAACAGGAACCCCAGCACCTATGCACCTATTGGAACTCCAATTTCCAACACATCTATGATAAATCTTTCGTTTAGGAATTGTCAGAAAAATGTGGCAATGTAACCATTAGTATCTCAACACACATATCTCTTCTAAAGTCGAGTTCCATCCATCATGAGTTACGAAACCTCCAATGGCTTAATGCGACAATATCAAGACTTGTGGGGCCCAACCACATATCAATAGCCCTTTATCCTTTAGTTTATCCTTTCTTCATACTTTCCTTCTGAAACCCATCTCTCAAATTCGTCATTTGTTCGCCTAACGAACCAAATAAAGGGTACATTTGATAGCTCCAATTCCATTGCGATTTCAAAGGCTTGGTCTACCGAGGTATTAAATAAACTTCTCAAGCAACCATAGACCAAAGACCATGGCTCCCTTGAATCTAACCATTTCAAGGAATCATGCTCGTTGTTTGCAGCCTTGTTTCCTCTCTCGGCTATATCTAGGAAACTTGTGTTGCATAGAGAAACTGGACCTACACACCACACATTTTTAACTTTTGCCTTGGCAATAGCTCAATGTACTTGGGTTCCAACTCCATGAAGCTATGGTCTAATGCAAGCATTTCTTGTAGTGGAAGTAATTACTATATGAATCATGGTCTACCGTCCCCTTTCCATTCATATAATTCAAGTATATGAACATTTAGATTTTTGAAGAAAAATTTAGTCGAACTTAAATAAGTATAGGTTATGTTTTCATTTACAATTATTTTAAAACATTTAATCTGGACGCAATATATAAACATTTTGTCGATCCCCGCGAAAAAAAATTAAACCAGCACATCATGATTCTAATCATTAAAAATAAAGAGTAAATTGCAAATTTGGTCCTTTATCTATATAACTTTTTCAGGTGGTGTCCTTTGGCATAAAAATTGACGAGTTATGTACTTGTTGTTTCAAAATCTTACACGACATGTCTTTTGAGCCTAGCCTAGTATTTTTTTTTTTTTTTTGGTTAAATCTGGTCACCCAATGGTATTTTAGTCTTTTTACCAATTTATTTAATATTATTTAAAAAAATAAAACAAAATGATTTAAAATATTATTATTATTATTTTAACTATATATATATATATATATATATATATATATATATATATATATATAACAACCGCCACCGCCACCACCATCACCCTCCACCACCACCACCCTTCATCATCTACAACCACCGTCTCCAAATCAAGAACAACCGCCAACACCACCACCACTCTTCATCGTCTACAACCACAAACACCACCACCCTCCACCACCACCACCATCTCCAAATCAACTTAATAACCTAAAAACCCCTAAAATTCCCCAAACCTAAAAAACAACTCAACAACCTCGGGCCATCAACGCGTCTCTGGCCACAATCGTGTTATTCCCAAATTCTGTCGGAACATCTCCAAAAAGGTTATTACTGGAGATATTAACAAAAATGAACCCGATCGAAAAAGTTATTATCGAAAACTCTCCCGCTCAGATTTCGATGCTAAAGATCAATCTTGTCGATTCTGAACTAATCTTCCAGTCTTGAAGCTGATTTAACATATCAATAAGGTGTGATTTGATTGATAGCAGTCAGTCAACTCTGCAAAACACTAAAGAACAACGTATCAAGAAAATGCATGAGAACAAACAACGGGGTTTGAACATGATCATAGTTGCTATCTTTCTTCAGTTGTGGTGAAGAATTGAGAGAGAGTGTGTGTGTATATGTGTATGTGTGTATGTGTGTGTATAATTTTTTTATTTATAAATCATTTTTCATTTTTACACAGTAGTCCCTTAATATAATAGTTATTTTACACAATAGCTCTTAAGGAGGTGAAATGACAAGAATGTCCTCATATGTAAGGCACATGATCAGATTTAACAAAAAAAATAACTAAATTAGGCTCAAAGGACATAACGTGCAAGATTTTGAAACAATAAGTACAGAACTTGTCATTTTTTGCGCCAAATGACACCGCCTGAAAAAGAGTATATAGGTAAGGCACAAAGCTTATAATTTACTCATAAATAAATACTAGGGTAAATTACTTTTTGAGTCTCTGTGTTTTAGGGGTTTTAACCACTTGAGTCTAAAATCAAAATGTTTAACGCCCTGAGTCCCTATAGCCATTGTTCTTAACCATTTGAGTCCAAATTTCAAACACTGTTAGAATTTTTTGGTTAAGTATTGTTAAATGACCAAAATACCCTTATAGTTAAAAAAAATTATTATTAGATTTTTTTTCTCTCTCTCTCTCTCTCTCATATATATCTCTCTCCCCCTTATCTATTTCTCTCTCTCTCTAAACATTTTGCACCATTCATCTCTCTCTTATCTTTCTTTCTCTCTCTAGACCACCTGCATCCTCCACCACCACACCACCACCGTCACCACCATAGCCACAACCACCTCCGTCACCAAACCACCACCACCACAACCATAAACCTCCAGCATAGTCACCACCGTCACCGTCGCACCACCACCACACCACCATCACCAACACCTACGTCGCACCACCGCCATCACCACACCACATCATCATCATCGCCACCATCCCAAATCACATGTCCAGAATCCCCCATCTGTATGTAGATTGTAACTACTCGAAGAGCTAAAAGAATTAAAAAAAAAACTAATCATGAGTTGCCTTGGTTTATTACCTGCCCTGTTATTATGTCAAGCTCTTTACCCAAATAAGCCCTATTCTCTGCATCCTGCCATAAACTTGACAAAAACACAAATTTAATACATGAAACAATTAAGCATAAAGGTATTATCAGTCCATATCAAACAACATATGTATCAATTGATGAAATTGAATAGAAATCAGTTTAAATCGGGCTTTAGAGGAGGCAGCAATTAGGCGGTGGAGTGTTACACCGATGAAATCGTGTAAAAGAAAAGACTTACCGACCGGCGACATAGAAGGAAGCCATAGCTGGTGCAAAGCAGTAAGGCTGAAATAGGGGATCGAAAAGCAATCCATTTCGGTGGTAATTCGAACCCTTGCTTTGCATTTTCACTCAACGATACTTCTCATTCACCAACGATTTAGCAGACACAATCTGAACAAAACATTTGTCAAAAGTCCGTTACGAGATTCGACGGCCTGGATTGCTGCAACCACTTCAAGGACTGATCGTTAATCACCTCAGTTTCTATCTGTCTGTGTCTAATGGTGGTGGTGCAGTGGTGGTGGAGGGGCTACAATTGTGGTGGGGTGGTGATGGTGGTGGTTGTTTTGTTGAGAAAGAAAGTGATTAGGTAGAGAGAGAGAGTGTGTGTGAATGGAGATAGAGAGAGATATGTGAGTGGATGGAATATGTGTATGTAACATCCATCAAAATTCGGGTCTCCGAAATCCGACCCGGATTGTAAAACCGGACCCTTATAAAAAAAATAAGTATTTTAATATATTTTTTAATTAATCGTCACATATCGCGTTGGATTAAAACCGAATGAAAAACGTTAACTTTAACAAGAAACTTAGTTAGTTTGGTTAGATTTATACAAGGGAAGCCTTAACGAAGTTAGATTGGTTAGTTAAATAAAGTTACAAGTTAACGGGTTGTTTTTGTGATTTATGCAAACTATAAAAGTAAAACAAATCAACTAACTAGGTTAGTAAACCCAGTTAACTCAGTTAGTTATCTTTATAAGGACTTAACTAACTAGGTTAGCAAACTCATGTCACACCCCCAAAATCCACCTGCGGATTATCACCGCTTGGAGGCGTGACTGACCAGGATCAAGCCACCAATCATATTGAACAAGCATGTCAGTAATAATAAAATCCAACACAATACAATTGGTGTCCGAACAAAACATAGTTTAAGTTATCAGCGGAAGCAAATAGTTCAAAACCCAAATCATAAAGTAAAAGTGTTTAAGTTTATCATGAACACTCAATGTCCATGCTCCAAAACGATTCTCCCCCATGCAAGCTCCTGCTAAACCTATTGACCTGCAAAGCATGTAGTAACGAGTCAACAACAAAGTTGAGCGAGTTCACAGTTGGGTGTTTGTTTTAAGTTGTTTCGAAAAAGGTTTCCTTTATCTGGCATCCCTGCCGTGGGGGTTACCCCATAGTTGAAAACATGTTTTGTTTATTCCCGTTTACTCTGGCAATCCAGCCGTGGGGGCTACCCCATGTTTAATTATCTGGCTCTCTGGCCGTGGGGGCTACCCCATGTATACACTAGACTCGTTACCATATCGACTGCTGACTGTAGTCATGTTTATGTGCCCTGAACTGTCAATGTCTATCATCATTGACGTGCCCAGATCCATTAGTTCACGCCCGTCCTCTGCGGCACGGTGTGAGGCTTGTCAGACCTAAATAGCGCTATCTAACTAATGACCCGCTCGCCATTGGCCCGGCGATTAAGTCGATATAAAAAGGAGGGACTTCGTGATAGAGTTTTGGTCTAGTAAAAGTTAACTGTCCGTGAGGACGAGGAATTATATTCCTGAATCCGTACTGTCCTACCCAAGAAAGGACGAGGAATCCATATTCTTTAACCCATTCCCAACCCCTGGGAATCCCATGCTTTGTAGAAAGTGTGAACTCACCTTGGTTTGCTCGGTATGCTTAATTATATGATCCAATTCAATCAACTGACCCTAATGTCGTTATCATAGAGTAGTCAGTTTGGCATAAATAATTATTTACACATCGTTGCACATATGTCAGCAATTACAGTCATGTTTACCCCTTTCAAGTTGACCACCCCTACTCAGCCTGTATGTAAATCAACTAGTCATGCAGTTATCTTATCACCAATCCGAACTAACATGTAGCACAATTATGTAGACAAACAATATTAAAGTGCACACGATATACCAACACACTCAATTCAACATACTGTACCGAATCGGCCCACTTGAAAAGGGTCTTCGGCCCATGTACAGTTTAGTCCACAAACTACACCAAACTCATTTAACATATTAGGGTCAACATATATGTGTTTACTTGTATGGCAACTATTATGTGAATCATTAATTGTCATATGTTCTAGCGGTCCAATAGAATGAAATAGTGTGTTTGTCACATTCGAGTATAATCAACACTTGTCAGAGAGGTCACATGCAATAGTTAGGCTCAAAAATACATTATTCAGTTTGGTGGTTTCAATAATATGCAAGTTGATAAAGTGTTGGTCAAATTAAAACTAAAGTGGCGGCCCAATATATTGTTTTGTGGTAAATTTGTGTCTGATGAAATTACCAAGTAGAACCATGTGCATGAACCGAACTCTAGACAAAATTGTAAAGGCCCAAGGTTGTTCACGTGAAACATTGAGCACATTCAATGAGTGTCAGTTCATGCCTTGAATTCAGAATTGTAGAGGCCCAAGGTTACCAAGTAGAATCAACCATCTACTCGGTTTATACTTCAATAAGAGTATTCATGTTTCTAAGTATTAACATATTATCATTATCCACATATAACCATGCTAATCCCTACAACTCTAACCCTTAACAACAATTGTTACCCTAATCATTCTTGAAAGCATGTATGTTATGTAAGACGTGCATGAACCCTACATGCCATTTAACAATCTCAACAATCAGAATATTAAACAATAGATTTCTATGACATGATCCCAACTAACAAGTAATCACAAACAAACATAGCTATAAATCAAATCGTTCACCTATGCATGAGATCTTATAAGTCTAATCCGTACGTATCAAAATCAAGTAGTTGAAAATTAAACAAACATGAACTGAACTCACTAACCGGAAGTCCTGGTTGAACAAGATGATATTGCGAATGGGAGGGGGTTTTCTCCTGTTTGCCGTACGTAGGGTGTGGAAGAAGAAATAGGGTTTGATATTTGTGTTTTAAAGGTTTACGTATAGAAGTCTACATAATGGAAAATACTAAAGCAGTTGGGCCGATCCATAACCTGTCTTGGGCTATTTAACTTGGGCCGAAAAAAAAAACAATACACACAAATGTAATGCACACTATATATATATATATATCACACTTAGCACTCACCATATAAAACATACCAACCACAATACGATTTAACATCATACAAACGTGTACAGTTGTGAACAAACAAGTCGTGTGAACAAACAATCTAAACAATTAACGTGCAATAATGCGAAGATGGAATCTCAGAAACTCGAGTTGTCACATTATCCCCCACTTGAAAGAAATTTCGTCCCGAAATTTAGCATGCGGTTACTGAGGAAGCTAGTTGTGTTGTGTTGTTTACTGGTTTTCCTGGGGTGTCACATCATCCCCCCGTTGATTTGGAATTTCGTCCCGAAATTCTGTAGTAGCTTCAGCCTCAGTAGTGGTTGCACTGCTTCCGAATAACTGGGGATACTTGAGTATCATTTGATCTTCTCGTTCCCAGGTAAACTCTGGGCTACGACGGGAGTTCCAACGAACTCGAACAAGAGGTATTCTGGTGTGCTTGAGGACCTTAACGTCTCGGTCCGTGATTTCAACTAGTTCCTCGACGAATCGCAACTGATCGTCGATAGTGAGCTCCTTCAAAGGAACTATGAGGGTCTCTTCTGACAGACACTTCTTCAGATTCGACACGTGGAAAGCGTTGTGAGCTGCACTGAGTTCTGCGGGCAGATTTAGTTTGTAGGCCACCTTGCCTATTTTCTCAATGATTTCGAACGATCCGACATATCGCGGATTGAGCTTGCCCCGTTTGCCAAAACGAACCACACCCTTCCAGGGTGAAACTTTGAGTAGCACTCGATCCCCAACTTAGAACTCGAGTGGTTTCCGGCGCTTGTTTGCGTAGGCTTTCTGACAATCACGAGCTGCCGCCATGCATTGCCGTATCTGAGCAATTCTTTCCGTTGTGTCCACTACAAGTTCTGGACCCGTGATCTGACTATCACCCACCTCTGCCCAACAAAGAGGTGATCGGCATTTACACCCGTATAATGCCTCGAATGGAGTGGCTTGAATGCTGGTGTGGTAACTGTTGTTATACGAAAACTCCACCAATGGAAGGTGTTTCTCCCAGCCGTTGCCAAAATCAATAACACATGCCCGCAGCATGTCTTCTAAGGTTTGGATGGTGCGTTCAGACTGCCCATCTGTTTGCGGGTGGTAAGCTGTGCTCATAACTAATCGTGAGCCAAAATATTTGTGCATCGCCTACCACAGTTCTGAAGTAAATCGTGCATCACGATCATAGATAATAGAGGTTGGCACCCCGTGCCTCGAGACAACTTCTTTGAGATATACGTCTGCTAGAGTAGAGAACTTATCCGTTTCCTTGATAGCCAAGAAGTGTGCAGACTTTGTGAGTCGATCCACGATCATCCAAATAGTATCATTTCCACGTTGAGATCTAGGCAGGCCAGTAACAAAATCCATGGAAATTTGCTCCCATTTCCATTGTGGTATCTTTGGTTGTTGGAGTAGGCCTGAGGGTTTCCGATATTCAGTCTTGACTCTCGCGCAAGTCAAGCACTTGCTAACGTAAGTTGTTATGTGAGCTTTCATGCTAGGCCACCAATATGTAGTTTTCAAATCGTGGTACATCTTATCCGAACCAGGATGTACTGAGTAGCGAGACTTATGAGCTTCATCCATTACAAGCTCGCGTAAGTTGCCATAGAGTGGAACCCAAATGCGCCCTGTAACGTAGTAAGCGCCGTCTTCCTTTTGTTCTAACCGTTGCCTTGAGCCGCGTAGGGCTTCAGCCTTGACTTTTCGGGTTTCAATGCTTCTACCCAAGCATCTCGTATCTGATAAGGAAGACTAGACTAAATAGTGAGTTGCAACGCTCGTCCACGCCTAGGTGTAGTATCCTTTCGACTGAGGGCGTCGGCCACCACATTGGCTTTGCCCGGATGGTACTTGATGCACATTCGTAATCATTTAAAAGCTCGACCCATCGACGCTGACGCATGTTCAATTCCTTTTGCTAGAAGATATGCTCGAGACTCCTGTGATCGGTGTAGATGGTGCACTTGGTACCGTACAGGTAATGTCTCCATATCTTGAGTGCAAAAACAACAGCTCCCAGATCCAAATCGTGTGTAGTGTAATTCCTTTCGTGAATCTTAAGTTGGCGCGAGGCGTAAGCAATGACCTTATCCCGTTGCATCAGCACACACCCAAGACCCTGAATGGATGCGTCGCAATAAACCACAAAATCGTCTGTGCCCTCGGGAAATGAAAGAATAGGCGCGCTACAAAGTCTATCCTTTAAGTGCTGGAATGCTGATTCCTGTGTATTACCCCAACGGTAGACAACGCCTTTCTGAGTTAGTGAGGTGAGGGGTTGTGCAATCTTGGAGAAGTCTTTGATGAACCTTTTATAGTAACCCGCCAAACCCAAGAATTGGCGGATTTCTGTTGGTGTACGGGGTGCAGGCCAGTTCTTGATCGAGTCTACCTTGGATGGATCAACATGAATCCCATCCTTGTTTACCACGTGGCCTAAAAAGTGGACTTCACGAAGCCAGAAGTCGCATTTTGTAAACTTGGCATACAACTGTTCTGTTCGAAGGAGTTCCAAGATGAGTCGTAAATGCTGCTCGTGTTCCTCCTGACTCTTAGAGTAGATCAGAATGTCGTCGATGAATACAATCACAAACTTATCCAAGTAAGGCTTGACACTCGGTTCATAAGATCCATGAAGACTGCAGGCGCGTTTGTTAGCCCGAATGGCATGACCAGAAACTCGTAATGGCCGTAGCGAGTTCTGAATGCTGTTTTGGAGACATCCTCGTCCCGGACTCTCAGTTGATGGTAGCCTGACCTCAGGTCAATCTTTGAATAGTAGCTCGACCCTTGCAGCTGGTCGAACAAGTCGTCAATGCGTGGAAAGGATAGCGGTTCTTCACGGTCACCTTGTTCAGTTCGCGATAATCTATGCACATGCGGAAGGTACCGTCTTTCTTCTTCACAAATAACACGGGAGCTCCCCAGGGCGAAGAGCTAGGACGAATAAAACCCTTTTCCAAAAGTTCTTGTAATTGCTTGAACAGTTCTTCCAGCTCGGTTGGAGCTAAGCGATAAGGTGCTCGAGCTATGGGTGCTGCTCCAGGAACTAGCTCGATCTGAAAGTCGACCTGGCGATGAGGTGGTAGCCCAGGTAAGTCTTCAGGAAACACTTGAGGAAAGTCGCGTACAATTGGAATATCCTCAATCTTCTTCTCTTTCGTTAATGCGTCAGTAACAAGTGCTAAAATAGCGGTGTGGCCCTTTCGCAAACACTTCTGGGCCTTAAGAAAGGAGATGATGCCCACAACAACACCACTCTTGTCGCCTTGAATTTCGAGAGGTTCTTTGCCAGAATGGGGAATACGAACAATCTTCTCCTTACATAAAATCTCTGCTTGCTGTCGGGATAACCAATCCATCCCAATGACGTTGTCGAAACCATCACCACGTTAGGATCATTCCTTGTGTCACCCTGACCAATCACGAATGCACGGCCTCGGGCGCCATTGTTTCCATTGTTTCCCCCGTTATTACCCCCATTGTTGTTTTCATTTCCCTGATTGTTGTTGTTGTTCTGATTTTTTATTTAACTGGGGGCAGTCCCGCTTGAAGTGGCCTTCAGCACCACACTGAAAGCATCCCCTGTTACCTCGTTGTCGCTGCTGATTCTGTGGAGCGGGTGGTTGTTGTTGTTGGTTCTGATTCGCAGGTCGTGAGCTCCTGCAATCGTTAGCTTCATGACCCATTTTGAGACACCTCTGAAAACGACCCTTGTTGCACTGACTGCTGTGGTGCCTGTTGCATCTATTGCACTTTGGGTGATTTCCTCGATATCCACCCTGCCCTTGACTACCAGAAGACTGCTGACCAGGGCTCTGATAGTCATCAATCTTTCGCTGCTGTGCCTGGGGCTGAACTGAGGTCGAACCCTTGCTGGAGGTTCCATCCCATTTTCGCTTGTTGTCACTGGGAGTAGAAGAAGTAGAAGTAGTAGTAGTAGCACCGATTCGTTTAGGAAGCCTGTTCTGTCCCACTGCCTGGCCTGTGAGACGATGAGCAAGACGAGTAACATCCTGAATGGTAGCAAGGTTGGCAGAAGTCATATGACTTTGAATTTCTGGTACTAAGCCTTTGAGGTACAGCTCAATGCGCTTGATGGGAGGATCCACCATAGTTGGACATAACACTGCCAGTTCGTTGGATCGTTTCGTGTACGCTTCTATCTCTGACCCCGTCATCTTCAGGTTAAAGAACTCCACTTCCAGCTTGTGGATGTCATCACGACTACAGTATTCACGTTTGATCAGTTCCTTGAAATCATTCCATGGGGTGGCATTAGCAGCCGCCAGCCCCAGCATCTGAACTTGCGCGTTCCACCAAGTTAGCGCAGTGCCTTCGAGAGTACCAGTGGCGTACTTCACCCTACGAGCCTCAGGGAATTCACTCATTTCGAAGACCGATTCGAGCTTCTCAAACCAGTGGAGGAGTCCAACGGCCCCTTCAGTGCCACTAAAAGTACTAGGACGACAGTCCATGAAAGTTTTGAACGTGCACACAGGTGGCTGAGCGTGTTGACCTGTCGTGTGCGTAAGAGTAAACATACTTGAGCACGAGTGTTGGTTTACGAGAGTAGGATCTAAAGATCCTAGAGTAAGTGGTGATGACAGGTTATACCTCATGCCTGGGCAGCTGCGAGTGCTGCAGTAACTTGTTCAGTGATCAAAGCCGCCAACTGGGCTTGAGTTAGGTTAACGCGTCCACTCATGATCTTCATATCAAAGGAAACATGAGTGAGAAAGGTTCGCGAAAGTGCGATGACAGAAGAGAGTAAGCACACATGTGTTTCAATCAACGGTTGTTACGTTTATCTAAGCATACCATGAGCAAAGTTCTATGTAATCTAGCAAGTAGGCAATGTAAACATAAATCGTATCACCTAGAATGTTGAGTCTTGCACGTGGAGCGAAGCGTCGTTGTGGATCGTTGAGCACTGTACAGGTTATAGTCTGGTTTTAACAAAAACTTTTTCCCCTTATTAAAACCAAGTTCACTATAACCAATGGCTCTGATACCAATCTGTCACACCCCCAAAATCCACCTGCGGATTATCACCGCTTGGAGGCGTGACTGACCAGGATCAAGCCACCAATCATATTGAACAAGCATGTCAGTAATAATAAAATCCAACACAATACAATTGGTGTCCGAACAAAACATAGTTTAAGTTATTAGCGGAAGCAAATAGTTCAAAACCCAAATCATAAAGTAAAAGTGTTTAAGTTTATCATGAACACTCAATGTCCATGCTCCACAACGATTCTCCCCCATGCAAGCTCCTGATAAACCTATTGACCTGCAAAGCATGTAGTAACGAGTCAACAACAAAGTAGAGCGAGTTCACAGTTGGGTGTTTGTTTTAAGTTGTTTCGAAAACGGTTTCCTTTAACTGGCATCCCTGCCGTGGGGGTTACCCCATAGTTGAAAACGTGTTTTGTTTATTCCCGTTTACTCTGGCAATCCAGCCGTGGGGGCTACCCCATGTTTAATTATCTGTCTCTCTGGCCGTGGGGGCTACCCCATGTATACACTAGACTCGTTACCATATCGACTGCTGACTGTAGTCATGTTTATGTGCCCTGAACTGTCAATGTCTATCATCATTGACGTGCCCAGATCCATTAGTTCACGCCCGTCCTCTGCGGCACGGTGTGAGGCTTGTCAGACCTAAATAGCGCTATCTAACTAATGACCCGCTCGCCATTGGTCAGGCGATTAAGTCGATATAAAAAGGAGGGACTTCGTGATAGAGTTTTGGTCTAGTAAAAGTTAACTGTCCGTGAGGACGAGGAATTATATTCCTGAATCCGTACTGTCCTACCCAAGAAAGGACGAGGAATCCATATTCCTTAACCCATTCCCAACCCCTGGGAATCCCATGCTTTGTAGAAAGTGTGAACTCACCTTGGTTTGCTCGGTATGCTTAATTATATGATCCAATTCAATCAACCGACCCTAATGTCGTTATCATAGAGTAGTCAGTTTGGCATAAATAATTATTTACACATCATTGCACATATGTCAGCAATTACAGTCATGTTTACCCCTTTCAAGTTGACCACCCCTACTCAGCCTGTATGTAAATCAACTAGTCATGCAGTTATCTTATCACCAATCCGAACTAACATGTAGCACAATTATGTAGACAAACAATATTAAAGTGCACACGATATACCAACACACTCAATTCAACATACTGTACCGAATCGGCCCACTTGAAAGGGGTCTTCGGCCCATGTACAGTTTAGTCCACAAACTACACCAAACTCATTTAACATATTAGGGTCAACATATATATGTTTACTTGTATGGCAACTATTATGTGAATCATTAATTGTCATATGTTCAAGCGGTCCAATAGAATGAAATAGTGTGTTTGTCACATTCGAGTATAATCAACACTTGTCAGAGAGGTCACATGCAATAGTTAGGCTCAAAAATACATTATTCAGTTTGGTGGTTTCAATAATATGCAAGTTGATAAAGTGTTGGTCAAATTAAAACTAAAGTGGCGGCCCAATATATTGTTTTGTGGTAAATTTGTGTCTGATGAAATTACCAAGTAGAACCATGTGCATGAACCGAACTCTAGACAAAATTGTAGAGGCCCAAGGTTGTTCACGTGAAACATTGAGCACATTCAATGAGTCTCAGTTCATGCCTTGAATTCAGAATTGTAGAGGCCCAAGGTTACCAAGTAGAATCAACCATCTACTCGGTTTATACTTCAATAAGAGTATTCATGTTTCTAAGTATTAACATATCATCATTATCCACATATAACCATGCTAATCCCTACAACTCTAACCCTTAACAACAATTGTTACCCTAATCATTCTTGAAAGCATGTATGTTATGTAAGACGTGCATGAACCCTACATGCCATTTAACAATCTCAACAATCAGAATATTAAACAATAGATTTCTATGACATGATCCCAACTAACAAGTAATCACAAACAAACATAGCTATAAATCAAATCGTTCACCTATGCATGAGATCTTATAAGTCTAATCCGTACGTATCAAAATCAAGTAGTTGAAAATTAAACAAACATGAACTGAACTCACTAACCGGAAGTCCTGGTTGAACAAGATGATATTGCGAATGGGAGGGGGTTTTCTCCTGTTTGCCGTACGTAGGGTGTGGAAGAAGAAATAGGGTTTGATATTTGTGTTTTAAAGGTTTACGTATAGAAGTCTACATAATGGAAAATACTAAAGCAGTTGGGCCGATCCATAACCTGTCTTGGGCTATTTAACTTGGGCCGGAAAAAAAACAATACACACAAATGTAATGCACACTATATATATATATATATATATATATATATATATATATATATATATATATATCACACTTAGCACTCACCATATAAAACATACCAACCACAATACGATTTAACATCATACAAACGTGTACAGTTGTGAACAAACAAGTCGTGTGAACAAACAATCTAAACAATTAACGTGCAATAATGCGAAGATGGAATCTCAGAAACTCGAGTTGTCACATTATCCCCCACTTGAAAGAAATTTCGTCCCGAAATTTAGCATGCGGTTACTGAGGAAGCTAGTTGTGTTGTGTTGTTTACTGGTTTTCCTGGGGTGTCACAACTCAGTTGCCTCGGTTAGTTATTTGTTTAAGAACTTAGTTAACTAGGTTAAGTTTCATTGCTAGTGTTATATAATATCTAAACTAACTAGGTTAGTGTAATAAGTTAATGCAGTTAGCAGATTGTATCAATTTAAGGGACCAGAGTGTTATTACAGAACTTGTTTGATAGCTAATTAAAAAAAACGCGTAGGGGACGGGATTCGAACCCAGAACCCCTCAGAAAACATATACGCGCTTAACCACTGGGCTACCAATGGATTTGTGTTATGAAAAGATGATGTTTGATATTTAAACTGAGATTGAACTGGTTTCCATCTCTTTCCTCAAACCCTGATACGCGATCAGGAGGTGGTCCATTCAAAATCCAATTGATCTCTTAGCATAGGTAACGGTTGACGTCCAAAATCATTCCAAACGACACGTTTTGATGGAGATAACCGACGTCTACATTTAATTGCCACATTAACCCTCCTAACTAAGCATTTTAATCTCAAATTGAATTCACCATTAAAGCTTCAAGAGCAACTTTTGGGTTTTTCATTTTCGCGAAACATTAGACCCTCATCTCTTCACACTTTAACCCTCTGATCAAACCAAGTAAACCCTACTGAAATTTCTCCATTTCATCACCTCTACATCCCGAATTTAATCGAAGAACATTCTAGGGCTTGTAACTTGTGCAGACGATATCTCCTTCAATTCTCAACCTTTTCAGGTGATTCCAAAGCCCAACTTGCTTAATTTTTCGAGCTCTACAAAATCCCTCTATCAATTTATGTGATAGATGGCGTTATCTATACGAATCGAAATTTGTAGAATTTGGGTTCTTCGTTTCTAAAATTTGGGGCTTTTGATCTTAGGTTATGTTTTCGATGAAATTGATTTTATGCTACTATTATACATCATATTATAATGCTATGCTAAATTTTTGGGAATTTTTAGGATTTATTTGGATTCATTATGAATATTGCAAGATTTAAATTATGTTTAAATCATTTAAATATACAAATTAAGTTGATTAAATTATTTTAAATATTTTTGCTAATATTTCAGAATATATATATATGTTCTAGAAATTTTTATAATATTTTTTGTATAACTATTTGTAATTATGGGCAACTAAATGGTGTATAAATTTTATGTATTAATTAAAGCCTTTTATAAATCTATTTATTTTGTATAAAAATACATGTATCATAAAATCATAATTTTTAATCTTGTAAACTGGTTCCTATGAATTTTTAATGATTTTGATAATTAATGGATAAATATTATGTATGAACTCTTATTATTACTATAGTTTACAAATCTATTTACTTAGAAAATACAAATATCGATTTAGGGTATTTTTCTAAATATTCAATTTTATATCTTAAGTCCCCAAATAGGAGAACCCAACTTTCTAAAAATTTATATATCGTCCTTTCGTTCAAGTTTTTCGTTATTTAGGATCTTGGTTATATTTATTCTAGGGTGATTTAGTCAATTGTTATACCTCGTGTACTCGTGCGGTAATTCTCGTGGATTAACTCTTCGCAACTGTGAGTAAACTCTCTCCCCTTTTTGTCATTAACTTTTTGGGGTGTATCAATGTATCTCTATCAATTGTTTTATCTAAAATCGAGCATGCAAAGTCTTGTGTGTCGTGTATGCATTACTTGATGTTGTTGATTGTTTGTTGAGGTTGTTTGTTGAAGTTATTGTTGATGTTGTTGTGTTGGTCATCATAGTCAATAGTCAAAAGTCATTCATTCAGTGGATCCACGGCTGACCTTTCCTCAAGACCTGGAGATGTCGGTATCGCCCCATTAGTCTTGGGCTGACCTTTCCTCCTAACTATGGGATGTTGGTATCGCCACAGTCACACCCTTTTTGGGTGTGGGACGCAAGGTGTTGGTTTTGGTTTTGGTGTATGTCTTTGTCTTATACATTATTCAGCTACTTTTCTATGATCATATTACTTGTGCATTGCTTTCACATGATTGATTGCATGCTTAATATTTAAATTATTATTCGGAATTAAAAATGTAAAACATATTACTTTTATTTCTAAATTTTAAAATGGTAAAATTATTTTACTAAACCAAGGTTTACTCGCCAGCTCTTGTAGCTGACCCAAAAATATTATTTTACACATGATACAGGTGTAGAGGATTGAAGACTGGACTGGATCAGGATCACATAGGAACTTTGTCTTAGTAATAAAAAAACAAGTGTGATGTATTTTTTTGAATATTTGAAAATAATATGAAAAGTGTGACATTTAATCATGACATGTTTATTTATGAAATTTTAATAGTGCCATAAGCTTTGGGCAATCATCATGCCCCGTACCATTCCGCTGCGGGTCGGGGTGTGACAGTGTATATATTTAATAATATTTTGATAATAATAAAATGGTTTTTTTAAGTACAAGGGTAATTTGGTCATTTAACAAAAGTTAACAGAATAATTCTAACAATGTTAGAAATTTGGACTCAAATGATTAAGAAAAGTGGCTATAGGGACTCAGGTAGTGTTTGGTGTAACAACTCTCATCAAAAGTCATATTTATTTAATTAATTTGCCCAATAGGAAACCCTAATTGAGACACCCAAATGATTCTGCATAAATCCTAAAATTTTCAGAACGATCGGAATCAGGATCAGGGCCCCTAAAACTCAGGGGGGGGGTAAACCCTAATTAGTATTATCAACACAGTTTGTTGTCAAGAATTCGAAATAACACGAAACCAACTCAGCAAGCCTACTGGGACACAAGGCTACCCTAGGGTAGATTGTTACCTCCCACGACACGCGACAGGAACAGGGACATCCTTCGCGACACGCGGGGGAAACAATTTTCAAGTATAAATAGAACAGTCTGTTTCATGCAATTGAGTGTCAGTTCGACGTAAAAAATTCCATACGTACGTTGAGATATTGGTTAATTACTACAAAACAAACACATAACACGAAGTGCTACCGCAAAACAGGGTAATAACTCGATCGCTATTACGATTCATTGTCCGATCGATCAATATATCCAATGGATGTTTAAGTGCTGCCCACATTAGGGTTATACTTTGTCATTCGTCGTTAAATCGATGGATGTTTAAGTATCGCACTTTGTCATTCGTTGTGAGGGTTTGATCTCGTGAGTTATGGTAAATGCTGTATTGATCACTAACCCAGTTTTGTGTGCATTGTTATTTAAATTAGGTTAACAAGGCTAATCCATAGACTAGACTCTATCCGTGTTAAATCTGCAATGTGAGTCATTCTCTTTTTATTAAAATTACTTTCAAAAGCATGTTTATTTTCAAAGTTATAATTACAGGGATTAAGTCTTTGTAATCACCAAATTACAGCCGGTATGTGGGGTATTGTATACATTACTTTTTCCCGCCACCATTGGACAACGAGTTAGCCAATGGGTGGTCTGACCACAGTCACAGAAATAAGTCGAGTGACAAATACTGTGGGTAGTTGGTTGATATAGAAACAATGTAATCACCCTTAATACTGTAAATTATAACAAACAAGTCTGTTTTATTAAATAGAATGATTCACTCAGTATTTCCTGCTGACAAAACTTTTTTCAAACATGTTTCAGGTGATCTGTTGTGATTCAGGAAAGGTGCTGTGGAGCACTGCAAGCTTAAGAAAGTGGCTCATTATAAAATAAAGAAATATATTTTGTAACATAAAGATTTCTCCGTGAAATCATAGTATTGTAAATTACCGGGATTTTATCCCGAGTTGTGAAATAAAATAATCGGGAAAATTTTAGCTTTAAAAAGATCCTGATGATAAACTTCCGCTGTTAAATTCAATTAAATAAAATACCACGGGATTTCTGTCCCGCGGCTCCTGAAACGGGTCAAACCGGGTCGGGGGCCGTGACAGAAAAAGGTGGTATCAGAGCCACTGACTTAAGTCAATTAAGTATTTAGAAATACTTAATTTTTCCTGATTACAATTATGTGATTATGTGTATTATTAACTGACTATTTGTTAATTACAGTATGGGTAAACAAAAGCTTTCAAACATCTATCTTAAATTAGATAGGTCATCAAATGAGAAGGGAAGTTCATCCCAAACTCCTGAAGAAGGAATATTCATTTGAAAAGCCCAATACGAGGAACCACTTTCTCCTGATAAAAGAAGTTTAATTATTAGAAAAAGTCAGGAGAAATTAAGGAAATCCCGAGAAAATAAAGTTAAAAAGGAAACCCAAGAATTAACCAGTAAATCACCTTGGGAAGACAAGTTAGACGAAAAATGGGCAGATCTTTATATGTTAGCTACAGTAGTAGTAAATGCAGATCTTTAAATAATTTGTTTCAGTTTTAGCAAACCATATTACCTACAAGCTAGAAAATCCATCCAGTAAATAAATAAATTTACAATAAAACATAGTGTGTTTTAAATTTCAGTTGTTTTGTAGTCATATGGTATGCAATAATATGTGAAGGTTATTTTGAAAGTTGTTATAAAATTTTTAATTTATTTTAAACAGCATGAATGAGTTATCTGGAGCCCTGGAGAATCTCAACCTTTACCCCGTAAACATAGAAGTTTCTAAAGAATTTACTGGGTACTTTCCTGATGTGGAACAACCTATAGAATTCAACGCTCCACCTTTGGAAAAGCCAAAACCAAAGAAAAGAAGGAGATACGTGTAGGGAAGTCGTATACGTAGGAAAAAGCCAGCTAAGAGACTTCCTAAAAGAAATAATCCCTTAGAAAAAGGAAAAGAAATTGAAACCGGGGAAAGTTCTAGACAGCCGGAATTGGAGACTGAAGTCAGGGAAGAATCTAGGCAAATGGGAATACAATTTGAGGAATACTCTAAGGAAATAGAAACGGAGGTTGGAAAAGGTACTAGACAAACTCAGATGGAAATTGGAGAAAGCTCTAAACAAAACCAAGAAATGACATTTCAAGAGGAAATAGATTTTATATTGGCAAGCTGTGATACTATTCAGCCTGTCAATACAAATGTTTTTACTCATCCTATTGAAACCCAAATCCCTATAAATCTTGAACCAGCAATTTCAGAACCCATAATCCAAACCCAACCTTTAGGAATGGATGAATGGTGGACAAATGATTGGCAATTCCAAAACATTATCAACAGTCCTTGTTCCTTTCTTCCGCAATTCGATCCAGAACCCCTACCAAATCCCCCAATGAGTAACGAGAATATGGCTGAACTTCGCCATTTTGGTGAAGAGTTAATGGATGCGGGAAATAGAATCCGGGAGATAGGAGGACAAATTGCCTGGAAATATGATGAAAGGGAGCTTCGTTTTTAGGAAAACAAATGACGAGAGAGAAGTGGGTCATGAGTCTGTATTTGTATAATAACAGTAATACTAGTCAGTATGTGTGAAATAACCAATAAAACGGTTGTATATAGAAGCATGATAGAATCTATAAACAAATGGAAATTTTAGAAAATTTAAAATTTTGTTTGTTTACGTGATTACGTGCAATTAATTGTGACATTGGATTATTTCTTATTTTATACTAATTATTTATTTATAAATTAATTATCAGATGACAAATATTGGTAATGAACCAGTAAATGAAGTAAATCAATCTGAGCAAATTCAGGAAGAACAATTGTTAAATAGGCAAGATATAGAGGATATTGTTGCACAAGGAATAGCCAATGCTATTCCAGCAATCGTTGCTGCTGTTCAAAAACCTGTTAAACCTCAATCAATCATTCCTAGTAAACGTACTCAAGGCGACAACTTTAGTAATAGTATAAACGGAGGCGGAAATCATGTTAATAACAATAATGATCTGCAAGCCCCAATTTTCAAGAAAATGAAAGCCGCAACACCTGGTTGCACTTATAAAGAATTCCTTGCCTGTAAACCAACTGAGTTTGCAGGTAACGAAGGGGCTATTGCAGCATTACGTTGGTTAGAGAAAACTAAGGCAGTAATTGCTATAAGTAAATGTGTTGAGGAAGATCAAGTTATGTATGCTTCCAATCTTTTTAAAGAAGGGGCGTTAGAATGGTGGAACACTGTGTTACAAGCTAAAAGAAGGATTGAGGCATATGCCATGAAATGGGAAGAATTTAAGAATCTTGTAGAAAGAAAATTTTGTCCCGAGTATGAAAAAGATCAAATGGCAAATAAGTTCCTAAACCATCGGATGGTTAATGTGGACTGTCGAGGATATACCTCGACATTCTTCGAATATGCTAGAGTGGTACCAACGTTGGCTTCGCCAGAACCGGTACTCATTTCTCGCTATATTTGGGGATTAATTAGTGAAATCCGCAATATCGTTAAAGCTGCGAGACCTCGCACTATTGACGATGCAGTGGAATTAGCTAACACCCTAACTGATGAACTAGTACGCACAAGAGATGAAAACAGGAAAAAGGAACTGGCTCAGAAAATTACCCAAGGATTTCGGGTGGGTAATAATAGCAACTTCAAGAGAAGAGGAACAGGGCAATCTTCAACTTTGCCATTTTGCAGAAATTGCAAAAAGAAACATTATGGATGATGTAATGTAATCTGCAACTTTTGCAAAGCCATAGGACATCGTGAAGAAGACTGCAGGAAGAAAACCAGAATCTGCTACAACTGTGGAGAAACAGGACATTTTAAGCCAGAATGTCCTAAATTGGTCAAACCTGCAGAAAACAAAGCCAAGACAGCCGATGGAGCTACTAAGAAGAATGTTAGAGCATTCCAGCTAACCACTCAAGAAGCAGAACTCATTCCAGATGTGATAGCTGGTACGTTCTTAGTTCACAACGTATACGCAAAAGTATTATTTGACTCTGGTGCAAACCAAAGTTTTATAAATACTTTATTCTATCAAGCTCTTAAGTTACCTTTAACCAACATTAGGCAGATTTTTACAGTCGAAACCGCAGATGGGAATTCAGTTAAAATAGATCAGGTTTTGCAAAAAGTAGAAATAGAACTTTCCGGTCATAAATTTTCTGCAAATCTGTTACCTATGAAATTAGCTGAATTCGATGTTGTGTTAGGAATGGATTGGTTAATAGCCAACCATGCTCGAATTCTTTGTGATAAGAATTCCATAGAAATTCAAGCACCAACCAGAGAAGTAATCATGATTACAGGAGATAAACCACGTAAGCCTATGAAGTTCATATCAGTAATGAAAGTTGCTAGTTATGAACGAAAGCAAGGAATAGTATATATGATTTCGGTAATCATTAATACTAAGAACAAAGAATTTAAGGAGATCCCTGTAGTCTCAGAATACCCGGATATATTTCCAGAAGAATTACCAGGATTACCAGCAGACAGGGAAGTAGAATTTAGGATTCATCAAATTCCTGGAACTACACCGATAGCTAAGGCACCTTATCGGGTAGCTCCTACCGAAATGTTAGAACTGAAAACACAATTAGATGAATTACTAAGTAAAGGATTCATACAACCTAGCTCATCCCCTTGGGGAGCTCCAGTGTTGTTTGTAAAGAAGAAGGATGGTTCGATGAGAATGTGTATTGATTATAGAGAATTAAATAAGGTTACAATTAAGAATCGATACCCATTACCTAGGATTGATGATCTATTTGATCAACTCCAGGGAGCTAGATATTTCTCTAACATCGATTTACGCTCCGGATATCATCAATTGAAAGTACAAGAGGAAGACATACCTAAAACTGCTTTCAGAACTAGGTATGGTCATTACGAGTTTACAGTCAAGCCTTTTGGGTTAACGAATGCACCTGCCGCATTCATGGACATGATGAATAGAATCTGTAAACCGTATTTGGATAAATTTGTAATTGTCTTCATAGACGATATACTTATTTATTCCAAAAGTCAGGACGAACATTGTCAGCACTTGCATATACTCTTAACTTTGTTAAGAAAAGAAAAGTTGTACGCCAAATTCTCGAAGTGTGAATTTTGGCTACAAGAAGTGCAATTTTTAGGACACATGGTGAATCACGAAGGGATTCATGTAGATCCTGCAAAGATAGAGGCAATTACCAAATGGAAGGTTCCACAGTCAGCAATAGAAATTAGAAGTTTTATAGGTTTAGCCGGATATTATAGACGGTTTATTAAGGATTTTTCCAAAATAGCTGTACCATTAACTAAGCTAACCTGTAAAGCAGTTAAGTTTGAATGGGGACCTAAGCAAGAAGAAGCTTTTGGAATTTTAAAGCAAAAGTTAACCAATGCTCCAATCCTAGCTTTACCGGAAGGGACTGAAGATTTTGAAGTTTACTGTGATGCTTCAAAACTCGGATTTGGATGTGTGCTAATGCAACGCAAGAAAGTAATTGCGTATGCTTCAAGACAATTGAAAAAGCACGAAGAAAATTATACGACTCATGATTTAGAATTAGGAGCCGTAATTTTTGCCCTTAAGATTTGGAGGCATTATCTGTACGGAAGTAAATTTACTGTCTATACAGATCATAAAAGTTTAAGATATATATTTGGGCAAAAAGAGTTAAACATGAGGCAAAGAAGATGGATGGAAATCCTAAGTGACTACGACTGTGATATTCAATATCACGAGGGAAAGGCAAATGTAGTTGCAGATGCCTTAAGTCGTAAGTATCATGAGAAACAAAGACGGGTTTGTGCTCTCAGATTAAATCTACAGTTAGATTTAATGGAACAAATAAAGAATGTTCAGGAAACAGCAATCAAAGAAGATGCTGAAGGAATGAAAGGAAGAATAAAAGAATTAGAACAAGGAGCTGATGGAATTTGGAGATTCCATAAGAAAAGGATTTGGGTACCGAAGCAAGGAGAATTAAGAAATAAGATTTTAGAGGAAGCTCATAAATCTAGGTATACTATACACCCTGGAAACAATAAGATGTACCAAGATTTAAGAAAGAATTTCTGGTGGATAGGCATGAAGAAGGATATAGCTAGCTATGTTTCTAAGTGTCTTACTTGTTCACAAGTTAAGGCAGAACATCAGAAACCTTCAGGTCTACTACAACAATTAGAAATGCCAGTATGGAAATGGGAACTTATAACAATGGATTTTGTTACTAAGTTACCCAAAACCAGAAAAGGTAACGATGCGATTTGGGTAATTGTGGATCGATTAACCAAATCTGCTCACTTTCTACCTATGAAAGAAACATTTAGCATGGAAAGATTGGCAAAGTTGTATGTAGATAAAGTCGTATCTCTACATGGAGTTCCACTCTCCATTGTATCAGATAGAGATAGTCGTTTCACTTCTCATTTTTGGAAAAGTTTCCAAGAAGCAATGGGAACTCGACTAAACCTAAGTACTGCATACCATCCTCAAACAGACGGGCAAAGTGAAAGGACAATCCAAACTCTAGAAGACATGCTCCGAACATGTGTAATAGATTTTGGTGGAAATTGGGACGATCACTTACCTCTGATCGAATTCTCCTATAACAATAGTTATCATTCAAGTATTGAAACTACCCCATTCGAAGCATTGTATGGAAGAAAATGCAGAACTCCAGTTTGTTGGGCAGAAATAGGAGAAAGTCAATTGTCAGGTCCTGAAATAGTGCAAGAGACAACCGACAAGATTACTCAAATCAAGGAAAGGCTTAAGACGGCTCGAGATCGCCAGAAGATTTATGCAGACAATAGATGCAAGCCGTTAGAATTCCAAGTTGGAGACAAAGTACTGTTGAAAGTTTCTCCTTGGAAAGGAATTGTTAGATTCGGTAAGAAAGGAAAGCTAAGTCCCAGATACGTAGGACCATTTCCAGTGATCCAACGTATAGGACCAGTTGCTTATCGTTTACAACTACCCAAAGAACTAGCTGGAGTACATGATGTATTTCATGTATCCAATCTCAAGAAATGTCTATCAGACAAATCACTGGTAGTACCTCTTCAAGAAATAAAGGTAAACGAAAAGTTAAAGTTTGTTGAGAAACCTCTTCAGATAGAAGATCGAAAGGTGAAATTTCTCAAGCACAAGCGACTAGTTCTAGTTAAAGTCAAGTGGGATTCAAAGAGAGGAGCTGAATACACTTGGGAGCTGGAATCAGAAATGAAGCGAAAGTATCCTCACTTATTCCAATAAATCTCGACGACGAGATTTTTATTAAGGTGGGAAGAATGTAACAACTCTCATCAAAAGTCATATTTATTTAATTAATTTGCCCAATAGGAAACCCTAATTGAGACACCCAAATGATTCTGCATAAATCCTAAAATTTTCAGAACGATCGGAATCAGGATCAGGGCCCCTAAAACTCAGGGGGGTAAACCCTAATTAGTATTATCAACACAGTTTGTTGTCAAGAATTCGAAATAACGCGAAACCAACTCAGCAAGCCTACTGGGACACAAGGCTACCCTAGGGTAGATTGTTACCTCCCGCGACACGCGACAGAAACAGGGACATCCTTCGCGACACGCGGGGGAAACAATTTTCAAGTATAAATAGAACAGTCTGTTTCATGCAATTTGAGTGTCAGTTCGACGTAAAAAATTCCATACGTACGTTGAGATATTGCTTAATTACTACAAAACAAACACATAACACGAAGTGCTACCGCAAAACAGGGTAATAACTCGATCGCTATTACGATTCATTGTCCGATCGATCAATATATCCAATGGATGTTTAAGTGCTGCCCACATTAGGGTTATACTTTGTCATTCGTCGTTAAATCGATGGATGTTTAAGTATCGCACTTTGTCATTCGTTGTGAGGGTTTGATCTCGTGAGTTATCGTAAATGCTGTATTGATCACTAACCCAGTTTTGTGTGCATTGTTATTTAAATTAGGTTAACAAGGCTAATCCATAGACTAGACTCTATCCGTGTTAAATCTGCAATGTGAGTCATTCTCTTTTTATTAAAATTACTTTCAAAAGCATGTTTATTTTCAAAGTTATAATTACAGGGATTAAGTCTTTGTAATCACCAAATTACAGCCGGTATGTGGGGTATTGTATACATTACTTTTTCCCGCCACCATTGGACAACGAGTTAGCCAATGGGTGGTCTGACCACAGTCACAGAAATAAGTCGAGTGACAAATACTGTGGGTAGTTGGTTGATATAGAAACAATGTAATCACCCTTAATACTGTAAATTATAACAAACAAGTCTGTTTTATTAAATAGAATGATTCACTCAGTATTTCCTGCTGACAAAACTTTTTTCAAACATGTTTCAGGTGATCTGTTGTGATTCAGGAAAGGTGCTGTGGAGCACTGCAAGCTTAAGAAAGTGGCTCATTATAAAATAAAGAAATATATTTTGTAACATAAAGATTTCTCCGTGAAATCATAGTATTGTAAATTACCGGGATTTTATCCCGAGTTGTGAAATAAAATAATCGGGAAAATTTTAGCTTTAAAAAGATCCTGATGATAAACTTCCGCTGTTAAATTCAATTAAATAAAATACCACGGGATTTCTGTCCCGCGGCTCCTGAAACGGGTCAAACCGGGTCGGGGGCCGTGACATTTGGTATGGAAGAATAGGAGGTGGAATGGAATGAACTATTGCGAGGGAATGAAAAAAGTGTGTTTGGTTGGCCAACGTAATGGAATCAACCATTCCATAAGTCATTCAATTCCCTCAAATTCATTCCATCCACTCCCTCTGTTTTTCCCATTCCACTCTAACCCTACGTCACATACACCGCCCACTACCACCACCACCATTTGCCATCGTCACCACCCTCCACCAACCTCCACTGACCACCACCACCGTCCTTCGCCGCCATCGCATACCACCGCCACCCCGCCCACTACCGCCACCCTCCGCCAAGCACCACCACCACCCGTCGCCATCACTATCTCCGCCACCCATCGCTGCCACCGCCACTAGCCGCCACCGATCAGCGCCACCACCCATCGCCGATTTAGTTCATTCCTCTTTTCTTACCTACCAAACAACACAAGGTAATGATTTATTACTTTCCTGCATGGTAACCAAACAAGACTATGGAATGTAATGATCCATTTCATTCCTTTGTCTATTCCATTACCTCGTCCATTCCATTCACTCATCTATTCCATTACGTCATACCAAACAGACCCTCAGGGCCTTAAACATTTTGATTTTGGACTCAAATGGTTAAAACACTCAAAACACAGGGACTCAAAAAGTAATTTACCCTAAATACATAAAACATTGCTTGATAAAAAATAGAGTAAATTACGATTTTGACCCCTGTGGTTATATCACTTTTACCATTTTTGCCCAAAAAAATTTTAACATTTGAGCCCCCGACGTCTTTTTTTCTAACCCTTTTGGCCCCTAACGTCTTTTTTTTCTAACCATTTTGGCCCCTAACATTTAATGGATGGGGTTAGTGTTAGGGGCCAAAAGGGTTAGAAAAAAATAGACGTTGGAGGCTCAGTGATATAACCACAGGGGCCAAAATCGTAATTTACGAACATAGTTTTTGTTACAATATTTTCCGCTACAATTTTGTTTTGACAGATATAAGTAAAAGACTGAGCGGTCACAACATAAATTTATGTTAATTAATAACAAAAGTTTATTAACTTATTTATCTGTCACGAATGTGATCGTTGTACAAAATGAAAAAAAAAAAAACAAATTAGCTGTAATTAAACACATCATTAATCTTCAAAGAATGCAACCATGCAAATCATCAATTCTATTAACAAACTAAAAGAATTTCAAAGAATCACTTTACATAATAACAAATCGTAAATGGCATGACTGAATTTAGAAATGACAATGCACAAGAGAAGAATTCGAGAACGTGATCATTTGATCTCTCGATCGAAACGGGAATTTCTTTTCCCTCTGATCATCTTCAATCGGAGCCGGAAGATTCAAGTCCAAGGATAGTAGGGTTTTCGGTTTCTTGGATTCTTGACACTCACCCAAACCACCACAATTGGTTGTAGCCATGGACATGGACCTATGTCGCCTCATATGACCACCTAGTGCCTGACCAGAACCAAATTCAGCACCACATATCGAACATATATGAATCTTGGTTACCTTGACCGAGGCACTAGGGTTACAAGGAGTCACCTGGTTCGAACCAATTTGTAGAGATAACGTTGTAGAACTAAGATCAACATCCACATCTTGTTTGGCCATATTTTGCCTACTTTTATCTTCCAAATTAGGCTTGAAGGGTTTCTTGTGACTAGCCCTATGGCCACCAAGCGCTTGAAAGGACGAAAACCCGCGGTAACATGTTTTACATTCATAAAGATAAAACTGCGACTTCCTCGCCACCTCCACTGCACTTTCTTTGTGCAGTTGGGGCGGCAGGGAAGACTGGCCCTGAGCCAGAAGAATTAAGCAGTTGGCCATATCTTCTTCCTCGTGTTCTTGGAGAATCTTTGTGAATTCAATAGAAGTATTGGTTGGCATGTGGAAGGTGTTATTAGTAGGGTTTTCTGAGTCACCATCTTCACTAGTGGTGGTGGAAGAGGTGGAGGCCATGGTTAAAGCTAGAGGGGAAGAGGGTCTTGGACGTTTGGTTCTTTTTCCCTTGTTGATCATGTTTCTTGAATCGGTCATGTATGAACTGTAACAATATTCTTGAGTGGCTTCCATTTTAGAGAGAGAAACAAAAACAAAGGGAGAGAGAGAGAGAGAAGTAATGGAATCGAAGTTTAGTATTATATAGAGAGAAAAAGAGAAGAATGGCCGCCACCTTGAAGTGTAACCGTGAGAAAAGGCAAGCATCTATATAACTTAATTAGTTATAAGATGCTAGGAATGAAACCGTCCACACTCAATGATGTTATGTGATCAGTAATCTTTAAAGTTTAAAATATTGCTATATTATATGGATATATAGATAGATTATTTCTAATATAATTATAGATGCATTCTTAGTTGAAATGTATTTTTGCATTAATGTTTCATGACGAAATTTGTTATTTTAATAAACTGTTAGTTTTATTATAGAGTTAATTACTGTTTTCGTCCCTATGATTTGTCAAAACTCACTATCTCAGTCCATTAGTTTAAAAATTGCGATTTCAGTCCCTGTGGTTTCACTTTCGTAACCATTTTATTTCCTGTGGTTTCACTTTCGTAACCATTTCAATCCATTTATTTTGTAAGTACAGGGACTGAAATGGTTACGAGGTGAACTGAAATGGTTACGAAAGTGGAACCACAGGAACTGAAATCGGAATTTTTAAACTAATGGACTGAAATAGTGATTTTTGACAAACCACATGGACGAAAAGAGTAATTAACTCTTTATTATATTACGAAATTAGTTTTGTTTTTTTTGTCATTCCAAATTAATGAAACTAAAAAGAAAAATTAAACTGAATTGTGCTATATTAATACATATAAATTAATTATAAAGTTTACAAATATATTTTACCTTTTATAAGCATAAATTAGTTAAAATTATCTAACTTATAACTAAAATGTTTAAATATTAACAAGTTATAATAAAATTATGTTTTAATCAAGCCAGGTACGTATAGTAGCTGTGCCTAGTGATTTTTATACACATTCGCAGCCCAGTGGCTAAAGTGGGGGAAAGTTTGCTTCCATACTGCGGCGGTTCGATTCCGGGCTACCCCGCTTTACCCACTTGGGTTAGCTCTTGCCCTCTCGCCTCTAAACGTTAGTCTCTGACGCGGGAGGTCGCTGCAAAACAGCCGAGGGGGACGCCCCCCACATCACCGGGACAGTGGTGGCGGGCCGGCTAACGTGACCGGTCTTCACGTTTTGCTTAACATAAATATAAAATATTATGATTATATATGATACAAGTATAAATATTGTATATACATAAGTGTAAGGTTGGTTTTAAAAGAAACCTAGATAGAAGGAGCTTGCGTGCTTATTTGTTTATACGCCATAAGGATACCTTGTGGAGGATTGGAGTGCAAGCATGGCACCCTTTCCTCATCCCTAGGGGTGGGCTCGTTGTCGAATAACACAAATAGCACAATAACACGGTATCTATGTACAAGTAATCTAGTGCCTATCAGTGTTATTTTAAAAAAATATATATATATAGTTATACTATGCGGAAGAATTTGACATGTAACTCATAGCCATAAAACTATCAGGGGCGAAGTATAATGGGTGTCCGGGGGTGCACCCGCTCACCTCAATGTTTCGGTTAGAAGTGTATATGGTCCGATTTTTCATTCGAAAAATTTAAAATTATATAGGATCACACCCCGCTTATTTTTCCTAAATTATGGGTGGTTTGGTAAATATATTTTAACTCTTATTTTATTCGTTTAACCCTAGATTACCCACCACACAATAAACTTAATATCTCACAAATAGCTTGATGATTTACATAGAAAAAGAAATTGCTGATAAGTTTGATTCGGAAGACATAATTGATGAATTCAAAAATCTTAAAGATCGCTGGGCTGAGTTGTAATTCTTCGTCCAGGTTCCATTTATATCGTATCATTATATATATATATATATATATATATATATATATATATATATATATAGGGTCAGGATTTAGAGAAAACAATGAAAAGTGTGAGAACGGTGAGAACGCTTATGGATCGTCCGATCAAAACAATCTATGGACTAGATTGGCGCGGTGGCGTTTTCGTAAATAACACGAATTCTATTGAGTCGACGCGCTTCATTAAGGGTAAAAGGGTCTTTACACTTCTATACCAAAAACGCCAACTAATGAATAAAACGTCATTATTGACCAAAACGCATCCCTATATAAACAAAACATTCTCATACCTAAGAACAAAGCTCCCCCCCCCCCCCCTGAAAACGCCATATTTCTACTATATAACATTCATCTTACAAATGCCAAAAAATCCAAAACATCAAACACACCTACTCAAAAACGACATATTTTACTATATATCAATCATCTTAGAAAACGCCAAATCTCTCAAATATCAAAAATTTCCAAAAAATGGACTTTTCTTTCAGTTACACTATTTCCTCAGAAAAACGCCAAAAATGCCAAAAATCGTTTATTGTATATTCATATTGTTCTACACGAAGTTTCGGAAAATGCATTCTTTCCTAAGGTGCTGCGACTCAAATAACATTTTACTGAATGAGATGGACAAAATTTCAAGAAAAAGATACTGGGGTCAGACTTATGTCAGTTTTTGTGTTTTGTTATTGATGAATATTATAATGGCAAGAATTAGACGAATGACACTGATGAGTGGTTTGAAGATACATATTCAAACAAAAAACTCATGTCATATTGCCTTTCCAAACGGCCAAAAAAACACAAGCTTGACAAAGCCAAACCGCCAGTGAACATGTTTCAAAGAAGAAAGAGACTGACGACAGTGAAGATTTGAAAGATGAATTGTTTCTATTTTTATTTTTTTAATTTTCTTTTTCTGTTGTTTGTTATTGTCACGGGCCCCGACCCGGTTTGACCCGTTTCAGGAGC
The DNA here is from genome assembly GCA_030545235.1 of Helianthus tuberosus. Lineage (NCBI taxonomy): Eukaryota > Viridiplantae > Streptophyta > Magnoliopsida > Asterales > Asteraceae > Helianthus > Helianthus tuberosus. The sequence goes on from CM060352.1 coordinate 20,790,884, forward strand.
CGCGGGACAGAAATCCCGTGGTATTTAATTAACAGCGGAAGTTTCTTCAGGATCTTTTTAAAACTGAAATATTTCCCGATTATTTTATTTCACAACTCGGAATAAAACCCGGTAATTTACAATTTTAAGATTTCGCAAAGAAATCTTTTATTTTTACAAAATATGTTTCTTTATTTTATACTGAGCCACTTCCTTAAGCTGATAGTGCTTCATGGCACTTTTCCTGAATCACAACAGATCACCTGAAACATGTTTGAAAAAGGTTTTGTCAGCTGGAAATACTGAGTGAATCATTCGTTTTGTAAAATGACTCTTTTATTATAATTCACAGTATTAAGAGAGATTACAATGTTTATTTCAACCACCTACCCACAGTACTTGTCATCGACTCGTTTCGGTGACTGTGGTCATATTACTATTGAGTCCGTTCACCCAATAGTAACGAGTATCATTAATTAGGTACGCTCACCTAAATTGATAAAAACAGTAATGTGCACAATACCCCACATACCGGCTGTAATTTGGTGACTACATATACTTAATCACTGTAATTATAATCTTGAAATTAAACATACTTTTTGTAAACAAATTTGATAAAAAGAGAATGACTCACATTGCAAATTTAACAGAGCTTATCCTACTGATTAGCCTTGATAACCTAGTTTAAATAATCATGCACACAAACTGGGTTAGTAACTTAATACAGTATTTACGATAACTCACGAGATTACAACCTTCACAACGAATGACAAAGTGCGATACTTAAACATCCATCGATTTAACGACGAATGACAAAGCATAAACCCTAATGTGGGCAGCACTTAAACATCCATTGGATAGTTTAATCGATCGGACATTGAATCGTAGCAGCGATCGAGTTATTACCCTGAACTGTGGCAGCACTTCGTGATCAGTGTGTGTTTTGGGACTGTTTTGATTATAACTCAGCGTACAATTTGAAATTGAACGTCGAACGAACACTCAATTGCATGAAACAGACTGTCCTATTTATACGTGAAATTGACATCTCCCGCGTGTCGCGGAAGATGTCCCTGGTTCTGTCGTGACTCGCCTGGGGTACCCATCTACCCTAGGGTAGCCTTGTCACTAGTATAGGCCTGCTGAGTCGATTTCGTGTTATTTCGAATTTTTGACAGCATTTTCTGTAGATAACTCTAACTAGGATTTACCCCCTCTTAGTTTTAGGGGCCCTGATCCTGATTCCAAATGTTTTGAAAATTTTAGGGATTATGCAGAATCACTTGGGTTTCTCAATTAGGGTTTCCTATTGGTCAAATTAAAATAATAAATAGTACTTTTTGATGAGAGTTGTTACATTCTCCCTACCTTAATAAAAATCTCGTCCTCGAGATTTACTGGAATAAGTGAGGATACTTTCGCTTCATTTCCGATTCCAGCTCCCAAGTATATTCAGCTCCTCTCTTTGAATCCCATCTGACTTTGACTAAAATTAGTCGTTTGTGTTTGAGAAACTTGATCTTTCGATCCTCAATTTGAAGAGGTTTCTCAACAAATTTCAGCTTTTCGTTTACCTCTATATCCCGAAGAGGTACTACCAGTGATTCGTCTGATAAGCATTTCTTGAGATTGGATACATGAAACACATCATGTACTCCGGCTAATTCTTCTGGTAGTTGTAAACGATAAGCAACTGGTCCTATACGTTGGATCACTGAAAATGGTCCTACGTACCTTGGACTTAACTTTCCTTTCTTTCCGAATCTAACTACTCCTTTCCAAGGAGAAACTTTTAATAATACCTTGTCTCCTACTTGAAATTCAAGTGGCTTGAGACGATTATCTGCATAACTCTTTTGACGATCACGAGCCATCTTCAGTCTTTCCTTGATTAGAGTAATCTTATCAGTCGTCTCTTGCACTATTTCAGGACCTGATAATTGACTTTCTCCTGTTTCTGCCCAACAGACTGGAGTTCTGCACTTTCTTCCATACAGTGCTTCAAATGGGGCGGTTTCAATACTTGAATGATAGCTATTGTTATAGGAGAATTCAATTAATGGTAAATGATCATCCCAATTTCCACCAAAATCTATTACACATGCTCGGAGCATGTCTTCTAGAGTTTGTATCGTCCTTTCACTTTGTCCGTCTGTTTGGGGATGATATGCAGTGCTCAGATTTAATCGAGTTCCCATAGCTTGCTGGAAACTTTTCCAGAAATGAGAAGTAAAACGACTATCCCTATCCGAAACAATGGAGAGTGGAACTCCATGTAAGGATACAACTTCATCTACATACAATTTTGCCAACCTTTCCATACTAAAGGTTTCTTTCATTGGTAGAAAGTGAGCTGATTTAGTTAATCGATCCACAATTACCCAAATCGCATCTTTACCTTTTCTGGTTTTGGGTAACTTAGTAACAAAATCCATTGTTATAAGTTCCCATTTCCATACTGGCATTTCCAATTGTTATAGTAAACCTGAGGGTTTCTGATGTTCTGCCTTAACTTGTGAACAAGTGAGACATTTAGAAACATATCGTGCTATATCGTTTTTCATTCATATCCACCAAAAGTTCTTTCTTTAATCTTGGTACATCTTATTGTTTCCTGGGTGCATAGTATACCTAGATTTATGAGCTTCTTCTAAAATCTTAGGTCTTAAGTCTCCCTGCTTAGGTACCCAAATTCTACTTTTGTGGAATCTCCAAATTCCATCGGCTCCTTGTTCTAATTCCTTTATTCGTCCTTTCATTCCTTCAGCATCATCCTTGATTGCTGTAACTTGAACATTCTTCAATTGTTCCATTAAATCTATTTGTAGATTTAATCTGAGAGCATGAACCCGTCGTTGTTTCTCATAATACTTACGACTTAAGGCATCTGCAACTACATTTGCCTTTCCTTCGTGATACTGAATATCACAGTCGTAATCACTTAGGATTTCCATCCATCTCCTTTGTCTCATGTTTAACTCTTTTTGCCCAAATATATATCTTAAACTTTTATGATCTGTATAAACAGTAAATTTACTTCCATACAGATAATGTCTCCAAATCATAAGGGCAAAAATTACGGCTCCTAATTCTAAATCATGAGTCGTATAATTTTCTTCGTGCTTTTTCAATTGCCTTGAAGCATATGCAATTACCTTCTTGCGTTGCATAAGCACACATCCATATCCTAGTTTTGAAGCATCACAATATACCTCAAAATCTTCAGTTCCTTCTGGTAAGGCTAAGATTGGTGCATTTGTTAATTTCTGCTTTAATATTCTAAAGGCTTCTTCTTGCTTTGATCCCCATTCAAACTTAACCGCTTTACAGGTTAGCTTAGTTAATGGTACGGCTATCTTGGAAAAATCCTTAATAAACCGTCTATAATACCCCGCTAAACCTATAAAACTTCTAATTTCCATTGCTGTTTGTGGAACCTTCTAATTGGTAATTGCCTCTATCTTAACAGGATCTACGTGAATACCTTCGTGATTCACCATATGTCCTAAGAATTGCACTTCTTGCAACCAAAATTCACACTTCGAGAATTTGGCGTAAAGCTTTTCTTTTCTTAACAAAGTTAAGAGTGCATGAAGGTGTTTACAATGCTCTGTCTGACTTTTGGAATAAATAAGTATATCGTCTATGAAAACAATTACAAATTTATCCAAATATGGTTTACAGATCCTATTCATCATGTCCATGAATGCAGCAGGTGCATTCGTTAACCCAAAGGGCATGACTGTAAACTCATAATGACCATACCTAGTTCTGAAAGCAGTTTTAGGTATGTCTTCTTCTTGTACCTTCAATTGATGATATCCGGAGCGTAAATCTATCTTAGAAAAATATCTAGCCCCTGAAGTTGATCAAACAGATCATCAATCCTAGGTAATGGGTATCGATTCTTAATTGTAACCTTATTCAATTCTCTATAATCGATACACATTCTCATTGAACCATCCTTTTTCTTTACAAACAACACTGGCGCTCCCCAAGGGGATGAGCTAGGTTGTATGAATCATTTACTTAGTAATTCATCTAATTGCGTTTTTAGTTCTAACATTTCAGTGGGTGCTAACCGATAAGGTGCCTTGGCTATCGGTGTAGTTCCTAGAATTAGATGAATTCTAAACTCTACCTCCCTATCTGGTGGTAATCCCGCTAATTCTTCTGGGAATACATCTGGGTATTCTGAGACTACAGGAATCTCCTTAAGATCTTTACCCTTAGTACTAATGATTACTGAAATCATATATACTATTCCTTGTTTTCGTTCATAATTAGCAACTTTCATTACTGATATGAACTTCATGGGTTTACGTGGTTTATCTCCTGTAATCCTAATCATTTCTCCAGTGGGTGATTGAATTTTTATGGAATTCTGATCACAAAGGATTCTAGCATGGTTGGCTACTAACCAATCCATTCCTAATACAACATCAAATTCAGCTAAATTCATCGGCAACAGTTTTGCAGAGAATTTATGTCCTAAAAGTTCTATGTTTTCTTCTTGCAAAACTTTATCTATTTTAACTGAATTTTCGTCTGCCGTTTCAACTGTAAAAATCTGCCTAATATTGGTTAAAGGTAAATTAAGAGCTTGGCAGAATGAAGTATTTATAAAAATTTGGTTTGCACCAGAGTCAAATAATACTTTTGCGTATACGTTGTGAACTAAGAACGTACCCGCTATCACATCTGGGATGAGTTCTGCTTCTTGAGTGGTCAGCTGAAATGCCCTGGCATTCTTCTTATTAGTTCTGTCGGTCGCCTTGGTTTTGTTGTCTGCTGGTTTGATTAATTTAGGACATTCTGTTTTGAAATGTCCTAATTCTCCACAATTGTAACAGATTGTGGATTTCTTCCTGCAGTTTTCTTCACGATGTCCTACAACTTTGCAAAAATTGCAGATTACATTACATCTTCCATAATGTTTCTTTTTTGCAATTCCTGCAGAATGGCATATTTGAAGATTGCCCTGTTCCCCTTCTTTTGAAGCTATTATTATTACCCGTACGAAATCCTTGAGTAATTTTCTGAGCCAATTCTTTCTTTCTGTCTTCATCTCTCGTGCGCACCAATTCGTCGGTTAGGGTGTTAGCTAATTCCACAGCATCGTCAATAGTGGAGGTCTCGCAGCTTTAACAATGTTACGGATTTTGCTAATTAGTCCCCAAATATAGCGAGAAATGAGTACCGGTTCTGGCGAAGCCAGTGTTGGTACCACTCTAGCATATTCAAAGAATGTAGAAGTATATCCACGACAATCTACACCCATCATCTAATGATTTAGGAATTTATTTGTCATCTGTTCCTTTTCATACTCGGGACAGAATTTTCTTTCTACAAAACCCTTAAATTCTTCCCAAGTCATGGCATAAGTTATTATTCTTCCTTTTGATTGTAACACAGTGTTCCACCATTCGAGTGCTCCTTCTTTGAAGAGATTTGATGCGTACATGACCTGATCATCTTTAGCACATTTACTTATTGCAATGACTGCTTCGGTTTTCTCTAACCAACGCAGTGATGCAGTTGCTCCTTCATTTCCTGCAAATTCAGTGGGTTTACAAGCAAGGAATTCTTTGAAAGTACAACCAGGCGTTGCGGCTTTTATTTTCTTAGGAAATGGAGCTTGATGTGGTTCTGCATTATGATTGACATTATCATTGTCTCCGTTTACACTATTACTGAAGTTATCTTCAGAAATACGTTTACTAGGAACAACTTGTTGCGGTTCGATTGGATTCTTTATAGCAGCAACGAATGCTGGAATAGCATTGGCTATCCCTTGAGCAACAATATTTTCGATATCTTGTCTAGTCATATATTGGTCTCCTGGATGTTGCTCAGACTGGTTAACCTCATTTACTGGTTCATTACCAATGTTTAACATCTGATAATAAATTTTATGTAAATAATTAGTATAAATATAAATATAATAAAACAGTTTGCACATAATCACATTAACATGTATAATCAAAAATTATCGATTTCACAAGTTTCATTTCTATATATTATATTATGCCTCATACACACGATTATCATACAACGTTTTATTGTTAAGTTATTACACATACTGGTTATTATGATTATTTATTAACACATATTCCTGCAAATTCCCATTATCTGGTCAGCTAATTTCTTAAAAACGACGCTCCCTTTCGTCATACTTCCAAGTAACCCTTTCTCCAATATCCCTAATCCTATTTCCTGTATCAATTAACTCTTCGCCCCAAAGACGAAGTTCAGTCAGATTCTCCAGGCTCATAGTTGGGTATAGTGGAGGTTCTGGGTCAACTTGTGGGAAAAATGTATCAGGGTTGTTTAAAAGATTTTGGTATTGCCAATCAGTTGTCCACCATTCATCTAATTCTACTGGTAATGGTTGAGGTTGGACAATAGGATCTGGAATAGCAGGTTCTAGATTGATTGGAATTGGAACTTCTAGTGGGTAGCTGAAAAGATCTTCTTCAGTAAATATAAGGTTTGGATTAGCTGGTTCAAGGTTTCCATCGGCAGGTCCGATGAGGTCACTCATTACTAATTTATGATCTAAAACTTCCCAGGGAGTCATTTTCTGTTTCTGTCTAGAACTTTCTTCGATTTCTCTTTCTCTTTGCTTAAAACTCTTCTCAGCTTCTATCTCTACTTGATTAATATTTTCCTCAATTTCTATCCCTTTTCCTTTGTCTTTTGGATCTTCAGTTTTGGTAACCTTTCTTATTGCTGGCTTTTTCCTTCGTACACGCCTCCAGCCACAAATCTGTTTCTTTTCTTGGGTTTAGGTTTTGTCAGTGGTTTGGATTGAAATTCCATGGGTTCTTCTTTATCAGCGAAGTAACCGGTGAATTCCTTGGAAACTTCTATCTTAACGGGATAGAGGTTAAGATTTTCTAAACCTTCTGATATCTCATTCATGCTGTTTAGCATATATACAAAATACATACCAAATGTTAAAATAACAAAATTTTACAGATAACCCGTAAATATTATTGCATACATAAAACAACTGACAAGTAAATTATACTACGATTTACTGTAACTTATTTATTTACTAAATAAGGTTTCTGGAAAATAGAAGTGCTAAAACTTTTGAGTATTTAGAGATTTGCATTTTCTGCTACTGTGGCTAGCATATAAAGATTTGCCCATTTCTCATCTAATTTGTCCTCCCAAGGTGATTTATTGATGAAGTCCTGGGTTTCTTGTTTAACTTTCTTCTCTCGGTTTTTCCTTATTTCCTCCTGACTTTTCCTAATAATCAAACTTCTTTTATTAGGAGAAAGTGGTTCCTCGTAATGTGCCTTACGGACAAATATTCCTTCTTCAGGAATTACATAAGGTTTTGTTTGGGATGAACTTCCCTTCTCGTTGGATGACCTATCTAGTTTAAGATAGATGTTTGACAGCTTTTGTTTACCCATACTGTAATTAACAAATAATCAGTTAATAAAACACATAATCACATAATTGGCAATCAGTAAAATTAAGTATTTCTAAATACTTAATAGGCTTAGATCAGTGGCTCTGATACCACCTTATTTCTGTCACGGCCCCCGACCCGGTTTGACCCGTTTCAGGAGCCGCGGGACAGAAATCCCGTGGTATTTAATTAACAGCGGAAGTTTCTTCAGGATCTTTTTTAAACTGAAATATTTCCCGATTATTTTATTTCACAACTCGGAATAAAACCCGGTAATTTACAATTTTAAGATTTCGCAAAGAAATCTTTTATTTTTACAAAATATGTTTCTTTATTTTATACTGAGCCACTTCCTTAAGCTGATAGTGCTTCATGGCACTTTTCCTGAATCACAACAGATCACCTGAAACATGTTTGAAAAAGGTTTTGTCAGCGGGAAATACTGAGTGAATCATTCGTTTTGCTAAAATGACTCTTTTATTATAATTCACAGTATTAAGAGAGATTACAATGTTTATTTCAACCAGCTACCCACAGTACTTGTCATCGACTCGTTTCGGTGACTGTGGTCATATTACTATTGAGTCCGTTCACCCAATAGTAACGAGTATCATTAATTAGGTACGCTCACCTAAATTGATAAAAACAGTAATGTGCACAATACCCCACATACCGGCTGTAATTTGGTGACTACATATACTTAATCACTGTAATTATAATCTTGAAATTAAACCTACTTTTTGTAAACAAATTTGATAAAAAGAGAATGACTCACATTGCAAATTTAACAGAGCTTATCCTACTGATTAGCCTTGATAACCTAGTTTAAATAATCATGCACACAAACTGGGTTAGTAACTTAATACAGTATTTACGATAACTCACGAGATTACAACCTTCACAACGAATGACAAAGTGCGATACTTAAACATCCATCGATTTAACGACGAATGACAAAGCATAAACCCTAATGTGGGCAGCACTTAAACATCCATTGGATAGTTTAATCGATCGGGCATTGAATCGTAGCAGCGATCGAGTTATTACCCTGAACTGTGGCAGCACTTCGTGATCAGTGTGTGTTTTGGGACTGTTTTGATTATAACTCAGCGTACAATTTGAAATTGAACGTCGAACGAACACTCAATTGCATGAAACAGACTGTCCTATTTATACGTGAAATTGACATCTCCCGCGTGTCGCGGAAGATGTCCCTGGTTCTGTCGCGACTCGCCTGGGGTACCCATCTACCCTTGGGTAGCCTTGTCACTAGTATAGGCCTGCTGAGTCGATTTCGTGTTATTTCAAATTTTTGACAGCATTTTCTGTAGATAACTCTAACTAGGATTTACCCCCTCTTAGTTTTAGGGGCCCTAATCCTGATTCCAAATGTTTTGAAAATTTTAGGGATTATGCAGAATCACTTGGGTTTCTCAATTAGGGTTTCCTATTGGTCAAATTAAAATAATAAATAGTACTTTTTGATGAGAGTTGTTACAGTTATGTATTTTCCAACTTAGAATAAAAAAATAACATTATATTAATAAAACGCCAAAATTCTTAATTATTGTGAAACGCCATAATGAAGTAAAACGCCAAAAACTCCAAACATATAATAAAAGTAATTTAGAGAAGAATTATTAAAAGCTAAAAATGGAAACAAATGCCAAAAACTACTTAAAGCCATTAAAAAACGTCAAACTTGGAAGATGGAATGTCTAATACCATAAAAACTCATAATAACCTTAACAAAACCAGTAAAAAATACACACAGTAACCGAAAAGACCGCTACTTTATTAATATCATTTATTTTAAATAAAAATCCTACCTAAACTACGCGCCAAAAACATCCTATAAGAGAGACGTATATGCACAATCAATTGATCACACCACCAAAAAAATAAACGTCATTTTTCCAACACTTTAAACGCCAAAAAAGATACTTAAAAAAGCCACAGATGCGGAACGTCGTTTCTTCTTTATTGAGTATCGTTCTGCATGAAGTCTCACTGAATGGATTCTAATCTGAGGTGGGTATATCGATAAGCTTTTGCTGAATGAGATGGACAAAATTTCATCAAAAAACGAAGAAAAAAAAAGACTTTTACCCCATAATGAAGACGGGCATTATGTAGGAAAAAAGGATCTACATAAGGTATTCAAAACACAGGTTCAAAACGCCAAAAATGTTAAAGCAGAAGAGGCTGATGACAATGAAGATTTGGAAGAGAAATTAGATTATAATTTTTATTTTTTTTAGTTTCTATTGTTTGTTATCTAATTCTCTGATTTTATTATCTAATTCTCGACTAAAAAAATTTAATATAAAACGCCAAAAACAGCAAAACGACTGATAGTGTGAAAACTGAGAGAACGGATGCTAGCAAAGCACAATGTTGCTATAAAACGCCAAAAAACGCCAAACAAGGTATTAATGAAAAATCAACACTAATTCAACGATGAAATTGAACAAAACAGTAATTGCTAAACAGTAAAATGAAGAGACGGTAACATTATTACCAAACATTAATTAAATTAAATGCCAATACATGGATAACTGAATTTATTTATCTTTTCAAAAAGTCATGATTGTCTGTCAAATTATAGACCTGTATCCTACTTTGATATAATAAAGATCAAGAAAATTACTGATGTTTTTTACATCATAGACAGGCATCCTCATTTAAAAAAACAATAAAAACGCCAAAACATAATTAAAACGCCAAAAATATTAACTGTGATCCTGATCTACAAACAATAAAACGCGGCGTATTTATTAAACGCCAAAAAAATGGAAACGGGACGTGACACGCGTTTAAAAAAAGAAATATGAAAGGACAAAAAAACCCCTCCGCCCGCGTGACACGTGTTAGGCCAGGAAGCGTTCTCACCGTTCTCACACTTTTAAGCGTTTTCTCCTGATCCCGTTTCGATATATATATATATATATATATATATATATATATATATATATATATATAGGGAGCCGCTAGAATGAGAACCACCCCGAGTTATGAGAACCACCCCGAGTTATGAGAACCGCGAGAACCACACCATCCGGGGCGCCGTTGACCAAATTTTTTTTTTACAACTAGATGTGTATATTTTAAACACATTCGTAAAAAAAAAATTTTAAAAAGGCCGAGGGGGTAGTTTTTTACACCACAAGTTTGGTGTAAAAAAAACAGAACAAAAAAAAATTAAAAACACCAAACTTGTGGTGTAAAAAACTACCCCCTCGGCCTTTTTTTTTTAAATTTTTTTTTTACGAATGTGTTTAAAATATACACATCTAGTTGTAAAAAAAAAAAAAAAATTGGTCAACGGCGCCCCGGATGGTGTGGTTCTCGCGGTTCTCATAACTCGGGGTGGTTCTCATTCTAGCGGTCCCCTATATATATATATATATAGGTCTTTTGTTTGTTATACGATATTTAGTTTTTCTATGTGCAAGAACATGTCCTTTGAAAGAATGATTTTTTTTTAGTTTTATTTGGAACTGTTATTATTTGACCCGACCTGAATCGAATAGCCAACACGACCCGACCTGAAATATAACAATAGGAAAAAAAAAATTGGGTCCCATCACTTTACGCCCCCTCGAAACTTTTGGTCAAGCTCCGCTACCGAAAACTATTATAATTCCGCATTTCGATCGTAATTTTTTATATATACTATGTTTGGCCCGGGCTTGTCCGGGCTTTTTTTAGTGCCCGTGTCTTTCGGCCCTAGCATGTTCAACAGGCAAGATCCGCCACTGTTCATGAATTCTAGTAATTGACTTCATATTTATAAACTAAATTACAAAAAATGGTGTCAATTTTCTTCTTATCTTCTTAATTTTTTTCTTTTTAGGAAAGAAAAATCTAAGCATAGAATATGTTAAATAGAAAAATTGGTTATAGAAGCAATTGCTTTGCATGTGGGATGCATAATTTGATTAGTGAAATGAGACCATGACCCAAAAATCACGCCGGTTTTCAGTCTCCTTCAATTATTCAGTTAATCATCACCTGAGTAGTTCAACAATATGTTTAATAGTATAACCACGTATATAAATTCATTCAATAGTTTTTCAAAATAATAAATTGTGATAGAACATTGATAAGACCAGTGATCAATTATTATAGCATCTGCAGACTGTAGTATCATACACAAAACCTTCACATATAATATTGTCACATAATGATAACACTTTTAAATCACTACTTTGCATGACGATCGCGTTTAGTATATTTGTTCCTAAAAATTTAGTTGAGTTCCACGTATAACAATTAATAAACATCATCTTTATTTAAACGAGATCTTATATTAAATAGCTTAACCAAATTTTTAAGGTGGCAATCAGGAATTTTGCCTAAAAATAACTCTAACTTTTTTAGGGAAGGGTTTTATATCGTGATACTTCTACCACGGTTTTAATAATCATATCAATCAATCCCTTTATCTTAGACTAGGCGGTGTGGGGCTCGTCCCCAGCACATCGAGGGTCGGCGAGGGCCAGGCACACCGAACCCCTACGCCTCGACCCGTCCTCAACGTCCATCCACTGCCGCCTATAACGATCCTTTAACACACACATATACATACATATATATATATATATATGTATGTATATACAAAGGGGCTCATCCCCATACCCTAGGTCCATCCCTTTAGGTTCATCCCCACACCAGCTGGCCGGCGTGGACACCTACGTGACGACTCATCCCCAGAGGACTATGTAGTCTTAGTGCAAACTAGTTTAATACCCGTCCGTTGGACGGGTTACGCTAAGGTAACAAACAAAGACAATGTATATACATGGTGTTTCGGTTTGCTTCTCATTTTCCTCTTTTCCATCTCCTATTTGAAAATACTACAACCATCGAACTTTTCTTTTTCTTCTTTTCAAACCAGTGAAACGCATTCTCAAAACACATTATCCAAACACTACAAAAATGACATATTAACTTTTAAGAAGTCAAAAAGTTAAAAGCAGCTGAAAATGAACAATCCCGAACACCCACATTAAGTGAACACAAGTCTAAAGAACATTATAAACAAAAGCACTATTTTTAACAAACAAAGACAAATTTCCCCTATATTAATTTGCAATATTTCTTTGTGTGTGCTTTTCACTATTCAACTTTATACCATTACTGAAGCTTTTCATACAACTTATTCAAGCATATTATTTCATGTTAACTTTGATTGCCTTCAGTTGAGTGTTTCACCTACATATTTCACAATTATTGTTGGTATATGTAAAAATATATAGTTATGGTCTAAAACTAAAACATTAGATTTTTAAACTCAATACTTTTTTTATATAATCTAGATACTAAGACATATGAGAAGTAATACTAATACAGGATTAGCTTAGAGTTGCTTAGGATTGAACATTAAAATTTCTTATAAGATTATTGTTTTTAGATATAGCAAATAGTTATAAATAAACAATTTCAAGTCAATGTGTTCTCTATTCAGCCTGTCCTCGACTCTCGACCCATATATTTTTGTTTTCATTCTGGGTACTACCGAGGCAACCGGCTGTTGGACATGGAATCTTTGGCAAGAAAAAACTTCGTCGGCAGCCGTGTATGTGGTTGGGCAAGAGACCACCTATAGACATGCCGCAAAAATCAATAATCAAAGCTACCGTATACAGGGCCGACCCTGAATATTTAAGTACACTGTAGAAGGTCGAAAAAAGGCTGTTAGACCCTAACGAATTATATAAACTAAATTTTAAGCAAGGATTATCGTTACAGCAATAAACATTACAAAATCAAAGTATTAGATGACATAATGTTATAGTTAACCAAAGATTCATGACGCCCTTTAAAGATTCTTGATACCAAATTGTTTGATCACCACTCCTAACTTATTTGGGACAACAAATAAGTTATGTAAAATGTTACTAAGCGAAATAGTTAAACTAATAAAACGGGCAAAATGTAGGTAAACGAAAGACATTTGTTAACTTATAACTATATTTGTAAAACAAATTAAACCATTTGACAGAAAGTTTGTACTGGCCTACGGCCAACTTACCGGCAAATATCAACTTTTACAGTTTTTTTATTGGATTGTTTAATGACAAAATTTCCCTTGATTTACCCTGATATCATCATCTTCTTCACACCATACACCCAGCTTCTCATTCTTGCAGGTCTCATCCTTAACATATCAAAAAAATTCAGGCAAAAACACTGCAGTTTCACCGTTAAAAATGTGCCCTTCAAAATAAATGGCCATCGCCGGTGATCCTCCTACCCCACCCCCAGCGCCACCCCTGACCAAATCTATCCGACTAACTTACCACAACCGATTATCTAGGTATAGAATCCACCATAATTGCTTGAATTAGTTGATTTTGGTAACGAATTGAACATCAACTTCAAAGCGGCCGCCGACTGAACTTGAACCGCATACCATCACCACCCACTTTGTTGAAAACACTGATCTGTAACGATTCAAACGATTTTCAGAACAGATATGTAAAGATCCTGGGTGGGTTTTTGAATTTTTAAACATTTGATTTGATTTGAGACAGATGAAGAGTTGTTTTAGTAAAGACAGATAGGTAAAATGGAATGTCAACGTTGACTCAGTGAATGGTTTTGGAACATGATTTGGGCATACAATATAATTTTTCTATGAGTAAACTGCCATTTTGGTCCCTGTGGTTTGGCCAGTTTTGCCACTTTAGTCCAAATCTCAAACTTATTACATCCAGGGCCCTGTGGTTTGGTTTTTGTTGCCATTTTGGTCCAAATTTCAAATTTGACCAGATTTCCCATTAATGACCTGCTACTTTGTCTTTACCCTTAGGGGCATTTTAGTCATTTTAGATTTATTATCTCTTTATTATATAATAAAACCCCTTATTATCATCATCTTCAACCTCAATACAGACATCTCTCTCTCTCTCTCTCTCTCTCTCTCTCTCTCTAAAATACCACCACCACACCACCACCACCCCCACCATCGCATCATCCCCACCACCGTCCCACCGCCGCCAACTCTGCTCTCTCTCTAAAATGACCTACTCTCTCTCTAAAATACCGCAACGAGCAGGGCACGAATGGCATCTTCTGCTGGTGCTCAAATCGAAGCTCAAACGCTCGAATGGCATCTTCTGCTGGTGCTTTGAGTATGTGTGATGCGGCGTCGTTTGGATCAAGCGAGATTGATTTGTCGGCTACGTCGGCGGCTGATTTGGCGAGTCTAACAGAGGAGGCGTGGTCTTTTGTAGATCTGGATTTAGCTAAGAGTTGAGCGCCGGTGATGAAGTGACGCTTGGCGTCGTAGCTTGATCGGTTTCTGTAACGGAATTCGGTGAGCAGGTTTTGAGGTATTTTTTGCATCCATATGTACATCAAGATCTTAATCAAAATGAAAGCAGCTTGCATCGCTAGATCACTCATTTTGATGAGTTTAGGGCTTCTGAGATTTCTTGTTATTGGTGGTGTGAATTCACCATTTGTACATCCTTCATAGACGCATGTGCTTCTGTACTTGCAGAGGAATTAAGGTTTGGGTTAGGGTTAGAGTATTTGCTAGTTATCTATTTGGGGAAGATTATTTGTTATACCCCTGCACAATACAAAGAGTATTTGTTATGTTCCAATTCAATTTCTGTTATTTGCTAATAAATTTATGTTATGTTCCAATTCAAGATGAAGAGTATTTGCCCTGATTGTTTAGAGAGAGAGAGACAATTTGTAGAGAGAGAGAGTTGAGGGAACTATATAGAGAGAGAGACAAATGTTTGTTCATAGAGAGGGAGAGAGTGCAGAGATTTAGATGTGTTTTGAGGTTTTTTTTTATTTTTATTTGTTATAATAACTTATAAAATGACCAAAATATCCCTGCGCAAAATGACAAAACAATCAGCTTCAACAGTCAAAATTGGGGATTTTTGGGTTTTGGACTAAAATGGCAACAAAAACCAAACCACAGGGCCCTGGATGTAATAAGTTTGAGATTTGGACTAAAGTGGCAAAACTGGCCAAACCACAGGGACCAAAATGGCAGTTTACTCTTTTTCTATTTATATTTGTAACAATATATATAGCATGTTCATTTATTAAAAAATCATATATGTGTAGAAATTTTTTTTATTGTTTGGTATTGGCTTTTCTTTTTTCAATCACACTCTTTGTGTTAAAATTATCGGTAATTATCAAAATAATTTAAATTTGATATCATTTTTTTAAAACAATAACAGATGTGTTAATATTCTTTTGGACGAATCTCAACTACGAATGAGAACCACCAAGTGTAATTATTTGAAAAAAAAAAATAAGTTAGTAACCGGTGTACCATATTAATGACACGGATGTAACGTGTGGCAAAAGTCATGTTATGCACGGCCATTACATGTTAATGTCATCATTGTAACACGTATAAAAAAATCATAAACATTTTACCGACACATCACACGGCATGGTAAAATATCTAATTATTACGTAGTCATAAACACGTTGTTGTTGCCGCAACACGATATGGTACTGTGATAAACCGAACTAATTCATGTCGAACAACATTGAAATTGATATTTGTTTTGTATTTTTTGTTCAATATTAAACACCTCTTTTTATTGGTATATAGAGTGCCGATATCAACCAATAGCAACCGAAACCCGTTTCGAAGAGCAAATAATCCCACTGATCTACCGTAAAATGTGAAAGTTGGAAGGATGAAAATGAAATTGAATCCGTTACGTTCATTCCTTGAAGCTTGATTGATGAATAAACATTCGCCTAATTAACACAAATCAAGCATTGACCTGAATTTTCACATATGAAACTCCATTAATAAAATAAAAGCATATATAAAAGATTGAATAACACAGTTAACGAAGTTACTTTTGACATATTAAGAATACTTTTGACTTCTTACGTCGATAACCAAATGTCGGACTTTCATATTTCCATTTACAAATAATATTTATTTAGCATTGCCCTAATAATAACAAAACAAAATATGAAAGGCTTCTCAGGGGTAGTTTTGTAATTTAAAAGTTGAATTTTTAGTGCTTCACCTCTGGTCTTCCCTCTTCACCGTGACAAACTACCTGTTTTGTCTCATGGTTGTCTTTGACTACATCTTCAGAGTCATATAGAGTGAGCCCGGAGAGAATGAAACTGCTAATGAGAGAGAGATGACGACGGGAGTGGGTGTCGGCCTATGATGCTGGTTGGGGATGTCGGAATAGGTAACGATAGTGTGTTTGGTGGGTTAATTTAACGGCGATGAAGATGAGGTAAATAGGTTGTTTGGGCGAGCAGATCTGGCAGAAGAGGGGCTGCTGGAGGGTAGGGACACCAACAATCGATCGGCAGTTGTGGTGTCGTCATTGATGAAAAAGACGGAAGCTTCTTTCAATCCTCCCAGTGATCAGGTACATATTTCTTTTCCTTGTTATGGTTTACAAAACTTAGAGGGTGTTTGGGTTAGCTTATTATGTGTTTTCAATGGTGTGTTGTTGCTATATTTGTTGAAAAGTTTTGATCTTCATGATGAGTATGGTGTTGATTTTATGGCTTTTGAAATGTAGGGTTTTGGGTTTTCGAAGGTGTAGTCTAAACACGAATAAGTATATGAATTAACGTCAGTTAAGTGCCTTAAATGATGTATTGTTGCTGTATTTGTTGAAAATTTTTGATTTTATTGATGGATATGCTGTTGATTTTGTGGCTTTTGAAATTAAGGAGTTTTGGGTTTTTGATGGTGTAGTCTACACACAAATGTGTATCCAAAAATTAATGTCATCTAGGACGTTTCAAATGGTGTCTTCTTGCTACATTTGTTGGAAAGTTTTGAAGTTGATGATGGGTTTGATTTCAGTTTTGTGGATTTTCAAATTTAGGGTATTGGGTTTTTGATGATGTAGTCTAAACACGAAGTGTATCAAAATATTTATCTCATCAAGGGGGTTTTGAATGGTGTCTTATTATTGTATTTGTTGAAAAGTTTTAATCTTGATGATGGGTTTGGTTAGGGGTTTGGGTTTTCATTTGTGTACTCTAAACACAGATGTGTATTGAAAAAGTAATCTTTTGAAGGTACTTTTAAATGGTGTCTTCTTGCCGTATATGTTGAAAACTTTTGATTAAGATGATGGGGTCTAAAATCAAAGCTTACATTTCATACTTGTCTAATTACAGTGATATGAAAAACTTGACGGACGAGGCATTTTTGCAGAATTTGGCAGAAGAACATATCTACTGTCACAGGTATTAACTATGAGTTTTCTATTTTTTGATAGATAAAAAATTACTTTTATCTAAAAGTAAAAAAAAATCATTTAGTAGATCAATCATGCTGAACAAAGGAGAAACCTAAGCAAAACATAAAAAAAAACATTTTTCAAGTGATAATTAAAAAAACATAGTTCAACTAAGAAACCAAAACAACCAAACAAAAACATTGTTCAACAAATAACTAAAAAAACCATCGTTAAATTACCATTAAAAAATAAACAGTCATCTTTGGAATCTTTGGAATCTTTGGCTTTTTCCTCACTGACCAGATTGAATCTGCGGTATCAGCGTACTCGTCCTCGAAATCATTTTCTTTACCCCTAGTGTTATTAACAACGTCACAACTTTCATTGGAATTACTAATGTCAATAACATCATCCCATTGCCAAGTTAGTATAGCTCTTGCCCGTTTGTTGGATCGATCACACCTTCGAATCTAGTAGTAATGAAAGACTTAGTTTAGTCGAAAATAGTCAAAGAATTTGAAGACAAAAAAGTGAAATTAAGTTTTACACAAAATCATACCAATTCACTAATAGTTTCCTCAACTTTGTCGCCCTGGTGTCACATCGTAAATAAAATAAGATTTGAGCACAATAACTTAATACCCCATGAATGTTAGAGAAGGTGTACGTATACCTTTGGCATTGGTTTGAGTGTCTTTGTCACCTTCTTTGATCAATTTCGTGTGGTTTTCTTCTGTTGAGGATGCTCCATGAAGTAACTAACAAAACCTAAACAAAAAAACAATCTGATATGTATAACCACTATCAAGGGAAAACAAATAAAAAATGATATGTATAACCACTGAAATCAGTTACACAGAGCTTAAAAGATCGAACATGGCTACACCCCTACTAATTGAGGAGACTACCCACATTCCACATATCGTGGTATGGTGGTTATATTTATTAGATATATAAATAAAAGAGAGAATTAGTAATGGTAGACCCAAACTATTTCATGTAAATAGACGACACAAACATTAAAGTAAAAGCAAGATAAGTATTAGATGCATATTACATTAACAGATCGATCACTTGTTTTATTTGTGTTTTCGTCCATACTTTTAATCGAAAGTATTATTAATTTTTTGGGTTGTGAAGGGGATCCCTATTATATAGGCTGAAAGACAAACTTCTTGTAGGAAATTGCAATCAAAACATGTCTTGAGTTGTAAACTACCCTGTAGTTAGTGGAGTCATGGGGTTAGTGGAGTGATGGGTTGGTTTATCGGTTATCTTTAAGAAAATAACTGCTTGCAGGAAACAGTAATCAAAACATAACTTAGGTTATCAACTACCATGTAGTTAGCGAAGTCATGGGGTTAGTGGAGTGATGGGTTGGTTAGCCGGTTATCTTACATGAAAATAACAATGTTTACCAAAACAGCCCATGACTTTCTTTGTAAAGTCCAAGTCAACCCAAATTAGACATTTGGGCCAAAATTGCCAGATCAAAGGTCTACATTTGGGTTTCTTTTTTTTAACAGCAGCTAAAAATAGAACAAAGGGCTAGTAATAAACTGGAAGTCCCCAAAGGGCCAGTAAGAAACAAACTGGTAGTATATTAGATAGCATAAGCTTAAAACTTTTGGAAGCTGGGTTGCATATTCTCAGTTCTTTAAACTCTGATGGAAGGGTTGCATATTCTCAGTTCTTTAAACTCTGATGAAAGGGTATTAAACTAAAAAGAATTTTTTTAGAATTTGCTATTTTTTGTGTAATTTGACTATTTTATTTATTCTGTTGTAATTCCAATAGAACAAAGGGCTAGTAAGAAACTAGAAGTCCACAAAGAGCCAGTAAGAAACAAACTGCTAGTAGATTAGATAGCATTACATTAAAACTTTTGTAAGCTGGGTTGCATATTCTCATTTCTTTAAACTCTGGTTGTTCTTTTGAGGAGAAGATGGTGGTTACCTAAAAAACCAATCGGACCAAAGCTTTATGCTAAACTTATTTTTAACTTAAAGATCCTGCATAGTTGCATCATTTTGTTGTTAACCTATACCATGGATTTTGGCAGGAAGTAGAAAAATCAACTAAACCTTCCTATAATGAAGCTTTGAACATACATGGACAAACACCAAGAATGGTTTTCACTGAAGCCGATAAAGATTTACTTGCAGCAGGTCAACAATGGATGAAAGACACATCATCTTCATTGTTAGGGGAGGATTTCTTAATGACCCGTGATCCTCAATTATTATCCTGCTTGGTGATCCTTACTTCTGTGTCAGTTAGTGATCCTCAGAAGTGCTTCAGGATCAGGATCATGGATCATCCTAAGGATCCTTATACTAATGATTGTCTGCTATGATTTCGGTATTGTTTTGCAGGAGTACCAGCTTGGACTTAGTCTTGGTAACTGTTTTGGTCAGAAAATCTGATGAGGATATCGCAACCAAACTCTTTGTTTAGGGGAATGATGCTTTAAATATGTAATAGCGATGAGGATCACTTCAATGTAAAGTGCACAAACAACACAAAGATTTATACGGGGAAAAAGCCCTTGATCAAGAGTTGATCTCCGGCACAAAAAACCCCGGGTGATGGAAACTACCGATCACCAAGCTAAAATAAATGGTTAAATGTTTACAACTTCGGATAGTAACGAGCTAGGTACAAGGATCACTACGGTGAAATGTGTAAAAAAGTGTATAAGATTGCTAAGTGTATGAACGAGAGCTTGTATGAGAACTTGTACGAGTGTGTGTGACTGCAAAAAATGACTAAGTGTTTCTACTAGCTCGTTACTCCCTTTTTAAAATAGAAATAACCACCTAAACTAACTATCCGACTTTCGTGCCAAGCCTCCATGTTCTCCATAACGTCTATTTTTGGTCAAGCACGTGCAGAATAGTTTAGGAATATTCTCCAGGAATGTCGCCAAGACCTGGTCAAGCTCGTTATACCTGCGAGGTAGTACAAAACATGAGTAAACAATCGTCAGTACGAGGATCCTTAAAGTGATCCACGATCCTGATCCTGAAGCTCTTCTGAGGATCACCACCTGTCACAGAAGTAAGGATCACTAGTTAGGATAACGAATAAGGATCACTAATTGTTAGAAAATCCTCCCCTAACAATTGCCCCCAAAATATAAGGAGTGAAATTGTAAAATTAGCGAGTTATGTTTTCTTGATCTTATCCGTAACAAACTAACGGATATATAGCCGTTAAAATAGAACTAGCCGTTGCGATGATGATGTCACGGAAGTGACAATCCTGCAAAATCATAATTATAAATAGAGATATAGATAGGATCATTATGCATTTAAATTCGAAAGAAACTCCCTTTATAATCTCAGTTGAAGATCAATCAGGTATTTCTTTCTCCTCTTTCTTCCTCTCTTACTCTGTTTTTCATCTTTATCTCCGTCACTTCGAAAATGTTGCTCCGAAGTTCTCCGGCCAAGGATCACAAAAAGGATAGCCCTTTGAAAAGTCAAAAGATCATCAAAGACTCAGTGAACGAGAGGTGTTGCTTTAATGACGCACAAGTAGATAACATCCGTCACCGTTTTCCGGCGAATGTCTTTTTCAAACCCTTCGATCCAACTGTTCTGAGCGACTACGTTTCTGATACATGGGTTGCCTTTCCAGTCACTCCATTTGCTATAGGGTACACCTATCCTTTCCCGGAGTTCACAAAATCCTTCTTTTCCCTTACCGGCATATCTTATATTCAAGCCATGCCGATGATTTGGAGGGTTTTATACACCCTAGAGAGGATCATTAAGCAGGAGGGTCTTGATTTAGGAATGTCAGAACTGGCGGAGTTGTATGATCTTACTACCTTCGGTTCCTACCGTTATTTGTTCAAACGAAAACCCAGTGCAGATCATCCTCTTCTCAAAGTCACCAAGAACGACAAAGATTGGAAGCGTCGCTTCTTCTTTGTAAGAAGGGATACCATTTCAGATGGAGAACACTTACCAAGAACATGGTCCACCCATGGTAGGCCGGAGGATCCTGGGAAGGATCACCAGATGATCATGTTTTTGTAATATGATCACTAACCCTTTCTTTGTCTTATGTCATGCAGCCATCTCTGTTTCACATCTCATCACAACACCCGCAACCAGGGAAAGGCTTGCTGCTTTCTGGGGACTCGATCCTGAAACTAGAACCTTCAAGACAACAACCCAAGACTCTCAAGAAATATCCTCAGGTTCTGTCACAATGTCAAGTAAGTATCTTTGTTTGAAAATTTATATAAATAGTGAAACATAAATATAATGAAGATACTTATCTTGTTTTGGTTATGTAGGTGCTGGAAAATCTGCCAAAGCTGCTTCAAGGTTCAGTGTCACCGATCTCACCACTGTTAAATCCTCCAAGAGAAAGGTTCCTACGAGCCCGACAGCCTCAATCCCCAAGGCACCCCTCAAAGGGAAGGGAATCAAGAAGAGAAAGACTTCCGAGGCTGAGGATTTGCAGGGCCTGCCCTTAATTCGCCACCAGTTCCTCGAGTACTTCAATGATGTAAGGATCACTGTCTCGGCTTGTATATCCTGCTGATCTAAGGATCACTTGCTCTTGAACCGCTTTATCCTTTTCTTTTGCAGAAATTTGCTGAGATCGAGGATTACGTCGGCCATGTTGAGGATCAAGATAAGAAGATTGCCGACCTCCAGCAGGTTGCTGTGCTCAAGGATCTTGCAATTGCTGATCTTCAGAAGGAACTCAAGGATACCAAACAGAAGATGGCCAAGGTGCTGGTTAACTTTGATTATGAAAGGCAGGAGATCACGGATGATGCTAAAGTTTCTGCCGCCATAGCAATGTACAAAACCAAGCTTCAAATGGCCTTGGAAGCTCAGGATCCTGCCTTCGACAAAGGCAACTGGGAGATTGAAGAATGGAAGGCAAGGCTGGCTGAATTGGGTGATGAAGAGGAGGCTGAGGAGATTCTGGCAATTGAGGCTAGTGGCAGCGGGTTGAAGGATAAAGCTGAGGATGCAGCGGCTGGTGGTGATGATGATGCAGCGAAGGTGTGAGCTGCAAAAATGGGCGATGATGGAAATTTCTAGACGTGGCCGGAGCCCATTTTTTATGGTTTGGTAGTCTTTTGATTGTTGATGTTTTTGAACAATGGTGGGTCTGTAATAACTCTAAACAATAGTTCTTAGGTTTAAGGATCATGTATGATCCTTTGGACAATAGGCAGGATTGCAATTGGTGGAGGGATCCTCTGTTTGGGGGATGAAGCCATTGTGATCCTGCCGCCTTTATATTCCTGCACTACTTTTGAACTCATTATCATGGACACCCTTTACCTACCCCAGCGGACGGGCCACGTTTTGCTGGTAGATGCTCGGGTAGGTAATTTTGACAACCTTTAAAGGGTTAGCCTTATGTTAATAAATAAAAACTTAACCTTTTGTCGCTTATCTTGTGTTGTTATCCTTTTTAGTATGTTACTCTCCAACTGTTGTAATGTTCATTCTGTTTATACTTATCAAGCCTTGAAAAATTAGAAAAGATATCCAAAAAGTTTAGGATATGAACAAGGATCACATATCCCATAACCGATAGGTTTTAAAAAGTGATATGATTTAAGAAATACAAGTTCAGTTGTCAAGTATAAGGGTTATTTAAAAGAATAGTGAATAAAATCAAAAGAGTTAAGGATCATACCTGAGGATCCAAGTTAGAATCCTAACCATAATGAGGATAACTATAAGATAAACCTTAGAGTGAAATAAGGATCAAGGATCCCTAGCTGCTTACCTTCAAGGACCTGAAATAGAGCATAACTTGGGACTAAGCCAATATAAGAAAAGAGTTAGCAACTGGGGACAAGCCCAAGGATAACTGGGGACAAGCCCAAGGATAACTGGGGACAAGCCCAAGGATCGTATGTAAACTGGAGTATGGCCCTAACTGGCGACTATCCAAACTTAGTGACATGAAGATGCCAAAACCTTAGCTAACGTGAAAACGTTAGAAACCTTAGCTAACGTGAAAACGTTAGAAACCTTATGAACGGATGTATGGTACGTCTACCATTATACGTAGGATCCTAAGCATAGCCAGAACAATGGAATTATCAGCCCCTAGAACGAGTACTGGTCCCAAAGCCTTGAACTATACCAGGATCATCGTGCGCTACAGGCGGAATCTGGGGACAAGCCCGAATAACTGGGGTTAAACCCAAAGGATGGATTGCTTCTGCGGATAACCAACATTATGCTATGGATACCTGAGTAAGGATCACCGATACTTTGAGGATCCTTTAAGGATATCCCTATCGTGAGGATCACCTATGCCACAAGGATCCTGCTTACATGAAATATTTCTTCAAGTGGACAGCATTCCAAGCTCTTGGTAGCAAATCACCTTCCATGGTTAGCAATCTATATGCCCCCTTTCCTGCTTCAGCTTCAATCAAATAAGGGCCTTCCCATTTTGGAGCCAATTTTCCATCAGCAGGATTGGTGGTATTCTGAAATGCTTTCCTTAACACCATATCTCCAACTTGAAATCTCCTGATCCTGACATTTTTGTTGTAAGCACCAGCCATTCTTTGTTGATAACTGGCCATCCTTATCCTAGCCATATCCCTGATTTCTTCAATAGTATCCAGGTCTTGAGCCAAGTTTTCATCATTTTTCTCAGGATCACGGGTACTTGTTCTAGCAGTAGGAACCACCATCTCTGTTGGGATCACTGATTCTGCCCCAAACACCAAAGAGAATGGTGTTTGACCAGTAGCATTCTTGGGGGTTGTCCTATCAGCCCAGAGCACATAAGGTAGTTCTTCTGCCCATTTCCCTTTCTTGGATCCAAGCTTTTTCTTCAAATTGTTGATGATGATCTTGTTGGATGATTCTGCTTGGCCATTAGCTTGTGGGTGGACTGGTGTTGAAGTTATCATCTTAATCCCCCAGCTGTCACAAAAGTTAGTGGTTCTGCCCCCAATAAATTGGGAACCATTATCACATATAATCTCGGAAGGAATTCCAAATCTAGTTATAATATTTCTTTTAATGAAGGATATAACTTCCTTTTCTCTGACTTGGGCAAAAGCTTCAGCCTCTATCCACTTGGAGAAGTAATCAGTCATAGCTAACATGAATACTATCCCACCAGGTGCCTTAGGGAGCTTTCCAACTATATCCATACCCCATCTCATAAATGGCCAAGAGGAGGATATAGGATGCAATAATTCAGCTGGTTGATGAAGGATATTGCTGTGTCTTTGGCAAGGATCACATCTTCTGGCATACTCCACAGCATCTTTCTTCATAGTTGGCCAGTAGTATCCTGTCCTCAGGATCCTTGAGAATAAAGCCCTGCCCCCAGTGTGGTTTCCACAATCTCCTTCATGGAAGTCTTTTAAAACTTCTTGAACTTCAGGATCCTCAATGCATCTCAAGTATGGTCCTGCAAGAGATCGTCTATACAACATATTACTTATAATTGTGAATTGAGATACCTTAGATTTGAAAGCCCTAGGGTTTTCTCCTGTAGGAATCTCTCCATGTTGTAAGTATCTCATAATTGGTGAGATCCATGATCCTGATCCTGAATAGGATTGAGTATCCTCACTAGGGATAACTGCAGAATCATTTCCTATCTCCATAGTCTGGTGATCCTTGATAGCCGGGGTCAGGATATGGATAATAGGAATCTTGATATCCTCTGGGATCTTCAAAGATGATCCTAAGTTAGCCAATGCATCAGCTTCTGTATTTTCTTCCCTTGGTACCTGTGACAAACTAAAAGAAACAAAAGAGAGTGCCAAACTTTTGACTATCTCCAAATATTTGGTTAGCTTTTCACCTTTAACAGCATAGGATCCATTAAAGTGGTTTGTAATTAACAAAGAATCTACATGTACCTCAAGATACCTGATTCCCATATGCTTAGCGATTTGCAAACCAGCAATTAAGGCTTCATATTCAGCCTCATTGTTAGTGGTTTGGAACTCACAAGCTATAGAATGGGGTATTATGTCCCCCTGTGGCGATTTTAGTAGTATTCCAAGCCCTGTGCCTTTGACATTTGAGGATCCATCAGTATGAAGTATCCAAGGATCCTTGGTTTCTTCTAGCTGCTGGACTTCTAGCTCAGCTTCTTCTTGTAAATCACTACTGAAATCAGCCACAAAGTCAGCTAATGCTTGGGATTTGATGGCTGTCCTAGGCTCATATCTTATATCATATGCACTTAGCTTCACTGCCCACTTAGCCATCCTTCCTGACATCTCTGGTTTCCTGAGGACATTCTTAATTGGGAAATTTGTTTTAACAATGATAACATGAGTTTCAAAATAATGTCTTAACTTTGTAGATGCCATAATTAATGCAAGAATAAGCTTTTCAAGGTGTGAGTACCTGGATTCGGCATCAAGTAAACTTTTACTTACATAATAGACAGGATGTTGTGTACCTTGATTATCCTTAACAAGGACCGCACTTACTGCTTTCGAGGATACTGCAAGATACAAGGATAACACATCGCCTTTTTCTGGTTTCATCAAAGCCGGGGCCGAGGATAGGTAATCTTTGAGGGCTTTTAAAGCATTTTCATGCTTCTCCGTCCACTCAAATTTCTTGTTCTTCCTTAGGATATCATAGAATTCTTTACATCTCTCGGAGGACTTGGATATAAATCTGTTCAAGGCTGCTATCCTTCCTGTTAGCCTTTGAACATCCTTAGCATTGACCGGAGATTTGATATTCACTATTGCTTTGATCTGTTCCGGGCTAGCTTCAATGCCTCTCTTTGTCACCATATATCCTAAGAATTTACCTGCTTTAACACCAAAATGACATTTTGAAGGATTAAGCTTCATATTATATTTGTCAAGGATATCAAATGCTTCCTCCAAATCTCTTAGGTGATCCTCAGCTCTTATGGATTTTACCACCATATCATCTATGTAAACCTCCATAGTTTATCCGATCTGATCCTTGAACATCATATTCACCAGCCTTTGATACGTTGCACCTGCATTTCTCAATCCGAACGGCATAGCAATATAGCAATATATACCAGTTGGAGTCATGAAGGCTGTATCCTCTTGGTCGGATGGTTCCATTTGGATTTGTTGAAATCCAGATGAAGCATCCATAAAAGTTAATAGTTCATGACCCGCAGTTGCATCCACCATGGAGTCAATGTGGGGTAAAGGGAAAGGATCCTTGGGACATGCCTTATTTAAATCGGTAAAATCGACACATACCCTCCACTTTCCATTTTTCTTTTGGACAACAACCACATTGGCCAACCATCTTGGATACTTGACCTCTCTAATCATACCTGCCCGGAGCAATTTTTCTACCTCTTCCTGGATAATGGCGTTCCTTTCCGGTGCAAACTTCCTTCTCCTTTGATGGATTGGTCTGAAGGATCTGTCGATGCCGAGTTTATGGGTGATAACATCTTTGGATATACCAGTCATGTCTTCGTGTTTCCATGCAAAGGTAGTCTTTCTCCTTTTGAGGAAGGATACGAGGTCTTCTTTCATTTCGCCAAGGATCCCTGATCCGATATAGATTTTGGATTCAGGATCATCGGGATCCATGAGGATTCCTACCACATCCTGCTCTCTGGCCTCCAAGACATTCCTTGGAGGATACCTTGATTGCTATTGCTCCCTTGATTTCGAGGCTGGTTTCATCGATGAAGTATAGCAATTCTTAGCCTCCTGCTGATCACTATCAATCTTTACTATTCCCCAAGGACTGGGGAGCTTCACACATTGATGGTAAGTAGACGGGACTGCTTTCATATCGTGTATCCAGGGCCTGCCAAGGATAACATTACAACAAGATAAACAGTCAATAACACAAAATTTTTTATAAGAGTGTAAGCCTTCAATATATATTGGGAGTTTAATGTCCCCCAGGGTGTTCTTAGTTTCGCCACTAAATCCCACGAGCACGGAGGATCTTGGTATGATCTCTGATTCAGGGATACCCATCTTCTTTAGAACATCAAGCTGGATAATGTTCACTGAACTTCCTCCGTCTATAAGGATCCTGCGGACAAAATGGTTAGATATGAAAAGAGTAATAACTAAACCATCGTGATGAGGATCCTGGATATCAACACGATCCTCTTCGTCGAAGGTTATGACTTTTCCTTCGGAGACACTTGATGTTCGAACTGGTCTTTCTCCATTATCCATTTTAGTTTCCTTTGCATGCCTTTTAGCTGCTGAGAAGGATGTGCCACAAATGTCGGATCCTCCAGAAATAAGGTTTATCACTTGTGCATCTGCTGGAGGAGCTGGAGCTTTCTCAGGGATCCTTTCAGGATCCTGAGTCCTTGACTTTTTTCTTCCCAACAATTCTTTTAGATGCCCTTTGCTCAACAAATATCCAATTTCCTTTCTTAATGCAATGCATTCTTCTGTGAGGTGCCCAAAATCTTCATGATATGCACACCACTTTGATTTATCCTTAGTTGCAGCCGGCCTATCATTCTTTCTCGGCCATCTAGCTTTATCACCTAGGTTCTGCATAGCAAGGATTAGTTCATTGTTATCAACACTAAAGCAATATTCAGAAATTGGAGGATAATCTTCGTCATCCTCCTCTTGATCAATAGAGTGCACGTTCTGGTTATCAGATCTGTTGTAGGATCTGAACTTGTTGTTCCTGAATGAGGATCCTTGCTTATCCTGCTTTGAGGATCCTGTTATCCTCTCCTGGATCCTCTTGTCATCCTCTAGCCGAATGTACCTAAGGGCCCGGGTTCTTACCTCATCTAGGTTCCTGCATGGTGTCATAACAAGATCATCATAAAAAAATGAATCCCTAAGCAAACCCATTTTGAAGGCCTCAACAGCCGTGGCTATATCTAAGTTAGGAATGTCTAAGGATTCTTTACTGAATTTGGTAATGTAATCCCTTAATGATTCATTATGACCCTGGGTTATCCTATATAAATCACTAGTTAATCGTTCAAATTTTCTACTGCAAGAAAACTGATTATTAAACAAGTTAACTAGGTTAGCAAATGAGGTAATAGAATAGGGAGGAAGACTTAGCAGCCATTTGAGAGCTGATCCAGTAAGAGTGGATCCGAATCCTTTGCACAGGCATGCTTCCTTTAACCTTTCTGGGATTGGATTGATCTCCATCCTCTCCCTGTATTGTGCTATGTGTTCTTCAGGATCTGTTGAGCCATCATACAGCTTCATTGTAGGCACATGGAACCTCTTGGGTATCTCAGCATCACAGATTGGTGGTGCAAAACGAGATATCTTATGGCTCCCATCTGCAATCTCTGGGATAGGTTTGACTACTCCCGGGACACTTGATATCATATCCTTTAGCTTTTGTAATTCTCTGGCCATGGCATGATTGATACCTGGATCCTGCATAAGACCTTGGTTAGTAGTATGAGAATTGTTAAAAGTGTTACCTCCCATTGGATTCAAGTTAGGGAGAGTGGATGTTAATCCATATTGTTGGGGCTCTGGAATGATCGAGGGACCAGTAGTAGCGTTGGTCTGCATTGGAATAAAATCTCCCTGATGGACATCTGAACTTCCTGTTTGCAAGATCCTCAAGGATCCTGGCACCTGGAAGGATCCCTGAAACTGGGACGATCCTGGAATGAAGAAGGATCCTTGAACCTGGGATGATCCTGGAATGAAGGAGGATCCTTGAACCTGGGATGATCCTGGGACGAAGGAGGATCCTTGAACCTGGGATGATCCTGGGAGGAAGGAGGATCCTTGAACCTGGGATGATCCTGGGACGAAGGAGGATCCTTGAACCTGGGATGATCCTGGAACGAAGGAGGATCCTTGAACCTGGGATGATCCTGGAACGAAGGAGGATCCTTGAACCTGCTGCACTCCTGAACTTGTGAGGGATCCCATATGCTGAGGATAGGATCCCGCTGGCTGGAAAAGTGAACCTGATGCCTGGGTCATTGTTGTTGTTCCGTAGTGCACTCCTTTTGGTCCACCCACATATTGAATGTCTGGAACCACCGACGGCTGAGAAGTAATCGCCGGAGTATCAAAATTCAAAGATCTGGGAATCAGTGGGGAAGGATCCTCTGCCGTTTTCTTCTGTTTCTTAATTTCGTCAATCTCCCGGAGGATCCTTTCATTGGTCTTATCCTGTTCTTGTGCATGATTCCTCATCTGCAAAATCAAGGCATAGAGATCATTAGTAGTAGGATTAGTTGAAACAGAAGAAGTAGTTGGTTTTGAGAAAATGGGAGTCGGTTTCTTCGCAGCATTCTCAGTATTCTTCTGGGATCCAGAAGGTGGTGGTGGCAAAGGAGGAACGCCTTGTGAAGAAGTGAATGAGGGCATCAAGTTTGAAGCATTCTTCGATGAGGAAGCCATCTGCTTGGTTGTAGTGAACCGAATTAAGCACAGAAATGCGTATTTTCTTAAGGACGAAGCACCAATTGCCCCACGGTGGGCGCCAAACTGTTTTGGTCAGAAAATCTGATGAGGATATCGCAACCAAACTCTTTGTTTAGGGGAATGATGCTTTAAATATGTAATAGCGATGAGGATCACTTCAATGTAAAGTGCACAAACAACACAAAGATTTATACGGGGAAAAAGCCCTTGATCAAGAGTTGATCTCCGGCACAAAAAACCCCGGGTGATGGAAACTACCGATCACCAAGCTAAAATAAATGGTTAAATGTTTACAACTTCGGATAGTAACGAGCTAGGTACAAGGATCACTACGGTGAAATGTGTAAAAAAGTGTATAAGATTGCTCAGTGTATGAACGAGAGCTTGTATGAGAACTTGTACGAGTGTGTGTGACTGCAAAAAATGACTAAGTGTTTCTACTAGCTCGTTACTCCCTTTTTAAAATAGAAATAACCACCTAAACTAACTATCCGACTTTCGTGCCAAGCCTCCACGTTCTCCATAACGTCTATTTTTGGTCAAGCACGTGCAGAATAGTTTAGGAATATTCTCCAGGAATGTCGCCAAGACCTGGTCAAGCTCGTTATACCTGCGAGGTAGTACAAAACATGAGTAAACAATCGTCAGTACGAGGATCCTTAAAGTGATCCACGATCCTGATCCTGAAGCTCTTCTGAGGATCACCACCTGTCACAGAAGTAAGGATCACTAGTTAGGATAACGAATAAGGATCACTAATTGTTAGAAAATCCTCCCCTAACAGTAACGTTCCTGGAGAATATTCCACGTTTA
Organism: Helianthus tuberosus; assembly: GCA_030545235.1. NCBI lineage: Eukaryota > Viridiplantae > Streptophyta > Magnoliopsida > Asterales > Asteraceae > Helianthus > Helianthus tuberosus. The sequence goes on from CM060352.1 coordinate 20,821,710, forward strand.
TTCCGCACGTGCTTGACCATGGTGAACGTTATGGAGATCGTGGGGAGAAGGTATGAATTGCGGATAGTTAGTTATTTAGATATTTTACTAAATTTAAAAGGGGTAGCGAGCTAATTAGACAACACTTGGCTATTTTTTGGCTACACACACTCGTACAACTGCACTCACCAGCTCTCGGCAAAACACTTAGCATTTTTCATACATTTCTACACGATACACTATAGTGATCCTTGTACTTAGCTCGCTATCATCTGAAGTTGTAAAAGGATTATTGTTTAATTTGAGTTGGTGATCGGTAGTTTCCATCACCCGAGGTTTTTTATGCCGGAGATCATACATTGATCAAGGGCTTTTTCCTCGTATAAATCTTTGTGTCCCCTGTGCAATTCATTTCATAGTGATCCCCATTGTTGTTTACCAATTCAAGCATCATACCCCGTAACAGAGAGTTTGGTTGCATTATCCTCGTCTGATTTTTGACCAAAACAGTTTGGCGCCCACCGTGGGGCAATTGGTGCTTCATTCCTAAGAAATTCTCATTTTTGTGATCATTTCGGTTCGTTACATCCAAGCAGATGGCTTCATCATCAAAGAACACCTCCAGTGCGATGTCTGCAGTCAATTTATCCCAGGGCATTCCACCTTTGCCTCCACCACCTTCTGGACCTCAGAAAAATGCCGAGAAGAAACCAACTCCCATTTTCTCAAAACCTCCAACTTCTTCTGCTTCTTATACTCCCACTACTAGTGACTTGTTTACTCTGATTTTGCAGATGAAGGAGCATATACTGCAGCAGGATAAGACCAATGAAAGGATTCTTAGAGAAATTGGAGACATCAAGAAACAGAAGAGATCGGCAGAGGATCATTCCCCACTGATGCCCAGATCTTTGAATTTCGATACTCCGGTTATAACTTCTCAGCCTTCAGTGGTTCCATACGTTCAATATGTGGGAGGACCAAAAGGAGTGCATTACGGATCATCAGCAATGACTCGGGCTTCAGGGTCATACTTCCAACCAGCAGGATCCCATCCTCAGCATATAGGATCCTTCGTAAGCTCAGGAGGATACTCAGGAGCGCAGCAGATTCAAGGATTCTGGCCGTTTCAAGGATCCTCCCAGGTTCAAGGATCCTCTCAGTTTCAAGGATCCTCCCAGGTTCAAGGATCTTCCTACGTCCCAGGATCCTCCCAGGTTCAAGGATCCTCTCAGTTTCATGGATCCTTCCAGATTCCGGGATCCTTAAGGAGTTTGCAATCAGGGAGTTCCGATATCCATCAGGGAGATTTTATTCCAATGCAGACCATTGCTTCTACTGGTCCATCGGTCATTCCAGATCCCCAACAATATGGATTCACATCCGCTCTTCCTAATTTGAACCCAATGGGAGGTAACACTTTCAATAATTCTTATACCACTAACCATGGCCTTATGCAGGATACAGGTATCAATCATGCCATGGCCAGAGAATTGCAAAAGTTAAAGGATATGATATCAAGTGTCCCAGGAGTGGTCAAGCCTATCCCGGAGATTGCAGATGGGAGCCACAAGATATCTCGTTTTGCACCACCAATCTGTGATGCTGAGATACCCAAGAGGTTCCACGTGCCTACCATGAAGTTGTATGACGGTTCAACAGGTCCTGAAGAACACATAGCACAGTACAGGGAAAGGATGGAGATCAATCCCATCCCAGATAGGTTAAAGGAAGCATGTCTGTGCAAGGGATTTGGATCCACTCTTACTGGATCGGCTCTTAAATGGCTGCTAAGTCTTCCCCCTTACTCTATTACCTCGTTTGCTAATCTAGTTAACCTATTTAATAACCAGTTTTCTTGTAGTAGAAAATTTGAGCGTTTAACTAGTGATCTGTATAGGATAACCCAAGGTCATAATGAATCATTAAGGGATTATATCACTAAATTTAGTAAAGAATCCTTAGATATTCCTAACCTGGATATAGCTACGGCTGTTGAAGCCTTTAAAATGGGATTGCTTAGGGATTCATTATTCTATGATGATCTTGTTATGACACCATGCAGGAATCTAGATGAGGTAAGAACCCGGGCCCTTAGGTTCATCCGGCTAGAGGATGACAAAAGGATCAAGGAGAGGTTAGCAGGATCCTCAAAGCAAGAGAAGCAAGGATCCTCATTCAAGAACAACAAGTTCAGATCCTGTAACAAATCTGATAACCAGAATGTGCATGCTGTTGAACAAGAAGAGGATGATGAGGATTATCCTCCAATTTCCGAATATTGCTTTTCTGTTGATAACAATGAACTAATCCTTGCGATGCAGAATTTAGGTGATAAAGCTAGATGGCCCAGGAAAAATGACAGACCAGCTGCAACTAAAGATAAGTCAAAGTGGTGCGCATATCATGAAGATTTTGGGCATCTCACAAAAGAATGCATCGCACTGAGAAAAGAAATTGGATACTTGTTGAGCAAGGGGCACTTGAAAGAATTATTGGGGAGAAAGAAGTCAAGGACTCAGGATCCTGAAAGGATCCCAGAGAAAGCTCCAGCCCCTCCAGCAGATGCACAAGTTATAAACTTTATTTCTGGAGGATCAGACATTTGTGGAACATCCTTCTCTGCAGCTAAAAGACATGCAAAGGAAACCAAGATGGATAATGGAGATAGACCCATTCGAACATCCAGTGTCTCCGAAGGAAAAGTTATAACTTTTGATGAGGATGATCGTGTTGACATTCAGGATCCTCATCACGATGGTTTGGTTATCACTCTGTTTATTTCTAACCATTTTGTTCGCAGGATCCTTATAGACGGAGGAAGCTCTGTGAACATTATCCAGCTTGATGTCCTCAAGAAGATGAATATTCCTGAATCCGATATCATACCAAGATCCTCTGTGCTCGTGGGATTCAGTGGCGAGACTAAGAATACTCTGGGGGACATTAAACTCCCAATCTATATCGAAGGCTTACATTCTTACCAAAAATTTTGTGTTATTGACTGTTTATCTTGTTGTAATGTTATCCTTGGCAGGCCTTGGATACATGACATGAAGGCAGCCCCATCCACTTATCATCAATGTGTGAAGCTTCCTAGTCCTTGGGGAATAGTGAAGATTGATAGTGATCAGCAAGAAGCTAAGAACTGCTACACCTCATCAATGAAACCAGCCTCAAAGTCAAGGGAGCAATAGCAATTAAAGCATCCTCCAAGGGATGTCTTGGAGGCAAGAGAGCAGGATGTAGTAGAAATCCTTGTGGATCCTGATGATCCTGAATCTATAGTTTATATAGGATCAGGGATCCTTGGCGAAATGAAGGAAGACCTCATATCCTTCCTCAAAAGGAGAAAGACTACCTTTGCATGGAAACACGAAGACATGACAGGTATATCTAAAGATATAATCACTCATAAACTTGGCATTGATAGGTCCTTCAAACCAATCCATCAAAAGAGGAGGAAATTTACACCAGAAAGAAATGCCATTATCCAGGAGGAGGTAGAGAAATTACTCCGAGCAGGTGCAACTTATCAAAGGCTAGTGAATATGATGTTCAAGGATCAGATTGGACAAACTATGGAGGTTTACATAGACGATATGGTGGTAAAATCAAAAAAGGCTGAGGATCACCTAAAGGACTTGGAGGAAGCATTCAATATCCTTGACAAATATAACATGAAACTTAATCCTTCAAAATGTCACTTTGGTGTTAAAGCAGGTAAATTCTTAGGATATATGGTGACAAAGAGAGGCATTGAAGCCAGTCCAGAACAAATCAAAGCTATAATGAACATCAAGTCCCCTGCCAATGCTAAGGATGTTCAGAGGTTAACAGGCAGGATTGCAGCTTTAAACAGATTCATATCCAAATCCTCAGAAAAGTGCAAGGAATTCTATGATATCCTAAGGAAGAACAAGAAATTCGAGTGGACTGAGAAGCATGAAAGTGCCTTAAGAGCTCTTAAGGATTACCTATCCTCAGCCCCGGCCTTGATGAAACCAGAAAAAGGAGATGTGTTATCCTTATATCTTGCGGTATCCTCAAAAGCAGTAAGTGCCGTCCTTGTTAAGGATCACGAAGGTACACAATATCCTGTCTATTATGTAAGTAAGAGTTTACTTGATGCTGAATCCAGGTATTCACACTTAGAAAAACTTATCCTTGCATTAATTATGGCATCTACTAAATTGAGACATTATTTTGAAACTCATGCCATTATCGTCAAAACTAATTTTCCAATTAAGAATGTCCTCAGGAAACCTGAAATGTCAGGAAGGATGGCTAAGTGGGCAGTGAAGCTTAGTGCATATGATATAAGATATGAGCCCAGGACAGCCATTAAATCCCAAGCATTAGCCGACTTTGTGGCAGATTTCAGTAGTGATTTGCAAAAGGAAGCTGAATTAGAAGTCCAGCAGCTAGAGGAGACCAAGGATCCTTGGATACTCTATACTGATGGATCCTCAAATGTCAAAGGAACAGGGCTTGGAATACTACTAAAATCGCCACAGGGGGACATAATACCCCACTCTATAGCTTGTGAGTTCCAAACCACTAACAATGAGGCTGAATATGAAGCCTTGATAGCTGGCTTGCAAATTGCTAAGCATATGAGGATCAGGTATCTTGAGGTACATGTAGATTCTTTGTTAATCACTAATCACTTTAATGGATCCTATGCTGTTAAAGGTGAAAAGCTAACCAAATATTTGGAGATAGTCAAAGAATTGGCACTCTCTTTTGTTTCCTTTAGTTTGACACAGGTACCAAGGGAAGAAAATGCAGAAGCTGATGCATTGGCTAATCTAGGATCATCTTTGAAGATCCCGGAGGATATAAGTATCCCCATTATCCATATCCTGGCTCCTGCCATCGAGGATCATGTGGCTATGGAAATAGGAGAGGATTCTACAATTATCCCTAGTGAGGATACTCAAACTCATTCAGGATCATGGATCCCCCCAATTATGAGATACTTACAACATGGAGAGATTCCTACAGGAGAAAACCCTAGGGCTTTCAAAATTAAGGTATCTCAATTCACAATTTTAAATAATATGTTGTATAAACGATCTCTTGCAGGACCATATTTAAGATGCATTGAGGATCCTGAAATCCAAGAAGTTTTAAAAGACTTCCATGAAGGAGATTGTGGAAACCACACTGGAGGCAGGGCATTATTCTCAAGGATCCTGAGGACAGGATACTATTGGCCAACTATGAAGAGAGATGCTGTGGAGTATGCTAAGAAATGTGATCCTTGTCAGAGACACAGCAATATCCTTCATCAACCAGCTGAATTTTTGCATCCTATATCCTCCTCTTGGCCATTTATGAGATGGGGTATGGATATAGTTCGTAAGCTCCCTAAGGCACCTGGTGGAAAAGTGTTCATGCTTGCTATGACTGATTACTTCTCCAAGTGGATAGAGGCTGAAGCTTTTGCCCAAGTCAGAGAAAAGGAAGTTATATCCTTCATTAAAAGAAATATTATAACTAGATTTGGTATTCCTTCTGAAATTATATGCGATAATGGTTCCCAATTCATTGGGGGCAGAACTACTAACTTTTGTGACAGCTGGGGGATTAGGATGATGACATCAACACCAGTCCACCCACAAGCTAATGGTCAGGCAGAATCCTCCAATAAGATCATCATCAACAATTTGAAGAAGAAGCTTGGATCCAAGAAAGGGAAATGGGCAGAAGAACTACCTTATGTGCTTTGGGCTGATAGGACAACTCCTAAGAATGCTACAGGCCAAACTCCATTCTCTTTGGTATTTGGGGCAGAATCAGTGATCCCTACAGAAATGGTGGTTCCAACTGCTAGAACAAGTATTCGTGATCCTCAGGAAAATGATGAGAACTTGGTTCAAGACCTGGATACTATAGAAGAAATCAGGGATTTGGCAAGGATAAGGATGGCCAGTTATCAGCAAAGAATGGCTGGAGCTTACAACAAAAATGTCAGGATCAGGAAATTCCAAGTTGGTGATATGGTACTAAGGAAAGCATTTCAGAATACCACCAATCCTGCTGATGGAAAGTTGGCACCAAAATGGGAAGGACCTTACTTGATTGAAGCTGAGGCAGGAAAGGGGCATATCGATTGCTAACAATGGAAGGTGATTTGCTACCTAGAGCCTGGAATGTTGTCCATTTGAAGAAATACTTCATGTGATAAGGATCCATGATCCTCACATGATAAGTATCCTTGAAGGATCCTTAGAGCACAGATGATCCTCATTTTGGTAACATTCTAATCTCAAACTATTTCATTTCCTTACTTTCTCACATAAGGATAAGGATCCTGCATCCTTTATCCCCCTTTCACGTGATTCTGAGTTTTGAAGGTTCAGGTACTCTTAGCAAAAGGATGGTTATCCACAAAAGCAACCAGTTACTTGGGTTTGACCCCAGTTATTTGGGCTTGACCCCAGTTCCGCCAGTAGCGCACGATGATCCTGGTATAGTTCATGGCAGTGGGACCAGTACTCGTTTTAGGGGCTGATAATTCCATTGTACTGGCTATACCTAGGATCCTACGTATAATGGTAGACGTACCATACATCCGTTCTTAAGGTTTCTAACGTTTTCACGTTAGCTAAGGTTTTGGCATTTTCATGCCACTAAGTTTGGATAGTCGCCAGTTAGGGCCATACTCTAGTTCACACACGATCCTTGGGCTTGTCCCCAGTTATCCTTGGGCTTGTCCCCAGTTATCCATGGGCTTGTCCCCAGTTATCCTTGGGCTTGTCCCCAGTTATCCTTTGGGCTTGTCCCCAGTTGCTAACTTTTATCTTATAATGGCTTAGTCCCAAGTTATGTTCTATTTCAGGTCTTCGAAGTTAAACAACCAAGGATCCTTGATCCTTACTTCTTACTAAGGTTTGTCCTATGGTTATCCTGGTTATAGTATTAAGGGTTAGGATCCTAACTTGGATCCCCATGTATGATCCTTAACTATTTTGATTTTATTCATTGATTATTTGAATAACCCTTATACTTTGACAACTGAACTCATGATCCTTAAAATATACCACTTTTTGGAATTTTTCAACTATAGGATATTTGATCCTGCATCATATCCTAAATATTTTTTTATCTAATTTGTTCAACTTTTCTTACTCAGACAAGTGTACATCAAAACAATTAAAAATTAAAAGGACAAACAAGGATAACAACACAAGATAAGCCAAAAAAGATTAAAGTTATTTTATTAACAAAGGTTTAACCGTCGAAGGTTGTCAAAATTGCCAACCCACGTTTCTACCAGCAAAACGTGGCCCGTCCACATGGGTTGGCAACGGGTGTCCATTGTTTATGCGGTTATAGCAAGTGCAGGAAATCAAAGGTGGCATGATCACAATGGCTTCATCCCCCAAACAGAGGATCCCTCCACCATTTGTAATCCTACCTATTATCCAAAGGATCCTAGATCCTTAATCCTAAAACTATTGTTCAAATACAGACCATCATTGTTTTAAAACAGCACAACCACAAAACAAACTACTACCGAATTTAAAAAATTGGGCTCCGGCTACGTCTAGAAATGTCCATCATTGCCCAATCATGCAGCCTACACCTTCGCTGCATCTTTATCCCCTCCAACTTCGGTATCCTTCACCTGATCCTTCGCACTGCCTCCAGCCTCGATCGCCAAAACCTCCTCAGCCTCCTCATCATCTTCCAGATCAGCTAACCTCGCCTTCCAGCCCACAACATCCCAGCTGCTTCTGTCGAAGTCAGGATCTTGAGCTTCCTGGGCCATCTTCAGTTTTGTCTGGTACATTGTGGTGGCAGCGGAGACCTTTGCACCTTCCACGAGATCATGCTTCTCGTAGTCAATGTCGATCAAGATTTTAGCTGTCTGAGTCTTGGCGTCTTGAAGGGCTTTTTCGAGATCAGCAATCTTAAGATCCTTGAGCACTGCAACTTGTTGGAGGTCAGCAATCTTCTTATCCAGCTCCTCAACGCTCCCCACGTAGTCTTCAATCTCGGCAAATTTCTGCAAAAAAGACAAAGCAGTTCAAAATCAGGTGATCCTCAAATAAGTAGGATACCTAGGCAGAATTGGTGATCCTCACGTCATTGAAGTATTCAAGGAACTGGTGGCAGATCAGTGGCAGGCCTTGTAGATCCTCTATCTCAGAGTTTTTCCTCTTCTTGCCACCCCTTCCTTTAGTGGGTGCCTTGGGGATGGAGACACTAGGGCTGGCAGTGGCCTTCTTCTTGCTAGATCGAACAGTGTCAAGGTCGGCAATGTTGAACTGGGAGGCAGGCTTGGAAGCTTTTCCGGCACCTACACATTCAAAACATATAAGTATCCTTATCCTATTTCTATTTAACTATTTATTTAAGTCTTTAACTATACAAAGAACAGGATACTTACTTGACATGGTGATAGAACCTGAGGATACTTCTTGTGAATCCTGGGTGTCTTTCTTGAATGATCTGGTTGCAGGTTCAAGCCTTCTAAAAGCAGCAAGCTTTTCCTTGGTGGTAGGTGATGGTATGAGATGCGAAACAGAGACAGCTGTATAACATAAAACAAAAGGGTGTTAGTGATCCTTATACAAAAACAAGACTATCTGGTGATCCTTCTCAGGATCCTCTGTCCTACCATGGGTGGACCACTTCCTTGGTAGATCCTTTCCGTTTGGAATAGAATCCCTTCTGACAAAGAAAAAACGTCGTTTCCAGTTTGTATCGTTCTTGGTGGCTTTAAAAATGGGGTGTTCTTCACCGGGTTTTCGCTTAAACAGATATCGGTAGGATCCAAACGTCGAGAGATCATACATCTCTGCCAGTTCCGACATTCCTAAATCAATCCCTTCCTGCTCGATGATCCTTTCAAGGGTATATAAGACCCTCCAGATCATCGGCATAGCTTGGATGTAGGAGATGCCGGTAAGGGAGAAAAAGGATTGGGTAAAGGCTGGAAAAGGATAGGTGTATCCTATGGTGAATGGGGTAACAGGAAAAGCTACCCATGTCTCAGAAATATAGTCGCTCAGAACAGTGGGATCGAAGGGTTTGAAAAAGGTGTTCGCCGGAAAGCAGTGTCGGATCTTATCTACTTGTGGATCAGTAAAGCAACACCTCTCATTTACTGAATCTTTGATGATCCCTTGACTCTTCAAGGGGCTATTCTTCTGGTGATCCTTTGCGGGGGAGGATCGGAGCATCATTCTTAACGTGATGTTGGTAAAGAAAGAAAAACAGAGTAAGAGAAGGAAAAATAGGAAAAGAGATACCTGATTGATCTTCGGATGAGAATTTAAAGGGAGTTTCTCTTGGATTTAAATGCAAATTGATCCTATCTCTAACTCCTATTTATAATGATGATTTGCAGGATAGTCACTTCAGTGACGTCAGGTTTGCAACGGCTAGTTCGATCTTAACGGCTATTTATCCGTTAGTTTGTTGCGGATAAGATCAACAAAATACAACTCGTTTATTTACAATATTACTCCTTATATTTTGGGGGCAATTGTTAGGGGAGGATTTCTTAATGACCCGTGATCCTCAATTATTATCCTGCTTGGTGATCCTTACTTCTGTGTCAGTTAGTGATCCTCAGAAGTGCTTCAGGATCAGGTAGGGCTGGCATATCGTGTATACCCGTACCCGATAAGACATGACACGATAAGACACGATACACGAAAGGCCATACACGAACACGACACGATAAGATTTCGTGTCCTTTTTTTCAAACACGAACACGACACGATATACACGAAAATTACCTGTTAATACCTGTTAACGAACACTAAAATAATCACATATTTAGAACCTGTTTAGTGAAACAAAACTCGCCAAAAGTTCACAAACAGCTTAAATAATCCATAAATACCAAATACTTAACAAGTTTAAAACAATGAGATTTGTGGTGATGCTTTGGGTGCTTCCAATAGTAGTACATAGTCATACAGGATAATCCCCTGCACATGTTACATAAAAAAAATATTAGCTGATTTAGAAGCTTTTCTGTGTATGCTACACTTATAACATACAATTATATATAAAAAATATGACGATATATATTGTGTTTATAGATGCTTTCTTGAGATTATACCTAGCGTATTATTCGACATAAGGGCACTGCAACCCATCCCACATCTAGATGATCCCCCACATTCCTGTAACATGAAACCATCATGACAAATTTCATATATCAGTTATTCGGAAATGGATACTGTTTCAACAGGATTAGATAGGGCTGAAAAGGTTTTTTAGGTACTAAAATATTCCATCCAAATCATTGTAAAACAACTAAATGTAAGTTGAATGACACTCACCCAGCAATCAAAACATCTTGGTGGATCATGGTTGAAAAAAAATCCTGTCATTTTTTCTTAATTCATAAATCATTAATCATTTGATCTGATTAGTGACCAAAAACATGGACTCCCTACATTTTTTCTTAATTCATAAATCATTAATCATTTGATCTGGTTAGTAAATATAACTTCAGGTATCAATTAGAAATTTAGAATGGTAAAGATGTCAAGATTTGACTTATATTTTATGCTATTACAGGAACCTTAAAGACTTAAAGTCCTGTTTTTATAAAAAAAAATCAACGGAGTCATGAGCTTTTGGAGGGTTCCTTCACAAAACAGGGTTCCTTCAAAAAACCCGTGATTCTCCTCCAAACGCACCGTCCACACACGAGCTACTGAGCTAGCCATGAACACTCAACTCGAAACACAAAACAATGTGCGAATCTAAACTGAACAATGTCTGAATCTAACTGAACAATGTGCGGATCTAACTAAACAATGTGCGAATCTAACTAGTTTTAAACTGAAAGTACTTATGCTTACTTTGAACTGCCGGAGTGCTGTGCGTGGTGGATGGCCGGCGGTGGATGCAGGCGGACAGGGGAGGATCTTGATGCCGGTGTGGTGGAGCGGTGGATGCCGGATTGCTGTGGAGGGCGGTGGATCTTGATGATGTCGGTTGAAGTAGTTGAGAGAGTTGAGAGATATTAGGTCTTAGGGTTTTCTTTTTTTTTTAACTAAAGAAGGAAATAAGGAATCAGTGAATCACGTTCCATCCTTGTACATCATATATTTTTATTTAATTAAAATTAAAACCTTATCATGTCTTAACAGGTACATAACAGGTAAACAGGTATCTGACCTGTTTAGACACGAAAATTAACAGGTTGTTTCGTGTCTACCTGTTTAGTACACGATACCTGTTAAGGTCATACACGATACCTGTTAAGGTCGTGTAGGTTCGTGTCGTGTAGGTTCGTGTCGTGTATTCGTGTATTCGTGTAAAATTGCCAGCCCTAGGATCAGGATCATGGATCATCCTAAGGATCCTTATACTAATGATTGTCTGCTATGATTTCGGTATTGTTTTGCAGGAGTACCAGCTTGGACTTAGTCTTGGTAACGTTCCTGGAGAATATTCCACGTTTATTCCGCACGTGCTTGACCATGGTGAACGTTATGGAGATCGTGGCGAGAAGGCATGAATTGCGGATAGTTAGTTATTTAGATATTTTACTAAATTTAAAAGGGGTAGCGAGCTAATTAGACAACACTTGGCTATTTTTTGGCTACACACACTCGTACAACTGCACTCACCAGCTCTCGGCAAAACACTTAGCATTTTTCATACATTTCTACACGATACACTATAGTGATCCTTGTACTTAGCTCGCTATCATCCGAAGTTGTAAAAGGATTATTGTTTAATTTGAGTTGGTGATCGGTAGTTTCCATCACCCGAGGTTTTTTATGCCAGAGATCATACATTGATCAAGGGCTTTTTCCTCGTATAAATCTTTGTGTCCCCTGTGCAATTCATTTCATAGTGATCCCCATTGTTGTTTACCAATTCAAGCATCATACCCCGTAACAGAGAGTTTGGTTGCATTATCCTCGTCTGATTTTTGACCAAAACATTCATGTAAGTATCAGCCACTAAAATCGTAAATGGTTTAAACATCAAAACAAAGCCATTTCATTCAATACAATAAAAGATACAGCCACATGGTCCAGCCTAGCAAAGGAAAAACACAAAAATTACAACCGACAATTTCTAACACCACTACAAGACCCCTTAAAAACATTTCCGTTTCTTCCCAACAACATTTGATTCAACAACATAAGCATGCTTAGCTCTTTTTATCACAGGTGTAGCATCCTCTTCTTCATCTTCGGTTTCACTATCAATTTGTATCACTTCATCCCACTTCCAAGTCTTTAAAGCATTTGCCCTTTTGTTGATTCTCTTAAACTTGCAAACCTAAAAATACATTTAAGTCATGAGAATAATAGTATATTAATACGCGTACAAAATTAAATTTAGTAAAATGTCTATACTTTTGCCAATTCATAGAAAGGTTCAGAGATGATTGCTTGCTGGCTATCCACGATACTGGATGGAATGTCTTTGTGACCACCATTCAATGCCTCAAACTCCACGTCATCAATTTCCTGTTTTTTACACAATAATATATGACTTGTATGATAAATTATAACAATAAAATCATAGGTATAAAAAAGCTATTAAATTGATTATAAAGCTCCTACTTACCTTATCCGATTCATTTGTAGGTTTACACACGATTGGGCGAAGGAAGGTATTGTCCATTGATGCAACCTGAAAGAAAAAAAAAAGGTGGAGTTTACAACCAGCCGCAATAAACAGGTATGTCTGAAGCTTACTTTAACAACTTTATCCATTGTTGCATCTTCAATCTGTTGCTCCATGTTCAGCGACATAAACCCAGGATGCTGCTCCATGTTCAGCGACATAAACGCAGCGACAGAAGGTAAAGAAATAAAGCAGGATGTACTATTGATCGGTCAGGTTTCAATATTTATAAGCGCAGGTATAACTGCAAAGGAACTAAAATATAGGAAGGTGGAGAACATGGCCATTTTTTAGGAAAAATAAAAACTGAATAAAAACCATTAATAACAGAGATTTCGAAGGTAACTTCCAGCTAAACAAAAATGTGATTTGCTGAAAATAACTTCCACATTTATCGTGGCTTTTGTTATTTTGAAAATCCTCCACATTTATCGGTTGCAGGTAGATAATGGGGCAGAAATACATAGAGCAAAACCACCAGATCATGGGGCAGAAATGTATGGAACCAAACCACCACCGGAAACTACCAGTAACTTCTCGTAACTCCTCTGAACCGCCGCTTGTAGCGGTTATTTTTGCTAGTTTATACGGACAGGATTTAATCTCAGCAAGATCTAATGGCCAAGAATGATTTCAGAGGTGGTTAGACTTAATGGGTTTAATATATATATAGGGAGGGGCTCATGCGAGAACTCCATTTATTGTGAGAACCATGAGAACCAATGTGAACACAACCTAAAATAGCTAAAAAAACCTAACCCCCACCCCCCCCCCCCCCCAAAAAAAAACCTAAACCCCCCTCCCCCACCCTCCCAAAAACCTAAACCCCCCCCCCCCCACCCCCCCCCCCCCACCCTAAGCTAAAATGCTAAAAACTAAACCCCCAAAAAACCTAAAAAAATCTAAAAAAATCAAAAAAAAATCTAAAAATTTTTTTTTGATTTTTTTAATATTTTTTATGTTAAAATCGCTACTTTTCGAATCCAAAAAAAAAAAAAAATTTTAAAAATTTTTTTTTTTTTTTGGCTTCGAAAAGTAGCGATTTTAACATAAAAAATATTATAAAAATCAAAAAAAAAAATTTGTGTGATTTTTAGCTATTTTTAGGCATTTTTGGTTGTGTTCACATTGATTCTCGCGGTTCTCGCAATAAGAGGTGGTTCTCGCATGATCTTCTCCATATATATATATAATTCATGTTAGGCAATATAGTGGTCATCTCTAACAAATGTGGTATATGTTTGTATGGGTTAAGGATGGTCTAATTAATACACATATTCAAACAATGTATAAAATCTATAACTTTTTTTTTATAAATTATAAAATTGTACACTTATTGTGTGTCAGTAAGCAACATTTCATGACATCCAAATTAGCATTATCTTTGCACTTTTCGAAGATTAATACGAAAGAAATGTCTTCCAAATTAAATATATAAAATTATTCCTTAATAAGGTATCGATATATAGCTAATGTATCCTATCAAAAAAAAATAAAAAAAGCTAATGTATAAAACTATTTCGTTGACTTGCCATACATAAGTCAAAAGCTGATGGGAGTTTCGTATGATTAATCTACATGGCTGGCTTTATTAAATAATGCATATCCACCTGATCAAAACTTAATCTAACCACTTCACTAATTAAGTGATGAATAAAAAATTATATTACAAATTGAGTGAAATATCAAAAACTGTAATCACCGAGTGCTTTACCATATTATATAACGAAACATGTTAATTATCTTTGGTTTTTCTTGTTAGTTTTGGATTTTGGATTTATTAAGTTTTCATTGATATTTTTTTCTGATTTGAATAGGTATAAAACGGTATTTTATCTAATAAATAGTTGTCTTTAATTATAAGATATATTATTAGAAAAATAGAGTGGAAACCGGGATAATGATTAGTACGGGAGGATTTTTAACTTCTAATTTGCTGTTTCCTTTTAAATTATTCTTCAACTTTCTGTTATAAAAAGAAATGCTTTAAAATAACTGGAGGTCGCAAAATAATAATAAGTTGTAAATGATGTTTAAATATCCTACCCAACTTTTACCCGCAAATTAAAAATAATAATAGTAGTCTTTTCAAATAATAATATAAGTATAGATCGTGGATCGACTTGTATAACTTTATTAGTTGATCTCAAAAAGATTTCGGTATTATTACGATAAATCATAGATCGACTTGTATAACTTTATTTGTTGATCTCAAAAAGATTTCAGTATTTTTACGATTTAACTTATATGTTTACTTGTCTCATTTTTTATTCGACTAGTTTTTGGGATGAATTGAATGTACAATGTGAGCATGGAGGCTGAAAACTAACAAGAATATTGATGAATTCTTCAATTGAAACAGTTTTTTTTTTCTGTTTTGGATAATAAAAATTCATGTTGGTTTTAAATTTGTCCCTATGTATTTCATCGTAATTAGGGTAGAAACAACCCATGCGTGATTTTCATGTTTGGTGGCATGTAGGTTTTGATTTTCTATAACGTAAGTAATTATGCATTATCACGTGCGTAATTATGTAACATGCGTAATTATGGATTATAACGTAAGTAATTATGCAATAATGTGCGTAATTGTGTAAATAACGTGCGTAATTAGCGTTTAACCCAACTCATGCGTAATTATGCATTATAACGTGTGTAATTATGTCAACTTAATTATTATTGTACCACCGCATTCAATTGAAGGACTAGGTTAGGTCAGATGTACGGTTGAGGTGCTCGCTTATGCTTCCCACAATAAAGTGGTCTTTTACGTTAACTTTCCCTTGGATTTCTATTAAGAAATTATATATTGAATACTTATACAGTATTATGTTGTTAGCTGTAGAGTAATAAATATTCGTGCGGTTGCTTCAGCGAGATTTCATCATCATAATGGATATGAGTTGTATTAAGGTTGTTACATGCATATATTATATACAGTGTGTGAATAAGAATAAACAAGGTCTATTAAGATTCTTGGCGTAAGGAACATTCTAATGAAGAATCATATATAGGATTACTATTAATGGGTTATGAATAATGACTATTAAGTTTATTGTATTATCGAGTTGAGATACTGTAAAAACAATGTTAACTGTAAGAACCGTAAGAACAAATCTGAGTCATTGATAGTTTAAATCAAAAGTTGGTATTAATTACAAATAAAACCCTTATAATTAATACTATCAAGTTATAGGTATTTTAGTCATTTAGCCATTTTCCATTAAATACTAATTCTACCAAGTTTTTTTAAACTAAAATAACTTTTATATACTTCATTATTTTTGAAAAAAAAAATGATACCATAAAATCAAGTATTTTTTTATCTTTAATATGAGTATCATATTGCTATATTTTTTTATTTATAAAAGTAACCTTTAAAAATGTTACAAAAATGTGTTTTACAATTGTACTATTTATATAGTTGGAATGTGCTAATATGAAAAATGTATTGTGATGATTTTAAATCTATACGTAAGTTCTTATTTTATTTTGTAATTCTTATGTGTTGCTATTTTTTTCCTTTTGTGTTGTTATTGGGGGCCTGTTTGAAATCAACTTGTTTTCTACTAGTTAGTATGTGCTATTTACGTAATTAAAACAAAAACATGAAATTATGCTAGTATGTAATAGTATGTGTTGTTTATAAGATTAAAAAAAATGAAATTGTGCTAGTTATGTAATAGTATCTGTTGTTTACAAAATTAAATAATGAATTGTGCTGATTACGGTGTTGATTGTAGTGTTATGCTGATTACAGGATGTGCTGACGGGGGTGGTGTGGTATGTTACCGTCGGATGTTCTGACAGTGGTGTTACCGTGCTGATTAAGGTACTGATGTTGACGACGTGTTGATTACGGTGTTGACGATGATGTTGATTACAGTGCTGCTGATGATGCTGGTTACGATGTTGATGATGATGCTGATTCGATGATGAAGAATAGATTAAGAGATTAGGATTTGAATTAATCTTGCATGAATTTAGGGATAATTTAATAATTGTTTTTAATTAAATATAAATAAAATGGTATAAAAAGTCTAAAATACCCTTAACTCATTTTTTAATTAAGGACACATGTCATTAAACTGTTGGTTCTTACAGTTTGTACAAAGATACATGTTTGTATATGATCCTAGGGTGGGGTTCGATTACAAAGTCCATTTTTCCTATAATGTGTACAAAGTCATAAAACACCACAATTTCAGCCATAAAACACACTCAAAACCCATAAATAACAGAGTTAAGATCACTAAAACACAATATCCAAACCCTAACAGTCCATAAAAACTTCAAACACACTATCGTAGAACTATGAATATAAAACACAACATGATAATCAACATAAAACACACTAATGTTAGTCATTCGATAATTAAAGCCTTATTATAAAAAAAACATAACAAAACCCACAAATATGGCGTTTTAGTAATCTTCATTTTGTTATTTGTGGGTTTTGAGTGTGTTATGGTTGAAATTTTAGTGTTTTATGACTTTGTACACTTTGTAGGAAAATGGACTTTGTAGCCAACTCTCACCCTATGATCCTATACCTCTCTATATATAGGGGATCTAACAGAAAGATGATTATTTTTATAAAAAAACATAGAAAGTAATATTAACTATTGTCAAGTCAAAATTAAGTTAATCATGTTTCCATCTTAGATTTAACGTCAAATAAGTTTAAGAGATCGATATATGAGGTACCTTTAGTGTCTTATACATTGTGGGCGTGAGAGGAAACTCTCGTCACGTAGAACTCCACTTACCAAAACGCTATGCCGAGTGTGAGGGTGAGCAATGAAAGCGCAAGTGTCCTCATGGACGTGTTTTGTAAAATGGTCAACCAATAAGAAAGTGACACCTCATGCCCTTATTTTTTTAGTATTATAGTATAGTATTTCATTTAACTTTAAACTAGATATTCTCCCAAATAATTTGTACTCGCTAGCCTTTTAAAGAAGGCCAATTGGATTTTAACACCTTTAACTTTGAAGAATTGGCCGATAACACCCGCAACTAACACTTTGATCTGTGACACCCCAAACTTTTAATTTCGTTTGTCATTTCACCACTCAGTTAAAAAATGTCTAACTGAGTTAGTTTTCAATCCTAGGTGGCA
Organism: Helianthus tuberosus; assembly: GCA_030545235.1. Classification (NCBI taxonomy): domain Eukaryota; kingdom Viridiplantae; phylum Streptophyta; class Magnoliopsida; order Asterales; family Asteraceae; genus Helianthus; species Helianthus tuberosus. The sequence goes on from CM060352.1 coordinate 20,839,438, forward strand.
TCCTACGTGGACTATTTTTGCAGATGTGGCTTCAGTAATCATACATAGCACGATGACGTGGCTAACACATGTTATAAGAAGCAAAACACTGATCTTCTTCTTCGATACCCCTGCACAAAAATTGGGAAACCCTAATTGGGTGGAACGCATGAATCGACCAAAATTCAAACCCTAATTTGCTCATCACGAATTCAGAGCTGTTCTTCAACTTATTGGCTGATCGACATGTCTACTTCTTCCAACTCTTCATGTAATACGAACCGAATCCCTAAAATTTTCAAGGTGGACATGGATGGGAAGTTGTATTGTCATCACGAGATCAGAGCTGTTATTCGCGTAGCGGGAAGGAGAAGTGTTCGATGTGGTGCTGAATTTTACGGTTGCTCACAATGGCCGGTAAGTCCTGTGTATTGAATTTAACATGTTTTTGAACTGACGACATGATGTTGGTTTGTAGCGAGACGACTGCAAGTTCTTTATGTGGAAAAAAGATTTCGACAAATTATTCGAAGTTCATTCAAGTTGCAGCTCAAGTGCAGTTACAAGAAGTGATGCTATGACCGGCAATGAATATAATTTGCAATTGCGGAACAACTTGCTATCTCAAGAGAACAATATGTTGAAACGGCAAATTTGTGCGAAAGAATTCATGTTGAAGCAGCAGTTTGTCTTTAGTTTGTTTGTAATCATTGGCATGTTGTTTTACGTAGTGTATCGAATATAACTTGTTTTTTATTGTACGTTCTTTGAACACATGAATGAATGAATGTAGTCTTTATATCAAACACATGAATGGATTGAGTACCATATGTGCAGACCATTAGACCATTTGCAGACCAAAACAAGTGTGCAGACCATTTGAAACTGCCCTTTGAAACAACTACCATATATGCAGACCAAAACAAGTTGTGCAGACCTATTTAACATACAAGTGTGCAGAATGAGCATTTTACCCCTGTGACCATATATGCAGACCTGTATAACATACAAGTGTGCAGAATGACCATTTTACCCTTGTGACCATATATGCAGACCTGTTTAACATACAAGTGTGCAGAATGACCATTTTACCCCTGTGACCATACATGTGCAGACCTGTTTAACATAGATATGCAGAATGACCATTCAAAAGATTCAGCAAGGCAGTCATAAGTTTACATAGTCTTAAGTTTACACAGTCATTACACAACCAACAAAAGATTAACTAACTGCAGTGAACAATGTATAAAGAATGAACAACCTTTAACACAATTGACAACAATACGGCCACAGTTAGCTGTCTTTTCGCTCTTTGCAAGGTACAAGTTCCTACCATTAGCTACTGAGTACTGCCTCACTGCCTCTTTAAAGGCCTCCCTTGATGCAAACCTTATTCCCACCTTCCAAATAAATTTCTTCCAATTTGTATGTTCACCTACAGATGGGGCTGCTTCCTTGTACTTCTTGCCCCTGATATCATCATCCTCACTATCACCAGGTGTTAAAATGTCCCCGTCAGATTCCTCATAACTACTGTTTCCATCTACCCTTGGATCTTCAGTTTCATGCAAATCACCCTCTGTTTCATGCAAATTACCCTCTGTTTGTCTTTCATGTACTACCTCATCAAGCACTTTTTTTTTGGCTTCCAAATCTATCTTGGTTGCCTCTCTAACTGCATGTTGTGACTGTATCCACTCAACATCCTCTCTGTCTGACTCTAATCCAAGTACATCATCCGCAGCTTCCTCTTCATCACTGGCCTCAACTAGTTCATCATAATCTTCATCATCAGAATTTGACTCTTCATCTTCCACACTGAACTCACTATCTTCACTGTCCTCGTCTGCTTGCTTAGCTATTGAGTTAGAGCTGCATCCAGGGGAAACCCTAGAAGATTGGGCTTTTAGTTTACTGGATTGGGCTTCAGGTTTACTGGGCTGGGTAACAGGTTTACTTGGCCTAGAACTGGAGTGGGCTTCAGGTGCACTCAATTGACGATCTTGAACAAATACTTCCATAAATGTTTCACTCCAACTAAAAACCTTCCTAACCAACTCCAACACATCTCTATCATCACGAAAATGCCTAATTTCACCATCATCCGCATCCAACCCATACATATGAAAGTTCCTTGATTTATAGCATTTCGTTTCCAGTGCATAATCTGCTAGCTCAAAGTATGAAATGTGATCTATATCAACTTTAATTAACCTATGTGCACCCCCAACATACTGTGGAAGACCAAAACCTAACTCAATGTAACCACCATACCAAAGCATGACATCAATCGTTTCAACCATTGCATAATCATGTGAAATCGTACCTTGATCGAAGTTTAAACTTGATAGATTGAGAAGCTAGGTCACGTCAGTAGTCGCCCTTGATCTTTCCCTCCAAAACGAACAGAACAATGCAAGAAGATCAGTGTTTTGCTTCTTATAACATGTGTTAGCCACGTAGGATGCCATGTATGATTAATGAAGCCACCTAGGATTGAAAACTAACTCAGTTAGACATTTTTTAACTGAGTGGTGAAATGACAAACGAAATTAAAAGTTTGGGGTGTCACGGATCAAAGTGTTAGTTGCGGGTGTTATCGGCCAATTCTTCAAAGTTAAAGGTGTTAAAATCCAATTGGCCTTTAAAGAAACTAAATACACACTTTTTCTTTTTTTCCTGAACATTCCGATATAAATTTTAACAAAAACCGAGTAGTTTTCAAAATATAGTAGCTTTTAGTATCGTAAACGGTTCTCATTGTTTTGGCGCGTGCTTGAAGATGATATCAAAACGAATTTTGAAGATGATATCTAACCGAGATGATATCCGGCAAGCTTTTATTTATTTATTGTTAAAATATAATTAATAATAATTATTTATAGATAATTACGAATTGTATTATAATATTTAAACAAAAAACCACTTGCATTCATACTCACTATGTATAACGTATGGTTAGTGAGAGTGAGTGTTTATCTTTCTTACGTGATGTTCATGTAATTCACACTTATAATTGATTGCAACCAGGTATAACACATGCCCTTATAATTGATTAGAACGATAAAAGTATAGGATGGTTCCATCAACCATCTAGCAAAAAACTTTTTTTTGTTAAGAGTTATGTCTAGCATTTTCATTTTTATTGTAATATATGGACACTTTAAATTATCGTCGACAGAGTAGCTAATGCAAATTAATATAGGAAAAATAACAAGAAATGTCCTTTATCATAATCTATACTATATAATAAAAGAAACCTGTTTTGGGACACTTGTCATTCTCTTATTTAATTGATTAAAATTATTAATAATACTAATAATAATAATAATATTTAATCTAAATTAATACAAATTTTTATTATTAATAATATTTAATCAAATCTAAAATCTAATCTAATACAAATTTTTATTATCAATAATATTTAATCAAATCTTTAATGGTATAGTGTTAAGTCTCTCGACGTGAGTTATTTTAATACTCAAAATCTATTATAATCGAACATATGATTATTTTATATAGCAGATTGAAACAACTGAAATGAAAACATTATCTTCTAATATGTTTGATGAAACTGATTATATGATTATGACTATTTACTATTAATAATCACACTTCTAATAACACGTTGAAGCAAAACCATCATCCAAAATAGTCAATCAAATTAATTAATTTTAAGGCTATGCGTAATCTATAATCTATATTTATACTATATAATAAAAGAAACCTGTTTTGAGACGCTTGTCATTCTATCATTTAATTGATTAAAATTATTAATAACACTAATAATAACAATATTTAATCTAAATTAATACAAATTTTTATTATTAATAATATTTAATCAAATCTAAAATCTCATCTAATACAAATTTTTATTATCAATAATATTTAATCAAATCTAATAAGAATTCATACTAATTCCAAAGTTGATATTAACTTTCAAATAATTAAAAAAAAATCCACCTAACATCACAAATGTTTCTGTTAAATTCGATTAATTAATTTGTTCAACAATCACTATTATCTTTATCATTCAGTAACCGATTTATCATCATACAACCTCCCACCTATTCAATCATATGATTTTTCAATCTTATATTAACTAAATAAATAAAGATTAATATTCAATCTTATCCTATTTTAAATATAAAAAAATCCGTTATCTTATCCTACTTTAAATATAAAAAAATCCGTTAGTTTTTTTAAATATATTTTTTTATTATTTGGTATATAAAATCATTTTTATTCAACCCATGTAATACACGGGGGTTTTTAAAAATATAACTTTTTTATTATTTGGTAAACAATATTACATTTATTCAACCCGTGTAATACAATGGTTTTAAAGATATAATTTTTTTATTATTTGGTATATAATATTACATTTATTCAACCAGTACAATACATATGGTTCTTATAGATATAACTTATTTTATTATTTAATATATAAAATTACATTTCTTCAACCCGTGCAATAAATGAGGCTTTTAAAAAGATAATGTTTTATTATTTGATATATAAAATTCATTTATTCAACCCGTGTAATACACGGGGTTATAACCTAGTACCATATATGATATATCAGGCAGTGTCCTTTTCAACAAATTTTGACAGGTTTTGCATTTTACATAGAATTTTGTTGCACATTTTGTCCTTTACACCTAACTCAGTTAAAAAAGTCTGTTAAGTCTAGTCATATGATACGCACATGAGGGTAATTTTGTCAATTTACTCTCATCTCTCTACCTTTCTCTAAAACATCTCACCCTTATCACCACCACAACACCCACCTTCACTACCACCACCCCACCTCAGCCTTCACCGCCACCCCACCCACCACCACCTCAGCCTTCTCTGCCACCATAACAACCACTTTACTCCTCGGTCACCCCCCTCTTTCAGTTCACCACCACAACAACCACCTTACCACCCGTCCATTTTTCAGTTCACCACCACAATCACCTTACCCCCAATTTCAAACCGCAATCGAAACCACAACCCTTATTTCAGACCACAACTAACCCCAAATCAGCCACCATAACCCACCCTATCTAGTTTATCCCCAAATCGGCCACCTAATCAGAACCCTAACCCCAAATTGGCCACCATAACCTTTATTTCAGACCAAAACTAACCCCAAATCAGAACCCTAACCCAAATCGGCCACCATAACCCACCCTATGTCTGGTTTATCTCTCTATCTCACTCACTCTTTCTCTCTCTGGATTTTAATTTGAAGAGTGTGGCGGTGGGCGGTTGCGATTGAGATTTGACGTGAGTTTGGTGGTCGGAGGTATTGACGATGACGAATGGGTGGAGTTTGAAGGTTAAGCCGCTGCTTTTTGACGCCATTGGTGGTGGTTGTTTGGGTCGTGACTAAGGTTTATTGGGGTTTTGTTTGGTGGTGATTTGGTGAGTAAAGAAAGGGCTTGAAATTTTCAGTCGATTGGCTTATAGTTTTTTGTTGCGGTACTGAATGGATGGTGGTTGTGTTGCTGGATGGTGGTTGAGGACATGGTGGATGGTTGTGTTGATCATGGATTTTTAAAGAGATAGAGAGAGTGATGGTATCTGGGTTCTTAGAGAGAGAGAATAGAGTGGGTGGGAATGGAAGAGTGGATTTTAAATATTTTATTAAAAAAGAGTTTATTTATATATTAAGATGTGAAAAGACAACAATACCCTTATATGGGGTCCACATGATCAGATTTAACAAGAAAAACTAACTAGGTTTGAGCCAAATGAAGTAACGTGAAAGGATTTTTCTGTAAAGGGTAAAACCTGTCAAAATTCGTTGAAAAAAACACTGTCTGAAAAGTGGTGTTAAGATAAAGGACAAAACGTGTAATTTATCCATTAATATATGGACACTCATCTAAAGAAAGTTTGCACAAGTGCAAATTGTTTTTTCTTCATTAATACCTCCTACTTTTGAGTTAATTTCATAATAATAATAGTAATAATAATAATCACTGTACAGTAACTACAATTGTATACATTCCATTTACGTCAATTAATTATATGAAAATTTCACAAGATTGACACAACTAATAAAAGTTAAAATCTTGAGTTAAATGCTTGGTTGGTCCCTGTGGTTTGCAAAAATTGCAGACTTGGTCCCAATGGTTTACTAATTACACGCGTGGTCCCCAAACTTGTCAAAAATGCACTCGGTTGGTCCCCAGCCCTAACATCAGTTAAATTTCTCAGTTAAGTCCATGTTAAATGACCAAACTACCCTTGCTTATTAACTCTCTTTATAATCATCTTCATCACATCATCATCCCCAGGTCTTCTTCTTCTCTCTCTCTCTCCCAATTCTTCTTCTTCTACCCTACACCACCACCACTACAAGCACCACCACCATCTTCCCTCCACCACTACTGAACACCCACATCCACCGTCTCCCCTCCGCCACCGTACACCCACCGCCACCGGACACCTAATTCTCCCCGGCGACACCTCCATCACCGTCAAACTTGCGATCGACAACCAAAATTGCACCGCCGTACACAGATTCGTCCTCACCGCAGCTGCTGCTTCTCCGATTGTTTTTTACAGATCTGAGTGAATCGGTTTTACAGCTGCTTCTCCGATTGTTTTTTACAGCTGCTGCTTCTCCGATTGTTTTTTACAGATCTGAGTGAATCGGTTTTATCCAAAATTGCACCACCGATCTGAGTGAATCGGTGGTTATGGGGTCGGGTTGCTGTGGGTGGAGATCAGAAAGAAGAAACGGGTGTTGTGGTCAACTACTTAACTGGAATAAAAGGGGCGATGATGATGAGTTTCTAATTGTCTGAGTGAATCGGTGGTATATATATTTGATGCCACCGTTAGTTTTGCAGATCTGTACCGATTGTTTTTTACAGATCTGAGTGAATCGGTTTTATCCAATCTGTACCGATTGTTTTTTACAGATCTGAGCCTCATTTTATTCAACGAAATTGCTTTTATTTATTCACGGAATTGAGTCTTGGAACTGTCATTCAATTGATTTAGGCTGATTTTTTGATTGGAACTGTCATGTGGTTTTTATTTATTTATGAGTTAAGTTCTTTGTTGACATCTTCTGGCTCTGGCGGATGAAGATGATGATGGTGTGGGTTTGTGATGAAGATGATGATGGTGATGAAGATGATGTAGTGGATGGATGAAGATGATGGAGATGGAGATGGAGATGAAGGTGATGATGGTGATGAAGATGATGCAGTGGGTTTTGTTAATAAGCAAGGGTAGTTTGGTCATTTAACATGGACTTAACTGAGAAATTTAACTGATGTTAGGGCTGGGGACCAACCGAGTGCATTTTTGACAAGTTTGGGGACCACGCGTGTAATTAGTAAACCATTGGGACCAAGTCTGCAATTTTTGCAAACCACAGGGACCAACCAAGCATTTAACTCTAAAATCTTTGAATAACTTTTGGTTACCATTGAGTTAATTTTTCACAATCCTCTATAATAAACTAAATCCACTTTAACGTAGATAACTTTTAGATGTTTCCAAATAATCTTTTACAAACGCCTGTTATAAAAAAAATAAAAAATAAAACCCGCCTGTATTGTCGATTCAAGCCCATTTTGGTTCAATTTTTTTTTTTTTGGCAAGTCTACATCGATGATTGAACAACTAACCATAGATGATGGCGTATTTGGCCAAAGGTTTGTTCTTATTCTAAGTCAACGATGACTTTAATCCAGGGTTCGAACATGACGGGGGAGAGGGTTTACGGATTCCATCCGGTTCCCGCGCATGAGGGGGGTACGGTCTCATAACGGTCGAGGAGTCGACCCTGGACATAGCCTCGAACAGGGTGGGTTTACACGTGAGATTCTTTACCATTCAAAAAAAAGTCAACGGTGTAACCAACAACAATCAACATCTTGAGCCCATGGTTGACATGGATGCAACTTGTTCAGCTTCAGTGGCGGAGCCACACTTTGAACAATGGTGTCGTCCGACACCATTGAATTTTGTGTAGCAAATACAACGTATAATAGGGAAAATTCGAGCGACACCATTGTTTTTTACGAGCGACACCATTGTGTTTTTACAAACGACACCATTGTTTTGTTTTCTTCTAAAACAATTATATAATAAACAAATTTATATTTCAAAAATTAAGCCCAGTTACTTGAATTTAATTAGTATACTTGAAATCATTAAAGGTCCATGCTTAATTTTTATTTTTTCTAATCCAATAAGCATTATAGCCGCATGTCTAATTAGTTTTGTTTCAATTGTTTAACCTAACAGTATGTTTGATGATCACTTGAATGATGTGTGCACTTGTTTTAATGAAAAATATGTGCTTTTTTTTTCAAGTTGCCATTGAAAACATTATGAATCGTTTTCAAAACATGAAAATGAGTACAGAGCAACTATTAAATGCATTTTATTATATATTTCAAATGACTTTGTAATTTTATTATGTGTTTTAATTCAATGACATTTTACTTTTACTGTGATATTTGTTTTTATCATGTGATTTGACCCGAATAGATCCGAACCGATCCAAAAAAGTTTGACTCCGGGTTACTATAAACCAGGGTATCCATAAAAAATGACACCATAAGAAAAAATTTCTGGCTCCGCCACTGTTCAGCTTAACAACCTTTGTTGTTAGTTTGAACACTTCACATCAGTGTCTTGCAATAATACCTTTGGTACTAAAAACTTAAATATCATCCTTTCGACGATCAAGAGTATAGTTTCCAAATACAAAACCAAAAACACACAAATTAACACATTTCTTTGGAAAGAAAGAACAAATCAAATATTGTAACAGCAAAAGTATACTTAATATGCTATCTAAAATTACATAGACCGTTTTTCGCCTAATAATCATTGATGTAGTTTTAACCACAAAAAAAAAAGGAAAAACCAACACAACAGTGAAAATCCCTCACCTTATTTGGTGGGGGCCAGCAGCAGCATCAAGTTTTTGCCACGTCAGCTCACGCTGCTTGGCTGCCTCGTCGACGTGGGCCCGCTTCTCAGCATGCTGCTTCTGGCAATCCTCAAACAACTTTGCATCCATTTCTTGAAACATTTTACGCACGTTGACAGTTAATCCATGCACTGCTTGATTCCAGTGAGATTGAATGTTGTTTTCGAGTGCTTCAAATACTAATGGTAAAATCACATTGCGGTTTTGAGCGATTAAGCTGACGATATGCTCGTTGTTCCACAAAAATAGAGCTCGTTCTGCTGTCTGAAAAAAAAAATAGAATTTAACCGAATAAATATATTTACAGATGGCGTAAGCTTGTATGAAAGAGAATGAATTTCCACTCAAGTACGATAACATAAAATGGTGACAAAACTATAGATGTGTGCATGTATATATACATCTAGACATATATATGCATATGAATAAATATAGATGTGTGCATAGTTGTATATGCAAATGCACAAATAAGTAGAAATGGATATGCACATATGCTGTCCTATGCATACCCGAGTATGTGTGTGTATGTATCACAGATACATCTGTGTGTGTGCTTATACATACATATTTATGTGTGTTTGTCTGTCGGCTTAATGTTCATTTCACATACTCTGTCTTATTTTTACTTGTAAATACTTTTAATCATCAGAAGTATATGTTCCATATTTATTACAAACTAGTGGGTTACCACCAGCGCTCCACGGCGGGTTCGAAACGTATATAAAAATAAGCAAATCGGAAACGTAACAATAAAAAAACCACGTCACGACGGGATATTTAAGAAGTCACAGAAAAGTTATGTCGTTATATATGAAAGCCAAATTATTAGAACAAAATTTACACCAAAACGTATATAAAGATAAACGCGACGGCGGCCGTGCATTACAACGAGTAGGTTTAAACGTAGATAGAAAAACACGTCGCAATGGTGTTTTTAGAGAAAAGTGTTGGGCGGTTATTAACCAAACGGTTTAAAAAAAAGGTTTAAAACAACCAGTTGGTTTGAAAACAACGTTACGAAAATTCACAAAAAAGACACGTCGTAGTGGTGTATTTAGAGATGAGTGCCAAGCAATTTAAAAAACCGAACGGTTTAAAACAACCGGACAACCGATAAGTTTAGAAACAACTAACGAAAACTCACGTCAAAGCGTAGCTAAAGATAACTCACGTGGAGCATTGATAAAAAAACAAAACCCATAAAAAATCACGTTTCAGGAAAATCGTTATAAACTCAAAATGAAAACTTTATTAAAGTTCAAGGGTTGTAGTGTAAATTGGTTTAAGAAAAACTGAAAAATATAACTCAAAAATTGTGACTGTAAGTAAATCAGACTGTCCAAAATAAGGACTCAGAATCTCACACGCAATAAAGTCAGGTCACCATGACCATCAATTGTTCACAAACAACCAAAATAAATGAAATTAATCATTGATCATTTGATTGGACGAAAAAGTTCCCCTATTCTATATAAAGAACCACTGATATTCAACTAAGGCACCATCAATATGCAATTTAATAATAAATGTTAACATCAATTAATCGCGAACATATATCAATCAAAATCATTAAATAGTAACCGAGTTTCAATACTGGTCCAATATAGTCACTCGTACTTTTTCTAGCTATACAAACCACTCAAATTTCAATATCGTTCCATTGTTGCAAATTTTTTCATTATTGTTTAAACTGAAAGACCTAAATAGAACAATTATGAAACTTGGGCACTTGGCTATTATTTAGTGCCTTTTTTCTTCATAATTACCTCAAACTTGAAAAAAAAATGATGAGTAAATAGTAACGAGGTTACATGTTTGTTCCATTGAGGTCACTATCACTTAATGTTAACTTTAATTAAAAAATAGACTTCACAACAATAGAACTCTATTGAAAGTTGAGTGGTTTTTGTAGTTAGAAAAAGTTTCGAGTGCCTTTAATCACGGTTAATATTGTGAGACATATTCCCTAAACATAGCTAAATAAGCATACAATTAACACCGAGTTAATTAGCATTACTACATTAATTAGAGAATCATCCATTAAGCTTAACATAAACAGCATGTTAAGCCTAAGCAGTTAATGCGGTGAAAAATCGGATCAGTCAAGGACCGATATTTGAGATATAGGTCATCGTGGTGGGATATCGGTAATTTTAATATCATGCGGAATTTATATATATACTAATTCAACACTAACACTTCAGTATACTCTATTACCATTAACAAATTAACCTTTTGCAACTTGCAAAACACTAACAATTGTAGCAAGTAGGAACTCATTAAGACTTAATACACTAACATTTAACACTAACAATTAATAATTAAGACTTAAAACACTAATAGCACCAATAAGAAGAAAGACAAATGGTAGAACTAAGAATAAAGATACTGATATCGGGAAAATCGGTGATTTATGAGTCAAATATCGGTCAATATCACCGATAATATTCTGACTGATATTTGACACCGATATTTTACATGGGGACCGATAACCAATATATCACAGATATTAACTTCATAGGATAAAACTACCCGAAATTATTTAAAATATAAGATAAAGGAGTTCTCAGACCTGAAAATGAGGGCTATTAAGACACCGAGCTATTTGTCTGAAAAGAGGAACCATACACCGTTGGAATTCAGTAGCCTGTGTCGCCTCCAATACTTCTTCGAGTTCTCCAAGAAAAAGCGTCTCCTTTTGACAGTTAGTAATCGGCCAATACTTAAGCAAACCCGTAATAACCGTATCTGCCAACTTGCTATCCTTTTCTACAAACTGAATGATACAGTACGAAAGCTGTTGATGATACATAGCAATTGATTTCGGTTTATGAAGCGGTATAAGCGCCCGCATAAGAAACAACTTATGCTCTTCTTTCAATGGTAACGCAAAACCGTTAATTATACTTCCAAGTATTTCCAACAACTCACCAATACCATTATGCCTTTGCGTTTCGTATATGAACCTGTAAAAGATGTTATTGATTGCTTTCCTAATAAACGGGCGATGCACCATAAACTTCCCGTAAATTCGGTGTAAAATAGTTTTCAAATACTCACGTTCACGCGGGTCCTCAGAGTCAAACATATCCAACAACTTCAAAACAAACGAGTGGTTAATAAACCGTTTCGCAACTTTCGCATCAGTATCCGACGACACAACATACCTCAACAAAAGCTCGTAAACAAGCTGCAAATGCGACCACGACGGGTCAAGATACGGCTCTTCCTCATCCGCTTCAACGTTTTCCGACCCTGTATGTTCATGAGAGCTCGGAGGTAAACACCGAAACACATTAACCGAAATCATCCGAACCATTTCCTCCTGATTACTCTCCGCAATCTTCCCCGATCCCGACTGAACATAATCTACAAGCTCGACAAGATTCAACCGCTTAATCTCCTTTTCCTTAACCATCTTCAACGTATCCGAAAAATCAAACTGGACACAGCAAACCTGACACTTTCTAACAAACAAATGCTGTCGTTCCGAAACCGAAACGTCTCGAAACATCGGCAATGGTTCGATAACCGCCCCCGCAGCTCCTCCAGGCCCCAAATTATTAGGGCCCGAAGCAGCGGAAGCAGCCGCACCAACGGCACCTTGATTAGACTGATTTACAACAACATTCGAACTCGATACAGATTCCGATTGCCGATTTCCACCCGAAACATTACCGAAACCATCCGTATCGGGTTTCGAGGGTTTCTTTTGCCCTCGTTTGATCAAATTTTTCAACATAATTGATAATTGATAATTGAATCGTGTGATTACTATAAATCTATGAATTGAGTGAGATCAGTAGCCCTAATTGTTCGACTATTGATAAGAATAATAATAATAAAATGAAAATAAAAACAAAACCCTAGATTAGTAATTTGGGGGAAATTAAATAAGAATGAGGGGAAAGTAAAAGGTGTACTCTTTTAAAAGTGGATGTGGAATGGAGAGGCGGAGCGACGGTGGTGCGATGGGGGCCGTCCGGCGGCCGGCGGAGATGAGTGGTGGCGATTCATTTATGGAGAGAGAGAGAGAGTGAGTGAGTGAGAGAGAGAGAAAGAAAAAGACTAAATTTGGTATGTAGTTTTGAAAAGGGTGAAATTTGTAAAAGATAAAAAGATGTTTGAAAACTAAAGCTTTGAGATTCGGTAAATTGTATTTGAGAATAATAAAAAATAATTTACAAATGGTAGTGTAGTTTTTGGATGAGCATTTGGATGAGAATTTCTCGTTTCGAATTTTTTGGTATCGGTAATTATTTTTTGGCATTTTTGGTATCGATATCGGTTCGGTACACTACCGATTCTACCTTCAAATAGTGGTATTGTACCGGTATCGTACCATGCCGAACATTTTTCGATACTAGTATCGGTTCAGTACAATACCGATACCACGTCCATCCATAGTGTAGTGTTTAAAAAGTTATTATGGTGGTTAAGTGGTTTACAACATTAAAAAAGATTGTCATTTTGAATTTGAGTAAATTACAAAAATCGTCCTTTATGTTGACACTAAATGACAAAGTGTGTCCTTTGTCTTCAAAAAGTACAAAAAACGTATGCAATGTTTGCAAACCCTTGCATATTATGTCCTTTAGCCCTAATTGAGTTAGTTTTTATGGTTAAATTTGACCGAATGTATCCCACATGAGGGTATTTTGGTCATTATACCTTAAATGCTAAAATAAATAATCATAAAAAACAATAAATAAAATAATTATGATTAGTTTTATATATAAAATAATTAAGATTATAATCTTTGTACTTTTAAAAGACAAATGACACACTTTGCAATCTGATGTCAATATAAAGGACGAGTTTTGTAATTTACTCTTTTTTATAATGTTGTTATGTTTCGAACATGAATAATTAAAATTGGTTACTATTTTCTATGACAACCCGCCAAGCAATGAAAAGAACGTTAAAATGTTTAGATGATTTGTCATTGAGTAAATGACCAAAATCGTCCCTAAGGTTTGGGCATGTTTGTCATTTTCATCCAAAACAACTTTTTGTACAATATAATCATTCACTTTTGGGATTTTTTGTCATTTTCATCCAAACATCTAATTTGGTTTATTTTTCTATCAAACATTTGGATGAAAATGGCAAAAATTCCCAAATCTCAGGGACGATTTTGGCCAAAAAAAAGTCAGACGTTTGGATGAAAATGACAAAAAAATCTCAAACGTGAATGACTATATTGTACAAAAAAGTTGTTTTGGATGAGAATGACAAGCTTACCCAAACCTCAGGGACGATTTTGGCAATTTACTCTTTGTCATTTGTTAAGTAGCAAGCTTAAAAATTAAATTTGTTGTTATTAGATTTTTCTCCTCATAGAATGGAAATTTATGTTATAAAAATCCGGTAGATGTTTACAAATCTAAACTTTATTTTGAGCTTTAAATTTGTTGAAAGTTAAGCTTTCACTCGTATCAATATTCAAACTTTTCTGCTGAAATTATGAAAAAACAAATTACGGAAAACACATTTCTATTTATTTAGAATTAATATACTTTGTGTTAATTGTATTAATAGAGTGAATATACTTTGTATTTTTAAGTATGAAATAAATCTATATCTATACTATATAATAAAAGAAATCATTTTGAGGACACTTGTCATCATATTAGGCCATGTTTTATAGATAAGTATTATTTTAATTTAATTTTTTTCTAATTAATTTTAGATAATCCTTCTACTAAATATTATTTAGTTTATTTTTTTATGGATAATTATTATTTAGTTTAATCTCCTTCTCATTTATAATTATTTAGTTTAATTTTTTATGGATAATTATTATTTCGTTTAATCTCCTTCTCATTTATAATATTATTTATTTAACTAATAGAGTAAATACGATTTTGGCCCCTGTGGTTATATCACTTTTACTCTTTTAGCCTAAAAAGAATTTTTAACATCTGAACCACCAACGTCTTTTTTTTAATCTTTTTGGCCTTTAACGTCTTTTTTCTAACCCCTTTGACCCCTAACATTTAATGGATGAGGTTAGTGTTAGGGGCCAAAAGGGTTAGAAAAAAAGACATTGTGGGCTCAGATGTTAAAAAAAATCTTTTTTGGGCTAAAAGGGTAAAAGTGATATAACCACATGGGCCAAAATCGTAATTTACTCTAACTAATATTATTTATCATTTACACATTTACGGAGTTTTAAATAATGGGTTAAATTTATTGAGACTTCGTTAACAAATTTTGCTACAACAAAAACAATCTATTTATATCAATCTAAATTTTTATCTATACTATACTATATAATAAAACATTAATGTGTGACACATGTCGTTCATTGTAGGTATTTATTTTATGATTTTTTCGCCTTACTTCCAAACTTATCTTATATTAATTAAATGAATAATGAGCTAATATTAAATTTTATCCTGCTTTAAATTTCGAATACCATTTTTCTATTTTTCTAATAAAATATTATCCGAAATTGTAAATTGTTAATTTAAAACATTTTAAATAAAACAAATTTATTTGGTATATAAAATTACATTAATTCAACCCGTATAATATGGTTCTTATATATATAACTTTTTATTATTTAATATATAAAATTATATTTATTCAATCCGTGCAATAAAGGAAGTTTTTAAAGATATAATATTTTATTATTTAGTATATAAATTTATTTACTCAACCCGTGTAATACACGGGATTATACTCTAGTACAGGTATAAAGAAAATGAAAAACAAGAAATGACAACTAAAGCACAAAGATTATAATCTTATACTTCTAGGACTCGTAGTAGTAAGCATTGCACCTCTTTCGATCACGAAATATTTCTTGTTAGATTTGTCTCGTGTCATAAATTCACGTTCCTAGTTGTAAGTTCAAATTCTAAAGGGTGTAGGTTGTGGTATATTTATTAGGAGCGTTAAGTATCTGAATCGGATTCGGAAAACTTGAAACTTGAACACACCCCCCCTCCCCACAAAAAAAAAAAGAATAAACACGACAAAATATCTGTGAAGGTTACGAACCCCGATTACACTATTGTACGTGGTCCACAAAAGACTACTACTTGATAGAAAGAAGAAAAATCAATGGAACTTTTGCTTGCTAGGGAGGTGAGATGAGGTGCCTAAGGTGTTGGTTGAAGAAAGGTATCGTATAATATTTCTTTTTAATAGGTGTAAATATGTTAATGTTGGTCCTTTTGAATCTTAAAATAAGTTTAGTTTTCGTATCTGTTTAATTAAGTTGACTTCGCCAAATGGCTGGAAAAAAAAAATCTCTAGTTTGTCAACTAAAAGTTATTTAATATTTTATGTAAAACAAAAAACTAATTTTTTAACTTTTGGTTAGTGACAAATGGTTATAATTAACAAAAGACTAATAAAAGTGAAAAGCAAAGGCTCTCCATTATCATGTCTACCTACAACAATATTGGTTAAAATCAAAATGTATGATCATGAACTCCATACATGTGAACGACACTTAATGTGGAGATAAGATATGTTAAAGAAAAAAGCTCAATAATAACTTGATATTATGTTCAAGTAGATGCTTTTTTTTAACAGTAAGGAACGACGTGCCAACTAGCGTAACACCGGACGTTGTGGCTAAGGTCGACTACTCTACCGCCGTGAGCCCCTTAACTCCCTCAGATGCGTGGAAACGCGACACCTGCCCGAAGACACGACAGTGGAATAATCGGTAAAAACCTCACCTACCATCAAGTAGATACTTTTAAAAAGGTTAAGAGTGGTGGGGAGATTCGCAAAAGCTCTGGAATTATTATTATATTTTTTATTAAAATTATTATAGAATTTCAATTTTTTTAATATTATTAGCATGACATCTGGTGTTGATTCCCTTGTATCATTGCACAAATAACAAGATTTAAGTTATGATTAACATTCTCTTATATAATATTTTAGGTTATTATATTAGTAATAAATAAAAATTGAATAAATGTAGAATATTTATATTTATATATTTTCTTATATTTTGTAAGAACATATAGGATGTGGACAGGGGCGGACCCACCACCATGCCAAGGTGGGCAGGCGCACCCCCGAGAAAAAAAAAATTATGTAAATTTCCGACGAAAATCCCGTCCGCACCCCTTGGAATTTTTCGGGCGCACCCCTTGGAATTTTTCGTCCGCACACCATAGGTAAAAAATATTATGGATTTATATTATACATTTTTTTAGTAAAGTTTGATTTTTTTTATAAAAATACGACCTATTTTAATACATTATATACACTTAGGGGCTGTTTGGCTAAGCTTATTTTAGTGACTTATTTACTTATTGACTTTTTGAAAAGTTAAAAGGTGTTTGGGTTAGCTTATTATGTGAGAGGAATAAGTAAATAAGTCATTTCATTATGACTTATTTGCTTTTCAACTTATTTGCTTTTCAAATAAGCAAATAAGTTATAAGTAGCCCAAAATAAGCTTAGCCAAACAGCCCCTTAGTCCATTACCCAAACCAAATTCTGCCCTCCTGCCCATTAGCCCAGGAGCCCACTAACATAATTTGTAGCCCATGTCCATTACCCAAATAACTTAAATAAAAATACTAAACTAAAGCCCATTTATCAATCGCACCCCTTCAATTCCCATCATCCCGCCCAGCGATCACTGCGTTCTTTCCCTCCTGTCCAGCGACATCATCAGCAACAACACAGGTCGATCACAGCCAGAAAGTGACCGGAATCCGCCCCAAAACTGACCGGCGATCTTCAAAGGTAAGTTTTATTGTTTTTTTTTTTTTTTTTTTTGATGATTTTACTTGATATTAAGGTAGAAAAGGGGTAATAAAATTCTTAAATAGGTTTGAAAAATCTTGTGTTTAGTCGTTGCTTTACTGCTTTAGATGATTTTTATGATGATTATGTTATTTAGATGATTTTTAGGGGTGATTAAACAATTCTAGGGCTTGATTGCTTGAATGGTTGAAAGTTAAAATTAAACAAAAAGGCTATGGAACGATGAACTTATGGTCATGGATCAATTTTATTGTGATAGGATTATAGGAACCATGAGTATAGAGACGTTATGGCGCGATTTCTCAAGAGGAAAGTGGATACATCTTCGGAACTAATTGATTTGGATACTCTTCCTTCGGATCCGTATGATCGCAAGCCGATAGAATCATATAACGTGAATCAACGGGATGAGATTAGAAGGGCATATATACTAAGAGGACCGTATCAACCAAGAGGTATCGCATTCCCACAAACAACGTTTCAAGGTGACGAGTTAAGAAAATTTAAGGAAGAATGGTATGACAAACATGAGTATAAGGGATGGTTAGAGTATAGCTCAAAATCGGATCGCGTGTTTTGCTTATGTTGTTATTTGTTTAGGAGCCACTTCGGAGATGGTAGAAACACATTTGTGAGCGGTGGGTATAACAATTGGAAAAAGGTACATGCGTCACTTAAAAAACATGTTGGTTTAGTTAATAGTCTACACAACAAATGTTTCCAAAAGAGTGCCGATTTAGTTAACGAAAATCAAGCGGTACACACACAATGGGACAATAGGACCCCTAAGGAGAAACGTGAATACCGACTTAGACTTAGTGCATCTACTTTGCTTGGGAAAAGGTTGTTGAATGCGGATTGGCGTTTCGTGGACATGATGAATCAAAAGATTCATTAAATAAAGGGAATTTCTTAGAGCTTTTAGAACTCATGGGTGAAATGAATGGAGAGCTTGCTAAATTTATCTTAGAGAATGCACCCGCGAATAACCAAATGACAAGTCCTAAAATTCAAGCGGACATCAAACTTTGTTATGCTCAAGGGGTAATTAAACAAATTTTAGAAGAACTTGGTGATGATGTTTTTTCTTTATTAGTAGATGAATCATGTGATGTATCAAAAAAGGAATAAATGGCAGTTGTTATTCGTTTTGTTGATAAAGTTAGGATTGTTAAGGAGCGTTTTATTGGGCTTGTTCATGTCAAATAGACAAGCGCAATAACACTCAAAACGGCTATTGATGATATATTGACACATTATGGGTTAAGTTTGAAAAGGATTAGAGGCCAAGGCTATGACGGGGCAAGTAACATTTCGAGCGAGTTTAACGGCCTAAGGGCTCTAATCTTAAAGGAAAATGTTTCGGCTTTTTATATTCATTGCTTTGCACACCAACTTCAACTAGTTGTTGTGGCGGTGGCTCACAAACACACACCAATTTGGAGAGTTTTTGAAACGATAACATGTTTAACAAATGCCGTTTGTGCATCTTCTAAACGGCAAGATATGCTTCGTGAAAGCCAAAGAAGACAATTGGAAAAAATGGAAGATGTACTTTGTACCGGAAGTAGGTTGAACCAAGAAATGACACTTTCAAGGCCCGGGGATACACGTTGGAATTCCCATTACAAGACACTTTCCCGTTTAATTTCTTTATATCCAAACATTATGGAAGTTCTTGGATGGTTAGTAGAAACGGGTCAAACTCTTCCTTGTAGTAGACAAGCGAATGGACTTCTAGAGGATATGAAAAAATACGACTTTGTATTTTACATACACTTGATGGAGCATATTCTAAACATCACACATACGTTGTCCCAATGTCTTCAAAGAAAGAAGCAAGATTTGATGAATGCGGTTAAATTGGTTTCTTCCACCAAAAACCAACTTGAAAAGTTTAGGTTGGAAGGTTTTAATGAATTCTTGGAGAAGGTTAACTCCTTTTGTGACATGTATGAACTTGAGGTGTTAAAATTGGATGATGAATACGTTAACCCAAGGTGGCCAAGAAGAAAGACGAACATCACAAATTGGCATTATTACGAGTATGATTGCTTCAATGCGGTTCTTGATTTGCAAATACAAGAATTTGGGAACCGTTTTAATGAGGTAACATCTGAACTACTTGTTTATATGAGTTGTTTGAGTCCTTGTGATAATTTTAGTGCATTTGACATTCCAAATATACTAAAGCTAGCCGAGAAGTATCCATATGATTTCAATGAAGAGGACAAACGAAGGCTTCCGGTTCAACTCGAAAACTACTTTAATTTTGTGAAAAAAGATAAACAATTCGCCAACTTGGATGGTTTGTCAAGTCTTGTAAGGTTAATGGTTTCAACAAATATTCACGTAACTTTTACATTGGTATATCGGTTATTGAAGCTTGTTCTCGTATTACCCGTCGCAACCGCAACCGTTGAAAGATGTTTTTCGGCAATGAAGAATGTGAAGACCGACTTGCGTAATCGGATTGGGGATGAGAATTTAAGTGATAGTTGTGTATGTTATATAGAGAAAGACTTGCTTAAGAAAGTAGCTTTAGATGATGTTTTGGATAGATTTCAAAAAATGAAAACCCGTAGGGCGACGTTTTAATTATGTTTGTACAAAGTTTGACGTGTTTGCCAAATATATAAATTTAGTTTGATGTTCTTTTGACTTACATGACCCGACCCGATACAACCGATTTTTTTACTTATGTACCTAGGGGTCTAAAATTTTTAAAAATCTTCCGCACCCCCATGGAAAAATTCCTGGGTCCGCCACTGGATGTGGATATTCGTGAATTTACAAACACTTACGTAGAAGAGAGGGGGAAAATGCACGATGATATGACTAGAAGAGAAAATGAGAGATATGTGTGGTCACGGACAACCAAATATAGAGGGAGGGAGAGAATGTGAAAGGGGGAGGACTATGGACCGAAGAGAGAAAGCAATCATTCGTAGAACTTCTAGCTCGAGTTTGATGTGGATGAGAGATAGTGGTCATCCATTATGATCCTTATTGTTGATGATTTGCTACAAATTATCTTTTTTATATGGAAGTTGGTGTAAAATTAGTAAAAACTTCACCCAATAATCTCACTAAAATGGTTCAAAGTTTTTTTTTCTAATGTCACTTTTCATGAGGTGTTCCAATCTTATAATTTTTTTAAATGTTTAAGGTTTTAGAAATAATGCGTGGCAATGAATCTTATTTACTATTTAGTGATGGTTTTTAAGTTAATTGGAGTAGAAACTATCTATATAATCACTAAATACATGAGGTGTTCCAATCTTATAATTTTTTTAAATGTTTAAGGTTTTAGAAATAATGCGTGGCAATGAATCTTATTTACTATTTAGTGATGGTTTTTAAGTTAATTGGAGTAGAAACTATCTATATAATCACTAAATAAAAACCAAGTTTTGTAATTGTTTGATTTTAAGTTTAAAAAAATATCACTAAATGGTAACTAAAACTCATATGTGTTTCATTTGCTTCGCTTAAATTCAAAGAATTTAATATGTATAAAAAGTTTCACAAGATTTAAACATTTAATTAGAGGTTGAGTAACTTTAAATGTGTTAGGGGTATCGGATCAGAGTAGGCTCGAGCGGAAGCGGAACAAACACACACACACACTAGCAGAAAATAAAGAACACGAGAATTTACGTGGTTCGGTCAAGGTGACCTACGTCCACGGGTTGCAACTAGGGTTTTACTTTTATTAGATGCTCACAACTGTTTTCAGAATGATACAGATTACAATTACATCATAGGTATTTATAGAACAAGATTAGGGTTTCCTACTTGGTTAACAAGTTAACTAATTAGGCCTAATAACTAGGGCCGGCTAACCCTGATTAGGGCCGGCTACCCTAAAGCCTACGAACCCAACAATCTCCCACTCGGAGGCTTTGCATAGTCCACAAAGTGCATCCAAGAAACCCATCACCAGTAACTTCAGTAATCTTTACGTTCAAGTCTTCCCAGCCTCCAGTTCCAAGAACAAGCTAAGACTTCAGTCACATCCAAGCCACCTAGTTGCAACCACACCTCTCATCAAGTACCTGAGAGACCAGTTGAAGCTCTCACAAGCTCCAACCCAACAGTCTTATCAGACCCATTCTCTATCTCAACCGGCTTGCACGATCCACCAGCTCCAGAGATACACCGAGAATTAATACCACTCTCCACTTTTTGCAAACTATTTCCAGGAGAGCCTTTTTCTTCAGTCGGAACCTTCGTCTTCAAAACCCAACGGTTCTTTGTGATTGTACCCGGAACACGACCCGTGCTCCCACTATCACCAAATCCCCTGACTGGCTTAAACTTAGACCCCCGACCACATTCAACTGACATCCCCAAAGCACCAGAATTCAAGTTCGCAAATTGAACCCTCTTCCGCTTACTAGATTCAGTGAACCAGACTTTATGTTGTACATGGACGGCTACTCCCTCACCAGGTATCTCAACTAGATACAACGATCCTCGTCTCCTCCCACTGGCAACAACAAGATTTCCATCAATCACCTTCCACTTCCCACCACCAAACTTAACATCTAGTCCCTGTTTATCCAGTTGACTAACAGAAATAAGTTTCTTCGTTAAACCTGGAATTACCCTGACGTTCTTTAAGTTCCATGTAGTGCCCAGTGGAGTCTTCAGATTGACATCTCCCATACCCGTAACATTAAGAACATGACCGTTAGCTAATCGTACCTTTCCAAAGTCTCCTTTTTTCAGATTCACCATCGTCTCCCCGCTGTGCATGGCGTGAAACGAAGAACCAGAATCCATAGCCCAAGAATCTATAGACTCTTCACAGCAAACCAGTACGTCACCGTCAGATTCATCTGACACAACACTGTTTACATGCTGGCTACCACCCTCTTTCTTAGGATCAGGACACTCGTTTTTAACATGCCCCTTTTCACCACAGTTCCAGCACCTCACATTCTTCCCAGCTTTAGACAAGCTTTTCCCACGACTCCCACTGCTTCTGTTTTTACCTCTTCCCCTGCTAACACTGAGCATACCACCAGAAGTAGATCCTCCATTAGTGTTCCTCCGGCGAACATCTTCACCCAAAACACTATCCCGGACCCGATCAAACTTCAAATTTCCAGTTCCAGCAGTTTCAGTGACCGTTGTCACAAATCCTGACCAACTATCAGGTAAGGAAGATAACAAAACCACAGCCTGAGTGTCATCATCCAACTTCATGCCCACAGTTGCTAACCTGGACAAAATTGAATTGACCTCGTTAATGTGATCAGCAACTGAACTGCCCTCGTTCATCCTCATATTAAACAGTTCCCTCATCAAGAACACCCTATTACCGGCAGACGGCTTCTCATACATATTTGACAGAGCTTCTAACATATCACGAGCAGTTGTTTCTTTCATGATATTAAATGCAACGCTCCTCGTCAAAGCCAATGTAATTTTACCTCTTGCCTTTTTGTCCTTTGAGTTCCAAATTGCTTCAGCAGCTTTATCCATTCCAGCAGGTTTTTCTTCCAGTACCACATCCAAATCGCATTCACCAAGCAACGCCTCTATTTGCATTCTCCACCATGCAAAATCAGTACCGTTGAACTTCTCGATTCGGAACTTCCCGTCTTCAGCCATAGCAAACGAGAAAACCAGAAAAAAAAACCACAAGAAACCAAGCACCCGAAACCTGAGCAACTTTCAATAAACCAGAAAACCCGAAGTACCCGAACCAGCGACTTCTCTTGCAAACCCGAGCGTAAAATCAGCGAATAACCAGGGTTCAAGAACCGAAACCCTAATCGCCAAACACCCCAAAATCACCAGATCTGCAACAGCAAACCCTACGACGCAAACCCTAGACCTTACGAGCCGTAACCAGAGAATAGGTACGGGCCGTAAACAAGTCAGCGGCGACGGCAACAACAGCAGATCAAGATCTCTCGTCCAGCTCTCTCCTTCTCCTGCGATAACCGTGTGAACCGTGTATTTTACTGAACCTTTGGCTCTGATACCACTTGTTAGGGGTATCGGATCAGAGTAGGCTCGAGCGGAAGCGGAACAAACACACACACACACTAGCAGAAAATAAAGAACACGAGAATTTACGTGGTTCGGTCAAGGTGACCTACGTCCACGGGTTGCAACTAGGGTTTTACTTTTATTAGATGCTCACAACTGTTTTCAGAATGATACAGATTACAATTACATCATAGGTATTTATAGAACAAGATTAGGGTTTCCTACTTGGTTAACAAGTTAACTAATTAGGCCTAATAACTAGGGCCGGCTAACCCTGATTAGGGCCGGCTACCCTAAAGCCTACGAACCCAACAAAATGAACACAACAATTTTCAAGCTCACATGATGATCACAAAAGCGGTGAAACAAACAAAACAAATCCAACTTAGGCTCGCTCTTATAAACCCTTGTGATGTTCCATCTTAAACACACAATATTTAGCATTGTTGTGTCATTCATCTTAGGTTCATACTGGACATGCTTTAGTTCATTGCGTAGATCTCATCAAGGGGAATCCAAACCCACCAAAATGATAGTTATATTAATAACAATTACATATTGTATAGCTACTCATAACTTTTAGATTTTCCATTATTGTATAGCTATTCATAACTTTTAGATTTTCCATTTTCACTATTTCTCTAACGACTATTAGGTACATTAACGAAAAATAGATTCAACGAAGGCTAGATCATCATTAAGTTATTAGACTCAAAGTATAGGCTTGACGCCTGATTAGATTTGATTCACCAAGTCTAATCCAGCCCACATGCTAATGGAACTCTATTTAGATCCCTATATGCCATTTATTTACAAACACGCACATTACATATATATATACACACAAACTCTCTATCTATATATGTTCCTAACTTGATTGTCAGAG
The DNA here is from genome assembly GCA_030545235.1 of Helianthus tuberosus. Lineage (NCBI taxonomy): Eukaryota > Viridiplantae > Streptophyta > Magnoliopsida > Asterales > Asteraceae > Helianthus > Helianthus tuberosus. The sequence goes on from CM060352.1 coordinate 20,864,007, forward strand.
GTTGTTTTTTGGCTTCGATCTCATATCACATTCTAACAAGTTCTTTACATGCCAGTGCTCTATTCGTAGTGTAAGAAAGGGTACAACTACTCTAATCAAACTACAAAACCCGAACTATAGAAAAATGTAGCAACACTAGGTGTACAACAGTCACGTATCCTAAGAAATGGTCGGCCTAATCATTCCACCAGGTCCAAATCTAATCATTTAATATAAAAAACTATAACATCTGCCCTCCCCAGACCCTATCAATAGTTTTGCAACAAGTGGAATTTTACTGGGTATGGTTGTTGTTGTAATATAAGAAATTGTAACACGCACGACCCCATTACTTGAGGTCAGGTCGGGTTAATCATGCATACATAACCAAGATGTAGAGATCTTTACGCCAAATCACAAGTGTTTGTGGTCAGGGCGTACGATAGAAGGGGCCGCCCGGGGGGGGGGGGGGGGGGGGGGGGGATGTACCATGTTGGGTCCAAATTGGGGTCTGAACCCGGTTCGTTGTAATCAAGTCTCAGGTCAAGTTATGATCACGGTTTGTTCAAAGAGCAAATATGTCTCGTCAATCAAGTTTAAATGTTTGTTCGTTAAAATGGGAATAGCAGAAGACACATGTACCATACAAGAATCTCCAACCATAAACTTCCATTTCATCATCCTCTATTGTAATTTGTAATTATGTACTTGGACTTGGACTCAATTTACAATCAATTCTCCACTATACAATTGGGCCCTGACTTGGGCCCCAGCCCAACTAACTCTCTTGTAACTTTGTACCAACTTTTAATCATTCAAACCCAAACAACCCATTTCTAAGAACCAATATCATGATCTATCCCAACCCATTAACATCTTCAAAACAGCTTCCTCACATTTACCTTTCGGCACACGCAACTTGCCCCCTTCATCAAGTAACACGCGGTAAACTTCCCATTCTCGCCCTCCAATCAAATGTCTACTAATTTCAGCCTGCAAGAATATGTATAACTTAACAATCTTTAAAACTTTATAAACAAATGTAATGGGGAAGAAAGAAAAAAAAAGTTGGGATGTGATATGTAAAGAAGGATATAAGTACCAAGAAAATGTCCATATTAAGCGTCTTGAGAGCAAGGGTAATATCGTAAAATACAAGAGGTCGTCCCCGCCCACATAGTTCCACAGGATTTGCAACTAGCAACTCGGTGTCTGGCCCGCGGTTCACCAATGCTACTCTAAAAGGGCGCGATATTTCCATTTTAATGCGGGAAATTAGTGAGCTTTGTTTGCTTGGGTCGATAATCTTCTTTCCATCGGCTTGCACGATAAACAAATCAAACTCGCAAGTTTTTCTCTCTTTTCTTGTGAACCGCCCATATGAAATCTACTACATAAATAATATATGATAAGAATTCTAAACTAAGAATTGTGCATCTTTTAGCCCGTTTAGTACAGCCTACCTTAACCCGGAGACACCTAAAAGTGTGTAACCGGAACACGACCTGTTTAACCCATTGGTAAAGTTGTAAACACGTTAAACAGGTTGGTGGGTTGTACTAAATGGGCTAAATGGGTCAAGCTTTTTTATTAAATGGGTTGTCTAGTTAGCATGTTTAACTAAACGGGTTAAATAAGTAAACGGGTTAGACAGGCTGGTGGGTTGTACTAAATGGGCTAAATGGGTCGAGTTGTTTTATTAAATGGGTTGTCTTGTCAAAATGTTTAACTAAACGGGTTAAACAGGTAAACCTGAACACCGCCATGATTATCAAACATGTTAGACATGACAACTCAAAACCTGATTATTTTCGTATCACGTTTAGGGTCGTATATGAAATTGTCACCCTGAAATTTTTAACATTCATGAGTACCTGAATATTGTAATCCTTTAATGTTCTCATTATATCATACAACAAGCCTTTGTGATCACGACAAACTATCTGAACAAGCGTATGAGCAGGGCTGAGGGAGTTATCAACGGTGACTGACACAGAACGGCCCGACCCATGTTTGGTTTCATGATTTTCATCAAACATCTCCAGATTAAACGTTTGTTCAGCTATGGCGGGAGGAACGAAAGAAGGTGGTCCATTAGAACATGCTGTGAAATCAGGACCAACCATTTCTATATCACAACTTATCATATCATCCATAAAAACCGCCTTTAAATGATCATGTGTGTCCTGTTTTCGCTTCAGCGTATGCAAAAGTTCCCTGAAAAGATTATAATTTTAAGCCGATTAGCATATCATTTAGGGGTCAAAATCTGCAGTGGCGTATCCAAACACGCTCTTCTACAATCCATTTTTATTGTAGTCGTAATCAGTAATCACTTTCAAAACGCGGATCCAAACACTTTTATAGTTAAAAAAAAGGTAACTAACCTGGTATCGGTGACGAAAAACAAATCCATCACCATCCCATCAGGAGTGGTTGAAACTTTCACTCTTTGAATTACAAGTTCAAGCTCACAAAGAAGATGAGTCACATCTGCCAAATAAAAACAAGTTTTACCAATTTAAATTCAAGAAAAAAAATTGTAGACTTCTTAACTTGAATTATGAATTTGGATATTTTTTGTAATATGAGGCCCCTCATACCAACCATTATTATATTTTTTTTTATCATAAATTTACATAAAAAAACATGAATTTATATAATACAATTACGTTTTAATTTCTCTTTTAATTTTAAATTTTGCCATAAAAACACATTATATTATAAAGAAATTAATAAATATAAACGGGTCAAACCCATGAACCCACCAAGTCAATCAGAACCTGACCCGTTTAGCTAAACATGTTCTAGTGTCAACCCGAAAATAACCCAGCCCGTTTAAACTAAACCCAAACCCACGAATTTCACGATATGTTCCAATATTTCCATAAATTCACAACCGTAGTCACTCATCTATCCACGACCGATAAAAGATTTACCTAAGACGTTACAATGTCACATATTCAGATATTCTTACCGTGTAAAAGCCCGTGGCGATCATGACAACAAAACTTGAGTAGAAACACATCCGCCGGCTTAGGCGGCTGCGATTCAGGCCGGTAAAACATGAGCGTATTCGCGGACAAAACCGACGGACAAGCTTCCAACAATCTTTTCTTCAACAAACTCCATATTGTCCCCTTTTTCCCCATCACCCAAAACACAATATAACACCACTTTCCATCAGTAGACACATCTACAAAACCAACAAAACAATAATTCAACAAAACTCCATTAAACCATTCAACCCAAATAAAAACATAACATAATTCAGCAACAAACTGCAAAACATACCGCCACGAACGATGCTCAAACCGAAGAACAGAATCGTGCGACAAAGATCACAACCAAGGCCGGTTTTATCCGGACAGTTGATTGTGATGACTGTCGGTTCGTCTGGGTTATCAGTTTGCTTGATTATTACTATGTCTTCTAGTAGCATATTTGTTTGTTGTTGCAAGTTTTGTGAATTGAGTTGTGGGTTTTGGAGATTAGAGTTTTGTGATTTTTAAAATAGAATCTTGAGAGGAATCTGGTTGATATAAACTTGTAGCAACCAGTGTTTATTTTTGGTGAGGATAATGGTGTGATATATACAAGGATACAACTGCTTTTAATATGGTGGATTTGGGTTTGCTTTGTAGAGGGGGAAAGATAAGGTGTTTAAAATTGGTTTGATGTAACAAACTTTTGCTTTTTTTTTTTCTTTAAAGATGTTCAAAAAAAAAAAAAAGATTTGGATATTTGTTTGGATAATTTTATGTTTTTATTACCTCATCTATATATAAAGGATTGTTGTAGTTAATTATTATTTATTAGGGGTTATTAAAAAGGGTGTTCAAAAACATCCGAATCCGAAAATCTGTATTCGAAATTCGGATATACGAAAACCGGATAGTCCGGATTTTCGGATCCGGGTTCGGATATTGATTTCTAAAATTTTCAGATAATCGGATTATCCAAAAACTATTTTAAAAAAATATATATATAGTATATGAGCACTATATATTGTTTGAAATATAGTATAAATAGTAAAGAAGTAACAAATAATCTTCGGGTGTGGATTTGTGAATGTTTTTTTTTCAGTGTTGGAAATTTGGAAAATCGAACATAGGTTTAGTTTTAATCTATGCATAAAACAAATTTTTTGATATTTTCCATATCCGAAATTTCGGATATTAATATTCACTATCCGAAAACCGGATAATCTGATCTTGAACACCCCTAGTTATTAGACCATGTATTACCACCTAACGTCTATGTTGATTGAGACGTTAGTCGACATTAAACACCAGGCCATTTAAGGTGGTGATCATTTAAGGTGCGACCCTAGTTTGTGTTATTGCAAGTACTTAGTCAGATATTATGTTGATTACGGAGATTTCTATGTGTTGATTAAAAAAACCATTATAGTTTCATAATCCACTCTTCTCAGCTTGTCTTATGATATATTAAAAAAAAAAAATTTGAAAGGCTTGCAGTATTTTATAATACTGCCAGCCTTTCAAAAAAAATCAAAAAAAAATTTAATAAATGAATTTCTTTTAAAATTAGATAAAGTTTAATACAAGTTGTCAGTTGTGTTAAAAGTGTCTTCAATTCTTTAAACTAAGAAAAAATTTAATACAAGTTGTCACTTGTGTTAAAAGTGTCATCAAAGTAGATAAGAATGGAAGCATATACAATAGTGTAATCCCTAGTTTTCAAATCCACATATTTTGAAATTCTTTTATCAATAATATTTGGGTCCCTTTTAGACTACTAAAAATTGTGAATTTGTGTATTAGTTAGATGTTATTATATTGTTGAACTTAAATTGATAACTTTTTATCAATATATTTTTATTCAAAATTATATTTATTTTACAATGAGTTCTCGATCGATTTTCATTCTCAAGTTTCAATCTCTTTGTCTTTAATCCATTTTTATTTCAGGTGGAAATCCAGTGGACATGTTAAAACAGTTTAAGGCAAACGATGATGATGAGGAACGAGGATGACCGGCCAATGTTGTTGTTCATGGATAGGGTTAGGGTGGATCGCACAAGTTGCATTGGTGTTGGCTCATTTAGATCGATGACAACCACATGGGAGGGGAAGGAGACGACAAATAAGAAGACAAGGGGTGAGGGGTAGTGGTGGAGTGTGTAGTGATTTACCGCACCAGCGGTGCTGATGAAGCTTGATGTCGGCGGTCTTATGATTATGGTGGTGATGAAGCTTAATGTTGGTTGAATGTGGCCATCGCTAGGGTTGTCTTTAAAAAATAAGGAGAAGAGGGATGTGGACTCGTGTTACTCTCGGAGTACTCCGTTTGTCTAGTGAGTGCCCCGAGAGCGCTCGATATTGATTCTGTTAACCGTTCAAAAAAAAAGGAACTTAACAGAAATTTCTAACATCATCCATGTTAGAAACGAAAAATGTGCAACTGGAATGAACCAGTAGGGATTATGACCACTATTTTCCATATTTAAGAACGAAATCTGAAATTTTGACATATCAATAAACGATTAGCAGTATTTACCTTTTTTTTTATTGGATGTAATTTTAAAATTGATCCTCTATCTTTTAATCACGTTTTACGATTGATAAACACAATATCGTAAACGTTAAATTGATAATATTATATTATATTATATACATGAGTTTTTATGTATGGTTTCAAATTAAACAAGCTAAAAAAACAAGGTCAATGTAGACAGGCATGGCATATCATCAATAATGTTGATTTTTTAATGTTTTAATGAGTGTGAGTTGTTTATGAATGTCGGGAGTTTTGATATTTTTAGAATATTTTGTATTTAAAATGTTTATCAGCTTGTCCAATAATACATATTTTTAAATAACTTTTATAGTTTATGAACATAAGTTGGAATAGGTAAAATAATGAATCCTTGAGAGGGAGAATATAAACATTAAGGGTGTGCATGGGTCAATTTGGGTCGGTTTTGACCGAAAACCATAACCATAACCGCGATGTCGGTTAATGGATAACCATAACCATAACCGATCGGTTATGGTGGTTATGGTTATTCGGTTTTGATGGTTATAGCGGGTCTGTTATGGGTTGTTAACCCAGTGTTTTGAAAACCGGTAAATACCGGCCGGTTATACCGGTATTAACGTTTCCAGATGTAAATCCGGTACGAAACACCCCGGTAATATATGTGAAACGGCATAAGGTTTGTACCGGTGGTAAAATCCGGTATACCGGTTTGAAACGTAATACCGGTACCGGCCCAAGGTTATTTTATTTTGGTTTGTTACTTATTTTTATTATATATGTTACTTATCTTACGTAATTTTTATATATTATACTTATTCATAACTAAAACTTCTTATCTAATCTATTATATATAATAAATAAAAGTTATTTAGGTCACGTGTCAGTAGATGAGTGCTACCTTTTTTCCCTTTTCCCGCCTAACAGTACCCTCCCCCTCTTTTATCTATCTCATCTCTCATTTATCTCATATCTCATTTAGGGCTTACCCTCTTTCTCTGTTGCTCTCCTCTATTCCGATCTTAAAAGATGTTCAGATCAACGCTCCGATTAAAGGTTAGATTATCAATAAGTGTCAATCTTTGTTTTTATTGTTCACTCATTCGATCTTCATGCGTCTTTACCTAGGGTTGTGCTTCGGCTAGGGTTCCGCTGGGAACTTGATGACGGAGATGATCGGAGGTTGTCGGCTCTGCGGCCTGCAGTTCTCTTGGTTAATTTTTTGTCAGGTTTGCTGTTCAATTTTGATGTTCACTTATCTAATTTTTATTTTATTTTTAGACTTCTATATGATTTTAAGGTCGATTGAATGGTTATGCTGTAATGGATTTGAGGTTTATGGTTAGTTATAAATATATTTTTTCATTTTTCCATCTTGAGTTTTAGGCTAGGGTTTGTTTTATTTTTGGGCTTCTATATGATTTTGAGGTCGATTGATTGGTGACTTGCTATTGTTGTTTGTTGTTGTTTGTTAATTAGGCTGCTGACATCACCGACCAACTCCAACGAGATCGAAAGGTTGTATGACTATGACGACCAACTCAAAGATTCGAAGGACAAATTTCAGGTGTTTGGTTAATTTTTGGTCAGGTTTCCTGTTCAGTTTTGATGTTCACTTATCTAATTTTCATTTTAGTTTTAGTCTTCTATATGATTTTGAGGTTGATTGATTGGTCACTTGCTATTGTTGTTTGCTGTTGTTTGCTATTGTTGTCAAGTAAGGTAAAAATGGCTATTCTAATTACCTGAATATTGCGTATGATATCCTTTTAATTTTAATCGCCCAACAAGTTTTTTGGTTTGTTTCAATGTTCTTTGTTTATTTGTTAGATGTACAAATTCTACAGAATGTAGTTAAGAGCCGCACATAAATCAGGTAATTGTTATTCTTTTGCTAATTATACACTTTGTAGTCAATTCTTCTTCTTCGTTATTTCATATAATATAATGATTTGTTATACAACTACCTGATTTCATATTTCATTATGATTTGTATGCTTTTAGGGTTTGATTTTATATTGGTCATCACATTAATGGTGAGTACTCAAGAATATTGGATGGTTGAATTAGTTTTATTTTGGGTATTTTTGGATGATTTCATCCATTTCTTTAGCTAGTTCATGATTGAAGATGCAGTTGAAGTTATCTTTTTAGTGAAATGAATGTTGATTTATCAGAAGATGCAGTTGAAGGTATCTTAAATAAGGTAATAATTGCATTACATCCCTGTTGAAAAACAGAATCGATAAATTTAGGGAAAATGAGGTTGAAAGATGTTAACCCAACAATGGAGATCTTATTCTACAGCTTTGATAAATTCAGTGGTATTCTCAAATAATGCTTCCTAGATGCTTCCAATGAAGCAGCACTTTGGACATCTGTTGTTCTTCAAACATTTATTATCTATTATCTGTTATCTATCTATTATATATAATAAATGAAAGTTATATAATAGATATAATAGATAATAGATGTTTGAAGAACAACAGATGTCCAAAGTGCTGCTTCTTTGGAAGCATCTAGGAACCATTATTTGAGAATACCCTTCAATTTATCGAAGCTGTAGAATGAGTTCCTCCACTGTTAGGTTATCATCTTTCAAACCCATTTTCCTTAAATTTATCAATTCTGTTTTTCAACAGGGATGTAATGCGATGATTCCTCTCAATTAAATAGACCGACTATTGCTTCCTCTCAAAGGGTTATGGAGTGGTTGTAACAGCTGATCATGCTAAGGACTGTTATAACTAACCACTGCTCCTTATAAAGACTGATGGACTTAAAGACTGATAAGGCCTATCCATTGTTGAAGACAAATCCATGTTAAAGACAAGCACTTATGTACCTAAGGCCTGATTAACCAAAGGAAACCCACTGCTCAGTAACAGCAGTGGTTCAGCATCTATAGCGGATTCAACATCAGTATTTATCTATGAGGGCTACCTTTTTGCCCTTTTCCCGCCCAATAGTACCACTCCCATCTTTTATCTATCTCATCTCTCATTTGGTCATTTAGGGCTTCCCAACTTTCTCTCTCGCTCTGCTCTATTCCGATCGATGTTCAGATCAACGCTCCGAATCAAGGTTAGATTATCAATAACTTCCATTCTATAAGTGTCAATCTTTGTTTTCATTGTTCACTCATTCAATCTTCATGCGTCTTTACCTATGGTTGTGCTTCGGTTAGGCTTCCGCTGGGAACTTGATGACGGAGATGATCGGAGGTTGTCGGCTCTGCAGCCTGCAGTTCTCTTGGTTAATTTTTGGTCAGGTTTGCTATTTAATTTTGATGTTCACTTATCTAATTTTGATTTTATTTTTAGACTTCTATATGATTTTGAGGTCGATTTAATGGTTATGCTGTAATGGATTTGAGGTTTAGGGTTAGTTATGAATATATTTTTTCATTTTTCCATTTTGAGTTTTAGGTTAGGGTTTTAGTTTATTTTATTTTATTTTTGGGCTTCTATATGATTTTGAGGTCGTTTGATTGGTGACTTGCTATTGTTGTTTGCTGTTGTTTGTTAGTTAGTCTGCTGACATCACCGACTGATTCCAACGACATCGAAAGGTTGGAGGACAATGACGACCAACTCAAAGATTCGAACGACAAATATCAGTTGTTTGGTTTCATTTTTTCTATGTTTTACTTATTTTCATATTATGAAATTTGTGAAATAAGGTAAAAATGGTCATTCTAATTATTTCTTAGATGTACAGATTCTACAGAATGTTTTTTGGTTTGTTTCTTTGTTCTTTGATTATTTGTTAGATGTACAGATTCTACAGAATTTAGTTAAGAGCCGCACATAAATCTGACCAGTTATGGTTTCGGTAAGTATCGGTAAATTGTCTTTGATTTGTTATTGTTTATTCAGATGCTTGCATTGGTGTACCATGTGATTACGAGTAGATTGATTTTGATATGTTTGTAGTTTTTGTTTTTCACAATCTGTTTTGTTGGTTTATTCACCCATGTTTCATTCATAGATCTCTATAATCCATATTTATGGTTTCAAATCTGTTTCCTGAGTTATTTACAGTTGTAGCACACCAAATATTTGTTATTTGTATTGAGTTGGTATATTGGGATTAAATACTGAACTGGTGGAATTACAGCAAGTCCAGGTTATGCTTCAAGCTGTCTCGATCTCTTTGGAGGCGGATAGGTGGCTTTGGGAGGTCTGAAAAACAAAATTGATAAATTTAGGGAAAATGGGGTTGAAAGATGATAACCCAACAGTTGAGGATCTCATTCTACAACTTCGATAAATTCAGGGTTATTTTCAAATAATGCTTCCTAGATGTTTAAAGACCGACAAATGTTCAAAGAAGCAGCACTGTGGACATTTGTCGGTCTTTGTCGGTCTTCAAACATCTAGGAACCATTATTTGAGAATACCCCTGAATTTATCGGAGCTGTAGAATGAGATCCTCCACTGTTGGGTTATCATCTTTCAAACCCATTTTCCCTAAATTTATGGATTCTATTTTTCAACAGGGATGTAATGAAATGACTCATCTCAATTGAATAGACGGACACTTGCTTCCTCTCAAAGGCTTATGGAGTGGTTATAACAGCTGATCATGCTAAGGACTGTTATAACTAACCACTGCTCCTTAAAAAGACTGATGGACTTAAAGACTGATGAGACCTATCCACTGTTGAAGACAAAGCCCTGTTAAAGACAAGCACTTATGTACCTAAGGCCTGATATTCTACCTTTGTTTATGTTAACAGTTTTTATATGTAACAGTATTTATCACATCAGTGTTTTATACTCTGTTAGATTGTTAGATGTCATATCACTTCAGTGTTTATATGTAACAGTATTTATCACGTCAGTGTTTAAAAGTTATCCACTGCTGAAAGACAACCTATGTTTCTTCATTCTTCATGTTGACAACTGACTGACCAAACGTCAGTGTTTCAATCAGTGTTGGCTATCCACTGATAGTTTAAAATCAGCAACTGCTCACATTTTTATTGTTGACATCCACTGATATTGACCATCAGTGGTTTCCCTAAAAAACAGCCACTGCACACATTTTTATTGTTGATGTGGTTAATTAATGATAGAATGAAATTATCAAATGAAAACTAGAATTACAATGAAATTACCATTTTATCTAATCGTTACTTTCCAATGAGATAAAAGTTCCTCTAACATTGTTTTGGTGATAAAAAATAAAGTTAAAATAAAAAATAAAAAAACTGTTGATGACAATTTCTTGCATATCAAATCAGTAATTAATGCTAATTTCTTTATCTTTGGACATTGAAATATTAAAAATGGGAATTTCAAATTGATGGTTATTTTCTCTTAATTAAAGTTAAAATAAAAATTAGAAAAGTCATGATGACAATTGCTTTCAAATCAAATCAGTAATTATTGATAATATCAATAACTTTTGAAATTCAAAATATGGAATTGGAGATTTAAAATTGACGTTCTCTTTTTTTTTTCTACAAACGCAACATAGGTTCATAAGATTAAAATTTATTCATTTATTCACGATATTAAAAGTCCAATAATTACATAACATACTGAACAACTAAACTTTTAAATCTAACAATAACAGTAAGAATTAAGAAACTTTAGCTTCAACTCCATCGATTGCTGAACCTCTCGATGTATGTCCTTCAGCATCGCCATGAACTCCATGTCTCTATCACCGCACTCTATATTACTGACAACACAAAGCTCACGAATGGAAGTTGAAGGCATCCGCATAAGATCTCTGGAAACCTGCTGTCTCGTGAACAGGCCAATTTGCAATCCATCAAAATATCTCTTCAGCTATTGAAGAGTAGCCCTATCTTGATAAACCTGTTCCTCGATTTGCCTAACAAAACGCTGCTTTAAATCATCTGATTTTATAGAAGTGAATGACGCCATTTCAATAAACTTTATTACTCGACTTTGCTGAAAGTATGATATCTTCGTAGGAAAACATGATGAAAAACAGGTGAACTGGCTATGAGTTTATATACTTAATCAATCAAAATATGTAGATTTAATATAAACATATTAATGTATATTTCAAAACAGCAGTCTTTAAATGCAAAAACCTTTTCAACCCCCAACTTTTATGGGAAAATTGTAAAATTAAATACCAAGAAACCCAAGGGACAAATTTTCAAAGCTCAAAGAACAAAAACAGATTATCATAATTACAATTAACCTCTTCATTTACCATGTAGACCGACACTTGTTTCCTCTCTAAGGGTTATGGAGTGGGTATAACAGCTGATCATGCTAAGAACTGTTATAACTAACCACTGCTTCTTATAAAGACTGATGGACTTAAAAACTAATGAGGCCTATCTACTGTTGAAGATAAAGCCCTGTTAAAGACAAGCACTGATGTACCTAATCACTGATGAGGCCTATCAAATATCTATTTATGGGCAAACATCTGTTTAAGGTCAAACATTTGTTTAAGGCCAAACATCTGTTTATGGCCAAACATTTGTTTATGGCCAAACATCTGTTTAAGTTCAAACATCTGTTTAAGTCCAAACAACTGATATATAAGGCGAAACATCTGTTTAAGCTCCAATATCTGTTTAAGTCTTCTCATATTTTAACACTTTTGAAAATAGTTAAAAATGATAGTTTTCATTAATCTTTAAAAGTCTGTTACAACCACTGTGTTGGTTCAAACATCTGATTGTTAAAAGTTATCCACTACTGAAAGACAACCTCTGTTTCTACATTGTTCATGTTGACCACTGACTGACCAGAATCAGTGTTTCAATCATTGCTGGCTAACCACTGATAGTTAAAAATCACCCACTGCTTTCATTTTCACCACTGTAAATGTAACAACCCTTGCCAAAATTATTATTTCTTATTTTAATAATGCCCATTAGGAAACCCTAATTGAGACCCCCAAGTGATATGGCGTGACCCGTAAATTTTAGAATAGGCAAAAATAGGATCAGGGCCCCCTAAAACTCAAGGGGGGTATCCCCTAATTGATAATTATCCTCATAAAACGAAAATAAATAACAAAAATTTGTTCAATTTGACTCACCAGGGCTATACGTACAACAAGGCTACCCTAGCCTATTTTGGTATGCCCCGCGACACGCGCCAGGAACCCTGGTAGCCGGCGCGACACGCGGGCGGGTCTAATTTAGGCTATAAAGCCAGGGGCTTGGGACTGAGACTGTTTGATTGTTTCGACGTAAAAATTCACAACACACGTTAAGTTACACACTGTTTCGTTCAAAACTACTTAAATCCTGAACCTCTGCCGCAACAACAGGGTAATAACTCGATCACTGCTACGATACAATGTCCGATCGATTGAAACCGATCCGATGGATGTTTAAGTGCTGCCTGAATTCGGGCTATACTTTGTCATTCGTCGTGAGGGTTTTGATTTCGTGAATTTATCGTAAATGTTGTATTAAGTTACTAACCTAGTTTCGTTTGCATTATTTAACTAGGTTACGAGGCTTAATCGGTAGGCAAAACTCTGTCCAGTTAAACTTGCAATGTGAGTCATTCTCTTTTTACCAAATTGTTTCCAAAACCCTATTTATTTTCAAAGTTATAATTACAGGGATTAAGTCTTTGTAATCTTCAATTACAGCCGGTATGTGGGGTTTTGTATACATTACTTAATAACCGTCACCATTGGACAACGGGTTAGCCAATGGGTGATATGACCATAGTCACAGATACGGTCGAGTGACAAATACCGTTGGGTAGTTGATTGATATATAAACATTGTAATCGCTCTTAATACTGTAAATTATAACAATGTGTCGTTTTGCACAAATTGAATGACTCGCCAGTATTTCCCCGCTGATAAAATCTTTTTAAACATGTTCAGGTGATTTACTGTGAACCAAGAAAAGTGTCGCGTAGCACTACAGCTTGAAGGAAGTGGCTCAGTAAATAAATAAACATGTTTTTGTAACAAGGGGATTTCCTAGTGAAATTCCTTTATTGTAAATTACGGGGTCTGTCCCAAAATTTGAAATATATTAAATGGGTGTTTTCAGTTAAAACGATCATGTTAAAATTTCCGCTGCCTAATTAAACTTCAATACCACGGGTTTCTGTCCCGCGACTTCTGAACCGGGTAAATCCGGATCGGGGGCCGTGATAGAAAAAGGTGGTATCAGAGCCACTGATTTAAGCCAATTAAGTATTTAGAAATACTTAATTTTTCAGATTGCCATTCTGTGATTTTGTGAAAATTTAATTCAACAAATAAAATATTAACTTGAAATTTTGTATGTTTCTTCATGTGTGCTAACAACATGAATGAACTGTCGGAGGCACTCCGAAACTTTACAATCCATACCACCGATATGGATACAACAGGAACCCAGTCCGGATATCAGGCGGATATCAGGCAGATACCGAGGAAACTTTTGGACTAGAAGCGAGGACGAAGGAAGAAGCCAGCTGCCCAAAAGGTGAAAAAGACAGAGGATCCAAAAGACAAAGGAAAAGGAAAAGAAGTAGGGGAAAGTTCCGGTCAAGCCCAAGAGTTGCCACCTTGGGAAGAATTGGATCGAAAACTCGCAAACTGTGACCTCATCGGACCGGCTGACGAAACCCTTTTCAATTTCCCTGCCCAGTCTGAACTTCCAATTAATTTGGAACCTGCTATTCCGAATCCTATTGTCAATCCCCAACCTTTTACAGGGCATTTGGAAGAGTGGTGGACGAGCGACTGGCATTTTCAGAACTTCATGAATAACCCAAATGTTTACTTTCCCCAGTTTGATCCTGAACCTGCACCATTCCCACCTATGAGCGCAGAGAACGTTGCCGAATTACGCCGCTATGGCGAGGAACTGGTGGATGCGGGAAACCGGATTCGAGAAGTGGGGGGAAACATCACATGGAAGTACGACGAGAGGGAGCGTCGTTTCTGAAATGCCAGTTAACCAAAGTTGCTTGTTTTGTATAATATTATTATGTGGAATATATATATATATATATATATATATATCATATATATGTATATATATAATATAATAATAATAATAATAATATAATATTGTACAATAATAACTAAAATAAAACTTTTGTAAAATAGATGGTGTGTATTGATGCATACTATTATAAAAATATATATAAATGTCGCAAGGTCGACGATTTTGGCAATATGTGTTGATTTAATTGCATGTGATTGCTTTGTTGTGTTTAATTGTTATTCAATGTGTGACAATAATTTATATATATATCTTGTTAATTATTCAGATGGAAAACGCAATAAATCAACCAGCAACCGAAGTTAACCAATCTGAACAACACAATGAGGACCATTTTCTTAATAGGCAAGATATAGAAAATATCGTTGCTCAGGGAATAGCCAATGCTATCCCTGCTATCGTCGCTGCTGTTAAGAACCCCGTTGAACCTTCACAAGCCAACCATAGCAAACGCACTCGCGACGATAATTTCAGTAACAGTGTAAACGGAGGCGGCAATAATGAAAATAATGTGGTTCAAGCCCCAATACTTAAGAAAATGAAAGTTGCAACACCGGGTTGCACTTACAAAGAATTTCTTGCCTGTAAGCCAGTTGAAATTGCAGGCAATGAAGGGGCGACTGCCGCACTGCGTTGGTTAGAAAAGACCGAAGCAGTAATTAAAATAAGTAAATGTGCAGAAGAAGACAAGGTAATGTATGCATCCCACCTTTTTAAAGAAGAGGCGTTAGAATGGTGGAACATAGTGCTGCAAGCCAAGGGAAGTGACGTGGCTTATGCCATGAGTTGGGAGGAATTTAAGGAATTGGTGGAAAGAAAATTTTGTCCCGACCATGAAAAGGAACAAATGACAAATAAGTTCCTAAACCACCGGATGGTGGATGTTGACTATCGAGGGTATACTTCGAATTGTACCAACTCTGGCTTCGCCAGAACAGGTGCTTATTTCTCGCTATATCTGGGGACTAATTAGCGAGATTCGGGATATAGTCAAGGCTGCGAGACCCAGAACAATTGATGATGCAGTTGAATTGGCCAACACATTGACTGACGGACTGGTACGCACGAGAGAAGAAAACAGAAAAAAGGAATCAGCCCAAAAGATTACCCAAGGGTTCCGTGGGGGTAATATTTTCAAGAAAAAAGGAACTGGGCAATCTTCCACACCTCCATTCTGCAGAAACTGTCGAAAGAAACATTTTGGTAAATGTCAAGAGAAGTGTAATTTCTGCAAAGCACCGGGGCACCGAGAGGAGGAGTGTAAGAAGAAATCAACGATTTGCTTCAACTGCGGAAAAGCTGGACATTTTAGACCAGAATGCCCTAAACTGGTTAAGCCAGCTGACAACAAGGCCAAACCTGCCGAAGGAACTAATAAAAAGAATGCAAGAGCCTTCCAGCTGACTACACAGGAAGTAGATCTGATTCCAGATGTGATAGCTGGTACGTTTCTTGTACATGACGTTTATGCAAAAGTATTATTTGACTCTGGTGTAAACCAAAGTTTTATAAATACTTCATTTTGCCAAGCTCTTAAGCAACCTTTAACTAAACTTAGGCAACTTATATAGTAGAAATGGCAGATGGAAATTCTGTTAACATAGATAAGGTTCTCCAAGAAAGAAAGATAGAACTTTCAGGACATAAATTTTCTGCAAACCTGCTGCCTATGAATTTAGCAGGATTCGATGTCATGTTAGGAATGGTTTGGTTAGTAGCCAACCATGCTCGAATCCTCTGTGATAAGAATTCCATAGAAATTCATACACCCGCGGGAGAGGTAATGGTGGTTACAGGAAATAAGCCGCATAAGCCAATGAAGTTCATTTCAGTAATGAAAGTTGCTAGTTATGAACGAAAACAAGGAATATGACGTGTGTGCGTATATACATATTTTTGCAATGAATTTACACACGATTCGGTTTAAAATTTATAAAAGTGATTTATACTTCAACATCAAAACACACACGAAAGAGGCAAGTGTACCCCGTCATATATGTAGTAAAGTATCGGTAAGAACCAAGTATCGATCCAAGGAAGTGGGCGGAGGAATAATACTAGACCTTTGTCATTAAATTAACGGAAGAAAGATAAGTTGTGTGATTTTCTAAACACAAAAATAAGCATAAATAAATATAAATAGAAACATAGTAGACTCCAAATAAGAAAATAGATATATAGCCTTGCTTTATACACAACCCAAGCATGTGATTTATACTTCAACATCAAAACACACACGAAAGAGGCAAGTGTACCCCGTCATATATGTAGTAAAGTATCGGTAAGAACCAAGTATCGATCCAAGGAAGTGGGCGGAGGAATAATACTAGACCTTTGTCATTAAATTAACGGAAGAAAGATAAGTTGTGTGATTTTCTAAACACAAAAATAAGCATAAATAAATATAAATAGAAACATAGTAGACTCCAAATAAGAAAATAGATATATAGCCTTGCTTTATACACAACCCAAGCATGTGAACTAAGTCGGTTTTGCCACTTAAAACATTTGATCAATTCTTCATTTTCAAGACAATTAGTATCCCTTTCGGGAATCCTAACATGACAATCATTCGGAAAGCTAAAACGATAAACACACTTTAACCACCTAAATTGTTCTTTAACGTGCAATTGATAAATGTCTATGAAAATCCCCTAAAAATAAGTTAGTCATCCATTAGGAGTTTTCTAACCTCACTTAATCAAGGAAAGTGACACCGATAAACACAATGCAACCACCGAGACAAGCATAAACTAGATTAAATCACAACCGTGTTCATTTTACCAATCTTGCACATAAATTCACCAAGATAGCAATTTTGGCCTAAACTACTAACTAAGCTAACAATTCATGGCAAGAATTCATAACAACACCATTTAACCCGTTAAGGTCCTTACGTGAAGGAAAGCTTTCTTGATTAACAATAATTACTTCTTATTAAACCACTAACCATTTCTAGTATCATGGTGCACACATTTTTAACCAAGCTAAACTAGTTAACCAAGTTTAAAGTCTACTAATACATGATTAATTAAGCATCTTCTTTCAAATATCACAACTAACCAAATACTAATCATCCAAGATAATTAACTATAATCAAGAAATCAACATCAATAAACAAGGTTGCAAACTAATCATCAAAGATTAACATAGAAAATGCTTTAAAATGTCATTACAAACATAATTAACATACTAGAGGTTGTAATTAAGCAAGGGATTCTAATGTTTTTTTCCCGTAGGCTACAATAATACATGAAACATTAATCTAAATGCTTGAAACATTAACAAAATTATGGAAAGATTAGAGAATCAAACCATAAACAAGCACTAGATTAAGAATCCGGATAGTAACGGAGCTAAACGGCACAATGTGGCTTGAATCCGGGTTAAAAGCAAAGCCTCTGGAGCCTGTAAAATCGCTTGTGAAGCTCCCAAAATTCCATAGTTACGAACAGAATGTTTCTGCCCGTTTTTTATAACATTTTGCGATCGCACGGTCGTGCCAATAAAGTGCACGACCGTTCACTTTTTGAGTCATTGGAGTCACTGTTCACCATACCGCATGACATCATCAGATCATGACTAGATTTTGCAGTCGCACGACCGTTCTGTTGGTGGCACGATCGTGCATCTACGGGTTAGGGTTGCACATGCAGCTGCACTGGTGGTGCAGTTCCGGGCTGGGCTTGGTCGTCGGGGTTGCATGGGAGTGCCTCCATCCGCACGATCGTTCCTCTCCGAGAAAGGCTTGCACTCCTGATCGCACCGGCGTGCATTGCTGAGCAGAGTCCTATTGTCGGATCCGCACGGTCGTGCCACTCATTGCACGGCCGTGCCAAATGCCCAGGTCAGAATCTTCACAGAATGTTCGCAGCTTTGTTGTTTCGTCCGGAAAGTCCTCGTTTTCACCATCATCTTGTTTGGCATGCTGTTTTAAGCCTGTAAACAAAAGTATACCTGATTAAGTATCCGATTAACGGTTTTACGGCCGAAAACGCATAAAATGGGGATAAAATGGGGGACTAAAATATGTGTAAATTGGTGAATATCAAATCTCCCCACACTTGAACCTTGCTTGTCCTCAAGCAAGCTAAAACTAAAATGCAATAAAAGCAAGAATCTAACAAAAACGAGAATTTACAAACTATCTACTAAAACAACTACAAACGGTTAGCCGGTTTTTCGAAAGACAACATCAATTGATTCAAACCAAACAAGCGCATGCAAATATGTATATAGATAACCAAAAAGCCGTGACTTAACTTTCAATTGACTTAACACGCTAATCTTCACACACCTCACAATGTTCACATACACTCGGTTTTATTTGTGAAACATACATAAAATGTGTATGTGCGAACACTCAATGCCATGTCAATGAAATGTGTAATATCATAAGCTTGTCACAAGATCTCATCTCCACCAACTAACATGCGAAAAAGTGCAAATCAAGAGGTCTTTACAGGTTTTAACGATAGGCTTGGGTGAAGGGCATGGAAAGGGATTTTTAAAGTGACGAAATGGTTAAAACTCGGCAGTTACGTTTAACAAGCGCAAAACAATACAACTATACATACAAACGGCTTAAAAAGGCGACTTTTGTGACATCGAGCTCATCAACGAGATTTCATCATTTTATCATTCAAAATTGCTCGAATTTTGGCTACTTCGCCCTATTTTAGGGTGTTTTATTTGAGTAAATTGTCATTTTAGTCCCTGAGTTTTGTCCAAATTTGTCATTTTAGTCCAAATAGTTTTTTTCCGCCTCTGGGTCCCTGACTTTTCCATTTTATTGCCGTTTTGATCACATACACTAACTCCATCCAAAAACTCAGTTTAAACCAGGGGTATTTTGGGGATTTTCAATTTAAACTTTTCAACTTGCCATTTTAATCCAATTCCAAAAAATCAAAAAATTCCAAAAAAATCAAAAAAATTCCAAAAAATTCTAAAAAATCATAAAAATTCTAAAAAATCCAAAATATTCTAAAAAATCAAAAAAATTCTAAAAAATCCAAAAAATCCGTTTCGGCGTGAACCGTTTCGAACCCGAACCGTTTCGAGCTGAACTGTTTCGACGCGAACTGTTTCGACCCGTACCGTTTCGAACCGTACCGTTACGATACGAACCGTTTCGAACCGAACCGTTTCGACCCGAACCGTTTCGACCCGAACCGTTTCGACGCGAACCGTTTCGACCCGTATCGTTTCGGAGCCGAACCGTTTCAAGCCGAACCGTTTCGACCGTTTCAAACCGAACCGTTTCGAACCGTGCCGTATCGAACCGAACCATTTCGACCCGTACCGTTTTGACGCGAACCGTTTCGACCGGAACCATTTCGCGTCGAACCGTTTCGACGCGAACCGTTTCGACCGTTTCAAACCGTGCCGTTTCGACCAGTGCCGTTTCGACCCGTGCCGTTTCGCCCCGTGCCGTTTCGACCCGAACCGTTTCGACGCGAACCGTTTCGACCCGTACCGTTTCGAAGCCGAACCGTTTCAAGCCGACCCGTTTCGAACCGTACCTTTTCGACGAGAACCGTTTCAAACCGAACCGTTTCGAACCGTGCCGTATCGAACCGAACCGTTTCGACCCGTACCGTTTCAAACCGAATCGGAACGGGTCGAAACGGTTCGCGTCGAAACGGTACGGTTCGGAACGGTACGGGTCGAAACGATTTGGCTTGAAACGGTTCGGCTTGAAACGGTTCGGCTTCGAAACGGTACGGGTCGAAACGGTTCGTGTCGAAACGGTTCGGGGGTCAAAACGGTTCGGGTTCAAAACGGTTCGCGTCGAAACGGATTTTTTGGATTTTTTAGAATTTTTATGATTTTTTAGAATTTTTATGATTTTTTGGAATTGGATCAAAATGTCAATTGAAAACATTTAAAGATGGAGTTTTTGGATGGAGTTAGTGTATGTGATCAAAACGGCAATAAAATGGAAAAGTTAGGGACCCAGAGGCGAAAAAAAACTATTTGGACTAAAATGGCAAATTTGGACAAACCTCAGGGACTAAAATGGCAATTTACTAGTTTTATTTTCTGTTTTTTTTTTGCAATTATAATCTAATAGATTTATACAACGAACAAATAACTACAAGAAGCGCTAGTTAAACGATGATTTTAACTGAGTTTTAACACAAAAAGGTTTAAAAATAAAACGGCTAAATTTGGCTAAGTTTTTGTTGGGTAAACAAAGGGAAACACGGGGAAGGCTCAACATGGTTAATCCTAAGGGGTAATGTAGGGTTTACGGGAAACACAACACAAAGAACAAGGATAACAACAAAGGGGTTTTCTAGGTGCCTCTATCACTTCTACACAATTTCGCAAGTTCATGGTCTTAACAAGCATGCTAGTGACAAGTTCTTAATTACACGTCACATCCGGCTCACTCCTACATCCGAAATGAACAAATATATAACAATTTCAAGGCTCAAATATGCTCACAAAACGGAAGGAATGGGTAACAGTGTGAAAATTATCATGCAAGTCTTTCTTTGTTTGTCACGCTTTCTAGTTATGTTTTTCAAAATTTATTTGGCTTGCCGGGTTTTTATCATATCCGAAGCTTTCTAAAACACAACCAACCGGTTTATATACTAAAAATATATGCAATTTACTGATATTTTTGATTGATTTTTCTGATTTTTTTTTAGGACAAACAAAGTCAACAAGTTAAACCCCCTCCCCACACTTGAACTTCGCATTGTCCCCAATGCGAAACCCGAAATATAGAGAAAAAGGAGAATAACACTCCCCTGAAGATGATTTTGATGAAACGAGACTTCAAAGCTGGATCTGTGGTGTGCTCCGGTCCAAGACTTGCTTCTGAGATCTGTAAGAAAGTAACAAGGCACAGCAAGACAAAACAGAAACAATATAAACGCAAACAAACCATCATTTACATAAATAAAAGTACTAAATATCCAAACATAGACAAGACAAATAAACTAAAGTGTCTGAAAAATAAAGTACATATCCGGGGGTGTTTGAAATAGTAGCCAAAATGAACACCCGATAAATAAACTACTGAAATATCATAACCACCAACTCACAACTCCACCTACTCCTCGTCGTCGTCACCCGCATCTCCTCCCGTGCCAGATGTGCCTGCCCCTCCATAACCGCCTGGGTTCTCGTATGGGAACTGTGGGGGCTCCCCAAAGTAGTTCGGGAAGGCATTATAAAGACCCCCGAAAAGGTATGAAAACCCGGCCTGCACCTCCTGGCGCATGAAGTCTTGGTTCACCCTAAGCTCCTCCTGGTTCGCCCGCAGCTGCTCCTGACTAACATGCAACCGCTCTAAACTGGCCCACTACTGCTCGTGATTAGCATGCAGCTGCTCTAAACTGGCCCGCTGATGCTCGTGACTGACCTGCATCTGCTGAAACTGGCCATAGAACTCTGGGTATGAAGGGATGCCCGGGGGCCAGTGCTGATACTGCGGTGAGTGGTGCTGCTGTGGTGAGTGTGGCTCATGCTGCTCCTCGTCTCCCATCTCCTCATCCTCATCCTCCGCCTGTGCCGGAGGCAACGGGTCCCAGACCTCGTTGTTCAATCCCTTCAACCGATCCCCGTGATCTGTCTCTGCAATAAGCCCCATCGCTTTCAAGGAGCGGATGTCAACATACATACCCTCGGTCACCAAAGTAAGGCCCTGAACCACCTCATCAGTCATTAACCCCAAGTTGTAAGCGATCCCGGTCACATACTGACCGCCATGTATTTGACTGCTGTTGGTTCTACCCGAACTATTCACAAAGTACTCCGCCATCTGTGCGGCGAGGTTGATGTGTACCCCCTCCGCTAGCGCATAAAGATATATAAGATCCGGTGTTGGACAGTTTCCCAAACTGTCCATGCGCCCAGCTATGGTATGGCTGAAGATGTGATGCATGACTATATGCAAAGGGTCTCGTAACCTTGAAGCCTTTTACATCTGAGGATCATATGGGTCTCCAACTGCAATTTGAGCCCAAAACTCGCTCCGCGCTTCTTCGCTTGGGAAGGTGAACTGATCTGTAAAGAACTCGGAATCCATATCTTCATTGGTGTAGATTCCTAGTCTTTGACCCAACCTTCCCACTGTCCAATTATGCCAACGTCCGCCTAATCTGAAAGTTATCCTATTCTTGTAGCGGAAGTTTGGAACTTTATGCGCTTTTGGCTTGTCGTACGAATAGGTAGCAAAGAATTCAAGCGTAAGCTCTTGATAGATCGGGCGGTCAATGGCTACCAAACGTGAAAGCGGAATTGTTAACAGGTTTTCGAGTCGATCGCGCTGATTTAATTCAGTCATAACATCCCAGTCTAGTCTTCTAGGGATGCCAAACTGCCCTCGCCTTCGCCACAATGCGTGAAGTTTTGGGATGCAAAGACTTTCCCTCTCGTCGTCTTCGTTGAATTGTAGGAAGGGATGGTCCATCTGCAATGAGGGATGACAGATAGAACAGGAGAAACAGAAAAAATTTCATTCGGAACAGCCGAACACACAGTTATGAAGCTACTGTCTCGCTGACCTGGGAGATTGGCACGGGCGTGCGACATACCGCACGGTCGTGCGTCACCGAGAGATAGCAATGGTGGTCGGCAGTTGTCGTGACTGCACGACGTGCAATCAATGGCACAACCGTGCGTCACCGAGACCACAGTAAATCGTCGAGAACAGCCGGAACTGAACGATCTTTCCACCCGAGGAACGACCGTGCGACACGTTTTTTCTGCAGATTTTAACCCCCGATTCTGAATAGCCAGATTTTTCAAAAATCAACAAGTTTTGGGCCAACGGGGGTCAGAAAATCAACCGGTTGTTCACGAAACACAACAATCTTGCAAGGGTTAGGGCTTCGCTTGTGTTTATGAAGAGAACCCTAAAAAGTCTTGAAGAAATCGAACGAATCTAACCTAGAACGAGGATGAAACAGAGAATCGAAGAGAAAGAACATACCGTGTGAAAGGATCTGTGAAACCGTGCGAAAAATTGGTGCGATTTTGGGGAAAACTCGGTCTGGAACGGCTGGTGCAGTAGGGTTTCGCGACTTGTGAATGGGGGCTGCAGATAAGGGTTTTTATACTGCACAAATGACCAAACTGCCCCTGGCCTCTCGCACGGGCGTGCGCCAGGTTGCACGGTCGTGCGTATCCGACAAGTTTAACCCCTGCACGCTGATCTCGGCAATGCACCGGGGTGCAACTCGAGGTACCGGTCAGCCGCATTCGCACGGTCGTGCCAATTGTGGCATGGGCGTGCCACATCTGCAGATCAGTTTTTTCTGCAGAATACATATTCAGCACCTGTTTTGGCCGTTTTTTGCCTTTTTTACCATCCAGAACTGTTCTAACATTATTCCCACATAGACCCTACGCTCGGCATATTTAAAAACTGTACAAACTTACGGAAACTACCAAACACACCTAAATTACGTAAAAACTATAAAAATACAAAAATGGACGATTTTACCCCTAAAGCGCCTAAGACGCTCTTGCTACATTTTTAGTCCTCGAGTCAGTAGCTTAGACTCTCCTCCCCACACTTATGATGTGTGCGGGGCGTGGAGCTCGATAACCTCCACCGCCGACTCGATCGGCCCGGCAACGTAAAGCTTCAAACGATGACCATTTACCTTGAAAATAACGTCGTCCGCGTTCTCTATTGCAACCGTCCCATATGGAAATACCTCTTTTACCGTGTATGGTCCTGTCCAACGTAAAGCTTCCGCCATTCGATGGTCGCTCGTCCTCCGGCATGATTGCGTCTCCTTCGTCCCCTGAGCCCTCGGCTTCAGCGGGTACCAGCGGCCCCGGCTCACCAGCTGCGAGCAGCAGCCCAACCGCACGATATCTCTCTCGAAGACGTCTCCTCAGATCACGTTCAGGTTCGTCTGACGGCTCAACAGCATCGGGAGCGGGGGTTGAGGACATCAACCGTGCAAACGAGAAATAGACACAATGAATATTTTATTATTATAATAATGTTGTTTTTTTTTGCTGAAAAATGAAACAGAATATTATTTTAAATGGGCTGAAAATTTTATAAAAATCCGAAAATGGGCCCAAATTTTTTCAAAAATCAAAACTAGTGAAATAATCGAATCGGCTAGTGTAAAAAATGATTTTTCGGAGCCGAAAACTCAAATAATAAATGAATAATGAGTTCGAATTCGAAAAAATAAATGTAATAAAAATTTACGAGTGTACAAAAAATAATCATGAAAATGAATAAATTGAATTAAAAACAAGAAATATTAACAAATAAATAAATGAATAAATAAACATGAAAGTATTCACAAATATTCACAAGTATATACACCGATAAACTAATGACTCGGGTCGTTCCTAAAGCTCGCCATATCCCCGGCAACGGCGCCAAAAACTTGACGTGTGTGCGTATATACATAATTTTGCAATGAATTTACACACGATTCGGTTTAAAATTTACAAAAGTGATTTATACTTCAACATCAAAACACACACGAAAGAGGCAAGTGTACCCCGTCATATATGTAGTAAAGTATCGGTAAGAACCAAGTATCGATCCAAGGAAGTGGGCGGAGGAATAATACTAGACCTTTGTCATTAAATTAACGGAAGAAAGATAAGTTGTGTGATTTTCTAAACACTAAAATAAGCATAAATAAATATAAATAGAAACATAGTAGACTCCAAATAAGAAAATAAGAAAATAGATATTTAGCCTTGCTTTACACACAACCCAAGCATGTGAACTAAGTTAGTTTTGCCACTTAAAACATTTGATCAATTCTTCATTTTCAAGACACTTAGTATCCCTTTCGGGAATCCTAACATGACAATCATTCGAAAAGCTAAAACGATAAACACACTTTAACCACCTAAATTGTTCTTTAACGTGCAATTGATAAATGTCTATGAAAATCCCCTATAAATAAGTTAGTCATCCGTTAGAAGTTTTCTAACCTCACTTAATCAAGGAAAGTGACACCGATAAACACAATGCAACCACCGAGACAAGCATAAACTAGATTAAATCACAACCGAGTTCATTTTACCAATCTTGCACATAAATTCACCAAGATAGCAATTTTGGCCTAAACTACTAACTAAGCTAACAATTCATGGCAAGAATTCATAACAACACCATTTAGCCCGTTAAGGTCCTTACGTGAAGGAAAGCTTTCTTGATTAACAATAATTACTTCTTATTAAACCACTAACCATTTCTAGTATCATGGTGCACACATTTTTAACCAAGCTAAACTAGTTAACCAAGTTTAAAGTCTACTAATACATGATTAATTAAGCATCTTCTTTCAAATATCACAACTAACCAAATACTAATCATCCAAGATAATTAACTATAATCAAGAAATCAACATCAATAAACAAGGTTGCAAACTAATCATCAAAGATTAACATAGAAAATGCTTTAAAATGTCATTACAAACATAATTAACATACTAGAGCCTGTAAAATCGCCTGTGAAGCTCCCAAAATTCCAGAGTTACGAACAGAAAGTTTCTGCCTGTTTTTTATAACATTTTGTGATCGCACGGTCGTGCCAATAAAGTGCACGACCGTTCACTTTTTGAATCATTGGAGTCACTGTTCACCATACCGCATGACATCATCAGATCTTGACCAGATTTCGCAGTCGCACGACCGTTCTGTTGGTGGCACGATCGTGCATCTGCGGGTTAGGGTTGCACGTGCAGCTGCACTGGTGGTGCAGTTCCGGGCTGGGCTTGGTCGTCGAGGTTGCACGGGAGTGCCTCCATCCGCACGATCGTTCCTTTCCGAGAAAGGCTTGCACTCCTGATCGCACCGGCGTGCATTGCTGAGCAGAGTCCCATTGTCAGATCTGCACGGTCGTGCCACTCATTGCACGGCCGTGCCAAACGCCCAGGTCAGAATCTTCACAGAATGTTCGCAGCTTTGTCGTTTCGTCCGGAAAGTCCTCGTTTTCACCATCATCTTGTTTGGCATGCTGTTTTAGGCCTGTAAACAAATGTATACCTGATTAAGTATCCGATTAACGATTTTATGGCCGAAAACGCATAAAATGGGGATAAAATGGGGGACTAAAATATGTGTAAATTGGTGAATATCAGAATAGTGTATATGATTTCGGTAATCATTAACACTAAAGGTTAGGAACTTAAGGAAATCCCAGTAGTTTCCGAATACCCTGATGTATTTCCAGAAGAGCTACCTGGATTACCACCAGATAGAGAAGTAGAGTTTAGAATTCATCTGATTCCTGGAACTACACCAATTGCTAAGGCACCTTACCGGTTAGCACCCACAGAAATGTTAGAACTGAAGAAGCAGTTAGATGAATTATTAAGTAAAGGATTCATACAACCTAGTTCATCCCCTTGGGGAGCACCTGTGTTGTTTGTGAAAAAGAAGGATGGTTCGATGCGTATGTGTATCGATTATAGGGAATTGAATAAGGTTACAATTAAGAATCGATACCCATTACCTAGGATTGATGATCTTTTCGATCAACTTCAGGGAGCTAGATACTTCTCTAAGATAGACTTGCGCTCCGGTTATCATCAGCTGAAGGTACAAGAAGAAGACATACCTAAAACTGCTTTCAGGACTAGGTATGGTCACTACGAGTTTACAGTCATGCCATTTGGACTAACAAATGCTCCTGCAACATTTATGGACATGATGAATAGAATCTGTAAGCCGTATTTGGATAAATTCGTAATTATCTTCATCGACGATGTACTTATTTATTCCAAAAGCCAGGACGAGCATTGTGAACACATGCATGCCCTCTTAGCTCTGTTAAGAAAGGAAAAGCTTTACGCCAAATTCTCGAAGTTTGAATTTTAGCTACAAGAGGTACAATTTTTAGGACACATGGTGATTCACGAAGGTATTCACGTAGATCCCTCCAAGATAGAAGCAATCACCAATTGGAAGGTCCCGCAATCAGCTACCGAAGTTAGAAGTTTTCTGGGATTAGCTGGATATTATAGGCGCTTCATTAAAAACTTTTCTAAGATAGTTGTTCCATTAACGAAGCTAACCTGTAAAACTGTTAAGTTTGAATGGGGACCTAAGCAAGAGGAGGCCTTTAGGATTTTAAAGCAAAGATTAACAAATGCCCCAATCCTTGCTTTACCAGAAGGAACAAAAGATTTTAAAGTTTATTGTGATGCTTCTAAGCTAGGATTAGGTTGTGTGCTAATGCAACGTAGAAAGGTAATCTCGTATGCATCAAGGCAGTTGAAAAGGCACGAGGAAAATTATACAAGTTATGACTTAGAATTAGGAGCCATAATTTTTGCCCTTAAGATTTAGAGACATTATCTGTACGGAAGTAAGTTTACCGTCTATATAGATCATAAGAGTTTAAGATACATATTTGGGCAAAAAGAATTAAACATGAGGCAAAGAAGATGGATGGAAATTCTAAGTGATTACGACTGTGATATACTATATCACGAAGGAAAGGCTAATGTAGTAGCAGATGCCCTAAGTCGTAAATATCATGAAAAGTAAAGGCGAGTTCGTGCTCTAAGATTAAATCTACAGTTAGATTTAATGGAACGACTGAAGAACGTTCAGGAAACAGCAATCAAGGACGATGCTGAAGGAATGAAAGGAAGAATTAAGGAATTAGAGCAAGGGACTGATGGAATCTGGAGATTTCACAAGAAAAGAACGTGGGTGCCTAGACAAGGATATTTAAGAGATAAGATTTTAGAAGAAGCCCATAAATCTAGATATACGATGCATCTTGGTAATAACAAGATGTACCAAGATTTGAGAAATAACTTCTGGTGGATAGGAATGAAAAAGGACATAACTAAATACGTTTCTAAGTGTCTAACTTGTTCACAAGTTAAGGCAGAACACCAGAAACCTTCAGGTTTACTTCAACCGTTAGAAATACCTATATGGAAATGGAAACTAATAACAATGGACTTTATCACTAAATTGCCCAAATCCAGGAAAGGTAACGATGCAATCTGGGTGATTGTAGATCGATTAACCAAATCAGCTCATTTTCTGCCAATGAAGGAAACCTTTAGCATGGAAAGATTAGCAAAATTATACGTAGACGAGGTAGTATCTTTACATGGAGTCCCACTCTCCATTGTGTCAGATAGGGATAGTCGTTTCACTTCACATTTCTGGACAAGTTTCCAAGTAGCAATGGGAACCTGACTAAATTTAAGTACTGCATACCATCCCCAAACAGATGGACAAAGTGAAAGAACAATCCAAACCTTGGAAGACATGCTTAGGGCATGTGTAATAGACTTTGGTGGAAATTCGGATGACCATTTACCAATAATAGAATTCTCCTATAACAATAGTTATCACGCAAGCATCAATGTTGCCCCGTTCGAAGCACTATATGGACGAAAATGTAGAACTCCCGTATGTTGGCCAGAAATAGGAGAAAGTCAATTATCAGGTCCCGAGATTGTGCAAGAAACCACCGACAAGATAACTCAAATCAAGGAAAGACTGAAAATGGCTCGAGATCGCCAGAAAAGTTATGCAGACAACCGACGCAAACCACTAGAATTTCAAGTTGGAGACAAGGTACTCTTGAAAGTGTCACCCTGGAAAGGAGTAGTCCGATTCGGTAAGAAAGGAAACTTAAGTCCAAGGTACATAGAACCATTTACAATTTCCCAACGAATAGGACCAGTTGCCTATAAATTACAACTACCAGAAGAGTTAGCCGGGGTACATGACGTGTTTCATGTATCTAATCTCAAGAAGTGTTTGTCTGATGAATCCCTAGCAGTACCTCTTCAAGATATAGAGGTAAACGAAAAGTTGAAATTTGTCGAGAAACCTCTCCAAATAAAAGACAGAAAGATCAAGTTCCTCAAACACAAGAGACTGGTGCTGGTCAAGGTAAAGTGGGATTCGAAAAGAGGACCAGAGTATACATGAGAACTGGAATCAGAGATGAAGCGAAAGTACCCTTACTTGTTCAAGTAAATCTCGAGGACGAGATTTTAAACAAGGTGGGGAGGGTGTAACAACCCTTGCCAAAATTATTATTTCTTATTTATATAATGCCCATTAGGAAACCCTAATTGAGACCCCCAAGTGATATGGCGTGACCCGTAAATTTTAGAATAGGCAAAAATAGGATCAGGGCCCCCTAAAACTCAAGGGGGGTATCCCCTAATTGATAATTATCCTCATAAAACGAAAATAAATCATAAAAATTCGTTCAATTTGACTCACCAGGGCTATACGTACAACAAGGCTACCCTAGCCTATTTTGGTATGCCCCGCAACACGCGCCAGGAACCCTGGCAGCCGGCGCGACACGCGGGCGGGTCCAATTTAGGCTATAAAGCCAGGGGCTTGGGACTGAGACTGTTTGATTGTTTCGACGTAAAAATTCACAACACACGTTAAGTTACACTCTGTTTTGTTCAAAACTACTTAAATCCTGAACCTCTGCCGCAACAACAGGGTAATAACTCGATCACTGCTACGATACAATGTCCGATCGATTGAAACCGATCCGATGGATGTTTAAGTGCTGCCTGAATTCGGGCTATACTTTGTCATTCGTCGTGAGGGTTTTGATTTCGTGAATTTATCGTAAATGTTGTATTAAGTTACTAACCTAGTTTCGTTTGCATTATTTAACTAGGTTACGAGGCTTAATCAGTAGGCAAAACTCGGTCCAGTTAAACTTGCAATGTGAGTCATTCTCTTTTTACCAAATTGTTTCCAAAACCCTATTTATTTTCAAAGTTATAATTACAGGGATTAAGTCTTTGTAATCTTCAATTACAGCCGGTATGTGGGGTTTTGTGTACATTACTTGATAACCGTCACCATTGGACAACGGGTTAGCCAATGGGTGATATGACCATAGTCACAGATACGGTCGAGTGACAAATACCGTTGGGTAGTTGATTGATATATAAACATTGTAATCGCTCTTAATACTGTAAATTATAACAATGTGTCATTTTGCACAAATTGAATGACTCGCCAGTATTTCCCCGCTGATAAAATCTTTTTAAACATGTTCAGGTGATTTACTGTGAACCAAGAAAAGTGCCGCGTAGCACTACAGCTTGAAGGAAGTGGCTCAGTAAATAAATAAACATGTTTTTGTAACTAGGGGATTTCCCAGTGAAATTCCTTTATTGTAAATTACGGGGTCTGTCCCAAAATTTGAAATATATTAAATGGGTGTTTTCAGTTAAAACGATCCTGTTAAAATTTCCGCTGCCTAATTAAACTTCAATACCATGGGTTTCTGTCCCGCGGTTTCTGAACCGGGTAAATCCGGATCGGGGGCCGTGACAGTAAACCACTGATATTGATCATCAGTGGTTTCCTAAACAACTGTTCTCCATTATTCATCGGAGGTTGTCACGTGGTCAGTACTTAGCCGTCAGATCTTTGTAACCGCTGCCACGTCAGCATTCACTTTTTACCCTTACAAAACCCTGATCAAAACCCCAAACAGGGTTTTCACTGTCGAATCGAATTCAAAATTCCTTTGAAAAGCAGTTACCATTAAATTCCCTGAATTCACTCATCTTCTTCATTCGTTCTAAACCACCTTCGATTCACCATGGCTCTCCCATTCAAAACTTCTCATAACTACCTGTGTATACTTGAGAAACCAAGTCAAAACACAACCTTTTACTCCATAATTGATGCACTCTCGTCTTCAAAGTACAAAACTTTGTTGACATGTAATGCACCCATCTACCTGGATACCCAACGAGAGTTCTGGAAAAATGCAAACCTTGAAGCTAAGGACAAAAAGCCCTTCGGTATTACTTCATCAATAAGGGGAATTCCGGTTACCATCACACCTCAAACCATTTCAGAGGTTTTTGAAATCAACGATCTCACAGGTAAAGATTCTTTCCCAAAAGTTGATTATCAAACTGATTTCATTGAGAGAGGGTATGAGGACGAAATGAAAAAAGATACTTTGCAAAAGGGCAGTTTTCCACCTGCCATGATATTTTTATTTCATACTCTCCTCATGTGTGTGTCAAATAAAACCACAGCTTTTAATGAGATCCCATTGAAAATCCAATACCTGGGCTATTCTATAATGGCTGGAGTTGAGTTTAACTATTCCCAGGAGATTTTCAATGATATGGTCAAAAATGTCAATAAAAAATCATTTTTATTATTTCCAAGATTTTTAAGTTTTTATCTACAAAAGAAATTTTCAAAGGATAATGCACATGTGCTTATCCAAGGAAATCCTTTTCAAATAAATAGCCTAACTTCTGAAACATTCACAAGGCTGTCAAAACCTTCAAAAACACAAATAGAGGTACCTGAGCAGAATTTAGCAGCAACAACTGCTCCTCAGGCCGCTATAGTTGAGCCCACTTCTCTTGGTGATCACAGTAGCACCACCACTGCTGTGAAACCCACATCAAAACCCACCAAAAAGACAACCAAAAAAAAATCCCAAAAGCCCCCCAAACCCACCAAAAAGGTAACTCTGGAAGATGAGATCCCAGAGGTAAAACCTGTGACAACACAAAAGTCACCTGAAACCACTGTTGCTACTTCCTCACAGCAGATGGAAGAAAGATCTCAACCTGAGCCTAAAAATCCTCCTGCATCCTCTAAAAAGGATCAGGTTGTATCCATAGGGACAACACATTATGAAGCAATGGATTCAGTTGAATCTATCTTCCACAGCCCAGCTCCCGGGGCAAATTCTCTTTCTACCCCTATCCTCACTGCACAACATCCACTATCGATGATACCTCTGTTGGATGCAGTTGATATAGCCCAGACACAAATCAGTTCTTCTCAATCACCTGTCAATGAGAATATACCACAACAAGTGACTGAGTCTGGTGTCTCTATCGTTGCTAACCCAACAACAGTTGAGGAGGCTACACTGTAGGAATTACAAGTAATTCCTGTCAGTAGTTCAAGTGGAGCAGCTACTACAAGTGTTGAACCCACTAGTTTACACCTGGACATTAGTTTCATTAGTGAGACTCCCTTGAAGGCAATTTCTTCTTTGGGAACCATAGTGTCTACTGGTGTGTATCCTTTATACACTGGTAACCTTAAAATGGTAACCTCTATTGAAGAAGGAAGTCCCCAGTACCGAGAACAAGGGGCATCAGTGGATGACTTTTTGGAAACTTTTCATAAGTCGTCTGCTGATACAACCACTGCCGGTGGGAAATCAGATGATCCCATTAACTTGGGTGATGGTTTAAATTACAAGGAATTGACGGAGATGGTTGATCAACTTGACACATCTGTTGCATAAATCAAATCTATGCTGCAACAATTGTTACAAGCTCAAAAGGCTACACCCACTGCTGCAACATCTGCAACATCTGCTCCATCCCCTGCCGAGCTATGGCATCTGTTTCAACCTCTGTTTCACAAACAAAGACAGTATGCAGATCAACAGCATGAAGTTCAGCTTCAAATGGTTAGAAATGTCATGGAAGCTAGGTACAAAGATACTCAAGCAGATATTAAAGCCATAAAAGCTCATTTGCTTCAAACCACTGGCACTGCTCCTCCTTCAATCATTTTTGTTGAAACCCTTGATGATGCCAAAAAGGGGGAGAAGGGTGAAAAGGGAAAAGATGGTCTATACATTAAACCAGATCCAATGTCTAAACTGGCTGTAGAAATCCCAAGGCCAGATGGTTCCAAAAAGGTTGATGAGACTCAAAATGCATTTGCTGCATTAAAGGAAAACATGAAAGAGTCAATGGAAATAAAAGGGTCTAAAAGGTTTGAGCAGGAGAAGAAAGTTTTGATGGAAAAGGAAGAGCAGGGTACTTCTAAACCTAAGGAAGAGCAGGGTTTTGCTAAACCTAAAAGAAGACAGCCTACCAGACAAGTAAGCAAACCCAAAACCACACATTCCAAAACCACCAACCAAACTCCTCAAATCCCCAAAAGTTCCTCTCATCAAACCTCCAAACCAAGAGATGTTAAGACACCTGTTGTATCAACAGTTATTGGTACTTCAGTGGTTTCAACAGATGTTATCCCAACAACTGCCATCACCACTTCATCAATCAATACTCAATCCACTGCCATACCAAAAACAACATCACCACCACAAAAACCACCTGCCAAAAAGCAGAAGACAACAGTTGACACATCAACTGTTGTAGTGACAACAGTGGTTGAAACACCAGTTGTTTCAACAACTATTAGTCAGATACCCACCATTTCATCAACCACCATTAAACCCACTGCTATACCACAAACTACATCACCATTGCAAACATCACCTGACATAAAGCAGAAGACAACAGTTGATACATCAACAGTTGTAGTGACAACAGTGGTTGAGACACCAGTTGTTTCAACGACTGTTAGTCAATCACCCATCACTTCAAACATTTCTTCACAAGCCATTGTCCGCTCAGTTCCAAAAACTCAAACAAAAACACCTTCTCCCAAAAAGTTGTATACAAGAAAAAGAAACTTTCAGGTGCATGATGATGACATACCAGCACCTGTTCCCATTTCTTCTACACCTTACAATGTCATCAAACCTCAACCATTCATTCCACCAACCTTAGCCAACCCAATCAAAGATCCAATAGGTCTTCAAGGATTTGATCATGCTGATCTTGTACCAATTGCTGCCACCTATCCACTAGAACTGCATGCAGTGAAGAATGAAATGAAACAATTCTACACAGTGGATGATCATTCAAAGAGAAAATTCCCATCTCTTGCAGGTTTTAGAAATCCTAAAAACATGGATGAATATCTAAAACTCAAAGCAAAGAAAGCTGAATTTAGAGCCAAATATGAATGCAAAGAACAGGGTGATAATGTCATCTCATGTCGAATGGAATTCTTACTCACCAAGGTTAAAGAATTAGAAGATTATGCAAGAGACCTGAGTAAAGAGATGTCCAACCTGCCTCCAGATGCTGATTTACAAGTGGATCTGAGAAAAGATCTCAAGAATTGATCATGAGTGAAAAATTTTACCCTGCCAAAGGTGAACAAATCCAAGACTGGCCACTTGTTGCTCTCAAAGCTGAACTTAAAAGAATTGAAAGAATAAAAAATGATCCAGGTATGAAAAGATCAGCACCAAATTGGAGCAAATACAAAAAGACAATTGCTGATCTTACCTTGGAGTATAAAAGGAAGAAGCAAGAGTTGGTTGCAGCAAAGGTTGGTACAGCCAAATCCATAGCAAAATGGATAAGGCAATACACTGATGAGGCTTATGAAAGGCAGAGAAAAAGGAGAGAGACAGATCCTAGCCTTCCAAAGAAGCCTGAATACAAAGACAAGAAAGCTGATGATCCACAGCAGCAGGCCCTTTCTTTGAAGAACTTGTTCACATCCTCTGATACTTCTATCATTGCCCTAAACCAAAGAAAGAAACAAAAACATATGGATGAAAAGGAAATCAAGGCTCAGGAAGATTTTATTATTAAAGAGACCCTTCAAAGAATGATTGCCGAAAATCAAGACTCATCAAAATCACAAGATTCTGATTGAAGACTAAAGTACTTCCCATTCAAGGACTGATCACCTTTGAAGAAAGCACTGATGCTTAACATCAGTGCTTAGACTGCATCAGTGGAAAGTGAACCAGCAGTACATAGAAGCAGTGTCTATGTAATCAGTGATTGTAATAGTCAGTGGTTGTAAGTTGTTAGGAGGTACAAGAACAAACATTTTTTCAAAATCCCAAATCACCCAATCATGTAAGTGCATTGAAGTAAAAGTGGAAATGATGTTATTCATGTGGTCATGTTTCGCTTTTGTTTGACGTCTAATATGGGTTCATGATATAATTCGGTGAATTGTAGACATTGTTGTTGAATCCAATTAGATGCTTGATGTAATGAGGTCGTATTAATAACAAATAATTATTAATATAACTAAGTTTCTCGAGCCCAGGAAGCAATCCTGGGTAATAACCTAGTATTGTATGAAACGAAAATAGTTATCCTCTAGTTGATGAGGATAGCGATAATAGCGGTACAACTTAGTTCAACCGGTTGAACCATTTTTTAGCCTATTGCGGTTTAATTTAAAAACCGGCTTTTAAAACATTGGGTTAACCGTGTATTTAGCTTAGCTAAAAATGGCTTAACTTTTTTAACATAGAATAAATTGTTATTGCATATTTGTATATATTAGTATATTACATAGTATTAAAAAATACATATGATCTGTAATATTAATACCAATTATTATCGAATATTGAAATAAAGTGATATGATACATTCCATAAATTCAAATAAACATCCAACCAAAACCACAAAACGATATGGAAAACCCATAAATACTAAAAATCTTCAATAAAAAAACATCAAATATTAAAAATATGGTGAAAAGTCCTAAATCCTACAAAAATTTATTACATGTCGGTTCGGTTCGGTTATGGTAGGTATGGAGAAAATGATAACCATAACCGACCCGCTACTTTCGGTTTTCAAAAAAAACCATTAACCGAACCACCGGTTTTTATTTGGTTCAATTTTTTTCGGTTCGATTTTGTCGATTAATTCGATTATGGTTCGATTAATTCGGTTTTCTGCACACCACTAATAAATATATTGATTGTTCTCTTTGTTTACAAATACAATCAATGTCATGTTGCTGCGTGGCAGTTGGCAATTGGTGAACATTTTAATTATTATTTTTTTGCGAGTTAAATACCTAGCTGGTCCTTGTGGTTTGCGAAAATTACAGACTTGGTCCTAAGGGTTCACTAATTACAAACTTGGTCCCGGTGGTTACAATTTTTGCACTCGGGTGATCCTTATCACTAAACCATGTTAAATTTCTCAGTTAAGTTTTGTTAAATGACCAAAAAAACCCTCATTTATTAAGAAAATCAAAAATATAAAATGTTTAATTAAAATAATAAAACTTTGTGGGTCCCACCCCACTCCCTCCTCCTTCCCCAAATCACCACCACCATCTCATCTCCTCTACCGAATACCCACCACCACTGAACTCCCACTCACCACCGCCATTGCTGCCGGAAAAACGAACCCACCACCACACCGCCACTTTCACCGGAGAAACTCGTCGGAGAACAACATTTCACACATATTAATCAAATTGGAGATGATCAATACTCAAATCCCCAAATAACTTCACCATAACACCAAAAACTGAGTACTCAGTTCAGAAACACTGAAATAGAGAGACAATAAGATCTAAACCCTAATACTCTTTCAATAACATACTAAATATCCCCAAAATTATTGACCTAAAACACCTTAATGAATCACAGTTACAATAATAATAATATCAAAAACAGAGGCTAATTAGTAATTACTCTGTTCATAAAGATCAAACTCTAATGCTCTGTCAATCAAAATACCCAAAACAGCCTCAAATCAAAGGGCTTTTTGGATAATTAACCCCAGAATATGATTCAGATTTGAAATTCCTACTTGTTTTACTTGATTGGGGAGAATATATTAGGAGGTGTTGTCATGGTTTGGTGGAGGTGTGTTGGCGGGTTGAAGGTGACGGTGGTGGCGGGTTGACGGTGGAGGTGGTGGTGGTTTCGTTTTTTCTGTTTCAGCCACCGGTATCCTGTTTCGGCCACCGGTTTCTGTCGGTATTCCGGTCACCAACCTCCGTAGATCCATCGCCGATTGACCCACTGTCATCACCAACCTCAGCACCACCGACATTAACTGTTGGTGGTTGGTCGTCGCCGGAGTTTGGAATAATTGCCAGAGATGCTTCCATTGGTGGTTGGGATATTATTAGAGGTGGGTTTAATTTGTGAAGGTGGTGATGGTTTGTGAAGGTCGAGATGTGGAGGTGGTTGTGAAAGTGGTAGTGGCGGAGGTGGTTGCAGGTTGTGAAGGAGGAGGTCGCTGAGTTTTTGAAAGGGAGAGAGAGACAGGGGTGATGATGAAGATAAGTAGTGGGCCCCTATTTACTTTATACGTTTTTTTATTGTGTTTAATTGTTCATAGGTAATATAGTAATTTCACATGTACTTAACTGAAAAAAAACTAACAAATGTTAGTGATAAGGACCACCCGAGTGCAAAAATTATAACTATTAGGACCAACTACGTAATTAGTGAACCATTAGGACCAAGTCTGCAATTTTCGCAAACCACAGGGACCAACCAGGCATTTAACTCTTTTTTTGCCATTTAGTAACGATTAGTTTATTTTAACTCTTACCTTTTAATATTTAGTATTTACACTTACAACCTTTCAATTTTTTAAAAACTTTATAATCATTTTTTACGTGCTTTTATTTATGTACGTGTCGGTATTTAAGTTGATCACGTTTATTTAAAAATGGGTAGACTTGGATATAATATGTTTTTTTGTTTATTTTTTGTACGTTTTCAGTTGATCTACGTTTTGGCATTGATGTGTGCAAAATGCAACATATAAATTACATTAATTGTGGCATAAAACTAACCCTTTTTTAGTACTAATGTTGGAAAAAGTGTGATTTTGTCTTCCTTTTGTATTTTCAGGATTAAATGAGCTCAAATTAACAAAAGAAGCAAAAAGACATCAAAATCTAACATAAATACAAGAAAAGGAACAAGACGTGACATGCCCGACCCCACGACACCAGCACGGAGGCGTGCCCAAGTGTCAGCAGAAAAGACAAAGCGGTAGAAGCTTCTATTGCCCACCACGGGGCCGTGCTCTGCAGACACGGGGCCGTGGTCAACTATAAGATTCACACAATCCAGGCAAATCTTGATAGTACAGATACGCTTCTGCACACGGGGTCGTGCCCAGCGGACACGGGGGCGTGGTCAACTAATGCAGACAAACTGCAATTAAAGAAGACAGAGAAGAGATGGGCACGGGGCCGTGCCCACTGGACACGGGGCCGTGCCCTAGCTTCTGTTCAGCCTATAAATAGGAGTGCTTGGCTCAAGTTCAAACCATCCCTTGGCACACCACCTCTCTCACACTTCACCCACCACCCACCACCACCATAACACCATAATCCACCACCATCATCCATTGTCCATTGTCCATCATAGAGTGTGTGAGTCGTCTCGGGATCCAAGATTGATCGTAAGAGT
Organism: Helianthus tuberosus; assembly: GCA_030545235.1. Classification (NCBI taxonomy): domain Eukaryota; kingdom Viridiplantae; phylum Streptophyta; class Magnoliopsida; order Asterales; family Asteraceae; genus Helianthus; species Helianthus tuberosus. The sequence goes on from CM060352.1 coordinate 20,902,481, forward strand.
TCTTGACAATCAAGGCCATGTTTGCCTAAGTCTCTTACATCACTTGGTGAAGACAAAATGTCTAGTGTAATACTTTTTATTTTTAATCTTTTCGCACTTTTTACTTGGTTTTGTATTAATGACTTTAATAACTAGTTTCTTATGTTGAAGGTGATTTTTCCTTATCGTTTGGCCGTGGTGTCTTGGCATTATTTTACTGTCTATATAAAATAAAAGATTTTCACCATTCATATCTCCACGGTCTATATGGAGGTATGTTGGCTACCTGGTCGGGGGTTAAGGGAACGGTTTGGTAAGAGTCTTACCTTGTTCAGTGTATAGATCCTGCAAGGACCTGGGTCAAATTTAGTAGGACCTCCTTCAATACTTAACGGTATTGGATGGCGGGGGTCCAAACTCTTTGACCCCCTCATATGTAAACTACTATTAATACTTTAACCCGGCTACTTAGGACTGTATCCCTACTGACTCAGACTACTTAGCCGAGGGTAACGTCACCTTCAAAAGAGGGGCCTACCATAATACGCATTAATAACTTAATTAATTATCTTTCAATAATCTGACCCTGTAGGATTGTATCCTTGCTGACTCAAACTACTGGGTTGAGGGTAACGTCACCTTCAAAAGAGGGGCCTACTGATGTGTGCAAAATGCAACATATAAATTACATCAATTGTGGCATAAAACTAACCCTTTTTTAGTACTAATGTTGGAAAAAGTGTGCTTTTGTCTTCCTTTTGTATTTTCAGGATTAAATGAGCTCAAATTAACAAAAGAAGCAAAAAGACATCAAAATCTAACATAAATACAAGAAAAGGAACAAGACGTGACATGCCCGACCCCACGACAGCATCTTCCCAAGCAAAACAAGACAACAGAAGTCTGAACACGCCCCGTGCTCAGCCAGCACGGGGGCGTGCCCAAGTGTCAGCAGAAAAGACAAAGTGGTAGAAGCTTCTATTGCCTACCACCGGGCCGTGCTCAGCAGACACGGGGCCGTGGTCAACTATAAGATTCGCACAATCCAGGCAAATCTTCATAGTACAAAGATTCTTCTGCACACGGGGTCGTGCTCAGCGGACACGAGGGCGTGGTCAACTAATAAGACAAAGCTGCATTAAATGAAGACAGAGAAGGATGTGGACACGAGGCCGTGCCCACTGGAAACGGGGCCGTGCCCGAGCTTCTGTTTAGCCTATAAATAGGAGTGCTTGGCTCAAGCTCAAACCATCCCTTGGCACACTACCTCTCTCACACTTCACCCACCACCCACCACCACCATAACACCATCATCCACCACCATCATCCATTGTCCATCGTAGAGTGTGTGAGTCGTCTCGGGATCCAAGATTGATCGTAAGAGTTCTTGACAATCAAGGCCATGTTTGCCTAAGTCTCTTACATCACTTGGTGAAGACAAAGTGTCTAGTGTAATACTTTTTATTTTTAATCTTTTCGCACTTTTTACTTGGTTTTGTATTAATGACTTTAATAACTAGTTTCTTATGTTGAAGGTGATCTTTCCTTATCGTTTGTCTGTGGTGTCTTGAAATTATTTTACTGTCTATATAAAATAAAAGATTTTCACCATTCATATCTCCACGGTCTATATGGAGGTATGTTGGCTACTTGGTCGGGGGTTAAGGGAACGGTTTGGTAAAGGTCTTGCCATTGTTCAGCGTTTAGAGGTCCTGCAATGGACCTGGGTCAAATTTAGTAGGACCTCCTTCAATGCTTAACGGTATTAGATGGCGGGGGTCCAAACTCTTTGATCCCCTCATAAGTTAACTACTATTAATACTATAACCCGGCTATTTAGGACTGTATCCCTGCTGACTCAAACTACTTAGTCGAGGGTAACGTCACCTCCAAAAGAGTGGCCAACCATAATTAGCATTAATACCTTAATTAATTATCTTTCAATAATCCACCCTTTTAGGATTGTATCCTTGCTGACTCAAACTACTGGGGTGAGGGTAACATCACCTTCAAAAGAGGGGCCTACTACAATAACTAAGATAATCTCTTAAAAAGTGCAAAAGTGCGGAAATAATCAAAGGTTACACTAGATACGAGTCGGAACCAAGTGATTCATCTTGTCTATCTGTTTTTATTTTTATTTTCATTTTTCAGCATTTTTAGTTAGTTTTTATTTTTCTTAGTTTAAAACATTTTTCTAAACTTTTTGATTTGATTAGACGTTGAGGATAAACCGGTACTAAAAGCTCTTGTGTCCTTGGACGACCTCGGAATCTTACCAACACTATATAACTCACGATGGGTGCACTTGCCCATATGAGTGTCTAGTGTTAGTGTATATCGTGTTTTATAAATTTAAAACTTGACTAAAAAGTGTTAAAGGGGCTTACAATATACACCTAATATATATAACACCTGACACCCATCAAGTTTTTGGCGCCGCTGCCGGGGACAAAAGGATTTTAAGAAAGCTTAAAATCGACGGCCTAATCAGTTTTTCAAAACCTTTTTAAAACGCGCGCACATTTTTCTGCATTTTAGTTTAGATTTGCATTTACAGTAACCTGTACACGGGGCCGTGTTCACTGAACACGGGGCCGTGCTGCAGATTTTTCATAAACACCCAGTAACAGTAGCTTGAACACGGGCCGTGTTCACTGAACACGCCCCGTGCTCAACTAGATCAGTAAATTTAATTAAAACGCCCAGATACAGATCCTGAACACAGGGCCATGCTCACTGAACACGGGGCTGTGTCCAGCCTCTGTTTCCGTTTTTATTTTTGTTTTCTGATCTCGAGACTTGGTTGTGGTCTGCTGAGTGATTCTTATGGATCAATACTCAGGAGGTTACAACTACACCTATGAGGAGGATGATTATAGGGGTAACTATTGCACTAATTGTCGTAACTTACACTCGGTTCAAAATAGTCACTCATATCAACCATCCAATTCATACACCTACTATGAGGAACCCAGGTACGAGCCATCAACTTCATACACATCATATGAAGACCAAAGGTATGAACCTCCTCCCTCATACTCATATTTTGATGAACCAAGGTATGAGCATTCATACTCGTACTTTGAGGAACCAAGATATGAGCCACCACCTTCGTATGCTTATTATGAGGAACCATGGCATGAACAACCCACCTCATATGAGTATTATGAAGAACAAAATTACGACCCTTATCCATCATATGCTTACAATGAAGAACAATGGTGTGAACCATCTACTTCATATGGGCATTATGAGGAACAAAGGATCGAACAACCGGATTCAAGCCGTGAAAATACCGATTCTTTTTCTATAACCGAAGTAACCGATAGGATATTAGAACACATTAGAGTTATCGATCGCTGTATAAAAGAATCTCGCGCAAGGGAAGAGGAGTCCCGCGCAAGAGAAGAATTAAAAAAGGAAGAGATAACTGAAAGTGTAAAAATGGAAGAACAAATAAGTGAAAAACCGACACATGAGTTAAACAACGAAAAAGGTGAGTCCGACAACGTTACAATTCAAGAGGAGTCTAATTTTGAAGAAATTAATCTCTTGTCACCTTCTTTCGAAAATCATTGTTTAGTACCCACTCATGCTAAGTTTTTAAAAGAATTAAACACTAACACTAAAATTGACGAAACGGTAAGTGTTAAGTTAACTAATGATCAAACTTCGCTAATAAAAGAAGACCCATTTGAAATTAACATTACACCGGTTCCATGTTTCTTTCAAAATTCATTTATTAGTAATGTCACAATTGATAAAGATCTTTGTGTTAACATAATGCCTAACTACATTTTCGAAAAATTAAGTATTAGTGATTTTTCTCCACTTCAAATACCCATTTTTCTATCCAATCGAAAAGTAATAAAATCAATCGGTGTAGTTGAGGATGTATTGGTTCAAACAAATCAAATGGTAATCCCGACTAGGGCTGTAAACGAACCGAACGAACACGAACAAGGCCTTGTTCGTGTTCGTTCGTTAAGGAAATAAATGTGTTCACGAACGGTTCATGAACACTTACCGAACGAGATTTTATGTTCGTGTTCGTTCATTAAGGAAATGAGAGTGTTCGCGAACGGTTCACGAACACAAACGAACACAAATAAATTTGGCGAACGCGACGAAGGATAAAGGTAGATGGCCTAGAGAGTAGCACTTGAACTTGAATCCCTTATTGTGAAACGGAGGTCGATCGTATTCGTGGATGGAAATAATGAGAATTGAAAGGGAAATAATGCATAAACAAGGTGAAAATGGGTTTCCTAGTTTAATTGTTAGGGAAATAAAATAAATAAAAGTTTAATAATATAAAAAGTACAAATAAGATATAAGAAAGTACAAAGATATTCAATAAAAACACAAACATACGAACATAAACGAACGCAAATCAACGAATGTTCACGAACACGTTCACGAACACCTTACCGAACGTTCACGAACACAATCCAACGAACGAGACCTCTGTTCATGTTTGTTCATTTAACTAATCGAACGAAATTTCTTGTTCATGTTCGTTCGTTTATTAAACGAACGAACATAAACGAACTTCCCGCCGAACAGTTCACGAACTGTTCGCTGAACGTTCGGTTCGTTTACAGCCCTAATCCCGACCGACTTTGTCATCCTCGATGACGCTCCTCTAGTGTTGGGACGACCATTTGTAAAAACTCACGAAGCTTTGAAAAACCGGAAGTTCAATTAGGGGCATTTAAAAGAAGTGTCGATCTTGAGCGGTTAATGAAATACCCATTCGGCAATAATGACCCCCTAATTGAAGATGAAGATGAACCACCCGATACAAGTGAAGAGATTGACCATTTTGTTGAAGAAGAGGTCGCCATAGAACAAACTTTTAAAGTTCTTGATCGAAATGAGCAACCAAATAAGGAGTCTCCTAAAGACCCACCACTTGAGCTCAAAGAACATCCAAAAGGTTTGGAATATGCTTTTCTAGACAAAGATGGTAATTTACCTGTAATTATTTCGTCTAAATTAGATAACTTAGAAAAAGAAAAATTAATTAGTCTTTTGAAAAAACACAAAAACGCAATAGCTTGGAAACTTGTAGACATAAAAGGAATTAGTCCTTCCATGTGCACACACAAAATTTTGATGAATGATGACTACAAATCGGTAATACAACCACAACGTCGAGTAAATCCAAATGTTCAAGAAGTGGTTAAAAACGAAGTCATCAAATTACTTGACGCCGGACTTATCTATCCTATCTCCGATAGCCCTTGGGTGAGTCCCGTCCAAGTAGTTCCAAAGAAAGGAGGTATGACGGTAATAACTAACGAAAAGAATGAATTAATACCAACAAGAACCGTCACAGGATGGAGAGTATGTATAGATTATAGACGATTAAATGAAGCAACAAGAAAATATCACTTTCCTTTACCCTTCATTGATCAAATGTTAGAAAGATTATCCGGTCATAAATTTTACTGTTTTTTTGATGGTTTTTCAGGTTACTTTCAAATCCCGATAGCACCCGAAGACCAAGAAAAGACAACTTTCATATGTCCCTATGGAACTTTTGCTTATCGACGCATGCCGTTCGGTCTATATAATGCCCCCGCAACATTCCAACGTTGCATGGTAGCCATTTTCCATGACATGATAGAAAAGACAATGGAAGTCTTCATGGACGACTTTTCTATCTGTGGGGATTCATATGACCAATGCCTCGATAACCTTGAACGAATGCTATCCCGATGTGAGGAAACCAACCTCGCCCTTAATTGGGAAAAATGCCATTTCATGGTAACGGAGGGAATAGTACTCGGTCACAAGATCTCAAGCGAAGGAATGGAGGTGGATCGAGCCAAAATAGATACCATTTCTAGATTACCACCTCCATCCTCCGTAAGAGCTATCAGAAGTTTCCAAGGGCATGCCGGATTTTATAGGCGGTTTATCAAAGACTTTTCTAAAATCTCTAGGCCTCTAACAAAATTACTTGAAAAAGATGCCCCTTTCATCTTTGACAAGGATTGCAATCAAGCATTTCTAACCTTAAAGGAAATGTTAGTCAATGCACCTATCATGATAGCGCCTGATTGGAAATTTCCTTTCGAAATCATGTGTGATGCTAGTGACTTTGCAGTTGGAGCTGTCTTGGGACAAAGAAAAGAAAAGCATTTCCACCCAATTTATTATGCTAGTAAAACACTTAATGATGCACAATAAAATTACACAACAACTGAAAAAGAATTACTAGCTGTGGTATTTGCTTTTGATAAATTTCGTTCTTATCTAGTTCTTTCTAAAACTATAGTCTGTACAGATCATGCAGCCATTCGATATCTCTTCAAAAAGCAGGACGCAAAACCACGTTTGATTCGGTGGATTCTACTCCTCCAAGAATTTGACATTGAAATCAAAGACAAAAGAGGAGCGGAAAATACCGCAGCATATCATCTTTCGCGCTTAGAAGACCCAGCTTTGGAGGCAACCAGGGACGAGCAAATCAACGAAAAATTTCCAACTGAGTCCCTGGAAATGGTGGAATACAAGGAAGAACCATGGTACGCCGACTATGCTAACTACCTAGCTAGCGGTATAGTCGCAAAAGGTTGGCCACATTATCAAAGAAAAAAATTCTTTGCCAATGTGAAACACTATTTTTGGGAAGATCCATATCTTTTCAAAATGTGTGCCGATCAACTCGTCCGACGATGCGTACATGGTAGCGAAGCACGAAGAATTCTCCGCCATTGTCATGAAGGTCCATACGGAGGGCATCATGGTGCCGCTAGTACCGCACGAAAGGTATTCGATTCAGGATTTTATTGGCCAACCATTTACAAAGACGCCCAAAGTCTTGTCAAGACATGTGATGCTTGCCAAAGAACAGGTAATATTTCTTCCAAAAACGAAATGCCACAAAATGGCATTCTTGTTTGTGAAATTTTTGATGTGTGGGGACTCGACTTTATGGGACCTTTCCCACCATCAAAAGGAAACAAATATATACTTGTGGCAGTAGACTACTTGTCTAAATGGGCCGAGGCCGAGGCACTTCCAACGAATGATGGAAGAGTCGTGGTAAGATTTCTGAAAAAATTATTCTCTCGTTTTGGCACACCTAAAGCATTAATAAGTGATAGAGGTACCCATTTTTGCAACCATCAACTTGAAAAAATTTTAACAAGATATGGGGTCTATCACCGGGTCTCAACAGCATATCATCCTCAAACAAACAGACAAGCCGAAGTGACTAATAGACGTTTAAAACGAATTCTCAAAAAAACCGTAGGGTTAAATAAAAAGGAATGGGCAGATAAATTAGATGATGCTTTATGGGCTTTTCGAACTGCTTATAAAACAACAATAGGTACAACCCCATATAAGCTAGTCTATGGAAAAAGTTGTCACTTGCCAGTAGAAATTGCACACAAAGCCTACTGGGCAATCAAAAATGTAAACTTAGATTTAGAATTTGCTGGTAAAAATCAATTTTGTCAATTAAATGAATTAGACGAACTTAGGAATTATGCATACTCAAACTCTGAAATTTATAAGGAAAAAATGAAAAATTTGCATGACAAACATATTAAACCTAATGAATTTGGGTAGGAGATCTAGTTCTTTTGTTTAATTCACGACTTCGACTGTTTCCTGGTAAACTAAAGTCTAGGTGGTCAGGACCTTTTTCTATCACCCATATTTTCCCACACGGTGCAGTAGAAATTAAATCTCGAAATGGGCCTCCATTCAAAGTCAATGGCCAACGGCTGAAACTCTATCAAGGATTCATTGAGGATGAAGAGGAGGAGATCTCGCTCCAAACGATTGAAGAATGAAACCATCATCATACCTGGTAAGTTACGAACGATCGGGACGATGTCTAAAGCGGTAAGTTTTCTAACCAAAGCTTATGGGAAACAAAGGGCACTCACACGAGCACAAAAAAAAAAACTTTGCTCGGCACGAGGCCGTGTCCGCTGGACACGGGGCCGTGTTCGCGCTGCAGACGGGATATATCCCCTTTTTCAAAACAGTTACTTTATTCCACACGCCCCGTTTCCCCGAAAAAGCTCTGGTTCCAGGCGATTTTTCGCAGATTTTCGACGTCTCCTATCACTCTAACAACATCAAGGTATGATTCTATCACTTTTAGTAGTTAGATTAGTTACTTGCATGTAGTTAAAACACCAAAAATTTGGGGAAAAATCTAGGGTTCTTGAAGTTCATCCGGATCGAACCTCAAATTTTTGTTTAGATCTGTTCGCATTTAGTTAGATTAGTGTTATGGGAAGTAAATACACTTGTATTGTTCATAGATTCGTCCGATTTCACACAAAAACCCCAAACCCTTGTTCTTGAACCGAAAAAGATAAAATTGAATGGGTAAACGGGATATTTTGGAAAAAACGACACTTAGGGTTTCATTTTCGGGGGAAACCGCATCTATTGGACCAAAAATTTTCAAGTTTTCAGAACCGGGACGAAAAATGAAATTTTTGAGTAACAGACGCCTGGACACGGGGCCGTGTCCGCTGAACACGGGGTCGTGTCCAGCCCACTGTTTGCAGTTTTGTCCGGAGATACTTCTGTTTCGTGCTAACTTTTGGTGTATTCTTTCAGATGGCTAGGAAGTTCACAAGATTTAACGCCAATGAGCTCGGTGCGAGGGCTAGATACGAGATACTTCAAACGAGGCCGGAGGAATACCCGAGGCAAGCATGCACGGAACTGTTAACTATGGTGAATCAAATCGACCGTTTCAACAACATTGTCACGGGACCACTCAGAGTCGCTTTAACAACTCGACTCCGTTCCGTCCACGAATGCACTTTGGAATTCTATAGCACATTCACATTCAACTCAAGGTGCGACCCGTTCGACAATGATGGGGTAGCATTCCGATGTGGCGGAACGAGGTATTCGATCTCTATGGCTCAATTTGGATCGATTGTCGGGTTGTATGCGGAAGAGGATGCGGGAAACGAGGAAAATACTGGGGGAATGCGAGAGATAGGTGAGAACGAACGCCAAGCCATTTGGGCTCAGATTGGTGAAGGGTACTACAATCCGAGCAGCACTAAGAGTACGAAGCTGAGGGATCCGCTCTACAGATACATCCATAGGCTCCTCGGCTACTCTATTAGCCAAAGGCATGATAGTAGTGGCGTCGTTGGGTTAAGAGATCTTGTTGTCCTCCACTGTATCCACACCCGCAGGCCGCTTGATGTTCCGTTCCTCATGCTCTGAAACATGCATCATAACCGCCTTGCAAGCGCACCGACCCCTATCTTCTTTGGGGGATGAATGTACCGTCTCTTCAGACACTTCGCCCGCATACCTAGGTCATTCGAGAGGAGCCCATGGTCGGGTATGGTGGATATACACATATGCCGCTCAATGAACCTAATTTATGAGGCGGAAGACGGGACGGTGAGCTTTCAAAGGATGCAAGGTCATGCATGGAACCCGCAAGAAGCACTTGTCCTCCACGCTCCGCAACATCATCAATACCAATACCAACCCCATGGTGATCCGGGCCAATCATCCTCCTCGGGAGGCGGTTTTCCTAACTTTCAAAGTTTGCATGATTTGTTGCAGGAAAACCTTATGTGCACCAGGAACACCTATAACATGGCAAGCAACACGTACCACCGGGTTGGAGCTATCGAGAGAAACATATCCGATATCCAAGATGATATTAGATATATTCGGGACCACATTGCGGGCCATGGAAGGGATGATGACGATGCCATGGAGTAGACGGGATGAGCGGAGGAAGAAGCGGTTGGTTGATGACTTCCCAGGTTAACCCTTTTTTTTTAATCTTGAACAATTGATGGCCTGCGTGCCAAGTGTTGAACAATTTACTTTCCCTAACTTCTTTTATTTTCTGCATTTTTTTTTATTTTAACTTTGACATGGATGTTGAATTTGGTAAAATTAGGATGTTTGCTATGTTTCGGTGGAGTGTATTGATTAAACAGGTACAAACGAGGCTTAGAGTACTAAGCATTAGTACTACTAAAGCCGGGACAGGAAAATCGAAGAAAGAAACCTGTTTTTCAACTTTGTAGACTGTCCACACAGGGCCGTTGAGTGTATTGATTAAACAGGTACAAACGAGGCTTAGAGTACTAAGCATTAGTACTACTAAAGCCGGGACAGGAAAATCGAAGAAAGAAACCTGTTTTTCAACTTTGCAGACTGTCCACACGGGGCCGTGTCCAGCCGACACGCCCCCGTGCCGATTCCCCTGAACCTGCTGTTTGTATTTATTCTGCAGACCTTGATAGACACGGGGTCGTGTTCAACCAACACGCCCCCGTGTTCACCTTCTGTAAGTTTTCGTTACTGGCATCTGAGCACGGGGTCGTGTCCACACAACATGGGGTCGTGCCCAGGTAACCAGTAACACAAAATTTTTGCTTAAATCACACCTTTTACACATTCAATCAACCTAAAAACTTATTTTTGGGACACATTGAGGACAATGTGTAATTTAAGTGTGGGGTGGATGCTAAAACCTTGAATCTTGCAAGTCCTAAATACAAGCCTTACACAAAACTCTATTGGAACCGCTAATAACCCCAAATTTTTTTCAAAAATTTTCATTTTTTACTTGTCTAGGTTTAACTCGGGAAATTCAAGTTCTCAAAAAGGTTATATTTTTACGAATTTACAACCGATAGCGTCGTGATAAAAAGAACCAACATAAGAAAATTATGAAAAGGCATGACAAGCTTAGTTAAAATTTAATTATATATACTTGATCACATAAAAACCCATTCCCACAAAAGTGAGTTTTGAGCCTTTATTGAGCATACAATTACATATCATTAGACTATATGCTCATTTTTCGTTTCTTGTGTGAATAGCCGCTTGGTTCTTACGACTCTAGAACTTGCCATGACGATACATTCCCGGTGCTTACCAACTTAAACCCGAGTAAGTAAATGATGAAGGCATTAGGACTAACCCTTTTTATTTCTACACCATTATTTTCTTTTTTTTTACCACCTACCCAAAATCCCCCTATTTAGCCCTTTTGAGCCTAAACCTTTTCATTTCATAACCCAAACCAAACACCCTTTTGCCCACCAAAACCTTTTTCATTTTTAACCCTTTGTTTTAGTAACAAGTTCGGTTTTTCATATGACTTTTAAAAAAAAAAATATTTTTGTGTATTGATGATGAAGCAAAAGAAAATAAACAAACAAGTTCATCAAAAATAACTTTGTTTGAATAATAGCTTCATCAAAATAAAAATTACAAAAATAAAAAGTCTTACGAAAACCTTCGCTTGTTACGTTTTTCGCCCTTTTTCTACTAACCACTAACCCAACCACCTACCTTTAACCCAAGCCTAACCCTTCACCCACAAAGTCCTCTTGATATTTACAAAGGTATATAAGTTAAAAAGGAGGAGGATTGATTGCTTGGCAAGCCTATGGTAGGAGTAAATTCCATGCCGCTCTCGAGTGATCCACAAATACATTTTCGGCCGAGTGTTGAGTGATCCCCGTGAGGTATGTGAACTTGTATATAAATAGAATTTTACAAAGGCATGTTATGCCCTAATAAGTAATTTATCTTATAAAAAGTTTTAAATAAATCATGACGAATAGGATTGTAAATAAATAAAAATAAAACTAAATAAAGAATCTTGGAAATCCCGACACTCTACGACAAGCCCAAAAACCTTCTTCTCTACCCATTCCATTTGGGAGTGTAATAGCCACATATTAAAGAGTTTTGCTTGAGGACAAGCAAAGATTCAAGTGTGGGGTATTTGATGTGTGCAAAATGCAACATATAAATTACATCAATTGTGGCATAAAACTAACCCTTTTTTAGTACTAATGTTGGAAAAAGTGTGCTTTTGTCTTCCTTTTGTATTTTCAGGATTAAATGAGCTCAAATTAACAAAAGAAGCAAAAAGACATCAAAATCTAACATAAATACAAGAAAAGGAACAAGACGTGACATGCCCGACCCCACGACAACATCTTCCCAAGCAAAACAAGACAACAGAAGACTGAACACGCCCTGTGCTCAGCCAGCACGGAGGCGTGCCCAAGTGTCAGCAGAAAAGACAAAGCGGTAGAAGCTTCTATTGCCCACCACGGGTCCGTGCTCTGCAGACACGGGGCCGTGGTCAACTATAAGATTCACACAATCCAGGCAAATCTTCATAGTACAAAGATTCTTCTGCACACGGGGTCGTGCTCAACGGACACGGGGGCGTGGTCAACTAATAAGACAAAGCTGCATTAAATGAAGACAGAGAAGGATGTGGACACGGGGCCGTGCCCACTGGAAACGGGGCCGTGCCCGAGCTTCTGTTCATCCTATAAATAGGAGTGCTTGGCTCAAGCTCAAACCATCCCTTGGCACACCACTTCTCTCACACTTCACCCACCACCCACCACCACCATAACACCATCATCCCTTGGTTTTGTATTAATGACTTTAATAACTAGTTTCTTATGTTGAAGGTGATCTTTCCTTATCGTTTGTCCGTGGTGTCTTGAAATTATTTTACTGTCTATATAAAATAAAAGATTTTCACCATTCATATCTCCACGGTCTATATGGAGGTATGTTGGCTACCTGGTCGGGGGTTAAGGGAACGGTTTGGTAAAGGTCTTGCCATTGTTCAGCGTTTAGAGGTCCTGCAATGGACCTGGGTCAAATTTAGTAGGACCTCCTTCAATGCTTAACGGTATTGGATGGCGGGGGTCCAAACTCTTTGATCCCCTCATAAGTTAACTACTATTAATACTATAACCCGGCTATTTAGGACTGTATCCCTGCTGACTCAGACTACTTAGTCGAGGGTAACGTCACCTCCAAAAGAGGGGCCTACCATAATTTGCATTAATAACTTAATTAATTATCTTTCAATAATCCACCCTTTTAGGATTGTATCCTTGCTGACTCAAACTACTGGGGTGAGGGTAACGTCACCTTCAAAAGAGGGGCCTACTATAATAACTAAGATAATCTCTTAAAAAGTGCAAAAGTGCGGAAATAATCAAAGGTTACACAAGATACGAGTCGGAACCAAGTAATTCATCTTGTCTATCTGTTTTTATTTTTATTTTCATTTTTCAGCATTTTTAGTTAGTTTTTATTTTTCTTAGTTTAAAACATTTTTCTAAACTTTTTGATTTGATTAGACGTTGAGGATAAACCGGTACTAAAAGCTCTTGTGTCCTTGGACGAGCTCGGTATCTTACCAACACTATACTACGCTCACGATGGGTGCACTTGCCCATATGAGTGTCTAGTGTTAGTGAATATCGTGTTTTATAAATTTAAAACTTGACTAAAAAAGTGTTAAAGGGGCTTACAATATCTTACCAACAGTAGCTTGAACACGGGCCGTGTTCACTGAACACGCCCCGTGCTCAACTAGATCAGTAAATTTAATTAAAACGCCCAGATACAGATCCTGAACACAGGGCCGTGCTCACTGAACACGGGGCTGTGTCCAGCCTCTGTTTCCGTTTTTATTTTTGTTTTCTGATCTCGAGACTTGGTTGTGGTCTGCTGAGTGATTCTTATGGATCAATACTCAGGAGGTTACAACTACACCTATGAGGAGGATGATTATAGGGGTAACTATTGCACTAATTGTCGTAACTTACACTCGGTTCAAAATAGTCACTCATATCAACCATCCAATTCATACACCTACTATGAGGAACCCAGGTACGAGCCATCAACTTCATACACATCATATGAAGACCAAAGGTATGAACCTCCTCCCTCATACTCATATTTTGATGAACCAAGGTATGAGCATTCATACTCGTACTTTGAGGAACCAAGATATGAGCCACCACCTTCGTATGCTTATTATGAGGAACCATGGCATGAACAACCCACCTCATATGAGTATTATGAAGAACAAAATTACGACCCTTCTCCATCATATGCTTACAATGAAGAACAATGGTGTGAACCATCTACTTCATATGGGCATTATGAGGAACAAAGGATCGAACAACCGGATTCAAGCCGTGAAAATACCGATTCTTTTTCTATAACCGAAGTAACCGATAGGATATTAGAACACATTAGAGTTATCGATCGCTGTATAAAAGAATCTCGCGCAAGGGAAGAGGAGTCCCGCGCAAGAGAAGAATTAAAAAAGGAAGAGATAACTGAAAGTGTAAAAATGGAAGAACAAATAAGTGAAAAACCGACACATGAGTTAAACAACGAAAAAGGTGAGTCCGACAACGTTACAATTCAAGAGGAGTCTAATTTTGAAGAAATTAATCTCTTGTCACCTTCTTTCGAAAATCATTGTTTAGTACCCACTCATGCTAAGTTTTTAAAAGAATTAAACACTAACACTAAAATTGACGAAACGGTAAGTGTTAAGTTAACTAATGATCAAACTTCGCTAATAAAAGAAGACCCATTTGAAATTAACATTACACCGGTTCCATGTTTCTTTCAAAATTCATTTATTAGTAATGTCACAATTGATAAAGATCTTTGTGTTAACATAATGCCTAACTACATTTTCGAAAAATTAAGTATTAGTGATTTTTCTCCACTTCAAATACCCATTTTTCTATCCAATCGAAAAGTAATAAAATCAATCGGTGTAGTTGAGGATGTATTGGTTCAAACAAATCAAATGGTAATCCCGACCGACTTTGTCATCCTCGATGACGCTCCTCTAATGTTGGGATGACCATTTGTAAAAACTCACGAAGCTTTGAAAAACCGGAAGTTCAACAATCTACCTCTTCAATTAGGGGCATTTAAAAGAAGTGTCGATCTTGAGCGGTCAATGAAATAGCCATTCGGCAATAATGACCCCCTAATTGAAAATGAAGATGAACCACCCGATACAAGTGAAGAGATTGACCACTTTGTTGAAGAAGAGGTCGCCATAGAACATGGGGTCGTGCTGCACATTTTTCTGCATTTTAGTTTAGTTTTGCATTTACAGTAGCCTGAACACGGGCCGTGCTCACTGAACACGGGGCCGTGCTGCGCATTTTCATAAAACACCGAGATACAGAGCTTGAACACGGGGCCGTGTTCACTGAACATGTCACACCCCCAAAAATCCACACGTGGAGTATCACCGCTTGGAGGCGTGACTGACCAGGATCAAGCCACCAATCATATTGAACATAACAAGTAATACTTAAAATTCAACCACACAATATGAAAGGTGTTTCAAACCAAAACGCAGTTAAGTGTTTAGCGGAAGCATAATTGTAAAACCCAAAGTAAGAATTAAGTATGAAATAACGTAATGTTTTTAGCATGCAAACACTGCCATGTCCCACAACGACCGCGACTCCCTGTGCAAGCTCCATGAGTACCTAACGACCTGCAAGGCATGTAACAGAGAGTCAACAACAAAGTTGAGCGAGTTCACAGTTGGTTGTTCAGTAATAAGTTCGTTTAACAAATCGTAAGTTCATTTATAACCATGCCGTGTATTACTAGGCCATTTGTATGTTCATCTAGTAGGGGCTTCCCATGTTGTAAGTTCAATTAGTGGGGGCTTCCCATGTTGTAAGTTCAATTAGTGGGGGCTTCCCATGTTGTAAGTTACTAGACTAGATGTATCCATAAGTATCCTTCCCAATCCGAGGATATTAGTAAGTATAAGTTTACATAGGTTTTACGTAAGTGCCCTTCCCAATCCGAGGACAGTGGTACGTAGCGAGTACGTAGATTTAGCGCTGGCGTCCTTCCCAATCCGAGGACGGTAGTACGTAGGTTTTACGTAGGTTTTACGTAGGTTTAGTGCTGGTGTCCTTCCCAATCCGAGGACAGTAGTACGTAGGTTTAAACACTAGTGTCCTTCCCAAACCGAGGACAATACGTAGGCTTTACGTAGAGTTTGGCACAGGCATCCTTCCCAATCCGAGGACCGTGGTAAGTAGTCTAGTAGTGATGTAAGTACAAGTAATCATTCAATCCCATTCCCAACCCACCGGGGAATCCCATGCCTTGGTAAGAGTGTGAACTCACATTGGTTTGCTCGGTATGTTTTGATACTTGTTTACCAGTTGATCAAACACGTCCTAATATGGTTATCGATATCAATTAGTTTTGTGTGCACATAAACTACCTATCTCATGTACAACCAATTCACATAATCCTTGTTCGCATAACACCCAATTATTGTGCATGCTTTTCACACATATAGTTCACATCATAACAATCCATTCATTAATTTAATATCAATATGTAGTTTTCTACCATGTACTCGATTCAGAACAGGTTCACATAACAATCTCATGTTCATGCACATATGACACTTTAACATAAAAACATGCAAAATAACTAAATTAACAGCTCACATGGTTTTATTATGATTTGTGATGATCTTATGCAAATTATGGCCAATTCACAACCCATTTCCTAATACCCCAACCACCGGCCCACAACCCTTAACATAAACCTCACCACTACATTGGTCAGCCTATTATGTGACTATGCTTGAACTCGGTTGGGTTGGGGCCCAATAGAGGATCATCAGCGACCCAATTTATACTAGCCCAATCATGTTAATTAATTTCCCAGCAATCCATATCCCCTCTAATTATATATGCAAAACCTTAACAAATTGCACACATATACTAAATCACATGGTTCCTGACAATTCACATGCACATAGATTGATGAGATAGAAACTACAAATTCACATGCTACTGACAATCTATTAAATAACCACACGGCTTCATTGGATCTGCACATGGGCCTATTCTCCTTATTCATGCACATACCAATCTAGTTCTATAATCAACCAAATTCTAACACATATAATCAATTTTCCCAAAACAATTAATTCGACAACTTCTGTTGATGATAGAAATTCATTATCAACTCAAGATCACATAACAATAGTACACATTGCCCCAAGTAATTATCATTATTAACACAAACAATGGCCGACAACTTGATAAAGCATTCAGAGGATGATTATGATTGGACCGATTTATGTATAGTGGGCTGACAAATCCATTCATTGTTATGTGTGTGCAATACCCATGATGTTTCATACATACACACACATGCAATATCACTTAACCATTTAACAGTAAATAAAATCATGAGTCATGAATCTCTAATATTTGAATTCATGCAAAGCATACAAATCATAACAATCACTATCAATTCATATGATGATAAGCATCGCATGATAATAGTTACCTCATAAACCTAAATAACAGTCAAAAGCGTTTCCAATCATATAATTGAATAAGGATTAATTACTAACCGTGAGGCACGAAACAATACTGGATCGATCTAGGGAATTTTGGGATGTTGGGGAATCCAAGGTTGTCGTCGGTTTTCAAAGAATATCGAGAGTGTGTGTGAGAGATGCCTAGGGTTTACTAAATAAAATTCTAACGTAACAGGTTAATATCACAACATTACAATTTTCTTGCTACTGGGCCGAAGCCCATTTGGTTTTCGTTGGACACACATTGGACGAAAACACTAAGTTGTTTTCGTGGGGAGGGGTATTTTCGAGTGGGGTGTTTTCAGCAGGGTTCCACTATCATGTTTTCAAATATACCATCAATTAATCAATACAATATACATATAACATCTATACACATATCATGTACACTACAATCTACACACAACACGTGTATTGCACATCAATTAATTATAAAAACACACTTAAGTTAAGTCGAATAGAAACCTTGAAACTCGGGTTGTCACATTATCCCCAACTTGAAAGAAATTTCGTCCCGAAATTTAGCACGTGGTTACTGAGGAAGCTAGTGGTGTTGTGTAGTTTACTGGTTTTCCTGGGGTGTCACATCATCCCCCCGTTGATTTGGAATTTCGTCCCGAAATTCTGTAGTAGCTTCAGCCTCAGTAGTGGTTGCACTGTTTCCGAACAACTGGGGATATTTTAGTTTCATTTGATCTTCTCGTTCCCAGGTAAACTCTGGGCCACGACGGGAGTTCCAACGAACTCGAACAAGAGGTATTCTGGTGTGCTTGAGGACCTTAACGTCCCGGTCCGTGATTTCAACTGATTCCTCGACGAATCGCAACTGATCGTCAATAGTGAGCTCCTTCAAAGGAACTATGATGGTCTCATCTGACAAACACTTCTTCAGATTCGACACGTGAAAAACGTTGTGAACTGCACTGAGTTCTGCGGGCAAGTTTAGTTTGTAGGCCACCTTGCCTATTTTCTCAATGATTTCGAACGGTCCGACATATCGCGGATTGAGTTTGCCCCGTTTGCCAAAACGAACCACACCCTTCCAGGGTGAAACTTTGAGTAGAACCCGGTCCCCGACCTGGAATTCTAGAGGTTTCCGGCGCTTGTTTGCGTAGGCTTTCTGATGGTCGCGAGCTGCCGCCATGCGTTGTCGTATCTGAGCAATTCTTTCCGTTGCGTCTACTACAAGTTCTGGACCCGTGATCTGACTATCACCCACCTCTGCCCAACAAAGAGGTGATCGGCATTTACGCCCGTACAATGCCTCGAATGGAGCGGCTTGAATGCTGGTGTGGTAACTGTTGTTATACGAAAACTCCACTTACGGGAGATGTTTTTCCCAGCCGTTGCCGTTTCCGAAGTCGATTACACACGCACGAAGCATGTCTTCTAGAGTTTGGATGGTGCGTTCAGACTGCCCATCTGTTTGCGGATGGTAAGCTGTGCTCATGTCTAATCGTGAGCCAAAAGATTTGTGCATCGCCTGCCACAGTTCTGAAGTAAATCGTGCATCACGATCAGAGATAATAGAAGTCGGCACCCCGTGCCTCGAAACCACTTCCCTTAAATAAACGTCCGCTAAAGTGGAGAACTTATCCGTTTCCTTGATTGCCAAGAAGTGTGCAGACTTTGTGAGTCGATCCACGATCACCCAAATAGTATCATTCCCACGTTGAGATCTGGGCAGGCCAGTAACAAAGTCCATGGAAATTTGTTCCCATTTCCATTATGGTATCTCTGGTTGTTGGAATAGGCCCGATGGTTTCTGATATTCAGTTTTGACTCTCGCACAAGTCAAACATTTGCTGACGTAAGTTGCTATGTGGGATTTCATGCTAGGCCACCAATACGTAGTTCTGAGATCGTGGTACATCTTATCTGAACCAGGATGTACTGAGTAGCGAGACTTGTGTGCTTCATTCATCACAAGCTCTCGTAGGTTGCCATAGAGTGGGACCCAAATGCGTCCTGTTACGTAGTAGGCACCGACTCCCTTTTGTTCTAATCGTTGCCTTGAACCGCGTAGAGCTTCAGCCCTGACGTTTTCTGGTTTCAATGCTTCTACCTGAGCATCTCGTATCTGTGAAGGAAGACTAGATTGGATGGTGAGTTGTAGTGCTCGCACACGCCTAGGTGTGGTATCTTTTCGACTGAGGGCGTCGGCCACGACATTGGCTTTGCCTGGATGGTACTTGATGGCACATTCGTAATCATTCAATAGCTCGACCCATCGACGTTGTCGCATGTTCAACTCTTTCTGCTTGAAGATATGCTCGAGACTCCTGTGATCGGTGTAAATAGTGCACCTGGTACCGTACAGGTAATGTCTCCATATCTTGAGCGTGAAAATAACAGCTCCCAGCTCCATATCGTGTGTAGTGTAATTCCTTTCGTGAACCTTAAGTTGACGTGACGCGTAAGCAATAACCTTGTCACGTTGTATCAACACACACCCAAGACCCTGAATGGATGCGTCGCAATAAACCACAAAATCGTCTATGCCCTCGGGCAATGAAAGAATAGGCGCGCTACAAAGTCTATCCTTTAAGTGCTGGAATACTGATTCCTGTGTATTACCCCAACGGTAGGTAACGCATTTCTGAGTTAGTGAGGTGAGGGGTTGTGCAATCTTGGAGAAGTCCTTGATGAACCTTCTATAGTAGCCCGCCAAACCCAAGAATTGGCGGATTTCTGTTGGTGTACAAGATGCAGGCCAGTCCTTAATCGTGTCTACCTTGGATGGATCGACATGTATCTCATCCTTGTTTACCACGTGGCCTAGAAAGTGGACTTCACGAAGCCAGAAGTCGCATTTTGAAAACTTGGCGTACAGCTGTTCTGCTCGAAAGAGTTCCAAAATGAGTCGTAAATGCTGCTCATGTTCCTCCTGACTCTTCGAATAGATCAGGATGTCATCGCTGAATACGATCACAAACTTAACCAAGTAAGGCTTACACACTCTGTTCATAAGATCCATGAAGACTGCAGGCGCGTTTGTTAGTCCGAAAGGCATAACCAGGAACTCGTAATGGCCGTAGCGTGTTCTGAATGCTGTTTTGGAGACGTCCTCGTCCCGGACACTCAGTTGATGGTAACCTGACCTCAGATTAATCTTTGAATAGTAGCTCGACCCTTGCAGCTGATCGAACAAGTCGTCAATGCGTGGGAGAGGATAGCGATTCTTCACGGTCACCTTGTTCAGTTCGCAGTAATCTATGCACATGCGGAAGGTACCGTCTTTCTTCTTCACAAATAACACGGGAGCTCCCCAGGGCGAAGAGCTAGGACGAATGAAACCTTTATCCAAGAGTTCTTGCAATTGTTTGGACAGTTCTTCCAGTTCGGTTGGAGCTAAGCGATAAGGTGCACGAGCTATGGGTGCTGCTCCAGGAGCTAGCTCGATCTGGGATTCGACCTGGCGATGAGGCAGTAGCCCAGGTAAATCTTCAGGGAACACTTGAGGAAAATCACGTACTACTGGTATATCCTCTATCTTCTTCTCTTCCGATGATGCGTCAGTAAAGAGTGCTAAAATAGCAGTGTGGCCCTTTCACAAACACTTCTGGGCCTTAAGAAAGGAGATGATGCCTACAACAGCACCACCATTGTCACCATGAATTACCAAAGGTTCTTCACCAGCACGAGGAATGTGGACGATCTTTTCTTTGCAAAGAATCTCTGCTCGATGTTGGGATAACCAATCCATCCCAATGACGGTGTCAAAACTACCCAGAACTATAGGAATGAGATCGATAAGGAAAGTCCATCACCACGTTAGGATCATTCCTTGCGTCGCCCTAACAAATCACGAACGCTCGACCCCTGGCACCATTGCCGTCGTTATTACCCCCTTTGTTATTCCCATTGCCCTGATTATTGTTGTTGTTGTTGTTGTTGTTTTTGTGGAGCGGGTGGTTGTTGTTGTTGGTTCTGATTCGAAGGTCGCGAGCTCCTGCAATCCTTAGCTTCATGACTCATTTTGAGACACCTCTGGCAATGACCCCTATTGCACTGACCACTGTGGTACCTGTTGCATCTATTGCACTTTGGGTGGTTTCTTCGATATCCACCCTGCCCTTGACTACCAGAAGATTGCTGACCAGGACTCTGGTAGTCGTCGATCTTTCGCTGCTGTGCCTGGGACTGAACCGAAGTCCAACCCTTGCTGGAGGTTCCATCCCATTTTCGCTTGTTGTCACTGGGAGTAGCAGTAGTGATAGCAGTAGTAGTAGCACGGATACGTTTAGGCAGCCTGTTCTGTTCCACTGCCTGGTCTGTGAGACGATGAGCAAGACGAGTAACATCTTGAATAGTAGCAAGGTTAGCTGAAGTCACATGGCTTTGAATCTCTGGTACTAAGCCTTTGAGTTACAGCTCAATGCGTTTGATGGGAGGATCCACCATAGTTGGACATAACATTGCCAGTTCATTGGATCGCTTTGTATACGCTTCTATCTCTGACCCCGTCATTGTTAGGTTAAAGAACTCAACTTCCAGCTTGTGGATGTCATCACAACTATAGTATTCCCGCTTGATCAGTTCCTTAAAGTCGTTCCACGGGGTGGCATTAGCAGGCGCCAGCCCCAGCATCTGAACTTGCGCGTTCCATCAAGTTAGCGCAGTGCCTTTGAGAGTACCAGTGGCATATTTCACCCTACGAGCCTCGGGGCATTCACACATTTCGAAGACTGACTCGAGCTTCTCGAACCAGGGGAGGAGTCCAACGGCCCCTTCAGTACCACTAAAAGTAGTAGGACGACGGTCCATAAAAGTCTTGAAGGTACACACAGGTGACTGAGCGTGTTGACCGGTCGTGTGCGTAAGAGTAAACAAAATTAAGCACAAGTGTTGGGTTACGAGAGTAGGATCTAAAGATCCTAGAGTAATGTAACACCTGTGTCATTTCAACCATCAAACAAATTCCAAACCAATGAAATATAGTATTTCATACTTTGGACTTGTATAAATATGTGTATCTTTTGCACATATCAAGTCTTGTTCGATTTCAAGCTCTAAATCGCTTTCTGGAAGGTTATACGCGCATTGATGCGTAAATATAACCAGTTTAATGCAACGAACACTCCGGAATAGTGAAATAGGCTTAACATACCTTAAATAACCTTTACATAACTTAGATATAAGTTTTGGAAGGTTTGGTGTGGTGAAATCAAAGTTTAATCGCTTACAGGGACTAAATTTGACAAACTGCGAAAGTATGCCAATTTGAACTGTAACAGACCTTCCGGAACATGACCATAAGTTAAACATACCATAAATATCCTTTACATAGCTTAGAAATAGGCTTTGAGGGGTTCGGTATGCTAAAATAAACTTTTGGGTCATTCAGGGACTAAAAGTGTCAAAAAGTGCACAAGTTTGCATTTTCGCGCATAACTTACGTTCTGAATACATCTGGACATCCAAAAATTTATGTAAGCATGATTACATTATATTTTAGTGTTCGCCATAAGAAAAATCCATTCGTCGCGTCATTTGGTTCGTTTTTCGCGCTTATGCGCATTCCGTCGTAATTAAGCGAACATCGCGTTCGTACGACCAAACGAACCGACATCCGAGATATTTTTGAGCACATTTTAAGTTCCCTATACTTTAACTTCATTTTAGAGCTTTGAAATGGGGTTAACGGGCCTTAAACGTGTCGAAAATGGCCTAAATACAGTTCAGGGACCAAAAGTGTAATTCTGCCGAAATAGTGCCTAGCGGTGCGCTACACTTTAAGCGTAGCGGTGCGCTAGGGGTCTGCAGACCAGATTCAGAGTTTCTAACAGCCTGTTTGCAGCTGTTTTAACCACAACCACATGTTCTAATTCGCTTAGTCAGCTGATAAGATCATATTTTAGTCACCATAACTTGCCAACACTTGTACGGATGTGATCGAATCACGTTATTCCATGAAATGATCTTAACGGTTACCCGAATACTATAAATACCCCACCCCCCATTGCTTTAAAACTTACAAGAATTCTGATTTGAGAGCTCTAAGTTGAAACCATTGTTTCATACCTGAGTTCTTGGATCGGGATTAGCATTCGGGGACCCTGGGTAAGTATTCTTTCGTTCTTTTCCTTATTTTTACTGCTTTTCGAGTCAGAAAGTCAAACTTTGTTTGACTTTCAGCGTTGACCAGTAATGGTCAATGCGAAGTTCGTTTGAACTTCGCAACGTGAGTGTAATCACGTTGGTTATAGTCCCTTGGGACTATGCCTACTGATTACCACGTTGTCTAGGGTCGTAGGGTAAGCGATCTAATAAATCGCTTATACCTTCGAACCCGACCCAGTTTGGTCGATCATTAGGATCCGACCAAATACATTAGGTGACCATATTGTAGGGAATAACCTTCCGAGGTTATACCCTATGGTCACATCGTTTAAGTAGTTGTATGATAGGTAGTTTATATGCCTTAGGTAAATTACCAGAATACCCTTTTCATGTATAATTGGTAATTAAGCATATGTAACCTAAACTTTTGTCACATAACAAATTTTGTAACATGTTTAGGCATATAACACTTGTCATAGGACTAGTTAGGCGATCCGAACGCGTTCCACGCGAACGACGCGTTAAAGTAGCATAAGCTACCTAAACGGGTCGTAATGGGTCGTAGACACTTAGGTTAAGTTTCATTTAGTATGTAGGCTTTGATTAACCATATCACATGAGTTCCTACACTCATTTGGTTTACAAACCCTCATGCTACCCAGTCTTCCGATTTAGGTCCGGTTTATTAATGTAGTTACCTATATTAGGTGCCGTTTGATATTCCGTGATCTCTAGCATTGCTTGGTGGTTATCTTTAGACATCTGAGCAATCTCAAGTGAGTACATAGACCCCTCTTTTACTGTTTTCCAAACTGTTTTGGGGTGGAACACATGTGCCTACTTGTTACTTTCCTGTTTTCCTGTTTTCACATCATATACTGCTATGTTCGTTAGTACATTATAGTACATGATTTCATTTCATTTCATGCTATGTATTGCCATTGTGTGCATTACTTAGTACATCGTTTTACATGACATTTCGACATAGACATTTTAACATGATTGACATTTGATCATGTATTTCCCACAAAACATAACTTTGATTTAAACCAAGTTTTACTTCAATACTTTGTTTTTGGGCATATGGTTTAGTTGAGACATTTCACTTGCCATACATGGATATTTGACATAGACATTTGACATGGATATTTGACATAGACATTTGACATGGATATTTGACATAGACATTTGACATGGATATTTGACATAGACATTTGACATGGATATTTGACATAGACATTTTGACATGATTTACATCTTGACATGAATACTTTGACATATTATTCAATACATTTGACAATTGATTTAAACATAGACATTTTACATTGTTTGGTTTGGTTTGATTAAGTGATTAAGTAACGATGTGTGTGTAATATGATACAAGCATGGTGGATACGCCGCTGGTACTTCCTATATATAAGTGTTTGTATGGTATTACATATCGTAGCGTTATTTGAATCATTTCAGTTTGATACATATAACATTTTATACCAATAACATACTTTTCACAATACATTGTTTTACAAACAACTTATCTTATACAAACTCAGTTTACAATGGTTATTCATTTAACCATACATTATTCACTTATTTATACTTATCATCTGAACTCATTGTTTTTCAAATGATTTACAAAACAAAGCAAATAACAAGGTTCATGACTAAACATTTTCTCAAACATAAGTCATGAATCCTATTTTCACAAAACCTATGTATCTCACAGGCATTTTTATGCTGACGTACCTATTTTCACATGTGTTTTTCAGGAGCTGTTGCATAAGATGATCAAGATACACATAGGCAGACTTGAGCTTTAGTGACAATAAAAGATGCAAGACTAGTTAATTATGTTGTATTTCTTGTTTGTTGAGACATTGTAACACCTTTAATCAATAAAACGAAACTTCAATTGCCATGGATTTGAAACAATTAATTCTGTTACAACACTCCCCGATGTTTCCGCCACGTTTTGTATGTTCTACGTGGTCGGGGTGTGACAAGTAAGTTGTGATGGCAGGCTATACCTCCTGCCTGGGCAGCTGCGAGTGCTGCAGTAACTTGTTCACTGGGGAAAAAGGGGCTATAGACTGCATGACATGGTTGGATGAGATGGACACAGTGGTTGATATCAGCGGGTGCGCTGATAGAGATGTGGTAAAGTTTGTGTCTCAATCATTCAAAGGTGAGGCCTTAGCCTGGTGGAGATCGTTGATTCAAGCTACTGGAAAGATTCCACTGTACAATATGACATGGGAATAATTTGTTACCCTCATCAGGGACAACTACTGTCCCCAGCATGAGGTTGAAAAGATTGAGTTTTAAATATTGTGTTGTTTGACTGTAATGTTACCAACTACGTCACGATACTCCCCACCAGGCCCACCGGTAATACGTGGAAATATCGGGGTGTGACAGTTTGGTATCAGAGCCAACGCTGAGTGAATTAAACACTAGCCTTTTGTGTTTAATCTCAGTTACACAATTGCACATTCCTAAATTTTCGAGTCTAGACAAATAACATAGGACAAATTCTGTTTTGTTTTATTTT
Organism: Helianthus tuberosus; assembly: GCA_030545235.1. Classification (NCBI taxonomy): domain Eukaryota; kingdom Viridiplantae; phylum Streptophyta; class Magnoliopsida; order Asterales; family Asteraceae; genus Helianthus; species Helianthus tuberosus. The sequence continues at coordinate 20,928,283 of CM060352.1, forward strand.
ATCTTTTATTTTATATATATTCTTGTTGTTATCTTTGTTTATATTGACAGGTTTAACAATGCCGCCAAGATTTAGAAGAGGAGGAAGAGGCAAGGGGCCACTCACCGCCCCCAACGATCACGAAGCCGGGCCTTCGCACCGGCGAGCTCCTTCTACTACTGCGAGTGCCGATCCGCAAGGAGCCTGGAGGACCTATACAGAGCCCGCTAGACGGTCTGTCTCGCACAGCTCAACACCTCCCTATCGTCATTCCTTTGGGCCGCATTCGGAAAACGAGCCCGATAACCCACAGCCTTCATATATACCTCTCCAGCGATCCCTTTCGCACATTTCCTTTGGCAACCCTACTCCTGTCTTTCAGAGCCGGTTCAACCCGGCAAACTATATCCAAGAACCAGTGGGTTTTAACCCACTAGGACCAGAGGACCACTTCTCAGGAGATAATGCAATGGACATGGACGAGGACACAGATCCCGTCGAACCTGCAAGCGGTACCCCCAACCATCCCATCGAGATCTCTGATGGATCTTCCTTCCACGGATCACCCTACGGTGGTCCAGACAGTTACCAAGCGAGGTTTAACCAACATACCTTCTCACCATTCATCACCTCACCACCAGCAGCAGCAGCAGGATCCCTCTGGGGATTCACGTTTCGTGGCAGTCACGCCACCACCTCCACCGCCGCCAGTTCATCAAGCACCTCCAGAACCACCAAGGCGTAGGAGAACGGGCGCACGAATATCCGCGCGAGGAGGGGATTTCCACTTTAGCACCCCTCGACACTCTAGTGGCAGTCACTATCCGCCACTGCATGAGGACCCACAAATGGGTGGGCCCTCAAACCCAATTCCTGAGGTGAGTTCTGCACCAGTTGCACCACAGCCACCACCAATGGGTTTTGATAACCCGATTCCTGCATACGCCGTTCAATGGCGTACAATCCGTTTGGGCAGCCGGCTCACACTCATTATAACTATGCTGAAGCCGACCCGTACTTGGTCGCGGTGAACTACAACGCCCTACATCCAAAAGGACCATATGGAGCTCCTTGGGGAGTGGGATATCCAACTCATGGATATCAAGTACCTGCTCGACCACCGATTCGACATCAGTCGCAGCCACCACGATTTTCCCCACCGGAACAGGAGGAAATCCTCCAAAGACTAAGTCGGGTGGAGCATGAGTTTCAGGAAGAACGCAGGAACAACAAGGGATTCCTCAAAGGCCTGGCAAGCTTGCAAAAGGGGAAGAATGTTAAGATCGGAGGCCCTCATGACAGTGTTTGTTTGTGTAAATTGTATAATCAATAGAGATGAACAGAGTTTAAGTGCAGCGGAAATGAATAACAAACTTTGTAAACACAATCATGGAGAAAATAGTTTTGAGAAAGCATATGCAATTCATTTAGTCAAAAGATTTACAATAAGAATCAAATGATTACATATATGCTTACATACTAAGCTCCCCCTCAGCCTGATACCTCAAGGTTGGATTGCACAAGATGAAAGGATTGAATTGAGGAGAAGAACTCACTCAAAACGAATCAAATGTAACAGTACAGAGTACTGCTCCATTTATAGACAAACCAAACCGATGAGGCATCTCAGCTGACGTCACCATGAAAGTGACATCTAACAAACTAACAAACTTTATCTACTGTTCTTCAACTACTGACCATACAGACACTGATTACATTCTAAACACTGATATATAAACACTGACTCTTCATTCCACTGATGTAGTCAACCACTGTTGTTTGAGCAACAGTGCTTTCTTCAAAGGGTGATCAGGCCTTGAATCGGCAGTGCTTTAACTCTTCAGCAGTACTTGGATTCCGTCAGTAGATTGAGCTTCAGCCTTTAAACTTCATCAGTGCTTTGGCTTAGCAGTGGTTTATAGGATCAGCAGTTGTTGATAAGGGCAGTACTTGGAGCATATCAGATGTTGGATCCACTGTCAAGGGGAAAGCTTAATGTAAACTGCTGCTTATGATGAATCCACTGTTTTGAACCAGTTTTGGCTTTACATCATCTGTTCCTCTGTAGGGTTCAATCCTAACAATCACCCCCTGGAACAGATGATGCCAAAACACTTCATTATTCAGGATCTTTATTGACTCATCAATAATTCCCTAACTTGTCCTTTGAATTGTAATTCAAAGTTCATGGAATCTGTGTCATCCTCATCCCTGCACAGTGTAAGCTCAAGGAGATCTTGCAAATCTTCAACACCCAGGCCGAGTGTTGTTTCCCTTGATATATGCTTCACTTCACCATTGGACCTGAGCAAAGTCAATACGTGGGTCTTTTGATCAGACATCCACTTTAGTATTTTTGAATCCAATGGGTTTCTTGAGAGAGATTTATTTGACGAGTTTGGAGATTGAGGCCTGGTAATGACAACTTTGAGCAGTGTCTTGAGATTTTGCTGTTTCTTGTAGTTCTGCTCTAAGTGTCTGAAGAACCATCTTCATGATATATTCTTCTGAAGCTTGGTCTTCTTTTAGTATTTCTGCATCCATCTGCTTTGTTTCCTTCTTTGATAAAGGATGGCAGCAAGTGGTGTTTCTGGTGGTGGTTGATTTTTAGATGTGGCAGTGGTTGATTTAGTAGGAATGGCAGTGGTTGTGGTGTGTGTTGATGTGGTATTGGTGGCAGTTATTTGGGTGACATGTGTTGTTAATGGTGGAGGTGTAAGTGATTTTGTGGGAACAGAAGTTGTGGTTGAAGTAGAAGTTGTGGTGGTTGATTGCCTTGTTTTTCTAACAGGACTCTTTTTTTAATGAAGTACCAACCTCTTCTTTTTCCTTTTTGCAGAACTAACTTTTTCTCAACCAAAGCTCTGCTCTCATCCCTTACCCTTTTAATATCAGCAGTGGTTTTGAGATCAGCTGAATTGACTTGACTTTGTACGATCCTCATTTGTGTATCTTCATCATCTGCTTTGAATTTTCAGGGTTTCATCACCTCCCTTTTCCTTTTCTTTGACATATGTTTCAGCAGAAGTTACTGAAAGATTTTCCTCAGAGTCATCTTTCTCCCCCTTTTTGGCATCATCAACTCTTTCGAAGATAGTGCAGGGGTTGAAACAAATTCCACAGCTCATCTGGAGTAGGAGCAGATGATGGAGTAGCTGTTGGAGGTGGTGCAGCAGTGGATGGTACCGTTTGTGCTATCAACAACTGTTGCAGCATGTCTTTGATTTCTGCAACAGATGTATCCAGTTCATCAATTCTAGCCGTCAATTCTTGGTACATTAAACCATCACCCAACTTAATGGGGTCATCTGATTTCCCACCAGCAGTGGTTGTAACAGTGGTTGATTAAGGAAGTGTATCCCAACAATCATCCACTGTTGCCCCTTTGTCTAGGTAGTGGGGACTTCTTTCTTCGTAATAAGAAACACTTTTTAGTGAACCAGTGAAGACTGGATACACAAGAGTTCCCAGTGAAGAAATTGCCTTCAAGGAAGTCTTATTGATGAAACTACTGTCCAAGTGCAAACCAGTGGGTTCAGCACTTGTAGTAGCTGCTTCACTTGAACTACCACCAAGAGTTACTTGTAACTCAAGGGGTGTAACCTCCTCAGTTGTTGCTGGGATAGCAGAGGTATAAGCATCAGACTCAGTCACTTGTTGGAGTGTACAGTGATAGGTGGTTGAGAGGAACTGATTTATGTCTGAGTTATATCCAAAGCATGCAACAAGGTTATTATTGATGGTGGTATTTGTGAAGTGAGGATATGGGATGAAAGAGAATTTGCCCCGGGAGGAGGGCTGTGGAAGTTAGATTCAAGTGAATCCATTGCTTCATAAAATGGCATCCCTGTGCTTACAACCTGTTCTTTTTGTGAAGAAGCAGGAGAAGTTTTAGGCATGGGTTGAGACCTTTCTACCATCTGCTGTGAGGAAGTAGCAGCAGTGGTTTCTAGTGACTTTTGTGTTGTCACTGGCAGTTGCTCTGGGATCTCATCTTCCAGAGTTGCCTTTATTGTAGGTTTGGTGGGCTTTTTGGTTGATTTCTTTTTGGTCTTTTTGGTGGTTTTAGGTGTGGGTTTCACAGCAGTTGTGTTACTGTTATGATCACCTTGAGCAGTGGGCTCAGCAGCAGATACCTGAGGAGCAGTGGTAGCTGCTAAAATCTGCTCAGGCACCTCTGCTTTTGTTTTGAAAATTTTTTGATAGCCTTGTAAATGTTTCATGTGTAAGGCCATTTATTTGAAAAAGTGATCATGGCAACTGTTGAATAACATCTGTCCACGTGTAACCTCTGTTATAAATCAGTGTTTTGCACAAGCAGAGGATACACTTTGGCAGTGGATAGATTTTACTATTTAACAGAGTTTTAATGCCATCAGTGCTTTGAACAGACTTTGATGATTTATTGAAAAATTCAATTTTAAACTATTTTTAAGGTTATTTTTGATTTTTCTAAAAACATTTTTATGCTATTTACACATGGAACACAAGAAAGCTTGCTTTAATCCATGTTTAGCACTCCAATCATAAGGATCAAGTTTTTTTTAACAGTAGATGAATCCAATTCTTAGGTTTGTACATCTACCAACTGATCTTTAGGATGGACATGTTAAAGATGAAATCAAACCTTTTTATAGCAATCCCTCACAATGTGATGTCTGATAATGAATGATGGTGAATCAATGAGATATTGAACTTTTGATGATATATTTCAGCTACTTGACTGTCCTGCATAAAAACAATCTTTTGAGCAACGATACCAAAATTCAATAACATATTTTGAAGTTACAAACAGTTGGACTTTTCGGCAACAACATCAGCATCATAATATTCTTCAATCAGTGGTTGGAAATATCTGCTGCATGTGCAAAGTCAATAACACCTTGATGTTTGTACTTGTTTTGAGTTTGATAAAACTTGACAACCATGCTTCAACATAGGCAATGTTCTTTTAGGACCCACTTTTTGCCAAATAGATTCTCATCCTTTGGCTGTGGCACAAGATTTTCAAACTTGTTGTCACTGAACTGCTGAAGCTCCTCTTAAATGACACTACCCAACTTTCTGTCTTTCAGTGCTATAAGGCACATGACTTGTTGATGGAATGGTAGAAAGTCAAGAAGACGACAAAGGTTTTGGGATAAACTTTTTATAAGAATCCCTTCCAATTGATGTTGTCAAGTGTATCGTAAAATGGATGTGATTAAAAAAAATTGAGGTTTAAGAGGTGAGACTGCAGATGTGAGTCATCTGAGCTAACAACTGTTGGTGACTTTAATGATCCAACAACTGTTTGAAATGAGGATGGAAGGTTTTGAAGAATAGGTATGGCACACTGATGATTTTTATCCATTTTACTGGATTTTTATCAACAGTGGTTAGGGGTATGGTAGTGGCAAGGTTTAGAAGGCTACTTTGGTCAACAGTTGTTGGTGCATCAGTGGATAAGCTTTTACAAAGATTTTTATTCAAGGTTTTGCCACATGTCAATTACATGGTTTTGAAATTTTTTATAGAATCCTGACAGTGGTTTAGTATCCCAGTGTTTTAAAATCTGTTAACAATCAATATTTGATCAGTGTTAAAACCAAACTTGAGTTGACATGACCTTAACCTTGACACATACACCATTTCCTTTTGATCCATTTTCGAGGATAATATCACCAAAAAAAATAAAGGGTCTAAATCATGTCAGGAGAATGAAATTTTTACTATAAAAAATCAGTAAAAGTACAAAAAAATATATTATTCTTAAAGAAAAATATAGAATAATATATCCTGCTTTACTTGAGAAAATCCTTTTCCAAAAAAAAATTATTAAATGATTTTCTGAAAACAGCACCAAAAGGATCTGGTATAATTTTTTAATAAAATACGTAATCATATCATTCTCAAGTTTATGAAAATGGTCAGTGGTTTGACAGCAGTGGTAGAAAATTTTGAATACATTTTGACCACTGTTTGGTACCATTTTCTTTGTCAGTTGATTGCAAATATGAGGACACATAGATGATTTTTTTTTAACATTTGTCTAGTCCTCTTTGGAGTTCATTCACCGGAATCAAAACCTTTTCCTGAGCAGATGAATGCACACAGTTGCTTAATGACCATTATTACCCTAAACTTTGACTCATAAGTGTTTTATGTTTGTACTCTTTTCTTCTGACTTCAAAAGTTTTGAGATAAACACACTTCTGAGTTTTTGTGTATTTCTTCTTCCCTTTTTACCCTTCCCATTTACAAGTAATGAATTACTTACTGGGAGGTCTTTAATGGAAAAACCTTAATCCAATATCATTTTATCGTAATGTTTTGAGAGAATTGGTCATGTTTGCACAAGTTTTTCAACCAATCTCACACTATATATGATATGGACTATGTTGATCTATGATTTACTGAATGTATTTTAACAAAGTTGATTTTGTTCATTCGAGGATCCTCAACCTGTTTTTCAACACACCAGATCTTATGACTAAAGTTTTAAATTCCCTCTTTCATGTTTACCAAAAACACTAATGTTTTAAGAACATAGGTTTTGTTCATCTGAGGTTCATACTTTAGTATTAAACAAGATGAAACAGCACAAAATTCACAACAATAGGTGAAGTCAATTTTGAAAATAAGAGATAATCCCATAGTTTTAATGGATATGTTTTCAGATCTAGAAACCATGAGTGTCTTGTGCATGAAATCACTTGTTGTGTGAGATTTGTGTGTCATATAACATCTTGGTTGATTTACAGAGTTTTTGAATAACCATTTTAATCATGGTTTACTCGTTACTCTGTTTTTCAACTGAATACAACCAACCTTAGTATCAATGAAATTTTGAGCCGAACTGTTATGTCAAATTGATTGTTAGATCGAATTTGACTGTCCAGGCTCTGATACCAATTGTTAAGATCGGAGGCCCTCATGACAGTGTTTGTTTGTGTAAATTGTATAATCAATAGAGATGAACAGAGTTTAAGTGCAGCGGAAATGAATAACAAACTTTGTAAACACAATCATGGAGAAAATAGTTTTGAGAAAGCATATGCAATTCATTTAGTCAAAAGATTTACAATAAGAATCAAATGATTACAGATATGCTTACATACTAAGCTCCCCCTCAGCCTGATACCTCAAGGTTGGATTGCACAAGATGAAAGGATTGAATTGAGGAGAAGAACTCACTCAAAACGAATCAAATGTAACAGTACAGAGTACTGCTCCATTTATAGACAAACCAAACCGCTGAGGCATCTCAGCTGTTGTCACCATGAAAGTGACATCTAACAAACTAACAAACTTTATCTACTGTTCTTCAACTACTGACCATACAAACACTGATTACATTCTAAACACTGACTCTTCATTCCACTGATGTAGTCAACCACTGTTGTTTGAGCAACAGTGCTTTCTTCAAAGGGTGATCAGGCCTTGAATCAGCAGTGCTTTAACTCTTCAGCAGTACTTGGATTCCGTCAGTAGATTGAGCTTCAGCCTTTAAACTTCATCAGTGCTTTGGCTTAGCAGTGGTTTATAGGATCAGCAGTTGTTGATAAGGGCAGTACTTGGAGCATATCAGATGTTGGATCCACTGTCAAGGGGAAAGCTTAATGTAAACTGCTGCTTATGATGAATCCACTGTTTTGAACCAGTTTTGGCTTTACATCATCTGTTCCTCTGTAGGGTTCAATCCCAACAATCTCCCCCTGGAACAGATGATGCCAAAACACTTCATTATTCAGGATCTTTATTGACTCATCAATAATTCCCTAACTTGTCCTTTGAATTGTAATTCAAAGTTCATGGAATCTGTGTCATCCTCATCCCTGCACAGTGTAAGCTCAAGGAGATCTTGCAAATCTTCAACACCCAGGCCGAGTGCTGTTTCCCTTGATATATGCTTCACTTCACCATTGGACCTGAGCAAAGTCAATACGTGGGTCTTTTGATCAGACATCCACTTTAGTATTTTTGAATCCAATGGGTTTCTTGAGAGAGATTTATTTGACGAGTTTGGAGATTGAGGCCTGGTAATGACAACTTTGAGCAGTGTCTTGAGATTTTGCTGTTTCTTGTAGTTCTGCTCTAAGTGTCTGAAGAACCATCTTCATGATATATTCTTCTGAAGCTTGGTCTTCTTTTGGTATTTCTGCATCCATCTGCTTTGTTTCCTTCTTTGATAAAGGATAGCAGCAAGTGGTGTTTGTGGTGGTGGTTGATTTTTAGATGTGGCAGTGGTTGATTTAGTAGGAATGGCAGTGGTTGTGGTGTGTGTTGATGTGGTATTGGTGGCAGTTATTTGGGTGACATATGGTGTTAATGGTGGAGGTGTAAGTGATTTTGTGGGAACAGAAGTTGTGGTTGAAGTAGAAGTTGTGGTGGTTGATTGCCTTGTTTTTCTAACAGGACTCTTTTTTTAATGAAGTACCAACCTCTTCTTTTTCCTTTTTGCAGAACTAACTTTTTCTCAACCAAAGCTCTGCTCTCATCCCTTACCCTTTTAATATCAGCAGTGGTTTTGAGATCAGCTGAATTGACTTGACTTTGTACGATCCTCATTTGTGTATCTTCATCATCTGCTTTGAATTTTCAGGGTTTCATCACCTCCCTTTTCCTTTTCTTTGACATATGTTTCAGCAGAAGTTACTGAAAGATTTTCCGTCAGTAGATTGAGCTTCAGCCTTTAAACTTCATCAGTGCTTTGGCTTAGCAGTGGTTTATAGGATCAGCAGTTGTTGATAAGGGCAGTACTTGGAGCATATCAGATGTTGGATCCACTGTCAAGGGGAAAGCTTAATGTAAACTGCTGCTTATGATGAATCCACTGTTTTGAACCAGTTTTGGCTTTACATCATCTGTTCCTCTGTAGGGTTCAATCCCAACAAAGAAGAAGAAGATGGATCATTAAATCCCCATATGTACTGTCGTATTTTCTATTTTAAATCAAGTCCCTGCGTGGACATTTATCTGTGTATTCAGTCCCTGCGTGGACTTGTCTTTTAGTCCCTGTGTGGACATCTGTTTAAGTAATTGGTCCCTGCGTGGACTTGTATTTTAGTTTGGCCCCTGCGTGGGTGAATTGTTATGTTAAAAGTCTCGTTTAGGGCGATGTGTACTCTTTTAAAATGTTAATGGAATGTTAAGATTGTAAATTTCTTTTTGTCATGCAAACCCAGGGATTTAACTGGGGAAAAAGGGGCTATAGACTGCATGACATGGTTGGATGAGATGGACACAGTGGTTGATATCAGCGGGTGCGCTGATAGAGATGTGGTAAAGTTTGTGTCTCAATCGTTCAAAGGTGAGGCCTTAGCCTGGTGGAGATCGTTGATTCAAGCTACTGGAAAGATTCCACTGTACAATATGACATGGGAATAATTTGTTACCCTCATCAGGGACAACTACTGTCCCCAGCATGAGGTTGAAAAGATTGAGTCAGATTTTCTTTCATTGGTAATGAAAAATCTGGATTGCCAAGCTTTACCTGAGGAGCGGGTGGTTGTTGTTGTTGGTTCTGATTCGCAGGTCGCGAGCTCCTACAATCCTTAGCTTCATGACTCATCTTGAGACACCTCTGGCAACGACCCCTATTGCACTGACCACTGTGGTACCTGTTGCATCTATTGCACTTTGGGTGGTTTCTTCGATATCCACCCTGCCCTTGACTACCAGAAGATTGCTGACCAGGACTCTGGTAGTCGTCGATCTTTCGCTGCTGTGCCTGGGACTGAACCGAAGTCCAACCCTTGCTGGAGGTTCCATCCCATTTTCGCTTGTTGTCACTGGGAGTAGCAGTAGTGATAGCAGTAGTAGTAGCACGGATACGTTTAGGCAGCCTGTTCTGTTCCACTGCCTGGTCTGTGAGACGATGAGCAAGACGAGTAACATCTTGAATAGTAGCAAGGTTAGCTGAAGTCACATGGCTTTGAATCTCTGGTACTAAGCCTTTGAGTTACAGCTCAATGCGTTTGATGGGAGGATCCACCATAGTTGGACATAACATTGCCAGTTCATTGGATCGCTTTGTATACGCTTCTATCTCTGACCCCGTCATTGTTAGGTTAAAGAACTCCACTTCCAGCTTGTGGATGTCATCACGACTACAGTATTCCCGCTTGATCAGTTCCTTAAAGTCGTTCCACGGGGTGGCATTAGCAGCCGCCAGCCCCAGCATCTGAACTTGCGCGTTCCATCAAGTTAGCGCAGTGCCTTCGAGAGTACCAGTGGCATATTTCACCCTACGAGCCTCGGGGCATTCACACATTTCGAAGACTGACTAGAGCTTCTCGAACCAGGGGAGGAGTCCAACGGCCCCTTCAGTACCACTGAAAGTAGTAGGACGACGGTCCATAAAAGTCTTGAAGGTGCACACAGGTGACTGAGCGTGTTGACCGGTCGTGTGCGTAAGAGTAAACAAAATTAAGCACAAATGTTGGGTTACGAGAGTAGGATCTAAAGATCCTAGAGTAAGTTGTGATGGCAGGCTATACCTCCTGCCTGGGCAGCTGCGAGTGCTGCAGTAACTTGTTCAGTGATCAAAGCCGCCAATTGGGCTTGAGTTAGGTTAACGCGTCCACTCATGATCTTCATATCAAAGGAAACATGAGTGAGAAAGGTTCGCGAAAGTGCGATGACAGAAGAGAGTAAGCACACATGTGTTTCAATCAACAGTTGTTACGTTTATCTAAGCATACCGTGAGCAAAGTTCTATGTAATCTAGCAAGTAGGCAATGTAACATAAATCATATCACCTAGAATGTCGAGTCTTGCACGTGGAGCGAAGTGTCGTTGTGGATCGTTGAGCACTGTTCAAGTTATAGTCTGGTTTTAACAAAAACTTTTTCCCTTATTAAAACCAAGTTCACTATAACCAATGGCTCTGATACCAATCTGTCACACCCCCAAAAATCCACACGCAGAGTATCACCGCTTGGAGGCGTGACTGACCAGGATCAAGCCACCAATCATATTGAACATAACAAGTAATACTTAAAATTCAACCACACAATATGAAAGGTGTTTCAAACCAAAACGCAGTTAAGTGTTTAGCGGAAGCATAATTGTAAAACCCAAAGTAAGAATTAAGTATGAAATAACGTAATGTTTTTAGCATGCAAACACTGCCATGTCCCACAACGACCGCGACTCCCTGTGCAAGCTCCATGAGTACCTAACGACCTGCAAGGCATGTAACAGAGAGTCAACAACAAAGTTGAGCGAGTTCACAGTTGGTTGTTCAGTAATAAGTTCGTTTAACAAATCGTAAGTTCGTTTATAACCATGCCGTGTATTACTAGGCCATTTGTATGTTCATCTAGTGGGGGCTTCCCATGTTGTAAGTTCAATTAGTGGGGGCTTCCCATGTTGTAAGTTCAATTAGTGGGGGCTTCCCATGTTGTAAGTTACTAGACTAGATGTATCCATAAGTATCCTTCCCAATCCGAGGATATTAGTAAGTATAAGTTTACGTAGGTTTTACGTAAGTGCCCTTCCCAATCCGAGGACAGTGGAACGTAGCGAGTACGTAGATTTAGCGATGGCGTCCTTCCCAATCCGAGGACGGTAGTACGTAGGTTTTACGTAGGTTTAGTGCTGGTGTCCTTCCCAATCCGAGGACAGTAGTACGTAGGTTTAAACACTAGTGTCCTTCCCAAACCGAGGACAGTACGTAGGCTTTACGTAGAGTTTGGCACAGGCATCCTTCCCAATCCGAGGACCGTGGTAAGTAGTCTAGTGGTGATGTAAGTACAAGTAATCATTCAATCCCATTCCCAACCCACCGGGGAATCCCATGCCTTGGTAAGAGTGTGAACTCACCTTGGTTTGCTCGGTATGTTTTGATACTTGTTTTCCAGTTGATCAAACACGTCCTAATATGGTTATCGATATCAATTAGTTTTGTATGCACATAAACTACCTATCTCATGTACAACCAATTCACATAATCCTTGTTCGCATAACACCCAATTATTGTGCATGCTTTTCACACATATAGTTCACATCATAACAATCCATTCATTAATTTAATATCAATATGTAGTTTTCTACCATGTACTCGATTCAGAACAGGTTCACATAACAATCTCATGTTCATGCACATATGACACTTTAACATAAAAACATGCAAAATAACTAAATTAACAGCTCACATGGTTTTATTATGATTTGTGATGATCTTATGCAAATTATGGCCAATTCACAGCCCATTTCCTAATACCCCAACCACCGGCCCACAACCCTTAACATAAACCTCACCACTACATTGGTCAGCCTATTATGTGACTATGCTTGAACTCGGTTGGGTTGGGGCCCAATAGAGGATCATCAGCGACCCAATTTATACTAGCCCAATCATGTTAATTAATTTCCCAGCAATCCATATCCCCTGTAATTATACATGCAAAACCTTAACAAATTGCACACATATACTAAATCACATGGTTCCTGACAATTCACATGCACATAGATTGATGAGATAGAAACTACAAATTCACATGCTACTGACAATCTATTAAATAACCACATGGCTTCATTGGATCTGCACATGGGCCTATTCTCCTTATTCATGCACATACCAATCTAGTTCTATAATCAACCAAATTCTAACATATATAATCAATTTTCCCAAAACAATTAATTCGACAACTTCTGTTGATGATAGAAATTCATTATCAACTCAAGATCACATAACAATAGTACACATTGCCCCAAGTAATTATCATTATTAACACAAACAATGGCCGACAACTTGATAAAGCATTCAGAGGATGATTATGATTGGACCGATTTATGTATAGTGGGCTGACAAATCCATTCATTGTTATGTATATGCAATACCCATGATGTTTCATACATACACACACATGCAATATCACTTAACCATTTAACAGTAAATAAAATCATGAGTCATGAATCTCTAATATTTGAATTCATGCAAAGCATACAAATCATAACAATCACTATCAATTCATATGATGATAAGCATCGCATGATAACAGTTACCTCATAAAGCTAAATAACAGTCAAAAGCGTTTCCAATCATATAATTGAATAAGGATTAATTACTAACCGTGAGGCACGAAACAATACTGGATCGATCTAGGGAATTTTGGGATATTGGGGAATCCAAGGTTGCCGTCGGTTTTCAAAGAATATCGAGAGAGTGTGTGAGAGATGCCTAGGGTTTACTAAATAAAATTCTAACGTAACAGGTTAATATCACAACATTACAATTTGCTTGCTACTGGGCCGAAGCCCATTTGGTTTTCGTTGGACACACATTGGACGAAAACACTAAGTTGTTTTCGTGGGGAGGGGTGTTTTCGAGTGGGGTGTTTGCAGCAGGGTTCCACTATCATGTTTTCAAATATACCATCAATTAATCAATACAATATACATATAACATCTATACACATATCATGTACACTACAATCTACACACAACACGTGTATTGCACATCAATTAATTATAAAAACACACTTAAGTTAAGTCGAATAGAAACCTTGAAACTCGGGTTGTCACAGAACACGCCCCCGTGCTCAACTAAATCAGTAACTTTAATTAAAACGCCCAGATACAGATTCTGTACACGGGGCCGTGTCCAGCCTCTGTTTTCGTTTTTATTTTTGTTTTCTGATCTCGAGACTTGGTTGTGGTCTGCTGAGTGATTCTTATGGATCAATACTCAGGAGGTTACAACTACACCTGTGAGGAGGATGATTATAGGAATAACTATTGCACTAATTGTGGTGACCCGCACTCGGTTCAATATTGTAACTCATATCAACCATCCACTTCATACACCTACTATGAGGAACCCAGGTACGAGCCATCAACTTCATACACATCCTATGAAGACCAAAGGTATAAACCTCCTCCCTCATACTCATATTTTGATGAACCAAGGTATGAGCCTTCTTACTCATACTTTGAGGAACCAAGATATGAGCCACCACCTTCATATGCTTATTATGAGGAACCATGGCGTGAACAACCCACCTCGTATGAGTACTATGAAGAACAAAATTACGACCCTTATCCATCATATACTTACAATGAGGAACAATGGTGTGAACCATCTACTTCATATGGGTATTATGAGGAACAAAGGATCGAACAACCAGATTCAAGCTTTGAAAATCCCGATCCTTTTTCTATAACCGAAGTGACCGATAGGATATTAGAACACCTTAGAGTTATCGATCGCTATATAAAAGAATCTCGCGCAAGGGAAGAGGAGTCCCGCGCAAGAGAAGAATTAAATAAAGAAGAGATAACTGAAAGTGTAAAAATGGAAGAACAAATAAGTGAAAAACCGACACATGAGTTAAACAACGAAAAAGGTGAGTCCGACAACGTTAAAATTCAAGAAGAGTCTAATTTTGAAGAAATTAATCTCTTGTCACCTTCTTTTGAAAATCATTGTTTAGTTCCCACTCATGCTAAGTTTTTAAAAGAGTTAAATACTAACACTAAAATTGACGAAACGGTAAGTGTTAAGTTAACTAATGATCAAACCTCGCTAATAAAAGAAGACCCATTTGAAATCAACATTACACCGGTTCCATGTTTTTTTCAAAATTCATTTGTTAGTTATGTCACAATTGATAAAGATCTTTGCGTTAACATAATGCCTAACTACATTTTCAAAAAATTAAGTATTAGTGATTTTTCTCCACTTCAAATACCCATTTTTCTATCCAATCGGAAGGTAATAAAATCAATCGGTGTAGTTGAGGATGTCTTAGTTCAAACAAATCAAATAGTAGTCCCAACCGACTTTGTTATCATCGATGACGCTCCTCTAGTGTTGGGACGACCCTTTGTAAAAACCCACGAAGCTTTGAAAAACCGGAAGCGCAACAATCTACCTATTCAATTAGGGGCATTCAAAAAAAGTGTCGACCTTGAGCGATCAATGAAATATCCATTCGGAAATGACGACCCCCTAATTGAAGATGAGCCAGAACCACCTGATAAGGTGGGTCTAGCCAAGGACCCTTATAAACGTGGCGCACCACGGAGGCATTCCGCGGAACTATCCTTAGTTTAATTTAGATTAACTTTTATATTTTCTAGTTTAATTTTAATTTTCAGGAATAAAACACACTCGGGATGGTGAAGGATACCAAGGGAAACTTGAACCAGTACCCCATGCAGGAAAACAGGGCCATCCGACGAACTTTCTTCATTACAGCAGGTTCAGCACGGGCCGTGTCCGCCCAACACGGCCCCGTGCTGCACAGTCTGCAGAAAATGCCCAGTTCAGGTAAACTGGACACGGACCGTGTTCACCCAACACGCCCCCGTGTCCAGGCTTCTGTTTCTCTTTTTCAATTTTATTACTGGCACCTGAACACGGGGCCGTGTCCAGACGCCCAGTAACACAAATTTTTGCTTTTTAACACCCTTTTACACATTCAATCAACCTAAAAACTTATTTTTGGGACACATTGAGGACAATGTGTAATTTAAGTGTGGGGGTGATGCTAAAATCTTGAATCTTGCAAGTCCTAATAACAAGCCTTACACAAAACTCTATTTGAACCGCTAATCACCCCAAATTTTTTTCAAAAATTTTCAATTTTTTTTTTTTACTTGTCTAGGTTTAACTCGGAAAATTTAAGTTCTAAAAATGTTATATTTTTACAAATTTACAACCGATAGCATCGTGATAAAAAGAACCAACATAAGAAAATTATGAAACAGCATGATAAGCTTAGTTAAAATTTGATTATATATACTTGATCACATAAAAACTCATTCCCACAAAAGTGAGTTTTGAGCCTTTATTGAGCATACAAATACATATCATTAAACTAAATGCTCATTTTTCGTTTCTTGTGTGAATAGCCGCTTGGTTCTTACGACTCTAGAACTTGTCACGACGATACATTCCCGGTCCTTACCAACTTAAACCCGAGTAAGTAAATGATGGAGTCATTAGGATTAACCCTTTTTATTTCTACACCATTATTTTCCTTTTTTTTACCACCTACCCAAAATCCCCCTAGTTAGCCCCTTTGAGCCTAAACCTTTTCATTTCATAACCCAAACCAAACACCCCTCTCACCCACCAAAACCTTTTTTTTTTTTAACCTTTTGTTTTAGTAAAAAGTTCGGTTTGTCGTATTACTCTTAAAAAAAATGTTGATGATGAAGCAAAAATAAACAAGCAAGTTCATCAAAAATAACTTGGTTTGAATCATGGCTTCATCAAAATAAAGAATTGCAAAAATAAAAAGTCTTACGAAAACCGACGCTTTTTACGCTTTTCGCCCTTTTTTTTACTAACCACTAACCCAACCACCTACCTTTAACCCAAGCCTAACCCTTCACCCAAAAAGTCATCTTCATATTTACAAAGGTGTATAGTTAAAAAGGAGGATGATTGATTGCTTGGCAAGCCTACGGTAGGAGTAAGTTCCATGCCGCTCTCGAGTGATTCACTAAAATACATCTTCGGCCGAGTGTTGAGTGATCCCCCGTGAGGTATGTGAACTTGTATATAAATAGGATTTTAAAGAGGCATGTTATGCCCTAATAAGTAATTTATCTTATGAAAAGTTTTAAATAAATCATGACGAATAGGATTGTAAATAAATAAAAATAAAACTTAATAAAGAATCTTGGAAATCCCGACACTCTATGACAAGCCCAAAAACCTTCTCTTCTACCCATTCCATTTGGGAGTGTAAAGCCACATTATAAAGAGTTTTGCTTGAGGACAAGCAAAGATTCAAGTGTGGGGGTATTTGATGTATGCAAAATGCAACATATAAATTACATCAATTGTGGCATAAAACTAACCCTTTTTAGTACTAATGTTGGAAAAAGTGTGTTTTTGTCTTCCTTTTGTATTTTCAGGATTAAATGAGCTCAAATTAACAAAAGAAGCAAAAAGGCAGCTAAATCTAACATAAATACAAGAAAAGGAACAAACGTGGCATGCCCGACCTCCCCGAAAGCATCTTCCCAAGAAAAACAAGAGAACAGAAGACTGAACACGCCCCGTGCTCAGTGAACACGGGGGCGTGCCCAAGTGTCAGCATAAAAGACAAAGGTGTAGAAGCTTCCATCGCCCACCACGGGGCCGTGCTCAGCGGACACAGGGCCGTGGTCAACTATAAGATTCACAGAATCCAGGCAAATCTTGATAATACAGATATGCTTCTGCACACGGGGTCGTGCCCAGCGGACACGGGGGCGTGGTCAACTAATGCAGACAAACTGCAATTAATGAAGACAGAGAAGAGGATAGGCACGGGGCCGTGCCCATTGGACACGGGGCCGTGCCCGAGCTTCTGTTCAGCCTATAAATAGGAGTGTTTGGCTCAAGTTCAAACCATCCCTTGGCACACCACCTCTCTCACATTTCATCCACCACCCACCACCACCATAACACCATCATCCACCACCATCATCCATTGTCCATCATAGAGTGTGTGAGTCGTCTCAGGATCCAAGATTGATCGTAAGAGTTCTTGACAATCAAGGCCATGTTTGCCTAGGTCTCTTACATCACTTGGTGAAGACAAAGTGTCTAGTGTAATATTTTTTATTTTTAATCTTTTCGCACTTTTTACTTGGTTTTGTATTAATGACTTTAATAACTAGTTTCTTATGTTGAAGGTGATTTTTCCTTATCGTTTGTCCGTGGTGTCTTGGCATTATTTTACTGTCTATATAAAATAAAAGATTTTCACCATTCATATCTCCACGGTCTATATGGAGGTATGTTGGCTACCTGGTCGGGGGTTAAGGGAACGGTTTGGTAAGAGTTTTGCCTTGTTCAGTGTATAGATCCTGCAAGGACCTGGGTCAAATTTAGTAGGACCTCCTTCAATACTTAACGGTATTGGATGGCGGGGGTCCAAACTCTTTGACCCCCTCATATGTAAACTACTATTAATACTTTAACCCGGCTACTTAGGACTGTATCTCTGCTAACTCAGACTACTTAGACGAGGGTAACGTCACCTTCAAAAGAGGGGCCTACCATAATACGCATTAATAACTTAATTAATTATCTTTCAATAATCCGACCCTTTAGGATTGTATCCTTGCTGAGTCAAACTACTGGGTTGAGGGTAACGTCACCTTCAAAAGAGGGGCCTACTACAATAACTAAGATAATCTCTTAAATAGTGCAAAAGTACGGAAATAATCAAAGGTTACACTATACACGAGTCGGAGCCAAGTGATTCATCTTGTCTATCTGTTTTTATTTTATTTTATTTTGCAGCATGTTAGTTAGTTTTTTTTTTTTTTAGTTTAAAACCTTTTTTCTAACTTTTTGATTTGATTAGACGTTGAGGATAAACCGGTACTAAAAGCTCTTGTGTCCTTGGACGACCTCGGTATCTTACCAACACTATACTACGCTCACGATGGTTGCACTTGCCCATATGTGTGTTTAGTGTTAGTAAATATCGTGTTTTATAAATTTAAAACTTGGCTAAAAAAGTGTAAAAGGGCTTAAAATAAACATTAAAACCATAACACACTACACACGCAATAGGCATAAATTTTGTTATACCACAAGTCGAGTCAAATATAATATGTTTTCATTAGACTTTATAAATTCGACTTACTTTACATTTCGACATCACCGCAACGCGCGATACTATTTTTAACTTAAAAAAATATTTTTTTTACTTATTTTTATGTACGTGTCGGTGTAACTTCAGGTCCAACATATTTTTAACTTAAAAATATATTTTTTTACTTATTTTTATGTTCGTGTCGGTTTAACTTCAGGTTGGTGTTCGACGTAGATTTCTTTCGCAAATAAGCCGGGCCATATATAATATGTTTCCGTGTTTTTTTTATGCACATCTTCAGTTTATCTATGTTTTAACGTAACGTTTGTTCAGAAATGATCCAGGTCTTTACTATACAAATCTAAGTTACTTTACATTTAAACCCGTCGCATAGTACGAGAAAATTTACTAGTTTATTACATAACAATTGACATAATATCAAAATATATTATATTTAATTTAATATATATAAAATAATAATAATAATAATAATAATAATAATAATAATAATAATAATAATAATAATAATAATAATAATACAAGGTGTGATAACATTTTATTTCTTTTTCTTGAGGCACCCATCTTTGTTTTTTCTTTTGTTTTGTACCACACCTTTAACAAAGTGCACGACAATTTAATTATTTAAAGTCGTGTTTTTGTTTTTATGTGCTTATTTAATTACATCTGTAATTGCTTTTAGTCCATTTGAAGATTCTAAAGTTTAGTTGAGTGGATAGTTGAAAGCAATATAAACATGCTTGTATTTTTTATATTGAGTTTGTATGTAATGTATACTTTTAAAGTTTATATTTTAGTAATTAACTTATACTTAGATATAAGTCACAACTAAAGTATAGGCTGGCGAGATTATTTAATTTGACAAGACTATGTTTCTAGTCATTTTCTATAGAAAGATCATATTCTCAAATCCAAACCATGAAGCCAACTTAGAAATCTTCTAACCATCTAAAAAAATTAGCAAACTTATTATATGAACTCTTAAAAACAGATTATAAATATATATAACAAATATATAAAATTTATCAAAAGTCAATTTACTTGCAAAATTTACCATTAACAATTCTTTTTTTTTTTTAAGTTTCAATTTCACCTCTTATTCTTTCCCCCCTTTTTTAATCTTTTTTAATATTATTTTTTCTACCTTCTTTATTTACCTTATCTTATTAGTAGTATTGGTCTAGTACCGAGGGCCGACTCTATGATGATACTGTAACGAACCAAAACGATACGAATTAAATTTTACACACGTAAGTCGAAAGGATAACGACCAAATCACCTCTGCATTGATCGGAAAAATCGCCGCCCACCCCGAAGCACGGGGCTACCTTAACTTTGATTATAATTTCAACCCACGGTAGTCTAAATAACCAATCAAAAATATTCTATAATAACCTTTTCATAACGTGATATTTTCTTTTTTTCTTGTGAAAAACATGAGACCAAATCATAGCCAATATATTGTTTGATGTGAAACATGACTTAATAATAAAGTATATACCCAAAGACAAAAAAAAAAAAAAAAAAAAAAAAACTGGATGTATTTGAAATTATGTGTTAATTCATAACGAGAACTAAAAAAAGTGAAATAAAATATACGTATTAGTACATGCTTTGATTCGATCACAAGTGAGAAGTTTAGAGTTACATGCGAATTAGTAAGAAATAGATTTGGGGTTGTTTGGCAACTTCTAAATAGTTAAGTGTTGAACTAATAAGAGGTCTGAACCATTAAGTGCTTAACTAGTAAGAGGTCTGGTCATTAAGAGTCAGTATAATGCTTAACTGTTCAGAGGCAAATGTCTGACCAATTCAGATTAGAAGTTTTAACCATTCAGACTTAGTATAATGCTTAATTAACCATTCAGATGCAAATGTCTGAACTATTCAGACATCAACTCGCGAAACAAACAATCTGAACCATTAAGTGATGAACCAGTAAGAGGTCTGAACAAATAAAAGCCTCATTAAGAGGTAAACAAACAACCCTTAGTGTCTGTTTGGTATGGCGTAATGGAATGGGCAAGGGAATGGAATGGACGAGGTAATGGAATGGACGATGTAATGGAATGGATCATTACCATTTCATGTCTTGTTTGGTTACCATGTGAGAATGAAATGAATCATTACTTTATGTTGTTTGGTAGAAAGAATAGACGGAGGAATAAAATTGGTGGTGAGTGACGGCAGTCGGTGGTGGTGGGTGGTGATAGGTGGCGTTTGGAGCGGTGGTCGGAGGTGGTGGCAACGGCGGCGGGGTGGTGGTTGGGGCGAAGGTAGGTGGCGACGACGACAATGGTGGTGGGTGACGTCGACGGTGGTGGTCGGTGATAGAGGTGGGTGGCGGGTGACGAATGACGGCTGAGGTAGGGGTGGGTGGCGGTTGTGGCGGGGGTGGTGGCGGGTGACAGCGGGGGCGGGGGTGTCGATGGTGGGAGACAGCAAGGGCAGAGGTGGGTGGTGGCGGTGGTGGGTGGTGGCAGGTGACAGCTGGGTTGGTGGTGGTGGCGGCGAAAGTGGGTGACGGTGGCGGTGGGTGGCGGCGGAAGTGGTGTCGTGTGACGGCGAAGGTGAATGACGGTGGTGGGTTAATAATAATAATAATAATAATAATAATAATAATAATAATGGTAATAATAATAATAATAACAACAATAATAATAATATATTTGTTCCATTCCTTGAAGGAATGGAAAAAAAAAACACCACATTACAAAGGAATAAAAATTGTTATATTTGGAAGGTTTACATTCCTTGTGAAATGTCCCATTCCATTACCACATGATAACCAAACATGTTTCTTTTCATTCCATCGGCATGATCCATTCCATTCCGCATTGTATTCATTCATACCAAACGATACCTTAGATTTATTTGGTGTAATTTAGAAATAGGTAAGCTTTGCCATTTAAAAAAATAAAATAATGTATTCGTATGTGAATCAGTGAATATCATTGGAGGTTTCAGTTGAAGAAAAAAATGAAAATCATAATATTTTGTGTAAATTCAGGATGGGCTGATATTTAGAAAAAAAGCTATATAGATTTTTTATATATAAAATAACATAATTCTAAACCCAATTATTTGTAAAGTCCATAAATAGATACCAAACTAAAACGGCCCATTTGTTCATAATTATCCCATAAGTGATAACTAATACTAGATTAAAAGCCCATAAATATAATAACCCTTTTATAGTTGTTTAAACAAAAGCCCAATTGTTTAAACAATTACATTTAACCAGATGATTTCATATTTGAAATTGAAACAAAGCAGTTTAATGAGGTTATGATTACTTGAAATTGAAATTTGAAACAAAGTACAAATGGAACTTGATTAAGTAAATGGTTATATTTTTTATCAATGCATTTGAATGCTTAATGACTTGATGAATAAATTTATTTTTTTATGATTACCTGATTTATGAATGCACTTGATGACTTGAATACTTGATTAAGTAAACAGTAAAGGTTATTTTTTAGAGGTTTGAATATAACGATTCTTGATTATTTAAAATTCACTCGAACAACAATTCAAGCCTCATCAAATCGACACAAAGGGTTATGTCAAATTGTATAATTTTAGCTAGTTTAGAATAATGTTAGATTGTAAAAAATAACAAAGTATTTTTATAAATCAGTTTAAATGTTTAATTTCTTCTTTTATATTTCTAATATATTCCTTGATTATATTTTGAGAGGTTTATGGTATGCTTGTTTTGGGCTTATGTTGATGGAATAATGTTGGTTGCTGCTGGGCCTTAGAGTTGCTGATTGGGCTGCTGAAGGCTTAAGGGTTTCGTAATTGTTCCGGTTATATAAAGAGGGTGCTGCTTTGGGATCATCAATCAACCTCTTATAACTATTTCTCTCTTACACATCCAGAACTTCCTCTGTGTTTTTACCTTTCCACAAAAGTACATTCTTGAGAATCTAGGGTTTTA
This sequence comes from Helianthus tuberosus, assembly GCA_030545235.1. NCBI lineage: Eukaryota > Viridiplantae > Streptophyta > Magnoliopsida > Asterales > Asteraceae > Helianthus > Helianthus tuberosus. The sequence goes on from CM060352.1 coordinate 20,950,756, forward strand.
TTCTTGTTAGATGATCATCCTGTAGATGATCATCTGTTCTTGTTGATATTCCAGTCAATCTGTGATGACTGGTTGATTTCCTTTGTATCTGGTTTTTGAGAATTATATAAACTCAGTTATTTTCTATAAAGATCTTAGAGTTCTGACATAGTATAAGAGCTTCGAGGTTGATTCGGTGCTCTGGGGGTCTTCCACTGTATATATTCTGGGTTGTTTGATTAACATACTGTTAGGATCAGAGGCTCTCATGATTGTGTTTGTTTGTATGATTTGAATAATTAATGAATATGAAACAATGTAAAGTGCAGCGGAAATGAATAACAAACTTTGTAAACGCAATCAAAGGAGAAAATAGTTTTGAGAAAGCATATGCAATTCATTTAGTCAAAAGATTTACAATAAGAATCAAATGATTACAGATATGCTTACTTACTAAGCTCCCCCTCAGCCAGATGCCCCAAGGTTGGATTGCACAAGATGAAAGGATTGAATTGAGGAGAAGAACTCTCTCAAAACGAATCAAATGTAACAGTACAGAGTACTGCTCCATTTATAGACAAAACCAAACCACTGAGGCATCTCAGCTGACGTCACCATGAAAGCGACGTCTAACAGCCTAACAACCTGTATCTACTGTTCTTATACAAACACTGCTAAACCTAACAACTGACAATACATAAGACAGATGATATACTGAACTACTGTTCTCTCTATTCATCAGTGCTTTCATCAAGGTTGATCAGTCCTTGACTGGGCAGTGCTTTGTCATCAGTAGTTTATACCAGCAGTGCTTAGTTTCCAGCAGTCTTCTAGGCTTCATCAGTAGTTATGTAGAGCAGCAGTTGTATCCGGGCAGTGGATATAAGACCATCAACTGTTGTAATCACTTTCAAGGGAGAAGACTTAGTGTAAGCAGCTGCTTATTGTGAATCCACTGTTGTGACCAGGTTTTGGCTTTACATTATCTGTTCCTCTGGTAGGGTTCAATCCCAACAATCTCCCCCTGGAACAGATAATGCCAAAACCTGTCATTATTCTGGATCTTTATTACTCATCAGAAGTTCACTTGCTTTTCTTTTAAATTCTTCTTCAAATTCTTTGGAACTTGTGTCATCTTCATCCCGGCACAGTGTAAGTTCAAGGAGATCCTGCAAATCTTCAACACTAAGGCCTAGTGCTTCTTTCCTTGATATGTACTTCACTTCGCCATTGGATCTGACCAAGGTCAATACGTGGGTCTTTTGATCAGACATCCACTTTAGTACTTTTAAACCCAATGGGTTTCTTGGGAGAGATTTATTCATTGATGAGTTGGGGGATGTTGGCCTTGTGAAAACTTGCAGACTTTCAGACATTCTTTTGAAGGCCATTTCAATAACATTGTTTGCTGCAGCTATGTCTTCTGCAGTTTCCTTCTCTATCTGCTCCTGTCTCTTTTGTTGATCTGGCTCAATGTCTGAAACTTCTGAAATAGATGGTGATGCAGGTTTAGTTAACACCTTCTTAAAAAGGTTTTGAAGTTTTTCCGAGTTCTCTTCTTTTAGACCCATTTTCATGATGGGTTCTTTGAAGTACTCAACTTCCTTCTCCTTTACCTCTTCACTGGTCAGCTGTTCTCCTTCTTCTTGGTTTGTCGCAAGAGTAGACCGGAACAGTGTTTTGAGGTTTTCTATCTGCTGTTCAAGCTTCATCATATGTTCATGCTTCTTTGAAGTTCCTGAAACAGTTATCTTCCTTTTCTTCAGCCTTTCATAGGCTTCATCAGTTTACTGCTTTGACCATTTTGATATGGCATTTGCAGTGTCCACCTTTGCATCCACCAGCTCTTGTTTCTTTCTCTTGTACTCAGCTGTTTGGTCATTGATGAACTTTTTGTATTTACTCCAATTTGGAGCATTCTTCTTCTTTTTAGGATCGCTCTTGATTCTATCAATCCTATCAGCTTCATGCCTTAAAAGCACTATTGGCCATTCTTCAAATTGGTTTTCTTCAGCAGGATAAAAATTTTCTTGCATTATGTATGCAAGAAGTTTTCTTCTCATCTCTTTTCGTTGTTCTGCCTTTTCTTTGCTCAGCTCATGTGCAAAATCTTTTATTAGATCGACTTTTGTGAGCAGAAGTTCCAATCTTTCAGCAATGGCTTCATCACCTTGACCTTTACATTCAACCTTGGCTCTTATCTTAGCCTGTCTTACTTTAAGTTCAAGATATTCATCCATGTCTTCTGGAACCATGAAGCCAACGAGTGAAGAAAATCTTCTGTTTGAAGGATCATCATCATTGTAGAATTGCCTCATCTCATTTTTTATAGCTTCCAGTTCTAGCGGATATCTTGCAGCAGTGGGATCATATTGATCTTCATCTGGCTGAGTAAGTTTTCTTTTTCTGGTGTAGAGCTTTGCTGGTTGTGATATGAGACTGGTGGAAACAGTGGAAGATGACTGACTAACAGCTGTTGAAACAACTGGTGTTTCAACTGCTGTTGTCATTACAACTGCTGATATGTCAGCAGATGTCTTCTGCTTTTGAGCAGGGGATGGAGGTGGTGAGGTAGTTTTTGATGATGATGGTGATGGTGGTGGTGAATCATCAGATATGACAATCCTTCTCCTTTTTATTGTAGGAGAGGCTGATGATGTTTTAGGTGGCTCAGTGGTTGTGATATGAATAGCAGTGGTTTGTGATTGTGATTGACTGACAGTGGTTGAAACAACTGGTGTTCCAACTACTGTTGTCATTACAACAGATGTTGTAACATCTGTTGTCTTCTGTTTTATAACATGAGGTAATGGTGGTAGGGCAGTGGTTTTGGTGGTGTGTGATGTAGTGGTGTGTGTTGAAGAGATGGCAGCTGTTTGGCTACTGACAGCAGTTTTTGTAACCACTGCTGTATCAGTTGTTTGAATGGTAGTGTGAGATTTTGACCCTGTTGAGGATTTAGATGTCTGTTTTTCTTGCTCTGGTTCAACATACAGACCATCTTCAAATCCCTTTTTCTTCATCTTCTTGACATTCTCCCCCTTTTTGGCATTATCTGCTAAGGGGTTATCCATAAAAAGGATAGTAGAGGGAACTTTTCCACCATGAGTCGTGCATTGTATATGAGCCTTGATAGCTTTAATATCTGCTTGAGTATCTTTAAATCTCGACTCTACCATGTTTGTCAGCATTTTTACATGTGTTTCATGCTGCTGATCAGCCATCTGCTTTTGGTGTTCAAGTAAGGGTTGAAAGATATTCCAGAGCTCATTTGCAGCAAATGCTTGTGGTGGAGCAGGTGCTTGAGGTGGAACAGCAGTGGCCTGTTCTTTTTGAGCTTTTAAAATCTCTTGCACCATATCTTTTATTTCAGCAACTGAATCTTCAAGTTTTTCAACTCTGCCCGTCAATTCCTGATATTTTGAATCATCACCTACTTTAGTAGGATCATCTGAATCCCCACCAGCAGTGGTTGTATCAATGTGTGACTTAGGAACTGAGTCCCAAAAATCACTCATTGATGCCCCTTGTTCTTGGTATTGGGGACTTCTTTCTTCAGCACTTGATAGTCCTTTTATGGTACCAGTGGTTAAAACCAACTCACTGGTGGTTATCGAAGGTGGTATAGAAGAAATTGCCTTCAAGGGAGTCTTAGTAATGAAACAACTGTCCAACTGAAGATCTGTTGATCCATCAGTTGTAGTTGCTGCTCCACTTGAACTACCACCGAGAGTTACTTGTAACTCAGGGGGTGTAACCTCCTCAGTTGTTGCTGGGAAAGCAGAGGTATAAACATCAGACCCAGTCACTTGTGGGAGTATACTCTCAGTGACAGGTGATAGAGAGGAACTGGTTTGTGTCTGAGCAATAACAACTGCATGCAACAAGGGTAACATGGATTGTGGTAATATTATTGGTGAGGGTATGGGAGTTGAAAGAGACATGTCCTTGGGATCAGGACTGAGGAAGATGGATCCGATTGAATCCAGAGCTTCATATTGTGGGGTCCCTGTGATTACAACCTGATCCTTTTGTGATGATGCAGGAGGAGTTTTAGGTAATGGTTGAGATCTTTCTTCCAACTGTTGTGAGGAAGTAGCAGCAGTGGTTTGTGGTGACATTTGTTTTGTCACAGGCAGTTGCTCTGGGATCTCATCTTCCATAGTTGCCTTTGTTTTGGGTTTGGTGGGTTTTCTGGATGTTTTCCTTTTGGTCTTTTTGGTAATGTCAGGTGTGGGTTTCAAAGCAGTGGTAGTGCTGCTCTGATCACCTGGAGCAGTGGGCTCAGCATCAGATGTCTGAGGAGCAGTGGCAACTGCTAAATTCTGCTCGGACACCTCTGCTTTTGTTTTTATTGGTGCCAACATTCTAGTGAATGTTTCAGGTGTTAAACTTTTTATTTTAAAATAACCACCTTGTTTTGGCACATTTTCATTTTCTTTTTCAAATTTTTGTTGAAAATAGTAGCTTAGAAATCTTGGAAAGAGTAAAAATGCTTTGCTATCAACATTCTTTACCAAGTCATTGAAAATTTCCTGGGAATAATTGTAATCTTTATTATTTAAAATGGCATAGCCCAGGCATTGAATCTTCAATGGTATTTCGTTAAAAGCTGTTGTTTTATTTGAAACACACGACAAAAGTGTGTGGAATAAAAATCTGGGTTCAGACGGAAAATAACCTTTTTGTAAGGTATCTACCTTTGATTGTTCTGCATATCCCCTTTTCAGAAAATCAACTTTTAACTCGTTTTTATCAAAAGAAGTTTTACCTTTCTGATCATCGAGTTTGAAGACTTCTGAGATTGATTGTGGAGTGATTTGAATTGCTTTACCCTGTATCGAGGAGTTAATGGCTACTACTTTTCCGTCTTGTTTTTCAAGTGTAGTATTTTTCCAGAACTCTCTCCGAGTTTGCAAGTAGATGGGAGCGTCTACTGTCAACAAAGTTTTGTACATTGATGCAGATAGTGTGTCGATGACGGAATCAAAGGTGCGGTTGTTTGAGGGTTTTGTGAGGAGACCCAAGTAGTTGTGCGGTGATTTGTATGGGATTTCAATGGTTTCTTCGGCCGTTTGAACGACCTCTTTTGAAGACGATGGTGATTTTGGCTTAGATTTAGATTTTGATTTTGACTTCGTCATTTTGATGAAGAAGAATCGGAGAGTGATTTGGGAAGAAAGGTTAGAAACTGCTTTGAGAAGAGAACTTTGGAATTCAATTCGACAATGTAAAACCCTGTTTGGGGGTTTTGATCAGGGTTTTATTTAGGGAAAAAGTGTTCGCTGATGTGGCAGCGGTTATTATGATCTGAAGGCTAAAAACTGACCACGTGTCAACCTCTGATGATATGGATGAAGAATGGAGGACAGTTGTTTTAAGAACCACTGATGTATCAAGCATCAGTAGTTACAACGGTAATAATGTGATGACACTGGAAGATTTTTACTATCAGTGGATAGCATATCAGTGGATAAGACACTGATTTTGAGCATCAGTGCTTGCCAAGCAAAATGAGGATCAGTGGTTGACTTTCAGCAGTGGATAGTAATTAGGAAACAGACGTTTGAGCAAAACAGTGGTTAGGGTTAAAATAAGGGCAATGGTTTGAAAGTTCATATTCAGCAACTTTTTGCAGAGATTTTCATTCAAGGTTTTGCCACATGTCAAATTTTCTATTGAAATTCTTACGAATTACTGACAGTGGTTTTGTACCCCGGATGATGAGAACTTTTTATTAAGGCAACTCATTTTCGTTTAAAATCTAAATTAAAACATGAGTGCCCCAGTAGTTTAGACGCTGTTTAGCAATCAACCTTTGATTAGTGTTTAAAACAACCTTGAGTATGACATGACCTTGACATATGTACCATTTCCTTTTGATCCATTTAAGAGGACAATAATACCAATAAAAATAAGGTACTATTTCCTGACAGGAACAGAGACAATTGCCAATAAAAACAAGCAAAAGTTCAAAATACATTATTCTTAAAAAATGAACAATATATCCTGGTTATTCGAGAAAATCCTTTATATAAAAAATTAAAGGATTTTCTGAGAACAACATCAGAAAGGATCTGGTAAATTTTCAATAAAATACGTAATCATATCATTCTCAAGTTTATGAAAATGGTCAGTGGTTTGACAGCAGTGGTAGGAAATTTTGAATGCATTTTGACCACTGTTTGGTACCATTTTCTTGTTTGGTTAATTGCAAACATGAGAACACATGGACACATGAGTTTTAAAGATCCTGTTATAGATCTTGTTACCATGTGATGATTTTTGAACGTTTGTCTAGTCCTCTTTAAAGTTCGTTCTCCGGAATTTTCATTTTTACCTAAACCTTTTCGTGAACAGATGAATGCTCACAGTTGCTTAATGACCCTTATTACCCTAAACTCTGACTCTTCAGTGTTTTATGTTTATACTCTTTTCTTCTGACTTCAGAAGTTTTGAGATGAACACACTTCTGAGTTTTTGTGAATTTCTTCTTCCCTTTTTACCATTCCCATTTATAAGTAATGAATTACTTACTGGGAGGTCTTTAAGGGAAAAGCCTTAATCCAATATCATTTTGTCGTAATGTTTTGAGAGAATTGGTCATTTCTGCACATGCTTATGCCAACCTTCTCATTACCTATGATCTGGACATCTTTGACTCCTGATTTTCTTAATGTATTTTTAACAAAGTTGATTTGTTCCTTTTGAGGAACTCAACCTGTTTTTCAACACATAAGATCAATTGACTAAAGTTTTAAATTCCCTCTTTCATGTTTACCAAAACACTAATGTTTTAAGAACATAGGTTTTGTTCATCTGAGGTTCATACTTTAGTATAAAATATGAGGAAACAGCACAAAATTCACAACAATAGTTGAAATCAATTTTGAAAATAAGAGATAATCCCATAGTTTTAATAGATATGTTTTCAGATCTAGAAACCATGAGTGTCTTGTGCATGAAATCACTTGTTGTGTGAGATTTGTGTGTCATATGACATCTTGGTTGATTTACAGAGTTTTTGAATAACCATTTTGATCATGGTTTACTCGTTACTCTGTTTTTCAACTAAATACAACCAACCTTAGTATCAATGAATTTTGAGCCGAACTGTTATGTCAAATTGATTGTTAGATCGAATTTGACTGTCCTTGCTCTGATACCAATTGTTAGGATCAGAGGCTCTCATGATTGTGTTTGTTTGTATGATTTGAATAATTAATGAATATGAAACAATGTAAAGTGCAGCGGAAATGAATAACAAACTTTGTAAACACAATCAAAGGAGAAAATAGTTTTGAGAAAGCATATGCAATTCATTTAGTCAAAAGATTTACAATAAGAATCAAATGATTACAGATATGCTTACATACTAAGCTCCCCCTCAGCCAGATGCCCCAAGGTTGGATTGCACAAGATGAAAGGATTGAATTGAGGAGAAGAACTCTCTCAAAACGAATCAAATGTAACAGTACAGAGTACTGCTCCATTTATAGACAAAACCAAACCACTGAGGCATCTCAGCTGACGTCACCATGAAAGCGACGTCTAACAGCCTAACAACCTGTATCTACTGTTCTTATACAAACACTGCTAAACCTAACAACTGACAATACATAAGACAGATGATATACTGAACTACTGCTCTCTCTATTCATCAATGCTTTCATCAAGGTTGATCAGTCCTTGACTGGGCAGTGCTTTGTCATCAGTAGTTTATACCAGCAGTGCTTAGTTTCCAGCAGTCTTCTAGGCTTCATCAGTAGTTATGTAGAGCAGCAGTTGTATCCGGGCAGTGGATATAAGACCATCAGCTGTTGTAATCACTTTCAAGGGAGAAGACTTAGTGTAAGCAGCTGCTTATTGTGAATCCACTGTTGTGACCAGGTTTTGGCTTTACATTATCTGTTCCTCTGGTAGGGTTCAATCCCAACACATACTTTGTTAATCAGATCCAGGGTTTCTTCTTATTCTTGTTTCTGGTCAGAAGCAAGAGTTGTTGTTTTCTGGTGATCTTTGGAGTCCTGGTAGTCCGGTGTGCTCTGTCGGTTCAAGATCTTGGAGGTTTTGGTGTCTTGAAGTTTGTGCCAATCTTGGAGTTTGAAACCCTAATTTCTAGGGTTTGGTATACGTCGGCGAGATTCTCGTTGGTCTCTGTTATTAGGGCAAACCAACAGATTCTCCGTTTATTTGTCTTCTCATCAGTCTTTTGTAACCCTAAGTGAAGGTTACAGAGGCTGATTGCTGGAGGGAGTTAAACGCTTTGGTGAGATTGTTCCATATTTCAATTATTTTTTCTTTGTTTCTTCATTCACTTATGTCTTATGTCTAGGCATATTGTTGTCGGGTTTAGACAGACCGGTTTAAGTCGGGATACAGAGAGGGTTCACTATGTTGCATTTGTGTTTGTCTTGTCTTTGTGTCAATAGCTTCCTGGATATTGTCTGCGGAGGCACCTTTGAGTGACAACCTCTGATCGGGCCGCTATCCTGGTTTCGCTAGTTATTTTGTGTCTGTTCTGGTTCTCTTTAGTTTGTGGCTATATTCTGTGGTTCTTGTTGACTGCTTGTGCTTCTTTGGAATAACATGTTTAGTTTTTCATCATGACTGATAAAGGTGAATCTACTGTTACTTTGATTAGTAAGTTGGATGCTAGTGATCCTCTGTATTTACATGCTAGTGATTCTAGTAGTCTTACTATTGTGAATGTTAAACTGAAAGGAACTGAGAACTATGTGGTTTGGTCAAATGCTATGAAACTTGCTCTAATGGCTAAAAATAAGGGGCTGTTTGGTAGCCTCTGAATGGTCATTAAGAGGCTACCTCTTAATGGAACCATTAAGAATTTTACCAATGCGAAGGTAGAAGAATGTGACATGTGATGATTTACCATTCAGAGGTTACCTCTTAACCATTCAGACTTGAGGTTACCTCTTATTCATTCAGATGTTTTAAACCATTAAGAGGTAGCATCTGAATGGTCATTAAGAGGCTACCAAACAGCCCCTAAGCTAGGTTTTATTGATGGCACTTGTAACAAATCCACTACTAATGATGTTTTAGCAAGTCAATGGGATAGATGTAACTCAGTGGTTTTAACATGGATTCTTAATTTTGTTTCTGATGAGTTATATGTTGGTCAAGTTTATTCTAGGCTTGCTAGTGAAGTTTGGAGTAATTTAAAAGATACTTATAACAAGTGTCACACCCCAACCGATGGCGGAAACATCGGAGTGAGACGAAAACGAGATTCCTCGAGACTTCATAACACTATTTGCGACAATAATTAATCAAACCAAATTTCATTTCATTGAATAATTGTCAAGTACAACATGGGAATCAGAAAATACAACAAGTTTAAGAAACAATACAACAAAATACATGGATCAAATACAACAACAAGATCTAGAATTTCTAAGTGTGTTTCTAGCCATTCCTACTAGATTTCATCATCGTCCTCATATTCTTGCAACACATTTCAAAGTACAGTTCAATACAAAAAGTATTGGCGAGTATACAAGTTTGAATAATAGCGTATGTATAAAAATGTTTTAAACAATCAACATGGCAAAATTTGTTATCTAAAATTAACAAACTACTGGCATTCAACTATAAATGTCAACCCAAAGATTACCGCTAGCCTTAGTTAAGTCCGTCTTACCTTCCTAGCCTTAGTGCGAGAAAATCCCACTATTTTATTTACATTAATTCTATAGATTTACCAAAACTCCCATTTCCAGAAAAACTTGTCAACAATTCTTCCATCACTAATTCCACATTTTAACCCCATTTACTACCCATCTCTTTGCAATAATCTAATATCAATAAAGAAAAAGAAGTAACAACATAAGTCAAGAGCATGAGTTCCCATAATAATTAATTGAGTTAACTGTTATTTTCGTCTCTGTGGTTTGGTGGAAAATGTCACTTCAGTCCAAAAAAAAATTTTGTGTCAGTTCCGTCCTCAACATTTTTGAAACGTGCCACTTCAGTCCAAAAAGATAACGTCTTGCGCCAGTTCCCTCCGGCGCGTTATCTTTTTGGACTGAAATGATACGTTTCAAAAATGTTGAGGACGGAACTGGCGCAAATTTTTCTTTTGACTGAAGTGAAATTTTCCACCAAACTATAGGGACGAAAATGACAGTCAACTCTAATTAATCACAAGTAGAGGTGTCTATAAACGGGCTTAGGCCCAAGATGGGTCTTAAGAAAAACACAAAAAAGAATGGCCCATTTAAGCCTGAAGCCTAACAAAAGCCTGGTCCTTACTTCTTAAGGCTCAAAGGCCAAAGCCAGAAAGCCTCCAACTTTTTACTCCTTGAGGCTCAAAGGGCTACTTTTTATATTTTACACAAATGTTATCCATTTTATTTTCTTTTAAAGTTTTAGCGAATTAAATGACTTAGACTTGAATATGTGATTTTTGAATAATAGAAAAAAAAAAAAAAACGAAACAGCGGATTCAAGACGGAACATGTTCGAGTTAGTTCAAGTTTCAAGCAAAATAATCAAAATTTGGTTTGGGGCAAAACAAGTTCTAACCAAAATAAACTCTAGAGTAAGTGAGGCATTTTAAAAAAAAAAGTATGAAATGCTATATTTTTATTTTTTATGGCTGCTAGTAGTGAAGGGTTGAGATGACTAGTGTGGTGGTGGTGGTGGTGGTGGTGACAGTAGTGTCGCAGACAATGATGATGTTGGTGGCAGTGGTTGTGTCGGTGACAACGATTTGATGGCGATAACAAACATTGATCATTGGCGGTGCTAACCTATTTGGACTCGTTTTAAATTAACTCGTTTTAGATCGGGACAATATCAAATTCATTTTATCAAAAGGAACACATAGATTCTAAACTAGATCGGGATAATATCATATTCATTACAACAATACTTTATGCTACGAATTTTCTTAATAATGTGAACGAATCGACGATGGAGGAACATTGTAATCATTGGACATATGTGTCTCACGTCTATATTGCGAAGAAGTTGTCCAAGTTAGGGAAGCGACTCACAATTATTTGCTTCATTTGAGTTAAGGATCCTATGAGTTTGGTAAGAAACATTTGGAAATCACCATTTGTACTGATTTTGCTAGAGTTGTTAAACAAGATTCCAAATTGTCACTTTGTGTGAGAGTTAACACAAATGGATGAAATGACTGATTATTCTAAAGGGACAAAATCCATATTTAATAACATTATTATTAGCATGACTATTTGACAATTAGGTCGCAATATATAGTTACTTATTATCTTCTTACCAACACCTTCTAGAAAAAGGTGGTGATATATACGTCACTTTTTCCACTGTTATTTTATAGACTACTTTTCCTTATTTGGGTATGGCCGGTTATTCTAACGGAATGGGCTGTTTGTTTACTTCTTAATGAGTATCTTAATGTTTCAGACGTCTTACTGGTTAAGCAATTAATGGTTCAGACTGTTTGTTTCGTGAGCAGATGTCTGAATGGTTCAGACATTTGCCTCTGAATGGTTAAGATTTATACAGAGTCTGAATGGTTAACACCTCTAATCTGAATTGGTCAGACATTCGCTTCTAAAGTGTTAAGCATTATACTGACTCTTAATAGTTCAGACCTCTTACTGGTTCAACACTTAATGGTTCAAACCTCTTTCTGGTTCAACACTTAAGTATTCAAAAGTTGTCAAACAACCCTAAGGATGTATTGTAAAAACAGAAGTTTGTATTGAAGATTTGTTATAAAGTCTTATGAGCATAGTATAAATACATAAGTACATATTATTAAAATGCAAAAATGTATGGCTATTAAATATTAAATTACCAGTTAAATTTACACATAAATTTCAAATAGTATCAGTCTATCATGATAGTAAAACCGTCGTTACAAACCATAAACATTTGCCTATGGCATTAGAGGGTGGGGGTGGTCACTAGTGATCGAATTCCATCACTCAAAATATCCAATCATGTTCCGCCATGTCAGCAACCATTTTTCCATCATTCACAACCTTTTTTAGTGGCGGTGGTCATCACTCACCACCATACCCAACAATTTTCCCCAACCAACAATTACCCTCACAAAAAAAAACCATCACGCCGTGAAGAAAATAACGGAATCGGGTTTACGTTATTGTATCACGCGTTGAACAAAGAGTGGCGGTGGCATAATTCATTGTATAACGCGTTATGGACTTTTATCACGGGAAAATAACGATGCGCCCCCACTCCTCTTATAGCTTATTGGTATTTTAGGAGTGGGATAAAGCTTAGGACTATTAGGTCTTGGGTTCGATTCTCATAAGGGGGGTTTTCCCAGATTTATTAGGTTTTCTCCTGAATTGGTGTATATGCATTATTACCAAGGGGGATGGATATGATCAGATGGTTCTACTGGTGGCACGATGATACTCTAGTAGTCCGTCAGTAATCTAAATTTACCATTAAAAAAAACCATAAACATTATAAACTGGTTGAACAACCGGTTTCCTTCATTTAAAACGGTTCAATCAGTATAAAAAATGTATGCATCAATGATAACAGTTATATATATCCTTCAGCCAATCAAAATCATAACTCTATACTATTTTTGTGCTTTTAGACCATTTGTAGTGGAAGACAAAAATAATACCACCTATCCTTGGGTGTTTTGCGTCATATGGCAGTCTAGTCAACAATGGGGCATTATGTTAAAAAGGTGTAGCGGGGCTTAAAATCTTGTGAGGCATTATATTCTAATTAAATTAAATAAAAAATAAAAACCATAAAAAATGCTATTGGCCAAAGATTGGGAAGGTGTGCATCATTGGCCAGAAAAATTGAAGGAAGGCGTGGAAAAAAGAACTCTTGGGACAAAAATTTAAAAAAAAAATCGCCCAAGGGGGCGGGTAAGGGGAGTGGTGGGAGTTTTTTCGGGGGAAAACGCCAAAAAACACTCCACTACAGGTGGTGTTATGGAATGAGTAATGGATCCAGAATATCATATTTGTAGTTGGAGCCTGAAGGTTTTATGACACTCATATAAGTATCACATTATCCTTATCTTATGAGGTGTCCCAAGAACCAACCCTTTATAGACTTCCCCATGAACCTTTCATTTCCTTCTATCCTCCCAATCTCATAAAACCAGCAAATAGAACCCAAAGACTGATTGTGGCGATGGACACGAACTCGCTCTCACATACATACACGAGCCGCATTTCCCCTTACCTCTTTCACAATTGCGTCAATGGGGTTTATAAACCCATTGAAGATGATGTTATAACAAAATGTGAATTTCCCAATGTATTTAAATGATTTTGTAGCTATAAATCTTTCAAGATCTGTTGATGCAACAAATAACAGACCAACGGTGGTAGCTTGGCTGGTTAGGCAAAAGGGTTGAAGGGTTCAACTTTGCCTAACGTAGGTCGTAGGGTCCCCCCACGTTTGCAAGACGTGGAAGGAGGTTCACTAGTTTATTTTTGTTGTTTGCCAAAGATCCTCCTCTGAAGTGTGTTCAGATTCGGATGAATGAGCAAAAGGAATGTGTGTGTTGAATATGAGAGAAAGTATCTTGCATGAAGCAAGTACTTGTGATGTATGACCAGAGATCTTAGGAAATCAGGGCTGGCCAGGAATGTCCTCTTAGTAAATGAAGTGACTAATTTATAGGAGAAGACATCACTCAAAGAGGAATGCATTTGACTAGTGACCATGCTTGCAGTGGGGGTTTTCCCTGTTTTGGGGGTTGAAGGCTTTGACCTGCGGGTAAAGGAGTGTGTTCTGTGGATCCGAGTTGCTTTTGCGGCTGGTGGGTTGGTGAAGCAATCCAGAGATGTGACTACTTACTGTTTCCGTATTGCTTTTCCCCATCTTCCAGCTTTTTAACCTTCGAACCATTTAACCTTTCGAGCGTTTATGTATTTAAGTCATTTTTATTTGATCTTGGGCTACCCCCGTCATCAGCCCCCCAAGTCAGAGGTTTTTGGGGAATGAGCTCAAAGACTTCTAACTTTCATACATGCATTTATTGCTTAAAGGTTTCAAGGGTTCAGGGCTTGAAGGGTTAGAGTCATTTAATTTTTTGAATTTTAAATAACTGACAACTGATTTGATTGATGTGTGGCAGTTCATAGGGCGGCGGTTTTGCAGAAAGTAACTGTTTGCAATTATCACCACTATTTCGAGTTTTATTTTCTTTTTATATTTGGAGACATCATTCAATTTCATTATCCTTTAAAGTTTTCCTCTGCAATTCCTTTCCTCTTCTTCAAGGTTAGTTTTCCTTACATTCTTCATACTTTCTTTGTAACATGGGTGCCCGTAAAGATTTGGCAAAATCCTTTTCCCGATTAACCCAAGAAGAGGTAGATTTATTTTGTGTGGAATATGGTATTGATAAAATGTTTAATCCGACCGCTCCTGCTTGTGATGTTCCTATTGACAAACCGACCCCTGGTTCGATTGCTCTTTATTGTCGTCATTTTGAGTTTTCGAACCTCCGTTATCCCTTTTCCCTCTTTGTTTTGAATCTGTTGGAATATTATCGAGTCTCCTTTCGGCAAATTCAACCGAAGGGCATGGCTAGGGTTTTGCACTTTGAGGTTTTGTGCCGTGCCCTTGGATATGATCCCTCATTGTTGCTTTTTCGCCGGTTTTTTCGTTTGGCCAAAAATGGTGATTGGTTCACCTTTGAAACATCCAAGGTTGATACTTGTCTTATTTCGTCTATGGTTACAACACTTGGTACTTGGGAGGATCGCTTTTTCTGGGTTTCTGATTCTATCGTCCCATTCAAAATGGTGTGGAGGCACCCGGATGCCGTTCTCAATGAACCGGAGCCCTCTGAATCTGAGTTGAATGATGCTTTTCTCAAAGCCATCCGGGAGTGCCCTTCAAGGGTTCGTCCCTTCCCTAAAAATTTGCTAGTTTTATTAGGGGTTAGTAAATTGTGGGAAAATGCCGATCGGGATCCGGTTCTAGAGAGGAGTGGCACGGGTATGCATTTTCCTTTTTTGCCCTCTTTGCATTTTTCTTTATTTATGCCTCATGTGTTTTTGTTTTTTGTTATTTGTAGTCATGTCTGCCCTGGATTTTATCAAGAGTGACGACACTTCAGATGTTGCGTTTGAGGATGTCCCATCTGTTCCTGATGAAAACGTTGTAGTTAGGACTGCAGAGCAAAGGTTCGAGGGTTCGGGTTATGTTAGTACTTCCAATGTTAAAGGTTTTTCCAAGTCTCATGCTCCCAAGGCTTCAACCCGTCGATCTACCCGCCGTTTGTTGAAGGCTGCTCCTCAATCCACTTCTACTGAACCAGTGGAGTTGAGTGATAATATTGAAGCTTCTGAAGATCAAGGTGTTGAAGCGGGTGCTGAAAAGGAGAAGAAACTGGTTATTCATGGTAAGAAGGCTTCAGCCAAGAAGGTTATTGCTACCCCCATTCAGGGTTCTTCAAGCAGGGATGTTGAAGGGTTGGATCCGGACGAAGTTTATGTGCCTGGTTGGTCGGTGAAAATTGATGACAGTTTAAAGGATGCTGCTGTTTGTGAAGATGCTCTGAGTCACATTGCTCCTCCTTCAGTTCACAACACCATTGCTGAGATGGATGATGACTTGATGTTATCCCGCATGATTTTGAGTACCTGTAACCTTGTTGCCATGCTTCCTCAGGGGATTGCTCGTTTTCGTAAGAGGATGCAAGAATATGAAGAATTCTCTAAAAAGAAAGATAAGATGAAATCTTCAATGGCTGGGATGAAGAAGGAGATAGCTGGGTTTGCTGAGAAAGAAGAAGCGTGGGACAAGAAGGTTAGTGAACTGACTAGGAGGCATGACATTGAAATGAGTGATTTGAAGAAGAGCTTTGAGGCCGATCGGTTGAAGCTTAAAGCTGATAGGGAAGCTTTATTTGTTCAACAAAGGGCTTTTGATGCAGAGAAGGAAGGGTTAAAGGCTGCGGTTGCTCAGACCACCGATGATAACCAATGGTTGATTGAGCAAGGCTTTCAACAGGTTGTCACCTACCTTCTCCACTCCAAGGAGTTCAATTCTGCCCTTGGTGAAGTTTACACTAAATTGCTCAACCTGGGGAAACATCAGGGCCTCATCGCTGGTTATAAGCTTCATGAATCCGGCCATCCTTTGGAGAAGTCTCCCGAGGCTTCCGATATTTTCAAGGGCTCCGTTGAACAGATGGAGAGGCTGACCTATCCTTATATCCATCAAGTTTCTGCTTGTTTTGGTAAGCCTCTTACTGTGTTGCAGGACTTGAAACCGGAGGGCCTTAATGAAAAAGTCTGTGCTGAAGTCCTGGGTTCTCTTTCAAGGAAGAGATCCTACTCGGGAGATAGTGATGACACCCTTTCTGGTGGACCGGATGCTTCGAAGGATGCAAGCTTGGAGGCTTCAGCAGTAGGTGGTGATGGTGGTGTAAAAGCTAAGAAGTCCAAGAAAGCAAAGAAGGTCAAGGGTGAAGGTTCCGGGGTTTCCAAGCCTTCTGCTGATGTTTAACGGATATTCGTAGCTTTCTTAGCACTCAAAAACAATTTGTGGTTTGTAATGTTAACTTTAAACAATATTAGGTTTTGCAGGAACCCCTAAGGTTCTTGTTATGTGGTTGTGCCGTTAGGCCTGTATGGCCGTTTGAACAATATCTAAGCTTGCAAGTCACTAGGACTTGTTTTAACTTGTGTTCGAATAGTTGAAAGTCTTTCGGGGCTTTCTTTGTTATGATATTATGTCTAACTATTTTCTTTGTGTTGTGTTTTTATACTTGTGCCTATTTCATTAAGGCAGCTTGGTTGGCTTCAAGCTTTTAATTTTTTTGGCTATCCGTAGGTAGGTTGAAGCCTTTAAGGTTTTGAATTGTCACATATATGTGGCTTGAAGCCTTGAAGGGTTTGAGTTGTCACATATGCGGCTTGAAGCCTTGAAGGTTTTAAGTTTTGTAACTTGACTTGGTTTGTATTTTAAGTTTTTATAACTCTTTGCTCAAGTTGTTGTACTACTCTTCGAGTTATATCTTTTTCTTGTAACTTTGTCTTTGTCGAGTTTGTGTTGTCTTTATGTGTTTTATACCTTAAAGGGTTCAGTGCTGCAGTCACTTAGCCTTGGTATTTTTAACAAGAAGACATAGCACCTATCCTATTTATTTTCTTGTTTTTCTTTGATTTCGTAAGCCTGTTTGTTGATTATTCTTCTAAGGCTTAAGGAACGTTTGGTGTAGGCTGTTCAAACCCGTCTATGAGACAATTTTGTTTTTAATAATAAGCCTCATGGAGTAGTATTGATTTAGGAACTCACCCCTTATATAGGTTCATTCAACCCTTGAACCTATTGAGCGATGTGGCCTGGGAACTCATCCCCTTACATGGCCCTTGCCATGGAGTTTTGTGCTAGGTTCTCAACCTGATCTTAGGATAGAAAGACAAGTTTGATAAAACAACTTCATTCATTCAATAGATACTTGTTCTTACAAAAGGTGTTCGTAGTGTCATTTTCGAAATACAACTTGTAGAATACAAACCAATCTTTCCTATTTAGACATGGAACCTTTTCAAGGTCTTTCCATTCCAATGCCTTGGAAGCCTTTTACCCTCTGAGTCTGCTAGCTTGTAAGATCCACCCTTATGTGCTTCAAGGATGGTATATGGGCCTTCCCATTTTGGGCCAAGCTTTCCTTTATTCTCTTTCTTGCTAGCTTCATTGTTTCTAAGTACCAGATCTCCTGGCTTGAAGCGTTCCTTCTTGACTCTCTTGTTGTAGTAGGCTTCCATTCGTTGCTTGTACTTGGCTTCTTGGATTGCAGCTTGGTCTCGTGCTTCCTCTAGGAGTTGTAAGTTCAACATAGTCTCTCTTTGGTTTGTTTCGGGATCCATGTTGACAATTCGTTGTGTTACAACTCCTATTTCAGCAGGGATCACGACTTCGGACCCGAATACCAAGCTATAGGGTGTTCTTTTATGGCTTGTTTTTTCAGTTGTTCTTATGGCCCATAGAACACTAGGCAATTCTTCAAGCTAGTTGCTTTCGTACCTCCCCAATCTTGTTTTGATACCTTCCACTATGCTTCGATTTGTCCTTTCAACCTGTCCGTTTGATTGCGGGTAAGCCACTGAGCTGAAAACCTGGTTAATTCTGTATTCTATGCACCAAACACTGAAAGGCTTTTCAGCAAATTGCTTTCCATTTTCGGTGACAAGTACCCCCGGCAATCCATAATGGCAAATAATGTTTTCCCAAACAAAGTCAATGACCTGTTTGCCTGTGATCTTCGCGAGTGGTTTAACCTCAGGCCACTTGGTGAAATAGTCTATTGCTACCAACAAGAACTTCACCCCACCTTTGCTTGGGGGAAACGGACCGACAATGTCCATTCCCCATTTATAGAATGGCCATGCTGAGGTTATTGGAACCAAATCATGCTTGGGACTTTTTGGGATTGGTGCATGAATTTGGCAGGCATCACATTTCTTTAATTGCTCCATGGTGTCCCGGTGCATTGGGGGCCAAAAATACCCAAGGTTCATGAGTTTTGCAACCACCGACCTAGCTCCAAAATGAGCTCCGCATATACCTTCGTGAATTTCTTTGATCAAATACTGACTTTGCTCAGGACCCACACATCTTAGCAAGGGAGCAAGATAACCCTTTTTGTAAAGGGTTTCACCTTGTAGTACATACTGCCTTGCCTTAATCTTAACCCTTTCAGCCTCTATTTGATCACTTGGCAATTCACCATTTTTAAGGAATTTCTTGATTGGAGTCATCCAATTTGGATCATCCTCGGTGACTACGTCTTGAACTTCTAACTCATCGATTGATGGAGTCTTTAACACTTCTACCAACACTTTCTTAGTAAGGTGGGCAAAAGTGAGAGATGCAAGCTTACTCAAAGCATCCGCTTTTTTGTTTTGAGATCTGGGAATTTGTTTGACGTTGCATGTTTGGATGGTATTCATCAGCTCCTTGGATTTTTTTTGTATTTTTTCATGTTGGGCTCCTTTGCAACGTAGCTATCATTCACTTGGCTCGAGATCAGCAACGAATCTGTGAACACTTTAAGCTTTTGGACCTTCATTTCTTTAGCCAATCTTAAGCCGGCGATCAGTGCCTCGTATTCAGCCTCGTTGTTGGTGGTCTGAAAATCAAAACGGAGAGCATACGTGAATTCCAACCCTTATGGGTTGATCAAAATGAGCCAAGCCCCTGACCCTTCAACGCTTGAAGCCCCATCGGTGAAAAGCTTCCAGGCTTCAAGGTCTGAGGGTTCAGTGGTGGCGGTGTTCACTTCAGTGACTGTTTGCTTTGGGACTTCTACAATGAAATCAGCCAAGACTTGGGCTTTGATAGCTTTTCTTGGAACGTAGGTGATGTTATGCTCACCTAGTTCCACTGCCCATTTGGCTAATCATCCCGAGTTTTCTGGTTTTTCAAGCACACTCTTAATAGGCTGGTCAGTGACCACCTGTATAGGGTGTGCTTGAAAATACCTTCGAAGCCTTCTAGCTGTTTGGACTAGGGCTAGGGCAAGTTTTTCAAGAGGAGGATATTTGGTTTCAGCCAATTTCAAGGTTTTGCTGAAGAAATAAACGGGTACCTGAACCTTGTCTCGCTCAATGGTGAGGACCGCGCTTATGGCCTCTTCAGCAACTGAAAAGTACACCGAGATCAGCTCTCCCGTTTCTGGAGCTGCTATGTTGGGTAAGGAAAGGAGATGTTGTTTCATCTGGTTGAAGGCTTCTTCAGCCTCCTCAGTCCATTTGAAGTCCTTCTTATCAGAGCAGCTCTTGAGCGTTTTGTAAAAGGGTAAAGACCTATCGTCAACTTGGAGGTAAAACGCTTCAAGGCTGCAAGCTTCCCATTTAAGCTCTCAACCTCCTTCTTGCTTCTTGGTGGTTTGGTTTCCAGAACAGCTTTCACCTTATTCGGATTAACTTTAATGCTTTGCTTTCCCACAATGTGCCCAAGGAATTTACCTTCCTCAAACCCAAAAGAGCATTTCTCTGGGTTGAGTTTCATATTGACCTTCCTTAGGTTCTTGAAGGTTTCTTGGATGTCATCGAGCATTTGATACTCCGTCTTGCTTTTTATCACCAAGTCGTCGACAAATGCCTCCATGTTTTTACCGATTTGACTTGCAAAGACCTTGTCTACTAGGCGTTGATAGGTTGCTCCAGCGTTTTTGAGGCCAAAAGGCATCTTTTGGTAACATAATATCCCTTTGTCCGTATGAAAGGCTTTCTTTTCTTCATCCTCTTCCTTCATGAGGATTTGATGGTAACCTTTGTAGGCATCGAGAAAGCATTTGAACGGGTATCCAGTAAGGGAGTCTACCTTGAGATCAATTTCTGGTAATGGGTAGCAATCTTTAGGACAAGCCTTGTTAAGATCCTTGAAATCTATGCACATTCTCCACGAATTGTCTGGCTTTCGGACCATCATCGGGTTTGCAACCCAGGATTGGTACTTGACCTCGCGGAGAATGCCGGCTGACACAAGCTTTTCAACCTCTTGGCATGCAGCCAAGCTTCTTTCAGGTGCTAGACTTCGTTTCTTCTGGACGACGGGCTTGACGTTGGGTGGTATCTTCAATTCGTGTTCAGCGATGCTCCGAGGGATGCCTGTCATATCTTCCGGGCACCAAGCAAAAACATCACTGTAATGTGTTAATAGTTTTTCAAGATACGAGAGAGTCTCTTGTGAAAGGCTTGGATTGACCCTTATCTTCTGCTCAAGATACTTGGGATTTATCGTTAGCCTTTGTTTGTCTTCTTCGCTTTTAGAACTTTCTCTTTCAATCATGTAGGCCTCTTGGGAAGGTTGAAGGGTTGCAATTCCCCTCTCGGTGGGAAACTTGACAGTGCCATGGCCAACAGATACAGCCATGTAAAATGCACACTGTCCCGGCCTCCCATTGATCACGTCATAGTTTGAAGGTATGTTGATAACCACAAAGGTGAGTGGTTGGACTCTCTCCTTCTGACCTTCGCTGAAACGAACATCAAGTGTCAGTTGCCCTAAAGGCTTGAGGGGTATGTCGGCAATACCTTTTATGGAGGTTCCGGAGGGTTGAAGCCTTGAACGTTCTTCAATACTTAGTCGGTTGAAGAACTTTTCAAACATGATTTCGGTAGCAGCACCAGTGTCTATGTATGCTCTACTTGTTTGCAATGTTCCCACAGTAGCCTCAACCACAGGAAGGTTTGAAAGAGGGTCTTTTTCAGTTGGGGGGAAACAAACACACTGAACCGCTGTCTTTTGTTTGGAACCCTTCCATCGAAATCTACCATATTGACTTCCTTGCCTTTTCCTTCAGCCATTTTGTCCCTTACTCCCTTGACCAAGTGAGCAAGTTCCCCGGACTTGACGTCTTCTTCGATTCTCTTTTTGAGTTGGAAGCAATTATTGGTATGGTGTCCCTTTTCTTCATGAAATTCACAATATTGTGTGGAGTTTTCATTCTTCCGGCTTTTGGGGAGAGGCCTAGGAGGCCGAAAGTTTTGCTTGACTTCTTCTGTTGCGAGGATTTCTTGAGGAGTCTTTGTGAGGGGTGTGAAACTTATTCCTTTCTCCCTGGTGGAAGGGTTTCGACCTTCAAGCCTTCGATGGTCTGAACCCTTTTGACGTCTGTCATAGGAGTTGAAGTTCCCCCTTTTTCTGGCTGGGCTGCTGTTTCGCCAACTGGATCCTCTTTTCCTTTGCTCTTTAATATCTACTGCCTCCTCTCCCCGGATATGAGCTTCAACCCTTTCGAGAGCTTCTTCCAAGGTCTTGGGCAGGGATTTGTTGAAATCTCTTGTGAGGTATTTTGAGGTGATAGCATTCATAAAACCAGCTACCCTCATTTTCTCGTCTGCCCCCACATATGTTAGACCTTCCTTCTTGTATCGTTCGATGAACTCTGGAAGACTTTCATCGTCACGTTGTTTTATCTGAAAGATCACTGTTGCGTCTTTGACATATCGCCGTTGTTGGGAGAAATTGGCCAGAAAACCCTTGTTGAGGTCGTCGAAGCTTCGAACGCTTCGAGCAGGTAAATCATTGAACCAACTCCTGGCTGATCCGACAAGAGTTTGCATGAACATTAGACAACATTCGACGTTTGACCATTTCTCAATCCTTGCTGCACCAGTGAAGATCTGAAGATGATCCTCAGGATCTTCAGTCCCATCATACGTTTTGATGTGGGATGGCATCTTGATTTTCGTTTGAAAATCATAATCGGCTATTCGCTGTGAAAAGCACGAGAGGTTACTCGGCTTGTAAGGTTTGGCCAAATCTTCTTCAGCCCTTGTACCCGTGTTGTTGCCATTGTTGCTGTTCCCCTGAGTGGCCAGCACCTGATTAATAAAGTGCTGCCATGGGAAGTTGGCCATCATCTGGGTCATCATCTGGGGCATGAGGTTGAAACCTTGAAGGCTTCCAGGTGCTACTGGGCAACTAACTCCCAAAGGGGTGCTCATAGCGGCACTTCGTGCCAAGGGGAGCACGGACAAAGCTTGTTCCCATGAAGTTGTTGTTGAGGGTTGAAGGCTCGTTACCGGGGACTACAGGAGCTGGTCAAGAGTTAGCTCATGCCCCAAAGGAGCACCACTTGTAACTGGTTGAGAAGAGAAGAGAGGATATGCTGTAGGATTTGGCCTTGTGGACAGATATGGATTAGGGTTTGGAGGATTACTGGGACCAGCCTCGTCCCTAGATGTAAAAGGAGGGACGGGAGGTCCGGGAGATAACGTTGGTTCTGGCTCGTCATAGTCTAGGAGAATCCTCACTCCTTTGTCCCTTTCCCTACTCACATATTGGTTGAGGAGAGACCTCAACTCAAGGAAATTGTTGGCAACCCCCTCAGGGGTAAGCTCAACACGTGTTGGGGCGTCAGAGACACCAACATTGGGGGAAGTGACTCCGGATCTGGACGGAGTTGGAGTGTTGAAAGTGAGAAACTCGGGAGTGCTCCCCGGAGTTGAGAAAGAAGTTGGTATTGCCACATGAGTTTGGCTAGTACCCGGGGTAGAGGTGTTTGGAACCTGATTTACTTCTCCCGGGGATCCACTTTCGGACATGGTAGTTTCAAGAGAAAAGAGCTACACTACTAGGTCTTGTTGAGGAGAAATAGCGGCGTAGCCCCACGGTGGGCGCCAACTTGTTGATGCAACAAATAACAGACCAACGGTGGTAGCTTGGCTGGTTAGACAAAAGGGTTGAAGGGTTCAACTTTGCCTAACGCAGGTCGTGGGGTCCCCCCACGTTTGCAAGACGTGGAAGGAGGTTCACTAGTTTATTTTTGTTGTTTGCCAAAGATCCTCCTCTGAAGTGTGTTCAGATTCGGATGAATGAACAAAAGGAATGTGTGTGTTGAATATGAGAGAAAGTATCTTGCATGAAGCAAGTACTTGTGATGTATGACCAGAGATCTTAGGAAATCAGGGCTGGCCAGGAATGTCCTCTTAGTAAATGAAGTGACTAATTTATAGGAGAAGACATCACTTAAAGAGGAATGCATTTGACTAGTGACCATGCTTGCAGTGGGGGTTTTCCCCTTTTTGGGGGTTGAAGACTTTGACCTGCGGGTAAAGGAGTGTGTTCTGTGGATCCGAGTTGCTTTTGCGGCTGGTGGGTTGGTGAAGCAATCCAGAGATGTGACTACTTACTGTTTCCGTATTGCTTTTCCCCATCTTCCAGCTTTTTAACCTTCGAACCATTTAACCTTTCGAGCTTTTATGTATTTAAGTCATTTTTATTTGATCTTGGGCTACCCGTCATCAAGATCATAAGAGAATTATTATAGATTTATTTACTGTGGTATGAATAGATATTATGAATTATAGTTGGTTTGGTAGAATCAATGAAAACTAGCAAAATTATCAATGATACATTAATGCACTTACTACTTCGTCTTAGATAAAGTATCGCTAGAAAAAAACAAACAAGTAATTTTAAGAATAGTCCAATGGCATTATAGTCTATTTGGGGTGAGATAAGGCTTTGAGACCATGACAGACTGCATTGACAGTTTAAAAGGCTCGAGAGATTGGAAGAAAACCATTCAAGTGATCTTCCACACTACCCTTTGGCGGATTTGGAAAGCTTGGAATGCGGTAGTATTTGACACAGCTCCATATATCGTCTCAAAAGTGGTGGAAAACATCAAAGAAGACTTCTTTTTATGGATCAAGTTTAGATCAAAACTTAATGGGCTTGTTTGGAAGAGATGGTGAGATTTCAATGTGCGAGACATTATTTTGTAATTTGTTTTTGTTTTTCAGGTTCCTCATTTCTTGTTGGCCCCTTTATCCTGTTTTCTGCGTTAAATATGTTAGCTGTCCTTAAAAAAATGTGTGATTTGTTACAATAATTCTTTTTTTTTTAGATAGGTCCCGTTCCATTTTTTTTTTTTTGGTTTTGTCTATTGATATAAAAACAAAAGCTCGGCAGTTAGACTTAAGTATTTGTCAAGATATGAGACGATTTAACCCATGTGTTCATAAAATTGATATAAAAACAAAAGCTCGGCAGTTAGACTTAAGTATTTGTCAAGATATGAGACGATTTAACCCATGTGTTCATAAATATGCAAATAAACATTTTTCCAACGCATAAATAAAGAATTAAATTCTTTTTTATTCCATTTTTTTAAGTTTCAATTTTTTAGATTACTTTATAATTATACTTAATATCGAGAATATTTTGTTTTTCTTTTATAACTTATAAATTAAATGTTTTATATAATATCGAGTTTGTCGTTGCGAGGTATCTATTTTTACCTATATCTTGATGGATATTTTTATCGAAACCGATTTGCAAATAGTAATGTACAGTACAAGTAATCAAATCACATATGTACATTTTATCAAAGCTTTTTCGCATTTAGGTTTTTCTTTATGATGTTGTTTACTTTTTTAATCGAATCATAAACGTACATGTTATCAAAGGTTTCTGGCATTTAGTTTTCTCTTTTTTGTTATTCTGTTAATATAATGTAATATTTTATAGATTTTCCGGCAATAATGTTGCAACCATCCTATTTTTATCTACGTTTATAAAAGTTTTGTTCAAAACCGAGCAGGTCAAATGTGATTGATTTTTTTTCTTTATCGTGACAAACTAAATCAATACCTTCCGAACAACTTCAGTGGCGGAACTAGCCCAAAAATTTAGGGGTATTCTTTGTATAATGAAGACGGAGTTGAGGGGTATTTTTACACTACGGAGACAGAGTTGATGGGTATTTTTACACTACGAAGACAAGGTTGAGACGTAGCCCGTGCTATTCCTGCTAAAACATTAGCTCCGCCCATGTTTACTAGTATTCGTTTTTATAGTTTTTTGTAACATGACAACGCAGGATTGGACCGGGCTAGGGTTGTACCATTGGGTGCCCCTTCGACCCTAAAGATTACACAAACTAAAAACTATTTTTGTTAGAAGCGTCAAAGAAAACGACACTCGGGTTTTCATCGATCTTCTTCTTATGTAGTCCACTGTATTTAAATATTTTTATAGCTTAGCTATTTATATAAAATCGTTATGAAAACTTTCAAGATCATAACAGAATTATTGGAAAAGTAACTAAATGTGGTATGAAAGATATCATTTATATTCGACTAGATAACATGATATGATTAGTTACACACTGATTCTCCTTAGCTAGAAAATAAATGAGTCAGGTAGAATAACAACAAAATTTCATGAATCACAATTGATTCTCTATATACTTTTGCTAGGAAAATAGACGAATGAGTTGGCAGAACAAATGAAAACAAGCCAAAGAATAAGTGATTTCATCCATTAAATATAAAGAAGGGTTAATGGATTTCATCTCTTTTAATTGTATGGTATTGGTCGTTGCCACTTTTAACTATTAATTTGACTTCTACCGCTTTTAATTTAGCACTTTGTGTGTTGTCTCACTCCGAAGTTAACCAGCTACTAACTAAGTTAGTTTTCTTTTTATCCTACGTTGCGTGGCTATTTTATCCAAAGTGGCAAGATGACATGACAAGTTGATATGTGAGATGAAAAGCTTAAGTTTCATATTGAACCAACCACTAAACTATAGGGGTCTGTTTTACAAATCATTTACTTCGCCACGAATGCCTAAACCCTAATTCCACTTACATAGCAGCCACCTTCAAACCCGCATTCATCAATTCAACCACTAAACCCTAAATCGACTTATCAAACCTGCCTTCATCAATTCATAACTGACCATCAGACAACTTTCAGGTGGCAACAGTTGAAGATGGCCGAAGAGAGGAGGGTGGTGGCAGATCGGTAATCACATCAGTGATTTAGTAACTCGGTTGCAGATTGGTTCGGTAGATTCTAGAACCTTCACGCTTGATTCGTCGTTGAAACTAATTCAGGAAGATGATAAGAGCGTGTTAATCGTCGTCGCACAAGGCGTTGTGCCAATGCTCGTACGACTACTGGATTTCGGATCTTCACCGAAGATTTGAGAAAAAACAGTTACGACAACCGTTAAGAGGTATTGGTAGTTTGAACACTACGTGTGAACCAAATTCTAGTTTGTTATTTGAAACTGATTTAGTAACTCGGTTACATATACTCCCCGGGGTTAGGTTTGTGTGCTCTAATGATGGTTGTAAAGTATGTCACATCAGCAAAAAAACTAACAGAGTTAGTGGCTGGTTAATATGAAATTTTGGTTCACAATATGTTTTCTGTGTTCTGTATATCATCGAAGCATTGGTACAAGATATTATATACAAGAAGCATTGTTATCTATCTAGGGAAACTGAATAAAAAAAATAATGTAAATCACGTAAATGGTGGAGTGAAAATAGTTTCCTCCAATATTCCCCCTCAAGTTGGAGTGTGAAGATCACAAACACCCAACTTGCCAAGAAGATGTTGCAACTGCTTCGATCCTAACTCCTTTGTGAACAGGTCAGCAATTTGTAATTTCGTGTCGATGTGAAGTGGCTCTATCTCTTTAGACTCGACACGTTCGCGAACGAAATAACAATCCATTTCCACGTGTTTCGTTCGTTCGTGAAAGACTGGATTATTGGCAATATGTTTTACGGCCAAGTTGTCGCAGAAAAGAGTTGTTGGCCCGTCTTGATCAACACCCAAATCACGAAGAAGCAATCGCATCCACAGAACCTCGCTAACAGTGGTGGCCATAGCTCGGTATTCGGCTTCTGCAGAAGATCTAGACACCACTGATTGCTTCTTAGATTTCCATGAGACTGGTGCACCTCCGACCAATAGAAGATAACCGGTCCTAGACCTCCGAGTAACCGGGCAGCCTAACCAATCTGAGTCCGTATAAGCAACCATATTTGTTCCTCCCACCTTTGGCAATAAAATGCCTTGGCCAAGCGTTGCCTTTAGGTATCTAAGTACCCTCGTGGCAGCGTCCATGTGGTTTTGTCGGGGGTCTGCCACAAATTGGCTGAGAACATTTACTGAGTATGTGATGTTGGGTCTGGTGGCCTGAAGGTAAAGGAGTCTGCCTATTAGTCGGCGATAATGACTAGCATCCACACGTTCTTCTTCTTCACCCTTTGCATTTACCACTCCAATCAACCTCTTCGAGTCCAATGTCTGCATGGTAAAAAATGTGGGGAAAAATGTTACAGCACATTGCAACTCCTTTGATAATTGACTAACAGAAAGTAAGTTGCATGTAAATTTAGGAACATGTAAAACATCCTTGATCTTCATCCCATTAGGTAAGGTATATGTACCCTTACCCATAACAGGTATATAAGAACCATTTGGAATTGCAACTGGCAACTCATTTGGTACATTTTTATGATTATCTAGCCAGTCCTTTCTACGAGTTATGTGGACAGACGCACCTGAGTCAACGATCCATTTATTATTTGGTTCGAAAATACCTGCCATATTAGCGACTGGGCCTCCCTCTTCCTTATTAGAAGTGTTTTGGTTTGCAAACATGTTCAAGAATTGTTGATACTGTTCGCCACTCAAACCCGGAATAGGACTTCCTTCTTCTCCCACGACAAAAGCTGCCTTGGTCTTTGTTTTTTCGCCTTTCACTTTTCCTGGCCACCAATCCGGGTATCCGATCCGTTTAAAACACCCTTCCCGATTATGACCGTCTTTATTACAAAAGTCACAACGTTCGACACGTTCAGTTCCGACTCGCTTTCCCGCTTTCACCGCTGACTTACCTTGGGTGTTCAAGATTGTTTCCCTCTTCATGTTTGTTTGAAAGGCAGCAGCCTCCATCCCCATTTTTCTTCCTGTTGTGATAGCCTTTTGTTGCTCATCTTGCGCCACAAGGTGATAGGTTGTTCCTAAAGTGGGGTTTGGTTTCATGGCCAAGATTTGGGTCTTTATGACGGAGGAGCTATCGTCCAGACCCATGAGAAATTCATATAACCTCTCCTTTTCTTTTGTTTCCTCAATCCTCTTCCCGAGGTCACAAGTGCAACCATTACATGTGCACCGCGGTGTTGGAAAGACAGACTGAATCTCGTCCCAGAGTGAACGAAGCTTGGTATAATACGCAGAAACGGACGTACCATCTTGTTTGGTATTTGTGAGTGCTTGCTTCAATTCATATGCACGGGGTGCACTCTCCTTACCAAACCTCTCCTTAAGATCCGACCAAATCTCGTTTGCCGTCGCAGCATACTTAACGCTCCCACGAATATCTCTTTCCATTGCGGTAGTAAGCCACCGCTTTATCCACGAATATCTCATCCACGCCATGTATCCCGGTGACTCCTTCGCCGGCTTCTTGATCGTACCGTCTACGAACCCGATCTTGTTTTTGGCAAAAAGAAAGTTTTCCATCTCTTGTGCCCAGTCAATATAGTTGTTGTCGGACAGCGCGTCGTTAACTTGCATTTGCCGGGGATAGTCGGATGGGTGTAAGTAGTACGGGGAATTGGTATCAACGGTGACACCGTCGGGTTTGGCTGGTTGTTTGTCTCCCATGTCGCTGGTGACAAAAGGATTTTTTTTTTGTGTTTATGGTCTTTGATTGATCGAGCGGCTGTGAACCCGCTCTGATACCATATGAAATTTTGGTTCACAATATGTTTTCTGTGTTCTGTATATCATCGAAGCATTGGTACAAGATATTATATACAAGAAGCATTGTTATCTATCTAGGGAAAGTGAATAAAAAAATAATGTAAATCACGTAAATGGTGGAGTGAAAATAGTTTCCTCCAATAGTTAAATACAGAGTGAGACAGCAACCCAAGTGTTAACTTGAGAGTGGTGGGAATGAAAGTGATAGTTCGGAGTAACAGCGGCCAATACCCAATAGTTGAGAGTGATAAAATCCAATAACCACATAAAGAATGACGTTTATGCACTTACCTACTTTTTCTTATTAAAAATTATCATTACCTACTTTCTTTATAATGATGATTTATATAAATTTTGAACATATTGTTATTAAGGGTAAAGATCAAATAGGAAGTTTATTTTGGCTAGGAAGTATAGGAAGCAATCTTAGCCGTTCATCATATTTTTTTAAATTTTTGTACGCGGTGGCATTTTCGTCTTTTTACATTATCATATCTTCGTTCTAATTCAATTACAGATTCTGTTACTTCTTTTCTTGTTCATCACTCTCATAACATAATTGAAGTTTCTGTAACCCTAAATCGCCGTCGATTGCAAATTCATCTCTTTTCAAACATTAATCTTCTATCGTTCGTCAATTCGATAACTTCAATGTCTTCTTCAGACTCTGCTGGTATGTTTAGCTTCAATTCGGAGTAAAATTTTGTTATTTTTTCTGAATTTCTTTGTTTTACGTTTTATAATTCGTGGTTTTGTAAGTAATATTTGATTTTTCATAAGTTTAATAGTTATTGTTAGTTATTGTTGTATAATTAAACATAATTTGTTTGTTTTTTTTTCTTAATCATTTATTGCGTTTTAGTGAAGAGTTGCGTTTTATGATATTAATTAAATTGTATGCATATAAAACTTTTATTTTTATGTTATATAAAGCTTTAACTGTCTATAACTGTTATTGTTGTACAATGTTTTGTTTATTCATCATTTTATGCGTTTTACTGAATGTATTGCGTTTTATGATTTTTTAGATAATAGTTCATATACAAACCTTAAAGGTTTGTATTTCTTATATTATTATTAACTTATTTTTGTGATTTAATATTAAACACATTATTATATAGGATGTATTGCGTTTTATGATTATTTGTTAAGTGTTTCAGATCATATGATGCGTTTTACTGAACGTGTTGCTTTTTATGCTTTTTATCCATATTAGTCTATATATAAACTTTAAATGTTTGAATTTTAAGTTTTTATTAATATATTTTTTGGTTTATCAATAAAAACATTATTATGTAAGATGAATTGCGTTTTAAAGTTTTTTTAATTGTTTCAGATAACATTTCCAAGTGGGAGGAACGTGTATGCATAAACAGTGGAAGAAAGTTTTTCAAACCTAAAGTCAGTGGATCCATTACACCTGCAGTTGGAATGTTTTTTAAGTCATTTGATGAGGCTTTTGCGTTTTATCAGAGATATGCACTTGCTGCAGGTTTTTCTGCAAGAAAAAATACCTCTTGGAAAAATGGTGATGGTTTAGTGAAAATAAGATATATTGTCTGTTCAAAAGAAGGATTTCATGTTAGCAAAGAAATAGATTCTGGTTCAGTTGAGAATAGTAAAAAAGATTGTTAGACATAATAGAGGTTCAAAAAGAGTTGGATGCAATGCTCATGTGAAATTAATATTAGAGAACAATAATATGTATAAAATCTACTACTTTGAAGAAGAACATAATCATATCTTTGTGGAAGATGAAGATATTCATTTCTTGCCGGCTGCTCGAAGTATCGATTATGTGAAAGAAAGTTTTATATCTGGATTGTCTGCAATCAATATTGGACCTGTTAAAGCATTCAATATTATGAAAACAATGTATGGTGGTTTTGGTGAAGTTGGTGCTAGTAAAGTTGATTGTAAGAATTATAGAAGGGATTTGAATCTTTATATCGGAGAGTATGATGCAGAAATGGTAGTTAGGCGTCTTATTAGGAAGAAAGAATGCTGTCCTGGTTTCACATGTGATTATGTTATTGGTGAAGATAGAAGATTGAAAGGGCTTTTCTGGGCTGATGAGCAATCAAAAAAAAATTATACAGTGTTTGGTGACATATTTGGTTTTGATGCTACTTATAAATCAAACAAGTAAGTTTTTTTTTCATTTATTGCGTTATATATTCTATTGCGTTATACATGCTGTTCTAATTTTCTAATGCTTTTTTAATTTGTTTTTTATGCAGGTATGATTTGGTTTTTGTTCCATTTACTGGTATTGATAATCATTATAGGAATGTCACATTTGGTGGTGCATTACTTGGTTCGAAGACTGCAGATTCTTATAGATGGCTTTTAAGGTGTTTTGTTAATGCTTTTGGAAGTGAGCCTAAAGTTGTTGTTACTGATCAAGATGCTGCAATGAAGAGAGCTATTAAGGATGTACTTTCAAGAAGTAGGCATAGGTTATGTATGTGGCACATATGGGAGAAATTGAAGACAAAGGTATTAACTGCGTTTTATGATATAACAAACTGCAATTTTAATTGTTTTATTATTGCGTTTTATGTATTATACAATAAGATCACCAAATATTTTTATCAATAGAATTACAAAACAATTGCGTTTTACCATCAATTCATTATGTTTATCATTTTCAATATATTGTTTTTAAATTATTGCGTTTTATGTTTAATAATATTATTACTTTTTTATTCAGGTTGGTCCGGTTTTGTCAGCAAACACTGATTTTAATACAAGAATGACTCATGTTGTTTGGAATGATACTATTAGTCCAGAAGATTTTGAAACTGAGTGGCATTCAATAATGTCTACTTTTGGATTGGAAAATCATGAGTGGTTAAAAGATATGTACGATCTTCGATTTGACTGGATTCCTGCTTATTACCATGGAGAGGATTTGGCTGGTCTTATGCGTACTACGTCGAGATGTGAAAGCGAGAATTACTTCTTTGGTCAGATTTGCAATCCAAGATGTACACTTGTTGAATTTTTCACTCATTTTGAGACTGCAATGGATATTCAAAGGCATGAGCATAGGAGGAATGATCATGATACAAGGTATATTGAGTCTAAGCCCTGGAGTGACTTTGTATTGGAGAAACAAGCATCAGAAATATATACCAAAACAATTTTTAAGGATATTCAGATTGAAATTGATGCTGCCATTACAAAGTGTATGTCAAAGTCTCTTGATATTGTGGGTGATGTTCAATATTTTGAAATAAAGGATTTCAGACAGCCATGCACATCTTTTTTGAAGGTATTTTTTAAATTTATATATTTTAAATATCTATTGCGTTTTATTATTCCATCTTTCATTGCGTTTTATCATTATATGAAAATATAGTTTTATCTGTATTATAATTAAGATTCATTGCGTTTTATATTTCATTTCACTAATTTTATATAGCTTTTTAATCTTATTTACAGGTGCAATACAGCAAACAAGAAGATGGATTAACAATAAGTTGTTCTTGCAAACGGTTTGAACAATTTGGTATATTATGCCGGCATATATTTTACGTTTTACGGTATGATGATATAAATGAGTTTCCTAGAAGATATGTTCATAGAAGATGGATGAGAGATGTTGTTTCTGTTGGATCAAATCATTCAAATATTCGGTTTGATGAAATTGGTAGGAATAGTGAAATTGATAAAGTTTATAGAGAAATCGTTGTTGCAAATGAGTATGTGGTTAATAGGCTGGTTGGCGATATAGATGAGTTGTGTCGTTACAGGGATCATATTAAAAGTTATATTGATAAAGCGGATGAGGTTATGGTTGTTGCGCCGCCTCCTAGTCGCAAAGAAAGATTTGCTGAAATTGGAGGGAACATAGAAAAATCAGATTCTATTATTCGTGTGCCGATCAAAACAAGGACCAAAGGATGCGGTGTACAAAAAAGGATCAAGTCAAATCGTGAGATTGCAATTCAGAAATCATCAAAGATCCAGAAATCGTGCCGTGTATGTGGTGAAAAAGGACATAACAATCGCACATGTAAAGATAAGGTTTCTTCTAATGCTATAGGTTCTAGCAATGCAATGTAATTATGTATAGAAATTCTGACAAAATCAGATATCAATAAGTAAAAAAAAAATTGTCATTGCGTTTTATGATGTATATGTTTCATCTCATTTTACTACTGAGTTTTATAATATCCTTCATATTTATCAGTATGTTTTGGTTAATTGCGTTTTATCATACCAACAATATATTGTAATTGCGTTTTAATTCATGAACAATATAATTTAAATGTATTTTTTGATTATTGCGTTTTATTGTAACATAGATCATAGATCAAATTAAACAAGAAATGATGACAACAGTATATTGTTATTCCAAATCACTTGTCAGCTTTTTTTAGAAAGTTGCGTTTTATGATAACAGTATATTGTTATTCCGTTTTATAGATAGAACAATATACTTTAATATGTTTTTTTTATTATTGCGTTTTATTGTAACACATATTAAACATAAAATTAAACAAGAAATTCAAGTGGATATAATAAACATTGCGTTATATAGATAATGATAGTTCTAAACAAAGATGATTTTTTCAAACAACAAAAATAAACAAAAATAACTAGCATGATCAGCTTCATGGATCAAAGTTTGTTTCTTCATCGGATGAAAACCCTAAGCTTCCATCAGGGATTTCTTCATCACTTTCAGATTCAACCCAAAGTTCAACCTGTGAGAGTACTGCGTTTTGAAGCTTCTCTGCAAATTTGCTAGCAGAGTTGTTGATGATTGGTATTTCAGATAACTGCTTCAAAAAACTTAGATCCTCACTGGTAGATATGTCCTTTGGGTCATACATCTCCACATCACCATCGTCCCAAGTCACTGAAACTTTGAAAGTTTCCTCAATGAACTCCCAAGATGTAACCTGGGCATCTTCAGTTTCTGTTTGATTCGGATTACCATATCTTTTGTGTAGAATTCTGAACAGTGCGGCTGTTTGATCTGTGTAACAAGAAGGTGGTATACCTATTTCGTTCATCCTTTTCAAAACATTTTCATTGCAGTTTTGAAGGACAGAAGCAACGGAATGGTATTTTATTTTTTTTCCATCAAGGAATTGAAGAAAGAAATTGCCTCTTTTAACCCACCAAACTGATAGTTGTTGATTATCCATTTTAGGGTTTGTGTGTGTTGGGTATTTGGTGTTTTTTGGTGTATGATGAAAATAGTTTAGGGTTTCTGTTCTTATATAATCTACTGGTAGAGGAATTTGAATCAATTTGTCTTAATAATAATAATGATTATTTTTTATTTTTTTCTTTGAATTGATATTTCCATCATACATACAGTATTTATATCAGGAATCTAAAAGGCTTTTTAAGGCTTTTGGTCTAATCATTTCTTGTCATTAAGATATCAGTTTATTTTATTTGTTTTTTGTGTTTTATAAATTTAAAAAAAAAAATCAATGCGTTATAAATATATTGCGTTATATGTTTGGAAATGAATAATTAGAAAAAATATTGCGTTTTATAGTATTTAGCATTTTAATACATTGTAATAATTTAAAAAGACAATAGCATATATTAAAATGTTGCGTTTTATAAATTTTATATATTTGTATAAATTGTTTTCAAAATAATGATTTAATATTTTTAAATGATACATATTGCGTTTTAAGATAACAAAAAAATAACTGGTATTTTAAAATAAAAAACATTGCGTTTTATAGTAAGTAGCATTTTTAACTCAAAGTAACTAGCAAGATCAAGAAAATAATGATTTATATAAAAACCAAGATAAATGAAAAAACATTGCGTTTTATAATAAGTATCATTTCAAAATCAAAGTAAACCAGCAAGAGCAAGCCTGTCTTTAATCCTATCTAAACTAGTTTCATAAGATTGTTTTTTAAGTTTCGCACTGAGGTCTCGAAACGTCTTTGAGTCTTCAATAACATAATCTCTTTGTTCGTTGATTTCGTGCAATAATATCTTTGCGATGAACTTTCTTCTTAAATCTTCAAGTTGTGCGGTCTGCTTGTTGACTGGTTTTTTTGTTTTTAACCTTCTTGATATTTGCAGGTTCTTCATATTCCACGTTAAACCCACAATCCCATTTTTCGACCGGTTCTCCATTATAACATTCCATATGACGCATTGTGAATATACCACAATCAATGCCAGTATGTTGTGTCCTCCATTTCATCTGCATTCTAACAGGGATTATTCCCTTTATATCATCTGTTTTTTCATGTCCAACAGATTTAAGGTAAGCTGCCAAAGCATCCCTCTATAGAAAAAAAAAAACAAAAAACAAAACAAAAAGATTAGGTGGTTTATATTTGTGTTTTAAAAGCATAATTAAGAATACTTACTGTATTTTCAGGGACATTTCCATATTTAGATTCATTTGTTTCTTCTTTCGCACTGTTGTCAATGATGAATATTTGTTTCTCTTCAAGATTGAAGGATATAACAAAGAAATGCTGTATATGGAGAATCGGGACAAGGATAATTTTAAAATCCTTTATGCTTTTTAGCTTTCCACCTTTAAGAATTTTTTCTATGTTCATTGTGAATGCTTTTATCATCTTTCCTTTATTTTCAGATTCTTCATTGTTACAATTTGGTAAAGCCTGTATAAAATAGAACAAATTAACATATTATTGCGTTTTATGAAGGTAAATAAACATAGAGCTGCGTTTTATGAAGTTAATAAAACATACAGCTGCGTTTTATAAAACATCATTCAAACAAACAAATCATTGCGTTTTATTAAAGAAATAAAAATTCTATTGCGTTTTATAAAACATCATTCAATCAAACTTCAAAATACTTCATTATACGAATAAGAAAAATTGCGTTTTAAATATCATACCAGCATTCGAATAGTACAGAAAAATCGTGGAGATTTGTTGTCTTTTGATCTTCTTTTTTCTTCTTCATTCAAAATATAAGACCAACAATTGATTACTTCTCCGGTGATTTCCAATCCTGGCCTCATTGTTTCAGCAGCATATCTATATAGAAATGCATGTTCTTTAATTTCAAAGAGAGTATCCCTGCAAAAAAAATATAATAATAATAATTAAATTATAATATTTTGATTTTTGTTTTTTTGTTTTAGTGTATATAAATGAATTTTTACATCATTTCTCCTTTTGCATGGAATGCATATCCCGATATGTTGTTTTCGTGTGCTGTTCTTGATTCCTTCATTGCTACTTGTCTTAGATAGTATGGTGAACAAAATACTTCAGGAACATTTTTCTCTCGATCTGGTCGTACCATCTTTGTGATTATTTCTTCTGTTTTGCTTATATCAGTTGTTGGTTGTTCTTGATGAACTGATTTTGCAGGTGTTTTATACTGATCTTCTTGTGGGTGTAGGAATGATGTGTTTTGAAGTAGATCACTGATTTCCTTTTCAGTATCCTGTTCTTCAATTCTATCAAACATTGTTTGTATTCCAGTAATTTGAACATCTTGTTCGATTGTTTTTTTTTTCAGATTCCGCTTGAATTTCGGTTTGTTCACCGTGTCGAGTAGCATCAACTTCAACTTCATTTTCATCAACATTTGAAGACAACTGAGAAATTTTCAAATCAAAGGATGGTACCTCATCATCATTAATTTTCTTTTGATTTGATTTTTTTTCTTCTTCATCTGTCTTTTTGATAATCTCCAACATTAATGATGGAGTTTCTTCGCTAAATGATGATTGTACCATTGAAGGTTTTTCAATGTGTGTTTGCAGAACAGATGCAGGTTCATTCTCACTGATTTTTTTCTGGATTGGATGATTGAACTAGAGGTGAGCTATCCTCATTGCGTTTTGTATCATCATCATTGCGTTTTACAATCAATGGTGTTGAAATGATTTGATTTTCAGTGTCTTCATTTTGGCTCAAATTTAGAAATCTTGATGGTGTTTCAATCATAGTTGAATCAATATTAACTTTCTTGTGCTTTTTTGCTTGATGGTGGAATTTTTCAATCAATGACACCCATTCGTTAACTTTGTTATGAAGAGCTTCACTCGTTGGATATTCCTCCACAATCTCATCTATGCGTGATTGAATGTTTTCGAAAATATCTTCAATTCCTTTAAAATGATGATCCAAAGCAGTCACAAGATATTCTTCATGTGATTTTTTATCTTTAATGTTCTTCATATTTTCATCGCCACTTTTTGTTGAATGAATGTCAGAAAGACCTTCACTTTGATTTTGTGATGGTATGAAATTACGCAGTCGGCTTTGACTGTCTACCCACATTTTATCTTTATTTCCTATTGATGGTTTAATGAAGAATTGCCCCCATGATCCTCCACTTTCTGTATTTGTTTTCTCAGTTTCATTTGTTATAATTTGGCTGTTTTGAACATTCTCTTGATTCTCTTGATCAATCCAGTCTGTTGCAGCTTTAAGTAAGGAGATTGGTTGTTCTTCAGCATCGTCTTCATGTTTTTCTTCAGATTCATCTTCAAAAATTTCTTCGTTTTCATTCTCGGATTCACTTGGATAAACATAAAATTCATTCTTTTCATCTTTCTTTTTTTGTTTAGTCTTTCTGACTTTTTTAACATTATCATTTACAAGACATCTGCCCTCATTTTGTGCAGCAATTTCCAATTCATCTTCAAATTCTTGTAATGTTGTAGAATCAATTTTATCAAGTGAGAACTCTTCAGTGTTTTCAGTATCATCAAATCCTTGTTTTTTGTATGCATATAGTATCTGTATGATTCATTGCGTTTTAGATAAATAATAAATTCATAATTTGTTGCGTTTTAAAATATAAATCATTGTAAACAAATTAAAAAACTATTGTTTGGTAACTTTAAATATATTGCGTTTTACAAAAACATTGCGTTTTACTCAAGCAAAGAAGAGTTTTAAAGAAACAAAGAACTTAAATAAACAAAAATGAAAGATAATTGCGTTTTAAAATATACATTGCGTTTTATAAAGTCTAGTTTTAAACAAACAAATAATATAAACAAGCAGCCTAAACAAGCATTCAGCAAATATGTAGCAATAATGAAAGATCAGATTTCATACCGCTAACAATGCAATAGGTCCATTGAAGAGCTTCTCATTTCCAGGCCATTGTCTTCTTGTACGCTTTAAAACGGTCAGCATATATTCACACCAATTAAAATCCTGGGTTTTTTTGTCACTTTTCATTGATGGCAGGAATCTTTGATTAACATTACTACTCTGCATTGCCTCCGCCATGATCGTAAAAAAAATAACCAAGAAATTCAGTTTGAACAATCTTCCAAGCTCATTTCTTGATTTTAAATAAGTAATCAAGTTGTGCGCATACATTCTTTGCAAAATATCTTTGTTGAATTGACCGCGCCAGAATTTAATTATAAGATCAGTGTCTTTTGGTCTCAGTTTTTCCACAATCTCTGTTTTTCCATTTGGTATTTGAAATACCTTTTGGATGAATTCAGCTGTGATCTTAATCTTTTCATCTCCAATATTTATCTCATCATTTTCAGCATCAAAGTTTTTTACCAGCCAATATCCGAATTTGCGTGGAACTGAATGCAGCTTGAATTTTAGTATGCTCTCAAACCCTATTTCTCTAACAACATTCCTTTGCTCTTTTGACAAACCTTCAATATAATCTTTTAGATTATTGACTGCACATCTAATGTTAATTTTTTTTCCGTCGTAATCATAATATGGTTGTTGTTCTGGTTGTTTTTTGTTTTATCTTTCCTCTGTGATCTCTTTGGTTTTGATTCTGCCTTTTCCTTCTTTTGATTTTTTGTCAGGTTAACTCTTGGTTGTGGATCAACAAAATCATCATCTGATACATTGAATTGTGTTAAAAACATATATTTTTTTCATGAAATGTGTTAAATGCGTTTTATGTTACCTGAATTTACTTGTTGTTGATTGGAAGTATGCAGAACAATAGCTCGACTAGATTTTTCATCCATTGAATCAGAAACTGTTTCTTCTGATGATTCTATCACCACTTTCTTTCTTCGCCTTTTTTGTTTTTCCTGTTGTTGTTTTTCCTCTTGTTTTTTAACTTTAAATAGAATAATGAAACAATGTCAATTAACAAATTTATGATAAAACGCATTAGCTAACACCATAAAGATAAAAAGCAGTGATTCACAGGTTTAAGATAAAACGCAATACTTTACATCATATTATTTAACACACCAAATTAACATTACATAATCTCATTTTGTTTTTTATGATTTATTAATGTAAAACGCATTAGTCAACAATGTCAATTAACAAATTTATGATAAAACTCTCTAGCTAACACCATAAAGATAAAAAGCAGTGATTCACACAGGTTTAAGATAAAACGCAATACTTTACATCATATTATTTAACACACCAAATTAACATTAAATAATCTCATTTTGTTTTTTATGATTTATTAATGTAAAACGCATTAGTCAACAATGTCAATTAAGAAATTAATGATAAAACGCATTAGCTAACACCAAAAAGATAAAAAGCAGTAATTCACAGGTTTAAGATAAAACGCAATACTTTACATCATATTATTTAACACACCAAATTAACATTACATAATCTCATTTTGTTTTTTTATTAATATTAATATAAAACGCAATAGTTAACAACACATGTATCTCAGCAAATTCAAAGATAAAACGCAATGTACTAAAATTCGATTACAATTATCATAATAATAATCTCATTGTTTCTGCAAATTTATTTAGGTAAAACGCATTAATTCACAATATATAAATCCCGTAAGAATTATTAGTATCTTAGATCATAGATTTAACATAAAACGCAATATAGTCTCTGGTAACAAAAATGTTAAGATAGGGGATGATATTACTCATTAACTATTTTTCGGAACGGATATGATATATTAGGTCTATTGTACTTCATAAAACGTAACTTGAATTCAGTTAAAGAGCAAAAAATAGATAAATATACCATTGTCTGAAATATCTTTGCGTTTTCTAGTTCTTTGTTGTTTGATTGTTGATTTTCGGCTAATATTTTCTTGTTCATCAATGTTCTCTTCAGCTGTTGATGTTTTTCGCTTCTTTGATGATTTAGGGTTTTCAGAGACTGATTTGTTTTGAGTAACTCGAATGTAAACCTTCAAATTATCTCTCGACGACGCCATGAACTTCAATGGAGTATGATTTTCTCAAATTTCTGTATGTGTTTGATCGTTCAATGGAAGTGTAAAACGTAATGCACTTTGTTTCGAAGCGTTTCTGTGTATAATCAACGGCGGTTATTTTGAAATTTGACGATAATACCCCTGAAACTCCGGAGAGCGTGTTTAAATGACAGTTTTTAATTTGATTTTGATCTTGACCGTAGATTGTGCAATTGGACGGTTATGATTACTTCCTATCCTTCCTAGCGAAATAAACTTCCTATTGTATCTCCACCCTTAAATGTTTATTTCTATCTACGTTTCCATATAGTTTTCGTTTAAAACGCAGTTTTGGCTCATGTGCAAGTCATCCAAGCACATACGAACATGTCGTTAGGTTGTAAAGTTGCGACGCCTGGGTTTACGTTAAGATTTCTTTTTCACTAAAGATGAAAGCATGTAAAGATCAAAGGTTTGACATATTTCATATAAGCCCACAGATGCAAGTGTTTAACTAACATAGCTCAATTGATAACAGACTATAATAGTATAATGTGAACCTTACAACAAAGGTTGAATATAGTAAAAAAAATGGTCTTGATATAAAAACAATTGTTTTACAAACCTAAGCTCCTAATTAATTTTTCACTGTCCCCTACCCCCCAACACTATGATTTAGAGCCAACCCTAAAAAGCTAAAACTTGAAAATTCATTTTTTTTTAAAGTAACTTTCATTAACGAAAAACGCCGACCCAAGCCGGGCCGACAAAACAACAAACAACTATACTAGATTACATATTTACAAACGAACACCATTCCCCCCATTCTATTTCTTTATACTAAGATCTTTTCGAAAACCAAAGATAACCCAAGGCCTTAGCTTCACTAATTAAGTTGATCTAGGACTCGCGCGTTACGATGAACCCGCATTTATTTTTTCCGTTTGACAGGTTCATCGTAATCTATATATATAATATATATCATTACTACTATACAAACCATAATGCATACATTACAACAACCATTGCATCAATATGTTGCAAATTATATTTATACAAGATTTTGGCTAAATTAATTAGATTATTATAAATAATAATAATTTACAAATAAAACAACACAACTTTAAATGGATCAA
Organism: Helianthus tuberosus; assembly: GCA_030545235.1. Taxonomy (NCBI): domain Eukaryota; kingdom Viridiplantae; phylum Streptophyta; class Magnoliopsida; order Asterales; family Asteraceae; genus Helianthus; species Helianthus tuberosus. The sequence goes on from CM060352.1 coordinate 20,991,996, forward strand.
ACCGATTGAATATGGTAAGATAATGAAACCATTATTTGATTAGGGTACAACCACTTAAGCACAATTTATAACCAAACAATATAAATGTACAACAACACCTTGCAAGACAAACCCTTAATGCACAACTTACAACTTACTAATGCACTCACTTGTTGCAAATAAATAGTATATAAATATAAATATATATTCAATGTACTAGTCATAACGCGTGAAACTTCAATTATCTTTATCAACATTTTGGACACACTTTTTTCACGGTTCAACGGTGCAACCTTGACACACAAGTGCTGATTTTCATTAACATTAACTTTTCTAATAGTTTTGTTTTTTTGATATAAATTTTCGTTCATTAACAACGGCCTCCCAACAACACATAAGTTTGCAACAGTTTTAACATCCAGATTTTATTTTTCTTATATAAGATTACACATATTATCTACTCCCTAAGGCTATTGAGTGCGAAGAAGGATAGTACTCAAAGGATGACCTGCCACATAGACGTCAACGTCAGCGGGTGTGAGAATGAACTTAATGAGTGTGTGTGTGGGGGGGGGGGGGGGGGGGCGTCGAGACCGGCTGCAGGAAGCCGTTGAAGACGGTGACGGGACTGAGGAGGTGGGGGAGGTGGTACGGCACTGGAGGTCGACGGGCAGGGGACATCCCCATACCAGGTACTCAGGTAGGTTCACAACAACGTTAGTTTTTCTCAGGAATTTATATACAACATACAAGCCGCAATTTAATGGTCCTAATCCTAGGTTAGGTAGGTTCGCAACAACGTTAGTTTTTCTCAGGAATTTAGACTATGGGGTATGGGGCGGGGGTTGGGGCGTGGCCCTTGGGGCTTGGGTTTCAAGCCGGGCGTGGGGCGGGTCTAGCAAGCTGACATGGCGGGCTGTGAATGGCCAAACCAAACTAGCCGTTGGGGTTTTTTTTTTAATTTTTTTTTCCTTTATAAATACCTTATCATATTTATCATTTTTCTCACACAATATCAAACACATAAAACACAATCTTGCCATGAGTTCTTCAAGTTATACTGAATCGTCATCATCATCTGACGATGGTGCGGAAATATTTCTACAAACGATCGCGACGGTGGTGAAAGCTATCGTGGAAGACGAAGAGGATGAGGAAGAGACTCAACAACCTAAACGCAGGAGAAGGTACATCGCTCGTGAACGGCACACCGCTAACAATTTGTTGGTAAGCGATTACTTCTCAGCGGAACCAAAGTATTATGAAAAAATGTTTAGGCGTTGTTTTCGTATGAGTAGAAACTTATTTTTAAGGATATCTAGAGATCTTGAGGAGAAGTATGTTTATTTCCAACAAAAACCCGATGTAGTCGGGCAATTAGGATTTAATACGTGGCAAAAGGTCACGGCCGCACTTAGGCAGTTAGCGTACGACAATAGTTCGGACATTATGGATGACTATTTAAAATTGTCTACACGTGTAGCTAGAGAAAGTCTTCACAACTTTTGTTCGTGTATTCTAGAACTTTATAGGAAAAGATATTTAAGAAAGCCCTCGTTCAGTGACATGCAACAATTATTGGAACATCACGCAGATTATCATGGGCTACCCGGGATGCCAGGTAGTTTAGATTGTATGAAATGGGCTTGGGAACTTTGTCCTACCCAATGGCAAGGCGCTCACACGAGTGGATTTCACGGGAGTCCAGCCATCATGCTTGAAGCGGTTGCGTCCCAAGATCTTTGGATATGGCATGCGTTCTTCGGTATGCCAGGTTCACATAATGATATTACCATCATAAACCACTCGCCCCTTTTCAATGATCAGGTAAATGGTATAGGACCCAAAGGAACTTTCTTTGTAAACGGGGTTGAGTACGTGTATGGGTACTACCTAGTTGATGAGATTTACCCAGAGTGGGGGTTTTTGTAAAATCGTTCACAAAACACGGTACCACAGATTCAAAGAGATTAAAGTTTAACAGGGTCCGGATGGCTGCACGTAAAGACGTCGAGCGAGCATTCGGTGTTTTGAAGTAAAGGTGGCGAATATTGGCAATGTCTTGTCGACTATGGGACAAGGATCAGATTGGAAACGTGATGTACACATGTATCATTCTTCACAACATGATTTTGGAGGATGAAGGTAGAGCGGTTGTTACCTACTACGATGACGATGACCCCCAACCAGGTAACGTAACAGACCAAGATAAAGCGGCAAATGAATTTTTGATCAAGTCAATGGATATACATCACAACCTTCGATCTGATTTGGTGGAACATGTTTCAACGATTCCTGGGTTCGAAACCGACAAAGACAACGAAGAATGATTGTTTTTTATTTTGATAATTATTATGTATGTTTATATATACTTTTAAAAAAAATATGTATGTTTATTATTTATGTAGTTATAAATATAAATATATAAATATTAAAAAAATGTTGATGTGGCTAGGCCACGCCAGCCCAGCCACGCCCAACCCAAGCCCCACCATACTCCTTAAAACTTGGGTTTGGGTTTGTAATATTCAAGATCCACGTGTCAACTAATGCCTTAACCCAAGCCTCACCATACCCCACGGTGTTATATACCTGCCGCAATTGAATGGTCCAAATCCTAGGTTGTGTGTTAAATTGTAGGTGTCACCAATCGAAAGTGCACATGTCATAGTTATGAGATACGTATATAATAATAATATATGTAATGTAACCAGTTTATAATAAACCTTCTTCTTCTTCTTCACCAACAATGGCGGAATCTCAAAACTCTCTCAGAGTCTACAACCCCACCACCGGAATCTACACCTCCCCACGCCCACCACTCCCCCTCCCACAATCTCCCACCACCTCCATAACCGACTTCCTCTTCCGCAACCTCCACACCCACTCCAACTCCCCAGCCTTAATCGACCCATACACCCACAAAACAATCACCTTCTTCCAACTCAAACAACACATCACCCAACTAGCCCATGTTCTACACCACTCCTTCAACATCTCCAAATACGACGTCGTTCTCATCTTCTCCCCCAATTCAATTCTCTTCCCTGTCGCCTTTCTCGCTGTCACTTCCCTTGGCGCCATCGTCACCACCGCTAATCCGTTGTACACTGTTGCTGAACTCTCGCATCAGATTAGTGACTCTAAACCGAAATTGATTATTACCGTTGACCAGTTGAAGCCTAAAGTCAACGGTTTCAATCTCCCTGTGTTGGATCTAAACATGATTTCAGATCTTATCAAGAAAGCTGACAAAACGACGTCGTTAGAACAACAATCTGAATCTGTGTCTCGAAACGACGTCGTTAACAGAATCTCATATCCAGTTTTCAACTCATCTCAAAAAACGACGTCGTTAGCACAACATTCTGCGTCTCGAAACGACGTCGTTAGCACAATCTCAGATGCAGAACACAAAACGACGTGGTTCGCACCAACCGTCTCCCAAAACGACGTCGCGGCGATCCTATACTCATCCGGAACAACCGGATTAAGCAAAGGAGTGGTTCTAACTCACCGGAGCATAATCGCAACGGCGTTAATGGTGACGTCAGATCAGGAAGAGTACGGAGAAGGAAGAAGTGTGTTTCTGATCGTCGTGCCGTTGTTTCACGTGATGGGACTGATAACGTTCACGTTCTCGCAGATGCAGAGAGGAAACGCGATGGTGGTGATGGTGAGGTTTGAGGTTGAGAAGGCGCTTGAGGCGATTGAGAGGTTTAAGGTTACGCATTTGTATACGGCGCCGCCGGTGGTGGTGGCGTTGGTGAAGCAGGTGGCGGTGGTTAAGAGGTTTGATACGACGTCGTTGGTGGAGATTGGGTCTGGTGCTGCGCCGCTAGGGAAGGATGTTATGGAAGAGTGTTGTCGAGTATTTCCGAAAACGAAGGTTTTACAGGTGAGAATAAATTCATTAATTGTTTAATTTGTGGAAAAAATAAATTAATTGTGCATCTGTCTAGGGCTGGCAATTTCATAAATAGACACGAAACGACAAGACCTTAACAGCTTTCGTGTTTTAAATAGGTCGACACGATAAGACAGGTTAATTTTTATGTCGTGTTCGTGTTTTATCTATCGTGTTTGTGTCTTAACAGGTCGTATGATACGCATGTAAGTCTTTTCGTGTCTTAACAGATCGTGTTCGTGTAACCTATTTATTATCAGGTTCGTGTTTGAAAAAAGTGACACAGATAAGATTTTGTGTCGTGTTCGTGTCTTGTTGTGTCTTAACAGGTCTGTCTAACACGATATGCCAGCCCTATATATGTCTTTTAAAAAAATAAAAATAAAATTATTTGATCAAAAATTAATTGTGCATCTAATTTTGATTTGTAGTTGAATATGATTATGTCACATAATTTATGTGATGGTGAACTCAATTAGTAGGTTGAATATAGCTAAGGGTAGGCTTTGTTGTATGCTTAGCTTCCCCTAACAAAACTTCCCTTTTGTTTTGGCTCAAGAAGAAGCTCAATTGACTATCATAGGTTGGATGTTGAGCTTTCATGGCTTTATAGTCTAGTGTCATCATAGGTTTTCTCATATTTATTGGGTTTCCTCCTAAATTGATGTATAGGCATTATGCCTAGTGGAGATTCATATGATCGGGTGGTTCCGCTGGTGGCACGATGATACGCTGGTGGTCCGTCAATGATTCAAATTTGCCGTTAAAAAAAGGACGGTTTTGTCTTCCTAGGCCCGGTTAAGACCGGTTTTATCCTCCTAGGCTTGCTTAAAAACATCTTATCTTGCTAAGCCCGGTTAAGACTTGTCTTATCTAAAGAAGGTCCGACCCTAGTTAAAATCATCTTAGCTTGCTAGACACGATTAAGACTGGTCATAGCTTCCTAGGCCCAGTTAAGACGGTATTAACTTTATAGATACGATTATGTTTGGATGAGCTTTTTCATTTCTCCTTATTGACTTTTTAATCTCCTTATCTTGTTTATGAAAAGTCACAACCAAGTTACTTTTTAATTTCTTTTTTTCAATGCCTAAAAAGCCCATTTTCATCTTATTACCCAAATACCATTTCACAAAAACTCCTTTTTTAAAAAGTCAATAAGTCATAAGAATGTAAAATAAGCTCATACAAACATGGCCTTAGCTTCCTAGCCCCGGTTAAAATTGGAACCCAAAAAGAAATGAAAGCTTGATTCTTAGGGTCTCGCTCGCTGGAAAAGCCCGAAAGGTCGGCTGATGGTTATTTGGCCCAACGACTACATTTATATAAATTTTGGGTTATTATTTATTAATTTATTTGAGTTGTTTCCTTTTAGGTCTTTGAGCTATCGATATTGACATGTATTGTTTGCGGACGTAATTTTGTCTTTCGTTTATAAATTAAAGCTCTTTATCTATATTTTGTTATAAAACCACTGTGAATGATAGAATTACTCTTGTGTACAACTGATCAAACAAAAAGGGCTCATATGTTTACAAAGAATTTTCTTCTTCTATTATCTCTGAATGATCGATATCATATGCATACATATATATACAATCAAATTACTATTTGGAATGTGATATATTATTGTCTGTTTTCAATAATTCATAACACTCCCCCTCAGACATATTATCACCATTCACTTGATCAATAATCCATATGTTCCAAGTTGGATGACAATTTTCAACTTTGGGGTTTAACTATGGAATACAGCCTCGTTAAAAACCTTGCTAGTAAAACCTAGTGGGACAAAAACGTAGCTAAGGGAAAAAGAGTGCAGTGTATAGTCTTCTCCTGATATTTTTGGATCATGTATGTCGCTTCATTAAAAACCTTAGTAAGAAAACCCAATGGGATAAAACTTAGTGAAGGGAAAAATAGTGCAACTTGTATAGTACCCCCCCCCTCATTTTACAATTTGCAACGTGTTACATTCTATGTACATGACGCATGCCAATGTCATGAACGTGTTTCCTGAAAGTTGTTGTAGGGAGTGCTTTTGTGAAAAGATCATCTGAGTTGTTGCTGGATTGGACATATCTCATCTCAACATGTTTGTCTTTAATAAGGTCCCAAGTATATTCAAAGAATCTTGGAGGTATATGTTTTGTTCTGTCACTTTTGATATACCCTTCTTTCATCTGTGAGACACAAGCTGCATTGTCTTCGTAGATTGGAGTTGGATTTACATCTTTCTCTAGTCCACAAGATGTTAGTATGTGTTGTGTCAAAGATCTTAGCCATACACATTCTCTTGAAGCTTCATGTAGTGCAATTACTTCAGCATGATTTGAGGATGTTGCAACAAGTGTTTGTTTCTGAGAACGCCATGAAATTGCAGTTCCTCCATTCTTAAATACGTATCCAGTTTGAGATTTTGCTTTATGGGGATCAGATAAATAACCTGCATCTGCATAACCAACTAACCCTTCTTTTGAATGATTAGGATAAAATAAGCCTAAATCAACAGTACCTCGAAGATATCGAAAAATATGTTTAATCCCATTCCAGTGCCTTTTAGTGGGAGCTGTACTAAATCTTGCTAATAAATTAACAGTAAATGAAATGTCAGGCCTCGTACAGTTAGTAAGATACATAAGTGCTCCAATAGCAATGAGGTATGGTATCTCTGGACCAAGAACCTCTTCACTATCTTCGCAAGGGCGAAATGGATCATTATCAATATTGAGTGATCTAACAACCATCTGGGTGCTCAAAGGATTTGCTTTGTCCATATTGAAACACTTTAAGAGTTTTTCAGTATCAGTTGATTGATGCACAAGTATTCCATTATGCATATGCTCAATCTGTAAACCAAGACAAAATTTGGTTTTTCCAAGGTCTTTTATTTCGAATTCTTTCGTTAAAAGAATGACTGTTTCATGAATTTCTTTATGCGTCCCAATTATGTTTAGATCATCAACATATACATCTATTATCACATACCCTGATGTTGTCCTTTCAATAATACACATGGACAAATAAGATTATTTGTATAACCTTTACTTATCAAATATTCATTCAAACGGTTATTACCACATTCTCGCAGATTGTTTCAAGCCATATAAAGATCTTTGCAATTTGATTGAATACATTTCTTTAGGCTTTGAATTTAATGCCTCTGGGATTTTAAACCCTTCTGGGATTTTCATATAGATATCATTATCAAGTGATCCATATAAATAAGCTGTAACAACATCCATAAGGCGCATTTCTAATTTTTTAGAAACTGCTAAGCTAATTAAATATCTGAAAGTGATTGAATCCATAACAGGGGAATATGTTTCCTCATAATCAATTCCCGGTCTTTGAGAAAAACCTTGAGCTACAAGTCTAGCTTTATATCTTGTAATTTCATTTTTTTCATTTCGTTTTCTTACGAAAACCCATCTATACCCTACAGGCTTTACTGCCTTAGGTGTAAGAATAATGGGTCCAAAAACCTTTCTTTTGTTAAGAGAATTTAATTCAACTTGCATAGCATCTTTCCATTTATCCCAGTCATGTCGATTTTGACAATCATTTACTGATTTTGGCTCAGGAGTATCATCTCCATTCATAATCTCACTTGCCACAGAATAAGAAAATATATCATTATTTTCTATCTCATCTCGGTTCCATAATATATGTGTATGACCATAATTGATCGACAATTCTTTATTGGAATCATTTACTTCTTCCTGAGGGAAGGTTTTTTTATTCACTCCTTCCTGAGGGAAGGTTTTTTCATTCACTCCTTCCTGAGGGAAGATTTTTTCATTCACTCCTTCCTGAGGGAAGGTTTCTATATTATTTTCTTTACGGTCAATTTCCTTTTCAGGAGCTTTTCTTTTTCGAGGATGTTTATCCTTTGAACCGACTGGCCTCCCACGTTTTAAACGTTTCATGGATTCAATAGCTATATTATTATTCCTTTGCTTGTTTGGAATTTCAACTCGAGCTGGTGCATTAACAGCGGGTATATGAGATTTAGTTACTTTTTTGTGTATCAGTAAATGCATCAGGCAACTGATTTGCAATTTCTTGTAGATGTATTATCTTTTGAACATTTGTTTCACTTTGTTTTGTTCTAGGATCAAGATACAATAATGAAGGTGCACACCATGATAAATCCTTTTCTTTTATTTTGTTTTCTCACCCTAACTCAGGGAAAATTTCCTCTTTAAATTGGCAATCAGCAAATCGAGCTGTAAAGACATCACCGTTCAAGATATCTTATGATAGAAGGTGTATCATATCCTACATATATTCCCAACCTTCTTTGAGGTCCCATTTTTGTGCGTTGTGGTGGTGCAATAGGAACATATACTACACATCCAAAAATTTTAAGATGGGAAATATTTGGCTCTTGGCCAGAGACAAGTTGTATGGGAGAGTACTTGTGGTTTGCACTTGGTCTTATACGAATTAGTGATCCAACGTGTAAAATTGCATGGCCCCAAACAGTCACAGGGAGTTTTGTTCTCATTATTAATGGTCTAGCAATTAGCTGTAGACATTTGATTAATGATTAAGCTAAACCATTTTGTGTATGTACATGTGCAACTAGGTGTTCAACAATAATTCCAATGGACATGCAATAATCATTAAAAGCATGTGATGTGAATTCACCCGCATTATCAAGTCTCACTCTTTTAACTGTATAATCCGGAAAATGTGCTCGTAATTTAATAATTTGTGTCAGAAATTTTGCAAAGGCTACATTACGAGTTAATAATAACGAGACATGAGACCATCTGCTGGATGCGTCTATCAAGACCATGAAATATCTAAATGGTCCACATGGTGGATGAATTGGTCCACATATATCACCTTGAATTCTTTCAAGAAACATAGGTGATTCTTTTTCAATTTTTGATGGCGAAGGCCTTGTAATTAATTTCCCAAGAGAACATGATATACAAAGAGGCATTTTATCTATTTTGTGGGTCTTTTGATCTTTCAATGAATGCCCATGTGTATTTTCAATGATCCTTTTCATCATTGTGGATCCTGGATGGCCTAATCTGTCATGCCATAAGTTGAAATCACAATAATTTTCTTTGACTGCCATATGTGCATGTGGCACATTTATATATGTATAATGCAAACCCGAATGGAGCATTGGCAGTTTCTCAAATATGTGATCTTTCTTTACAATATGTAAATATTTTTTACTTTTATCAGTTCTCGACTGAGTATCATACCCATTATGATATATATCCTTGAAACTCAACAAGTTTCTTGTTGATTTAGGAGAAAATAGAACGTCCTCTATTAAAAGCTTTGTACCATTAGGTAATACAATATTAGCTTTTCCCACTCCTTTTATCAAGTTTGAAGGACCTGATATTGTATTAATGTTTCCCTTTGTTGGTTTCAATTCATAAAAATATTTTTGGGATTTCAGAATAGTATGTGTGGCACCACTGTCTGCTATACATATATCTGCATTGTTTGTTTGATCTTCTGTTCCAGTGAAATTCATTTTTAATCTTCATGCGTAAAAAGAATAATTAGTACATAAATAGTATGAATTTACAAAACAAAAACAGCTTTTTCATTGCATGAAAGAGAAATAATTAAACATACTTACAAAACAAAACAGCTTTTTCATTGTATGAAAGAGAAATAATTAAACATACTTTAAACATAAAAATACACTGATATTTATTGGGTTTTAACAATATTTCTTTCATGGTTCCGGTTCAAAGAAATCTGAGTTGTTGAGATCAGTATTGACATGGTTAAAATTTTCGATATGGTTCAACTCAGTATCGACATTGTCAACATTGTCGATGTGATTTACTTCCTTTTCTTCTTTTTTCAGAGATGCTTGATATAGTTGGCATAGATGTGAAGGTGTACGACAAGTTTTTGCCCAGTGATTTGCACTTCCACATCTAAAACAAGAACTTTCATTATTTGTGGACGTACCAGCTTCATTTCTAGCCTTATGTTGCTGGTTAAAATTGTTATTCTGTGGTGCATGGTAATTATTAGTTCTTTTGCCACGACCACGATTATTTTTCCATTTGAATGAGTGGTTGCGACCATTAAAATGAGTTCTGTCAACATTGTTTCGACCACGTCCACGGCCTCGTCCACGGCCTTGTTCCCATTTTCGCCCATAATTGTTATGATCATTATTATAAGCAATATTTGCTTCTGGTATTGTCAATGATCCTGTGGGACGAGCTTGATGGTTTTTCATTAATAACTCGTTATTTTTCTCTTGTATAATGAGAATCATATTCAACTCAGCATATGTTCTAAACCTTTGCAACCTATAAGATTGTTGCAAATTTATTTGTGATGCATGGAAGGTAGAGAAAGTTTTTTCTAACTTTTCCTCTTCGGTTTTTGGTTGCCCGCAAAAATCAAACCTTGAACATAATTTTAATAAAGCAGATGTGTAATCATTTACACTTTTGAAATCTTGGAATCTGAGACTATCCCAAACAGCTTTAGCCATAGGGAGTAATGAATCCCTTTGATGGTCAAATCTGTTTTTTAAATTTTCCCATAAAACACTTGGATCATCATAATTAAAATACTCTAATTGTAGTATTTCATCGATGTGTTTATGGATAAAGACGACATCTGTTGCTTTGTCTTGTTCATCACATGCGTTGTTTTCTGCAATTGTTTCTAGTACACCCATTGACTTTAGGTGTCTTTTTATATTTGCAGTCCAGGGCATATAGTTTTCTCCAGAATTTTTAAGAGCTAAAAATTCGAGCTTTGCAATACTCGTCATTTTATTACTAAACATAAATAAGATAAATATTAGAAACATTAGATTTTATAAATAAATGTTAGATAACATAAATATAAATGTTAGGTGCATAAATAAATGTTAGATAACATACATATAAATGTTAGGTGCATAAATAAATGTTAGATAACATAAATGTAAATGTCAGGTGCATAAATAAATGTTAGATAACATAAATGTAAATGTTAGGTGCATAAAAGAAATTTAGTTTGTTAGTAGTCCCAAAGTTATTATATATCCATAGTATGAGGTCTCATGCACTGATTTTAACTCATAATAGAATTCATATTATATATATAAATATACATATGAAAAACTTACTTCTTTGCTCTATTGATCTTCCTGCTTGAGCTATCGTGCTGATAACGTGTTATAAAACCACTGTGAATGATAGAATTACTCTTATGTACAACTGATCAAACAAAAAGGGCTCATATGTTTACAAAGAATTTTCTTCTTCTATTATCTCTGAATGATCGATATCATATGCATACATATATATACAATCAAATTACTATTTGGAATGTGATATATTATTGATCAAGTGAATGGTGATAATATGTCTGAGGGGGAGTTTTCAATAATTCATAACACTCCCCCTCAGACATAACATTTATGAATTATTGAAAACAGACAATAATATATCACATTCCAAATAGTAATTTGATTGTATATATATGTATGCATATGATATCGATCATTCAGAGATAATAGAAGAAGAAAATTATTTGTAAACATATGAGCCCTTTTTGTTTGATCAGTTGTACACAAGAGTAATTCTATCATTCACAATGGTTTTATAACACGTTATCAGCACGAGAGCTCAAGCAGGAAGATCAATAGAGCAAAGAGGTAAGTTTTTCATATGTATATATATATATATATAATATGAATTCTATTATGAGTTAAAATCAGTGCAGGAGAGCTCATACTATGGATATATAATAACTTTGGGACTACTAATAATCTAAATTTCTTTTATGCACCTAACATTTACATTTATGTTATCTAACATTTATTTATGCACCTAACATTTATATTTATGTTATCTAACATTTATTTATGCACCTAACATTTATTTTTATGTTATCTAACATTTATTTATAAAATCTAATGTTTCTAATATTTATCTTATTTATGTTTAGTAATAAAATGACGAGTATTGCAAAGCTCGAATTTTTAGCTCTTAAAAATTCTAGAGAAAACTATATGCCCTGGACTGCAAATATAAAAAGACACCTAAAGTCAATGGGTGTACTAGAAACAATTGCAGAAAACAACGCATGTGATGAACAAGACAAAGCAACAGCTGCCGTCTTTATCCATAAACACATCGATGAAATACTACAATTAGAGTATTTTAATTATGATGATCCAAGTGTTTTATGGGAAAATTTAAAAAACAGATTTGACCATCAAAGGGATTCATTACTCCCTATGGCTAAAGCTGATTGGGATAGTCTCAGATTCCAAGATTTCAAAAGTGTAAATGATTACACATCTGCTTTATTAAAATTATGTTCAAGGTTTGATTTTTGCGGGCAACCAAAAACCGAAGAGGAAAAGTTAGAAAAAACTTTCTCTACCTTCCATGCATCACAAATAAATTTGCAACAATCTTATAGGTTGCAAAGGTTTAGAACATATGCTGAGTTGAATATGATTCTCATTATACAAGAGAAAAATAACGAGTTATTAATGAAAAACCATCAATCTCGTCCCACAGGATCATTGACAATACCAGAAGCAAATATTGCTTATAATAATGATCATAACAATTATGGGCGAAAATGGGAACAAGGCCGTGGACGAGGCCGTGGACGTGGTCGAAACAATGTTGACAGAACTCATTTTAGTGGTCGCAACCACTCATTCAAATGGAAAAATAATCGTGGTCGTGGCAAAAGAACTAATAATTACCATGCACCACAGAATAACAATTTTAACCAGCAACATAAGGCTAGAAATGAAGCTGGTACGTCCACAAATAATGAAAGTTCTTGTTTTAGATGTGGAAGTGCAAATCACTGGGCAAAAACTTGTCGTACACCTTCACATCTATGCCACCTATATCAAGCATCTCTGAAAAAGGAAGTAAATCACATCGACAATGTTGACAATGTCGATACTGAGTTGAACCATATCAAAAATTTTAACCATGTCAATACTGATCTCAACAACTCAGATTTCTTTGAACCGGAACCATGAAAGAAATATTGTTAAAACCCAATAAATATCAGTGTATTTTTATGTTTAAAGTATGTTTAATTATTTCTCTTTCATGCAATGAAAAAGCTGTTTTGTTTTGTAAGTATGTTTAATTATTTCTCTTTCATGCAATGAAAAAGCTGTTTTTGTTTTGTAAATTCATACTATTTATGTACTAATTATTCTTTTTACGCATGAAGATTAAAAATGAATTTCACTGGAACAGAAGATCAAACAAACAATGCAGATATATGTATAGCAGACAGTGGTGCCACACATACTATTCTGAAATCCCAAAAATATTTTTATGAATTGAAACCAACAAAGGGAAACATTAATACAATATCAGGTCCTTCAAACTTGATAAAAGGAGTGGGAAAAGCTAATATTGTATTACCTAGTGGTACAAAGCTTTTAATAGAGGACGTTCTATTTTCTCCTAAATCAACAAGAAACTTATTGAGTTTCAAGGATATATATCATAATGGGTATGATACTCAGTCGAGAACTGATAAAGGTAAAAAATATTTACATATTGTAAAGAAAGATCACATATTTGAGAAACTGCCAATGCTCCATTCGGGTTTGCATTATACATATATAAATGTGCCACATGCACATATGGCAGTCAAAGAAAATTATTGTGATTTCAACTTATGGCATGACAGATTAGACCATCCAGGATCCACAATGATGAAAATGATCATTGAAAATACACATGGGCATTCATTGAAATATCAAAAGACCCACAAAATAGATAAAATGCCTCTTTGTATATCATGTTCTCTTGGGAAATTAATTACATGGCCTTCGCCATCAAAAATTGAAAAGGAATCACCTATGTTTCTTGAAAGAATTCAAGGTGATATATGTGGACCAATTCATCCACCATGTGGACCATTTAGATATTTCATGGTCTTGATAGACGCATCCAGCAGATGGTCTCATGTCTCATTATTATCAACTCGTAATGTAGCCTTTGCAAAATTTCTGGCACAAATTATTAAATTACGAGCACATTTTCCGGATTATACATTTAAAAGAGTGAGACTTGATAATGCGGGTGAATTCACATCACATGATTTTAATGATTATTGCATGTCCATTGGAATTATTGTTGAACACCCAGTTGCACATGTACATACACAAAATGGTTTAGCTGAATCATTAATCAAACGTCTACAGCTAATTGCTAGACCATTAATAATGAGAACAAAACTCCCTGTGACTATTTGGGGCCATGCAATTTTACACGCTGGATCACTAATTCGTATAAGACCAAGTGCAAACCACAAGTACTCTCCCATACAACTTGTCTCTGGCCAAGAGTCAAATATTTCCCATCTTAAAAATTTTGGATGTGTAGTATATGTTCCTATTGCACCACCACAACGCACAAAAATAGGACCTCAAAGAAGGTTGGGAATATATGTAGGATATGATACACCTTCTATCATAAGATATCTTGAACCTTTAACGGGTGATGTCTTTACAGTTCGATTTGCTGATTGCCAATTTAAAGAGGAAATTTTCCCTGAGTTAGGGGGAGAAAACAAAATAAAAGAAAAGGATTTATCATGGTGTGCACCTTCATTATTGTATCTTGATCCTAGAACAAAACAAAGTGAAACAAATGTTCAAAAGATAATACATCTACAAGAAATTGCAAATCAGTTGCCTGATGCATTTACTGATACACAAAAAGTAACTAAATCTCATATACCCGCTGTTAATGCTCCAGCTCGTGTTGAAATTCCAAACAAGCAAAGGAATAATAATATAGCTATTGAATCCCAGAAACGTTTAAAACATGGGAGGCCAGTCGGTTCAAAGGATAAACATCCTCGAAAAAGAAAAGCTCCTGAAAAGGAATTTGACCATAAAGAAAATAATATAGAAACCTTCCCTCAGGAAGGAGTGAATGAAAAAATCTTCCCTCAGGAAGGAGTGAATGAAAAAACCTTCCCTCAGGAAGGAGTGAAAAAAAAACCTTCCCTCAGGAAGAAGTAAATGATTCCAATAAAGAATTGTCGATCAATTATGGTCATACACATATATTATGGAACCGAGATGAGATAGAAAATAATGATATATTTTCTTATTCTGTGGCAAGTGAGATTATGAATGGAGATGATACTCCTGAGCCAAAATCAGTAAATGATTGTCAAAATCGACATGACTGGGATAAATGGAAAGATGCTATGCAAGTTGAATTAAATTCTCTTAACAAAAGAAAGGTTTTTGGACCCATTATTCTTACACCTAAGGCAGTAAAGCCTGTAGGGTATAGATGGTTTTCGTAAGAAAACGAAATGAGAAAAATGAAATTACAAGATATAAAGCTAGACTTGTAGCTCAAGGTTTTTCTCAAAGGCCGGGAATTGATTATGAGGAAACATATTCCCCTGTTATGGATGCAATCACTTTCAGATATTTAATCAGCTTAGCAGTTTCTAAAAATTTAGAAATGTGCCTTATGGATGTTGTTACAGCTTATTTATATGGATCACTTGATAATGATATCTATATGAAAATCCCATAAGGGTTTAAAATCCCAGAGGCATTAAATTCAAAGCCTAAAGAAATGTATTCAATCAAATTGCAAATATCTTTATATGGCTTGAAACAATCTGCGAGAATGTGGTATAATTGTTTGAATGAATATTTGATAAGTAAAGGTTATACAAATAATCTTATTTGTCCATGTGTATTTATTGAAAGGACAACATCAGGATATGTGATAATAGATGTATATGTTGATGATCTAAACATAATTGGGACGCATAAAGAAATTCATGAAACTGACATTCTTTTAAAGAAAGAATTCGAAATGAAAAACCTTGGAAAAACCAAATTTTGTCTTGGTTTACAGATTGAGCATATGCATAATGGAATACTTGTGCATCAATCAACTTATACTGAAAAACTCTTAAAGTGTTTCAATATGGACAAAAAAATCCTTTGAGCACCCCGATGGTTGTTAGATCACTCAATATTGATAATGATCTATTTCGCCCTTGCGAAGATAGTGAAGAGGTTCTTGGTCCAGAAATACCATACCTCATTGCTATTGGAGCACTTATGTATCTTACTAACTGTACGAGGCCTGACATTTCATTTGCTGTTAATTTGTTAGCAAGATTTAGTACAGCTCCCACTAAAAGGCACTGGAATGAGATTAAACATATTTTTCGATATCTTCGAGGTACTGTTGATTTAGGCTTATTTTATCCTAATCATTCAAAAGAAGGGTTAGTTGGTTATGCAGATGCAGGTTATTTATCTGATCCCCATAAAGCAAAATCTCAATCTGGATACGTATTTAAGAATGGAGGAACTGCAATTTCATGGCGTTATCAGAAACAAACACTTGTTGTAACATCCTCAAATCATGCTGAAGTAATTGCACTACATGAAGCTTCAAGAGAATGTGTATGGCTAAGATCTTTGACACAACACATACTAACATCTTGTGGACTAGAGAAAGATGTAAATCCAACTCCAATCTACGAAGACAATGCAGCTTGTGTCTCACAGATGAAAGAAGGGTATATCAAAAGTGACAGAACAAAACATATACCTCCAAGATTCTTTGAATATACTCGGGACCTTATTAAAGACAAACATGTTGAGATGAGATATGTCCAATCCAGCAACAACTCAGCTGATCTTTTCACAAAAGCACTCCCTACAACAACTTTCAGGAAACACGTTCATGACATTGGCATGCGTCATGTACATAGAATGTAACACGTTACAAATTGTAAAATGAGGGGGGGTACTATACAAGTTGCACTCTTTTTCCCTTCACTAAGTTTTATCCCATTGGGTTTTCTTAGTAAGGTTTTTAATGAGCCAACATACATGATCCAGAAATATCAGGAGAAGACTATACACTGCACTCTTTTTCCCTTAGCTACGTTTTTGTCCCACTGGGTTTTACTAGCAAGGTTTTTAACGAGACAGTATTCCATAGTTAAACCCCAAAGTTGAAAATTGTCATCCAACTTGGAACATATGGATTATTGATCAAGTGAATGGTGATAATATGTCTAAAGGGGAGTGTTATGAATTATTGAAAACAGACAATAATATATCACATTCCAAATAGTAATTTGATTGTATATATATGTATGCATATGATATCGATCATTCAGAGATAATAGAAGAAGAAAATTCTTTGTAAACATATGAGCCATTTTTGTTTGATCAGTTGTACACAAGAGTAATTCTTTCATTCACAGTGGTTTTATAACAATAACATATTTGTATTTATTTTAATAATAATTATTATTAGAAAAGGCTCAAAAGGCCTCTATGATTTTATTTTAATAATTATTATTATTAGAAAAGGCTCAAAAGGCTTCTATGATGTAGGGGTGTCTATCAATTCGGTTTGCGGTTTATTTGATTTATTCAGTTTGGTTTATTCGGTTTTCAAAATTTTGTGTTCACAACAGCAAGTCAACAACTAATTTAAACCGAATAAGCAAACAATACAACATATTAATAAAAGAAAGTTTTAAAGCAAAAGAGTTAATTACTGTTTTCGTCCTTGTGGTTTGTCAAAAATCACAATTTTAGTCCATTAGTTTAAAAATTGCGATTTCAGTCCCTGTGGTTTCACTTTCATAACCATTTCAGTCTATCTCGTAACTATTTCAGCCCCTGTACTGACAGAATAAATGGATTGAAATGGTTACGAAAGTGAAATCATAGGGACTGAAATGGTTACGACAGTGAAACCACAGGGACTGAAATTGCAATTTTTAAACTAATTGACTGAAATAGTGATTTATGACAAACCACATGGACGAAACAGTAATTAACTCAAAGCAAAATAAAACAAACAAATTAAGAGAATAGTCTCAACACACAAACACAAAGTTAAAACTTATAGAAATTAGAAATAGTCAACAAGTCTACTACCGCAAAATTAGTCAACGGATAGAAATTAAAAAAAAAAAAAAAAACTTCGAACATGAGTCTTTCTCTTCTCCAACTCTAGTGGGCTTTATTTTGAGTTGGGTTTTAAATTTAGACTCTGGGCTAATAAATTTATATGGTTTATTAAATATTATTATTTTTATTTAATAATTAATTAGATTAATGATTATTTGGTTTAAAAAATATTATTATTTTATTTAATAATTAGTGAGATTAAGGATTATTTGGTTATCCAAATAAACGGAATAAACCAAATAAAAAAAATTGTGGAACCAAACACCGAACCAAAAACCAAATTAACAATTCGGTTTCGGTTAAAAATCAAACCGAACATCAAATTCGTTAATCGGATAGGTTTTTTGGTTATGATTATGGTTCGGTTTACGGTTTTATTTGGTTTCGGTTTTTTCTAAACACCCCTGCTATGATGCTCTTAAATGTTGGTTTAAGACTTTAAGCTACACTTAATCAAAACCAAAATTGTGTTGCTAATTGCATGCCATTGTCATCAGACAAAATCTTGAAGGATTAGAAGAAGTTTAATCTAAAAGGCAATATAAGTTAGTTGAATCTTTATTATCTTCTTGTGTAGGGTTATGGAATGACCGAAACCGGTGGAATTATATCAATTGAGAACACAAGGGTCGGTTCTCGCCATTCGGGTTCATCAGGAACACTTTGTCCTGGAATGGAATCTCAAATTATACATATAGAAACATTAAAGCCTCTTCCCCCTAAACAGTTGGGTGAAATATGGGTTCGTGGCCCGAATTTGATGACCGGTAAGTGATGAGCTTTGTATACACACCCCCTAGTTGACCAAACACTTTTTTAAGAAACATGGCTTCGTCTCTCATGTTTGACCACTTTTGCGACTTTCGTCCAAAGGTTTCATCCCTTTTTTTTAGAAATATGGCTTCGTCCCTCAGGTTTCACCATTTGGGTGAAATATGGCTTCGTCCCTGTGGTTTGACCACTTTTGTGACTTTCGTCCAAAGGTTTCTTTTTCTTTCGCATCTGGATCCAAAAGGTTTGAAATCTTGCCATTTTCATCCGGTTTGTTAACTTCATCCATTTTTCTCTATTAAGTTAGGAGTATTTCCGTCATTTTTAGTCAACTTAAAGGGCAATTTGGCCTTTTTCACTTTATGTAAAAAGACCGAATTGCCCTTTAAGTTAACAAAAGAGATGGAAATACCTCTGACTTAACGGAGAAAAATAGATGGAGTTAACGGGCTAGATGAAAATGGCAAGATTTCAAACCTTTTGGACCCAGATGCGAAAAACAAACAAACCTTTGAACGGAAGTCACAAAACTAGCCAAACCTGAGGGAGCAAAATGGCATTTTACTCTAAACAGTGCCAGTTAGTTGCATAATAAATGAATGATTCAGGAGGTTTATGCATTAAAAATTAATCAATGCCTTTTAACTCTATTTTTTTACTTGACCCGTCAACATAACTTGGATTGGATTGGCTCATTCATTCATTAGCAAATGGGTCAAATTGAGTGGCAATTATTTGATCTCTTTGCTACATACACACTTATATTCTGTGTGTATGAATATTGTGATGAGTATGTATGTTGATGTTTTATAATACAGAATATTTCCATAACAAAGATGCCACAGAAGAGACAATAGACAAACAAGGTTGGTTGCACACGGGGGATCTTGGATATTTCGATGAAGAAGGGCGGATATATGTTGTTGATCGTTTAAAAGAACTTATCAAATATAAAGGCTATCAGGTAATTTATTAGTCAAAAAACGATTCGGGTCAAAACAAGGCAGCGTTTCAAATGTGAATGGGTCGAAATGCTAACAACCAACTTGTTGCTAGGTGGCACCTGCAGAGCTTGAAGGGCTGCTAATGAGTCATCCTGAAATCATGGATGCCGCAGTCATCCCGTAAGCAATGTATCATGTTTTTGCTGTATGTATCACATTCATAGAATACTAAACTTATTTGATATATTTTCTTAATTTTATAGATATATTGATGAGGAAGAAGGTGAGATCCCAATGGCGTATGTTGTACGTAAAACCGGGAGCTCACTTACTGGCGAACAGGTTCAAGATTTTATTGCAAAACAGGTACAAAAACTAGAATACCGAAAATGATTTTTAGTATTTAAATAGAAAAACTTAATGTGTGTGTATATATGTAATTATTTTCTCAGGTTGCACCATTTAAAAGAATAAGAAAAGTAGCATTTATCGACATTATTCCAAAATCCGCAGCAGGAAAGATTTTGAGGAGGGAGCTTAGACAGAAAGTTCAATCTAAACTCTGAGACAGAAAGTTCAATGTAATGCAAGTGCGTGTAATAATAATAACTAGTAGTAAGACCCGTGTGAACACACGGGTAGTTTTAATAACGATCGAAATCAAATACTAAAAAACAGATTATAATATATCATTTAAATTGTTTGCGTTTAGTTACATATCTTTATAAAACAATGTTAAAGACAGTATGTATTAGTATTATAAGTATAATGATAAAAAATTTTGTCTACGTTTATATGTAAAATATGATGTGAAATTATTTAATGAATTCACATTCGATTATACTTAATGAAACCATGTAAAATTATCTAGTGTTTGATCTTTTGTTTTTTTTTTGTTTTTTTTTTTGTTTTTTGTTTCATCAAATTCACTCATAACCGAAGACCAATCCTTTGACTCAAATATAGTGAATCGTCACAAATTCTAATTTTTTCACTGATAGTTAAAATCAAGAAAATGATTATTGTGTCTATTTTTTTAAATCATAAAAAATTGTTACTTATTCAAATGTTGGCTTGTACGACCCATTTTGGCACTTGTCAAAACAGGTTAAGTGGGCTTGGCTTGTACAGGCCATTTAATGACTTGTCAAACAGGTCAAGTAGTCTTTGCTTGTAACCACTTTTAGGTTTTAGATGTAAGAGAATGCATGTATTAAAATAAATATGGATGATTTTTAACCCGCTTGACCAAGTTCTTTTTTAGCTAATTTTTTATTATGCTTGAGATGAAACTAAACATAATAAAGTAGTAAGCCGTTAGATTGCTGATACACATGACAACCCAATGACCCATAGTTCTGAGACCACAAAGCATAAATGGGCTTCACCCGTCCGATGGACGCGGGTACATCGTAAACATTGAATGTAAGCCTACGTTTATATGTAAAATATGATGTGAAATTATTTAATGAATTCATATTCGCATTATACTTATGAATTCACATCAGCTGGCAGAATAATGTTTATACCAATTTCTTCAATCACATTCAGTTAATTGAACAATCAAAGCTTAATCAAACTTTCTCAATTTCAACAGAAAGTTAAATGTTACCTATGAAAGAAAGTTTATTTAATATAACAGTAAAAGATAGTGTTTCGTACTTCTGTTATCGCTTGGAAGGGGATAGTGTCTCCTCGCAGAACATCAGATAAAGAGTAGCAGAAACGTAACAATCACACAACCTGAAAAACAGTTGATCATTCTTAAGACATTGCACAAATTTTCAACACATAAAATAACCACAAACTCTAATCTGAGGTCAGCAGATGATTCTCTGTCTCTGTTTCAAACCAATAATTGACTAACCTTAAAACCGTAACTGCAAGTGGCGCTTAATTTCTTGGTCTCAATACCCAACCTACCTGAAATTGACAATTACTATCCCGTAAGTTTCAAAACCACAGCAAAAATCATACATAACAACATAAGTGTCGAGATGCATTAAGGAAAACCGTTACCTTAGATGTAAACGGAAAGTGTTATAACCACTCCATAACCCTTTGAGAGGAAGCAAGTATCCGTCTATTCAATTGAGAGGAATCATTGCATTACATCCCTGTTGAAAAACAAAATCGATAAATTTAGGGAAAATGAGTTTGAAAGATGATAATCCAACAGTTGTGGATCTCATTCTACAGCTCCGATAAATGCAGAGGTGTTCTCAAATAATGGTTCCTAGATGTTTGAAGACCGACAAATGTCCACAATGCTGCTTCTTTGGACATTTGTCGGTCTTCAAACATTTAGGAAGCATTATTTGAAAACACCCATGAATTTATCGAAGCGCGTGTAATAATAATAATTGTAAGGGATTTTATTATATATCCCCATTCTAAGCGCGTATAAGTTTAAGTAACCAAGTTTTATACCTCTTTGTTTAAGTCATTCGGCATGGCCGGCCCTGGGGTGGGCGGGGAGGACCACCGGCCAGAGCCCGATATTTCGAGGGGCACGTTTTTTTATGAAAAAAACTCGATATGTATATGTAAAATATTTTTTAAATAGGGTACACCCATACAATCACCAACAAAGGCCCCCTTACAAAACTATTCTTATGGTTTAGATTAGTTATGAACCCCTTTGGCATTAGGTTTAGACCTTTAGTGAGCCAAATACCCAATTTCGTTAAGGCCTAAGGGCACATTTTTTCGAGCTCGAACAAGGTACACAAATTCTCAGGGCCGGCCCTGTCATTCGGCATCTCTAAATTTGCGTTGAAGTTCGAGGTTGTATATATTGGGGTTTACGGGTTGCATTTCAAATTCTGAGATTGTTATACAAGTATGAATGCGAACTTGTATTACAAACTAATTCTAAATTTGTGGTAACCAAGGTATCGGGTCAGACATAAGGTTAGCTAAAAATAATTTCCTTTTAACAACATTACATATAAATATCAGTATACGCATGGTTTCGGGTCATGTAGATATATACACACACAGATATATGATATGAGGTACAAGTACATGTGATAAAGGAATAAAACTGCATACCTTCTTCGGGCATGGGAGGATCGACTTTCTAAGTCTGATAGGTCCACATCGAATTAACTTTCTAGACACGATTAAGACCGTCTTACCTTCCTAGCCTTAGTTAAGTCCGTCTTATCTAATTAACTTTCTAGACACGTTTAAGACCGGTCTTAGCTCCCTAGGCCCAGTTAAGACGGGTCTAGCTTTCTAGACACGATGAAGACCAGTCTTAGCTTCCTAGGCCCGGTTAAGATTAGAGCCCAAAAATATTTGAAAGCCCGATTCTAGACTTGCTCGCTGAAAAAACTTGAAAGCCCGGCCAACAGTTATTCGGCCCAAATGACTACTTTTTAGATCTTTTTCTTGTATAAATTTTGGCTTATTATTTTTTTAATTGATTTGAAGTGTTTTGTGGATGTATTTTGGTAATTCATGTTATATATTAAAGCTCACTATCAAATATGGATAAATGATTTAGAAGGTTATACCGTTATATGCAGGCCGGCTCTGGGGCTGGCAAAGCCGTGCCGACGTCCGAGGCCCAAAATATTAAAGGGCTCGAAAAGTCTTTATAAGCTTGTATATATTTATTAAATTATATATTTAGTATATTCATTCATTTATTTTGCAAAAAAAATATTGGTGGTATAGTGGCAGAAACCATCTCAAAATAATGTAAAGATCTCAAGTTCAAGTCTTTGCTACATCACTAAATTTTTATTTTTGTAATTCATTTACCCTTAAACATAATTTTGGGCCCAATTATTTTCGTCGCCCGAGGCCTAAATTTTTTCAATAGTTTTTGGGGACGGCTCTGGTTATATGCATAAAAAAGAACTCACCGCCTTTTAACATTATTTTTTTTACTTGACCCATTGAACATAACTTGGAATCTTGGATCGACCCTTCATTAGCAAATGGGTCAAAAATGTCACCTCTTAATGGCAATCGATCTCTTTGCTACACACACGCACACTTATTCTTTGCGTGTTATGAATATTGCGATCTCTTAACAACCAACATCTTAATGGCAAATGACCATTTTAAATGTTAATTGGTTGAGATTGCCATCTCTAACAACCAACTATTTGCCAGGTGGCGCCTGCAGAGCTTAAACGGCTGCTAATGAGTCACTCTGAAATCACCTAGCATCCAGTTACTTATTTATTAAGTATAGATATGTACGTATGTATTTTCCATATGTAATCTGTTTTTATTTTCTCTGGTGCACCATTTAAAAGAGTACTAAGGTATATAGCTTTTCGGCATTTATTTTATGTTATGGGCCATTTTCTGAGTATATGTATCCTGACTAATATCCTGCTTTTAATTGTTTATTTGTGACCAGGATACTGGACTGGGATATTGCTAACATCCTGAGCGATATCCTGATGTTGATTGAATTAACAACGTGCAGGTTAAAGGCTGTGGGTTACTAACGGTCAGATGGACTTCTTCTCCTCAAGACTCGGGCGTATCTGTTATGTGAGAGACGTTGAACCCGAAAGACCAGGTCTACAACGTTCGAGTGGGGAATATTCGCCGGATCCCGGTTTATTAGGATAGTTTGTTACACTTCTTTTACTATAAATAATTGGGGGCGGATCAGATTAAGGCACGCAATTTTTCACACACACTTTCGAACACTTTTGCTCTCTAGCT
The DNA here is from genome assembly GCA_030545235.1 of Helianthus tuberosus. Taxonomy (NCBI): domain Eukaryota; kingdom Viridiplantae; phylum Streptophyta; class Magnoliopsida; order Asterales; family Asteraceae; genus Helianthus; species Helianthus tuberosus. Next base: position 21,016,261 of record CM060352.1, read on the forward strand.
CACTGCAAACACCATACACAAACACTTTTATTCGAATTACATTGTAACACCTAGTTGATCCACATCACATCCTGCACTGTATCCTGATATTTGAAGTAATAGAAGAACAAGGCAGCTGCGATTGTCAGTTCCCGAGGTTTTGTGCCGGCGATCTAGATTGATCAAGGGCTTTCCTCGTACATCACGTGTCAACCTTTACTTTTTTGCTCATTGTTTGATCGTAGATACAGCTCTATATCCTGAGCCGTATCCTGAAACTGTTTTTACAATTAACTTGAATAACATATTTTTGATACTCATTTCTAGCACACTACCTCACTTAACTAATTTGATCACTTAATTACTTAGGTAATTTTTGACCAAAACATTTTATATATCAATGTAATGCAAGCGCTGTAATAATAATCGTTAGGTATCTTATAATATATCCATTCTAAGCGCGTATATATCAACGTTTTTTCACCGGTTTTGTTCATGCTCTGGTTCTCATTAGTTTTTTTTTTTTTCTCAAATTGGTCAGTTCATTTGGGTTTGGTCAGTTAGCTCATATAACCAAACAGATAGCATCAATGGTCCCATTTGGGTCCAAAACAGTGAAAAGTACTTGTGAGTTGTGAATAACATGCTTGATATTTTGGTTATTGTCTTTGGTCAAACTTTGAGCAGTGAAAAAGTGAATACATGGCCTGCTTCCTGACCCATTTACTCCAATCAAGCCCATAAATTTCGTTGAATGTCTTAAAAAAAAAAGCCATCAAAGTAACTAAAACCAATATTTTGATGATTGGGCGAACCGAAAACTCGACCCTTCATTTGTTCAGTTCGATGGTTTTAAACAAGTCATTTATGGGTCGGACATAAGGTTGACGTTATCTGGTTTTTAAAAAGCGGTCCAGAGCGACTTGACTTATTCGATAACTGGTTCGGTTTTCAATACATTGGTTAAAACTTAAAAGGTTGAGATTTTTATCAAGATGATGATATAATAATATGTTAATTTTGGTTCAAGTAGTTATCTATTTATATATCAAGGTTTTGGCCACAATATGCACTAGGTGGACTTAAACAAGGTTTTTTTTTAGTTGCCTCCTTTATCATATATTCAGTTGAATTAAAAATGAAACTTTATTTGTATCATTCACTTTTCATATAGTAACATTATAATTTTGTCTTAATTATGGATCATCATCATAAATTGCGAATCAAAGTTACATAATGAAACAATATCTACCCATGGCTTATGAATCATAATCATAAAATTTACATGATGAAACAATATCCATATCTACTCAAGACAAATAAAGAAAAAAAAAACCTTTAATTGGATCCGATCTTACTACTTTCTATATATCTTTTACCTACCTGCTTCGGATTTTTTTTTTTTTTTTTGAATGACGTACGGTTAGGATATCGCTAACCAAGTTAGTAGTTAGTATGTTAGTATCAGCAGGTTAGTATTAAAACCCATTGCCTGGACTTGAACCCAGGACCTACTTCAGAAATTAATTGAAATAGTATATTTCATGAAAAATATTTTTTTTGTTTAACCTTTTGTAATTATATAAATTAACATGTTAATACTTTATACACAAGGCTACGTGTAATAGTTTAGTTCGTTTTCAATGCGATGCCATTAAGTGTATGTTACATTACTAACACATCACGAGACCACTTTCTTTCACTTGATTTCACTACACAGTCTAAGACCGTGGCGTATGGTGGGGCGGGGGTTGGGCGTTGGTTGGGGCATTTGGTGACACGTGGAATGGGACCCCCCCCCCACCTCCTGGTTACGTGTCCGCGGGGTATGGCGGGGCGTGGGTTGGGCTTGGGTTGGGTGCACCGCGTGGCAGAGTAATTAAAAAAAAATACAAAAAAATTTATAAAAAATCACACAACAATTATAAAAAAAAAACCTACAACTTCATTAAAATTTAAAACATTACATAATCCTAAAAATTACAAAATAACAAACCTAAAGCGTTAAAAAAATTTCAAAAAAGTCGATCTTGTCGAACGCTTGTGACGAGAGCAATTTCCTCTTCATGAGTCCAAGATGCCATAGCGGGGTTGGGTTCGTGGGATGGGGTGGACCAGTGGGGTAGCGGTTCGAGAGAAGTGGGTAGCCGGTGGGGTTGTTGGGTTCGTGGGATGGGGGAACCAGTGGGTTGGGGTTACAATATATAGGCCTTTGAGAGACCCGCGTGGCGGTTAGAGAAGATAGGGGGACCGTTTGGGGGGGCTGTTTGAATTTTAAAATTCAAAATTTTAAAAACCGCTTGATGACGTGGCGGGTGAGCCAATAAGATTCAGCCATGTCCGCTTCGCCAGACCGCCCCACGCTCGGCTTGAAAGTCATGCCCCAAGGGCCACGCCCAAACCCAAGCCCAACCGGGGTGGTGGCTTGGGCGTTTACACCCAACCTACGCCCAAACCCCCGCCCCATACCCCAAGGTCTAATGGTTTCGTTGCACCCCAATTATTTTTAATCATTAATCTTTTTATTTAAAGATATTATCTTTTATCACAAAACTAATATTAAATAAAAATAGAGTTAATTACACAAATGGGTCCTGTGGTTTATACATAATTTCGTCTTTGGGTACTAACCTTTTTTTTAACAGGTTTAGGTTCTATGGTTTCAATTTTGTAACACCTTTGGGTACTAACACCAAAATTAGTTAATTAATGACTAAAATACCCTTTCATTTTTTTAAGTTTATCAATGTAACACATTTGGGTACTAACACCTAATTTTATTTAAATTTAAATCAATTTTACAAAATCTATTTATTTATTTTTTTTCATCTTTTTATTATATCCCTAACATAAAATCTATTTATTTTTTTTATTTTCATATTTTTATTAAATTTCTTATTTAACATAAAATCTACTTGTTACACCAGTATTTTTTTTAAATAGATTTTTTAAATAAAATCTACTAGCTATATAGTTTTATCTAAATTAAAATTTTTACTCATTTTAAATAATGTAAACCTTACTCGTTTTGAAATTTGGATTGAAATGATTGATAATAATAAATATCTTTCATGTAAAAAAATTTAAGCCTTTTTTAACTCGTTTTTTTGTTCATTTACATTTTACTATTTTAGAAAGATACTTAATTTACATAAAACTATATAGCACTAAGGGATCTTTAAACACGACACCCTTCTTTAAACACGACCTTGATTTTCTTCGGCGCAGGCTCTAAGGGATCTTTAAACACGACGCCCTTCTTAGGGGTCTTCTTTTTTGCCTCTACAGGAGTTAAATGTTAGTAAAAACAAGGAAATCAAAGAGCACAGAAATCAGAGAAACTAACCGGGAGAAAATTTGTAAAGAGAGCGCAGGTTACTCTTTTTCCCTAACACAGGAACCTCACCAGCTTTGGGCGCAACGGACCCACCTGTTGTGGTCTCGCTCCTACTCCTTTTCCTGACAATCAAACTTGCAGCAGGCTCCTACTCGTCTTTTTCTTCCTCCTCTTCTTCAACGTGCGCAACAGAAGGCGGAGTCGCGCCATCATCTGGGTTGCGAGAACCCGCACTACCTGAATTCTTTGAGCCACCAGCTCCAGGCTTTTTCTCGCCTATATGCGACAAACCTTCAAGTGAGTCACTGATTATCACGTAATCTCTTAAGTTACTCTGACGAAGGCGAAGAGTACCTTTATCAGCAGCACCAGAAACTACGCGGCTACTCCCGCCTTTCTTGCTTGCCACTTCAGGCTAAAGGTTGGTCACTTTCTTCTTCCTGGAAGGTTTTTTCTTCTTCTCTTCAGGGTCGATACCCAAATCGCGCAGCACACCTGCAAAGATGGTAGACCAGGAACTTAACTCTCCATTTGATGATCCCACAGACTCCTCGCTGGAAAGATAGACAATCTCTTTCCCAGCAGAAGTCACAGAGCGCAAGGGGCGAGGGTTAGGTATATGCGTACCTTCGATTGCAGTAGGCGGAGCGGCGAATGCATCAGCAACTGGGTACATGAAATTACCCTTAATTTGTTCATACCAGTATTCTTCCCCAGCCTGAAGCGGGCGCACGCCCATTAAACCGCCAAAGGTGGGAAAGGCAGCTTGATACAGATACACCTCTACACGTCAAATTATATAAATAAACACAAGTCACGAAACAGGAAATCAACAAAACTAAGGAAGCTACTAACCTCTATCGTCGATCATCAAAATGGGAACTTCCTCGCTGTCAGGCAGCCATTGATCGCTCATCTGCGCCGCTACCAAGACATTCTCACCAAACACACGGTTTGGGGTGGCAGTAAGCTTCTGATACCAAGCCTCACTCTTGGGGATCGCCAGATCTTCCTTCACGATCGACTCAGACCAGGCGCGAAACGTCATGGGGATAAGGATCACCTCCTCGCGGATATAAAAGAATTTTGGTTTCCAGTCATGGAAACTCTTAGGAGGGTTCAAGAGTATCTTCTTCGCGTCCCCTCGACTGGCGAAAGAGAAGAAGCCCATATTCCGGATAAGATGGTAGAATGCCCTAAACCTCTCAACCGTCGGCTTGATTTCATGAGATCGACATAAAAACTCGAAATGTCGAACTCTCACCATACCCGGTGGACTCATCTGTGAAATATGGAACCGATAAAACTGAAGAATTTGACCCATGAAATTCGTCGCCGGCAATCGAAAGTTGCCTTGATGAAAGAAGTCTTCAAACAACGTGATGTATCCCGGCGGTGCATCGGCGGCCATCTGATTCTGACCGGGGTACTTGGCATCCCATTCCGGTGGAAACCGGAAACTCCTAGTGATTTGCTCGAACAGCCCCAGGTCCCACCTAAGGACGGGAACTGGGCCTTCCTCACCAGGATTATCCTCTTGATGTTCTTCAGCCATAGATGACAAAGAAGAAAGTTTGAATATTTCTTCAAGAAACTTGAAGATATGCTACTATGTTCTTCAAAGGTTTGAAGATTCAAAGGAATTCGAGAGCAAATAGGAAAGAGAATACAACAGAAGACGAAAAGTGATTTCTTTTCTCCATCTCATCGGATATATATACCCATCGCATTTAATGCGATGGGTAAATGTGCCGGGATCGCCGCGCACGTGACCAATCAGAAGACGACACGTAAGGCGAGAATCCCGGAGTGACGGTTACCACGCGCGCGTGGAGCCCACTCTCCTGACGGAATGACCAACTGTCAGAGACAACTTGATGACAGCCGTGTAAGTGGTCAACTCAAACGTCACCATCAACGACGTTTCTCACCAACTTGTCAGAATTCAAATTTCGAAAGTTTTCCCGCCCAAAATTACTACAAACTTCATATAGAAGCTATTAGGGTCGCGCAGTATTAACAATGACTCAATAACCCTGAGCGCCTACACCCAAAGGCAGTGAAACACCTAGAACCAAGCCTGGTAGCCGCGCCGTAGTAACCAACAAGAGCTTACACGCGCGCCGTCTACCCAAGTCAAGGAAGCATTTTCTAAAACTTTATTTTTCTAAGTCCAGAGCTCCAACCACTTGCCTCGCGCATGGTGCAGCACTGGACTGGGGGACTTGAAGGGGTATGGTCCCAAAAAGGCCGGGCAAACCTCCGACAAGGTCGCGCACGGGACCATACTCCTTATTCAACAAATTCCTTATTGGCAACCTCGCGCGGGCTACAGCACAGTCTATTTTAACCGGCGCGAGGCCCGGACAATATTAAGCTCCAATTACAACACTTAGCATTCTGAAAGAGCAATCAGTCATCCATACCCTGCGCGAGATACTTACGTGCCCAGCAAGAATCGCGCAGGACAGCAGCGCTAGGCTGTTTCAGATAGTACACAAGGTAAAAGTAAAGAGCCAATCAGTGTCCTTCTGGCCCTGCTCAATCGTGCTCCACGATCGTCTGACATGCAGGAGACAAAAAGTACTTAAGGACGCCTACATGGCACCAATCACAGGGCAGAGACAACTGCCCCACGATCTCCACTTACCTGCTGATGGCAGAGGGGCGGCCAGGCCGACAACAGTGACACGTGGCTCCAATCACATTGCGCCAACTCCAGAAAGCTCCTAGAAGCCACTAACGGTCGACACCAGTGAGACAAAGAGCATATCCTCTATGTTGTCGCCTTTAGGCCCAAGGCCCATCAGCCCATATCCTCTCACACCTCTCCGGCTATAAATAGAGACCTCACTTCACAGGTTAAACATTCCATTCCCTCTACTCTCACTCTTAATACTCAATTATCTCCCCAAAACAGTCGCTTATTCTCACGTCGGAGCCCGGTTAAGAGGGAAACCCCCATATTCCCCTCTTAACGAGTAACGGTGTTCTGTTTTGCAGGACTTAGACGATCATTACGAAGCTCAGAAAGTCATTAGAAGATTAACCACTGTGGTAGGAACATAAACCAAACTGATTAGTCCCGTAATTAGTTTCGTGTTTCTTCATTGGCGCCCACCGGTTTTCTACAAATCACTTTCATCTTCTTTTTCTGAGTTTTCGTGGTTTTTTCTTCCTTCGATCATGGCTGGTCAAGGAATCATTCCTGAGTTTGTTGGTTTCGGAGCAAACTCTAATGCGGCGTTGGGGGTGGACAATCAAAACGTCCAACCCCAACACATTGAAGAAATTGGCGAAATCGAAGTAACCAACACTGGGGGACCGCGCGGGAGCATCACCCGCATCACTCAGACGGTAACCCCAGGAAGCAATGGCGCTGGACCTTCAAACCCAGCTCCACCTCAGAACGTTTCGGCGCTATTAGGGCTACCAGAGGGCGAAACTCCAGCCTCGTGGTACGCCAAGAATATTGCCACCATTAACGCGGTGTATCAATCTCTGATCGCACAAGAAGCAGTCTTAACGGCAGAGCCGTCCTTGGTTACTCCCCAGGGACAGAGTTAGGGGGCGCGCCAGATACCCCCACAGCAAAACATCCAATGCAGGACTAATAGACCTCCCCCTACCAGAAGACTAAGCATGCAAGACACGCGCGATACACAGGGAGAAACAGAAAGCTATTATGACTATCCGTCACACGTCCAAAGAGGCCCAGTTCATAGCCGGCTACACAAAGATGCCTTTCGGCCTAAAAAATGCTGGCGCGATGTATCAACGCCTGATGGATAAGACCTTCGCTGGAGATATCGGGAAGCATATCGAGGTTTACATCGATGATCTGGTAATCAAAAGTCCTGAAGAGGACCAAATGTTGAAAGACATCGAAAAAACATTCAACTCATTGCGCAGCGTGAATATGAAATTGAATCCAGCCAAGTGTTCTTTTGGTATGGAAGAAGGGAAGTTCTTAGGCTTCATAGTCACAAAAGACGGCTTTAAGGTGAATCCAGAAAAGGTCCAGGCAATAGAACGAATGCCCTCACCACGAACAATCAAAGAGATGCAAAGGTTGGCCGGCCGCCTAGCCGCGCTTAACCGTTTTCTGTCGAACCACGCCGCGAAGTCATACCCTTTTATCTGCACTCTGCGCAACTGTGTGAAGAAACAAGAGTTCAGGTGGACCCCTGAAGCAGGGAAGGCTTTTCAGCAAATGAAGGAGTGTTTGATCGAACTCCCTACCCTGACTGCACCGCTCGAAAAGGAGCCGCTCATCTTGTACTTGTCATCATCGGACAAGGCAGTAGGATCAGTATTGCTTGTAGAAAGAAATGGAGTTCAGACTCCAATCTATTACGTCAGTAGAGTGCTCACGGATCCAGAAACGAGATACTCTATAATGGAGAAATTGGTACTAGCGCTGCTGCACGCCTCCAGAAGGCTGCACAGATACTTCACAGGTCACGTCATCACCGTACTTACCAATTTCCATATTGGCACGATATTGCAAAAGCCATAAACATCTGGGCGGTTAGCAAAATGGGCGATCGAGCTGGGGGGCCACAACATCTTGTACAGGCCGCGCCCAACCATCAAAGGTCAAGTTCTAGCGGACTTCATCACAGAAGTCCCAGTTGATAAAATCAAGGACTGCGAGATTGTCGAGGCTCCCATAAAAGACGTATCAAATGAGTTTTGGATGCTATACACTGATGGAGCCTCAAACGAGGATGGCGCAGGAGCCGGATTGCGCCTTGTGATCCCTGAAAAGCACGAATTTACTTACGCCATCAAGTTGGATTTCAAGAATACCAACAACGAGGCAGAGTACGAGGCATTTCTGGCAGGCTTACGCCTCGCCATAAAAATGGGAGCTAAAAATCTACAAGTACACGTTGATTCACTCTTGATAGCCAGCCAAATTAACGGTATATACGATGCAAAGGGCGAAGTTATGGCCCTGTATTTAGAGCAGGCAAGAGAGTTGCTTCAACAGTTCAAATCCTACAAGGTAGTCCACATCAATCGCTCCGAAAACAAACCAGCTGACGCTTTGAGCAAGCTTGCTTCAACCTCCTTTCAACACTTCGCAAAAGATGTAAGGATTGAAGTACTAAAAAATCCATCAGTATTGCTGCGCCAGGTAAATGTGATCGAAATAGGGCAGCCATCTTGGATGACCCCTATAATTCAGTATTTGCAAGAAGGAATACTCCCTGAGAGCAAGGCAGAGGCAAGAAAGATTCAAGACAAAGCTCTGCATTATGAGATGAATGGTGGTATCTTATACCGCAAGTCCTTCTTGGGGCCACTACTGCGCTGCGTGGACCCCCAAGATGCGAATTACTTGATCAGGGAGATCCACGAAGGGATCTGTGGCATCCATGCAGGACCACGCATGGTTGTCGCGAAGATTATGAACGCTGGATATTATTGGCCAGGGATGCACGTCGACGCCCTGAAGGAGCTGCGCAAATGCGACTCCTGTCAGCGACATTCTCCAAAAACCCTGCGCCCAAAGAACGATCTTATCCCTGTATCCACTGCTTGGCCTTTCCAACAGTGGGGAATTGATATGGTGGGACCCTTCCCAGACGCCCCTGGCGCCGTCAAGTTCATAATTGTGGTCGTTGATTATTTTACTAAGTGGGTGGAGGCTAAAGCTCTCGCCTCAACCACTACAATGATGGTGCGCAAGTTTATTTGGGAGCACATCATTTGCAGGTTTGGTCTCCCACTCAAAATCGTCACAGACAACGGTACCAATTTTGCTTCTGAGGACCTTCAAAATTGGATGAAGGAAATGAAAATCGAGCATACCTTCTCCTCCGTTGCGCACCCTCAAGGAAACGGTCAAGTGGAAAGCGTTAACAAAAGTATCGTCGAGGGGATAAAGGCCCGACTGGGCACAAAGAGAAGAGGCTGGGTAGATGAGCTCCCAAGCATCCTGTGGGCTCATCGAACCATGCCAAAGACAAGCACCGGCGAAACTCCTTTCAGCCTAGTATACGGCTCGGAAGCAGTTATCCCGGCAGAAGTTGGACTCCCCTCACCGCGCTTGACAACAGTCAACACGGTTGATAATGAAGCAGAGCGCCGTCTCGATTTGGATCTACCGGAAGAAAGACGCGAGATTGCGCGTATTAAAGAAGCGAAATACAAGACACAACTGGAAAAAGGTACTACAATGCGAAAGTCCGTATTTGTACCTTCACTCCAGGAGAATACGTTTTCTGAGACAACGAAGCGTCAAACGCTGAACGCCCCGGGAAGCTAGCACCCAAATGGGAAGGCCCATACTTGGTTCACGAAGTGCTAGGAAAGGGGGCATACAAATTGCGCACACTGGATGGACACATCATCCCGCGCACATGGAACGCGCAACAATTGCGCAAGTGCTATATGTAACTACCCTAGGCCATGCGCCATTTCTCTCATGTTGGCCACGCGCCTTTTTAACTTCCTATGTTGGCTAAACGCCCTTTATGTTGCTTATGTACAATGTACGATTGGCCTAAGCGCCGTTTCCCAATTAATGAAAGCATACGACATGTTTTCTTTTATCATAACGCTTCTCGAGTTACAAATGCATGTTAAACTTTTGATTAGCAAGAAAACACTTCAGCGAATTACGAGCTCTCGAGTTATGACTCTAAGGTCCTCCGCGAACGCAGCGCGAGACCGAGCAGCTATACTCACTCAAGATCCACATTTGCATTTATTCGCACTAACTTAACCAAAGTTTCTAACAACAGTGCAATAATTGTAACAAGTCAGAATAAACATAAACATCGTATTTAATAAGCGCAAACGCGCAACTGTTACATAAAGCCTATCATCCATTTGGCCTAAAGCAAGCGCGACCGCGCGACACATTCAAAAACTAAACAAAAAATTACAAGGCACAAAGCCTTCAACACTATCTATTCAAAGCCATCACCAGCGTCATCATCGTCACGCTTATCACCACCGCCTTCACCATCGCCATCATCACTCGCGTTTTCCTCTTCGTCAGATAATTCAACGGTTTCTGGTGGATCAAGGATGCCCTTTAACCGTTGACACCATTCATCATGCTTCAGCGCTTCAGTAACCAAATCCATCACAGGTATTGATAGATGGTCATAACCATGTTTAGCGCGAGCTAACTCAGCCTCAGCTTGATCAGTCACTGAGCAGTGATTTGTGTCGAACTCCTGTCCAAGCATTTCTGTAACATGTTGCGCACATTCAAGATAACCTCTGCGATGACCGACCGCGCGGGAAGCATCTATAACGGCTGCAACAGCTTTATCCAGTTCTCCAGCACGGGACCATACTCCTTATTCAACAAATTCCTTATTGGCAACCTCGCGCGGGCTACAGCACAGTCTATTTTAACCGGCGCGAGGCCCGGACAATATTAAGCTCCAATCACAACACTTAGCATTCTGAAAGAGCACTCAGTCATCCATACCCTGCGCGAGATACTTACGTGCCCAGCAAGAATCGCACAGGATAGCAGCGCAAGGCTGTTTCAGATAGTACACAAGGTACAAGTAAAGAGCCAATCAGCGTCCTTCTGGCCCTTCTCAATCGTGCTCCACGATCGTCTGACATGCAGGAGACAAAAAGTACTTAAGGACGCCTACATGGCACCAATCACAGGGCAGATACAACTGCCCCACGATCTCCACTTACCTGCTGATGGCAGAGGGGCGGCCAGGCCGACAACAGTGACACGTGGCTCCAATCACATTGCGCCAACTCCAGAAAGCTCCTAGAAGCCACTAACGGTCGACACCAGTGAGACAAAGAGCATATCCTCTATGTTGTCGCCTTTAGGCCCAAGGCCCATCAGCCCATATCCTCTTACACCTCTCCGGCTATAAATAGAGACCTCACTTCACAGGTTAAACATTCCATTCCCTCTACTCTCACTCTTAATACTCAATTATCTCCCCAAAACAGTCGCTTATTCTCACGCCGGAGCCCGGTTAAGAGGGAAACCCCCATATTCCCCTCTTAACGAGTAACGGTGTTCTGTTTTGCAGGACTTAGACGATCATTAGGAAGCTCAGAAAGTCATTAGAAGATTAACCACTATGGTAGGAACATAAACCAAACTGATTAGTCCCGTAATTAGTTCCGTGTTTCTTCAGCCGCAGACATCAGCGTGCGCGGACGTCACACTAAATCGAGCTGAGTCGTTGGGTCTCTCAGCTTTTATTTAACGCGGATTATAAAAAATCCATTGTGTACACATATTAGTAAGAATAACTATTTGTGGATAATATTCTACATATCATCTAGAAGCCGAAAAATGTGGTGCCAGTGACAGCAAACATGCCAAACGACAACTAGTTTGTCAAGCATGGTGCCAATGTGGTGCCGATTATAAAAAAATCCATTGTGTACACACGTTATTTTGTCAAACCTTTAAAATAACCTTCAAACCAATTGTCAAATGACCATAAATCTCACCAATTTAACCAAAATCCTTTGAATCTTTCAACTTCAATAATCGTACACGAACTCATTAAATCGAATTTAAAAATAAACAAAAAAAAATTAGCATACTTTTTGTACAATTATCATTAGAACCCCTCGCTCGAGCCACGATTGTCATACCACAACCTAATCGTCTCCATTTTGCGAGTATTCGGCCCTTCACTACTTAACCCAGATGGGTGCAATATGTATTTACTCCTAGGCCGGCTGTACTCACTGTTGGCCTAGTGTTGAATGCCCAAAGCCATTTTTCTGAATTTGATCATGTCTTCGTTGTACTGGGCCGTGTCATAGTGTGAGCTCCCATTGTATAACGGCCAGTGTCCTGTCTTGATCCCATTATCAAGATCAGACAATGATGCGGAGGCGAGCAGAGTGACGGACACACACAACTCACAGCTGTACATGACAATGTCCTGCTCCTCTCATATTGTATTTCTTCCGTGACACCGGGCGTTGTGGCCAAGGTGGACTACTCGACTGCCGCCAGCCCCTTGGCTCTCCCTAGATGCGCAGAAACCCAACCTCCACCCGCCCGAAGGCACGACAGTGGAATAATCGGTAAAATCTCGCCTCCCATCCAAGTCGAATTGACGCCACCCGTATTTGCTCTTCACTTGGATGCCGCAGAAAATAATGAGGGTGGGAATCGAACCTGAGTCACAAAGAACACCAATTCTTTCTCCAACCACTCCACTTATAGGCAAATATTTATTGGGTAATTACAATTAAGTAAACATATTTTATTTAATTATAATTACATAAATATTTTCTAAAACATAAAGTTATATGTTGAATTTTTTAGAATTCTTTGTTTTACATTTTATTTATTATATTAATAATGCACTTCATTTTCTAATTTATAAACATTTAAAACCACATAATTCAATTTTTTTGAAACTCACCCAAAGCTAAGAGTATAACCAACTAAGCTAAAACTTGTTTATTTATAAGGGTGAAGGGAGTGATGCGGTGAACAAAGCGGCAAACCGGTTTGCCGATCGGCAACACCGGCGCCGACCCATTTAACCGCGCGGCAAACATGTGAATTCGGCTAAGCATCACCGATCGACAAAAGGTGAAGGGTTGTTGACCGTTGGAACTCTAACGGCTATAATGCCGTTCAAAATAAAAAAAAAATTAAATTTTCAACTTTTACCCTATATATTCAAAACAAACCCCTTTTAATCCTATTTTATAGTACAAAATCACCCCAAATCAAACCAAAAAATACAAACGTGGTTATTTGCTCGTGGATGGAATTTACCCAAAATGGTCCGTGTTTGTGAAATCGATCCCATACCCTCAAGAAGTAGACGAAAAGATGTTCAAAAGGCAACACGAGGCGGCAAGAAAAGACGTCGAAAGGGCTTTTGGGGTTTTGAAGTCAAAATGGGGTGTCTTGAATCGGCCGATGCGAGCAAAGACGGTTAAAAAAATTAGGAATGTTGTGTACACGTGTATTATTTTACACAACATGATTTTAAAAGACGACGGAAACGCGATTGCACCGGTACACATTCGGGATCCTCCGGTCGAGCCCGCGTTTAATGATAGGGTGTTGGGCGAGCTAATGGATGAAGATACGCATTGGAGACTTAAACACGATCTCACGGTTCATCTCGCAAGTCAAGATTTGCCCCACCTGTTGGTTGATTCTGACGAAGAGTAGTGTAATTTTTAATTTTTTTAGGGGTTGCGTTGTTTTAGTGTCGTGTAATTTTTATGAATTTTAAGTTTTTTTTTTTTAAGTTTCATTTTAATGTAATTGTTTTTTTTTATTAATTTAATGTTTTATTTGTTTTTATTTAACATATAATTTAAAAAAAAACAAAAAAAAAGTTTGCCACTTTCAAGTGTCTAAACCATTGCCAACACTTTTCAGCAAAGTTTAAACTTTTTACCTTCTCTGACGTGGCACTCTCTGATTGGTCCATTTTAAAGTTTGCCACTTTCACCTGTTTAACCACTCCCTTCACCCTAATGTTTAAATTTTCTTAAAAATGGTTTAATAAAGTGTCATATATTTAAGCGAACTGAAAACAAGAAAGATGAAAAAGTAGTGACAACCCACATGCGAGTGTTCATGATTTGAAACTTTTATATTTTGCTAATATGAAAAGCAAGTCCAAAGTGGTGTAAATTGACACACACTCACGTCATAATCAATATTATTAATAATTTGTTGCAACTTAATTCATTCCTATACAAAACTTGATCAGTAGTTGTTCATAACTAATTATTTAAGCTACATATTTACTGGGTAATTGATTACTAACAAAATCAATAATTATGATATAAATTGAAATTCATTAAGAAAAGTTTTAAAACAAAATAATAATAATAATAATAATAATAATAATAATAATAATACACATGTTTGAAAATTTTCATTTTTATAATTAATTATCTTGAAAATTTAAATCAATTATATAATAATGAAATAAAAAAGTTTAAAAAAACTAAAAAAGGGTGATAGAGATGACAAGTAACTAATCTACTTGAATTGTTGAAAGCAAATTGTGTGGACAATGACAAAGTGTTAAGTTTCTATCAATGTTTCCTCCAATATTTCACCATCACTTTATCATGATGTGCCCCTCACGTAGTTTTTTAATATCCTATGATCAATTATTTAGAGGTATTTGGGATTGCTTAGTTGAACAATTTGTATTTACATTTATAATAATATTAGGTAAAATATTTTCATAAAAATTAAGCATGAGGACATGCAGTGGCGGACTCAGAAATTATTTGCTGGGGTTGCGGATGAGTGGTTAAGCATATTTTCAGAGGGTGCGGTTATATTTTTTGCCTAAAAAATACACTCATTTTTTTTTCAAGGGATGCGCCCGCCCACCCTGGGCTTCACCTAGGTCCGCCCATGAGGACATGTATAATCAATTAGTTTATAGTATTGCTTATGTACATCCATAGTTATGAACAACTACTGATCAAGTTTTGTATAGGAATCAATTAGCAAAATAATGAGGTGATTTCGTCATATATTGTTGTTTGGTTACAAATAATGAGGTGATTTATATATTCATTAGTTTATAGTATCGAATATGATTATGTACATCCATAGTCATTAAGTGGAGAATTATAAAAACACTATAAAAACACTTTTAGAGTGGTGAATTGGTGATATAATACACTGAAAAGGATAAGAGGAAATGGATTATGTGATTAGATTAGTATATATATGTATCACGGTTAAAACATTATACATTATAATTCTCTTCTTAAAACTGATTATATTTAACTACTCTCTGATTATACTGGCAAATTATATATATATTGTTGACAAAAGTAAATGAATAGTAATTTTAATTTTATAATAACATATAGTTTTTTTTTAATTATTTATTATTTTAAAGTGTAATACTTTATTATTATATTTGCTTTTCACTTTTTAACATATTTTTTTTTCTTTTCTTAAACCATATTTCCTCTATTACTTATTTTCTATTTTTAATAATTATTTTTCCTTTCCCAAATCATATTTCATTTTTAGTTAATTAGATATTTTATTAATAACTTAGATTCGTTATTTTTTCCCATGATATTCCCGTATAAGTTTTGTTAAAAACAAACATGTACTCAAAATAGAGTATTTATTTGGTATCATAAAATGGTACGATGCTAATCTGAACCGATTTTTTAACGGTTTGGCTTTCTAAACAAGATTCTTCTTTTTCAAATAATGATTTTTTACCTTATCATTTCCTCTATTTCGTTGCAACGCGCGACTTGAACAAATCTAGTTTAAGTGAAAAATAGATGATATCTTATGGAAATGAAATTCAAAAAATGGTTGAAAAAAGTGTTCTTTTCAACATCTTTTAAGTGATTGATTATAATTATTGAACTTTAAACATAATTTCCGTGAGTGATTGGTTGTTTAAACAACCCCTTTCTGAGAATGTTTTTTTATTAATGTTTCGAATAAAAACCCGGTTGTTAATCATATTGGGGTGGATATAAGCAATGAAGGATTTGGACTATGCCTTGTCTGAGGTTGTCAGTTCGATTCCCGAGCCCAACCGAGTTTTCGTCCCACCGTGTGTTACACCAGAGAGTTTCACTCTTGTGGTGGCACAACGACTGTCAAGTGGCAGCTGGCGGTATGGTTTCCCGGGGAACGCCCAAAAAGCCAAACTTTAAAGCCAGCGTGGGCCCGGTTAAGACAACATAGTCTAGCCAGAGTGGGGTAATACGGAGCTCTCCGATTTGGAGAGTATGATAACCTTATACATGAAGTTAGCATGTAGTCTAGGGCTGTGCAACGGTTCAGAACCGGACTGAACCGAACCAGGACCGAACCGGAACCGTTTAATTCTAAATATAAGAACCAGAACCGAACCGTATTCTAACGGTTCCGGTTCGGTTCGGAACCGGGTTAAACGGTTCTAGCGTAAACGGTTCTTGCCGGAACCGGTTGTCAATTAAATCCTAAAACTAAGAACAAAATAAAAACAATTAAAACAATAAACCGTTTAAAACATATAAGTAAGAGTTGCAACATCCACAATTCAAATTAATCAGAGTCAAAGTAGCAACAATAAAATGTTTTTAACCGAAAGTATACAATTTAGAAAACCAAAAGTTAACTAAAAAACTTTTAGTTAACCATCACAAAAACTTCATTCAAACATTATGTCAAAACTATTTTAATATTCTTTAATACTAGATACATTTTTTAAATATAATATTTTAAGTTTAAATGAATCAATAGGGTTTTTAAATATATTATTTAAAGTTTAAACCCAAACGGGTTCGAGCGGTTCTTTAAACAGAACCGTCGGTTATAATCGGAACCAAACCGGGAACCATTTTCTCCCAAACTTGAGAACCTAAACCGGACCCGAAATACAACAATATGGTTCGGATCTGGCGGTTCCGGTTCGGTTCTCCAGTTCTGGCGATTCAGAACCGTAAATTGCTCAGCCCTAGCATGTACGTTCATCTGAAACCAGATAAAAATGAATATGAGTTCTTAGATTAAAAGAATAAAGATAAAAACCAGACTTAATAGCATTCATGTCACATGTGTCACCAGGGGCGGTTCTTAGAAGGGTTGTGGCAGGGCTACGGCCCGGGTAAGTTTTTCGGCCGTAGTGCTAATTTCCGCATTTCGATCGAAATGCCCGGGCTTTTTTTAGTGCCCGTGTCTTTCGGCCCTGGCACGTTCTACGGGCAAGATCCGCCTATGTGTGTCACACAAATTTCTTCACATAAATTAGAACGTCTTCACATGAAAATGTAAGGTTTTTTTTTTAAACTAATTGCAAGCTTTATTATTTTGCTTTAAATTTGTTGTAGTTTTCCTATTCCTTTGTAGATGGTGTCGACTGCTTGTTATCTTTATATAGTGTCATGTTAAGCTTCATTCAATGTCGGATCTAGAAGACAAGATCAGGGGTATCTCAAAAAAGTTTCTAGACCTAGGGGTATCTTAATATTTACTCAGAGGTATCCTCGATATATAAAACAGAGAGAATATTTTTTTGCACTAATTTTACATTCCGCCGACAATATTGAGGATACCCCTGCTTGTACACTACATCCGCCACTGGGTTCATTTGACACTGGGTTCATTTGATCAAAGTAAATAGTGTTATATATATTTGTACCATGTGTTCATTTGAATGTACATTGTCTTACCAAGAGCTGAGTGCTTTATCAATTATAGAAGGAATTATTTTTTTTCCAAGAAGAAAAGTTCAGATTTCCCTAATCTTTAATTTTCAATATTGGGTCCTTTTAATTTCAACACATAAAATCATTGACATTGTGGGATAACATGTTTCGGCACATGACAATGGGCCCAAATTTAGTTGCCATAGTGCAAGTTTAGGTTGACTTTGTGGCATTTTGCAAAGTTCCAAAAAAGGGCCCATGCCCAATTTTTCAACCATGTATTTCAGTATACTTGGACATCTTTTTTAAAATATATACTAAAAGTAAATTTGATGATTTAAAAATGACATCCTATATGTGAAGGCATCTAAAGATTAAGAAAAAAACATGCATTCATATGATTTACTTAATGTGAGTGGGTGTATTGGTGAGCTGCCTATACCATTCATCAACTAATGTGAACTTAAAAGACAATAAAAAAACAAATATAACATGCTTGCCATTAAAAAGTGAAAAATACATAAAGAACAAAGGTCGTATGGAATAAATAATAGTACTATTTGTCCTAATATATCAACTTTTAGGACATGAGTTTGATAAAACTAATTGTCACATAATCACCTTTAAGTTGTATAATGCATACATGTTGGCAGGTCAATTTTTTGTTGGGGTCATCCTTCTCAGTTGCAGATCTAGAAAATTCTTATACGGGTAACGTTTCAAAAAAGAGAGGTAACGAAATCGAAAAAACGCCAAATTTTTTTAAAATTTACAAGTGTTAAGGAGAAGTGGGGGCTACCCCTGTTTACAAGCTATATCCTCCTCTAATCCTTCTAATATATGTGGTGAATTTGGATTACTCTTCATATATTACACATAAAAAGAAGTTTTGGATACTAAATATCGTTTAAGGATGCCAAACTATATGTAGATCAACTTATAAAAGTAAATATGACATGGTTAGAGAATACATCAACGTTGAAAATGGTGAAAATAACCAAAGTATGGACTATTTGGGTATTAAAAGAAAATAGACATTCAAATATTGATCTATGATAAGATGGTTTTCGTAATTAATGCAACATATAAATTGTGTTTCATTTTAGTCGAATCTCCAATTCATTAAGTTCAGAGACGGACCCATATAGAAACTATAGGGGTGCAGCCAGGCATCATGAATTTTTTTAGTATTATTTACACGCTAAAATCTTGATCGCTATATATGAAGGCTTGGTTAAACTCAATGGCGAATGTTTCGGTTAGAATGGTAAAATTTTCTATTTTTCGTCTGAAAATTTTAAAATTATGTAGGATTGTCCCCCCAATTATTTTGCTTAAATATTTATGCAATATATAAATTGGGTCCCATGACTTTCCGCCCCCTCGGAACTTTTGGTCAAGCTCTGCCACTAGTTAAATTTCACATGAAAAAAAAGTCTAGTTCGGCTGCTGATTAAATTGAAATGGTCGGTATCTATTCATTTGTAAACCAATTTGGTTAAAAAAAAAACAGCATAGTCATATTTAGAGTTTATTCATCATTTACACACTTTATAAAATCAGTTTTGGCATTGTGAAAACATGAACTATTTGTTAAAATATAATTTCTTCAGTTCAATGTATTTCTGTAAAATTAAATTTGAAAACAAAAACTCTATTAAGGCTAAAGTCAAAGTCAACGAGTCCGAATCACACCTATAGCGGTATTATTTTAGAGAAGTACTGAAGTAGCCCGTTAATGGGAAAAGATTTATCTTTTCAGATATGAATATATGATATACTGATATATTTTTTTTGGCTTTAAAAAGATTAAGGTTCAATAAGAACATAAGATAATCAAACATTAAATGAATCATGATGAAAAGTTTGTTTACATTTATTTATTTATCAAAAGGGTGAATATGAAAAACATTTTATATATGTTTAGTAAACGAATGAACATGTCTAAATCACAATTATAGTTATTATTTTAGGGCCAATTGGATTTTAACACCTTTAACTTTGAAGAATTGGCCGATAACACCCGCAACTAACACTTTGATCTGTGACATCCCAAACTTTTAATTTCGTTTGTCATTTCACCACTCAGTTAAAAAATCAGTAACTGAGTTAGTGTTCAATCCTACCTGGCTTTATTAATCCTACATGGCACGAGTGACGTGGCTAACACATGTTATAAGAAGCAAAACCCTGAAACCTGGCATTGTTGTTATGTTCGTTTTGGAGGGAAAGATCAAGGGTGACGTGACCTAGCTTCTCAATCCATCAAGTTTAAACTCCGATCAAGGTACGATTTCACATGATTATGCAATGGGGGAAACGATTGATGTCATGCTTTGGTATGGTGGTTACATTGAGTTAGGTTTTGGTGTTCCACAATATGTTGGGGTGCATCTAGGTTAATTAAAGTTGATATAGACCACATTTCATACTTTGAGCTAGCAGATTATGCATTGGAAACGAAATGCTATAAATCAAGGAACTTTCATATGTATGGGTTGGATGCGGATGATGGTGAAATTAGGCATTTTCGTAATGATAGAGATGTGTTGGAGTTGGTTAAGAAGGTTTTTAGTTGGAGTGAAACATTTATGGAAGTATTTGTTCAAGATCGTCAATTGAGTGCACCTGAAGCCCACTCCAGTTCTAGGCCTAGTAAACCTGTTACCCAGCCCAGTAACCCTGTTACCCAGCCCAGTAAACCTGAAGCCCAATCCAGTAAACTAAAAGCCCAATCTTCTAGGGTTTCCCCTGGATGCAGCTCTAACTCAATAGGTAAGCAAGCAGACGCGGACAGTGAAGATAGTGAGTTCAGTGTGGAAGATGAAGAGTCAAATTCTGATGATGAAGATTATGATGAACTAGTTGAGGCCAGTGATGAAGAGGAAGTTGCGGATGATGTACTTGGATTAGAGTCAGACAGAGAGGATGTTGAGTGGATACAGTCACAACATGCACTTAGAGAGTCAAGCAAAATAGATTTGGAAGCCAAAAAAAAAAGTGCTTTATGAGGTAGTAAATGAAAGACAAACAGAGGGTAATTTGCATGAAACAGAGGGTAATTTGCATGAAACTGAAGATGCAAGGGTAGATGGAAACAGTAGTTACGAGGAATCTGACGGGGACATTTTAACACCTGGTGATAGTGAGGATGATGATATCAGGGGCAAGAAGTACAAGGAAGCAGCCCCATCTGTAGGTGAACATACAAATTGGAAGAAATTTATTTGGAATGTGGGAATAAGGTTTGCATCAAGGGAGGCCTTTAAAGAGGCAGTGAGGCAGTACTCAGTAGCTAATGGTAGGAACTTGTACCTTGCAAGAGCGAAAAGACTGCATGTGGCCGTATTGTTGTCAATTGTGTTAAAGGTTGTTCATTCTTTATACATTGTTCACTTCATAAAGGGAAAGAGTGTTACTTGGTTAAGAGAGTGAAGAACATACATACCTGCCAAAGAAACATGGTAAAGAATAGACAGCTAACTGCAATGTTCATAGCTAATGAGTTCCTGCAAGTGTTTAAATCCAAGCCCAACTGGTCGGCTAAGGAAATCATATTGGCTGTGAAACATAAGTATAAAGTCATAATCACCAAGTGCCTGGCCTACAAGGCTAAAGCATGTGCCCATAAGAAACTTCATGGATCAATGAGGGATCATTATAGCAAAATTGGTGCATACATGGAGATTTTGAAAAAAGTAAACCCAACATCAACTTTTGTGCTTGTTACTGCACCACAAGGTTTCATTAACTTAGATCCCACAGCAACATGTGAAACTTTTTTCAGACTCTTTGTGTGTTTTGATGGTGTGAAAAGGGGATTTCTAGCTGGATGTAGGAAGGTCTTGTGTCTAGATGGTTGTTTTATAAAGACCTTCCTAGGAGGGATGTTGTTAACTGCAGTTGGCAGAGATGCTAATGATCAGATGTATCCATTGGCATGGGCAGTTGTAGATGGTGAAAATAACGATAGCTGGGAATGGTTTATGGAAGAGCTCAGGAAGTGTTTGGGTGTAAGTGATGGTGGTGAGGCATGGACATTCATCTCAGATCAACAAAAGGTAGTAGCCATTGACAAATTTTACAATGAACAATTATCTTCTACTGTAATGTCTAAGGTTAATAATCATTTATGTGCAGGGTATGTTAAATGCTGTGGCACTTATTTGGCCAAGGGCAGAGCATAGAAACTGTGCAAGGCACATCTATGCGAATTGGCACAATAATTTTAAGGATGAGGAGCTCAAGGAGTTGTATTGGAAAGCTGCAAGAGCATACTGTGAACCTGATTACCTCCAAGCCATTAATGAAATGAGGGCCATAAACCCTGATGCAGTAGAGGCAATCTTAAAGCAGGATCCCAAAAGTTTTAACAGGTGCTACTTGAAAACTCACACTAAATGTGATGTCATAGTAAACAACATGGCAGAAACATTTAATGGTTATATCATAACTGCAAGGTCAAAGCATATTATATACATGCTAGAGGACATTAGGGTTCAAATCATGAGTAGGTTAGTCATCAAAAGAACTGAAATGAAAGCCAAAGATGTGCTCATTTGCCCCAATATCCAGGAGAAACTTGATTTCTCAAAAGATGCAGCCTTTAGGTGTGAGGTATACCCCTCATCTTATCAGGTTTTTCAAGTTAGAGATGTTGATGATGTTACAGTTGACTTGGAAAATAAGACCTGCACATGTAGAAAGTGGCAATTAAGGGGGTATCCTTGTAAGCATGTGTGTGCTGTGGCTGGATTTTTGCATAAGAATGCCGAGGATTATGTTGACCCATGTTACCACAAAGAAACATACATGAGAACTTATGAGTACTCAATCCCACCATTGCCTAGTGAAAAGTTTTGGCCCAAGGTTGATTATCCATTGGATCCACCTCCAATCAAAAAGGCACCTGGTAGGCCTAAGAAAAACAGAAAGAGGGACCCTCATGAGGATCCCAAGAAATCAGGCAAACTGACTAAGCATGGGGTGGTAATGACATGTGGGATTTGTGGAGAAAGATGTCACAACAAGAGAAAATGCACAGTTAAAGGTGAACTCAATAGATTCAGTTGGTTTATTGATTATATTATTGTTTCCTAAATTTGTTTACTGTTAACAGATTCTCAAAATGCGACAGAAATTGGAAGGAAAAAAGCAAGTAAAAGGGGAAGGCCAACTAAAAGGAAAAAAGCATATATAAATTAATATGCTATATGATTATCAGTATCTGTGTTCTTCACCGTATTGTATTGTATGGGCACCCATCTAGTATGTGTATGTATATAGCATTTTTTTAAAGAGTTACACCTACATAAACAAACATAAGAGATAATAACATTAAGTGTATTTTAAATTATATAATATATTTAATAATTTATGTTAGTTTAGTGAACATAATAAAAATGAATAAATTTATTCTTTTAACAAAACCAAAGATTCACTTGTTTTGTGTTGAGTAAATTACAAGTTTTGTCCTTTATGTATGTCCCAAATTGCAGGCGGTGTCCTTTTTCTTTAAAATTGATGAGTTTTGTCCTTAATGTTTGCAAATCTTGCACGTTATATCCTTTAGGCCAAACCCAGTTAGGTTTTTTGGTTAAATCTTATCATGTGCCTTGCACATGAGGGCATTGTTGTCATTTCATCTTATCAGGGACCATTGTGTAAAAGAACTTGTGTTCATGGACTATTGTGTAAGTATTACTCTAAAAATCTATATATAAAAACAAACATTACCTTCTCTCTCTCTAACCTACCATCACTCTCTCTCATCTCTCCCCCTCTCTCTCACCTGCCGCCACCTCCCACCACCACCACCATCCAGGCGATTAGCTCCTCCAGAGATTCTGGCGACATAACCGTCTCATCCGTCTTCTCCGGCTCATCACCGTCGCTGTGCTCATCCGTCTTCTCCGGTGGTAGGTTCATCCGTCTTCTCCGGTGGTAGGGTTTCACTAGCTTATTCGGTGGTAGGGTTTCACTAGAGGCGGGTTTAGATTTAGGGTTGTGTTTGTCTGTTTTTCGATCTGGGTTTGGGTTTCGATCTAGGTTTGGGTATTTGTCTATCATTCGATTTGGGTGTGGATTTCCATTTGGGGTTGGGTTCATGCTGCTGGTGGTCGGCGAATGGTTGTGGATGGTGGTTAGTGAATGGTTGTGGATGGCTATGGATGGTGGTCGGCAAGTGGTGGGGTTCGATTTGGTGGTAGGATCACGCAGGCGGTGGTCGGCGAATGGTTGTGGATGGTGGTAAGCGAATGGTTGTGGGTTTAATGGTGTTTGTTACTGGTTTGGGTTGTTGCAGGTTGGGGTTAGGGTTCTAGTGGGGGTGGTGATGGTGGAGACGGTGGTGGGTGAAGGAGAGAGAGAGAGATAATCGATGCGGGATGGTGGTGGTAGTGGTGGTGGCAGGTGGCGGCCATTATTGACTGAGGGGTTTTGACAAGGGTGTTTGGTGGAGGGTGGTGATGATGTCGGTGAAGGGTGGAGGGTGGTGGTGATGGTGGTCGTAGTGGCTGTGGCGATTGAGGGTGGTGGTGGATATGGCGGTGAAGGGTGGTGGAGATGGCGGTGAAGGGTTATGTTCTTCATCAGTCCACTTATAATAATAATAATAATAATAATAATAATAAAATTATTTTGTTTTATTTTTTAATAATACTAAGTAAACACGGTAAAAAGACTAAAATACCCCTGGGTGACCAGATTTAACCAAAAAATCTAACTGGGTTTGGCCTAAAGGACATAACGTGCAAGATTTGCAAACATTAAGGACAAAACTCATCAATTTTAAAGACAAAGGACAGCGCCTGCAATTTGGGACATACATAAAGGACAAAACTTGTAATTTACTCTTTTGTGTTCATGTTACTTCATCTTAACTTGGATGGGGCATTTTAGGGTATTATTCTAGCCTCATTGAATAAGATGTTGTCATGTCATTTTTAACCCTAAATATCTTAGGCCATATGTAGTCGAGGATTATGAGGGGTTATAGCTCAAATGTGTAAGAAAATGAGGTTATGAGGGGTTACATAACTGGAGTGTGTAGTGGGGGTTATGTAGATGTGGGGTTATACATGTTTGTATATATATATATATATATATATGTGTGTGTGTGTATGTGTATGTGTGTGTGTGTGTGGAAAATGTGTTATAGGCGTTATGTCCATCACGAGCAAGAACAATTCGAAGCCATAGCACCCCGGGGGGCGGTGTGCCCGGGCACAATGGCGCCGGAAAACACTCGACTATGGAAGGACTTAGATGGGGCAAAACACTGGTGTCGCCTACCACAAATACCCACAACTACCCTAGTCCAGTTTATGATCGTTCAACTTTAAAAGATTTGTGGATGTGTGATGTTTAAACGAAAAAGGTTTACCGCAAACACCAACCCGCATGGCAAACCACAAGGGTGGCGGCGGTGTTGCCTAGCGGCTTTGAACCCGATTTGGGTTTGCCGCATGGCACCCTGTCCCCCCTTATTTGTTTATTTGTATCAACCTTATCATCATCATCATTTTGGTTTTATAAAATAGAATAATTGATCTTGATAACTGACGACGGGCCTATGGGTTGCCCCATCTATCCGTCTTGGGCTACTGTCACATGGGCCCAACAGGTAAAAGCCCAACAGCAGTCTATCTTGCCCATTAAGGTTTCCCTTACATAAAATGGGCGGGAAACAAAGGATCAGAACACACAGGCGGTGTTTAATGCATGATTAGAAAAGGATCTTTAGCTGGAATTGTACTTCCTAGCCGGAAACATTAAATGAGGCTACAATCTTACCGTTGGGGGTCAGACACGTGTCTAAGCCCCCCGAAGACTCTCGGAACCCGTTAGATCACCTCATTGAAATATCTCACATGGGAGATAAGGTCTCGGGGTTATATAAGGAAGGAAAGAAATAATCATAAGGCAGACTCAAGGTATTACGCTGATAACTTCCTCATTTATTCCGACCAGTATCCTCCCACATTAAATACACACACATTTATTAGATTCACACCATAGAGGAACATTCCAGTGATCATACTCATCGGAATAAGCTTCTCATACTCTCCGGCAAGTTTACTTACTCTCACGCCGGAGCTTGGTCATGGATCCCCCTCCCGGGGCCCTCCGTGACGAGGCTAACGGTTTACTTTTTTGTAGCAACGAAGGATGGGATATCTTGACGTCAGCGAAGACCCCTTGAATGTCATCCGGGACTTGGGTATTCGACATTGGCGCCATCCGTGGGACACATACAGTCTAGCTGGTATTCTCACTCCGAAACTCCGACGTTGAGGTAACCCATTTCACTGGAAACAACATGACAACACCACCCAGCTCACGTACCATCCAGATGGTGCAGAACGATCATGATAAGGTCATAATGGAAGACATAACTCACGAGGAAGAGAACGAAAATCAGGTGGAAATTCTGGAAAAGGAGGAGGCCATTACTCCATATTTTGTTGCCATGCACAGGGAGAAATTAAAAAAAGCATCTTGAGGATCCAGAAAGACAAGAGAAGCTTGACAGCCTCAGGGCTAGATTGTCCTTCGACACACCTTCCAACCAGGAAGGGGTGGATCCACAAAACAACAGCAGTGGCAATGACCCACTTGAAACCTTCATGACAGCCCTCAGACAGATGTCCTCGGAGGAGAGAGAGGATCTCATTACAGGGAAGAAACAGAAAGGAAAAGAAAAGGAAAAAGAAAATCAAAGTGATGATAGCCTAGATCAGCCTTACCTCCCTCGGGACTTGGCTGAGATTTCAAAGTTCACAAGGAGGATTGCTGAGGCACCCATGCCCCCTAAGACGAAGCTACCTCCAAACTTCGACAGGTATGACGGAACTAGAGATCATGAGGATCATCTCCATGCTTTCAAAGGGGCAGGACAACTGGGACGGTGGCCTATGCCAGTTTGGTGCCACATGTTTGTGCAAACTCTAACGGAGGGAGCCAGGCTTTGGTTCGATAGCCTCCCCCCAGGAGGAATCGACAGCTATGAAGAGCTAAGTGAGAAGTTTCTAAGGAATTTCGGCCAACAAAGGAAAGTGGTCAAGAACCCATACGAGATAATGCACATAAGGCAAAGGGACAATGAATGGATAGATCAATACATGGAGAGGTTCGTGAAAGAAAGCATGAACATCAAGGATGTCCCGGAGGTTATGAAGATCAGTAGCTTCATCAACGGACTGAAGCATGTACAGCTGTGTGAAAAACTGGGGGAAGAGTTCCCACACTCGTTCGATAACCTCATGGACAGGGTCAGAGCCTTCGTCAGGGGCAAAGACACGGTTATTAAAGCTAAAGAGATGGATACCCCGCCCTGAAGGGTCAACCAAGCTACGAAACCTCCTGAAAAAGGTACACCCTACTCACGAAAACCAACTCTTGATAGAATGTTGCATGATAGAACGAGACCGTCATATTCCCCCTACAGGCCTCGGGGGAGAGGTCCATTCCCCTACTCCGACAGCTTCACCCCTCTCACTAAAACTTCAAGTGAAATATTGGCTACTAAGAGGGTGAAGAGTTCTTTCCCAAGGCCACCACCCATAAAACCAGGGCCAAAAGCACAACCGAACGAATACTGTGACTTCCATAAGGAATTCGGTCATAAAACTGATGATTGTATGTACCTCAAGAGAGAAATTGAGGTTGCGGTGAAAACGGGTAAACTGGCTCATTTGGTCAAGGAAATCAAGGAAGGAGGGGGGATCGCAAAGGGAAAGATGTGAGGGAGCCTGGAAGGGCAGATGTAGACATGATTCGGAGAAGAGATGAATTTGATACCACCAGGAGTGTAAAGGCCAGAATTCTGGGCTCCCCGGACCGCATGAAAGCTCCCATCTTGATGCCACACCTGGAGGAGAACGAGGTGCAACGACTCCCCCTTAGCATTTCAGCCATAATAGCCGGCCACAAGGTGGCCAGAATACATGTGGACGGGGGGAGCAGGGTAGAGGTAATATATGAGCACTATTTTCTCAGATTTGACAGGGATGTAAGGGATAGGGTCGAGGAGGACTCTATCCCCTTAGTGGGTTTCAACAACAGTGTATCACACCCCTTGGGAAAGATCAGACTCCCATTTACAGTAGGGGTGGGAGACCGTGTCCGAACTATAAATCTAACCTTCACAGTAGTCCGAGCACCCTCAAAATACAATGCAATTCTAGGCAGGCCTGGGATTGGTGATTTGCAAGCACAGGTATCAACCCCACATGGAGCTTTAGTGTTCCAAACGCCAAAGGGCTTGGCTTGGGTAAAATCTTCATACGAGGTAATATCTTCTGTCTCTGAGGCAGAAACATCTGAGAAGCCCCAGAAAAACGGGGTAGAAGAATGGGTCCTTTGTGACAGATTCTCGGAGCAGACGGTCAAGGTGGGAAGTCACCTGAGCGACAAATGCAAGAGTGCCCTAAAGGAACTACTCCTCCTCAATATAGACGTGTTCGCATTTCAGCACGGGGACATGACAGGAATCCCAAGAAGCCTGACTGAACATCGACTCAATACATACACCTGGGCAAGACCAGTGAAGCAAAAGAAACGAAGCATGGGTCCCAGTAAGAGGAGGGTCGCCTGTGAAGAAACCATGAAGTTGCTTAGAGCCGGAATAGTAAGAGAAGTGAAATACCCATCTTGGGTTGCTAACCCGGTCATGGTCAAGAAGAAGGACGGGGGGTGGAGGATGTGCATTGACTTTCAAGATCTAAACAAAGCATGCCCCAAGGATTGCTATCCCCTCCCAGAGATAGACGTCCAAGTGAACTACTTATCTCAATATCCCCTCAAATGCTTCTTGGATGCTTACAAAGGATATCATCAAATACAGATGTCAATGGAGGACGAAGAGAAGACCGCCTTCATCACAGACGAAGGGACATTTTGCTACACCAAAATTCCCTTCGGGCTTAAAAACGCTGGAGCAACTTATCAAAGATTCATGAATACCCTTTTGAGGGAGCAGCGGGGGCGAAACTTGGAAGTGTATGTCGATAACATTGTTATAAAAAGCCTAACCGAGATGGCCATAATAGATGATATAGCTGAAACTATCCGAACCATGCAAGATGTGAACATGAAGCTAAACCCTGGGAAGTGCTGCTTCGGAGTAGAAGAAGGAAAATTCCTGGGGGTAGTAGTTACAAAAGGCAGAATCAAAGCTAATCCAGAGAAAACTCAAGTTGTGGCCGAAATGCGATCCCCTAGATCGCTGAAGGACATCCAACAGCTAAATGGGAGGCTAATCGCCTTGAACCGCTTCCTATCGAAGGTAGCCGACAGGACCCTTCCTTTCATGAAGGTACTGAAGGAGTGTCTCCAGGCGAACAGGTTTAAGTGGACCTCGGAGGCGGAGGCTGCTTTTTAAGAAATGAAAGACTACGTCTGCAAGCTCCCGACCTTGGCCACCCCAGTACCTGGGGAGGATCTCCTCTTGTATCTATCTGCCTCAAAAACAACCATAAGTGCGGTTATGATGGTGGAACGGGAGGGAAAGCAGATACCAATATATTTCATCAGCAGGACCCTCAAGGGTCCTGAAGAACGTTATATGCCCCTAGAGAAATTGGCTCTAGCTCTTGTCTTTGCATCTCGAAGACTTAGAAGATACTTCCAAGGATATAAGATCACCCTAATGACAGACCAACCCCTCCAGAAAGTACTGAGGAGACCGGAGTTGTCGGGGCGGCTGGCTAAATGGGCAGTAGAGTTGGGAGAACACTCCTTAAAGTTCAAAGCTAGAACAACCATGAAGGGGCAAATACTAGTCGATTTCTTAGCAGAAGTCCCCGAGGATGAGAAGAAAGAACTTTTAAAGTGGGACGCCTTGGAGAAGGAAGAGAAAGAGAAGGAAGATGAAGCAGTATGGAAGCTACTCACAGACGGGGCCTCCAGTGAAGAGGGCAGCAGAGCGGGCATCACATTGATTAGTCCCGAGGGGATTGAGCTAACTTACGCCATTAGACTGGACTTTGAGAACACTAATAACACCACAGAGTATGAAGCCCTTTTAGCAGGGATGAGACTAGCCAAAAAGATGAAAGCTAAACATGTGGAGGCTAATACAGACTCGCAGCTAGTGGTCAAACAGTACCAATGGGTATATGAGGCTAAAGACATCACAATGGCTCAGTATGTGACGAAGGTAAAAGAAACAGCCAAGGCTTTCAGAACCTTCATGCTAGAATATATCCCCCGCATGAGGAACAGGAAATCCGATGCCCTCAGCAAGCTGGCTTCCGTGGCGTTTGACCACTTAGCAAGAGAAGTCAAAGTGGAAGTCCTGACCTCTCCCTCTCTCGGAACAGAAGAGGTGGCCATGATTGAGAACACACAAGAGACATGGATGACACCCATTATAAGGTTCCTCAAGGACGGAATGCTACCCGAGGGAGACTGGGCTGCCAGGAAGATAAGAGTCAAGGCCTTACAATATGAGTTGATCGATGGAGAACTTTACCGAAGGTCATACCTGGGCCCATCCCTGAAATGCGTCAATAGTGAAGAAGCTAAGTATGTGATTAGAGAAATACATGAAGGGATTTGTGGAATGCATTCCGGGCCAAGGACAGTAGTAGCGAAGGCGGTGAATGCGGGGTTCTATTGGCCTAGAATGTATGATACAGCATCAGAGGAGATCCAGAGATGTGACAACTGCCAGATCCACGCGCCCATGACTCATCGCCATAAACACCCGATGATACCTGTTTCAACGTCTTGGCCCTTCCAGAAATGGGCCATCGACATAATCGGGCCATTCCCAGAGGGCCCGGGAGGGGTCAAGTATGTGGTGGTTGCCATCGATTATTTTACCAAGTGGATAGAGGCAAGGCCTTTGGCAAAAATAACCGGGGAACAAATGAGACGGTTTGTGTAGACAACATCATTTGCAGATACGGGGTACCTAAAGAACTGGTGAGTGATAACGGCATTCAATTTGCTGGAAGACCCTTCAGGCCATGGTGCGAGCAGATGCACATACACCAAGTGTTCACCTCCGTCACCCACGCCCAGAGCAATGGCCTAGTGGAAAAAGCAAATCAAAGCGTTATCAAGGGGATGAAAGGGAGACTCGGAAGGAAACAAAAAGGATGGGTGGAGGAATTGCCATTTGTGCTATTGGCATATAGGACCACCCCTAAGGACTGCAACGAGGAAACTCCCTTCAGCTTAACTTACGGGACGGAGGCTGTCATCCCGGCTGAAATAGGATCCCCAACCGCCAGAATGAAGCTCAGGGAGGCCGAAAACGAAAAAGACCTCCGGATAAACCTGAATTTGCTTGAAGAGAGAAGGGAAGTGGCGGCAGTCAGGGATGCTAAGTACAAAAAGCAGCTTGAAAGCTATTACAATGCAGAGATGAAAAAGCTTAACCTCGTCCCGGGGGATTTGGTCTTAAGAGCAAACGAAGCCAGCCTACAGGAGAACACCAAAAAACTAGGGCCCAACTGGGAAGGACCTTATCGGGTTACATGGGCAAACAACAAAGGAACTTACAAGCTGGAGACACTTCAAGGCAAGGAAGTTCTCAGAACATGGAACCTCATGCAGCTCAGAAAGTACCACATGTGAAGCATAAAAAGATCTTTTAGGAAAAATGGCCAAGGAGCCACTTTTGTAATGATTAATTGGTAGTCAGGGGCTTACCCCCAAGAGAAAACCTTTTGTAAAAACTTGTACTGGGGAAACTTGGTCCCCAAGAAATGAATGACGAACGAACAACTCACTTGTCCCCTTTTGGCAAAACAACAGGTGTTATACCAAGGCAGACGTGCCTAGAAGAGCTATAAACCTAACAACAAACAAACACACGTGTACAAGGTATATCAAACATGCCAAACGCCCGACTGTAGGGCAAAATAGGGTCTAGCTAACCCAAAGAAAACGGACAAACAAGCCAAAAACATAATCTCACATTATAGACTTGTCTAGCGATTGTCCTCGAACAGACAATCCAGGTTTATAAAGCAAACCATAAACACAACCCACTTTTGTAAACAAACTACAAAAAGAGGGTTTTCATTACAAAACGAATGTACGATATGAAGCCTTATTGGCCTTTAGAAGAAAAGCTAATACACAAGCTAGAAAGTATGATAGACAGACTAAAGCATAGTTTCTAGCAAACAACCAAAGGTCTTCAGGAAAACGCCGGCCTGATCCCTGGCAAAAACTCCTGCAAAAAGAAAAAACACACCAAAAAACAAGCAAAAGCAAGATAGCAATGTAGAGTCATAAGTCATATGATTAAGTACCAGGAGAACCCCTACACAAAGGTTCTCCCCCCAAGCATCAAAAAGTTAAAAGTATCCTAGAGTGTATAATTGTTCATGTTACAACCATATCGAAGTGGGTTAATGTTCAGAAATTACTGGGAGCCACCCCCAGACAAAGACTTCGGAGACGAGGGACCGGCAGGAGTAAACAGGGCTTTCAATTCATCGATGGATATCATGGGATGCTCCAGGATCTTCTCAAGAAGGGCCGGGGTCTTGCTCCCAAACTCCTTGTCCAACTTAGACAACCGCTTCTTAGCTTTGGAATTGTAAAGTGGAGTTTCCTTCCTGTCCAAACCCTGAGCAGAATAAATATATCCATCCTTCAACCCTGATTGATATCCAACATCCCGGTAAGCCCTATACCCCTGCTCAAGACCACTCTTGAACTCCTCCGATTGAGAGACGGCAGTAAGAAAGGCTCCGAAGCCTTCAGTAATCAACCAATGATTCTCCTTAGCCAACCGCTGGTTATCATCAGACGTCATCCCATATTCAGCATACATCACATCCAGATCTTTCTGAGAAACAAAGTCAAGCTCCCTTTGATGCTTCAGCTCAGCGGCTAGCTCCTCCTTCTCTTCTACCAAAGCTGCCATCTCCCTCCGTGTAACGACTCTCATCAAAAGTCATAATTATTAAATTAATTTGACTAATAGGAAAACCTAATTGAGACACCCAAGTGATTCTGTGCAAACCCTAAAATTTTCATAATTTTCAGAATCAGGATTAGGGCCCCTAAAACTCAGGGGGGGGGCATTCCCTACTTGACGATTATCCGAATTACGTGCTCTCCAAGTTGAATTTTTAGAATGTGTCGACTCATCTGAGCTAGTCCCACACGTGGCAACAAAACAAGCATTTTGAGTACCTTACGGACCGTAAGGTCATCAAGCTTACGGTCCGTAAGCTTGACAAAAATCGTGTATAAATTCAGAACATTGGCATTCGAAATCTGGACAATTTACGACGAAAGAATTCTCAATTATACACCGAGTTTTCTGCTGTACACTTCAATTAACACACACAGGTCTTTAATTGAAGCTGCAATCAGGGTATTAGCACAATCGCTGCTACGATTCATTGTCCGATTGATTCAAATATCCAATGAATGTTTAAGTGCCGCCCACATTAGGGTTATACTTTATCGTTCGTCATTAATTTGACGGATTGTCGTTAATTCGATAGGTAAAGTATTATACTTTATCGTTCGTTGTTAATTCAACGGATCCTCGTTAATTCGATGGGTAAAGTATTATACCTTGTCGTTCATTGTTAATTCAATGGATCATCGTTAACTCGATGGACAAAGTATTGCATTTTGACATTCATTGTGATAATTTGATCTCGTGAGTTATCGTAAATGCTGGATTGATTACTAATTCCAAAATTGTGTGCTTGTTATTGAAATTAGGATAAAAGGCTAATCAGTAGGCTAGGCTCTGCCCGTATAAATCTGCAAAGTGAGTCATTCTTCTTTTCTCACAGTTTGTGAGTTATTCTCTTTTTATCAAATTGCTTTATACAACTATTCTCACCGTTTGTGAGTTATTTTTATTAAATATTTTACAATACTCCAAATTATTTTCAAGGTTATAATTACAGGGACTAAGTCGTGGATATCTTGAATTACTGGGTAGTGGGGTATTGTGCACATTACTAATTTTCTCACAGTTAGGTTCATTGACCTACACGGGATAATCACTGTTGGGTTCATTGACCTACAGCGATAATCGTCACTATTTAGGTTCATTGATCTAAATAGTGGTATGACCATCGTCACCATTGTGACATGTCACCATTGTGACAGAATGCCAGATAAAAATAAGATAGAAGCCATTGTAATCGCTCTTATGCTGTAATTGATAACTATGCATCATTATGCAAAATAGAATGATTCACTCAGTATTTCCCGCTGACAAAACCTTTTTCAAACATGTTTCAGGTGATCTGTTGTAATTCAGGAAAAGTGCTGGGGAGCATTTCAAGCTTAAGATAGTGGCTCAATATAAAATAAATAAATGATTTTGTAATATCACACTTTTATAGTAAAAATATAATATTGTAAATTATCGGGGGTTTATCCCGAATTGTGAAATAAATAATCGGGGAAAAATTTTAGCTTTAAGCGATCCTGTTTCCGCTGTTAAACTCAATTAAATCAATACCGCAGTATTTTCTGCCGCGGCTCCTGAAACGGGTCAAACCGGGTCGTGGGCCGTGACAGAAAAAGGTGGTATCAGAGCCACTGGGTTAAGCTAATTAAGTATTTAGAAATACTTAAATTTTTCCTGATTACTATTATATGATTATGTGTTTTAACTGGCTATTTGTTAATTTTAATATGGGCATATTTTTATATATATTGTAATATTTGTTGCTCTATTATTGTTAATTGAAAAACATTATATATTTGATTAATATATGGAATTACCTAATATAGTATTACTATATTGTGGTAAAGAAATTATATTTTTATATATAAAGTATATTTTTATTTAAAATTATTGTTTAGTTAATTATTATTAATAATTTTATTATTAATAATAATATATTAATAATAGTGGTATTAAGATTATTTTTAAATACTATGATTATTATCAAAGGCAGATATTGGATAACCTAGCCTTAGTTATGCATGGACTGATCACCTATGCTTAAACAAGGCAGCATTAACCAATATCCACAAGGATAATGATTAGTTAATATATGTAAATTAAGTCATCATACTTACTTAGTATATAGATTTTTATATATTAACTACTGTAATAGTAAATATAAATCTTTAAATATTCTGATTTAAAGTTTAGTATTTTTATTATCTACAGTCAAGAAAATTTATAAATAAATTACAAATAAAACCTAGTATGTTTAAATTTTTAGTTGTTTTGGTAATATGAAATACTATTTAAAAAGTTGTTACATAAAATTTTAGTATGATTTAATAATTATGTGTATTTTACTAATCAGCATGAGTGATCTGTCGGAAGCCCTTCAGAATTTAAATCTCTATCCAGTAAGAATCGAAGTTTCCAGAGATTTCAATAGGTATATACCAGATATAGAAGAACCTATAGAATTCAATGCTTTACCTTTCGAGAAACCTAAGCCTAAGAAAATGGAAATTGGGGAAAGTTCTAGGCAAATGGAGGAATTACCATCTCAAGAAGAACTAGATTTTATAATGGCAACTGATGATACTATTGAGCCTGTTAATGAAAATAATTTTATAAACTTAGAACCATCTATTCCAAATTCTTCTAATCACTGGAATATAGACGAATGGTTGGATAATGAAATACTGTTACAAAACCATCCCTATAGGCTTTTTCCTAAGTACAATCCAGAACCTTTACCAAATTTACCAATAAGTAATAGGACTGAACTTCATCATTTTGACAACATAAATGCTGGGAATAGGATCCAAGAGACTTTGGGACAAATTTCCTGGAAATACGATGAAAAGAAACGCCGCTACTAGAACATCATCTGACAAAGGATAGGGGATTATGAAACTGTGTTTGTGTAATAGTAATAGTAAAATCATTATGTGTAAAATAATAAAACGGGTGTATATAGAAACATGATATAAGGAAATATTAGAAAAGTTACAATTTTGTTTGTATATTCGTTTATGTGATTATGTGCAACTAAATTGTGACATTGGATTATTTCCTTTATACTAATTATGTATCTATAAAATAGATATCAGATGGAAAACGCTAATAATGAACCAGTTAATGAGGGTAATCAATCTGAGCAACAATCGGGGAACCAATATGTGACTAGGCAAGATATAGAAAATATCATTGCTCAAGGGATAGCCAACACTATTCCAGGAATAGTTGCTCAAGGGATAGCCAATGCTATTCCAGCAATCATTGCTACTGTTAAAAATCCAATTGAACCTCAACAAGTTATTCCTAGTAAACGCATTTCTGAAGATAATTTCAGTAATAGCATAAATGGAGGTAGTAATCATGTTAATCATGATAATGAACCACGGCAAGCTCCGCTCCCTAAGAAAAGGAAAGTTGCAACGCCCGGTTGCACTTATAAAGAATTTCTTGCTTGTAAACCCACTGAGTTTGCAGGCAATGAAGGAGCGACTGCAGCACTGCGTTGGTTAGAGAAAACCGAGGCAGTAATTGCCATAAGTAAATGTGCTCAGAATGATCAGGTTATGTATGTATCAAACCTTTTCAAAGAAGTGGCACTAGAATGGTGGAACACAGTGTTGCAGGCAAAAGGAAGAAGGATGGCGTATGCTATGAACTGGGAAGAATTTAAAAATCTTGTAGAAAGAAAATTCTGTCCTGAATATGAAAAAGATCAAATGGCAAATAAATTTCTGACCCATCGGATGGTGGATGTAGATTGTCGAGGGTATACTACGACATTCTTCGAATATGCTAGAGTGGTACCAACCCTGGCTTCGCCAGAACCGGTACTTATTTCTCGTTATATTTGGGGATTAATTTCCGAGATCCGTAATATCGTCAAAGCTGCGAAACCTCGCACAATTGATGATGCAGTAGAATTAGCCAATACTATGACTGACGAGCTAGTACGGACAAGAGAAGAAAATAGAAGGAAGGAAGTAGCCCAAAAGATTACCCAAGAATTCAGTTCGGGTAACTATAACCATTTCAAGAAAGGAGGGATTAGGCAATATTCTACTAGTCCATTTTGCAATTTTTGCAAAAGGAAGCATTTTGGAAGATGCAAAGGATATTGCAATTTTTGCAAGATCCCAGGGCATCAAGAAGAAGATTGTAGGAAGAAGAAATTTTCAGTTTGCTACAACTGTAGAGAAACTGGACATCTTAGGCCAGATTGTCCAAAACTGAATAAATCATTTGACAATCAAGTCAAACCAGTAGAAGGAGCAAAAAGGAATGCGAGAGCCTTTCAACTAACTACTCATGAAGCCGAGATGATTCCAGATGTGATAGCCGGTATGTTCTTAGCTTACAACGTTTACATAAAAGTATTATTTGACTCTGGTACAAACCAAAGTTTTATAAATACTTTACTCTGCCAAACTCTTAACTTACCATTTACCAGCATTAGATAGATTTCTATATTAGAAACGGCAGATGAGAATTCAATAAAAATTAATAAGGTTATGCAGAACATAGAAATAAGTTATAAATTTTCTGCATCCCTATTATCTATGAAATTAGTTGAATTCGATGTTATGATCATTATCTGTGATCAGAATTTCTTAGAAATTCAGTCAACCATCGGAGAAGTAATTATGATTACAGGAGATAAATCATGTAAGCCTATGAAGTTCATATCAGTAATGGAAATTGCTAATTATGAACGAAAGTAAGGAATAGTATATATATGATTTCAGTAATCATTAATACTAAAGATACAGAATTTAAGGAAATTTCTGTAAATTCCGAATACCCAGATGTATTTCTAGAAGATTTACTTGGATTACATGAAGATAGAATTTAAGATTCATCTAAATTCCAGGAATTTTACCGATAAGCCAAGGAACCTTATCGATTAACACAATATTGATTGTTAAGAAAAAGGAGGTTTTAATGAGAATGAATATTGATTATAGGAAATTAAATAAGGTTATAACTAAGAATCGATGCTTATAACTTAGAAATTAGGAGTCATAAATTTTTGCCTCAAGACAATTGAAAAAGGTACGAAGGAACTATACCACTCATGAGTTAGAATTAGAACCATAATGTTTGCCTTAAGATTTGGAGATATTATCTGTATGGAAGTAAGGATACTATCTATACAGATTATAAGAAGTTAAGATATATATAATTGGGCAAAAAGAATTTGAGGCAAAGAAGATGGATGAAAATCCTAAATGACTACAACTATGATATTCAGTATCACGAAGGAAAAGCTGAAAACGGCAAGAGATAGTCATAAGAATTATGCAGATAATAGATAAAAGCCGTTGGAGTTTGAGTTGGAGACAAAATACTATTAAAAGTATCTCCTTGGAAAGGAGTTGTTAGATTCGGTAAGAAAGGAAAGCTAAGACCAAAGTATGTAGGATCATTTCCAATAATTCAACATATTGGATTAGTTGCTTATAGTTTACAACTACCAGGAAGGTTAGTTGAAATACATGATATATTTTATATATCCAATCTCAAGAAATATCTATCAGACGAATCTTTGGTAGTACCTTTCCAAGATATAAAGTAACCAATAGTGTTAAGTAAAGTAGGATTCAAAGACAGGATCCTAATATACTTGGGAACTGGAATCCAAAAGGAAGAGAAAGTATTCTCAATTATTCCAGTAAATCTCGAGGACGAGATTTTTATTAAGTTGGGGAGAATGTAACGACTCTCATCAAAAGTCATAATTATTAAATTAATTTGACTAATAGGAAAACCTAATTGAGACACCCAAGTGATTCTGTGCAAACCCTAAAATTTTCATAATTTTCAGAATCAGGATTAGGGCCCCTAAAACTCAGGGGGGGGGCATTCCCTACTTGACGATTATCCGAATTACGTGCTCTCCAAGTTGAATTTTTAGAATGTGTCGACTCATCTGAGCTAGTCCCACACGTGGCAACAAAACAAGCATTTTGAGTACCTTACGGACCGTAAGGTCATCAAGCTTACGGTCCGTAAGCTTGACAAAAATCGTGTATAAATTCAGAACATTGGCATTCGAAATCTGGACAATTTACGACGAAAGAATTCTCAATTATACACCGAGTTTTCTGCTGTACACTTCAATTAACACACACAGGTCTTTAATTGAAGCTGCAATCAGGGTATTAGCACAATCGCTGCTACGATTCATTGTCCGATTGATTCAAATATCCAATGAATGTTTAAGTGCCGCCCACATTAGGGTTATACTTTATCGTTCGTCATTAATTTGACGGATTGTCGTTAATTCGATAGGTAAAGTATTATACTTTATCGTTCGTTGTTAATTCAACGGATCCTCGTTAATTCGATGGGTAAAGTATTATACCTTGTCGTTCATTGTTAATTCAATGGATCATCGTTAACTCGATGGACAAAGTATTGCATTTTGACATTCATTGTGATAATTTGATCTCGTGAGTTATCGTAAATGCTGGATTGATTACTAATTCCAAAATTGTGTGCTTGTTATTGAAATTAGGATAAAAGGCTAATCAGTAGGCTAGGCTCTGCCCGTATAAATCTGCAAAGTGAGTCATTCTTCTTTTCTCACAGTTTGTGAGTTATTCTCTTTTTATCAAATTGCTTTATACAACTATTCTCACCGTTTGTGAGTTATTTTTATTAAATATTTTACAATACTCCAAATTATTTTCAAGGTTATAATTACAGGGACTAAGTCGTGGATATCTTGAATTACTGGGTAGTGGGGTATTGTGCACATTACTAATTTTCTCACAGTTAGGTTCATTGACCTACACGGGATAATCACTGTTGGGTTCATTGACCTACAGCGATAATCGTCACTATTTAGGTTCATTGATCTAAATAGTGGTATGACCATCGTCACCATTGTGACATGTCACCATTGTGATAGAATGCCAGATAAAAATAAGATAGAAGCCATTGTAATCGCTCTTATGCTGTAATTGATAACTATGCATCATTATGCAAAATAGAATGATTCACTCAGTATTTCCCGCTGACAAAACCTTTTTCAAACATGTTTCAGGTGATCTGTTGTAATTCAGGAAAAGTGCTGGGGAGCATTTCAAGCTTAAGATAGTGGCTCAATATAAAATAAATAAATGATTTTGTAATATCACACTTTTATAGTAAAAATATAATATTGTAAATTATCGGGGGTTTATCCCGAATTGTGAAATAAATAATCGGGGAAAAATTTTAGCTTTAAGCGATCCTGTTTCCGCTGTTAAACTCAATTAAATCAATACCGCAGTATTTTCTGCCGCGGCTCCTGAAACGGGTCAAACCGGGTCGTGGGCCGTGACACTCCGCTCCAGCATAGCTCCAGCCCCCTGAGCAAAAGACATTGCAAAAAAATCCAAAAGGAATCAAACAAAAAAAAAGAGAGAAGGGGGAGAAAGGCTATGCACCTTTTCCTCCTGCAGTTTACGCTCAGCCTCAACCACTTGACATCGGAGCTCAGCAGCAATAGATTGAGAGGCCTTAAGGTCACTCTTAAGTCCTTCATTCTCTTTCCTTAGATCATCAAACCGCTGCAACATGCCAGCACCCCTGAAAAAACCCTCACAGAGTGACATGTTGTACTGATCGTCAAAAAGATCATCCCTCAAAGCAGAATTCATAAATTTATGGGAGGAAGGGACAACATGGGTTAAGAAATCCCTGGCAGTTTTAGGGTTGCCCACCACGGAAGACGGAGTAATTTTCCACTTGGGAACATACGGGGCGGGGAGAGCATCAGCAAACAAGGGAGCAAGAGGAGATCGAGAGGTAAAACCCTCAAAATGAGAAGGTTTGCTGGTCATAGTAGCATGGTGAGGAGAAACCTCAAAAGGTGAGGTAACACGAGCAATGCTTACTTCGGGAGTCTTATCTCGAACATGAGAATAGGAAGGGGTAGTAGGGATCTCTATTGGAGCATGAGAACTTCCCTACTCAGACAAAGAAAGGAAAAAGAACATCAGAAGTCATCCAAAACAAAGCAAATGCAAAACAACAGACTAAAAGGTAAACTCACCAACAAGGGTTCACTCACAAAGATGGAGGACTGCAGGTGCTTAGACAAAGAGCCTTTAACCCCAATAGGGGGAAGTTTAGAAGCAACTTTCGTTGCAGGAGGGGCCTTCTGCCCAATAGCACTCCGGAGCCTCAGCCGGATATCACGCGGGGCCGGGACCTGTTTGGGACTAGCAGCTTTTCGTTTGCGAGCCAAACGACTCTCCAAATCCTCCTCATCTCCACGGTTAGAATGTTTAATTTGAAGAGAATCAGGGGAACTCTCTTCTCCCTCAGAAGAGGCCCCTTCACCTCATTCCACAGCAGCAGGGCCCCCTGCCTGAACGGACCCCCCAGTAACCTGCATCTCAACACTCTGGTTCAAACCCGGCTCAACCTCATCACCAACCACAAACTTAACATCTTTAGAATCCCCTTGGAGCAGCTTCCACAAAGTCAACTCTGCACAAGAGAAACACTAAAGATGACTGCACAGATCCCAAAGAGTAAAAACAAGATACAACAAATCCAGGGCAAAAAGATACCTTTTTTTACCGAAAAAGGCCTTGGGGCGAACTGAGTAGGAAGGGCTCAACCCCCCCCCCCCATAGCCAGGATTCCCTCAGAAAAAGTGAAAGCCCTCGTCGGATTTTCATACATACGCTTCCATTGGACGATCTCGTCAGCAGACAAAATGGGAATACTATCTTCAATAGCAGCCTCGGCATCCTTCGGTGGTGGAGACTCTGGTATCATGGCAGCAGAAACGAAGATGAACCTACTCTTCCATTCTTTAGGGTAAGTGGAGGTCGGCATGAAGGTATAACAGGGTTTCGACACACTATCTTTTCGCTTGGCGAATGTAAACCAATCCCCATCAGAAATCAGTTTATAAAACATGCAAAACAAGGGGACAGACGGCTCGCCGGAGACAGCCACACAAGATAACTCGAAATGTACCACCCTCATAAACCCTAGAGGGTGCAATTGAGAGAAATGAACTCCGAAGTGCCGCAATAGGGCTATCTTGAAGGGAGAAAGGGGGTACCGAACTCCACAGGAGGAAAACGCCAAAGTATAAAGAACAATCCTATCGGGAGTGCATTCAGCCGGTTCATTAGGGCCTGGCAAGGTGGGAGAAAAACGCTCAGGAATCTTATAGGTCTCCACAAAGGACTCCAAGTCCTTCGCTGTCAAAACTGATCGAATCATAGAACGCCCGGTACGGCTCATTGTGAGGAAAGAAAGCGGTGATCGGAAAGATGCGAGGGAGAAGAGAAGAGGGAAAAAACTGATAAAGGTTGAAGGAAGATTCAAAAGGTTATGAGGGTATTTAAAGAGGGTAACTGCTATGGAAAGAGAAAAACCGTCACATCAGGGTCATTTCAAATTTAAACTCCGTGCACGTGTATGGGGAGGATTAAACCCCCACCGTCGATCACCTGTGATTAATGAACCTCGAAAGGAGGCGGGGCACGTGATGATTACCTAGGGATGGGCCCACCTCCTTAGCCCAATGGATCTATTCTCACAAACAGTTATGACTCAACCCTGGGTCATGAGATTTGAATCTCAGAACCAGGGACTAAAGATGACTTGACGACGGGCCTATGGGTTGCCCCATCTATCCT
This sequence comes from Helianthus tuberosus, assembly GCA_030545235.1. Classification (NCBI taxonomy): domain Eukaryota; kingdom Viridiplantae; phylum Streptophyta; class Magnoliopsida; order Asterales; family Asteraceae; genus Helianthus; species Helianthus tuberosus. The sequence continues at coordinate 21,058,268 of CM060352.1, forward strand.
TCTTGGGCTACTGTCGCATGGGCCCAACAGGTAAAAGCCCAACAGCAGTCTATCTTGCCCATTAAGGTTTCCCTTACATAAAATGGGCGGGAAACAAAGGATCAGAACACACATACGGTGTTTAATGCATGATTAGAAAAGGATCTTTAGCTGGAATTGTACTTCCTAGCCGGAAACATTAAATGAGGCTACAATCTTACCGTTGAAATATCTCACATGGGAGATAAGGTCTCGGGGTTATATAAAGAAGGAAAGAAATAATCATAAGGCAGACTCAAGGTATTACGCTGATAACTCCCTCATTTATTCCGACCAATATCCTCCCACATTAAATATACACACATTTATTAGATTCACACCATAGACGAACATTCCGGTGATCATACTCATCGGAATAAGCTTCTCATACTCTCCGGCAAGTTTACTTACTCTTACGCCGGAGCTTGGTCACGGTTCCCCCTCCCGGGGCCCTCCGTGATGAGGCTAACGATTTACTTTTTTGTAGCAACGAAGGCTGGGATATCTTGACGTCAGCGAAGACCCCTTGAACGTCATCCGGGACTTGGGTATTCGACAATAACTTATATGTTTGATTATATGCTTAACTAAAAGATTAAGACTCGTATCAAAATCAAAGATAATTACAAAAGAGAAATATATCAAAATCATAATTCAAAATTATTAAATGAACCACATATATACTTAGTCACACGAATTATTCATGCCAGTCATTTTTCACACATGTTTAGTTTGATGAGATTCATTAATGAACAATGTTTAATTATAAGTTGCTACATAATTGAAATAATCCTAAAGGTTATGTAGGGTTGCTTCCTTTAAGGATATCCTATAAAGATTCATTAATCAATAATTCATTTATATATTTGAAAGATAAATGGGTAGCCATTTGTTTGATTCTCGAGAAATGGATTCCAACCAGCCATGGACCTCTTTTCTTTCAAATTATTCACACTTTAAATCAACCACCATATGCAACTTTGCCATTGTACATATACATATACATGCACACACATATATTTATTATATATATACATACATGGTTGCCAGGTTGCAACGCCAACTAAAAGGGTTCAAAAGTTTGGAGTTTTGCATTTTATGACCAATAATTCGATACAAATCTTAGAAATGAGTTGGTAATGATGCAAACCAGATTTCCGTACATTTTCCTTTTGTATTATCATGGGGATTACATTATTTAAATGTAAGTGGGGATAAATATTTGGTTCAGGTTACAAATTACACTACTATAAATAAAAATTCAGGGGCATTCTATTTTTCTTTTATTTTTTGAATCAGATGTATTCTTTGTATAAAACCAGAAAAAATAATCTACAGTACAAAAATAGTACGGAGACTGAGTTGAGGGGTAGCCGATGCTACCCCTCCTAATACACTAACTCCGCCCCTGTCTTTTCCCACATATAACTTAGTAAAAAAAGGTTTTGATACTTGGATTTATTATTGTCAGCTAAGGAATGAATTGAAAAAAAATATGTGTAAGTTAATATTTACCTGTTTCCACAATCAAAACAGGATAATAAAAAGTTGTTAATTAAGAATTTTTTTCTGAATATTACAAAAAATTAAAGCCCACGATGAAGAAATTGGGGCTAAGGTTTAGAGCAAACTGCCTGTGGCGCTTGTCCAAACGTCTCATCCATGGCGTTTCGTTCATTACTTCTAAGTTTCGTAACTTTAAAGAGTGAAAGTTATATTCGTTTTAATTGTACAATTTCCAAGCCACATGTCCATGTCTATTTGATCCAAATACGAGTCTAGTAAATCTTGAATCAACTCTGTAACAATTACTTTGATGCATCTATCTACTTCATATTTGTGTTCTTCTTTCTCTACAAGATCATAGTCAAAATATCACGGTATGTTATGTACTTTTTTTTTATTCATGACAAACATATCTTAGACCATTCATTATGGGTGGGCTCACGCCCCATGCCATTTGGCATTTTAATCCTGCTTCACGCCTCTCTACGCTGCATCAAGGGGCGTTTTCATGGCTTTGAATCTTTCCTAAGTGAAGCCCCTCACGCCCATAAATCCCTGCAATGAATTAATTCCTTGGAACAATTAAAAAAACACATCACCCCCTTTAACCACTTTGTTATCATACGTGACTTTCGGTGTTTTCCTACTGTGTGAGCACCGAAACCGTTGTGTTTAAAAGTAAACAAATATTATTTAGGACACAGAATGACAGAAACATTAGTTTTTCCAAAAGACACAACTCATTTTTGCATTTATTTCAATAAAGATCTGACACATTTGGACCAAACTTAAATAATTGTACAATAAAAGTCTTTTTCATACCGGAAGAGAAGGTGATTAGTTCATCGATAAAATTACTTTATACTATATAAAGAAAACAGAAATATGCTTAAGTACGATTATCTTTTATATATTCACAGCTCACTGTCTATTTTATAAAATTGCTTGCTTGCATCGAAATACGTAAAATAATTTTGTATGTCTATTTTATTTTCACGGTTCTTTTTTTTAACGGCCAACAGAATTAATCCCGAACACTCTTGGGACACCCATTGGACCAAACGGAGTACTTCGAGAGTAACCCGAGTCCACCACCAATTCCGGGAAAACCCAGTAAGCCACCTGCCCGTAGGCACGATGGTGAAGTTACCGGTAAAACCCGTTTGGCTCAAGGATCGAACCCAGGTTTCCCTGGGTCTCCTATCATTGCCCACCAATGCCTCACTCTGCACCAAGTGGGAGTTGAACTTGCATCTCTCAAGAGAAATACAATCCTTCCACCACTTGATCTAGAGAATATACGTTTATATTTTCTTTGAATATGTGAAAGTTTTCTTTTTTGTGTATATAATTTATGTTCACATATCTACATTATTTTTATAAGTATAATTTTATGAATCTGATTTTTTTGTAAACTATAAAATGAGTCACGCGTCCGAGACATTTTATGACGATTAGACGAAAACACCCTCTAAATATTAATCTGTGTATATCATCGTATATAATTATCGTCTAACATGGATATAGTCATATAGTAGAATGATTATATAAATAAATTGATATAATTATAGTTTTATTTAAAATATTATTAAGTAGTTGTATCATGTGTTTTTTTTTATTCTACATGCTCTTACTCTAATATACAACTCAAATTTTGGTGGTTAAAAATAATAATTTCCATACCCGAATTTCAACCTCTTAAAATAATATCTTCACTTGATTTAAGATATATTAGTTTCCTGAAGACAAAGCTCAACAAGATATTGTGTATTGATGATAAATCCAAATATAAAGTTAAATTAGTTAATATCAACTATCACTATCATCATTTTCCTAGAAGTTGCATAAAAATTTATAGTATTTTCCTTTTATCTATATTATATTATTTTTAGAGAAGTTGCATAAAAGTTTATAGTATTTTCCTTTTATCAATATTATATTATTTTTAGAGGTGACAAAACATGCAAGTACCCATATCACCTATTTAATATGTTGTTCTAGTTAAATATTTTATCTTAATCCAATATAGATAAAAGATTAAAAACACAACTTAGTTCAACTCAATTTATAAGTAAAAAGATCCTAATTACCACCTCTAATCATTTCATAAAAATCTCTAGAAAAACATCCATTAAAAATTATAATGAGAATATTATTATAAAATAGAGTTAATTACTGTTTTCGTCCCTGCAGTTTGTCAAAAATCACTATTTTAGTCCATTAGTTTAAAAATTATGATTTAAGTCCCTGTGGTTTCACTTTCGTAACCATTTCAGTCCACCTCATAACCATTTCAGTCTCTGTACTTACAGAATAAATAGATTGAAATAGTTACGAAAGTGAAACCACAGGGACTGAAATGGTTACGAAAGTGACACCACAGGGACTGAAATCGCAATTTTTAAACTAATGGACTGAAATAGTGATTTTTGTCAAACCATAGGGACGAAAACAGTAATTAACTCTATAATATAATAATCAGAACTTAAATACTGCAACATTTTTATTATAATTTAACCATGTCATCTCCAGTCTTAAATGTATGTGAAGTGTGAACAAAAGAATCTTTGTAACTTTGTTACTAAAGTACTTTGGTTATTGTTTCTTTTTTATTTTTTTCCTTTTAAAAGTAAATTAAAAAACCAAAAAATAAATAAAGTAAATATAGATCCAGAGTCTTGAGAGTCAGAAAAAGATAAACAGACAAAAGAGAAAGTGTAGGAGAGAGGAAGAAAATACTAAAACAGAGAATCAAAAGATATTATAAAATAAAATATTAATAAAAAATGGCATCAAAAGAGTTTGAGGAGGAGATAAAGAGAGGCAGTGGGCAGTGGAAATGGTCTGAAATGCAAAGGGGTCTTGAAGTTGTCTCTGAGTACCCAAATCAACCCTTGGGATCACTCACTGAAACTGAAACCAATATGGAAGCTGAAGGAGAAAATAGTAAAAATGCAGAGAAAGATAAGGAGGAGATATCAGTAGGGTTTAAAGAGTTGTTCAGATTTGCTGACAGTTTGGATTATGTGTTGATGGGAATTGGTTCAGTTGGAGCCTTTGTTCATGGCTGTTCTTTGCCTATCTTTCTTAGATTCTTTGCTGATCTTGTTAACTCTTTTGGGTCCAATGCTAATAACATTGATAAAATGAGTCATGAAGTGTTAAGGGTAATAATCTTTTTCATTTTTTTCATCTTTTTTCATAAAAAATGATTTTTTTTTTCAAATTCTTGATATTCTTTCATAAAAATATGATCTTGTTTTTTTTCAGGTTCTTGATCCTTATTTTCTCAAATTCTTGATCTTTTTTCATAAAAAAAAATGATTTTTATTTTAAATTCTTGATCTTTTTCATAAAAAAATGATCTTTTTTTTTCAAATTCTTAATCTTTTTTCACAAAACATGTTCTTTTTTTTCAAATTCTTGATCATTTTTCATAATAAAAAAATGATCTTTTTTTTTTCAAATTCTTGATCTTTTTTTTTTTTTTTTTTTTTTATAAATTCTTGATTTTTCTTGTTTGGATTTGCAGTATGCATTTTACTTTCTGATAGTTGGAGCTGCAATATGGGCATCTTCATGGGCAGGTATTCATAACTTCACACTAACTTTTCAACTTTTAGTAACATTTTCATTCTAATCATTATAATTTTTTAAAAATTTTGCATGATTATGCATTAATTTCCAGAAATATCATGTTGGATGTGGACTGGAGAAAGACAATCAACAAAAATGCGAATCAAATATCTAGAATCAGCATTAAGTCAAGACATTCAGTTCTTTGACACTGAAGTCAGAACTTCAGATGTTGTATTTGCTATTAATACTGATGCAGTTATAGTTCAAGATGCCATAAGTGAAAAGGTAAAAAAATAACACAACTTTTTGTTGTTTGATTATGCAAAAACATATAAAAAGATTGTTTTAGTTATGAGTTTTTTTTGTGTGTGGCAGTTGGGAAATTTTATACATTATTTGGCAACATTTGTGTCTGGATTTGTGGTGGGATTCACTGCAGTTTGGCAATTAGCACTTGTGACACTTGCTGTTGTGCCTTTGATTGCTATTATTGGAGCTATTCATATGACCACATTGGCTAAATTGTCTTCTAAAAGCCAAGAAGCTCTTTCAGATGCTGGTAACATTGTTGAGCAGGTGAGTTTTATTTATTTCTCTTAAAATCCTATAAATATTTTAAGAAATTAGCGATTTTCATCGGTTTTATGATATGAAATAATCAAATTTTGATCTGGGTATTTCTGAATTTGAACTAAATTCAAGATTAGAATCAAGCTTCCCCTGTTTTCCTATATGGGTCAAGATAAAAAATAATCTTTTTTTCATTTTTATCAAATGGGTGTACACTAAATTGAGCAAAAATAAAGAGTAAATTACTTTTTGAGTCCATGTGTTTCAGTGTTTTTAATCATTTGAGTCCAAAATCAAAAAGTTTAATGTCCTGAGTCCCTAATCGTTCGTTTTATAACGTTTTGAGTCCCTGTGTTTTAGTAGTTTTAACCACTTAAATCCAAAATCAAAAGTACAAGTGTTAAACAGTTGGGCTCAAAATGTTATAAAATGAGTGGTTAAGAACTCGGGGCGTTAAACTTTTTGATTTTGGACTCAAGTAGTTAAAACCATAGGGACACAAAAATTAATTTACTCAAAAATAAAAGAACTCAGCTTAAAAATAACATCTTTTTTTTATTTAATTTCCTTAAAATCCTATATATTTTAAGAAATTAGTGATTTTCCTCTGTTTTAAGATACAAAATAATCAGCTTTTGATCCGGGTATGCTCAAATTTGAGTTAAATTCAAGATTAGAAATCAACACAAAAATTATTATTTTTTTCATTTTTATGAAATGTGTGTCCCCTAAAAAAACATCTTTTTTTATATTCATGTCTATGCATTTGATTTGAATTCAAGAAGAATCAATCTTTCTATGGATGACTATCTTGGTATTGCAGAATTTGATCTAAATTTAAGCTATAAAAAGAAAACAAAATTTATCTTTTGATCTTTTTATATGTGTGGATGTTACATAAATTTAAGCTGAATTCTGGAAATTACTTTCTTGTTCTATAAAAAATGCAGACAATTGCACAAATTCGAACGGTTTTGGCGTACGTTGGCGAGTCAAGAGCATTACAAGCCTACTCTGCAGCACTAAAAATCTCACAAAAGCTTGGATACAGAAGTGGATTTGCAAAAGGATTAGGATTAGGAGCAACTTATTTCACAGTCTTTTGCTGTTATGCACTTCTTTTATGGTATGGAGGCTATCTTGTTCGACATGGTTACACCAATGGTGGACTCGCAATTTCGACAATGTTCTCGGTCATGATTGGTGGACTGTAAGTACTCTTTCCTATGGCTGCAAGCCTGCAAACGAACCAAAGTTTAGCGAACAGTTCGTGAACTGTTCGGCAAGAAGTTTGTTTGTGCTCATTCGTTTAATAAATGAACGAACACAAAGAAGAAATTTCGTTTGTTTAGTTAAATGAACGAACATGAACAGAGGCCGTGTTCGTTCATTTATGTGTGTGAACGTTTAGTAACCTGTTCATTTGTGTTCGATACTTCATGAACGCTTGTTTGTGTTCATTTGTGTTTATGACATTCATTACCTAAGATTAACAAACGAACACGAAAACATTCATTTCCTTAACGAACGAATACGAACAAAAAATTCTATTCTGTAAGTGTTCATGAACACATATATATCCTTAACAAACGAACATGCACAAGGTCTTGTTCGTGTTTATTCGGTTCGTTTGCAGCCCTACTCTTTCCCTCTCTAAAACTTCAGATAAATCTTCTTGTGTTCAAATTTTTAAATTTTCAAATTCGACAGTGCGTTAGGCCAATCTGCTCCAAGTATGTCTGCATTTGCAAAAGCGCGAGTAGCTGCAGCTAAAATCTTTAAAATAATCGATCATAAACCAAACGTCGATAGAAACTGTGACGTGGGTTTGGAGTTGGATTCGGTTTCGGGTCAGTTAGAGTTGAAAAATGTCGACTTTTCATACCCTTCACGACCGGATGTTAAAATTCTAAACAACTTCACTCTAAGTGTTCCTGCTGGGAAAACCATCGCTTTGATCGGAAGCAGTGGTTCTGGGAAATCCACTGTTGTTTCGCTTATCGAAAGGTTCTACGATCCTACATCAGGTAATCATAATGTACAACGCTACATGCACATTGTAGTATTGTACACCGCATTGATCGTAGAACGCTTATAGAACGAAAAAACATTTATTATTATTTTTTTGTTTAATTTTATATAGGACAAGTGATGCTTGATGGGCATGACATTAAAGGATTGAATTTGAAATGGTTAAGGCAACAAATAGGTTTGGTTAGCCAAGAGCCAGCCCTGTTTGCAACCACCATCAAAGAAAACATACTTTTGGGTCGGCCCGATGCATCTTTTCTCGAGATTGAGGAAGCGGCACGCGTCTCCAATGCTCATTCGTTCATCATAAAGTTACCCGATTCGTACGATACTCAGGTTAGTCAGTTGGTCAAATACAGTTCCTTAAGCAGGCGGTTAACAGTGGTCAAATCTAGCCCTAATTGGCCAAAAATCGGTGGCCGTCTAGCAATGCCGGCCAGATTCTTAACCAAAACCTATAAATTCCAGCAATTAATCTCATCTACTTGAACATATGGGTTAAAGAAAGTGTCAAGTCTACTTATAAAAATGTGTGTATATAACATATAAAACTTAAAAATAACATAGAAACCTACACATTTTAGCATCTAGGCGCAAGGGTATTATGGTCATTCTAAATCTTGAATTTTAATACATTTGGAGGGTAAGGTGGGGCTTTCTTTAGTTAAAGTTGATAGCTTTTGGTGTTACTTAATATTTCATTCTAAAGATTTTAATATGAGTGGCAAATTTGGTCAATAAAACAAACCTAACTTTTGCAGTTTTGCTTATAAAAGTCAAATTTGGTATGTGAAGTTTTCTTTGGAGGGAATGCATTAATTTAAAAGTACAGCATGGTTTTTGAGTCAACACTGCATGTGCAAATTTATGCAAGAAACAAGAAATTAACTGCAACACAGTGGATGGGAAGGACAATAAATAGATAAATAAATAAATTATATAAATAATAAATTTTGAATTCCCCACATGACTGACAAACACAGTAGATTTTGTTTGACTAGGATCATGTTCACTGAACCCTTTGACCAAGTACCAACCAATAGGGAACTTAGATAAACTGCTTGCATTCTTTGACTTTTAGGTGTCAACACAGGCTACTCACAGTTTTAAACTTGATGTGAATATGGTTTAGTTTGTGAAGATAAGAAACATCAGTAAGGGTTAAGCCCTACATAAATCAAAGTTCGCAGCTTGCGGCTCGCTCGAAAAAACGAAAAAAAAATTGACTCGAAAAAAGCTTGATTGTAAACAAGCCAGCTCGGCTCGATTTGTAAACAAGTCGAGCCCGAGCTAGGCCTGGCTCAGCTCGTGAGCTGCCTCGAATTATTTTATTTTTATATATATTAAATTTAAGTTTAGATTTATTGAAAAAAATATATATGTGGGAGAGGGTTGAAGTGTTAACATGTTAAGTTTAACTAATCAATGACATTTAAATACATGGAAAAATATATAAAAGTTATACATAGAATACTTTTAATATGCGTTTCAGTGTTTAAAATATTACAAAAATAAAAAATAACACACTCACATATATATAGCTTTTATTTTTATTTTTCGCTTCTTACGTTATCAATATTTGTAAAAAAAATAGAAAAATTAACGAGCTCGACCTCGACTTTTCAGCTCGATTAAATAAACGAGCCGAGCCGAGCTGACCCAAACTTCCATTTATTATTTTTTTTTACAGTCGAGTCGCCCCTAGTAAGCCTTAACGACGTTTATGTGCAGGTTGGGGAGAGAGGATTACAACTATCGGGCGGTCAAAAACAGCGAATAGCGATAGCACGAGCAATGTTAAAGAACCCGTCAATCTTGCTTTTAGACGAGGCTACAAGCGCTTTGGATTCAGAATCCGAAAAGTTAGTACAAGAGGCTTTAGACAGGTTTATGATCGGAAGAACAACGCTGGTGATCGCCCACCGTCTCTCCACCATACGCAAGGCGGATCTCGTGGCAGTTTTGCAACAAGGTGGTGTTTTGGAAATTGGAACTCATGATGAACTTATTGCCAAGGGTCAAAATGGTGTTTATGCTAAGCTGTTAAAGATGCAAGAAGTTGCTCATGAAACTGCTTTGAATAATGCCAGAAAAAGCAGTGCAAGGTAATTATTATAAGATAGTTATGATTTAGTGACACATTAAAAGGCGTCGCTAAAGTGACGCCTTTTAGTCCCCAACCAACAAATCTATAGGTTTTAGCATGTCCAAGTTAGGGACTAAATGCGTTACAAAGTGCAAACCACAGGGACCATCCATGTACTTTTGGTAAAAGTTGGGGGCTAAATGCGTTACAAAGTGCAAACCACAGGGACCATCCATGTACTTTTGGTAAAAGTTGGGGGCTAAATGCGTTACAAAGTGCAAACCACAGGGACCATCTATGTACTTTTGGAAAGCTAGGGACCAAGTCAAAAATTTTGATATACCATAGGGACCATCCGTGTACTTTACTCAAAAAAAAGTAACAAACCTTTCGGTACGGTTTGAAATTTTCTAAACTGATCGACCAACAAAATTTTTAAACTGACCGTGAAACAAAACCGATAACATGTTTGGACGGTTTACTTACAAGTTACAACTGTCACATAATTTTCAGGCCTTCGAGTGCAAGACCGTCGATTAGTTCGCCGATAATGACCCGAAACTCATCTTATGGGCGATCACCATACTCGCGAAGACTATCCGATTTCTCAAACTCAGAGTTCAGCCTCTCACTCGACGGACAATACCCGAACCACCGGCTCGAAAAGCTTCCATTTAAACAACATGCAAGTTCATTCTGGAGGCTGGCCAAAATGAACTCACCCGAATGGACCTATGCTCTGGTGGGCTCAGTGGGTTCGGTCATATGCGGTTCACTAAGCGCATTCTTCGCATACGTTCTAAGTGCTGTATTAAGTGTCTATTACAATCAAGATCATGAATACATGGTTAAAGAGATTGGAAAATATTGTTACCTGTTGATCGGAGTGTCGTCAGCCGCGCTTATTTTCAACACATTGCAGCATTTTTTCTGGGATGTTGTTGGCGAAAACTTGACGAAACGGGTCCGAGAGAAGATGTTGGGTGCGGTTTTGAAGAACGAAATGGCGTGGTTCGATCAAGAGGAGAATGAGAGCTCGCGGGTGGCCGCGAGGTTGAGTTTGGACGCGAATAACGTCCGGTCCGCGATTGGTGACCGCATTTCGGTTATTATGCAGAACTCCGCGCTCATGTTGGTCGCGTGCACCGCGGGTTTTGTTCTTCAGTGGCGCCTCGCTCTTGTTCTTATCGCGGTTTTTCCTGTAGTGGTTGCCGCAACTGTGTTACAGGTTTGTCAGTTTTATTGAATTCCGTGAACCAAACGCAGAGTAAAATTTTTATTTGATTGTTTGGTTTTTTTTTTTTTTGAACAGAAAATGTTTATGGAAGGATTTTCGGGTGACTTGGAAGGCGCACACGCGAAAGCGACACAGCTGGCGGGAGAGGCGGTGGCGAATATGAGAACAGTGGCGGCGTTCAACTCGGAGTCGAAAATAGTCAACCTGTTTACGACGAGTCTTGACGGGCCGCTACGTAGATGCTTCTGGAAGGGGCAGATAGCGGGAAGTGGGTTCGGGATAGCTCAGTTTCTTCTCTATGGTTCGTACGCGGTCGGTCTTTGGTATGCGTCGTGGCTCGTAAAGCATGGGATATCCGACTTCTCGAAAACCATTCGTGTGTTTATGGTTCTCATGGTTTCAGCCAATGGTGCGGCCGAAACGCTAACCCTAGCTCCTGATTTTATTAAAGGCGGTCGAGCCATGAGGTCAGTGTTTGACCTTCTTGACCGGAAAACGGAGATTGAGTCGGATGATCCCGACTCAACTCCGGTTCCTGACCGCCTTCGAGGAGATGTCGAACTCAAACATGTTGATTTCGCTTACCCCTCTCGTCCTGACACCCTAGTGTTTAGCGGTCTTTGTTTACGGGCTCGAGCCGGAAAGACTCTTGCCCTAGTAGGGGCAAGCGGGTGTGGGAAGAGCTCGGTTATTGCACTCATACAAAGATTTTACGAGCCGACATCCGGACGTGTGACAATCGACGGAAAAGATATCCGTAAATATAATCTAAAATCATTACGCCGTCACATCGCTTCGGTCCCGCAAGAACCGTGCCTTTTCGCGACCACAATTTACGAAAACATAGCGTATGGGCACGAGTCAGCAACCGAAGCCGAGATTATCGAAGCCGCCACACTTGCAAACGCTCACAAGTTCATATCTTCATTACCCGAAGGATTCAACACATTTGTGGGCGAACGAGGGGTGCAACTGTCAGGAGGGCAAAAGCAACGTGTCGCCATTGCACGCGCCTTTTTAAGGAAAGCGGAGATTATGCTACTAGACGAGGCCACAAGTGCACTAGACGTAGAGTCGGAAAAGTGCATTCAAGAGGCGCTTGAGCGTGTTTGTTCGGGGAAAACTACAATCGTGGTAGCGCATAGGTTATCAACGATACAAAATGCTCATAGCATTGCGGTTATTGATGATGGTAAAGTCGTTGAACAAGGGTCGCACTCGCATTTGTTGAAAAACTATGTTGATGGATGTTACGCGAAGATGATTCAGTTACAACGATTCTCACACGGGCATGAAGTTGTAAACATGGCATCCGTTGGTTCGAATTCGTCGAGTATGTGATGAATTCGAATATTTTGTGTTTTAATTTTTTTTTTAACCTTTTCGAGTGTAACTTCAATGTATGTTGTAAGTTTTAGTTGTCTAGTATATGAAAAAAGTTTATAAACAAAATGACTTTTATTGTGTACACAACGTTAATTTAGGGATTCTACAAGTTAAAACAACCATTTTGATACACAAATAAACATTTGTTATAGAATTAGTAATTTGCGTTTTATTTCATATAAACACTATTTAAAAGGAAATTTTATCGAAATTCTTATATGTATTGAGTCCGGCCTTCATGATTTTTTTTTAACTTTTGATCCCCTATTTAAAAGTTTAAGATGCGTCGATACTTATCAAAACATTTACTCTATAATCATATGATTATTTTACATGAAAAAGGTAAATGATATATTGAGCATATAAAAAAGGAATAATTGATTTTAATAATCGCAACTATTGTCCATTGGCCGGCAACGGTCCTAACTTTAATAATTCTCACTGGCGGTCAAATCTTTTCACATATTGGTCTTCAATAGACCCTGACTAAGAGAACCCTAACGTCGTTAGTCTTTGGTCGCCGGAAAAACGTTTTTGGTCGGAAAAAGGTTCCTAAATGTCCGATCTATGGTTACAAACAGGTAAACTGGTTTGGGATGAAAACTTTGAGTTTTCCGGCTAAAAAGTTGAGTTTTCCGGCCAAAATGAAGTTTTCAGCCAAAAACGTTTTTCCGGCGACCAGAGACTAAAGGCGTTAGCGTTCTGTTAGTCAGGGTCCATTGAAATCCAATATGTGAAAATATGGGACCCCCAGTGGGAATTTTTGAAGTTGAAACCGTTACCGGCCAATGAGCAAAAGTTGAGATTATTAAAATCCATTATTCTTATAAAAAATAATCGATGGCAAGACCCCACATGATCCAATTATGAAAATTTAGAAGGAAAAAAAATCATGACAAGGCGTGTAACTTCCAAACAAGTTTTTCACACACTTACGATACATCTTCCATTACATGCCCCATTTCGTACGACAACATCATTCCACCACTTATTATGGAAGCCTAATAATATCGCATAACATTTAAATATTCTTTTTTTAAAAAATATCTTATATTATTTAATACTTTTATGCATCTAGGTTTTCTTCATCGGAAAATACTTGTTCACAAAGATGGTAGCATTTAAGATATGATTTAAACATGTTTGGATGTTTACGGTCTGGTCTGATTTAAACAGGTTAAAACGATAAAACAATCATGACAATTTTTTTTAAACTTGCATTTTTTTCCTTCTTCGGATTCGACTAATCAGTTGGTTTGTGGGTTGGTTTATAAAGCGCGATGTATCATTCTAATAACATATAATAAAACCATGAATATATTATAATCTTGCCTCTTGGAGAAATATCAGGGTTCAAATCCTGACATGAGGTGTAATTGGTATTTATTGATGTATTTAGGATTAATGTGTCCTTTGACATTAAAAAAAAAATATGTTAGCACTTAAACTGGTTTCAGATATGGTCAATGAAAGTTAACATCAGTCTGAAACGAGTTGTGGCTGGAAAACGCGCTAACATGTTAAAATCGGTTAGCATCGACTTGAAACCGGCTTTTGGATTAAAAAACCCAGGTTTTGGTTAAAAAAACAGCTTGGTTAAAAACCGGTTTCAAAATCAAAAACGTCAAGTCTATTTAAAACTAATGGTTCGGTCTCTAACCAAACCAGTTTTTTTACAAATAAGTTTGGATATCGGTTTGGAAACCGGTTTAGATGTCACTTCTAGGGTTAAGTTATCTTACAAAGATTCCTAATTGTAAGAAGTGTAAGAAGAATTTATAGAGTGACATGTGTCCAATAAGCTAAAACCTAAACCCACTACACCACAACCCAAAACCTAAACACACCCACCCAAAAACCTAAAAGGTGGGTGATGGGGGTGGGGAGTTAGGTTTTTGGGTGGTGGTGGGTGTTTAGGTTTTTTTTTTTTTTTTTTTTTGTAGTGGGTTTTTTTAGAAGCCTTTGTACCCTTTTTACAATTAGAATCCTTCGTATTTGATCCTAAATGTTACCTAGTTTGAAATCCCAATAATTGTAGACACCCTTTTAAGTTTTATCACATGACACATGTGGAGAATGTGACATGATAGCATATGCAATTGTAGACATGGACTCTTGAGTGACAAAAATGAAATGAAATGATATGGAGTGCACAAATCATCATACATAATAATTTGGGTAACGGTTGTCAGTAAATGTTATGATGGCACGATCCATGTTCGTGGAGACCAGTTAGGACCCAATAGTACTGGTTGGGGTCTAGTGGTCCATAATAAAAAAAAAATCACAAGTCCAATGGGTTTGTAACCATCAAATTAGGTCAATGTGGGTATGAAGTAATTGGTGGCTGAAAGCTGGTAGCTAGTAGCTTTTTAGTCATATTTTGTGTTTGGCAGAATAGCTAGAGCTTTTAATAAAATGTATAAAATGAACAAAATGGACATAACTAAAAATTTAAAACGTTTGTGCATTAAAAAGTTCATCATCTTTAGAGGTTAAAATAGTCATTTTTTCCCTAAAAGCTTGTAGCTCCTTCTAAACGTTACTAGTAGGAGTGTTCAACCAAAAGTTTCAAGCTCCTAACCTAAAAGCTTCAAGCTCCTTCAACCAAACAAGGTTTTTTATTGAGTAGAAACTTTTTCTTAAAAGCTTAAAGCTAGAAGCTCCTAAAAGCTTCATACCAAACATACCCTATATCTCATTTTCGTGAATAGTTTGGAATAAACATCAAATTTATGACTTATTTATTTCATTTAAGGACAATTTATTATACGTAAACAATCCGTACACTAAAAACTATGCGCATTTATAGTCTAGTTCGACCAGTTTTTAAGAAAATTCTAGGTTGAACAACTAACTAGTGTTTAGTAGAATGACAAACCAAACTGGCCACATATCAAAATTTGTATCGGTGTGGGCGTTTATGAACATCTTGGGTTATTTGGACACATGTAAATTTTCAACGGGCATCTGTAAGGTGAACTAAAGAGCACAAAATATCAAGCGAGTTACAATGAGCAAAAAAAGATTGAACGGGTCAGAATGGGAGTGCAACCTAAAGACATGTCTCCATTGTACACCGTCTTTCTCTACAGGGCTTGTACATATTTCACGATAAAGACTAAATTACGTCTTACTTATCCATATTTCGGTTACAATGTCCAGGAGGGATTGAATTGTGGCTTAGTTTGTAATCCTTTGTTTTGACATCTCAATGCGATCCGAATCACCCTTCCATAATTTTGATCCCAATCCGACAATGGTTGTGGCCGCAGTAGCAACTGGAGTGCCAAATTGGTTTTAGTTCTGGCAACCAATAAGAATAACAATGCGGGTATCCAACAGGTGGTGGTTGGTACAGTAAAGAGAATTCATGTTAAGCGAAATGTGTTCCGGCAAAATTCAAGTAAATATAATAGAATGTCACTTGATCATCTTGACATGCGTTAAGTTAGCAGATCAAGACGTGGTTTCAAATCCTAGCAAGTACCAAAAGCGAGCACAATCTATGTAGCAAGTGGGAACTCATTAAAACTTAAAACACCAACAATTAAGACTTATAACACTAATAAAAGCAGCAATAAGAAGAAAGACGAATGATAGAACTAAGAAGAAAGGTGGTGATATCAGGAAAATCGATGGTATATCGATAATATCGGTACTGGCCGATATTTGACACCAATATTGTACATGGGGACCGATAACCGATATATCGGTGATACACCACCGATATTAACTGCATAGCACTGGAGAATGGCGGACTAGAAAGGCGTAATAACAAAAAGAGATGGATCGAGAGAAGGTAAACTAACAGATTGACAAATGCTGGGAATCGAATGAGACAAGCGCGATTAAAAGGTGGGAAAATTACACCTGAGATGCTAATCTGCAAAACAACATGGTTTGGCTTCCACACATTTCCGTTACCCAAACCAAAATGACTATTATTATAGGGGTCGTCAATAACCCGCATAGTTATAAATAATAAAGTGTGGCAAGGTCTTTTTACACGGTCGGTTCCTGGTTTTAAATTAGTCCAAACCATCAAACCCGGTGGGATCTCCAATCAGGTAATTTGCTTCAGTTTCGCCAGTTCAGTAGATTTCAATGGTTTATCGACTTACTCGAGTTTTTTAAATTAAATGCATCCGAACACAATACATAGTTAATCTGTTTTAATAAGCCAACCCAAACAGCCCCTAAGAGTAGTTGCCCTTTGTGATCATAACCATGAGAAAATTTACTTCCTGGATTAACGAAACTTACCAATTTTAAAATTCAAATTGACAAGAACAAGATGAATATTAGTTATATAATATCAACTTCCTATGAAAAAACTTGATTCTTACATTTGCAAACTGAATTTAAGAAAATAAAAAGTATCGACATACACATAAACTAAGCTCACATCGACATTAGCTTCGGCCCGTTATCAGGCATGCCCATTCCAGCTGCCAGGTCAGCATCAATCTGTGTATGTGGTGCAGGGCCTGCCATTACCTTCAACCTGAAAACAGCAATAAAACATTAAGCTTGACCCAAATTAATCAGGGCACCAAGGATGCGGTTTGAAGGTGCAAATCTAAAAAACCAAATATGGTTATTTCAACTCAATTTTGGAAAAAAGTTTGACCAAAAAGTTAAATGTTGACCGGTTAAACAGGTCAACTCGTTCACGGCCTGATTAGTAAACAGGTTAGAAATGACAATCCAACAGGTTAAACAGGCCAACCCAAACACAACTTCCTTACTAAATGGGTTAAAAACGACAACTCAAAACTAGATTATTTATGTGCCAAACTTCATCCCAGGTTAATTTATTGAAAACCATGGCTAACGAATTTTTTCATGTCAAATAATCAACATAAATCAGATTAATAATCATTAAGTGCATAACAACAAACAAACTACTGATAAACAACCCTTGATCCTACATAATAACATCTCCCTTAAGAAGATCTAAATTTCTAACTTTGGATGTCAGACATTAACAACTAACTTGTAGAATTTAACAAGCATTGACAGGCCAACCTAGTATTAAACTCAATAACAAACTTGGTAATAAAAATGTATAACAACTTGAATCTGCAACACTATCCACATCAAACTCCACTTAATAACCTACTTATGTCTAACTTTTAACTTCATATTTGAAAATTTAACTTCATATTTGAAAACTATTTTTCATCTGCATATCAAATAGATAACCACATTAAGCTACAAACTGTTAATGGCGAATAGTGACAAATTGCGATAAGGTACCTATATGCTACATTGCGAATAGCGATAAATAGCAGGCGGTATTTTATAAATAACGATGTACTAGAAAAAGTTTTAATTTTTTATATTTATATTATATCAAAATACCCTAATATATACGCTACGCCCCGCTTGCGGTATGGGCATATAATGCATATATGTGCGGGCCATCGAGGGGAAAAAGTGAAAGTGCACTAATTTGAACGTTATTTTACTAATTTCGTGAAAATAATGTTAAAAGCTGAGGACGGTTAATCATGCATCATGTGGTGGCGTTGATAGCTGAAAGACAAAAGGGTACATGCACTAATCGGTCTTTGTCCTGATTGCTGAGTATTATGTGCCTTATGTCCAAGGCTTGATGCAAAACTACTATCGAGCCTGGGGTCTCACTGAAAGCAGCCTCTCTATTCCTACGGGGTAGAGGTAAGGCTGTCTACATCTTACCCTCCTCAGACCCTACCTTTGCTTTGCTATTGGTGGGATTTACCAAGTATGATGATGATGATGATGATGATGACCCTAGTATATACGCTATTTTACATGTATATTTAACAAAACCCTAAATATTTAATCACTATTTAAATTTAAAATAAATAAATAAAAATAAAACTGAAATCCCGCTATATATGGCTAAATACCCTGTAGCGACCTTCGACCTATACGCTACCTATTTGCTATAGCGACCGCTATCGACAACTATGGCTACAAAGTTGTTCTATAAACCATTTATGCACTAAAAGATTAAAAACAATCAATATTCATGATTATTAAACCGGAGAACAATCTCAGCAAACCAGCCTCAACAACAATCCACAACAAACCCATTCAAATTTATGACTTTTTTGTTCTAGATATCAAAATAATAACCAAATTAAGCCGAAACATACCGCTTCTTGTGCCGTTTAGTCTTGAAATGTTCATCTCTCACAGCCACATTAGCAAAATACCGACTGAAACAAACAACAACATTTAATTTAAAAAAAAAAAAAAACAACTGCAAATAATATTAAACGAAAACATATAAAATTGAATTACTTACTCGCAGTGTAAACAATAATATTGACCCATTCCAGGAAGATCTTCATCTAACGGCAACGGCGTCTTCTCATCATCTGGTTTCTTAAGCTCATCATAAACAGCATCATCACGTGATAAAACACAGTTAAAGAAACAAAACACACAAAAAGCCTGGTAATTTGCAGTTAAATTCAAGAAAACCAACAGAAAATAAGAAAAAAAGGATATCTTTAACGAGGAATTTAGCGAGGCGGAAGGTTTTGTGAGAGTATCGTCTCTTCTTCACCCTTCTGTGTGGACATTTGCCTCCCATCTTGCCTTCTAATTTGGGATTTTTGGTACGGCAAACCCTAGGTTAGGGTTTTGAAGCGAAAAGGAAGAAGAAATTGTTATTTGGGGTATATATGTTGGATCATCGATGGGCTATTACTAAGATGCATATGAAGCCCAATTTTGGATGGGCCGTTATTTTTCGTTTGTGATTGTGGAGCAAACCTTATTGGATCCACAAGCACAAAAGATTACTTTAGAAACTTCAACGTTAATTGGATCAGGTGGATGAGTAACCTGCTCGGCTCCACGGTTTTCATGTGTATACCAAGAACAAAATTGTTAGTCAAAAGGGAGGTACATACATATATACGTAGCTCGTGAAATACATATGTGTATACAGTGTAAGCTATATATATATATATATATACTTTCATGAGGTAAGGTACATGTATATAGCTCATCAATTTACATATTATTTTTTGTTTTTCACAATAATAACCTTCAAGAAAAAAAAAAAAGTTTTTTAATTAACATATTTTAAATAAGCATAGCGTATTTTGGTGTGTGACATGTAGTGGTGCAAACGAGCCGAGCCGAATCCGAGCCTTACCTTAATCGAGCTAGGCTCGTTACAACTTTCTGAAGCTCGAGCTCGGCTCGATTCAAGCCTTGGATTTTGGGCTCGAGCTTGGCTCGTTAGTAAAATTAAAAACTCGAGCTCGGCTCGAAAGCTCGATCTAAGTATATATGGCGCGAGTTAAAACAAGCTAAAGCTCGACTCGAGAGCTCGTTTTTGGTTGTTATTGAGCGAAGGCTCGACTCGAGCTTGGCTCGACAGTTTGAGAACTCAATTAAAAAACATCTAGATCATTCAAAAAGTAATGCATAGTTTAAACCCTTAAGTATGCTAAGCTTGATAAGGCTCGACGAGCCTAAACGAGCTACACTTATAAGGCTCGAGCTCGGGCTCGATATCTAATCGATCCTAAATTCAAACTCGGGCTTGGGCTCGAGCTCGATAAGGCTCAGCTCGTTTGAGTTTTTTATCGAGTCGATCTCGAATAGCCCGCGAGTTGTTCGGCTCGTTTGCACCCCTGTAATAACATGTCACACCCTGCTAAGTCCTTGCCACTCCAAAGGATTTATGGGTATTAGTTTCAAACAACCATTTAAATATTGGTCCCACTCACTCAATATATATGGATTATTCTATGCTCTCAATTGCTATTATCTCATTGCTATTATCTCATTGATCATTCAACTAGTACAACCTAATTCCATATAAACATTTAATGTTCAAAGTGGGCGATGGGGACATGGGATCCGGCCGTCGTAGTGGTTATGGTTATAGAAATTATCTTTAATTTAAGCTAAAAACACAACTAGTCGTCACTGTGGGAACACAATTAATGTTTACGACGGCTATGCGACTATGTCTTAACTTTTTTGTATGCCTTTTCTCCATAGGTCTAAATCAACATTAGTCAAATGATGACTAATCTTTTTTTTTTAACGGCTAACAAATCAATCTCGAGTATTCTTGGTTTAAACATCTTATTGTTAAATGTTATGCACTGCTGAAAGACAACCTCTGTTTCTTCATTCTTTATGTTGACCACTGACTGACCAAACATTAGTGTTTCAATCACTGTTGGCTATCTACTGATAGTTAAAAAATAGTCACTGCTCACATTTTTATTGTTGACATCGACTGATATTGACCATCATTGGTTTTCCTAAAAAAATCCACTGCTCACATTTTTGTTGTTGATATGGTTAATTAATTATATAATGAAATTATCAAATGAAAACTAGAATTACAATGAAATTACCATTTAACCTAATCGTTACATTTCAATGAGATAAGAGTTCCTCCAATATTGTTTTGGTGATAAAAATTAAAGTTAAAATAAAAAATAAAAATAAGTGTTGATGACATTTTGTTGCATATAAAATTAGTAATTAATGTTAATTTCTTAAGCTTTGGACATTGAAAATATGCAAAATGGGAATTTCAAATTGACGGTTATTTTCTCTCAATTAAAGTTAAAATAAAAATTGAAATGTCATGATGACAATTGCTTTCAAATCAAATCAGTAATTACTGACAATATCCATAACTTTTGAAATTCAAAATATGCAAAATGGTAATTTAAATCACTGTTGGCTATCCATTGATAGTTAAAAAAATAGTCAATGCTCACATTTTTATTGTTGACATCCACTGATATTGACCATCATTGGTTTTCCTAAAAAACATCCACTGCTCACATTTTTATTGTTGATGTAATTAATTAATTATAGAATGAAATTATCAAATGAAAACTAGAATTACAATGAAATTACCATTTAACCTAATCGTTACATTCCAATGAGATAAAAGTTCCTCCAATATTGTTTTGGTGATAAAAATTATAGTTAAAATAAAAAATAAAAATAACTTTTGATGACATTTTGTTGCATATCAAATCAGTAATTAATGTTAATTTCTTGAGCTTTGGATATTGAAAATATGCAAAATGGGAATTTCAAATTGACGGTTATTTTCTCTTAATTAAAGTTAAAATAAAAATTAGAAATTTCATGATGACAATTGCTTTCAAATCAAATCAGTAATTACTGATAATATCCATAACTTTTGAAATTCAAAATACGTAAAATGGTAATTTAAAATTGACATTCTCTCTCTTTTTTTTTCCTACAAACGCAACATAGATTCATAAGATTAAAATTTATTCATTTATTCAAGACCTTAAAATTCAAATTATTACATAAATAACATACTGAACAACTAAACTTTTAAATCTAACAATAACCGTAAGAATTAAGAAATGTCAGCTTCAACTCCATCGATTGCTGAACCTCTCGATGTATGTCCTTCAGCATCGCCATGAACTTCACGTCTCTATCACCACACTCTATATTGCTGACAACACAAAGCTCGCGAACTGAAGTTGAAGGCATTCGCATAAGATTTCTGGAAACCTGCTCTCTCGTGAACAGGCCAACTTGCAATCCATCAAAACATCTCTTCAGCTCTTGAAGAGTAGCCCTATCTTCATACACCTTTTCCTCTATATGCTTGACAAAACGCTGCTTTAAATCATCTGATTTTACAGTAGTGAATGACGCCATATCAATAAACTATATTACTCGACTTTCCTGAAAGTATGATATCTTCGTAGGAAATCGTGATGAAAAACAGGTAAAGTGGTCATGAGTTTATATACTTAATCAATCAAAACGTGTAGATTTAATATAAACAGATTAATGCATATTTCAAAGCAGCAGTCTTTTAATGCAAAAACGTTTTCAAACCCCAACTTTTATGGGAAAACTTTAAAATTAAATACCAAGAAACCCAAGGGACAAATTTTCGAAGTTCAAAGAACAAAAGCAGATTATCATAATTACAATTAACCTCTTCATTTACCGTGTAGACGCGTTTTTAAACTCTATAACAGATCGATAATTACTTTTGATTCAAAATATCAACAACCTGTCCTACAAATCACTGTCTGTGAAAGATTGTTCCACATCAGAAAATTCAACAAAAATCTACATGGCAAACTTCAGCTTCTACCACTGGTCAGATACAAGCGATGTTAAAACCCAATTCTCGATGTGGTCACTTAAAGAAAAAGAACAGACGAAGAACTAAACAGGAAAGTCGACATAATCAATGACACTAATTACAAGAAAACCTGGAACAGCATAGCATTGCTTGATGAAGTCCTCCACTCTCCTCCATCAGATTTCCAGAAAAATGCAGAAGAGTTTCTCACACAACTTCTAAAACAGGATCAGAAAATCTGCAACATGCTAACTGATCTGGAAAACAAAAGAAAGCATGAAATCTCATGGAGAAAGGCCAGAGTTTACGAAATCCTAACAAGTGTTAACTATAGCGTGTAATAGTTTATAAATATTTCATTAAATTTCTATTTTTCTATGTAATAGCTTATTTTAATAATCTCAATATCCATCTTAACATATTTTAAAATGTCAGTGTCAATAAAAACTCTCAACATCATCAACAATTAATCAAAATAAGAATCAAGCCTAAAATGCAAAGGTCTCCTCTCAACTGTTGTATCATATTTAACTTTTCACGATTTCCATTCAAAGTTTTATGATACTTCAGTGTTTATTCATTCATACTGTTTAATCTAACATGGGTTTCCATCCAACTGTTGACCAAAAGTCAAACAGGTGTTCATCAAAAGTCAAACCGAGGTTCACCAATAGTCAAACACATATTGACCTTAAACAGATGTTTGGTTTAAGACCAAACATCTGTTTATGGGCAATCATCTGTTTAAGGTCAAACATTTGTTTAAGGCTAAACATTTATTTATGGCCTAACATCTGTTTATTGCAAACATCTGTTTAAGGTTAAACATCTATTTAACTCCAAATATCAGTGTTTCAATCACTGTTGGCTATCCACTGATAGTTAAAAAACAGCCACTGCTCACATTTTTATAGTTGACATCCACTGATATTGACCATCAGTGGTTTCCCTAAACAACTGTCATCCATTTTCATTAGAGGTTGTTACGTGGACAGTTCTTAGTTGTCCACACTTTGTAACCGCTGACACCTCAGCATCCACTTTTCACTTTTATAAAGACAAAATTGCAAAAAACAACCTTTATGTATACCCCAAACTGCACTTTATATCTTTCACTATGAAATCCGCCAAAACCAACCTTTACGTTCATGTTTTGTTACACATCACAACCTTTACACCAAACCTAGTCAAAAAAGTCAGTTAAGTTGCCCCATGTGCGATGCATGTGAGGGCATATATGTCTTTTCCTTTGACCCCTTTTACAATGAATATTATATTTAAACCTTTTTATTTATTTCCTTCAACAAACCCCTACCTCTCTCTCTCTCTCCAGAATCTAAAAACCCCATCTCTCCTTCTTCCTTCTCCACCCACCACCACCACCCACCCTACACACATTACAGCGCCGCCACTACACACCACCATTACCGGCACCATATCCAATTTGCAACATGACTGTCGTCTCCACACCAACCTCCGACAATCGCCACTACCACCATTTCCACAAGCACCACCACCATATTCACAACTGCCATAACCTGAAACATCCATCGCTATCAATTTCTGTTATAGTGTTTCAGAAACCCACTAATTTTTCCTCGAATCCGAATTTGAGACCCAAAACACTCCTGAAAAAAACCTCAATTCCCAACCCGAATATCGAAAAAACCCAGATCCAAAAACCCTGTTACGGTGGAGATGAAGAAGATGGATGTTTTGGTCACCAACATAAACGGAAGAATACCCACAGAGCTTCAAAGTAGGATGATTCTGATGTAGAATGTTCTTAAAGAATGTAATTTTTCTAATATCACGATTCTTGTTTTGTGGTAGTTAAAGCTTTGAAGTTGATATCTTTTAGGAAAAAGTATGGTAACTATAATTATGAACCAGTGCGTAGTGTTACTTCGGTAATCTCTAGATTGCAAAAACTCGACTGGCTTTACTTTTTTTGTTTTTTTTTTGTTATTAAGGTGATGTTTGGGTTCGATAATCCTCAAATTGAACTGGGATTTTGATTTACATCAGTGAATCACTCGAATAGTGATTGATTTTGAGACTGGTGGTGGTGGTGGTGAATGGTGCTTATGGCGGTGAAGATGGTGGCGGCACGTGATGGGTGATTGCTGGGATATAGAGAGAGAGAGGGGAGATTGAGAGAGTGTCTTTAGAGAGAGAAAGAGTAGTGTGGGGAGAGAGTTTATAGATAAATAAATAGACATCAGGTTAGTTGAAGGAAATAAATAAAAAGGTTTAAATATAATATTCATTGTAAAAGGGGTCAAAGGAAAAGACATATATGCCCTCACATGCATCGCACATGGGGCAACTTAACTAACTTTTTTTACTAGGTTTGGTGTAAAGGTTGTGATGTGTAACAAAACATGAAAGTAAATGTTGGTTTTGGCGGATTTCATAGTGAAAGGTATAAAGTGCAGTTTGGGGTATACATAAAGGTTGTTTTCTGCAATTTTGTCCTTTTATAAAACCCTGATCAAAATCCCAAACAGGGTTTTAATTGCCATTTCGAATTCCAAACAGGTATTCTACCTTTGTTTATGTTAACAGTGTTTATATGTAACAGTATTTATCACATCAGTGTTTTATACTCTGTTAGATTGTTAGATGTCATATCACTGAGATGTTTATATGTAACAATATTTATCACATCACCCTAGCTTGCTAACTGATCTGTACTATAAATTGAACAGTGGTTTGATGTTTATACTACTAAATAAAAATGAAGTACACTTGGATGATTATTAAGCTCCTCATTTTGATTGTTTGGGTATAGTATTCTTGAAATTGGTCTTTTCTTGCAAACAGTTGTTTATGGGCCAACTTCTTTTTAAGGTCAAACATTTGTTTAAGCGCACACATCTGTTTATGTCCAAACAGATGTTTAAGGACAAATATCTGTTTCAGGTCAAACATCCTCAAAATAGTTAAAAATGTTAGTTTTCATTAATCCTTAAAAGTCTGTTACAACCACTGTTTTGGTTCAAACATGTGATTGTTAAATGTTATCCACTGTTGAAGGCCAACCTCTGTTTCTTAATTCTTCATGTTGACCACTGACTGACCAAACATCTTTGTTTCAATCACTATTGGTTATCCACTGATAGTTAAAAATAGTCACTGCTCACATTTTTATTGTTGATATCCACTGATATTGACAATCACTGTTTTTTCAAAAAAACATCCACTGCTCACATTTTTATTGTTGATGTGGTTAATTAATTATAGAATGAAATTATCAAATGAAAACTAGAATTACAATGAAATTACAATTTTACCTAATCATTACATTCCAATGAGATAAGAGTTCCTCGAATATTGTTTTGGTGATAAAAATTAAAGTTAAATAAAAAAAAAAACTGTTGTTCAAAATCAGTGTTTTAACCCACTGATGGCTATCCACTACTAGCTTAAAGTCAATCACTGTTCTCATTTGTAACCGTTGCAAACCACTAATATTGTTCCATCAGTGGTTTCCTACCAACTGTCCTCCATTATCATCAGAGGTTGGCACGTGGACAGTATATAGCGGTAAGATCTTTTAGTAACCGCTGCCACGTCAGCATTCACTTTTTCTCTAAAACAAACCCTGATCAAAACCCCCAAACAGTGTTTTTACTGTCGAATCGAATTCAAAATTCATTTCTCAAAGCAGTTATCATCCATTTCTCTCAAAATCACTCATCCTCTTCATCGTCTTCTTCCTCTCGCAATCATACTCAAATCACGATGTCTCTCCCACTCAAATCCACACATAACTACTTGGGTCTACTTGAAAAACCCAGTCACACCGAAACCTTCAATTCCATCATTGATGCTCTGTCGTCTTCAAAGTATAAAACTTTGTTGACTTGTGATGCTCCGATCTACATGGATACCCTACAAGAATTTTGGAAAAATGCTAAGTTGGAAACTAAGGATAAAAAGCCCTAGCCATCAATTCTTCTATAAAGGATGTTCCAGTCACAATAACACCTCAAACCATTTCAGAGGTTTTTGAACTCGATGATCTTCAAGGTAAAACATCTTTCCCTAAAACAGAGTATCAAACGTTTTTCATTCAAAGGGTTATGAAGAGGTAATGAAAAAAGACACTTTAGAAAAAGGCAGTTTTCCTCCTGCCACAAGGTTTTTGTTTCATACCCTATTGATGTGTGTCTCAAACAAGACCACTGCTTTCAATGAAATCCCATTGAAGATTCAATATATGGGTTATGCTATCTTACATGGTGAAAATTTTAACTATTCCCAGGAAATCTTCAATTATCTTGTCACAAATGTTAATAAAAAGGCATTTTTGCTCTATCCAAGTTTTTTAAGTTACTATTTTAAAAAGAAATTTTCAAAAGATAATGCCCATGTGCTTATCCAAGGCAATCCTTTTTCAATAAAGAGCCTCACTTCTGAAGCCTTTACAAGGCTGTCAAAAGTTTCCAAAACACAAGCAGAGGTTCCTGAGCAGACTTCAGCAGCTACCACTGCTCCTCAGGCACCTGCTGCTGAGCCCACTGCTCAAGGTGATGACAGCAGCAAAACAACTGCTGTGAAACCCCCACCTAAAACCACCAAAAGACCAAAACAGAAAAAATCACAAAAGCCCCCCAAACCCAAAACAAAGGTAACTCTGGAAGATGAGATCCCAGAGCAACTACCAGTGACAACACAAAAGTCACCAATAACCACTGCTGCTACTTCCTCACAGCAGTTGGAAGAAAGATCTCAACCTGTGCCTCAAACTCCTCCTTCTTCTTCTAAAAAAGAACAGGTTGTAAGAACAGGGACACCAAATTATGATGCTCTGGAATCACTTGATTCCATCATCCACAGCCCACTGCCCGGGGCAAATTCGCTTTCTACACCTATCCTCACTTCTCAAATTCCCCCACAAACAAAACTTTTGTTGGATGCAGTTGATTTAGCCCAGACACAAACCAGTTGTTCTCAAACACCTGTTAATGAGAATATACATCAACAAGTGAGTGGGTCTGGTGTCTCAATTATTGCTAACCCACCAACAACTGAGTAGGTTACACTACAGGAAGTACAAGTACTTCCTGTCAGTAGTTCAAGTGGAGCAGCAACTACAAGTGTTGGATCCACTGATCTACACCTGGCCAGTTGTTTCATCAATAAGACTTCCTTGAAGGCAATTTCCTCTCCAGCAACAGTGATATCCGCTGGTGTATTTGTTTCAACCACTGGTTCTATTAAAAGGATGTCAATTGCTGAGGAAAGAAGTTCCCGGTACCAAGAAAAAGGGGCATATGTGGATGAATTTTGTGAAACTTTCCCCAAGTCAACTGTTGATACAACCACTGCCAGTGGGAAATCAGATGATCCCATTAACTTGGGTGATGGTTTAATGAACAAGGAATTGACGGAGAGGGTTGACAAATTGGACACATCTGTTGCAGATATTAAGTCAATGCTGCAACAGTTGTTACAACCACAAAAGGCAACACCCACTGCTGCACCAGATACAACATCTGCTCCATCATCTGCTCCTACTCCCACTGAGCTTTGGTGTTTATTTCAACCTCTGCTTCACCAACAAAGGGCATATGCTGATCAGCAACATGAAATACCGGTTGAAAATATCAGAAATATCATGGAAGCTAGGTTCAAAGACACCCAGGCAGATATAAAAGCCATCAAGGCTCACTTGCTGAACACCACTGGCACTGCTCCTCCCTCTATCTTCTTTGTGGACAACCCACCACCAACTGATGCCAAAAAGGGGGAGAAAATGAAGCAGTTGAAGAAAAAGGGATATGAAGATGGTCTATACATTGCACCAGATAATTCAAGTATGCTTGCAGACATCCCTAAGCCAGATGGTACTAAAAAGGTTGATGTAACCACAAATGCCATTGCTGATGCAAAAGCAAGGGTAAAAAGGGATATGGAGGCAAAGGATAAAGCAAGGTGGGAACAGGAGAAAAGAGTTTTTATTGAGAAGAATGAGCAGGGTGTTTCTGAGCCCAAGGATGGAGAAAATCCTGAGCCTAAAAGAAAACAACCCACTAGAAAAGTGAGCTAACCGAAATCCATACCATCCAGACCTACAAAACACACTCCCCAAACTTCCAAAAGTTCTACTCATCAACCTTCCAAACCAACAGATGTTAAAACACCTGTTGTATCAACAGCTGTTGGTACTTCAGTGGTTTCAACATCTGTTACCCAAACAACTGCCACCACTACCACTTCAACACACACTACATCCACTGCCTTAGCACCACCTCCAAAAACATCCTCATTACCACCAACACCACCTGCCAAAAAGCAGAAGACTTCAGGTGACACATCATCTGTTGTAATGGCAACAATGGTTGAAACACCAGTTGTTTCAACAACTGTTAGTCAACCATCTACCACTCAAATCACCACCACTCAACCCACCAAAACACCACCAACCTCTCCAAAACCTAAAAGGAGAAGAATAATTCTGAATGATGACCCTTCACCACCACAAACATCCACACAACCACTGTCCCTTGTTACCATTCCCAATCCTGTCCCACTCACTTCAGCACAAGTCTCAAATTCAAACACTGCCATTTTTCCTACAGAAGTCCAGTATCAATTAGATCTTCTAGCAGTTAGAGAGGAGATCAAATCCTTCTACTCTGAAGATGACCCTGCTAAAAGGAACTTGCCATCTGTTCAAGGATATCCAAGGCCTAATAACATTGAAGAATACTTGAAGTTAAAGACTCAACAAGCAGAGGATATCTCCAAAAGAAATACAGAAGGAAAATCTGACAGGGAGATTCAAACATACTACCAATATCTCCTAACCCAAGTCAAAACTTTGGAGCAGTTTTAAAAAGATCTCTGTCAAAATTTATCAGAAAGAGCTGATGAAACCTTGAGGAAAGATTATCTTGATAATATCATGGCTTACAAAACATACAAGGGAGATATGTACCAGTACAAAG
This sequence comes from Helianthus tuberosus, assembly GCA_030545235.1. NCBI lineage: Eukaryota > Viridiplantae > Streptophyta > Magnoliopsida > Asterales > Asteraceae > Helianthus > Helianthus tuberosus. The sequence goes on from CM060352.1 coordinate 21,087,766, forward strand.
AATGGACCATCAGTGAGCTAGAAAGTGAAACAGCCAGAATTCAAGATATGATAAAAAACAAGGTGAAGCAGACTCCTCCTATCTGGGCAAAGTTTAAGAAAAATGTACAAGAAATGACTCTGCAGCTGAAGAGAATGAAAGAAGAGTTAATAACAGCTAATTTTGGGTCAAGGAACCAAGTGTCAAGGTGGAAAGAGGATAAAGTGTTCGCCTCTTACAAAAAGCTAGAAGAATTAAGAAAGAAAAATCCTAATGTTCCACAAAAGCCTGTTTACCCTGAAGCAGTGGTTCCAGCTAAGCCACAAAAGCTAAAAATCAGGAGATCCACTGCTCCACCTGCTGCCATCCTTTACCAAACAAGGAAACAAAAGCAGATGGATGCAGAAACAACAGCAGATAAAGCAGCAGGGGATTACCTTGTAAAAATAGGCCTTAAGCAGATGATAAGAGAAAAACTTGAATTTACACAAACTACAAATACTGCTCAGCCAGTCATTACCAGGCCACCATCTCCAAACTCATCATCAATAAAACCTCTCCCAAGAAACCCACTGGATTCAAAAATACTAAAGTGGATATCTGACAAACAGACCCACGTATTGACTCTGATCAAATCCAGTGGTGAGGTGAAGAAAATATCAAGGGAACAAGCACTGGGCCTGGGTGTTGAAGATCTGCAAGATCTCCTTGATCTTACACTGTGCAGGGATGAGGATGACACAGATTTCTTGGACTTTGAATTACAATTCAAAGGGCAAGTCAGGGAATTATTGATGAGGCAATAAAGATTCACAATATAGACATCATTGATGGAAATGAGCGTGACTACTTTGGTGAAGGTTGAATAGGGATGTCTGTATTGGAAAGTTATTATATAAGAATGTCTATTTTTGTAATTTTCATTGAATTGGTGTGAATTCTTTAATATTACAAGGGAAATGTGATATTTGGGTTTGTGTTTTACAGTTTATAGCAGAGTTAAGATTATTAGGTGTGTTAATGTTTGCTGTTATATAAGAAATTTTATGTATTTATGAATTTGGTAAGTAACTGATTTGACTTTGAAAGTCAAAGGTGAAAGAAACATGGTTGACTTAACTGTTGGCATTGTTTGTTAATCCTGATTTGCAGTAAAATACACTTTGAGTTTTTTTTGAGCCGTTTAATATGTTATCCTTTTAGTGAATTTTCTTTTCGAGTTGTCCCATATAAGATAAAACACACGATTAAATCATATGGTGGGTCTTGATGATTTAAGATGCTAATTGTGTGTCGTCTATTAGCTAATTATTTGTAATTTATGTTAACATTGTTTATATGTTAACAGATGTTGACCAAAAGTTAAAACAGATGTTGGCGAATAGTGAAACAGATGTTGACCTTAAGCAGATGTTTAGTTTCAGGCCAAATATCTCTTTATGGGCAAACATTTCTTTAACTTCAAACATTTGTTTAAGGCCAAACATATCTTTATTGCCAAACATCTGTTTATGTCCAAACATCTGTTTAAGTCCAAACATCTGTTTAAGTCCAAACATCTGTTTAAGTCCAAACAACTGATATAGAACGCCAAACATTTGTTTAAGCCCCAACATCTGTTTAAGTCTAAACAGATGTTTAAACATCTGTTCAAAACACTGTTCAATCTAACATGGGTTTCCATCCAACTGTTGACTAAAAGTCAAACAGATTTTCAAACCACTGATTGACTTATTCAAATTTCTGTTGAATACTAAATGAGATGTTGACCAAAACTCAAACAGCTGTTGACCAAAAGTCAAACAGATGTTGACGAAAAACTAAATGGGATGATCCGACCCGGTTACATGGGATATTTTTAAACTTCTAACTTTTTAAAGATCCTCACAAAATCTCGGTTCGTTTCTCTCTCCACGTTTCTTTCTACACTTTCTCCAAGAAACTCTGTCATCTTCTTCGATTTCTTCCGATCTTCATCAATATCATCTTGTATAATAATAAAGGTATTGTTAAATAATCTGATTTGTTTTGTATTTTTTCATGTTTATTCTTTTAGTTTTGAATTCCATAGCCGATTATGGTTCTTGCTATTTTAATGAAGAAGTTGTAATCGACGGTGGTGTATTCATGTATCTCCCTGGTTTTTTTCAATCCATTGTTGGTTATGATTGTGTTTATTGTTGCGGCTTATACTGGAACAATTTCTGATAGTCCTAATTTTTTTGTATATCTGATTACTATGTAGTTATTATGCATGTTATGATAGACATATATGATTCTAAAAAAAGTGATCTGCATTTCGTGTATCTACCATTTGTCTTATCCATTGTTGATTTTATTGGATTTCACTTTGCTCATGTATTTATCTTATTCTTATTTATGATATAAAATTTCGATCTTTACTGTTGTATTCTCATTTGTATTTTTAAAGTTATTTATAAAGTTGTTGATGTGATTCTGATGTATGATATAAAATTTCAATCTTTACTAATGTATTGTCACGTTTATTTGTAAAGTTGTTCATATAACGATGTTATTCTGAAGTATAATATAAATTTCTGATTTTTATTGATGTATTATCATGTGTGTTTGAAAAGTTGAACTTATTTTGATTAGTAGTTGGTATACTGTTTTTAAGTTTTTGTATGGAATAGACACAAGTCACTATACTGTTTTTCTATACAATTTATTCAGCTGATGATCCTCCATGTCTATTTGTGATACTTAATCGGAAAAGTAGGTTTTAAGTTTTAATTATATGATTTGCTGTAAAAAATATATATATTTCGATATGATAAGAAATTACATGTATTCTCACCTTTTCGATGTTGTCTATTGTTATTTTGATATATATTAGTTGTATCATATTTTATTTAGATGTATTGCATACCTTAATGGATTGTATTCATTTGTTTATTAATGTTATTGATTTTGATTATGTATGATTGATACTGTTACAGTTTTACGTGAGAATGATTTATGGATTTCCGTGTTACCTTGAAGACAGGAAAAGGAAATGTTTGGTTAGTAATTTTATCTGATCTTAGTTTAACACTTAATTTTAATTTTTTGGTATGATATTTAGCAATAAAAGTGTTTCTTTTATTTATGCTTAGATTTTGCCAAAACAATATCAAAATTGGATTCAACAGTTTAATTATCCAATTGGAAATACAAATATCCGGACCACAACTGGAAATGTTTTTAAAGTCAAGATCTATCCTCTAAGCAATGGTAGATATTATTTCTATAATGGTTGGTGTCAGTTGGTAGGCAGTTTGAAAATACCTTCAGATTCATGGTTGATATTTCATTATGAAGAAGCATTAGAAAGTTTCAGAATATTGTATTTTTATCAAGACATCTCCTTGTGAAGAGTTTTACTACAAACCATCTGGTAACGAAGATTATGTGGTATGTAACTTCGAATATTATTCATCATGTAATTTTTTTGGAGATACAGTTGTTTAATTGTTGTTTTTTATTTGTTTACTTAATTTTCTGATATATTTTTACTAATGTACTATATAATGTGTTTTATTCTGATTGTAGAGTATTAACCGTTCTTTTGTTCATCACAAGATGTTAAACACTATTCCATCATATCCGGTTCTTATTAAAGGATCTGAAAACCAGAACTGGCCTGTAGGGGTGGAAGATATCAACAATGAACTTTACATAATTACCGGATGGAAGGAGATAAAGGATGAGTTGTCATTAACTGCTGATCATCTCATTGTCTTTGAGATGATAGATCTTTAGACTTTTCATATCACGGTTTTCAATTGTGCTACCTGTGATTTAGTGCTTCCACCAGAGGTTTGTGCTGTTGTTAAAGAAAAGGTGATAGAAGAGATTGTCTTGAGTTCAGATACTGAAGCTGTACAGGACATCGATAATGTCAATGAAGGTGGTGTGGTTGTTATGAATGAAGATAATCAGATCGTACCTATTTCTTTCCGTGTGGACGGTCATTTTGTAAGTTTGTGATGATGAGTTTACTAATATATAATACTTTAGTCAGATTTTAAACATGTGTTAATTCTTTGTTTATTGAATTGTTCGTTGTTTGTTACAGCGCTTGTTTAAAAAACAGGCTGAAGATCTTGGACTGAATCGTAAGATGGGTTTGAAGATTGTGGACGTGGCAGGTGATGTTTGGAATATTCAAGCTGCTATAGGTTCATCTCGAGGTCAACCAAGATATTATCTGCAAGGAATGAGAAAGTTTGTGAGAGATAAAGGCATGGCTCCAGGTGAAGCATTTACACTTAACTTTGTGAAAGGTAAAAAGCTTTTTATGTTCGGATGAATGTTCATGGGTTGAAGAAGGCAAATGCAGAAGGATACATTGAAGCAAGTTTTTGGGTTGTAGTTGTTTGCTTTTCGGAACTGATACTAGACTTGTTTGTTTAGTTTTGAAGTTGTGATTCTAAAACTATATATGTACATGTAAATTATTAGGTACATGCCTAACGGAAACAATGTGGAGATGTAAACTAAAGACAGTATACTCCGTTTGACTTTTGGTCAACATCTGATTGACTTTTGGTCAACATCTCATTTAGTATTCAATAGACGTTTGAATAACTGAAACAGTGGTTTTAACATCTATTTGACTTTAGGTCAACAGTTCATGGAAACCCATGTTAGGTTGAACAATGTTTTGGAAAGGAAAACAGTCATAAAATATAAGAAGACAGCGGATCTGGTTGAACATCTGTTTCACTTTTGGTCAACAACTGTTTGACTTTTGGTCAACATCTGTTTGCTCGATCACATTGGGTGTTAAAGTATAGTTCTTTAAGTCATTGTTTTGTTTTCTTGAATTCTATATAATTTTGTTAAGAAGTACAAGAACAAACATTTTTACAAAATCCTAAATCACCCGATCATGTAAGTGCATTGAAGTAAAATTGGAAATGATGTTATTCATGTGGTCCTGTTGTGCTTTTGTTTGACCTATAATATGGGTTTATGATCTAATCCGGTGATGTGAAGACATTGTTGTTGAATCCAATGAGATGCTTGATGTAATGAGGTTGTATTAATAATAAGTAATAGTTGATATAACTAAGTTTCCCGAGCCCGGGAAGCAATCCCGGGTAAAAACCTAGTTCCATATAAACATTTGATGTTCAAAGTGGGCGATGGGGTCACGGGATCCGGCCGTCGTAGTGGTTATGGTTATAGAAATTATCTTTAATTTAAGCTAAAAACACAACTAGCCGTCACTGTGGGAACACAATTAATGTTTACGACGGCTATGTGACTATGTCTTAACTTTTTTGTATGCCTTTTCTCCATAGGTCTAAATCAACATTAGTCAAATGATGACTAATCTTTTTTTTAACGGCCAACAAATCAATCTCGAGTATTCTTGGGGCACCCACTGGACAAACGGAGTACTCCGAGAGTAACCCGAGTTGTCCACCACCACTTCCGGGGAAAACCCGGTAACCACCCGCCCATAGGCACGATGGTGAAATGATGACTAATCTAATATGGTGTCTAGAGCTTGTTAACATAGAGCCAACTTTTAAGGCTGATCTTATAAGAAGTATTAAAGCTGATTGTATAAGAAGTTATTATCTTTTTTTTAACGATGAATATTACTTCTTTACATCAATAATTATAAATTATTTCTTTCTTGTCCAGCTTTAAACCTGAGAGATCTCCTTTAAAAGGCATGTGCCTGCCTCACGTTGACAAGAAGTTATTATCTGAAAGCTAACCTTTAATTTCAACTTTAAAGTTTTAACTAGAAGAAAACAACAAAGTTAGATAGCATAGTTAATAAAAAAATCAATTAGCGAGTTAAATTCGGTTTTGTTTCCTGAGATTTGATTAAAGTAACCGTTTTCCTCAAAAAGATTAATAGTATCGATTTGCCTCAAAAAGTTTCATAAGCTGTTTTGATTTTACCCACCGTTAACAACATCTATTTTCTCCGTTAAGTAACTTCATAAGTTGTTTCGATTTTACCCACCCTTAACAACATCTATTTTCTCAGTTAAGTAACGGAGGAAACGAAGAGCATATGAAGCCCAATTTGGATATTGGTTGGATGGTGATGGCCCAATCTTATCACTTTCCTTATCCTAATAGAAGTCTGGCCGGTTTATAGTTTTATTTACAAAAAAAATAATAATAAAGAATTAGAATTCTATATCATATCATTGTCATAAACAAAAGAGGTGTGAGGTTAAATATTAGAGATAAGAAATTTCTTATGAATATTGGTACCTACCGAACATACATAATACAGATTCATTTTTGAATTTAGCTCAATTTTGATATCGGTACTAGATGGCACGGTACCAGTTTGTGACTTATGATGGTACTGTACCATATAGGTACTAACCGAACATGTACGTTACAGTATTCAACTTTGGTTTTAGCTGAATTTTGATATCGGTGCTATGCGGTTTGTAAAGAGCAGTGAGCATCATGTATCACCACATTTGCATGTTTTGGATCCACGAGCACAAAAAGTTGCTTTGGAAGCTTCAGAGTTACCACTGACTCCACTAACATTAAGAATATGATAGTCAAATTTTCATAATGATTACTAAATTGCCCTATATATTAATAAGTTAAAAAAATGAACAGTAAGTTATATTCATTGCCCTATACAGTAAGTTATATTATAATATAATAAAATATTTTTAATAGTTTTATTATTTTAATATTATCATTATCATTATCATTATACTAATTGTTATCTTCTTTACTTTTTAAGCTCGATAAGCTCGGTGTTAACCGTTACTTGTATCAAAAATATTAATAAGTGATTGCCCTATATATTAACAAGTGAAAGAAATGAACAGTAAGTTATATTATAATATAATAAAATATTTTTAATAGTTTTATTATTTTAATATTATCATTATCATTATACTAATTGTTATCTTCTTTACTTTTTAAGCTTGATAAGCTCGGTGTTAACCGTTACTTGTATCAAAAATATCGGTTCGTTATCGGTACATGAAGGTAAAAACCAGCACCAGCGTGGTACATAAAACGCCAAAGTCGTTACCGGACTGGTACTTAGGATCTTTCGGTTCATGAAATTCGGTACCGGTACCCGTTAATATTTGCTCATATATGACTACGGGTTTCTACCGAACAACATCATTACCATAAAACTTTTTTAGTTATTTTCTTTCGGTTATTTTTTAGTGTTTTTATCTACAATTTTTTTCTTGTCAGCGATTCCGTGTGCAACGCGCTCTTAGTGATTTCAAACAAATATATACACAGACTAAATAACAAAATAAGTTCGCCGCAACGCGGCGACGGTTTTTATAACTAGTTATATTAATGTAAAGAGCCATTTAAATAGTGGCTCATTCCAAATAAACATATTATGATCGAAGTGTACGATGGGGTCGCGAGACCCTACCGTCATAATGGATATAGGGGAAATATCTTTGTTTTAAGCTGAAAACACAACTAGCCGCCATTGTGGGAACACAATTAATGTTTACGATGGCTATGTCTTAACTTTATTGTAAGTCGTTCTCCATCGGTCTAAATCAACATTAGTCAAATGATGGCTAAACTAATATAGTCTTTAGAGCTTGTTATCATATAGCCAACTTTTTAAGCTAATTCTACAACAAGTGACGACCCGAAAGCTAACTTCTAATAACAAGTTCAAGGTTTAATAAATCTAGAAGAAAACGACAAAGTTAGATAATAGATAGCATTAATCGAAAATTTAACCATCTTATTATTATTCTTTAGAACAAAACTATTATACAATTAATTCTTATAAACAAATGAGACTCATGAAATTAAACTGTATATCGATTTGTATTAAGCCAATTCCTCAACCACTTGACCAAATGATCATTAGATGACAAGATCAGGGTCTGGATTCATGGCCGGCCCTGAAGGTGGGCTGGAAGGACCACCGGCCAGGGTCTGATATTTCGAAGGGCACGTTATTTTTTTAGAAACTCCGATATGTATATGTAAAAATAAATAAATTAATAGGATATACACCAAAATAGGCACACTTACAAAACTATTTTTATGGTTTAGATTAGTTATTAGCTCATTGACATTTAGGTTTAGACCTTTAATGAGCCCAATACCCAATTTCGTTAAGGCCTAAGGGCACGTTTTTTCGAGCTCGAACAGGGTAGATGAATTCTCAGGACCGGGGCTGTTCGGATTGTTTGATCGTGTCAAGTTCACCTCACATGATCGAGCAAGCAGCATTTGGGTTCTCGTCACTGAACATCCTTGCATCCGGCACACTAGAATCGTTATAGTATGTCGGGGGCGGGGGTCCGTTCGAGTATTGCATGACATACCCATCAAAAAATGAAACACCATAATCTTGGTTATAGTAAATTTGATTATAAGTTGGTATTGTGCATGTGTATGGACTTTGTCCATGATATTTTAGCTTGTTGACCACCTTTATGCTTCTGGTTCCATCCTTTCCGCCTCCGTCACCGCCAACCACCTTCGCCTCGGCTTTCTTCTTCTCGCCATCGCCGCGACCACCGCCGGCGGCTTTCTCTTTCTTATCACCACCGTCGGCTTTCACATCCTTTTTGTCCTCTTTTTTGTCCATCAATTTACATATATATTTTTTAAATTTAAATTTTTATTTTTTACAATAATAACCTTCTAATAAAAAATAGTTGAAAAAAAAACTAAATCAAAATTGTTTAGTTAATAGTAGGGCTGCAAATGAACCGAAAGAACACGAACAAGGCCTTGGTCTTGTTCGTTTGTTAAGAAATAAAAGTGTTCACGAATCGGTTCACTAAGGAAATAAACGTGTTCACGAACGCAAACGAACAAAACTAAAATCGGGTGAAGGTGGTAGAGACTAGAGGTGGATGGCAAATGGAGCTGGAACTTGAAACCCTAAGCGTAGAACGGAGGTCAATAGTATTTTTTATGTGAAAAATGAGAAAGAAAAAGGGACGATGCATAAACAAGGTGGGAATAAAGTTTCTTGTTTCAATTATTACGGTAATAAAATAAATTAGAATTAAATAATAGGAAAAGTTTACATAAAATAAATAAAGATACAAAAATCTTTAATGCACAACATAAACAAACGTAAACGAACATTTACGAATACATTACCGAACGTTCACGAATACAATGAACGAATGAGACCTCTGTTTATGTTCGTTCATTTTACTAATCGAACTAAATTTCTTGCTCATGTTCGTTTATTTATTAAACGAACGAACGAACATAAACCAACTTTCCACCGAACGGTTCATGAACCGTTCACTAAACGTTCAGTTCCTTTGAAGCACTAGTTGATAGTGACTTTCTCAAGCTCTCAAGTAGTTTTGTGGATCTCTCATGCTTTACACTCAATACGTAGAACATATTTTAAATAAGCATGTCATGTTTTGGTGTCTGGCATGTTAGTTAAAACCGCGTCTATTGAGCTATAAACAGAACATGTTTTAAATAAGCATAACGTGTTTTGGCTCCTATGTAGAATGATAATTCCATACTTGCATGTTTTTTGATGAAAGATCAGGGCCGGCTATCCACAGATGCAGGATGAGCCTGTGATCAGGGCCTAAACCATTATAGGGCACGAAAAAATTTAAAATTATATATATATATATATATATATATATATATATATATATTTAATTTTAAACAACCAATTGGGTTACAATTTTAAAACCCAATTAACAAGTCCAATGACTAATCAACAAAATTATAACCCAATTGGCTGAGTGAACAAAACGTCGCACAGACTTGGGAAGGGAAATTACGTTCGGTTCGTTTATTTTTGCTACACTAGTTTTGTTAATTTGTTTTATTTATTTCATAACAATTATCATAGTATTATGGGTTTTTAGTATTTATATATTTGATTTAATGATTTATGACTTTATATTATATGAAGATTTGCGAATAGAATCCAAATTTTTTATCTCGAACAGGCCAAAAAAATTGTGTAATTTTCGGAGACGGCCCTGACATGTGACACCCCGGAAAGTCCTTACCACTCCCCTGGGTATGATTGTAATATTATTATTATTATTATCGTCATCATCTTCGGTAAATCACAACAATAACAAAACTAAGGTAGGAAGTTATTATGATTATACTAAATAATATTGATGCAAATAGCCATTTAAATAGTTGTCCCACTATTTAAAATTAGTTGCCTATTACATCATCCAACTAGCACAACCCCATTCCGTATGTTGTAACCAGTGTTGCAAAAATCGTGATTACTCAGCGATTAATCACCGACTAGTCGCTAGTCGGCCTCCTACTGAGTAATTTTTCACTAATCAGTCAAAAAATCGCTAGTTGGTCAAAGCCGGTCCAAGCCGCCCTAGTCGGCCCATTTGAAATCCTTACAAAACAGGCCCAAGATTACAACTTTAGCCCATTTTCCTTATCCCTTACCCTAATATGACGAAGAATTTGAGTCGAAGAAAGAGGATGAAGTAGACGAGGAGATTGAATACGAGTCAGATGGTGTCGAAATCATTGAACACTACGGGGATGATGATTACATTTGAGCTATTTGTTAATGTTTGAATTTTAAGTACTGAGACTTGTTATGTTATGACTTATATGTAAGTTTAGTTTGTATTTTGAACTACTTTTATCTTTTTAAGTATTATATTGATATGGATGTGTGAGTATATATATACATATTTATAAAAATAATAAAATTTACAAATAAAGTTCCGATCCGATTAATCCCGAGTAATCCAGAGTAGTCGCTAGTCCCCACCTCACCGGCCGGCTAGCGACTCGCGAGTTCTCCAACCTTGGTTGTAACATATAATGATCAAAGGGGACAAATGGGGTCGCTGGACCGGGTCGTCGTTGTGGTTATAGTTATTATGGAAAATATCTTTTTTTCTAACCGAACATGTACGTTAGAGTATTCAACTTTGGTTTTAGCTGAATTTTGATATCGATGCTATGCGGTTTGTATAGAGCAGCATGTATCACCACATTTGCATGTTTTGAATCCACGAGCACAAAAAGTTACTTTGGAAGCTTCAGAGTTACCACTCCACTAACATTAAGAATATGATTGTCAAATTTTCATAATGATTACTAAATTATATTAATGTAAAGAGCCATTTAAATAGTGGCTCATTCCAAATGAACATAATATTATGATCAAAGTGAACGATGGGGTCGCGAGACCCTACCGTCATAATGGTTATAAAGGAAATATCTTTGTTTTAAGCTAAAAGAGTAAAATGCACGGATAGTCCCTGTGGTTTGGTGAAATTTAACCTTTAGTCCCCAACTTTTCAGAATTATACTCTTAGTCCCTGTGGTTTGACCAGTTGTTACTCAGATAGTCCCTAAAGTGGATGAATGTTACTCAGATAGTCCATGTGGTTTGACAAGTTGTTACTCGGATAGTCCCTGTTGTTTGACAACTTGTTACTCGGATAGTCCTTGTCATTTCACACCCACTTAACCAGAAAAACTAACCTCCATCCGCTTTGGGGACTATCCGAGTAGCAACTTATCAAACCACAGGGACTAAGACTAAGAGTGTAATTTTGAAAAGTTGAGGACTAAAGGTGAAATTTCACCAAACCACAGGGACTATCCGTGCATTTTACTCAAGCTAAAAACACAACTAGCCATCATTGTGGGAACACAATTAATGTTTACGATGGCTATGTCTTAACTTTATTGTGAGTCGTTCTCCATCGGTCTAAATCAACATTAGTCTAATGATGGCTAAACTAATACAGTCTTTAGAGCTTGTTATTATAGAGCCAACCTTTTAAGCTAATTCTACAACAAGTGACGATCCGAAAGCTAACTTTTAATAACAAGTTTAAGGTTTAATAAATCTAGAAGAAAACGACAAAGTTAGATAATAGATAGCATTAATTGAAAATTTAACCATCTTATTATTATTCTTTAGAACAAAACTATTATACAAATTCTTATAAACAAATGAGACTCATGAAATTAAACTGTATCTCGATTTGTATTAAGCCAATTCCTCAACCACGTGACCAAATGATCTAGATGACAAGATCAGGGTTCGGATTGTTTGATCGTGTCAAGTTCACTTCACATGATCGAGCAAGCAGCATTCGGGTTCTCGTCACTGAACATCCCTGCATCCGGCACACTAGAATCGTTATAGTATGTCGGGGGCGGGGGTCAGTTCGAGTATTGCATGACATTTGATTATAATAAAACACCATAACCTTGGTTATAATAAATTTGATTATAAGTTGGTTTTGTGTATGTGTATGGACTTTGTCCATGATATTCTAGCTTGTTGAACACCTTTATGCTTCTGGTTCCATCTTTTCCGCCTCCGCCAACCACCTTCGCCTCGGCTTTCTTCTTCTCGCCATCGCCGCCGGCACCGCCGTCCGCTTTCTCTTTCTTATCACCACCGTCGGCTTTCACATCTTTTTTGTCCTCTTTTTTGTCCATCAATTTACATATGTATTTTTTAAATTTAAATTTTTATTTTTTACAATAATAACCTTCTAATAAAAAATAGTTGAAAAAAAAACTAAATCAAAATTGTTTAGTTGATAGTAAGGCTGCAAATGAACCGAACGAACACGAACAAGGCCTTGGTCGTGTTCGTTTGTTAAGAAATAAAAGTGTTCACGAATCGGTTCACTAAGGAAATAAACGTTTTGATGAACGCAAACGAACAAAACTAAAATCGGGTGAAGGCGGTAGAGACTAGAGGTGGATGGCAAATGGAGCTGGAACTTGAAACCCTAAGCGTAGAACGGAGGTCAATAGTATTTTTTATGTGAAAAATAAGAAGAAAAAGGGACGATGCATAAACAAGGTGGGAATAAAGTTTCTTGTTTCAGTTATTACGGTAATAAAATAAATTATAATTAAATAATAGGAAAAGTTTACATAAAATAAATAAAGATACAAAAATCTTTAATGTACAACATAAACAAACGTAAACGAACACATTACCAACGTTCACGAACACAATTGAACGAACGAGACCTCTGTTTATGTCCGTTTATTTAACCAATCAAACTAAATTTCTTGTTCATGCCTATTCATTTATTAAACGAATGAACATAAACAAACTTTCCATCGAACGTTCAGTTCGTTTGAAGCACTAGTTGATAGTGAGTTTCTCAAGCTCTCAAGTAGTTTTGTACTTTTGTTGACCTCTCATGCTTTACACTCAATTGAGCTATGTGTAGAACAAATTTTAAAAAAAAGCATGACAAGTTTTGGGGTGTGGCATGTTAGTTAAAACCGCGTCTATTGAGGGTGGAGGGTATGGTTAATCACTCTAGGGTGATTGAGTAAAATCCTACCCAATAATATTATGCCATGTCAACTCCTCATTCCACTCCCCATTTTGCACTCAATCAAGGGATATGGTTAATCACCCTAGGGTGTTTGAGTTATAAATTTTTTGATTGGTTGTTCTCTCCTCTCTCCTCTCTCTCTCTCTCCTCTCTCTCATCCATCACTCATTCTCCACTTCGGTGAATACTCCACGATTTCTCACCCTCTCTCCTACTCAAACACCCTAACTCAATCATGGGGGTATGGTCACCGATCGGTGACTCCCACTCAATCACCCACTTACCGAACATTATACCCTCCACCCTGAGCTATAAATAGAACATATTTTAAATAAGCATAACGTGTTTTGGTACCTATATAGAATGATAATTCCATAGTTACATGTTTTTTTTATGAAAGATCACATGCGACACCCCGCAATGTCCTTACCACTCCTCTAGGTACGATTGTAATATTCTCATTAGCGTTATCATCATCATCATACTAGGTAAATCACAACAATAGCAAAACTAAGTAGGGGCGAAGCTATGAAGGGGATGGGGGGCGCCCGACCCTCCGAACTTTTCGCTTAGTAGTGTTATGTATGTACTTTTCGTATAGAATTTTTTAGGTATATTCGTTTTCGACCCCCGGTTTTATAAAAAAAATTAGGTATATGCTTTTAGGTCCGGTGACTTCCGATCCCCCGGTGGAAATTTTCAAGCTTCACCACTGAAACTAAGGTAGGGTCTTATTAAGATTAGTTAGTTGCCTATTACATCATCCAACTAGTACAACCCCATTCCGTATATTGTAACATATAATGATCAAAGGGGACAAATGGGGTCGCTTGACCTGGCCGTCATTGTGGTTATAGTTATTATGGAAAATATCTTTGCTATAAGTTAAAAACACAACTAGCCATCATTGTGGGGACGCGATTAATGTTTACGACGGCTATCCAACTTTTAAGCCTCGTTTGTATGTCGTTCACCACCAGTCTTAATCAACATTAGTCGAATGATGACAAAAATAATGTAGTATTTAGAGCTTGTTATCATAAAACCGACCTTTTAAAGCTAATTCTAAGTTTAAGTAGAAGAAAACGACAAAGTTAGATAGGAGTATTAATGGAAATTTTAATCATCTTATTATTCTTTAGAGCAAAACTATTATACAATTAATTCTTATAAACAAATAAGACTCATGAAATTAATTACTAAAAGTAGCTAGCTAGCCGAACATAAGACAATCAATTTAATCGGTTAAAAAAACTGTATATCTATTTGTATTAAGCGAATTCCTCAACCACGTGACCAAGTGATCATTAGATGACAAGATTAGGGTTCAGATTGTTTGATCGTGTCAAGTTCACTTCACATGATCGAACAAGCAGCGTTTGGGTTCTCGTCACTGAACATCCCTGCATCCGGCACACTAGAATCATTATAGTATTGTGGAGGCGGGGGTGGAGGTCCGTTCGAGTATTGCATGACATACCCATGTTCAAAAGGCGAAACGCCGTAATCTTGGTTATAATAACTTTGGTTATAAGTTGGTATTGTGTATGTGTATGGACTTTGTCCATGATATTCTAGCTTGTTGACCACCTCTATACTTCTAGTACCATCCTTACCACCTCCGTCACCGCCAACCACCTTCGCCTCGGCTTTCTTCTTCTCACCATCACCACCGCCGCCGCCGGCGGCTTTCTCTTTCTTATCACTGCCGTCGGCTTTCGCATCCTTTTTGTCCTCTTTTTTCTCATCTTTTTTCTCCTCTTTTTTCTCATCCTTTTTGGGAAGAACCATTTGAACATCTCTTTTCAATTTTTCTTTTAAGTATGGTACAAGTTCATTCACGTTCATTGTCCCTTTCACCAAGACTAAATCTTTGCTAGCATCTGGTATTGCCGATTCTACCCCTGTTAACAAATAACCAATATTAATTAAATAATTAATTTTTTTTCTTGTTTAGAGAAGTTGTAAGCCCAAAACCCAAAATAAAACTAAAATAACCGAAAAAACCGAAACCACGAAAGTGAACTGATTGAGAAACTAACGGTCGGATAAAAAAAATGATAATCGATTTTTGAGGTTCGATTATGATTGTATGTCTATAAAACTAACGCAACTGATCATACAGGTCGTGAATAGTAATTGTTCGACCCTTAAGAGTCGATTCGTCTTTAGTAGAATCAGTTTTCCAATTTAAAAAGGGCTTGCAGCGCAACGTGTTGCCCGTTTACTAGCCTTTTGTTTGTAATTTGTTGTTTTTGTATTTTAATGAAGTTTTTTGTTTTCAAAAAATAAATATATTTTTTATTTTGTTTGTGAACAATATGTCACATGTCATAAAATTTTGTCTAAATATTTTTGTAAATATCATATTTTGTCCAAAGCTTGGACCCAACCATATTTTTACCTAATCACATTAACCGAAACATTTATAACCATAACCAAAACCGACCGCTTAAAAAAAAAAAAAAAAAAAAACCTTTGAAAAACTCACCTTTGATCTTAGAAATAGTTCGTTTAATTTTGTGTATGCATCCTTCACAATGAAGTGGAATCTTCAACACAACGGTACTTGACTGAACCTACAGTTACAAAAAAAAATAATAAATTTAATAATTTATTAACCCTCATTATTCAATAAATAATAAACCCATAATTAATTAACCTATTAATTAATTTCCAACTAGTACCTCTTTGGGTTTTTTAACATCTGCCTTTATGTCACCGGACTTTTTCTCCGGCGGCTTATCATCACCTTTCTTCTCACCACCGCCGCCGCCACCACCGTCTTTTTTCATCGGAGGTGAGACTATCTCCACCTTCTTATGCGTCTTCTTTTCGATTCGCTCTTTAACGGCCACAGGGTCCACATTTCCGGTCACCGTCAATTTGTTTCCGGCGATATCCGCATTCACCGTTTCCACACCTTTGAAGCGTCGAATGGAACTTTTGACCTTTTTCGCGCACCCGTCGCAATGCAAATCGATCTTTAACACAACCGCGGTTGATCCGCTTTCGGCCTTCTTGTCTCCGGAGTCTTTCTTATCATCCTTCTACAATAATTTAATTCAAAATTCAACTTAATATACATTTTCATTTAGATCGAAAGTCGAAACAGAAGATAAACGCGCAAAAAACTGCGTCACTAGCTATTTTTGGACAGCAAAACTAGGTTTTTAAAAACTATAACAAGTTGCGCTGCTAACCCTTCTTAAATAACAAAACAATAATTTAATTTCAAAATTCAAATTAATATATATTTTTTTACACCGAAACACAACACAAACGCGCAAAAAGTTGCGCCACTAACTATTTTTTGATAGCAAAACTAAGTTTTTTTAAAAACTATAACAAGTTGCGCTGCCAAGGGCGTAGCTTTGTGGGGGCGGGAGGGGGCGGCCGACCCCGAACTTTTCGCTCAGTATTTGAGAGTAGGTAGTTTTTGTATAGAATTTTTTGGGTGTATACGTTTTTGAACCCCAGTTTTATAGAAATTTTTGGTATATACGTTTTCAACCCCCGGGTCAGAAATCTCAAGTTTCGCCACTGTGCGCTGCTAACCCTTCTTGGATAACAAAACTAATTTTTTAAAAAACTATAACAAGTTGCACGCCACTAACTATTTTTTGATAGCAAAACTAAGTTTTTTAAAAACGATAACAAGTTGCGCTGCTAACCCTTCTTAAACAGCAAAACTAAGTCTTTTAAAAAAATACGATAAATATATGTTTAAATGCGAATGTGAAACCGAGAAACGGGTTTGAAAAAGAGGAATATATATGAGAACTTACCGCACCCATTGAAGTCTAAGTTATGACTTATTGTTTTTGATGATTATGAGAAACCGGTTTGAAGATGAATGAGGTTTGAAGATGAAAGAGTTATTTATATAGGAAGAGGGAGTATGATGGGCGTGTGCAAGTGGGATGATTGAATAATGTAATGGATGACGGCGAACAGGAAGTTTGACCAAATAGTTTTTGACTAGGTTTGTCTGTATTTGACGGGTTGGGTTGCGTGAATAAATTGACTACTTGACCCGGTTTTTTTAATCGGTTAAACAAACGACGCCGGCTTTTACTATGGGGTTCTAGTGTTCTACTGGGCCATACTTAGGCCCACACCCGGTTTTTTGTTTCAATTAACAACGAAAATCAAACTTGTTCTAAACTTTTTGCTTAAAGATATATGTAATTGATATATAAATATATGAAATAAATGTATAAATACATGAAATCGATGTATAAATAAATAAATGGAGGTATAGATACATAAAATTAAGATATAAAACATGAAATATTGAAATATAAGAAGTGGAGTTAGACATGTACAAAAAAAACTGGTTTTAAGATCAAAACTGGAAAAAACCGAAACCGGTTTAAAAGAAAAGCGGTTCGGGCTCAACCCCACCCAACGGTTATAGACCGGTTCTTCTTCGCGACATTTGTAACTGGTTTAAAAATCGAACCAATTTTAAAAATCCAAATTAGACTGTTTGTTTTTGCCAAAACAAGTTTTAAAACCGAAACGAACATGTTAGTACCAGTTTGAGTTCTCCTCATATCAATCCGATTTAAAACAAAACAGTTTTGAAAAAACCGGTTTTTTGTGTAAAAAAAAACCCGAAACTGGTTAAAAAAAACGATTTGTACACCTCTAAGTGGAGGTATAACAACTATGAATATATAAAAATATAAAGAGTAAACTTTCGTTTTGCTCCCTGTGGTTTGGTCACTTTAACGGTTTTGCTCCAAACCTTTAAAAATAGTCATTTTACTCCCTGATGTTTCGGTTTTTTTGCCAGTTTGCTCCCCGCCTCTAACTCCATCCAAATTGTTTGTTTTTCCATTTTGCTCCCCGCAGGGAGCAAACTGGCAACAAAACCAAAACATCAGGGAGTAAAATGGCTATTTTTAAAGGTTTGGGGCAAAACCGTTAAAGTGATCAAACCACAGGGAGCAAAACGGAATTTTACTCTTTATATTTTTATATATTCATAGTTGTAAAAAAAACACGATAACCGATTTTCAATTAAGCGGTTTTCGGTTAATTGGGTTAGTTTCACTTAGAACCTCTTACATCCCTACCATGTATTTTTTTAACATGTCGGTTATGTTTTGTAAACAACTGCTAAAAAATTTAAACTTTTATTTCTTAAAAGTAATGTTTTTATGGAAAAAATGCACCATGCCTACTAATTCTATAACAATGTTCACCATTAGGACTAAAATCTTTAACACTTGTAGTAAACAGCTTATTACACTCCTTGATACCAACTGTCTCCAATCACTTTGGTTCTTAAAAGTAATGTGAGAATAAGAACTTTGTAAGCTTCGTAAAGCTTTTAAATATCAATCACATTCGATTGTGTTGTTCCTTTGAAAATATGCATAGTTTGAGTTAATACGGTTATAAAAGAACTGAAAGTTCAGTAAACAATTCGTGAATCATTTGGCAGAAATTTCACTTATGTTCGTTCGTTTAATAAATGAACGAACACGGAAAAGAAACTTCATTCGTTCGTTTGTTTGTGTTCGTGAACGTTCGCTTAATATGTTCCTTGGTGTTTGTTCATTTAAAGGTTTTTATATGTTTTCTTGTTTTATTGTTTTCGGTTTTTAAATATTTTAAACCCTAGTTATACTATATGTCTCCTCCAAGATCCATCATTTAACCATTTCAATTTCAGTTAGTGTTAAAGTTTGACAAACTTCTTAATTTTGTGTCTAATCATGTTACTGATGAGTTTGTCAACTGTGTTCGGATAATTATTCTAAGTGTTTGTTTATTTATTTATTTGGTGGATTATTCGTAATCTTTGTGATGAAAAATGCAGATTTTATTTTAAAATGAACATATGTTTGTGTGTATTCATTTGTGTTCATAAATGTTGTTTGCGTTCATTTATGTTCATAAACATTTGTCTGAGTTTATTTGCGTTTGGTAAGTGTTCGTGAACAATTTATGAACACATTCATTTCCTTAATGAACGAACACGAACAAGAAATCTCGTTTGATAAGCGTTCTTGAACAGTTCATAAAAAATTACATTCCTTAATAAACGGACACAAACAAGGTTTTGTTCATGCTCTTTCAGTTTGTTTGCAACGCTAGTTTGATAGTCGAACTTCTTGGTGTCTAGTTTCACTTGCTTAAGTTCCTTTTGACTAATTTATATAATATATATAAATTATACTAATTATTTAAAAACATGACATTCGCATTCAATGCTCTTAAAATTCATCACTCTTGTATATCAAATTTTGATTAATTGTTGGAAGTGTACATGATCACATAATTCACATACAACCATATGTGAATTGCTCGGAACCAGATTTATTCCGATACCTCGTGGTTCTATCACCATTGATAACTCAATTTTATTTGGTTCCGAAAGGTATCACTTGTGTTTTTTTTCGCATTTATGTAAGCATTTCTTGCTAATTAAGCCAATTTAAAACTCGCTCGAACGAATCAGTCTAACAAGTATACTTAGATTAACACAATAGTCGGTTATCAACTGGTCATATTACTTGAATCACAAAGGTTGCTATCAAATTATCTATGTACCGACTTTGTGGTTTTGTGGCAAATTGTTCAAATAAATTCCATCTACTTAGTTAACTCACCAAATTATCAAAGCTTTCAGCTCAAATTATTACCAGTTGACCCCTACTTATGTTGCTTCTAATCCTTTGACTAAATTATGGTCAAGTTTACCCATTTGTTTGCAAATGTTATCAAATATTCATTTCTAATTCACTACACATTTAAAGTCCAAGCGAGTCCAAGTCAACTTGACCCTTTTTGTAAATCACTTTCTTTAAACTAATTATCATCAATATAATTACTCTAATTAAGTTTCTAAAATACCGATAATCGTGTAACAAGACAATGATCATCAAATAATATATAATTTTAGCATTTCTATATAATTATCTCTAAATTACATTCTAGGTTATAATACATTTACATAACAACTGTTATTATGTATAGAATTGTAAGAAAAATAAATAAATAGCATGTATTATGTTATATACAGAATTTATAACTATACATATAAAAAATATATGTATATAATGTATAGAATTGTAAGAAAAATAAATAAATAGCATGTATTATGTTATATACAGAATTTATAACTATACATATAAAAAATATATGTATATACATATAAGTAATGAATAATAAACGAGGCGTGCACTAGCTGTGTTAGAGCTTAAAAAATTACTCATGAGCAAGGGCGGACTTAAGAGAAAGCCAGGGTGGGCGGGCGCACCCCCGGGAAAAAAAAATTAGTGCTAAGTTCCGTCGAAAATCTCGTCCGCACCCCTTGGAATTTTTCGTCCGCACCCCTTGGAATTTTCCGTCCGCACCTCTTGGAATTTTTCGTCTGCACCCCTTATAGGTAAAAAGTGTTATCAATTTATATTTTAAATTTTTTTAGTAAACTCTTATTTTTTTTAAATACTACCTAAATATATGACTTTTAAAACCTAAATAACTAAACCCAAATACCCAATACCTTTAACTAGCCCACTCACTACTAAGTCTTAGCCCAATAAACAAACCCAACAAATCAATAATATTTCAAACTAAAATAAAATAAACAAGTCCAAAACCCTTACATATTCTCTCCCGCTCTCTCTATACCACCGTAATCAGCCACCATACCACCGACGATCGAACACGGGTAAATTTCTTTGTTATTTTTGATGAATTTTGGTTGATTTTTTGGTTGATATTAGCCGCATACTAACCATGACAGTAGACACATGCTTCGTTTTGGTTGATATTAGCCGCATACTAGCCGAATAGTTGATATATTATGTAATATGTTAAGGAGCCATGTTTTGGATAGATTTCAAAAAATGAAAACCCGTAGGGTGACGTTTTAATTATGTTTGTAACATGGTTTGACATATTTTTGATGATTATATAAATTTAGTTCGATGTTCTTTTGTTTTACATGACCCGACCCGATACGAACCGATTTTTTACTTATATACCTTGGGGCCTAAAATTTTTAAAAATGGTCCGCACCCCCATGGAAAAATTCTTGGGTCCACCACTGCTCATGAGCAAACACCGAGCTTTAAGAATAGAGTGTGAAACGATCCAAGCTCGAGTTCAACCTCTCTTAAGTTAAACGAGATCAAACTCGAGCTCTTTTAGGTTAAACGTATCAAGCTCGGGCTCAATTTGTTACACCCTAAATACTACATGGCAAAAGTCGCAGCGGAAACACGAACCATAAAATTTCTTTCATTATAAATACCTCAACTAATTTAAAATTTAACTTTAACATAATTCTTATTCATAAATCCGTCATCCTCTTATTTACTAATTAAAAACATAGCTTACGTTTACTACATTTTACATTCAATGTCCCCGTACAATCCTTTAAGTGACTCGGTCTTCGATCGCTACTCCTCGTGAGGATAATCCGTGATTCGTACAACCTGCACCCACCACAGACATACGCAACATTAGCATACTCATGTACAAACAAGATTCATAATAATGTAGCCTTGCTATGTTTGATCCACATATACTTCTCATCCTTTTAACTTTCTAGTTTCAAGCATTCCAACTGGGTGTCTAATCCTTGGCGAAACCTCAATAATGTACCTGCATTACATTTCATTCTCGAGGCACAATGTGAATAATCGTCAATACATAAATGTATTGAAACCACGTATACAATACATACATAACTACGTACATACATACATACATACATACATACCTTTACTTGCATACCTACGCGTCTATTTACATACATACATGATTACGTCTTCACATACTTACATACATACATAACTGCATACATACATACCGACTCGCATACATACATACCTACTCGCATACATACGTTTCTAAATGCGTTTGACGCGTTAATACATACATACCGACTCGCATACATGCATACATACATACCTGCATACATACATACCTACTCGCATACATACATGGTAATCTACAAGCATACTTACATATACACACATCTACATCATTATATACGTATTTATATGTACACATACCAACATCATAATAATACTCACATGACATTATACATCTTACATACATACAACCCTACGTGCATCAAACCCAACTCATACATACCTATTCTCATACATACCATCACACATTCGCTTATTCTTGATCACATACTTATAAACATACTCATGTAGATACACACATGCTTTCATACATTTCTACATACATATATATAGATATACAACATGCATACATACCCATCTACAAGTGCGCTTACTCTAATAGTCATAAAACATATGTTAAAATAGTCATACGCAACTTAAAACGCGTTTAAACGAGTTCCCAAACCAAAACGAGACCTGAAAACAACTTTTGCTGAAACGTGCCACCGTCGCGTAGCGCGACGGCCAGGGGCCTTACCAGTCGCGCTACGCGACTGCCTTATTTGATCAGCAAGTTGCAGCTGGTTGCTGCAGATTTCCAGCACGTCTGCGTTTCACGGAAACGGTCATAACTTCTTCGTTATTGGTCCGTTTTACCCGATTCTTTTTCCTACGCGTCCGTAATTTAGTTCCCCATCTTATGGTGTTAAGATCCGACATCCGGATTAACAAACTTCCAGATTTTAAGTCTTCGGCTTACTACCCTTTTTACCATTAATTGACCCATTCATGATTCTACCACATAACTTGTTTATTAGACCTTAACTTCATATGAATTGATGATATCAAGGACTTTTGTCATAAAAGATTCATTCCCGGACACTTTACATCTTATTTCACTCTTTTGCGCTCATAAGCTTATTTTGACCCGTTAAGGGTAATTGCGCATTAAAACGTTTCTGACTCACAAGACCCTACTCCTCACTTTCATACTTGACCAAAACATTACACTAATCAAATAATTTGTTTCTTAAACTACTTTTACGATCATTTGCCCAAAACACCCATCAAGGGCGTTTTGGTCAACTTTAATTCCATCATTTACGACGAAAGACTTCAACATATACTTAACTTCAAACATCATGTTTAATTTAATTAAAACGCTATATTACTTAAACAAACTAAGAAGTGATTACGGGAATCACTTACCTTATGCGTCCGTGCTCGTATCCGATTCCTTGCCTTCTCTTGACCCGTTAACACCTCATGCTTTATCCCGCCTCTACATGATTCCTATACTTTCATTTCATCGAAATCACGCTCTTATTAGCATATGCATTCGTACATGATAACAATCGTATCAATCACATATTTTACACTTAACTTCCAATAATCATTTCTAACAACATAACTCATATAATCATGTCCGCATACGTTTAACTCATGTAACTCATTATGTCATTACATTTAACACGGATTGCTATTTCATGCACCATACGACTTCTCATCAACCTACATTTACGACAACGAGTCAACTCATGTTTCTTATACTTAGTTGACTTTCAAAAGTCAACTATTAACCATGCATATCTATCGACTTATCAACATATTCCCGTAACATCATAATCGACTATACGGACGACACTATATACATTTTATCATTCACTTGATGTACGTACTACCTTTTAAGCATAACGTACAACTTATTCATACACAATCTTCTAAATTCATACATAATTCATCAAATGCTTCTACAATCCAACATGGGTATTTAAATTAAACATCAAACATGTAATCCTCAATTTACATTACATCATCTAAAACCCACTTCATAACTACTTGTTAATCACTTACAAGTGATCAAATCTTAAGTTCTTCATAATTCATCATACTTTTGATATATGTACTACCTTGTAAGCATAGTGTACAACTAGTTCATGCATATCATTCTAATCTCATACACAATTCATCAATTTCTTCCTTCTAGTCAACACAAATCATACATGCATAACCATCAAACCTATAATCATCACATTTCTTCCAATCCTTCTAACAAGAATCCATCATACCTAACATAATACATCAATTTTTGAACAAGAATTAGATCTAGATGATATATCCATGCTATCATCTTCACCCCAACAATTGGGTTTCACCTTTAAACATCAAATTAAGCTTAATTATGCATAATTCATGTTCTATATGGTGATTCTAACACCTATACATGAACAATTTCATACCAATTCACGGATTAAGACATAACCCACTTCATACAACTTCATAAATCTAAATTTTGAGACATACCTCATGATCCCCTTGTCTGGGTGATCACTAATTCATGTTCCTTAATAGATTTGAGCCTCGATTCAACCTTCAATTGGAGCTTCTTTAAGAACTAGGGTTTACACCCCTTTGTTCTTCTCCAGAGCATTCCACGCACACACACATGATGTGTGTGTGTGTTATGATTTTGTTTATTAAAACATAACTTTTCCCCCTTGTTCATATTTGGTCCCTCAAGTTTGTTCCCTTGTTTGCTTTGCTAAACTTTTGACTAGGTATAATAACCTAGTTACTACACTTTATTTTATTAAACATGGGGTCTCACTAGCAAATTTAGTAATTCGAGTTTTGGGGCGTTACACAATTTAACTGATTTACCTAGCTATTTGCATGTGTATTACGAGGCAAGTAACACCTTATCCAAACATAGTTATTGCTGAATCATATTAACGAATATAACAAGTTCAAATTTTTTTTGGTTAAAAAAATGCAATATATATATATATATATATAGGACAAAGATCCATTAGGAACCACCCCTTATTGCGAGAACCGCGAGAACCAATGTGAACACAACCAAAAATACCTAAAAATAGCTAAAAAACACACAAATTTTTTTTTAAATTTTTTATAAAAAAAGCCAAAAAATTTTTTTAAATTTTTTTATAAAAAAAAATTATTTTTTTTTGCTACTAAAAGTAGCGATTTTAACTTAAAAAATATTAAAAAAATAATAATAATTTTGTGTGTTTTTTTTAGATTTTTTTAGGTTTTTTGAGGGTTTAGTTTTTAGCATTTTAGCTAGGGGTTAGGTTTTTTTTTTTTAGGTTTTTTGAGGGTTTTAGTTTTTAGCATTTAGCTTGAGAGGGGGGGGGGGGTTAGGGTTTTTTTTTTGGGGGGGGGGGGTTAGTTTTTTTTTTTATTCTTTTAACTATTTTAGGTTTTGTTCACATTGGTTCTCGCGGTTCTCGCAATAAAGGTGGTTCTCGCATGAACCTTACCCTATATATATATATATATATATATATAGCCTTAAAGTAGGGAGGACAATGGGCCGGGTTCGAGCCGAATATTGATAATCCTAAAATCATACTTGTTGTAAAATCGTATCCTATACCTGATCCAATACACGTTGAGTATATGTCTGGTAATTACCCGTCGCATATCAGGTATACCCGTTAGTTTCTTAAAAAATATTCTTTGGGATTTTCACATATAGTTTTCTTTTCTTACTATTTTAATTTATATATTCTAAACAGCTATAATAAGTTAATCACTATAAAATTTTGTAATATATGAAATATGTAAATGTCTTGATGATATAAATTAAAAAAGATAATTTTGCCTTCATAACATATAAAGGAAAAAGATCAAATAGGAAGTTTATTTTGGCTAGGAAGTATAAGAAGCAATACGATTATGACATATGACAAAATTTAAAATAAAGGGGAAGGGTATTTTAGTCAATCTTATCATTTCTTCTTCATTTTCAAAACCCAATAACTTCAAAACCCACCATTTTCAAAACCCACCATCTTTAACCATTTCTTCACTTTTGTCACACCCCGATATTTCCACATATTACCGGTGGGCCCGGCGGGGAGTATCGTGACGTAGTTGATATCATCATAGTCAATACACACAATATAATAGCACAGCGGAAGGCTTGGTGAATAAACTATAACAAACCATATTGTCTGAGTGTTCGAGTTTATGAATGTACAGACTAGAATGTAATAAGATCCACAGGCGGATCATAAATGTACAAAGAAACAAAAATAACAGACTGTAGGCATCTTATGGATTTGAAAGATCCTTTATTGATACCCTATAGCTCCAGCCTATTTCGAGAGTTACCTGTCAAATCAGTCTTTAAGAAAATACGTCAGTTTACACTGGTAAATACAATTAACTGACTCTTTTGAAAATATTTAAGAAAATTGATTTAGGTGCACATGGCATAAATCTTTTATAACTTGGGACAATTATTTAAATATAACTGACTCAAAATATGTTAATACATCAGTAAGATGTTAACATATATGCCCAAAGAGTAATTTAAACCAAAATAAGTCGCATAAGGGCATTTTGGTAATTTTAATGCCCATATAAGAGTTTAATTGTGCAACTGAGTTTCAGGTCTGATTCAATCAGTAAAAATATGTATTTTTATAAGTTATAACAGTAGGATACTTTATATATGTGAAAATTATCTTATATAGCCAAACTATGTCCCGTAGGGGTATTTTGGTAATTTTACATAGGCTTTAAAGGTCAAAATAGACTTCTGAGTTTAAAAACTTTGACTTACTGTTTAATTATATAAATTAGCTTAAAACATCACTGGGTAATAAGTTTTATATGTTAAAAATAGTTTTAACCCATACTAGGTGCTAAAAACGCTTAAAAATCGGTTTAAAGGGGTTTTCGGGTTAAAATAGGAAATCTGAGTTTTTGATCAGTTTATAAAGTTCAAAATACTTTATTTATCATAAGGAATCAGTAGCAAAAAGGTTTGACACTCAAAAGTTATGTAAAACTCATTTTATGCATGAAAAGGGTAAAACCGACAATTACCGAGATCAAGCTATAATCCTATGTTATGCTCAGCCTAAAAATAATTAAAAATCTTTAAAAATCCCAAAATATTATTTTACATCAGTAGGTAAGAAGTTTGGTGTCAAAAATCGGGTTTAGATAGGCTTCATACTAATTACGCCATTTAAATAATAAAAAGTTTCTTAATTACGCTATTGAGCATAACTCCTATTCTGGACCTCCAATAGATGTCAAATTTTTAGGACATGTCTAAATATCAGTAGCAAAGGTTTTAGTCCAATCACATTGTTAAAAATCTTAGTTATATGTAAAAAGGGCGTTTATGGCATTATTAAGCATAATTACGATTAAGTGCATATAATTCAAACCACTAGTCACCATGCAATATAACTCCAGGGGGTTATACTACTAAGTAATGTGGTCCTAATGGAAGCTTAAAACATGGGAGAATTAAGCTCAAACGGGTCAGAACTGAAAGTCAAAGCAAAAGTCAAGCTTTTGCGACTTTCGGTTATAAACTGACCATAGACTATTAATTGTCGGGTTAGGACTGATAAAACATGTTTTAATATTGATTACCAAGTCACTAGAATGTTAAAATATAATTTAGAAACTCTGGTTTATTAATTATAATCATTTTTTTGTAATTTCTGTCAAGTTTGACTTTTTGTCAAACTACTTTGACCCGACAATTGACCAGTCAAACGAGATAATTAAGAGGTGCCCTTTTAAGGGTTAATCACCTACACTAATGTGGTCTTATAACCGCTTTCAATTTGATCAGTGGTTAAGCCATATGTAATTAAAACGAAAGTCAAACTAATTTTACGATAAGTTTGACTTTAGAGTAATTAAGCTAAATTAAACGACTAAACAAGTAATTAGAAGCTTACTTAAGGTCCTAGCAAACTTTTCTACACTTGAGGGTCTTCTCCTTGTCCTTAGCAAGCTCCAGAAGTTGTAGTTTAGCAATTGTTGCAAATGTGCTTTGAAACTCAAGAACTAGCTTTCTTATATAGCCAAATTCCATGAAGCCAGATCATTTCCAGGTGTAATTGGAGGCCCTGGGATCACCCCAGGTGTCCTAGCTATTGAATTAAACCGACTTACATCTCCCTAGGTCGTTACAAACTAGGTTAAGGCGGTGGAACAGCCAAACCCGCACCTGGCAGTAACTTTTCTGATCTGGGCATGCTGAGGCGGGCCGCGTAAGGTATGGGGGTGGGCTTACGTGGGCCGCTTGGACCGGCTGTTCAGGTAAAACAAGTTTGAATCTTGGCAGCTTCAGTCCCTGGTCGTTCTAAACCCTTTTTAACATGGTTTTTGGCAATAGAGACCCTTGTAGTTAATTTCTTGGTGCCCAAGGATGTACAAACAAACTTCGTTAGGCTCGAGTTCGTTAAATATCATTATGAAAGCAAGTTTCATCAAGTTGACACTTTTGGCCCAAAGTCTTGAAAACATGCTTAACAATATCGAAACTACGTGAAATTTATACCACTTATTCTTAAGAGTATATTTGAATGTTTCGAAGCCTCGGTTTCGTTAAAAGGTCATTCAGAGGTCAGTAACGACATGTTGACACGTGTAACCCTTGTAATTAATAATCTTTCGATTATTTTCATAAACGGCTTCTCATATCAAATCATTCTCTCGTTTAAGAATATCTTCATCATGTAAGGTCATTCAGAGGCACAAGTTTGGCATGTTGACACTTTGAGTCCCTGTGGTTTCATAGTTTCGTTGTTCGACAACCTTGGTCCTTCAAACTCAATCTTTCTCATGTTTAGAGTTTAGGACACGTGTCTATATATAATTGGACACGTTTTTACGTGGTGTTACATCCTCACCCCCTTAAAAGAAATCTCGACCCCGAGATTTACTGGAATAAGTGAGGGTACTTTTGTTTCATAGTGGACTCGACTTCCCACGTATATTCGGGACCTCTACGGGCTTCCCATTTGACCTTTACTATAGGTACATGCTTCCTTCGGAGCTTTTTAACCTGTCGATCCTCAATCGCTATAGGTCTTTCAACGAATCTCAAGCTTTCATCAATCTGTATGTCCTTATGAGACATTGCTAGAGATTCATCAGCTAGGCATTTCTTAAGATTACAAATGTGAAACACATTATGACATCCACTCAGCTCCTCAGGCAAGTTCAGCTTATAAGCTACACTGCCGACACATTCGATAATCTCGAATGGTCCAATATACCTAGGGCTCAACTTACCCTTCTTACCAAAACGCATCACACCTTTCCAGGGTGATACTTTCAGTAGAACTTTATCGCCTATTTCAAATTTTAGAGACCTTTGCTTCCCATTAGCATAGCTTTTTCTGCCTATCCCTGGCAGCTTTTAAGCGATCACGAATCTGGACAATTTTGTCTGTTGTTTCAAGGACTATATCAGGTCCTGACAACTGAGCTTCTCCTACTTCTGCCCAACAGACAGACGTTCTGCATTTCCTACCATATAATGCCTCAAAAGGCGCAACCTGAATGCTTGTATGGTAGCTATTATTATAGGAGAACTCGATTAAGGGTAGATGGTCATCCCAACTACCTCCTAAATCAATGACACATGCTCGCAGCATGTCTTCCAATGTTTGAATTGTACGCTCACTCTGTCCATCCGTCTGTGGATGGTAACCAGTACTAAAATTCAAACGTGTGCCCAAAGATTGTTGGAAACTTTTCCAAAAATGTGAGGTGTATCTAGTATCTCTATCCAAGATAATAGCTACTGGTACTCCATGTAGAGCTACAATCTTATCTACATACAATTGGGCTAATTTATCGGAGCTATGAGTCTCCTTGATGGGTAAGAAATGTGCTGACTTAGTCAGTCTATCAACAATAACCCATATGGTATCATTTCCGTGCCTTGTTTTAGGTAACTTGGTTATAAAATCCATAGTTACCATTTCCCACTTCCATGTGGGAAGTTCTGGCTGTTGCAACAGGCCCAATGGCTTTTGATGTTCAACTTTAATCTGAGCACAGGTCAGGCACTTAGCTACATGGGTGGCAATAGATTTCTTTAAACCTATCCACCAATAATTGGCCTTTAAATCTTGATACATCTTGTCACCTCCCGGGTGAACTGAGTACTTGGAGTTGTGGGTTTCCTGGAGGATTATATCTCGAAGTCCTCCTTGAATAAGAACCCAAATCCTTCCGTTCATTCTGAGAATTCCATCCTTCCCAGGTGCTAACTGCTCAGCAGTTATTCCTAACTTTTCATTTGGAAAGTTATCTTCCAATACAGCATCCTTCTGTGCAGCTAATATTCTTTCATTCAGACTATTCCTCAACTCAATGCTCTTGGCATTGATCCTAATTGGTTTAATCCTTTCCTTTCGGCTTAGAGCATCTGCGAACACATTCGCTTTACCAGGATGGTAGCGAATTTCGCAATCATAGTCATTTAAGGTTTCCATCCAACGGAGTTGTCTCATATTGAGCTCTTTTTTATTGAACAAATGTTGAAGACTTTTATGATCTGAGTAGATCACACATTTAGTTCCATATAAATAATGTCTCCACAACTTAAGTGCGAATACAACGGCACCCAATTCCAGATCATGGGTGGTGTAATTCTTTTCATGCACTTTCAGTTGTCGTGATGCATAGGCAATCACCTTGCCTCGCTGCATAAGCACACAACCCATACCGGTGTGTGAAGCATCACAGTATACAACAAAATCTTCAATCCCGTCAGGTAAGGTTAGCACTAGAGCATTACTCAATCTCTGTTTAAGAATCTCAAAGGATTCTTGTTGTTTTGAACTCCAATCAAACTTAACATTCTTACGGGTTAAGGAAGTTAATGGTGCAGCTATCCTTGAGAAGTTCTCAATGAATCTTCTATAGTAACCAGCTAAACCCAGAAAGCTACGTATTTCAGTTGGAGTCTTGGGTGCTTCCCAATTCATTACGGCTTCTACCTTAGCGGGATCCACTTGGATACCTCGCTCACTGACAACATGTCCAAGGAATTGGACTTCACGAAGCCAGAATTCGCATTTGGAGAATTTTGCATATAATTTCTCCTGTCGAATTAATCCTAAGATACATCGAAGATGCTTCTCATGATCAACTTGGCTACGAGAGTAAATAAGTATGTCATCTATAGAAAAAACAATGACAAACTTATCTAAATATGGCTTGCAGACTCTATTCATGAGATCCATGAATGCTGTTGGCGCATTAGTGAGCCCGAAAGGCATCACTAAGAACTCAAAATGTCCATATCTCGTTCTGAAGGCTGTCTTTGGTACATCTTCGGTTCTAACCTTAAGTTGATGATACCCAGATCTTAAGTCAATTTTCGAGAAATAGCTTGCCCCTTGGAGTTGATCGAACAAGTCGTCGATCCTGGGCAAGGGATAACGATTCTTGATCGTTACCTTATTCAATTCCCGATAATCAATGCATAAACGCATTGATCCATCCTTCTTTTTCACGAACAATATTGGAGCTCCCCAGGGGGGAAGAACTAGGTTGTATGAAACCTTTCTCCAATAGTTCATCCAATTGAGTTCTGAGCTCCTTCATTTCTTTAGGCGCTAGACGATAAGGAGCTCGTGCTATAGGTGCTGATCCTGGGAAAATGTCTATACTGAATTCTACTTGCCTCTCAGGAGGTAATCCAGGTAACTCGTCAGGAAAGACATCAGAATATTCAGAGATAATCGAAATATCTTCAATTTTAGGCTTAGGATCATTTACAGTCACTTGTGCCATGTAAATGACACACCCACTTTTGATACATTGCGATAACTTGAGAATAGACACATTGCTAGGCAATTCGTATTGTGTATCTCCTTGAATGGTGACTGATTCACCAGAAGGGGTTTTGATAATAACTAGCTTTTTATCGCAGGCAATTTGGGCTTGGTTATTGTCACACCCCGATTTCCACGTGCCACCGGTGGGCCCGGTGGGGAGTATCGTGACGACATGGTTGGCAACGTAATAGTCAAACAACACAATATTTAATATGCACAGCGGAAGCAATTTAAAAGATATTACAACCAAATTTATTATTGTAATATCAAATGTCACAATATTCGGAAGTTTATCCACAGAAGGATCGAACATAAAAATGGAAACAATAGTTCAACAGACTTCAGGCATCTTAAGCTTGCGAGACTCTTTATTGATGCTAAGGAGACAATCCAGCCAATTACGTTTAGTACCTGTATTTAGTCTTTTTGGGAAAATACGTCAGTTTACACTGGTAAATACAATCAACTGACTCATTTTGGAAAATGATTTAAAAATTGGTTTGGATGCACATGGCATAAATGTTTTATAATTTGATTAAACTGCACAGAGGCAAGATTAATCTTTTTATTAACTTGGGAGAATTATTTAATATTATAATCTTGTGAACGAATTACATGTTACTTATGCGTTCAGTAGCCCGGATCTAGTCCGGGTTAAAGATCAATAGACACACCACATCATAGAGTTATACACGGACGGTGTACGCCTACACCCCGTGCTCAGGTCGTGGCCATCTCGTAAGATGATGTCAGGGATATCCGGGACATGGTCATTAACCCCCCAAAGGCTATAAAGTAAATAAGACTGTTTAAACGAGCCGATCAAATTATTCAACTACCCACTAAGCGTGGAGATTTGATGCCCGATCAAGCGGTATGCTATATACCGTAACCCAAGCACGTATAGGGAAAATAAGTTAAAAGTATTTACCTGATGCAAAGTATAAATCACAATAAGCAAAATGCACGTAGCTTTTACTGGTTCTCCTAATCTGGAACGAAGGTTTAATATAACCTATTAGAATACTAATGGGTCTTTTATTAAGCTTAGGCTTAGACCAGCTAGTTTCAAAGATACGGTTCGTACGCACGATTAAGCGAAGACCGGATAGAATGTGATTTAGACCCGACAAGTTCAGAGACTTGTTTAATATGGGTCCTTCATGTACATTCTGGATTTTGAGATTAAACCGATAAGGTTTGACCCGTTTCGGCTAATTTATGTAAACTTGTTACATAAACCGAACCGAACGCGAAATAAGCGTAACGGGTATCCGTAAGAGCCATATACAGGTTTCCTAAGTTAATATGCTTCAAATATGTTGTGACATCAGTAGGATGTCTTTCATTATGCCCGAAATGAAATTAAACACAAACTATGCCCCGTAGGGGTATTTTGGTAATTTCACATAAGCCGAAAAGCTCAAAACTGAGGTCTGAGTTTATCAACCTTTGCTTACTGTTAAAATATCATAATTTGCCTCATATATTAGTAGGTATCAACCCGGGTATGTCTAATATAATTTTAATACATACTATGCGTTAAAAACGCTAAATAAGGCGATTAAGGCCATTTCCGGGTTTGATACTTAAATCTGATATTTTTATATTTCCAGAAGGCTTAATATAATTTATTTATCATATGTGATTAGTAGCAAAAGGTTTGGAGTCGTTTAGATAGTAAAACTCATTTTATGGCCCGTAAGGGCAAAACTGACAATTACCGGATTAAGCTTACGACTACTAGTTATGCTCGGCCTAAAATTAATTAAAAATCTTTAAAAATCCCAAAATAATATATTACATCAGTGGGTATTAAGTTTGATACCAAAAAGTAGGCTTAACTAGGCTATACGCTAATTATGCCGTTTAATTAACATAAAGCTTTAAATTTGCGATATTGAGCATAACTCTTAATCTACAAGTCAAACTGAGGTCAAACTTTGCATACAAGTTTATATATCAGTAACTAAGGTTTCTACACTTTTACATTTTTATAAATCACGTTTTAAGGTAATAAGGGCATAACGGTCAACATATGAGCAATTAACGGAAACGTGCATATTAATTGGATAACTAATGAACCAAGGTGTGTAATCACAGAGGGTTGTTCTAACATGTAACCTAATCCAATTTAAGCTCTGAGGCATTTCTAAAACATGCCCAAACGGGTCAGAACTGAAAGTCAAAGTGAAAGTCAAACTATGCGACTTTCGGTTCCGAACCGGGTCTAAACAGGAAATAGTCGGGTTGAACATGTTTGGACATGTTCTTACACTAATTACTAAGTTATAACAATGATCGAACAGGTTGTATATGTTCTAGATAGCTAATTATGCATAAATGACATTTTAAGCATCCTGTTGACTTTTTACTTAAAAGTTTGACCCGACTTTTGACCTGGTTAGAGTGGTGATCAGGGGAAACCCTTTTGAGGTTTTATTACCCACATAAATACCAATCTATAACTACTTTTAATTCGAGATATGACTGAGCCATTATTGACTAATCTCGAAGTCAAACCGTAATTACGACGGTTTGACTTTTAGCTAATTAACCTAGCTAAACTTAATTAGAGAAGGACAAGAACACTTACTGAAGTCCTATGCACGAGATATGATCACTTGAGGCTGCTTGATAGCTCCAGAAATGATCCAAGAGTGCAGGAGAAGTTGTGAGGAATGTTTGCAACATGAAGGCCCTTATATAGCAAGTTCAATCACCACAACATGTTGACAACAAAGTCTAGGACTGCCCACAACTGATCAACACTTGTTACTAGTGCTTAGGGGTGCCTAGGGGCCGTCCACATGTGAGAAAAACTGGCTAAATGGGTTAAAATCGTGCATAACAGGCAACAGCCTGTTTTCTGGTTGCTGGGCATTTGTTGCGCACCGTAACAAATATTTGTTGCGGTGCGCAACAAATAGGCAGAATGAAAAAATTTGGCCTTTCAAGCATTCGAAAGGGCAAGCGACTTATTTCTTGCAATTTGACCCCTTCTTATTTACCTACAAAGGATTTAGGACTTATACCCACTTTGCCAAGTCCCTGGGCATTTCCGGTTAACCCGAAAAGTCATAACTTTCAACGTTAACGCTTTAACCCTCGCATACGGATTTGATCATAACTTTCTCATACGGTAACGAAACTTTATGAAATTTATGTCGTGCATTCTAGTGAGCATAATTAACAGTTACAAAGCTTCGGGTTTGTCAAAAGGTCACTCAGAGGTATATCTTTAACATGTTGACTCATTTGACCCCTGTAGTTTGTAATCTCTTACTTTTAGCTTCGTATGAACCATGATTTATTCGTTTGATGTTATAAACATCATGTAGAGTTATTATGAAGTATATTTATTCGCTGTTGACACTTAGAACCCGTATAAACACATACTTTCCATGTTTGTCAACTTTAGTCCTTTTATAACATTCTTTCACACGTTCAAACTTTATGACACGTGTCAACACATTATAGGACGTGAATTTTCGAGGTGTTGCATCCTCACCCCCTAAAAATAAACCTCGACCCGAGATTTACTGAAATAAGTAAGGGTACTTTTCTTTCATCGTGGATTCAACCTCCCACGTGAATTCGGGACCTCTACGGGCATCCCATTTGACCTTAACAATAGGTATATGCTTTCTCCGAAGCTTCTTTACCCGTCGATCTTTAATCGACACAGGTTTTTCCACAAAATTTAAGCTCTCATCTATATGCACATCTGTATACGGTATAACCAGTGATTCGTCAGCGAAGCACTTCTTCAGATTGCAAATGTGGAACACATTGTGAATTCCACTGAGCTCTTCTGGTAAGTTTAACTTATAGGCAACTGGCCCGACACGTTCGATAACCTCGAAAGGTCCTATGTATCTCAGACTTAGCTTGCCTTTCTTACCAAATCGCATCACTCCCTTCCAGGGTGACACTTTAAGTAGGACTTTGTCACCTACTTCGAAGTGAAAATCCTTACGCTTAGGATCAGCGTAACTCTTCTGCCTATCACGGGCAGCTTTGAGACGGTCACGAATCTGGACCATCTTGTCCGTCGTTTCGAACACGATCTCTGGTCCTGATAACTGGACATCTCCAACTTCCGCCCAACAAACTGGCGTTCCACACTTTCTACCGTATAATGCCTCGAAAGGCGCAGCCTTAATGCTGGTATGGTAGCTATTGTTGTAGGAGAATTCGATTAATGGTAGGTTCTTATCCCAACTACCACCCAAATCGATCGCATATGCACGTAGCATGTCTTCCAACGTTTGAATAGTACGCTCACTCTGGCCGTCTGTCTGAGGATGGTAAGCCGTACTAAAGTTCAAGCGTGTGCCCAAGGATTGCTGGAAGCTTTTCCACAAATGTGACGTGTACCTAGTATCTCTATCAGAGATAATAGCTACAGGTATGCCATGTAAGGCTACAATCTTATCTACGTATAACTGGGCTAGCATATCGGAGCTATAAGTCTCCTTAATGGGTAGGAAATGTGCTGACTTAGTCAGTCTGTCAACTATAACTCATATCGTATCATTTCCTTTCCTTGTCTTGGGTAACTTGGTAATAAAATCCATAGTTACCATTTCCCACTTCCACGTAGGAAGTTCAGGCTGTTGTAGCAAGCCTGACGGCTTTTGATGCTCGGCTTTGACTTGCGCACATGTCAAGCATTTAGCTACATGGGTGGCTACGGAATTTTTCAAGCCTATCCACCAATAGTTTGCCCTTAGATCCTGGGTAGCTGATGGAAATTCTTAATCGTTGCCTAATTAGGGTTGCGGCATGTATGCATAAGCAATATGAACCGTCTTTCTTATTTAATAACATAAAACCCTCAGAATATTGAGTCAGGCTATATGAGCCTATGTCTTAAAACCTACTTAATCAAGGTTTCGTTTATTCCATAATCAATATGGAGTTTTCACAATACTCCAGCCCACGGCGGGATACAAATCTTAATTCTACCTGCCTTCCAGGAGGTAAGCAGGGACAACTTTTGAGAAGATAATTAAGATACAAGGAGGCTACAGAGATTTTCCATATCTCAGGCTCCAGTTCATCCATCATTACTCGTGTCAAATAAGTGACACCTTTATGTTATAAGTCCATGAATTCCTTAATCGGGAACATTTACTTGGACAATTTTATTCTGGATATCTTCTTTGAATACTACTAGTCGACTTTAGTACAATATGACCATTGGGATATCTCAGGGGTTCCATGTATTAAACCTCCATGCTGATCAGACATGGAAATAATCTATGGGACACACTATGATACGCCAATCCTCATATGACACTTTTATCAAACATAGTTTGGCATTCGCAGGCGATAGAAAAACAATGAGAAAAATAATTAAAATAACATATGTTGTCGTACTCTATGCGAAGAAAGTGTACTCTTAGATTTTTCGGAAGGTTTTTCTTGCCGATACGAGAAGAATCGGTTACTATGGTTTCCTTGGTAGTTACACCTTGTGGATGATAATAAAATTTTTTTTTTGCTAAGTTTATAGTTCATGAAGGTTTATTATTGCCTGTATTAAAAACAGGACACTTAGCAGAAATTATCATTGATAAATGATAAGGCAGTTTATTGTACAAGTGCTTATATTTAATCAATAATGGAAGTTTCACAAACTAGGCACCTAGCTCAGTTGGCTAGGCGCGCGAAAGGGTGCGGCCTAGACCCAGGTTCGATTCCGGGGACGGCCAATTCCACCATTTTTTTATGTTTAATATTTATTAATCGCACGAATACGTGTAATTACGAGGGTTGTCTCATAAGGAGTCTGGATAATTAATTGCTCCTTATCACCCACAATATGGGCTTGATTTTTTTTTAAGGCAACCAATCGATTTTTATCACTTTATTGAGTCCTTATATTTAACGGAACTAGGACATCGGAACAATGATTCCTAATGGATATAAAACATCCATCTAATAATGTTGAAGCAGTCTCAGAGGTATACAGGCTTCTTACTGAACTTTCGTTGCTTTTTATTAAGCCTGTACTCGCTCTCTTTCTTAGATTTCTGGGAGTTATCCTCCTTCTTTGGTTCATCCTTCATATTTGAAGTGTGAACATAGCTCTCCTCATGAGCAATTTAACATGGTTTTGAATGAGATTTAGAGCGAGAAGTATTCAGCTCTTTGTATTGTCTCATGACCTTTTCAACTGTTGCGTCAACCACAGCCTGGAGATTAACTCCATTAATATTGAGGTTTACGTTTGTAGTTTTATTAACTTTCGTCGCATTAATAGTATTGCGACTGTCGTCTACCTCATCCGAGTTTCCCATACTCGAAACTTGATACCAATCACCAAGATTTAACAATTATTAGTCATCATCCTGATGACCTGACTTAGATTAGCCACGGTATTCATAACCGTATGGGCTATTCTGTCCTGAACATTCTTAATGAATGCTATTTGAATGTATATCTATTACATTTAGTGTAAGTCACAAAAGGACTACCAATGGCATTTAAGGTCTTGGAGCGAGTCCAATACCTGCTTGACAGGGGACCATAATATCACAACTGTCTTTGTCACAAGGACGATTATAAATAGCTCAAGGGCTAGCCTTACAAGACTTTTATTATATGTATACACCTATGGCATAGAAGCCTATCTCGATGGACGTAGAAAGATACGGCATAAAGCCTAGTCACAAAGGACATAAACGATTATACGGCACGAAGGCCTTGTCGTAATGACATTTAGATATGGTACAAATGGCCTTGTCATAAGGACATTTATCGAATCTGGCACAAAAGGCCTGTCACCAAGAATGTTAACATTTAATATGTTAGCTTGTTTCGAATGACAAATTATAGCACATAGGCTTGTCATGAATGACTTCAAAACATAACTCGGTGGTCTATTACCAAGGACCTTAATTTATTAGCCGCAGTTTTATTAGATTAGGGCTTCAAGGTTTGAACGTGGTCCTTCACCTTTGGACAGGGAGTCATAGACTACAACTGTCATCGTCGTGAAAGACGATTCATTTGGCAGAAAGGTAAGCCAATTAACATCACTAATGGATGTTTATATATAACCATCATATCTAATGATATTAGTCATGATCACATCGATCATATTGACTATTAGGTTTGGGTATAATCATACCATTTTGAACAGGGGATCATAAAGATCACTACTATCTTTGTGTTACCGACACTAGAATAAGGTATAGCCCGTAGGCATTTCATCGCGAGGGATGTTAATATTATGATCATCATACTGATGATACTTGTTAGGATCACAACGATAGTGTAGACTATGGGATTTGAGCATAGCTCACCCCTTTGGGCAAAGAATCACAAAAGATTACAATTGCCTCGTCTCAATTGGACAACATAATATAGCCCTTAGGCAAAACATCATTAAGGATGTTGAAAATGTTTTAATCATCGTATTGATGATTTTTGTCACGCTCACATTGATCATATAGACTATTAGGCTGGAGCATAGCTCACTACCTTGGACAGGGAATCGTAAAGATCACCATGTCTTTGTCACACATGGACAATATAATATGGCCCATAGGCGAAACATCACTAATGGATGTTTATAATAGGTTCATCCTATTAGAAGATATAAGTCATGATTGCATTAATCATATTGACTATTTTGGCTTAAGCATAGATCACAACCTCAGACTAGGAATCATAAAGATAACAATGTCAATGTCCCAAATGGACAATATATTATAGCCCGTAGGCAAAACATCACTAAAGGATGTTAAATCATATTATCATCGTATTAGATGATATTAGTCATGATCGCATCGATCATATAGGCTACTATGTTTGGACATAGTCCAATATTTTAGACAGGAGGTCAAAGGCCATCACTGTCGTTGTCTTATCGGACAACATGTTTAGCCCGTAGGCACTTCATCACTAACGGATGTTTATAATATGATCATCTTATGGGATGATATAAGCCATGATTCCTAAATCACTAGGCTAGATAAAGGAATTGGAAGAATCCAATATAAGGGTGACTGTTGTGATTTTCTCGAATCACATTTGTCAAGAGTGCTAACACGTTCCTAAGTGTTAACAAGGATCTGTATCCCTTGAGTAGGTTTCACCATCTTGGTCGCGTAGGCTAGGTTTCACCTTTAAGATTTCCTTTTAAACTGCATACTGACAGGGAAGGAAGGATATTTATTTTATTCAGGATTTTTATCATAAATCCTAATTCATAAGTTAATAATAATAGCACAAATGGCCTAGTCGCGTAGACAAGTTAAATTTATAAGCCATGATTTCAAAGAATCTCGGCATTAAGGTTTGAATCAAAGTTCATTACCTTTTCCTGACAGGGAGCTGTAGGCTACCACTGTCTTTAGTCTCCGAGGACATTAACTATAGCCCGTAGGTACTTCCCTTCTAAGGGATGTTTATTACGGAATTGCCCCTTAGGGAATTTCATTAACCATGGTAAACAGAGACCATATTTGGTTAATTTATTAATCATTTATGTTTAGGATTTCTATTATAATTTATCCTAATTATAAAACATTAATAGTTTTATTAGTGGCACCCAACGGCCTGGTCACATGGACATTTATAGATTAAAAGCTCATGATTTCAGAGAATCAAAACATGAAAGTATATTGGCACAATAGGCCTAGTCACAAGGACAATTATAAATTATATGCTAGGATTTCAGAGAATCAAAGCATTTGAGTATATTGGCACAATAGGCCTAGTCACAAGGACAATTATAAATTATATGCTAGGATTTCAGAGGATCAAAGCATTTGAGGTTTGAACCTAGTTCATTACCTTTATCTGACAGGGAGTCATCGCTACCAC
This sequence comes from Helianthus tuberosus, assembly GCA_030545235.1. NCBI lineage: Eukaryota > Viridiplantae > Streptophyta > Magnoliopsida > Asterales > Asteraceae > Helianthus > Helianthus tuberosus. The sequence goes on from CM060352.1 coordinate 21,128,410, forward strand.
TGTCTTTTGGCTCATATGAAAATGAGTAGGGCCCGTAGGCATTATGTTACCACGTATGGTTAAAATATGATCATCTTAATTGATGATGTAAACCCAGGATTCAGAGATCATTAAACTGGGTTAGGAATCTTTTGAAGAATCCTATATAAAAATGACGTGTGTGATTTTTTTTTAAATGAATCACATCTGCCGGGAATGTTAACATGTTTTAAGATGTTAACAGGGATTTGAATCTTTTAAACAGGTCTTACCATCTTGGGCCGGTCTTATAATTGACCCGCAGGCTAGGTTTCACTCTTAAGATTCTTAATTTATGATTTGAATCTTTTTAACAGGTCTTACCATCTTGGCCCAGTCTTATAGTTGACCCGAAGGCTAGGTTTCACACTTAAGATTCTTAATTTATGATTTGAATCTTTTTAATAGGTCTTACCATCTTGTCCCGGTCTTATAGTTGACCCGAAGGCTAGGTTTCACACTTAAGATTCTTAATTTATAATTAACACAGAACAAATTTTAAATTGAGGTGTTAATATAGATCTGAATCTAATTATGGAACTACCATCTTGGCCGGTCTTAATATGACCCAAAGCTAGGTCTTGTCCTTTTTAGATTTTTGCCATTTTATTACAATGGTAGATCTCGCAAAAGGAAATGTTATTTTCCATTTATTTAACATTTCTTGTTTAGAATGAAAGTTTAAACTTAATCATTCCACTATATAAAAGTATAAAGTTGCCCTAAGCGGGACTTGAAAGGAATAATGTTGTCCTCGTAGGGACTGAAAGATAATTATGTCCTTATAAGGACTAATAAGGAAACGATCTTCAGTAAAAGGAGTTTCTTCTTCATTTTATTTCTGAATGCTTTCTCCTTGGATGCTCGTTTCATTCTAGCCGCGGTACGAAGCTCAGCATCTCAGGGCTCCGGGTGTGGAGAACTCCTATTACGGCTTCTTCGCTTGGCGACATATCCAATAAAAATTTGGAAGTAAAAGTTTTTAGCTTAGGATTGAGAATATTCCTAAGTTAAGTCTAGACTCAGAAGTTTAGATATGTGCAATTGTGTAACTGAGATTAAACACAAAAGGCTAGTGTTTAATTCACTCAGCGTTGGCTCTGATACCAACCTGTCACACCCCGATTTCCACGTGCCACCGGTGGGCCCGGTGGGGAGTATCGTGACGACATGGTTGGCAACGTAATAGTCAAACAACACAATATTTAATATGCACAGCGGAAGCAATTTAAAAGATATTACAACCAAATTTATTATTGTAATATCAAATGTCACAATATTCGGAAGTTTATCCACAGAAGGATCGAACATAAAAATGGAAACAATAGTTCAACAGACTTCAGGCATCTTAAGCTTGCGAGACTCTTTATTGATGCTAAGGAGACAATCCAGCCAATTACGTTTAGTACCTGCATTTAGTCTTTTTGGGAAAATACGTCAGTTTACACTGGTAAATACAATCAACTGACTCATTTTGGAAAATGATTTAAAAATTGGTTTGGATGCACATGGCATAAATGTTTTATAATTTGATTAAACTGCACAGAGGCAAGATTAATCTTTTTATTAACTTGGGAGAATTATTTAATATTATAATCTTGTGAACGAATTACATGTTACTTATGCGTTCAGTAGCCCGGATCTAGTCCGGGTTAAAGATCAATAGACACACCACATCATAGAGTTATACACGGACGGTGTACGCCTACACCCCGTGCTCAGGTCGTGGCCATCTCGTAAGATGATGCCAGGGATATCCGGGACATGGTCATTAACCCCCCAAAGGCTATAAAGTAAACAAGACTGTTTAAACGAGCCGATCAAATTATTCAACTACCCACTAAGCGTGGAGATTTGATGCCCGATCAAGCGGTATGCTATATACCGTAACCCAAGCCCGTATAGGGAAAATAAGTTAAAAGTATTTACCTGATGCAAAGTATAAACCACAATAAGCAAAATGCACGTAGCTTTTACTGGTTCTCCTAATCTGGAACGAAGGTTTAATATAACCTATTAGAATACTAACGGGTCTTTTATTAAGCTTAGGCTTAGACCAGCTAGTTTCAAAGATACGGTTCGTACGCACGATTAAGCGAAGACCGGATAGAATGTGATTTAGACCCGACAAGTTCAGAGACTTGTTTAATATGGTCCTTCATGTACATTCTGGATTTTGAGATTAAACCGATAAGGTTTGACCCGTTTCGGCTAATTTATGTAAACTTGTTACATAAACCGAACCGAACGCGAAATAAGCGTAACGGGTATCCGTAAGAGCCATATACAGGTTTCCTAAGTTAATAAGCTTCAAATATGTTGTGACATCAGTAGGATGTCTTTCATTATGCCCGAAATGAAATTAAACACAAATTATGCCCCGTAGGGGTATTTTGGTAATTTCACATAAGCCGAAAAGCTCAAAACTGAGGTCTGAGTTTATCAACCTTTGCTTACTGTTAAAATATCATAATTTGCCTCATATATTAGTAGGTATCAACCCGGGTATGTCTAATATAATTTTAATACATACTATGCGTTAAAAACGCTAAATAAGGCGATTAAGGCCATTTCCGGGTTTGATACTTAAATCTGATATTTTTATATTTCCAGAAGGCTTAATATAATTTATTTATCATATGTGATTAGTAGCAAAAGGTTTGGAGTCGTTTAGATAGTAAAACTCATTTTATGGCCCGTAAAGGCAAAACCGACAATTACCGGATTAAGCTTACGACTACTAGTTATGCTCGGCCTAAAATTAATTAAAAATCTTTAAAAATCCCAAAATAATATATTACATCAGTGGGTATTAATTTTGATACCAAAAAGTAGGCTTAACTAGGCTATACGCTAATTATGCCGTTTAATTAACATAAAGCTTTAAATTTGCGATATTGAGCATAACTCTTAATCTACAAGTCAAACTGAGGTCAAACTTTGCATACAAGTTTATATATCAGTAAATAAGGTTTCTACACTTTTACATTTTTATAAATCACGTTTTAAGGTAATAAGGGCATAACGGTCAACATATGAGCAATTAACGGAAACGTGCATATTAATTGGATAACTAATGAACCAAGGTGTGTAATCACAGAGGGTTGTTCTAACATGTAACCTAATCCAATTTAAGCTCTGAGGCATTTCTAAAACATGCCCAAACGGGTCAGAACTGAAAGTCAAAGTGAAAGTCAAACTATGCGACTTTCGGTTCCGAACCGGGTCTAAACAGGAAATAGTTGGGTTGAACATGTTTGGACATGTTCTTACACTAATTACTAAGTTATAACAATGATCGAATAGGTTGTATATGTTCTAGATAGCTAATTATGCATAAATGACATTTTAAGCATCCTGTTGACTTTTTACTTAAAAGTTTGACCCGACTTTTGACCTGGTTAGAGTGGTGATCAGGGGAAACCCTTTTGAGGTTTTATTACCCACATAAATACCAATCTATAACTACTTTTAATTCGAGATATGACTGAGCCATTATTGACTAATCTCGAAGTCAAACCGTAATTACGACGGTTTGACTTTTAGCTAATTAACCTAGCTAAACTTAATTAGAGAAGGACAAGAACACTTACTGAAGTCCTATGCACGAGATATGATCACTTGAGGCTACTTGATAGCTCCAGAAATGATCCAAGAGTGCAGGAGAAGTTGTGAGGAATGTTTGCAACATGAAGGCCCTTATATAGCAAGTTCAATCACCACAACATGTTGACAACAAAGTCTAGGACTGCCCACAACTGATCAACACTTGTTACTAGTGCTTAGGGGTGCCTAGGGGCCGTCCACATGTGAGAAAAACCGGCTAAATGGGTTAAAATCGCGCATAACCGGCAACAGCCTGTTTTCTGGTTGCTGGGCATTTGTTGCGCACCGTAACAAATATTTGTTGCGGTGCGCAACAAATAGGCAGAATGAAAAAAATTGGCCTTTCAAGCATTCGAAAGGGCAAGCGACTTATTTCTTGCAATTTGACCCCTTCTTATTTACCTACAAAGGCTTTAGGACTTATACCCACTTTGCCAAGTCCCTGGGCATTTCCGGTTAACCCGAAAAGTCATAACTTTCAACGTTAACGCTTTAACCCTCGCATACGGATTTGATCATAACTTTCTCATACGGTAACGAAACTTTATGAAATTTATGTCGTGCATTCTAGTGAGCATAATTAACAGTTACAAAGCTTCGGGTTTGTCAAAAGGTCACTCAGAGGTATATCTTTAACATGTTGACTCATTTGACCCCTGTAGTTTGTAATCTCTCACTTTTAGCTTCGTATGATCCATGATTTATTCGTTTGATGTTATAAACATCATGTAGGGTTATTATGAAGTATATTTATTCACTGTTGACACTTAGAACCCGTATAAACACATACTTTCCATGTTTGTCAACTTTAGTCCTTTTATAACATTCTTTCACACGTTCAAACTTTATGACACGTGTCAACACATTATAGGACGTGAATTTTTTAGGTGTTACAGTTATGCGATAACCAATCCATGCCCAAAACTATATCAAACCCAGCCAATTTCATTGGCAAGAGAGATAGCGGGATAGAATGATTCTTAATGGATATAGAACATCCATCAAGAAGAGTGGAAGCTGTTTCTAAGGTACGATCAGCAAGTTCTACCTCGTATTTTATGTCTAGAGTCTTAATAGGCAGATTCAATAAATTACAGAACTTATGGTCTACAAAAGACTTATCAGCACCGGAATCAAATAAGACTCTAGCATAATTATTATTGACGAGGAAGGTACATGTTATGACATTTTCGTCATTCACCGCTTCCCTCGCTTGCATCTGAAAAACTCTTGCATAGTTCTTCTTTGCCTCTTCATGCTTCTTAGCATTTTTGGGGCAATTGGTTTTAATGTGACCCTTTTCATTGCAACCATAGCAAGTTGCATCCTTAATATTTCGGCACTCAACAGAATTGTGCCCTTTCTTTTTACAGATCCCACATGATTTGGCTTGTGGCTCCTGGTTGCACTTCCCAAAGTGCCTCTTATTGCAAGTTTTGCATCTGGGCTTATCACTATTCTGCCCCTTCTTGGAATTAAAATTCCCTTTTCCTTTCTTGTTTGACTGAGGAGACTTATCTTCCTCTCTCTTTCTCTTCCCTTCATCAGTGGCTTTCTTTGCCCTACTCCTCACAACATCAAGAGTGAGGGGCAAAGATAGATCCACAGCGGATCTATAAGTGGCTGGCTTAGAAGCCTTAACATTGCCTTTTACTTCGGGGGCCAAACCACCGATGAAACGCGCAATGCGTTTGGGTTCAAGAGTGACTAGGTATGGTACCAACCTTGACATCGAGTTAAAGTTAGTCACATAGGATTTGCAATCCAGATCTTTCATTACTAAGGTGAGGAAATCAGTCTCTATCCGCTCGACTTCATGTTGGGGGCAATAGATTTCCTTAACCAAATTAACAAACTTGTTCCATGACATATTGTACAAAGGAACCTTCCCCGTGGCTTGTACTAAAGCTTTCCACCAAGTAAGGGCATCGCCCTTGAAGGATTGTGATACAAACTTCACTATATCCTCTTTTGCACATCCGCTGATGTCTATTACAGTCTCCATTTCATCTAACCATTTCATGCAATCGATTGCATCTTTTTCTCCTGTAAAATCCCTTGGTTTACAGGAGACAAAATACTTGTAGGTACATCCTTTGTTGTACCGGGAAGTCGGTTCAAGAACAACCTGCCTCCTTGGTTCACTACCCTGGTTAGATGAGTGCTGGGACTCACTTTTCTTATGAGAATGGGGTTGAGAATGGGATCTCGAATGAGTTTGAGACCTAACAATACTAGGTTCTTTGAACTTAGCACCCATAGCCTAAGCAACTGCTGCTGTTATCATTTCTTGCAGCTCGACACCAGTGATATTAATCCTAGTGTTGTTGCCTTCTGTAGGATGACTGTTTGCTTCATCTGATCCAGCCATTCTTATATACTAGATCAAACATAAATGATATATTTAAATTACATATTTGATCATCGCATTGATGAATAGATGGTTATGGTATTATTAAACCATTTAGACCATATATAAAAATAATATTCAAAGAGATATAATTCTTTAAATTTTTATTAGACAGAAGAATATAAATCATACTGTCAATGTCACGAAGACATATATATATTACACAAAGCTCGTCTCGAAGGACATTTAGATGGCACAAAGCCTTGTCACAAAGACGATTATAATCATTGCTTTCTTTAAGGGTCGAACAAAGTTCATCGCCTTTTTGACAAAGGGTTTATAATTAGAACCTTCATTGTCATTATTACACCTTTGCTTATAAGCATACATCTCTTAATGGATGTTGTGGTGTATACATCATATTGATGTTTACTAGCCATGATTCATATTGATCATATAAGCTAAAAATAGTGGCTTGGAAAAATCCAAGTACTTTAGGAAGATTGTGTGATTTTTTGTACCACACAATTCAAGATTGTTAACATGTTTTCAGATGTTAACAGAGAGTCATTATCTTAAAAAGGTTATACCATCATAGCCATCTAATATTTTGACTAGGTTATACCTCTAAGAGTTTCTTAGACATATTAAGTAAATAAAAATGAAGTAGTATGATAAAATAAACTATGTATTAAAATCGAAAATACTTCATTAAAACTTACGATACGATTACAACGTTGCCCGAAAAGGGACTTGAGAAAAACATCACAAACTGCCCACGCAGGGGCTATTGAAAATACTACCCACACAGGGGCTACTGAAGCTGAAATAAGTCCACGCAGGGACTTGGTACATGAAAACAAAATAAACGTCCTCGCAGGGACTTTATTACATGACAAACAAAACAACCCAACATCACCCTATTTCTTCTTGCCCTTGAGAAGACTCATAAGACCCTTGACAAAACCATTGTGCTTCTTCTTGTTTTCATGAGCCACATGCTCAACCCTGTCTAACCTCTCTAGGATCTCTTGAGTTTGCTGTTGCTGAACAGGAGGAGGTTGTTGGTATGGCGGGTATTGATAATACTGCCCTGGGTATCCAGTTGGATAAACTGGAGGGTAAGAAGAAGAAGGGTAAAAATGATGGTATTGTGCAGCTGTAAGGTACGGGTCATGAGCTCCATAATCAGATGGATAACCAGAGGGGTTATACCCGGATGATCCCGGGTATGTTGGGATCGGGTTGTCAAAACCCAACGGTGGCTGAAGTGGAGCATGTGAAACTGGCGGAAGGTTTACTTCCGTCACCGTGCGTGATGATTCACCCAACTGAGGGTCTTCTGGGATAGGAGGATACGAACTTGAGCCACGAGGAGATGCAAACCGAGGTCCCCCATGTACGGACATTCTAGCATTTCTCCTTCGCCTTGGAGGCTCGGGAGGCTGTTGAGGTAGATCCTCAACTGGCAAGGGTGGTGGGGTAACAACTCGAAGCTGTGGTTCATCCAAGGGAGGTTGAACTGGGGAGTTATGGTATGAAGGTGTGAAGAACCAGTCATACTGACCCATCCTCTCCTGGAATGAAGCAGGCCCATTATACGGTGATCCCTGAAACGGGGAACTGCTAGAGATACTTATCGGGTGCCCTGGTGTTCCTGTTTGCAAATCCGGGTCTGGGTCGTCATCCATCTCCATTTCCTGAGAAAAGTGATCCTCAGGTCCCAAAGGGTTGTAGCCCAAAAAGTCGTTAACATAAGCGTTTGGATTAAATTGTGCAGGTGAGTAAGTGGAATCTGAATGATGAAAAGGATGGGATTGGAAAGAGTGGTGTGATTGATTTGAATGATAGGTTCCCTGCGAAAGAGGGGAATGATGAGGTTCGATTGGAATGGGCAACCCAAAATAAGGAGGGTCAGACGGTGAGGATCCCAGCGAGACAGAATGTCTTGCTGGTTCAGGGTTATGGCTCAAATTATCCTTGGAGTCGGATCCGGAAAGCGAGTCGGATGGTGTACGCCTGTGGGAGGGTCCCGTGCTGCTCGAGGGTCCTCCACGCATGGGTCCTTTGCCCCGTCCTCTTAGTCTTGGTGGCATTTTCCTGTTAAAACAAGTAAATATAATAAAACAATAAAAGGAAGGTTAAGAGTAAAATCCTAGGTCACTTGCCTAGACTCGAGAGTCTAAGGAATGTGCTTATTGTGTCATTGAGATTAAACACAAAAGGTTAGTGTTTAATTCACTCAATGTTGGCTCTGATACCAACCTGTCACACCCCGATATTTCCACATATTACCGGTGGGCCCGGCGGGGAGTATCGTGACGTAGTTGATATCATCATCGTCAATACACACAATATAATAGCACAGCGGAAGGCTTGGTGAATAAACTATTACAAACCATATTGTCTGAGTGTTCGAGTTTATGAATGTACAGACTGGAATGTAATAAGATCCACATGCGGATCATAAATGTACAAAGAAATAAAAATAACAGACTGCAGGCATCTTATGGATTTGCAAGATCCTCTATTGATACCCTATAGCTCCAGCCTATTTCGAGAGGTACCTGTCAAATCAGTCTTTAAGAAAATACGTCAGTTTACACTGGTAAATACAATTAACTGACTCTTTTGAAAATATTTAAGAAATTGATTTAGGTGCACATCGCATAAATCTTTTATAACTTGGGACAATTATTTAAATATAATCTTGTTTACAGATTTACATGTTTGTCATACAATTGGGGCCGGTTGGAAGCCGGTCGTGATTAACCGAATCACCACTTATAGAACCCACAAAGGAGTTATCCCCAACATGTGGGTTTATATTTAGCATTTGCATCTGTCAGGTGTATGCCTACACCCCGTGCATAGGTCGTGGCCATTTTCAAATAAAATGAGCCGAGGATATCCAGGACACGGTCGTTAACCCCCAATGCTTATGTTATCAAACAAGACAGATTAAAACGGGTTATGCAATTTATTAATCACAATCCGATTAAATGATTTCATACCCGACCAAGTGGTATTATAATACCATATCCCAAGCCCGTATAGGGAAAATAAGTTAAAAGTATTTACCTGATGCTAGCAGTAAAAATCTTAAAGCTTTTCGAAGGCACCTTCTACCGGAAGCTATTTAATCTGTATAGAAGGTTTATTAACCTATTAGGATGCTAACGGGTCTTTAATTAAGTCAAGGACTTAGACCGGCTAGCTAGAAAGAAACCTTACGGTTCTAAACGCTAGATTAAGCGGAGACCGGAACAGAATGTGGTTTAGACCCGACAAGCTTGGATACCCGTATAATATGGGTAAACTAAACACATTCTGGAAATTGAGAACTTAATGATAAGGATTGACCCGTTTCGACTATATTATGTAAACTAGTCACATAAGCCGATCCGAACGCGTAAACGCGTAACGGGTCTCCAAATAAATTATATACAGGTCTTAATCATTATTATGCTCAAAATATGTTAATACATCAGTAAGATGTTAACATATATGCCCAAAAAGTAATTTAAACCAAAATAAGTCGCATAAGGGCATTTTGGTAATTTTAATGCCCATATAAGAGTTTAATTGTGCAACTGAGTTTCAGGTCTGATTCAATCAGTAAAAATATGTATTTTTATAAGTTATAACAGTAGGATACTTTATATATGTGAAAATTATCTTATATAGCCAAACTATGTCCCGTAGGGGTATTTTGGTAATTTTACATAGGCTTTAAAGGTCAAAATAGACTTCTGAGTTTAAAAACTTTGACTTACTGTTTAATTATATAAATTAGATTAAAACATCACTGGGTAATAAGTTTTATATGTTAAAAATAGTTTTGACCCATACTAGGTGCTAAAAACGCTTAAAAATCGGTTTAAAGGGGTTTTCGGGTTAAAATAGGAAATCTGAGTTTTTGATCAGTTTATAAAGTTCAAAATACTTTATTTATCATAAGGAATCAGTAGCAAAAAGGTTTGACACTCAAAAGTTATGTAAAACTCATTTTATGCATGAAAAGGGTAAAACCGGCAATTACCGAAATCAAGCTATAATCCTATGTTATCCTCAGCCTAAAAATAATTAAAAATATTTAAAAATCCCAAAATATTATTTTACATCAGTAGGTAAGAAGTTTGGTGTCAAAAATCGGGTTTAGATAGGCTTCATACTAATTACGCCATTTAAATAATAAAAAGTTTCTTAATTACGCTATTGAGCATAACTCCTATTCTGGACCTCCAATAGATGTCAAATTTTTAGGACATGTCTAAATATCAGTAGCAAAGGTTTTAGTCCAATCAAATTGTTAAAAATCTTCGTTATATGTAAAAAGGGCGTTTATGGCATTATTAAGCATAATTACGATTAAGTGCATATAATTCAAACCACTAGTCACCATGCAATATAACTCCAGGGGGTTATACTACTAAGTAATGTGGTCCTAATGGAAGCTTAAAACATGGGAGAATTAAGCTCAAACGGGTCAGAACTGAAAGTCAAAGCAAAAGTCAAGCTTTTGCGACTTTTGGTTATAAACTGACCTTAGACTATTAATTGTCGGGTTAGGACTGATAAAACATGTTTTAATATTGATTACCAAGTCACTAGAATGTTAAAATATAATTTAGAACCTCTAGTTTATTAATTATAATCATTTTTTGTAATTTCTGTCCAGTTTGACTTTTTGTCAAACTACTTTGACCCGACAATTGACCAGTCAAACGAGATAATTAAGAGGTGCCCTTTTAAGGGTTAATCACCTACACTAATGTGGTCTTATAACCGCTTTCAATTTGATCAGTGGTTAAGCCACATGTAATTAAAACGGAAGTCAAACTAATTTTACAATAAGTTTGACTTTAGAGTAATTAAGCTAAATTAAACGACTAAACAAGTAATTAGAAGCTTACTTAAGGTCCTAGCAAACTTTTCTACACTTGAGGGTCTTCTCCTTGTCCTTAGCAAGCTCCAGAAGTTGTAGTTTAGCAATTGTTGCAAATGTGCTTTGAAACTCAAGAACTAGCTTTCTTATATAGCCAAATTCCATGAAGCCAGATCATTTCTAGGTGTAATTGGAGGCCCTGGGATCACCCCAGGTGTCCTAACTATTGAATTAAACCGACTTACATCTCCCTAGGTCGTTACAAACTAGGTTAAGGCGGTCGAACAGCCAAACCCAAACCTGGCAGTAACTTTTCTGATCTTGGCATGCTAAGGCGGGCCGTGTAAGGTATGGGGGTGGGCTTACGCGGGCCGCTTGGACCGGCTGTTCAGGTAAAACAAGTTTGAATCTTGGCAGCTTCAGTCCCTGGTCGTTCTAAACCCTTTTTAACATGGTTTTTGGCAATAGAGACCCTTGTAGTTAATTTCTTGGTGCCCAAGGATGTACAAACAAACTTCGTTAGGCTCGAGTTCGTTAAATATCATTATGAAAGCAAGTTTCATCAAGTTGACACTTTTGGCCCAAAGTCTTGAAAACATGCTTAACAATATCGAAACTACGTGAAATTTATACCACTTATTCTTAAGAGTATATTTGAATGTTTCGAAGCCTCGGTTTCGTTAAAAGGTCATTCAGAGGTCAGTAACGACATGTTGACACGTTTAACCCTTGTAATTAATAATCTTTCGATTATTTTCATAAACGGCTTCTCATATCAAATCATTCTCTCGTTTAAGAATATCTTCATCATGTAAGGTCATTCAGAGGCAAAAGTTTGGCATGTTGACACTTTGAGTCCCTGTGGTTTCATAGTTTCGTTGTTCGACAACCTTGGTCCTTCAAACTCAATATTTCTCATGTTTAGAGTTTAGGACACGTGTCTATTTATAATTGGACACGTTTTTACGTGGTGTTACAACTTTCTATCTCAATAATCACTACATTATAGTGCGATTTTCGTCCCCAATCAATGATTCAAACACCCGATCAACGTGTTCTTCAGCTTTTTTTTTGAAGAAAACCCAGTTTAATTTCACACAAAATCTCGTTTTTTTCCGGTGATTTTGAAGATAATCACTCGATCCGTTCGATTCGAGCGCTAATAAGTGTTTCAATCATTCAAAATTCGCCAATTGTTGAAGAAATCACTTCGATCCATGTAAGAAATTCTTTAATTTTATTTTTACGATCTGGGTTTTTGATTTAGTCATTGCGTTTTACGTTTTTGGCGGGGGTCCGGGGGCAGCGCCCCTGGTAGCGGGGTCCAAGGGGTAGAGCCCCTGACTGGGGTTGAGCTGCATTGGTTTTCTGTAAATTGCTGTAATAAAAATGTATCAGAAAAATTAATTTTCTGTAAATTGCCTCTGGAAACTGCATTGGTTCAGACAGTTCACAGCACAGACAATTCACAGCACAGAGAAAACTATTGTCATGGTTCAATGCGTTTTAGAGAGAACACATTCTTTGGTGTTTTTAGGCAATTGCGTTTTAGAACTAAAACATTTTTATGTGTTTTCTAGCCATTGCGTTTTAGAAAAACACATTCTTGAAGTGTTTTTGGTGCATTGTGTTTTAGGTAAAACACTTTTTTAGGTGTTTTCAGTCCATTGCGTTTTACAGAGAACACTTTCTTTTGTTTTTTAGGCAATTGCGTTTTAGAATGAGTCATTTTAAGTGTTTTCTGCCCATTGCGTTTTTCAAATAAGACATTTCTTTGTGTTTTTTGTGCATTGCGTTTTAGGTAAAACACTTTTTATGTTTTCAGTCCATTGCGTTTTAGAAAACAGACATTTTAAGTGTTTTCTGGCATTGCGTTTTAGAAATAAGACATTTGTTTGTGTTTTTTGTGCATTGCGTTTTACGTAAAACACATTTTTATGTGTTTTTAGTCCATTACGTTTTAGAAAGTACATTTTCTTTTGAGTTTTTAGGCTATTGCGTTTTAGAAATAAGACATTTATTTGTGTTTTCTGGCCATTGCGTTTTACAAATAAGACATTTCTTTGTATTTTCTGGCCATTGCGTTTTACAAATAAGACATTTCTTTGTGTTTTTTGTGCATTGCGTTTTAGAAAAATGTCATTTTTAAGGTTTTTTTTCATTGCGTTTTACGTAACTGGGGTTTTTTCTATTGCGTTTTACGCAACTGGGTTTTTAAATTTTTTTTTTCAAAAATATAGCAATAGTATACTCGTTTTAAAGATAAAAAAACGCTCGTTTTTTTGTTGCAATTTTTATAAAATAATAATGTCGTATGAAAGAGTTATTAACGTTTAAAAAATGGGGGGGGGGGGGGAATTGGAGGAGAGAGAAACTATTGGCTTGCATTGACTAGAATACCCCTAAACAAACTCACGCGCCTCTTTTATTCCCTTTAATTTCTCTAATTTAATTTTAGCCCTTATTAACTAAATGGATGGTCAAGATCACTTTCTAGCCTCCTAGCCAAATAAATTTACTAGTGTATCTCCACCCAACATATAAATACAAATAATATCATGATCAAGATACATATCTCAAAAGAAAATTTTATTTTTCGAGTAAGGAAACTATTGTAGTGAAGCACTACTAAACATGGGTTAAGGAGAAAAAAATTAATTTTTTTCGGGTTTTTCGGGGGTATGTTTCAGGTATATGGTTCGGGTAAACATATATATAGTTTCAGGACCTAATTCTCTACCCGTCCTATATCCGTGAAATATATATTTTTTCTCAATTTCATACCTAGTCTCATACCCGTTGAGTTTCGAGTATATCCGACCGAAATGTTTTGAATTTCAGGTATGCCCGTCGAGCTCAGTTTCTCTTTTTATCCATCCTGTTTCGAAGAAGCACGAAGAGCAGCCTTGTATATCACAGTTATTGTTGGGTTAGAGCCGGTCCCATATGTGAAAGGTGAGCAAAGCATGTGATGATTTCGTAGGAATATTCAAAAAAAGTTGCTTCATATCCATTGGATAAGATAAGACTTTGATTTCAAGTGAGAGAAAGCTAAGACTATTAATAATTGACCAGGAATTTTTTTTTTAACGGCAATTGACCAGGAAATTGTATACTAATAATAGATAAAGTGAATGAAGAATATATCTTAATATATTAGTGGTTTTTTACGTGTGTTATGTGGTTCTTTTATATATCTTATGTAATTTGCGTTTGTTTTTTATCGATGTAATTCACGTGTCAATATTTTTTGATCATATCAAGATTTTTTTTCTCTATGGGTTGCTGTAACGAGTGTAGGTGACGTAACAAAACAAACCGATACCGATCAAATTCCCGTCGTGTTGGTATATTTTTTGTCATATCATGATTTTTTTTCTCTATTGGTTGCTATAACGAGTGTTAGTACCGTAATTAAACGAACTGATACTCATCCATCGCGCAACGCGCGGATTTAATAACACTAGTTATATATCATAAATCTTTTTTTTATATTTTAAATCCTTTTGTTTTCATTTCAAGTGAGAGAAAACTAAGACTATTAATAATTGAATAGGAAATTTTATATATCATAAATCTCATCTTTTATAATCCAAGAGTAAATGTTACTAAAATAACTTGATTACATTTTTAAGGCGGTGCTGAAGAGTCGTGATAAATCAAACGAGAACCAAGGGTGTCGGTTGTGCTTATCATACGCGAACAATTAGACTTATTTAAATAGGTAATTTATTTAAGTGAACTCATCCCGTCTTAAAATTTGTAAGAGTCAACTCATCTAGACTTGAAATTGATCCGTTTCACACAAAACATGACCGGTTCATACCATCCAGTCCACTTGTCCAAATTCAACCGTTCGACCCTCTAGTTTCTTGCACCCCGATCAAAGCAGTCGGGCCAATCCGATCTTCATTCTTCACAATATGCTTTTAACATATAATATAAGGTATAAGGTTCAACTGAAGTAATAATATTAATAGTCTTAAAAACATTCTCCACAATATGCTTTTAACATATACAAGGTATAAGCTTCAATTGAATTAATAATATTATTAATAGTATTAAATACAGAAATAAATAATGTAGGGTTGAACTTCCATGATACTTGTTTATATACAAATTAAGAAAACTGGAAACAATAACTATTATTTTAGGACATTCAAAGTAATATATTTATACAAAGTCAAATTTGATTTTTTATTTTGCACAAGAAATAAAATAAACAAACACATTCACATGTTTAAAACATCAGAGTATTTAAAAACACTATCTTATGTTTGGCAAACAAAAAGTGGAATGTGGTCCCTACCTGACTGTGGTTCGACTATTTGGGTTTGACCACACTCTGTTTTCAGTTTTCCAAGCAGCTTCCTTTTAACTTTTAAACATATGCATGTTTTTTAACGATTTTAAACATGCATGTGTTTGATTGTTTTACGGATATATATTTCATACCTAATTAATTGTCACCTCTATTTTCAACACGCTTTAAAGATTGTTTAGTCCATACGGAATGGGATGTTTTTCGAGATCACTAACGCCAAAGTGGCACATGACGGGCCAACAGACCGGAGACCTTTTTTTTTTTTTTTTTTGAAAGGAGAACTTCATTAAACACAAGCACGACCCCAAAACAGGGCGGCCACACAACTATACAAAATTACACCAATCGATCCAAGTTACATCTTTATATCTAGATCTACTCCTAAACCAAAGATACCCTATAGACTTAACCGCACAAACAACTTCTTCCTCCTTCCTAACCTTCTCCGAAAAAACAGACTCGTTTCTCGCCTTCCATATTTGCCAACATGTAATAATAACAATACCTCTGAAAGCAACAAGAAGCCTTCCTTTGAGACCACAAAAACTGTGGAAATCCAGAATATCTCTGATAGAGAAAGCAACCAAATTCGGCACCTTGCACCAACGGAAGATTTTCATCCAAACCTTAGAAGCAAATTGACAGCCCGTGAAGAGATGGAGAGCCGTCTCCCTACCGGAATCACACAAAGGACAATAATCATCCGCCAACAATATATTTCGCTTACGGAGTTCCACCTTAGTAGGCAGTCTTTCCAGCTCGGCCCTCCAAGCGAAGATATTACATTTTAACGGAACCCAACTACACCATTCCCAAACATATCTCGAGCTAAAATCTTTGTTCTTGTCGAAAAGGCGTTTAACTGATCCCACGCTAAAGTTACCAGAGTCGTCGCCTAACCAAGACCATTTATCTTCTTTATTCGACAAAACAATGTTCCGCAACTTCAAATCCAATGCCAGCCATTCTGCCAGCTCATCATTGGAGAACGAAGAATTCTTCCAATTCCATTTAGCTTGAGGATTCGAAACCGGCCGGACGATCCTCTCACAAACCCGACAACTTTTATCCTTCTCTAACCGGAAAAGATTCGGGAAACAGTCTTTTAAAGGAACATTACATAACCAAGGATCGAGCCAAAAATACGTACCGGAGCCATTGCCAATACATCCTTGCATCAAATTTTTAACAGAATCACCCGCCACAATAGGATACGAGGCCAACTTGGCTATCTTTCCCCACAACCCACCCAACGACACCTTAACAGGAAGAAAATCCAGACTCCTACTATCGAAATGAATCGAGGAAATCACTTTGACCCAAAGATTATCTTTCTCCTATTTGAATCTCCAAGCCCATTTGAGCAGAAGAGATTTGTTGACGGAATCAAGGTTTCTAATTCCAAGCCCGCCATAGTCAATAGGAGAAGCGACACGATCCCACGCAACCCAGTGGAGCTTTTTCCCATCACCCGAACCTCCCCAAAGGAACTTTCTAATAATACTTTCCAATTTATTCAAAACTCCAACCGGAGCTTTATAAAGAGAGAAGAAGTAGTTGGGAAGGCACCCCAACACCGACTTGATGAGAGTGACACGACCCCCAAAAGAAAGCACCGAGGCCTTCCAAAGGGAAAGCCTTGCTTCAAAAACCTCGAAGACCGGTCTCCAGTTCGCAATACGGTTCATATTAGATCCGACTGGAATGCCGAGATACACAAAAGGAATCTGATCCGCCTTGCAACCAACCAGCGCCGCCAAGCCTTCCGCGACGGAAGCCGGAACACCAATACCATAGAAATTAGATTTAGCCAAATTGATTTTCAGACCTGAGCAGATATGAAAACCTCTCAAAATCCTGATCACGTTGAGGACATTCTCTCCCGACCACTCTCCAATAACTAAAGCATCATCTGCATAAAAAAGGTGAGAGAGCATAGGACCTTCATTAGGCAGTTGGACCCCCGAAACCAATCCAACTTCAATGGCTTTATCAAAACAACAAGACAGGACCTCCATAACTAACAGAAACAAAAAAGGAGACAAAGGGTCTCCTTGTCTCATTCCTTTATGACACTGAAAGTCGAACGTAGGGGAACCGTTAACCAGAACCGCTGATCTAGCGGATGAAAGAATACCATAAACCCACTTGCACCAAAGATTAGGAAACCCCATCTGACGCATGATAGAAATAAGAAAACCCCAGTTCACGTTGTCATAAGCCTTCTCAAAATCTAACTTCAGCAAAAAGGCTTTCCTCTTCTTTTTCTTGATCCAATTGATAACTTCGTTGATAATCATTGGCCCGTCTAAAATAAATTTTCCTTGTAAGAAAGCAGACTGATTAACTGAGATGACCGATCCCAAAACCTTCTTTAGACGATTGGCCAAGACCTTAGATATAACCTTGTTAATGGCACCGACCAAACTGATGGGGCGATAATCATTTAAGCAAACCGGGTCTTTAACCTTCGGGATTAAAGTAATGAATGCGGATGCACATCCTCTACTTATCGATCCGTCAATAAAGAACTCATTCAACACCCGAAAAAAATCTTCCTCGAATAAATCCCAGAAGTGTTTTAAAAATCTAAAATTCAAGCCGTCAGGCCCCGGGGCTCGGTCACTACCACACTCCGCCACTGCAACCTTAATCTCCTCCTTGCAGAATGGGTCCACAAGAAGCGAGGCCTCGGACGAATCCAACCTCTTAATATTGTTACATATTACCTCTGGACGAACTGTCAACTCCTCTTTAAACTTGCTACGAAAAAACTGGAAAACCGACTTTTTAATAGTCGATGGTTTCGAACACCAATTTCCATTGATCCTAAGCCCTTGAATTTTATTGCTGGCTTTCCTACAATTCACCATAGAGTGGAAGAACTTGGAATTCTCATCCCCATCTTTAGCCCATCTAACCCGAGATCTCTGCCTAATGTCTCTAGATTTATTCTCCTCTACCTCATTAACAAAGTTTAAATTCTCCAGTTGAATCCATTCTTCCTCCTTCGAAAGGCTTCTATTTTCCATAATTATTTCCAACTCCTCCAGCTCTTCTCTCGCTAAAATTTCCTTCTCCTTTTCCTTACATATCATACTGTCTCTCCACTTTTTCACCCTGTTTCTAATGAATTCGAACTTTTTTAATAAAAACAAGTCAGCCGGACCATCAAACACAAAGGATGAAGCCGCTTCTCTAACCGTCTTTTCAAAACCTTCCCGACCGATCCACGAATCGAAAATCCTAAAAGGCTTCGGGCCGAAATTACAATCCACCGATACCAACACAATAGGGCAGTGATCAGAAAACAACTTCGGTAAAGCCCTAAGACACGCATCAGGCCACAAACCAAAAAATTCCGAACAAACTAAAACTCTGTCAATCTTACTCAGCTTATTACCTTTACTTGACTGCCACGTGAAGTTTCTGTCCTTCATGTTATATTCTAATAAACCAGCGTCATATATGAAATCATTAAAAAGACTGGCACAACGGTGGCTGAACGAAGCATTGAGTTTCTCATCAGGGGTTCGGACCTCATTAAAGTCCCCTAACATACACCAAAAACCATCCGAACCAACCATTTCCTGTTTTAATCTCTCCCACAGCCGACTTTTACCCTGAAAATCCTGCGGACCGTAAATGTTGGCGACATTGATCTTTTTACCACTACCTTTCAACCTTCCACGAATAATAAGAAAATTTCTGTCTTTTATAACCCCCTCAAATTCCAGAGTATTAGGATCCCACATACTAATAATACCTCCCGACAGACCAGATGAATCCACCCATTCAGCTTCAAACTTGCTGCCCCCCCATAACTTTCCTAACACCAAACTGGAACTAACAGAACATTTGGACTCTTGAAGGGCAACAAAACTGACCCCAAACTTAGCCTTAATATCTCTAACCCATCTAGCTTTATCATCTCCCCCCAAACCTCTGACATTTAAAGATAAAAAATTCATTGGGTAACCTCATTAATACCTTTGCCCAAGATAATGTTCTTCACCAAACCTTCACAGTTATCCAGCTTCATACCCATTTGATTCCCTACATTAACTGTGGCTTCCACCTCTAAATCCACCTGAGTAGTCCCATTCGAGACCTGGAAACCATCCCCGCAGACCTCAGCCGTATCTCTAGGCAACACGTCCCCCGAGACATCAGACGAAGCCTTGTTATTCAAATCGAATCGGAGATCGACGGCGGACGACGGAGGAATAACAGAATCCCCAACCATTTCCGGTATCGCCACTCCCTCTCCAGCCTTATCCTTACTAACATCGTCCAACAGCCGATCTAGAGAAAAAATATCTTTATTAATAGCTTCCTGGGCCCTGTTGATAAAAAGATCATCACTCCAGTCTGAGAGTTGAGCCCTATTCCTTTTATTGGGCCTGTCTTTTTCCACTGAGTCCACAAGTTCTCCTTGATTAATGAGTGGGTCAACATGATGGGCCCTACCACCTTTTTTTCTACACCTTCTAGAACGTTTCCTAGACTTAAAGAAGAATATCCTCCTAGGAGAATCACCTTTCGTCTTGGAATTGGAACCCTCCTCGAAACTCAGATCATTGTTACCTTGTGTCTCTTCGAGAAAATGATTTATCTTCCCCACCTCACCATTGGAAAACGGAAGGCCCGAATCATTACCCCACTGACCATTCAACTGTTGCGACCCTTCGTTGCCGAACAACCGAGCCGACGGACCCTCCACCACCGGAGAGGATTGTAACGGCGAGGAGTCACCGGAGGTGGCAGAAGTGGCACGATCTAAGCAATCAGGGACCCAAACATCTTCCTCCTCTACCACCCACACTCGATAACATCGGTTCTTCCATTTGAGTACCACAAATTCTCGGATTCTAGGCGATTCCCCCACCAGAATACCCACCCTACTCACCGACAGATCACGATCACTCACTAAATCTTTAGGAACATGAAGGACTTTTCCGAAAACACCACCAATCTGATCCAACAACCCTGGTTCTAGAATATGCAACGGCACTCCGTTGACCTTCAACCAGGCCACACGCTCCAGAGAAAGGGATTGACCGTTCCAGGATTCAAGCTTTGAAAACCAAGGGCCCCACACATCCCGATCATCTAAAAACTTACTAGCCGATTCAACATCCTTAAAAGAAATGAGTAAAGACAACCCCCCAAGATATTGAATCCTGTTATATTCGGTACCGACGATCCTAAGAAGCCGATCGAAATCCACCAGAGTCTCCAAATCCACCGTCCTCCCCACAAGAGCTATCCCATGTAGATCTTTGAAAGCATCAGAACGATCCGGGACCACTAACACCTTATCGCTTACCCCCTGACCAACTCCAGCTTCCGAAGATGATTCCCCATTTCTCACAGATTTACCCAAAACCTCCCTGTAGGACCTTGAGTCCCTGGTGTTAAAACTCTTGCTCTTCTCTTCCAAACCAGCATGGCAAGGGAAGTCATTACGCCTCTCATCTTTTTTAACTTCAACCCCTGAATTCTCAACCGCAAACCTAGCGACATTAACTTTTAACTTGCATGTACCCATTCTAGCACCAAGAAGCGATTTCTCCAACTCACTCCTATCTCTAACATCAACAAAACTGACGAAACCGAACCTATTACCTCGTTTATCTCTTTTCTTTGCTACGTACGTACCGGCAATCTCCCCATAGCCTTCCAGAGCAACTCTCAGATCCCAAGGGGTACACCCCTCTGGGAGATTAGTCACAAAAAACTAGGTAATCATCACTTTGAAGACGACCGATTACAGAAGAAAAATGAACCCCCGAAACACAGGAGATACCAGCCCCAGAGGCGAATGGAGTCAGCACTGATCCGGATAGGGAGAAGGGACCACCACAAGATAAACAACCCAGGAATCCCCGCACACTATCCCGACAAGAGCCTCGTCGTCGAGCACTCCGGCGGCAAAGAGAGAAAAAGAGAAGGGAACCTGCCCCAGAGGCGAATGGAGTCGGCGATAATCCGAATAGGGAGAGGGGTACACTCGAGACGGGCAGACCAGAGAACCCCGCACACTATTCCGACTATAGCCTAATCGTCGAGCACTCCGGCGGCGGCGATAGGGTTTTTTAGAGAGAATTGAGTTTGGGTATAGAATATTTTACCGGAGACCTACAAACGCTGCATTGTTTGGGTATGTCTTTGAGTGTTTTGGAAGAAGATGTTTGTGGGACGGATGGGCCTACGGACAACTTCCTGGCCCATTTTCATTTTTATATTTCTTTGAATCTTTGTTTTTTTTAGATTTACTTATGTTTATTTATTATAGAAATATATATAATTTTACACTTTTAAAATATTTTAGTATTAAATAACCTAGTAACTTTAAGATCTTTTAATAATTTAAAAAAAATAGAATGTTTTCAAGAATTTTAATTAGACTAAGAATTTATAAGATCAATAACTTTGTATCTATTTAAAAATTACAATAAGGTAGTGATAATGTGGAGAATATACTGATTAGTGAAAAATGGATGAATTGTTTTGTAAATTTCTTTTGGTGAAAGATAAAGACGTTGGTAATACGTAGAAAGTGACGAAGCTTGAGATTTCCGATCGAGAGTACGGAAGTCACCGAACCTAAAAATTTCTATAAAAACGGGGTGTCGAAAACGTATATACCCAAAAATTTCTATACGAAATCTACATACTCTCCACTACTGAGCGAAAAGTTCGCGAGGTCGGCCGCCCCTCCCGCCCCTTAAAAGCTTCGCACATGTACGTAGACAATTAAACACCCTTTTTGTTTAAAAGAAAATGTCTATACACTACATATGCATTTACGTGGGTATGCCAATTCGGTAAATCGTGGCCAGTGGATTCGGTTAACCATAGGTGGGTTAACCGTGGACCCAATTAATTAAAAAGTGTTAATCATAACCACAACTGATTGTCGGTCAGCTGTGGTTTGGTTAAACCGTCGGTTATGGGTTGGTTTTGGTTAAATTCGATTAATTGTCCAATATATTTATTACCTTTTTATCTTTGTTGCAACAAAAAATAATTTAGTTATGGTGTTCCAAGCTTGGGTTTTGTTAATCAAGTTGGAATAATGCATTATGGGGCCCGATGGTAACCAGGGCCGGCCATGATAATTCGTGTCCCCTGTTCGAGCTCTAAAAAATGTGCCCTTAGCCTTAACGGAATTGGGTATTTGGCTCACTAAAGGTCTAAATCTAATGTCAAAGGGGTTAATAACTAATCTAAACCATAAGAATAGTTTTGTAAGGAGGCCTATGTTGGTATTTGTATGGGTATACCCTATTAAAAAATATTTTACATATACATATCGAGTTTTTTCATAAAAAACGTGCCCCTCGAAATATCGGGCTCTGGCTGATGGTACTCTCCGCCCACCTCCAGGGCTGGCCATGATGGTAACCATGAATCAATCGATGATATATTATTCTCGAAAACTTAAATGTACTTTTGTATAATAATCTTTACGAGCAAACTAGACAAAATAAAAAAACGTTACACTTTTCCAAATTAGCAACCACTTCACGTACAAACCAATTTAAATTATAAAAGTTGAAAAATCATAAACATATAAGGTTTGGTTTAATTTGGGTTAACTCAGTTAACGAAGATACCTTAACCTAAATGCTCACTCAATTAGATTCTCTTAACTATAACCAATTGATTTTTTCAGTTATAGCTAATCTTGTTTAAATGTTCGTTTTCGGTTATGATTCGGTTTCATCCCTAGTTTTACTGGTTATATTCATAAACGGTGATTGTTCATAAATTATTAAATTTTAAGAGATTTAGAAAATTACAAAAATAGCTCGTAGGCCATAATTTCTAAAACAATGAGCATTTTATTTAGCCAGTTTACGGTTGGTTCCAATACTAACAACAATAATTAAAGTTAAAGAATAAATATTATTGAAAAATCAAAGAAAACCAAATTCTTACAGGTGAATTACCCAAATAAATTGAAAATAAGTTGCAAAGCCTTTTAAATGTAATTTACTTATTTGCCCCCCGTTAATGAAATCTTGCTCGACTATGATAACATATGTCGCATGTACGGATCAAGTTTAAGAGATTTTGGGCTTTAGACCCGGACGAAATCTAGCCCATTGGGCCACTCCAGCCCACAACCTTAACCCAATATATAGGAACTAGTTAGTGCCCCGCCCGCGTTGCGGGGCATCAAGGCGAATTTTTATCTCTTATAACATTTACGTATGTGTTTCGGTTACTTATACATACTACTGATAACACGATCTAAAAAAAAATAATAACATCGAGTCAAACAATTAAAACCAAAACTGCCATGCTTTTACTAAAAAACTAAAACAAATGAAAGACTATAATTTTAAACTGGTGCACAATTGTAATTTTCAGGAAAAATGTGCGTATGCCAGGCAGCCGCCTGACATGAATAAAAATTACACCAAATCAACCAATTAAAACAAAACACAACTCTAGTTTTGAAAAAAAAAACTAAAACGATGGCATGACTGTAATTTTACATTAGGGGCAAAATTGTAATTTGATAGGAAAAAAAAACGATGGCAAAACTGTAAATTTGAACTGGGGGCAAAACCGTAATTTGGCTGGGTGAGAAAAAAAAATCAAAACCAATAGCAAAACTGTAAATTTAAACGAGTCAAAATCGTAATTTGACTGAACCAATGTGAAAGTGTCAGGCACTGCCTGGCACTATTCCCTCTCATGTGTTTTGAAGTATATTAAATAAATATAAATTAATTAAATAAAGAGTAAACTGCAATTTTACCCCCTGGGTTTAGGCCAATTGGCACTCTGACCCCCTCTAATGAAATAATTGCAATTTACCCCCCAACGTTGATGTTATCTCGCAATATTACCCCCTGCTGTCTAATAAGTTAACAGATCTGTTAACTGGAATGTGAAATGACTATCTTACCCTTTCATATTACCCCTATGGTTTGTTCTACTCTGTAATATTACCCCCTGGTGTAAAATGACTAAATTGTCTTTTCTTATTACCCCCTGTGGTTTGTTGTACTCTGCAATATTACCCCCGGTGTTAAATAGTTCTTGCAAACCACCATCAGCCGCCATCACCCACCTCCATCACCATCAGCCGCCACCACCCACCACCACCTCCATCGCCGCTACCCACCTCCACCACCCACCTCGGGGATTTAACTGCATAGGTCTAGTTCTTGGTTCCGGCATTAAGCAAAACAAAAGAAAATCACCATAAGCAGATGATTCAGATTCACCATACCTCTTCAATGCTCTTTGTAAAGCCAATGAGAGCAAACGATGCAACGGGATATGCACCGATATCTCTTGTGAACTAACATCATATTCAATTTCTGGCCAATCTGCTAAACTTAAAACCTCTAATTCATTTGTATAATCCCCTTCCACCCCATGACCTCCAAAACCTGTAAAAATGGTGTCACGTTGATGAGCACTAAACTTAAATAGTGTTCTCTTTAATTTAAAGGAATTACTACCGAAGCATTATCAAAAGTATTGCTTATTGAAGTAAGGAGATTCAGAGTGAGAAGACCTGATGTACTGTTAGCTTTCAACTAGTATTCAATGGCCCGTAAACACTCGAAGATTAAACATGAAACTGAAGATTAACCTGATGTACTGTTAGCTTTCAACCAGTATTCAATGGCCTTCATTTCATAATCCAACGAACTTAGACTAAAAAAAGAGTCCTGTTCATTAACATCCTTCACATTTATAATGGAAATGTAAGATTAAATATATTACGTATTATTATTTAATCTGTAGCCATTATAATCATTTACATTATATAGATCAAAATATATAACAATCCTATTAAATAATTAGTTGGTAATTGTTGATGGACCATATTACCCTTATTAACTAATTAGGGTTTCCTCCTGGGTGCTTATATAAGGAGAATTATGTGGAGGTTAAGGGGTTAGACAGTTACACATTAGAAACACCCCATTAGTCATAACATCAATCGACCTCCATTTCCATACCGATTCCCTTATCGGTTTTTCTTAGCCACCATCATCAGTCAGCACCCTAAGGAGGAACCAGACCAAGATGACAATCATGTCAAACCTTAATTGCTGTGACTCCATCTGGATTCTCTGCTAACCTGTGCTGATGCAACCAAAGGTATGTTTTTCATGTTTTCCATTATGTTCAAACAGAACTGAACCAACATGTGGTATCAGAGCATATGTTGATTAGTCAGTTCTGTTTTCGTATCCATTATTCTGGAATTGAAATCATGAAAACAGAATTTTTTGAATAAATTCGTAAACATAACTGATGGTTTTGGGTCTTGGACCGAAATCACTGTTTTCGGATTAAAGATCTATTATATGTTCTTCAAAATCAACTGGGTAATCTTATGACCGAAATCTGTTTAGAAAAACCCTTAAAAATTCAGGTTTCGGGTTCCAAAATCATGTTTTATGTTTTTAGGGTTCATAATGTTCTTAGTTAAAATTCGAAATATCCTTTATGTTTTGGAGTATGATTTGAATTGTTATGTGTTTTTCCAATTTTGATCTAATTTTTATCTAATAATTTTTCGACATCTGTTAATAGTATAAACAGATTATGTTTTTTCGAAATTACTGATAAGAATATATCAATGTTATAATTGGAAACTCTATCACAATTCTTAAATTTCGAATTTTCAGTTACGTTTTGCATTAACAGTTGTTAACAGGAAGTTTCGAGATCCCTTCTAACGAGCCGAGACCAAGATCTCGACTCGAGACCACAAGGTCTCGACTCGAAATCATAAGTGTTCTCAAATATTCTCAACTCGAGACAACGATTTCGACTCGAGACAATAAGGTCTCGACTCGAGACCACTAAGGTTTCGACTAAGGGATTAAATCCTCACAACTCGAGACCATGGTTGCGAATCGAGACCTCATAAGGACTCGAGATCTCATAAAACAGTAGTCGAGACCATGATTATGACTCGAGAATGAAGTTGCGACTCGAGACCATAAGTGTTTTAGTCTTTCATGACTCGAGACAATAAGGTTGCGACTCGAGACCTCATAACTGCCTCGAGATCTTATAACTCAGTCGAAACCTGACTCGAAACCTCATTATTTTAGGCTGTTTAATGTGAACTAAAATTTTTTTTGCTATTAAATAATTGGTTTTGTAATTACTTAGCTAATTAATAAGGATCAAATAATGTTTTACAAAACCAAAATAGCTTAACTTGACTGAGCTTCTGATATATCATTTCTGGCCAAAGCTGACTTGATACATCTACTTATCATTCAAGTATTACGAAAGCTATGTTGTGTATGCATCATAAGCATGAATGTCTTAATTTCTGGCCAAAGCTGATTTAATTCATTCATAGATGGCATACTCAACAAGTGCATAACTAAAGTGATTGTTTCAATTCTGGCGAAAGCTGATTTGTTACAACCATTTTGCACATATGCTTAAATGATTACACTTCTGGCCAAAGCTGTTTTGTCTTCGTTTAAGTAGAATTTTTTAGCTAAGTCTATTATTTTGATGTTAGTAATAGACATATCACAATCTCTTCACATAATGATCCTTAAATTAATGATCCTTAATTAAGTTTTATGATCATTTCGTCTGCCTTATTCTTAGTACCCATAATGTTACTCACTATAATTTTCTTCTATATATATCTCATCCACTCTAATTTTTTAAACCTAAAATGTTTGCTTTATTTAAAGTTTCTATTAGAATTAGCTCTTAAATTAAATCCTTGATTATTCCCTAAGACACGATAATCCTATTGCTCTCTTCTGATAAAGATTCTAAAGAAGAAAATTAGAGCATGATGAATAGGACAAATCGACCATGATGTCTATTATGATAATCAAGAACTCTCTAACGTAAATGCTATCTCTAAAGTTATTCCAGATTAAGTCTTTCCTAAGACTAATCTATAATTATGGAATAATCACTAGAACTCCTAAGATGCATGCCTTAATTTGAAACTCTAAACTATAAAGTTGAGTGGTATATGTGAATACATTATAATGTACAAAACCATGACCCATAAAGTTAAGGGCTTACGCATGGAAATAAGTACATTTTTCCAGTACATTACATATTAAGATTTTCACTTGTACATTTTGATGCCTTATAAATCAACTATAACACTCAAAATACCAAAGTATAACGAGTGTGTTGATAAGCAACATATGTACAAAGAAGTAAATGTTTAAAGCTGGAAAATAAGTTGTTATTCACATTACAACCACTAAAACGTTTAAAAGAGGATTGTTCTAATGTCCATAGACAAATTACAAGTGCTAATTCCAACATTAAGGTTCTTCAAGGGAAAATCTCACTGCATAATTATGTCATTAGACTAGACATAAGCAACGAGACTATCCTTTATTCTAAAGAACAGTTGGGTAAATTAATTAGATAGTCACTTATTAATGATATTTAAGTCTGGTAATTTCAATATTCCAATTAACACATGATTAGTTGACTCTAGTTCCATACGTTTCCTTCCCAGAACTTGACAAATAACTAATATGAGAGTTAGTGACAAAATTAATTGTTAACGCTATAAGAACCATAATAAGCAGTCTTCTAACAAAGCTTTTCGATACATTACATGTTCTGATTATTAATCAGAGTACAGTATCATTACTTAGGCTATGTCATGAAGGTTGTGAGGTTTGCATAGTCAACATAAAGTCACACTTATCTTAAACTCTCATCTTATTTGTTCTAAATATCTGGATAAAAAACATTATTAAGATGGAACTAGATGATACCTTACATTTTCACAACTTTTGTCATCATGAAAATGAGAATTTGACAAAAGGAAAATGAGACTTATATATTTCATCCATTATAACCGAAATTCATGAGAAATTATGACATGGTTAATGAGGATGATTATTCAACTAATCTCATTCTAAGTGATTTCAAATCATGACGTTAAAAAGCCCTAAAATATAACTTGGCTTAAGGAATAAGTATGGGTCCATCATAAGTCATTCAATGACATTCGTGGAACTTTTTCAAAATGGAATATTCAGACATAATTCATTTATCATTTAAAAGACTATCAACTTGTATCTAAGTTTTGTCGCATATGGCTCACGTTCTTAGAAGAAATCTATTCATGTATGTACTTAATAAGATTTCTATTCGATATGTCCCTAAAGTTTCTTATGATATCTGGACACTAAAGAAATCAAATAAAGTCTAACGTATATGTGATAGGTTCCCACGTCACATAGCTCATTGAAACTTTTCTTGTAGCATTCTAGAGATATTAAAGATCAGTGGGAGCATTAAGTGTCTTAATAACAACTTGCAATAGTTGCAAGAGGTGGGGGAGTGAAAATTTTACATTACCTAAAATTGCACCTCTTGTACAAGACACCGCTCCATCACGACACTGTTCTATCAAAACTTATCTCCTTAAAATCTAATGCTACTCTTACAAAAGTTTCATTGTTGCTTAATTGTGGGCACACTTAGATTTCTTACCTAAACTAACATAATCCTCAACAAGAGAAACTACAACGACTGACGTCATTAACTTGTTTCTCTATTAGAATTTGTTGGTCGTTACATATTGACCCTAAGCATGCTGAGTTCCTAATGATTTCTAAGGTTAGTGGGAGTAGTCAAAGTCCTTATTATGATTTGCAAGGAATACAAGAGGCGGGGGGAAGAGTGTCATTAAATTTCACTCCAAATTTAACTCCGATTACACCTCTTGTACACCATACTGCACCAACTCTTATAAACTTAGAATGAAAATGATAGCAACCTAACCAAGAGCTAATCCATAAAACTGAAACTTCTTATGAACCCAATAATCAACTCAGGAGGTCATCTAGGTTTAAAAGCCTACTAATTTTGATAATTACATAACCTCCCTAACTGAACTTGAAATGGATTTTGGAAATGTTTACTGATCTTATCTCTTCAAATTAAGCCATTAGTGTCAATCAATATTCTTAATGGAATAAAACAGTTTTCTAGTAAAACTGATTTTATGTGTTCGTATAACGTTTGGGATTTGATTGAATTACCTAGGAGTGTTCATAACTAAACCAAATCCTAATATAAACGTTAAGACACAAAGGAGCATGATTGATTGTCAAAGGTTACACTCAGAAAGAGATGAATTATCAAAGAGTCTTTCTTACCTATCTTACACAAGATTTCTTTGAGGATCATCACTGTTCTAGTAGCTTATAATAGTTTAAAGCTACATTAGATGAACATTATAAACAATTTTCCATAACAAATGGCTGACACATTTATATGTTCATTAGATAACAACCTAAAGTTTTCAAACTGAAGGTTAAAGAACACTTTATTTGTAAGCCAATAATATCCATGTATGGGTTAATGCAAACATCATAATGTGATGAAAAGCTAACGTAATTATTTTCATCAACAACCAAGTGGATTAATGTACCTACCTCAAGATGAGTGGGAGCAACTAAGATAAACTTGTTTATATAGATGATATTCTTTTGACAAGTATATGTTACATAAGTCAAAGCATTGTTAACACAAACTTTGATATAATAGATCTCAGAGATATCTCTTACGTGATTGATATCATAACATACTGAGATAGACCCAATGGGATATTAGTTCCGTTCCATAAGTTTAACATTAGATGGGTCCTTACATATGTAACAAACATTAATGCTCTCCTTTAGAGGATAATAGGATAAGTGAGATTATTTATTTACGCTTCATTAATTGGAAGCCTTATGTAAGTTCAAGTCTATACTCGTTTAGATATTACTCACATTGCAACACACTAGATATGTCTAGATTATTGTGAAGCATCTAATGGAGTATTACAATATCTTTTAAAAGAAACGAGAGGCTATTATTTGAAGAAGAAGTGAGAATTAAAACCGGTTTATTATTATAACTTTGTGATATTCAAAGATGATAAAATGTAATTTCGGGTATATCCTTATGTCAGCAGACAAAACATATTTCATGGAGGAGTCATAATGCACTGATATTAACAACCTAAGTTATAATGACATAATATAGTCGCTAAATGTTGTTGGAAATTTATCAGTGGACTCATAAGTTTATTAACTCCATATAATTGATGTTTTGAAGGCTAAGTGTGATAAAGTCAGCTACCATGACTCCTTGAACAGTAACAGTTCAAGAGGTGCTGCATTAAGTTTCGATACACAATTAATTATTCGTTTATGAACGAATTGAGGAAACTAAGTTTTGTATCGAATACATTCATGATATGCTTAAGGATCCTATAACTGAATGGTTATTACCCATAAGTCTTATTAAGAGAGCTCATAGACGGGTATTAGTTTATGGCCATGCGCAACTGCATATCGTTCTATGAATGACTAAGTATTAGTTAATTTTCCTCATCAGTTTGATTTTGTACGTCTCTAAGAATATGTCAAGTCGACATAATGGCATATAAGACAAATAAAGTTACAAATCAAACAAAGGGCTTATGCGTATTTTGATCATGACGATTAGGTTTTAAATTAAGGCTATAGTATGATTAATGGGGGTCCTGAGTCGCATAATGATTCAACGGCTGTATTTCTCTGCTATAGTACTTGTTTAAGGCTAAAATGAGTGTTAACTCCTGATCAGGCTTATCTAATACTCATAGTAAATGATTACTCGGCTAAGTGGGAGAATGTAAGATTAAATATATTACGTATTAATATTTAATCTGTAGCCATTATAATCATTTACATTATATAGATCAAAATATATAACAATCCTATTAAATAATTAGTTGGTAATTGTTGATGGACCATATTACCCTTATTAACTAATTAGGGTTTCCTCCTGGGTGCTTATATAAGGAGAATTATGTGGAGGTTAAGGGGTTAGACAGTTACACTTTAGAAACACCCCATTAGTCATAACATCAATCGACCTCCATCTCCATACCGATTCCCTTATCGGTTTTTCTTAGCCACCATCATCAGTCAGCACCCTAAGGAGGAACCAGACCAAGACGACAATCATGTCAAACCTTAATTGCTGTGACTCCATCTGGATTCTCTGCTAACCTGTGCTGATGCAACCAAATGTATGTTTTTCATGTTTTCCATTATGTTCAAACAGAACTGAACCAACATGAAACTGATTCCTCTTTGGTGGAAAATGCACCAGCTACTAATAAAACATTAATATTTGCAATGGAACCCACTAAAAGAAAAGGTAAATCGATATTTTCATTTTCTTCTTCTACATGAATATGTATTTCTCTTTTTTCAGGGTTCTTCTACATGACAACTATCACCTAACGTCCGGTGAATCCCGTTAAATCTGGTCTAGTTACGAGATCTGGAATCCGGTACGGCGGAGAAGCATATGAGGCTGGTGGCGGTGGCGAGGAGCGGGGTGAAGGAGAGGGATCAGAAGTATTTGCAGGTGGATCGGAGAGATAAGAAGGTTTTGAGAGGGAGTAAGGAGAGGATGCGTTCCAGGAGTTCGATGGGGAGTTTGGACCAGATTTTCCGGTCCATTGGTGGTGGAAAACATCGCAGTTGATGTCGCCGGAGAAGAAACGAGAAGAGCTTAATAGGTGGGGGGAGTATGATATATTAGGGTGTTATGTTGAGTAAGATATAAAACTAGTGTGGAAAAGACGATTATACCCTTTGACCGTTAATAACTTATGTTGACTTTAAACAGAATTAGACAGCAGGGGGTAATATTGTGGCATAACATCAACGTTGAGGGGGGGGGGGGGGGGTAAATTGCAATTATTTTCTTAGAGTGGGTCAGGGTGCCAATTGGCCTAAATCACAGGGGATAAAATTACAGTTTACTCTTAAGTAAATAAATTGGAGTTTCTCTCTTCTTTCTCTCTCCTAGTTCTTTCCATTTGTTTAAACATGGCTCCACTTCCTATCATACCCTCTTATGTATCCATACATAAACTTACTAAAGAATACAATACTAGGGTTCCTTAACAAGCGACTTAAGCCAAACCTAGTTAGCTCAAGCTCGAAGTCAAAGTTAAACAAACCAACTCGGCTCATTTGTTTAAAAAGAGCTGAAATTTGAACATGGCTCGACTCGTAAAAACCTCACGCCATCTCAGTTATTTTCTTACACATATTAATAGATTAAAAAAACAACTTTTAACGTGTAGAATTTATAAACTACATTACATTACAAGGTTTACACATATTAATAGATTAAAAAAAAACAACTTTTAAGTCAAAAAACGATGATGTAAGAAATTTATATGATGTGTGTAATGTATACATAAACAGAGAGATGAGTAGAGAGACTACTTTTGACTCTTTTGTGTCAATTGATGGGAAGAAGCATTCTTCCTTGTTAACCTCCAAAGCATAAAGGTTAACGATAAGGAATAACTTAGGGTGAAGAGGGTGCAACCCTCATAAGATGAAGGGAAATTTTCACTCACTCAATCATGATGTGTCATGTCAATTCCTTTCTCATACACCATTCTTGCAAAAAATAAAAATAAAAATAATGGGTGGTTTCAACCAAACCATTTTTTTTAAAGGAAATGCATGAATGATTGAAAGACAGTGGGCCCCACCATTACTCCCCTCTTCCTCATCTTCCCCACATGCGGCAAGTAGTCCCCGCAAAACACCTTCACCGAGCGGCAAAACAGGGACGGCGACACCTTCACTGAGCGGCAAATCACCTCCCCGCACCAATTCCCCGCTCCACCCTGTAACACCCCGAAAACGGGTTTTGTAATCAAACTACGTTAATACTAAAAGACGGGTAAAGTACCGTTAGTGGTAAAAGTAACCCGGTGAATATTAGGATTTTAAATAAATAAACCTAATATTAAATAAAAGTTGTATAAAGGCTTTTGAGGAAATAAAGTTTATAGAATGCCCGAGTTAACGGGACTTAAAATAAACTGAGTCATAAATTTCCCAAACCCACTAAGTTAATTAGGAATGTTTAACCTAGTTAATAAGTGAGAATATTGTTAGAAATAAGTAGGTTATGACCTACTTAATAACTAACCAAACAATAGGGGCTAAATTGGGACAACTTGAAAGTTATAGAATAAAAATGAATTAAAAAAAATCAAACACACAGTGTGTGTGTGTTCTGGACTTCTGTTCGATCAGAAGAACTCCCCAGGAGCCAAAACCCTAACTTCCAACAAAATAATCAAATTGAAAGCTTAAACGAAGCTCAAATTCACAATTGAACGTGAATTAATGATCACCCAAGCTAGGGGATCATAAGGTATGTAAAATTTTGATGATTTGTGAAGTTGTGAAAATTGAAGAAACATCATAATCACGAATTATGGATGAATTATTGAAGCTATGATTGAATTGTGATATATAATTGCCTAGGAACAAAACCTTAAGTGAAAATTATACATATATTGCCATGAATTGAATGTTTAGATGATTTACCACACTAAGATAAGTGGGTTTTAATCATACGATGAAATTGATGATATAATTGTGATTGGAATCATCATACCTGATATTAATAAGATGAAACTTGAACAATTTAGGTGTTTAAGTATATAAATCATACTTGCTAAGAAATGAGTTTTGTATGATATGATAAAAAAATTGATGATATGTTCATGTTAAATGATGTTTAATATCATCATGTATTAATTCGGTAACTTATGATTACAAGAACTTGGTTAATAGGTAATTAAAACGGTAGCATAAGAATGATGCTTACCGGATAATTGACCAAGTAATTAAACGAGTGGTAGAGCTACATCGTGTAATTATTTACGTTAATAGGCAGTTGACTTTAAAAAGTCAAACTGACCTTTTATATGATCGAATGATAATTTCGACATAAAAATCGTAGAATGGAATAGTCGTGAATGATTATGACTAATCGAACCATCTTACAAAATTACAATGATAGTTTGACGCTTGACAAGCTAGGTGAAAGCTTGGGAAGGAAGCGGGTCAAACGAATCAAGTATGAAGGAAAAGCATAATCTGGATGCAAGGTAAGTAAAGCTTACACCTTTTATTGAATACCTATTTGTTTTATAGGTTATGAATAATAGAAAGTCATGTTTGAATTGTGATGTTCCGACGCGACATGTACGGGTCGGAACAAAAGACAATAATAATAAACCATGTTTAATGGTTAAAAAGGACTAATACGATTATTTAGTCATGTAATGACTAATAGATAATGAGTTTTGAATGGTTACCTTATAGGGTAAACCAACATAAATAATAAGGGTAAAACGGTAATTCGGTCACTCGTTGACGATAACCATTAGTTTTTGAAAGACACTTTATGGCGTAAGCCATAATGGGTCAAAAGAGTCAAGAAATGGTTTATAAGTAAAATGACCGTACGGTGTAAACCGGAGCGAGTCATGTAGATGAGATGGTAATAAATATCATCTCGCAAAGTTAAACGGCCACTTAGACCAAACGGGTCAAAATGTGAAGATATCACCCTTTGACAATATCGACTAATGATTATTTGTCGAGTTATATGCTTACAGAAGTAAATATCTAATGGATATTAGCATCGCTATTAATTAGCGGTTATTAAAGCAAGGTATTAGGTATGCGTAATAGGTTAACTACTCATTTAGAACTTAAGGTTCAATAAGAGTTAAATGAAGTAAAAAATGGACATTTGGTTACCTTAATAGGTAAACCCAATAATTTAAACCATAGTCATTGTGTTTTAGAAACATAATGATTTCGAAACAAAATTATAGTTACAATATGGGATTTTGGTCAAACATGTCATTAAAAGTCCTTCGTCGTAAAAGAAGGGTTAAAGTTGACCAAAACGCCCTTGTAAGCTAAATCGAGCAAACGACCGTTAAAGGTTGTTTGAAAATGAGTTTTATGATCAAGTAAATACTTAGAATAAGTATAAAAATCGAAAGTTATGAACCTTTGGGTCAAATGACTCAAATGAGTCTTTGTCGTAAAATAATAATCCGAAGGATAAAACTCGGAACAAATAGTTACCACATTAAAATCCACCACAATCATAGTTATAGTGGAAGACCATTTGATAAGAAATGTGGAAATATGATGCTAGAAACGAATGAAAGTGATTTATGCTTAAAAGTACTTAAATACCCTTAACGGGTCAAAATAAGTATATAAACAAAAACGGGTTAAATATGCATATAAACCCGTGATTTGGACCTAATATAATAGAAAACAGTTATAACATAAAGTTCCTGATCATTTGAATGCAACAAATAAGTTTGTTTGATAAAATCATGAACGGGTCAAAAGTTTCATAAATATATATTAAGTCGAAGGCTTAAAAATCTCGAATTTTTTTAATCTTGATGCCGGATTTTAACTCCATGTGATGGAGAATTGAATTAGGATCACGTAGAAAGAAACGTGACGCAAATCGGATAAAAAATGAGAGAGTTATGGTCAATTATGTGTAAGATAGGTTGGCTGGAAATATGCAGGTCAGCTTTGTAAACATTCTGTCGAATTCAACCCCTCGCGCCACGCGACAGGATTGTCCTGTCTTGGTCGCGGCCCGCGACAGTGGTCGCGCCACGTGAAAGAAATGTTGGAGGCTGTCGCGGCACGCGACGGCCTTATAAACTGGCAATTGTTTGTTGTTTGTTCATTTGGGTCTTAGGAACTTGTATAAACAAGTTTTAAACTCTCATAACTAACTATTTTGAGTGTTTGAACTAACAAACTTATTCGGACATGTTTTAAACACCGAACGACTAACTCATTTCATGTTTTTATGAAATGTAGGTTTACTATACGGTGCCGGATGACGATCAAGCTCAACAAAGAACCGAACACCATCAAGATTCAAGCTTCCGCGATACATGTCGTCGACACATTTTAAACGGCGATATCAATGTATGATGTTGAAATGTTTTAAACAATAAAATGTTTTAACAAACTCGTTGTAACACCTCGTAAAAATCATACCCAATAAAATAAAGACACGTGTCACGTAAGATAAACGTGTCAGGAACCCGGATCAAGTTAGAAGATGTATGGTAGGATTTAAAAGTGTCGATATGTTAATAAACACCTCTGAGCGACCTAATTATAAATCCCAAGACCTTAATCAATATGATAAACATCTAATCTATTTAGAACCGGTTATTCCTATAATGAATAAATTAAATTTACAAAGAATTTGGTTTTTAAAATGATGTTACGACAAGGTGAATGATCATTCTTTTCAAAAGAATTCAAATCCATCCAAGTGCATGGCAAGACCTTCCACAGGAATCTAAGATGTGTAAGTGCATGGCTAGACATGCAAAGTCTGATTTTATGGTCCCTACACTAAAAAGGAAGCATGAGATTCGGAGTTGTAAAGAATGAATGGTCAAGGCCTAAAAGTTCACAAGAATTTGTCCTCTGATGAGAGCTTACGGACCGCAAAGGTGAGTCCTTACGGTCCGTAAGTAAGCAGACCTGGGCGATGATTTTTGAAAAACGGTTACGGACCGCAAAGCCTAAGGCTTACGGTCCGTAAGACCTGTAACTGGGCAAAATTTTGGACAAATGCCTGTTTATCAGGTTACACCGCCTTATATGAGTGGTTTTCGAAAATCAGGGGTCTTGCAACTGGTTTTTGGCATTATAGGGACACCTGGGAGGATCTCATAACAATTGTAGAGTTGTTTGGCATGATCCTATGAGATCAAAATCCATATAAATAGAGGTTCACTTGCAAACATTTGAGCACAATATTTGAAACTTCATTCTGAGGATTTCTGGAGCTCCCTGGTTAGCAAACAAGATTTCTTAGGATCCATAATCATTCTTAGGACTCTTGTAAGTGTCCTTAACCTTCCTTAATTCAGTTTTATTTAGATAATTAGCTTAAAGTCAAACCGTCGTAATTAAGGTTTGACTTCGTAATTAATCATAATTTGTCCAGTCAAAATTCGAATTGAAAGTAGTTATAAGTTGGTAATTATGTAGGTAATAAACCCCAAAAAGGGCACCTACTGATTTTCACCCTAGCTTGGTCAATTGTCGGGTCAAACCTAATACTAAAAAGTCAACAGAAAGCTAATTTTCAAATAAACACATAATTAGCAATGTAGGAGATATGGAACCTGTTTTATCATTAATATAACTTGGTAATTAATGTAAGAACATGTTCAACCCGATAATTTTCAATTTAGGCTTGGTTCGGAACCGAAAGTCGCATAATTTGACTTTTGCTTTGACTTTTAGTTCTGACCCAATGTAGCATGTTTTAGAAATGCCTTAGAGATTTATTAGGACTAGGTTTCATGTTAGTATAACACTCTGTGATTATACAACTTGATTCATTAGTTATCCGATTCATATGCATGTTTTCGTTAATTGCTTAAATGTTGAATATTATGCCCATATGACCTCAAAACGTGATTTTTGAGAATGTAAAAGAATAAAAACCTTAGTTACTGATTTATAAACTTGTATCTAAAATTTGACATCAGTTTGAGGTCTAGATTAGGAGTTATGCTCATTAGCGTAATTAGAAAGTTTTTTAGTAATTAAATGGCGTAATTAGCATATAGCCTATCTAAACCCAATTTTTAATACCAAACTTTTTACCTACTGATATAACATAATATTTTGGGATTTTTGGAGATTTTTATTTATTTTTGGGTTGAGCATAACATAGAGTTCTAAGCTTGATTCGGTAATTGTCGGTTTTGCCCTTTTAGGCTATAAAATGAGTTTTACAAATCCTTTTGATATCAAACCTTTTTCTACTTATCTAATATGATAAATAGAATATTTTGAACCTTCTGTAATAATAAAAATATCAGCTTTCATTATAAAACCCGGAAATCGCTTAAAACCGTCTTTTTATGCGTTTTAAACGCATAGTACATATTAAAACCATTTTAGATATATAAGACTTGATACCTACTGATATTTTTAGTAAATTTATATATTCTAACAGTAAGTAAAAGTTTTTAAAGTCAGATTCCAAGATTTGACCTCATAAGCTTATGTGAAATTACCAAAATGCCCATTCGGTGCATAGTTTGGTTATAAATGGTAAATTTCATATATATGTAATACCCTACTGATATAACTTATTAAATTAGGTATTTTTGCTGATTAAATCAGACCTGTAACTCAGATTTATATTAAATCTATTTTATAACCTTTTAAATGACCAAAATACCCCTACAGGGCATAACTTGAGTCTAAATCCGTTTTGGGCATAATAGGAGATATCTTACTGATGTCACAACATATTTAAGGCATATTAACTTAGGAAACCTGTATATGAATCTTATGGTTACCCGTTACGCCCCTTTCGCGTTCGGTTCGGTTTATGTAACTAGTTCGCATAAATTGACCAAAACGGGTCAAACCTTATCATTTTTGTCTCAAAATCCAGAATGTGTTTAGTTTACCCATACTATACAAGTCTCCAAACTTTTCGGGTCTAAATCACATTCTATTCCGGTCTTCGCTTAATCGTGCGTTTGAACCGTATCTTCCTTTAAAACTAACTGGTCTAAGTTTAGGCTTAATTAAAGACCCGTTAGGAATCTAATAGGTTATTAAAAACATTCGTTCCAAATCAGGAGACCCGGTAAAAGCTACGTGAACTTGCTATTTGTGATTATTACTTGCTCAGGTAAATACTTTTAACTTATTTTCCCTTATACGGGCTTGGGGTATGGTATATAAAATACCGCTTGGTCGGGCATTGAATCTTTAATCATATGATGGTTAATTCATTGAAATGACCCGTTTAAATTGTTTTGTTTGCTTAAAACCTTTGGGGGGTTAATGACCATGTCCCGGATATCCTTGGCATCATTCATAGAATGGCCACGACCTTAGCACGGGGTGTAGGCGTACACCCGCCAGTGCATATATAAATAATGAGGTATAACCGCCGGTTACGAGAATAACTCACCGCGGGACTATACCATGTGGTGTGTCTATTAATCTTTAACCCGGTATTCAGCCCGGGCTACTGAACGTATAACGAACATGTAATTCTTTTACAAGTTTATATATAAATAATTATCCCAAGTTATAAAAAGTTTTTGTGCCATGTGCATTCAAATCAATTTTCTTAAACGTTTTCAAAATGAGTCAGTTAAATTCTATTTACCAGTGTAAACTGACGTATTTTCCCAAAAAGGCTAAGTGCAGGTACTAATCGGAATAGGCTGGCCTCTCCTAGCATCAAATAAAAGTCTCGCAAGCTTAGATGCCTTAAAGTCTGTTGAACAAAGTTTCTTTTATCTTTTGATCCGCCTATGGATCTTTTACAACCGTATTTGTAATACTTGATATTACTCTTTATCAGATTGTAATATATTTATCTTTTGCTTCCGCTGTGCATTTAAATTGTGTTGTTTGACTATGATGATATCAACTACGTCACGATACCTCCCACCGGTAATACGTGGAAATATCGGGGTGTGACACTCGTATTTTCAACTGTATTTGTAATCGATAATACACAATTATAGTTGTTGTTTATATGTAAATTGTATAAATCAAGTAAGGGTCTTACACACCCGGTTCACCCAGGAGAAACTTTAAAAGAATGTTGGCTCAAAGTATGATAATATGAAGCACTTATGGTATTTATCCATAAAAAATGGATTATTGCACTGAACTTGAGTAAGCGAAAAAAGTGAGTTCACCCCAGCTTGAGCATGACTCGAAATTTAACTGTGTTAGACGGAACTTTCTTTGAGCCATTACAATTATTATTATCTAGTTTTAACGTTGTTTGTTGATTATCATTTTATTTCTAGTTTGAATATTAGAATAATTATTGATATTTTACCATTAACATTGGTTTATTAGCTTTATAATTATCCATTTCATTGTAATCTCTCACTTTAAAGAGAACCTTTTTCTATATGGTCGATACACAAGATATCATCTATATAACTATATAAAACAAATCTAATGTACTGAAATGTAATTTTACATTACGTACAAACTTTATAACATGTACAAGAAAATGATTAGAGGGGTTGAAATGGTATAATTACCAAAGTTTTAAGACACTAGAGGGACACTATTATGTTGATATTACAACTTTGGTGATGCTCCAAACTCTATAGGTTCGAGTGAAGTATGTCTGTGATTGAGGTAATATCTGATTTCTATAAGGGCTTTAGTTATAGCATTTGATTTCATCAATATCTATTAAAATTAGGAGGTTTACATATTTATTTGTGATAGTTAAATTGAACTCATGCTCGATTCAGTCACCAACAACAACACTGATCAAAATACTACATTCAAGCTACCTTCTTGTTATCTAACTTTTTTAATTGTTTTTTATGAAGTTTTAGAAGCTTTTCTTGATATGTGTGAAGCTTAAAAAGAACAACCCTAAAAAATATTGTGTGCGTCCTCCAGACATGGGAATTGTCTCACCAAGATCTTTTCATAATGTCACAAGTAAGAACCCTTCATGATCTTTTTTCATGATAATTAATAAAGTACATCTTTATGTTATTGGTATCTTATCAAAAATTACATTTTTTTACAATATTGAAAATATGAGTCACTAATAGGAGGCACCTGCTAACATGGAGTGCAAAGACAAGTTTCTCTTGCATTCTATAGTTGACCAATCAGGGCAACTAACAAGGGCATAACAACTAACATGGTGACTCAGTTTTTTATCGAGGTTTCAACTTCAGTTAAAAACAATGTGGCTAAGCTATTGATTTTTATTTTATTATTTTTTTGCAGTTCAACAACGAGAATAAAAACGTTGTCAAGGAGTATAAACGAAGAATTCTATACATGCGTGTTAATCCTGCTTCACATGTTCGAGTAAACTCTAAGGAAGGTTCGTCTCTACGGGCAACATGGAAGTCAGAATTCTTTAGGGCCTGATGTTGTAAGCATTTGTTGTGGCTTGTTTTCCTGTTTTGTGTTAATATTTGATAAGAATCCTATAACCGAGTTCCAATTTTCTCATTATACAATTTTTGTTCAATTAGGGGCAATAGTTTTACTATGTTTTCCTTACAGTTAGATATGTTTTTTAGAGCCGACCTTCTGTGGAGGTGAGAGACAAGAATTTATAAGTTCTAATATCTACTTCATCACATCACTAATCACAATCAATACTATGTTTATAAGTTCTATATTTTTCCTTTGATAAGAAGCATGTCTTGTGTTAAAATTACGTAAAAATATATAATACAAAATATATTGTGGAGAGGTTAATCCGTGGTATAAGTTTCTTAAAGTTTTCCCTTATAACTTCGTGGAGGTGTAGGATTAAGGTTAAGGATTTTTAAGAGTTTGGCCTGGTTTTGGTTTTGGTTCTTGTCTTATGAGTTTAATTTTTCAGTTTCTATGAGGTCCGATATAGCTTTTTATAGGTTTTCACCTATTCCCGGTGTCGTAGTTTTACTAACAAATACTTAATTATTTATGTGTTTATTTTTATTTCTACCTTTTTTAGTAGTTGTGTGCTTATGTATGTTTTTCTAGAAGCTTATGTCTTGGTTATGGTTTTTGGAGATGGGGGTCTCACTAGAAGCAGACTCTCTATCCCCTGGGATAGTAGTGAGGCTTGCCTACATCCTACCCTCTCCAGATCCTATCAATAGCTTCGCTATAGGCGAGATTATACTGGGTATGGTTGTTGTTGATGATCTAAGCAAACATACGTACCCAATAATAGCCCCACTCATTAAAAGGGTATGGAGAGAGGGCGAGAAGAGCTTAGCTAAAATGATCAACTCAAGTTAAGCTTTTATCTCTAACGGGTCAAATGGTTAAATATTAAGAGCTTAGCTAAAATGAAAATAGGTCAAATGGGTCGAACGGTTCAAAAGTGTCCCAAAGTTTTTCTTTAATGTTTGAATCGTTACTTGACTCAATCCACCAGAACCATTCGACCTATTTTCTTTTATGTCAGAAAGTAACACACAGTGCTAATTGTCAGAAGCTAGATTATATTGTTCAATAAGTTTATAGAAAGTTGCTACTACAACTTATTGTCATATTCTACAATTTAAGCATAACTAATAGCAAAAAACACACGAACTCTTAGAATGCTGCAAAATTCCATTTCTTTTACCAATTAACACGACTAAGTGGGTTTGTATGAATTAATGCATTTAGTTGACTTGATACCAATGTGGGTGAAATCAACTGCATATTTTTGAACTTAAAATTGCAATAAAATTTCACTCATTTGTATCAAGTTGAATCATGGATAAGGCTATAGCAAATCAATTTGCTTTCATTTTAGATGATTCTCGTTTGTTAATGAGGAGAAGACAGTGATTTAGGAAAGCCACGACTGTGTTGGGTTTAAGGCGGGCAATTTTGTATGGTTAGATTTTTTTAGCTGTTAACAGTTGTCTAATTTGTTTGTGCATATGTTGGCTTGGGGTTGAAGTGCAGATTACAACATATAGGTTACATCACTTTTATAATGTAATTTTTTTAATTAAGTTCGGAGTTCTTAAAATATTTGATACCGCTATCAACTTTTTTTTTCTGAACGACAAATTTTTCAACACCTTAATTCCACATTTACTGTGCACTTGCAAGGATTTGAATCCATAACCTCATATCTGTCAACTATATTAACAGTCTATTGGGTTCTTATTTTCAATCTTTTAAAGATATTTAATTCGTTA
Organism: Helianthus tuberosus; assembly: GCA_030545235.1. Classification (NCBI taxonomy): domain Eukaryota; kingdom Viridiplantae; phylum Streptophyta; class Magnoliopsida; order Asterales; family Asteraceae; genus Helianthus; species Helianthus tuberosus. Next base: position 21,171,206 of record CM060352.1, read on the forward strand.
GGTTTTTGTTTTGTTTGATCATAATTAACTAAATTTTATTATAAAATGAATGATGTGTTTGAAGATTTAGTTGATTGTTTGTTATGTCTATAATGCACATGCATAATTGAAGAGGCATGGTCTCAGATCTCGCGTCAGCACGACCGCGAAGGACCATTACCCTCATCAAAAACCTCCAACAGCAATAAATTCACCTGCGTCCGCGTGAGCACATGCGGACACAACGGACCAATCTATCCAGTGATGAGAAGACTTACCTTAAGGACGGAAACTAATGTTACACATAGCGATGCGGCCCCGCACCGCATCCTATGAACATTTTCGTCACGACAAGGGATCTGGATAACAGTAACAGTCACTCAGCAGGCAATGCGGCATAACACCGCATCCAGCATAAATCATGGATGGAACAACCAACGCGGGAACAACATCAAAGACCGCAAGCAGCGATGCGGCTTAGCACCGCATCCTGCCTACTAGGCAAGTGGGTCTGACACCACAGTGCAAGTGGCACTGGGAACGGTCACCTACCAGCCCACGTGTATACAACAGTCTGACACCACAGCAGGACGTGGCATCACCACAGTGTCCGACAGGTCTGACACACCTACAAATAGCTGTGCGATGTCAGACTAGCTACTCAACTACCCTCCTCCACTCCTCGGCTATAAATACTAACCCCAAACCAGGTTTGAGGTATCTATTCTCAACTCTCTCAATACTACTACTATCACACTTTGCTTCCCAAGCAAACTACTGATTCTCACGCCGGAGAGTGGTAACAAGGAGCACCCCCCACCCCATCCTCCTTGTTGCGAGTCACGGTTTATTTCCTTGTGCAGGAAACCCACCACCAGACGATCCAGCCGGCGATCCTCGGAAAGAAGGGATTAACCCTCTTGACGAGACCAGTGAATTAACCTACCCGGTTAACCATTGTTTCATCATTGGCGCCCACCGCTACTCTTAGCACTTTTTTCTGACCATCACTTTCTCTCCAAAGATCATGTCTGATCGTCAAAACAACACTACCGGGGATAACCTAAACCCCGCAAACCAAGGGCCTGCAGGAACCATTCCCCCAGGCCCAAATGCTGAACAAATTGGCACATCAACGCAAGGGGCGCATCCCTTACGTTTGAACACGATTTATCACAGTACGCTCCTGTGATACCTACAGACATGAACCTTCATGCCTGGTACGACCAACAAGCAGCCATGTTGGCTGCAACATACAACAGAGCTTGCGCAGAAGCGCAAGTCTCTGCGGGGCATACCCCAGCACCGCACACCCCCGAGGGACGTACTTTACAGTACGACGGCAAGGCCCCAACCAATCCGGCCTCCAGAAGCAGGCACGAAGATCACGGTTCCTCTTACTGCGATGTCCGCACACTGGAGGATGACGACTCCACATATGGGTCCCGCCACAGGAGCCATATACAGAGTCGCCTAGGCCCACATGGCGAAACTAGGCGACAGTCTATAGTCCACCACGGCCTAGGCATTCACAGCCGACTGGGACCCCAGTCCCACCGTGAATGGCAAGGCTATACCGATCCGGACGATGGTACATACCGTGCGGAATCCCATGCCACCAGCAGCAGACCGGGAGGACGCAACTACGTTCCTCCCACTCATCCCCGCACTACGTACCTCCGCGCTGCAAAGCAGCACCGCGGACAACCTTACAGGCCGAAATCGGCGGCCGAAAACTCCAAGTTTGTCCCAGAAATCGCCCACGCCGATGTCACCACCACAAAATTCCCATTAAACATTGGGAAATACAACGGTTCGACCGACCCAGATGATCACAACAACATCTACGTCGGTGCCGGGTGCAACGGTAGGTGGGATGAACCCACCTGGTGCCATTTTTTCCCACATACCCTAACAGGTCTGGCCAGGGCCTGGTTCGATTCCCTACCACCAGGATCACTGACCTCATTCGAGGACTTACAAGAAAAGTTCCTCGCACACTTCAGCCAACAACGACGCCATGAACGGGATTCCATGGTCGTCATGAACATCTGGCGCAGGGATAACGAATCGCTTGAAGCATTTGTTGTCCGTTACAATAAAGAATGCCTAGAGATAGGCGATGTTGCCGACCAAATGGCGCGTAACCATTTCATTGTTGCCGTTAAAGACGAGCAAATGGTTATGAATATCTCTGGCAAAGATGGTTTGCCTAAGAAGTGGGAAGATGTTATGGCTGCGGTCAAGACATACGCCCAGACTCAGCGGTCCCTAAGACCGCACATGTCAAAGGCACAACCTCAGGCGGAAAGTCAGTCTTCCCGCCAAGAGCCGAAGCGCAGCAACAAGCGCAACCGGGACACATGGAATTGTAGCAGCGATTCCAGACCATATGTCCCACGAAGCAACCAGCCAGACACAAGGGCTACAATCAACGCCCAGCGTGAAAATCGGGCGTCAAAAAAGGAATCTCGGGACCGCAGCTGGACCGAGATTAACCAGTCGCCAAGCGACGTCCTTCTCACGGACGCACAATTCCTGCGACCGGCCCAACCGATGAAGTCCAAAAAGAACCAGGATCTCGCACTCTACTGCGAGTATCACAAGGACAACGGCCACACAACAAACAGCTGCATCAGTCTCCGACTAGAGATTGAGCGAGCCCTAAAAGAGGGAAAACTGCAACACCTGTTGACAGGCGCACAAAAAGCTACCAAGCGCATCACTCCCCACAACGAGGGCACCTCCACGGGAAAGAGGACCATGTACGTAGCCTCTACCCACATGATCAACGGAGGAAAAGGAAGGCCGCGCAAGGCGGGAAGAAGACCGGAGAATGACTGGAAAGACGAGCAAGTCGTCTTTCCAAAAGTCCGTGGCGGCCCACGCGATAGACGCGCCGTGGTTATCACAGGCCACCTGGCTCACTACTGCACCGAGCGATTGTTCATCGACCCGGGCAGTACATCCGATATTATATACGAGCAATGCTTCAACCAGTTCGATCAAGAAGACAAAGATCGACTGCAACCAGCGGATTACCCGTTGGTCGGGTTTGCTGGGGAAACCGTATTCCCCCTGGGCCATATTACTTTTCCTGTGCGCCTCACCAACGGGAGGCACACAAGAACGGAGGAGGTAAACTTCATGGTTTTACCGCACACCTCCAAATACGACGTACTTCTCGGGAGAGAATCCCAAGGAGATTTCAACATGATCACATCCGTCACTCACTCTGCTATCGGTTTCCCAACCGAGACGGGGGTCGCGATAATATACGCAAGAAGGGAACTTTTGTCTACGGACGACCAGCCAAGGTAGCAAGGCCCACCCCCAACACGCAACCAGAAAAATGGGTGCTTAACGCAAGGTACCCAGAGCAAACGGTCACGTTGGGCCATGCCTTGACACCTACCATCAGAGCGCGCCTGAAGCAATTACTCTTCAGGAACCAAGACATTTTTGCGTGGACACCCGCAGACATGACAGGGGTACCGCGCGACATAGCGCAACACTTCTTGAATACCATGCCAGGTATCAAGCCAGTGATCCAAGGCCAACGCCACCTTGGATCAGCAAAAAACGCGGCGATGGAAAAGCAAGTGCAGGAGCTGCTCTCCGCAGGAATCCTGCGGGAAGTCAAATACCAGACTTGGTTATCCAACCCAGTCATGGTAGAAAAACCAAGCGGAGGCTGGCGCATGTGTGTCGATTACAAAGACCTCAATAAGGCCTGCCCCAAGGATTGTTACGCACTTCCGGAGATCGACGAGAAGGTCGATAACCTCACACCATTTCGATGGAAGTGCTTCCTCGATTGTTACAAAGGCTACCACCATGCACAGATGGCAATTGAAGAAGAAGACAAAACGGCATTCCGCACTCCTACCGGGAACTACTGTTACACCAAAATGCCGTTCGGGCTGCGCAACGCTGGCGCAACCTATCAAAAGTTGATGAACGACACTTTTCGCGGTCAAATCAGCAAAAGTGTCAAAATCTATATGGACGACCTGGTCGTCATGAGCATGGAGGAAGACACCATGCTCAACGATATCGAAAGAACATTCCAGACTCTGCGAAGCGTCAACATGAAGCTTAATCCAGAGAAATGCTCGTTTGGAATGGAAGAAGGCAAATTCCTAGGATTCATCGTAACCAAGGATGGATTCAAGGTAAACACGGAAAAAGTTCAGGCGATCGAACGCATGCCATCGCCCTCAACGATGAAAGAAATGCAACGACTAGCCGGCAGGCTAGCCGCACTAAACAGATTCTTAGCCAACCACGCAGCTAAGTCATACCCTTTCATCAAGACCCTGCGGAGCTGCCTAAAAAAGGAGCAATTCCAATGGACCGCAGAAGCCGAAAAAGCTTTCCGGGAGATGAAAGAGTGTTTGATCCAACTCCCAACTTTAACCGCACCACGAAAAGCCGAGCCACTTATTCTATACCTGTCTACCGCGGACAACGCGGTAGGCGCGGTACTCATAGTGGAGCGGGAAGGAGTTCAAACACCCATATACTAAATCAGCAAAATGCTCAACGACCCAGAGACAAGGTATTCCATCATGGAAAAGTTAGTACTAGCACTGGTGCACGCGTCGAGACGCTTACGACGCTACTTCGCGAACCACGTCATCACAGTACTAACCAACTACAGGATCGGCCCGATCCTATCCAAACCCGACATCTCTGGGAGGTTAGCAAAATGGGCAATTGAGCTGGGCGCACTTTCACTGAATTATAAGCCGCGCCCCGCAATCAAAGGCCAAGTCTTGGCTGATTTCGCTGCTGAAGTACCAGCAAACCGCATTCAAGAATGCGAAGAAGAACAAAACCCGACATCACCACCATCCTCCGCAGAAACCTGGGCACTGTATACAGATGGTGCATCCAACGAAGATGGTGCTGGTGCAGGTCTGCGACTCGTCGGCCCCGATGGCCAAGAGCTAACCTATGCAATCCGCCTCGATTTCAAAAGCACGAATAACGAAGCGGAGTACGAGGCTCTATTGTCAGGGCTACGGTTGGCAGTCAAACTCGACGTCCAACATTTGGAAGCACACGTCGACTCACTATTGGTTGCAGGGCAGATGCGCGACGATTATGCCGCAAGAGGGGATATCATGATCCTCTACCTCGAACAAGCCTTGCAACTAAAATCAAAGTTCACCTCCTTCAATATTCACCATATCAACAGGAGTGATAATAAACCCGCGGATACACTTTCAAAACTCGCATCCACCAGCTTCCAACACCAGGAAAAAGAGGTACGCATCGAGATTCTGCAAAATCCTTCAGTACCCCTGCGCTAAGTTAATGTCATCCAGTACGGTACAACCTCCTGGATGACACCGATAATTGCATACTTACAATCAGGTGTTACTCCCGAAAGCAAGGCAGAGGCACGCAAGTTACAATACAAAGCGTGTCATTACCAAATGGGAGACGGTATCTTATACCGTAAATCATACCTGGGACCACTCCTACGATGCGTCAACCCCGAAGATGCCATATACCTTATCAAAGAAATTCACGAGGGAATATGTGGCATACATGCAGGCCCACGCATGGTCATGGCCAAAATCATGAACGCCGGGTACTATTGGCCCGGCATGCACCTGGACGCAGTCAAAATCTTACGCAAGTGTTTCAATTGTCAGCGACATGCTCCCAAGACCTTGCGTCCCAAGAACAACCTGATCCCCGTCACAACCGCATGGCCATTCCAAAAATGGGCAATCGATGTAGTGGGACCATTTCCAGACGCACCCGGAGCAGTAAAATTTATCATAGTGGCTGTCGACTACTTTACAAAATGGGTAGAGGCAAAGCCACTTGCATCAACCACTGCTATGATAACAAGGAAATTCGTGTGGGAACATATCATCTGCCGTTTCGGTCTACCAATGTGCATCGTCACCGATAACGGTACCAACTTCGCCGCAGATGACTTTCAGAAATGGCTAAAAGAGCTAAACATTGAACACATATTCTCCTCAGTGGCGCATCCGCAAGGGAACGGCCAAGTCGAAAGTATCAATAAAAGCTTAGTGGAAGGCATCAAAGCACGGTTGGGAACAGCCAGACGCGGCTGGGTTGATGAACTCCCAAGTATTTTATGGGCTCACAGGACAAGCCCAAAAACAAGCAACGGTGAGACACCTTTTAGCCTGGTCTATGGCACTGAAGCGTTGATCCCCGCGGAAGTAGGCCTCCCCTCACCTAGAATGTTGGCTATCAACAAGATAAACAACAATGAGGAACGTAGGATTGACTTGGACCTCTTGGAAGAAAGGCGCGAAAACGCTGCCATCAACGAGGCCAAATACAAAACCAAACTTGAAAAATACTACAATGCACACGTTCGCATTTGTACTTTCAACCCGGGAGACTACGTCCTTCGCGACAATGAAGCATCTAACGCGGAACGCCCAGGGAAACTTGCCCCCAAGTGGGAAGGACCCTACCTCATCCAAGAGGTCCTGGGCAAAGGCGCATATAAACTTCAAACACTTGAAGGCGAAACTATCGCACGCACATGGAATGCACAACAGCTTCGACGCTGTTATATGTAAGCCACGTTTTTTACATTCACAATGTAACCTATCAGGCCACGGGCCATTTGCAAATAAATAAATAGACGATTCAATGCAATATTGTTTATTTATTTCTATTACAAATGCGTGTTCCACTCTGAGGTATACACAAAAACAGATTAGCAAAATCTTCATTCGCGATACCCACACAGAGTGGTAACCACACGCAACTATTATAATAGGCCAGCAATGGCAACACTATTTGTCCAACCAAAGACAATTCTTCATACTTGCATATCACCTAGATATGCAAAAGGCAATTACAGATTTAGTGTCACTCGCAGTAACATTAAACCCTTACAAATTCAAATATGCAAGTAGTAAAAACACTTGTACAAATTGAACAGAACAATTCTTTATATTCAAAAAATTCCAACACCTGCGCGGTGCACAGAGAATTTACATAAAGTTTTTCAAACAATTATGAGGAAACAAAAGGCACGCAGGCCAGGCTAATCTTTCTTTGTGCCGCTGGAACCCTCACCGTCCTTGCTTGCCACAGAAGGTTTTTCCTCATCTTTTTCATCAGCGTATAACACTCGCAAGCGGTCCACATAGTCCTCCGCTTCTAGACACCTTTCAAGATCCTCGAGACCGGAAAGGGTTGTTTCGTTATACGCTTCAACCGCAGCATCAAGAAGCGCTTCAGTATCCACACCGTGGAACCCGGATCGCTCATCAGTAAATCTGCCCCGGGCTGCAACATTCAAATGACCAATACAGGGATTATAGCCAGCTTTAAAACCTGCATCCCGGGCACGCTCCTTGATCTCGTTAACACCTGATACAGTCTCAGGTGCGTCAAGGATGGCAGTAACAATCTGCGATACAAGAATACAAAGGTTATCAAAGGCAAACCTATAACAAAAATAACAAACGCAACGAATGCTTACATGTCCGATCCCGCGCATACGCATCCATTCATGGTCGGCCTTGAGCAACTTAAGCGACGAATCAAGGCTATCTCTAGCCTCCTCAGCCTCTCTTGCCCGCGCTTCAACCTCATCAACGCGGGCAGAAACCTCTTCAATAGTGGCCCCCCGGGTCCGCACTTCAGCCTGTTAACAAAACAAAAACAAGTATACGAAAATAATCAACATACTTGTGAGATGTAAAAATTCAAAAGCAAGAAACTTATACCTGGAGGCCCAAGATAGTGTTGGTTAAATTGGTGCGGTCAACATTCACCCCCTCAAGAGCTTTTGCAGTGCGGGCCTCCGCCTCCTTGGCCTCTTCAAGAGCCTTGGCAAGGCGAGCCTCCGCCTCCTTGGACTCTTCAAGAGCCTTGGCAAGGCGACCTTCCGCCTCTTTGGCCGCTTGGGCGGCCGCAACAGCGGCTGCTTTCTCTTTAGCAAGCGCGGCATTTGCTGCCTTAGCATTGACAAGCTCCTGGCGAACACGAAAGAGAGTTTCATTCTGTTTGGCCCAAGAGTCTTTCCAAGCCTTGCGCTCATTAGAAAGTGTCTCGCGCTCATTAGAAAGAGATTCTTTCCAACTCTGGCGCTCAGTGGAAAGCAGTTTGGCAACGGTACGAACCTGTTTAAGCTCAGCAGTTGCAGCCCACTCTTCAGTCTGCTTGCGCTTTTCAAACGCAACCCTATCCCTTTCAAGTTGATCGGCACCCTCACGTGCAGCCTTCACCAACTCCTCAGCCTCTGCACGCAAGCGCACATTCTCCTCCTCCCTGCGCCCCAACACCTTATAGTTCTCCATAATGGCATTGGCCATTACGGAACCCCCAACAAGCAGGGAGGAGAGTTGGTTAATCTGGGCTTCAGTTGGTAAGGCACGGGCCCGGTTGACTTCAAATGGGGTGCCCAGACCACCCAAAATCTCCCTACACGCGGAGGGATCAGCAGAAATGTCATCCCCTTGCATCACAGACCATGGAGGGTGGTGATAAGACATGGCCCGATCTTCCGTATAGGTGCGGTAATAATACTCCAATTCAGACTCTTCAGGCTGAATGGGAGTTTCTACGAAACCCGCACCTCCGGAACCGGAACCAGAAGCCTTCTCAGCAGCAGGAGACTTTGGCTTTTCAGTATAAGCAAATTTCAAATTCAGATCATCCGCATCCTCTGGGGTAATGACATTGTCATGGGAATCTACCGTGTCATGGATCTGGGCCGCAGACCCCTTCCTAGTATCCTCCTCCCGCACAGAGGGCTCAGGCGTAACAACCTTATGAACCCCCACATCCGCAGCAGTGTCATGTGGGGGAGGAGGAGGAACATCAAAGATAGAGAACCCTTCATCTTGGGGTTCTGCAATCAAAGCAAAAACACTTTAAACTACAAGTACAAATACAAAATATTTGACCAGGTAATACATCACGTACCAGGAACAACCGCAGGTTTCCTTTGTCCCAGAAAAGCCCTGCGTCTGACCTGAATCTTCGGTTTCTTTCCCTCACCAGCATCAACAGCTTTCCCCGCTTTCCTCTTCTTCTCATCCGCAGCCTTAGAACCCGCAGTGGTTCCACCTGTGGCCGCACCAGCACCTGGAACACCCAAGCCCTCAAGGGTGTCAGATACTACCACGTAATCGGTATATCTGCGGAAATGAGATCGAGAGATACCTGCTGCATGCGGAACCAAAGGCGGAACAACAGGAGCCTCATTTTTCTTCTTGCCGCGACCCCGCACGGGTTTATCAACTTGTTTCTTCTCTGCATGCTTTTTAGGGGCACCCTTTGAATCAAACTTACCAAGGGCCCCAAGAGTACCTGCAAGAAGAACATCAGCAATATGAAACTTATAAGGCAAGAAAAGAAGGCTACGAATTATACTTATGCCCTGCGGCAGGAGTGCATTCAGTGCATCGCGTGTAGGAACGCGGAAGTTATGAAGAATGGTCAAGTTAAACCCTGCACCTTCAGCAGTCTGGACAATATCAACCTTGCCAGTAAAGGTTGGATCAAATATCTTCCACAGCTCAACAACTTCTTCTGATATACACGTTCAAATTAATAAGCAAACAAGGGGATAATAAAACCGTGCAAGAGTAAAAACACTTACCACCAGTTTTCTCCCGCACAACGGGCCTTGAATGCTTATCGGCCCTAGTCAATAACATCCGCCGCATCCACAACTCGGTGTTCTTCAACAGCCTATGCTCTATAGTCTTCAACCGTGGGAACCACTCCGCATTCTCCGCATTAGGAATGGCAATGTCCTCCGCAGGGATAGGCTCATTAACATTCCGCAAAGGTATGTTGATAACGACCGCGGCAGCTTTAACATAGAAGAACTTGCTCTTCCACTTTGTAATACCCTTAGGAGGGGTCATCAACTTAATACTTCCGTACCGTTCTCGGAAAGAGAAGAAGCCTGTGTTCACCGTCAACTGATAAAATCCCCGGAAATTGTCAACGGTAACCGGCAAACCAAGGGCACGAAAAGTTGATTCAAAGTGCCTAATCCGAATAAACCCAAAAGGACTCATTTGGGAGATATGGACCTTGTAATACTCTAACAAATCAGCAACAAAAACGGTCAATGGTAAACGAAGATTACCATCGATGAAAGAATCGGCCCACAGGGTCACGTGACCGGCTGGAGCACAAGCACCGGTGTCACCGTCTTGGGGATGAACAGCCCCAAACTCGGAGGGCATTTGTGTGCTGATCATCAGTTGGTCGAACGACGCTTTCGACCACTTCAACGGTGGCAAGCCACCACCAGGAACAATACCACTATCATCTTCTTCTTCCCCGGCCACCGGAGAAGAGGTTCCAGGGTTTTCACCCTCCACATTATGTGGGTTAGATGATTCAGCCATCAGAAATATGAAGAAGAGAAGTATCGAGTTACACAAAAACTCAGAAAACTCAGAAAGTTGCCGGAAAGAAGACAGATTCACCGGAGAAGACGAAGAGAGCACACCCCTTTTCACCGAAGAATTTTTTCAAATTTTGAACAAAGTGGGGGAACCCAAACGGTTTCCCCTTATATACTCATCGCAATAAATGCGGTGGAGTAACCGACTTACAAAGTTCAAAAAAGAGCCACTTACGTTTCGCCACGTGTTCAGCGACTTTTCAGCTGACAGTTATCACGCGCGCGTGGCGGTCCACGCGCCTGACAGATTTGACCTTTACACTACTTGCTACAGTGCAGTTATGACCTCGGTCAATGCAAACGTCCTTTCAGAACATCACATGTCAGAATTCTACCAACTTTCAACAACCAACACGTGCCATCAGCCACGTAGACAAAACAAAAGCGACAAACATTATCCAAACTTAAGCGGCATGCGGTTTCTCTGGTTTACCGCACCATAACCCATACCGCATGTCGTTTTTTACATACCCCTCAAAAAAGGAAAAAATATATATCTTTAAATTATATAAGGGGGTATAAGCAATAACCGCACACACCCACGCTCACAGGTGGAATATGCGGAGAGGACACACACCAACCCGCACAGGTGTGTCAGATACTCAGAACCAGCATGGTTTTTTGGACTGCGAAAACCGCTTCTCAGGATGCGGTAAACCGCACTCCATGTTAGCTTCTTCAAGCTTCAAAACCCTCATTTCCGGTTCACAACCACGGAGGGAACGCAAACAGCTTCTCCTTAAGGAAAAGGACAAGTATGCTGAGCAACCGCACATCAGCAACCCTGTCTCCTGAACCTTCAAGAGCTACGTCCAGGCTACAAGACTTCTAGAAGCGAGTTCTTTGCTGCAAACCGCAACCACTCGTGAGTAGTTACTACAAACCGCAACTATGCGAACGGTAGCTATGGAAGAGCCACAACTAAAGTACCATGCGGAGGAGCAAAGCTACTTCAAGGAAAGTGGTTACAAAACGAATGCGGAAGAGTTTCAACCAACTTCCCAAGTATCCAAGGTGATCTCCTCCGGTAACACCACTTAGAGAAAAGCTACCTTCCACAAAAGCGTGAAGGAAAGTAGCTCCAGAACAGTGGTAACAAGTCTGCTTATGACTAGTTACCCACCTATGGACCGCATAGAATAAACAATGGTGGGCACTACCCTGCCTATGACCATGTTTATCTGCCCATAGTCCAGATTCACATTGTTCGACCAAACACGGCCAACAATGGCGCAACTATCCCACGTTCCTCAAACGAACATGGCCAACAAGGTACGGCAACGAGGTAACCGCAAAGAAAGTGCGGTTACTAGAGAGCTAAGCCTCAGAGGACGTGCGGTTACTTGAGAGATAAAACGCAGAGGACGTGCGGTTACTAGAAAACTCAACTGGAGAACATGAATACCCCACAAAACAGGGTTCATCATTGCATGTCCAGTTGCTAAACATAGAGCTTGAGCAAAGTACTCACAACTTTGCACTAACTGTCGCAGAGGTTACAACTAGACTGACGAAGACGTACATCTTCTGTCACGATCTCAAAGGTTGGTTCGAACCCTGCTAACACCTTCAGTCACCGTCTCAAAGGTTGGTTCGAAACACCAACAGGTGGCTGATGACACCAAGAAAAGGTAGACTAAGAGTCAAGTCCTTGGCTGAGAATTCCGCATCAGACGGAACTTGCTCACCAGACACCCTTCTCAAAGGAAGAAACAATCCACTAGAAAGGCCTAGCCATCTGCATGGCCCATACATAACCTTCTAGACAACATAGTCCAGTATCCCTCCCACATGCAACTTGCATACGGGAGGAACACTAGACTGGGGGGACTTGAAGGGGTATGGTCTCAGATCTCGCGTCAGCACGACCGCGAAGGACCATTACCCTCATCAAAAACCTCCAACAGCAATAAATTCACCTGCGTCTGCGTGGGCACATGGGGACACAGCGGTCCAATCTGTCCAGTGATGAGAAGACTTACCTTAAGGACGGAAACTAATGTTACACATAGCGATGCGGCCCCGCACCGCATCCTATGAACATTTTCGTCACGACAAGGGATCTGGATAACAGTAACAGTCACTCAGCAGGCAATGCGGCATAACACCGCATCCCGCATAAATCATGGATGGAACAACCAACGCGGGAACAACATCAAAGACCGCAAGCAGCGATGCGGCTTAGCACCGCATCCTGCCTACTAGGCAAGTGGGTCTGACACCACAGTGCAAGTGGCACTGGGAACGGTCACCTACCGGCCCACGTGTATACAACATTCTGACACCACAGCAGGACGTGGCATCACCACAGTGTCCGACAGGTCTGACACACCTACAAATAGTTGTGCGATGTCAGACTAGCTACTCAACTACCCTCCTCCACTCCTCGGCTATAAATACTAACCCCAAACCAGGTTTGAGGTATCTCTTCTCAACTCTCTCAATACTACTACTATCACACTTTGCTTCCCAAGCAAACTACTGATTCTCACGCCGGAGAGAGGTAACAAGGAGCACCCCCCACCCCATCCTCCTTGTTGCGAGTCACGGTTTGTTTCCTTGTGCAGAAAACCCACCACCAGACGATCCAGCCGGCGATCCTCGGAAAGAAGGGATTAACCCTCTTGACGAGACCAGTGAGTTAACCTACCCGGTTAACCATTGTTTCATCAACAATCTATATACATGTGTTAACTAAGTTCGAGCCGTCGTAATCTTCCATGGAATCCTCACTTAAACCACTTGAAGGCAATCGTGTTCCCACCGCATATTGTAGCCTCCGTAGCAACGCGCGGGTTCCCCACTAGTTCACTAATATTATTTTGTTTTTTGTTTTTTTTAATTTTTGCATGTTATCAAAGCATTATTGCTCATAATGACAAAATCATTATACTTTTTGGTTTGAATTTCTTTCATTGAACAACTTAGACACAGCAAAACAAAATTCAAACACATGTAGTTTACAACCTACTATATTTATTTCCAATTGAATTTTCATTTATCTTTTAACTTTCTTTATTATTCATTATTTTTTCTCTAGTTTGAATAGTCAAAATATTTTTTCTCTAGTTTGAATAGTCTAATAATTTTTTATGTTGCTCATAGCATTAGGCTTTTTAGGGAGTAATAAAGCTTAGAGACTATTAGATCCTGGATTTGATTTCCACGAAAGGGTTTTCCTAGATTTATTGAGTTTCTTTTTAAATTGGTGTATAGACATTATTGCCTACTGGAGATGGATATGATCGGGTGGTTCAACTGGTGGCACGATAATACTCCCTCCAGTACAGTGGCGTAGCTTTTAAGGGACGGGAGGGTCCCCCCCCCCCCCCCAATGTTTCGGTTAGAAGTGTAATATTTTCGATTTTTCGTCCGAAAATTTTAAAATCATATAGGTTCGCCCCAGCTAATTATTTTGCTTAAAAATCCCATGCCCCTACTAAGTTTATTGTCAAAAATATTTTTAAATATTTTCATATTGAGTTAAAATAAAATGTGAAGAAGAAGCTATTAGTAAGTTTTAGAGTAAATTACTTTTTGAGTCCCTGTATTTTAGTGGTTTTAACCACTTGAGTTCAAAATCAAAAAAGTTTAACGCCCTGAGTCCCTAGCCATTTATTTTCTAACGTTTTGAGTCCAATTTTGTTCACTTTTTGACGTTTTGAGTCCAATTTTGTTAAAAAAATTGGATTCAAAAGGTTAAAATGTGGACTAAAAAGGACTTAAATGGTTATAAAAAAAAGTGTCTAGGGACTCAGGACGTTAAACATTTTGATTATGGACTCAAATGGTTAAAACGACTAAAACATAAGAACTCAAAAAGTAATTTACTCTAAGTTTTATAATTGTTTATAAACTTTAAGTAAAGTTTGTTACTACTTTAAATATAAATCAAAGTTGAGTGTTTTTTATTTTATTTTAAAGGTTTTAAATGTACTTATCATTTATCTTAAAGATCGTTGAGCTGAGTTGTAATTCTTTGTCCCAGTATCTAACATTTATCTTGCATCATTATAAATATTTGGTCATTATTTTTGTTAAACAATATTTAGCGTTTTTTATGTGTAAGAACGCCTCATTTCGAATGAAGATTATGTAGTTTTATTTGGAGTTATTATTGTTTGACCCGACCCGAATCGAATATCCGACCCGAACATATAACCCAAAACATAGCGATAGGAAAAAAAAAATTGGTCCCATGACTTTCCGCCCCCTAGAACTTTTGGTCAAGCTCCGCCACTGCTCCAGTGGTCCGTCAGTGTTTCTAGTTTGCCGTTCAAAAAAAAGATTATTGATGTTATATCTTTATCATCAGATCAATCTCTCTATACAAAAAAAAAAATCTGTCTATTGTTCAATGCACAAAAACATTATTCACCAGTATTGTCCCGTTCATCTTTAGAATTCCTTCATGAACATCACTCAATATCAATAAACACAAAAATAAACAATGTTATAAAAGAGGAAAAAAGTATTATAAATGAAACAAAAATATTCCCAATCTTTTGCTCGACCCACGTTCGTTTTACTTTGGCCCAATATCAACGTTTTCATACCAATTTGCAGTTTGCCTACGCTAAAGGACGATGATGAGTTTGGTGAACACAAGGAATCATACCTTAAATTGTTAATATTATAATGATTGTCACACCCTCAAAAATCCATATGCGAAATTCTAACGTAAGGTATGTGACAAACCACGATCACAGTCATTAGTCATATTGAACGACCACTATATGTGTATAAAAATTTTCCAGTTTGCTCGTTCATGAGAAAATACCGTTTAAACTATTTTATGTTGCGGAAGCGTAAGTAATTACAAAAATCAAATGGCTAATGTAACTGATGTTGAATCTAAATTTTTGATAAAATCAATGCGACTCCATAATGCATCCTAGTCCTGATATGTGATACCTTAGCAATCTGAGAAAGACATGCAAGAACAAGTGTCAACACATAATGATGAATGAGTTCACAGGTTTTAGATTACAATTATGAAGTAAGTTGTTTCCCAAAAGTTTCCACTGTTTCAACCCGAACAGTAAGTTGTAGTGTTTAGCAGTTACTTGTTATATTTGTAGGTAGCTAACCTATGTTATGTCACGAAAGAGTTCGAAACCGAAGCTGACTGTTGTTGCCTTTGTTTGCCCGGTCTATCACTGTGACAACCCGGACTTCCAAGGTTAACGTTGGTTAGCGTTTCTTGACTTTTTGATCTTTAACTTGTATAACTACGTTTCATGTCACGTATCTAAACTGTGTGTGTGCTATGTTAATCATAAATTGATTATTAGAGGTTGTATCTATTGCATGATGTAAGTTTGTACATGCTAGGCGATGAGCTTGCATATTTAGTCACACACCCTTACACGACCGCACACTTGTGAGCCTTCGTTTTACACATGGACTATGGCCCGAACCCCCCCCCCCCCCCCATCGTATGATTTATTTCGCAGCCCAAATAAAGCCCGAAGACCTGGCCCGAAACATTATATGTCTCGGCGTCTCGCACACCCTCTTGCCCTCATAATCTTCCTGAATGTGAAAAATAAGAAAACCCTAGTTCTCTCCTCTCTCTCTCTCGAACGACACGACGGCAACCCTTTAATGAAGTCCTCTCTCTCCATCGACCCTCTTGTATTCGGTAAGTATGAGTATTATTATGCAGTTTACCGCTCGATGTTCATGATTGTGTGCTCTTATGTGATTTGTGTTGCATATTTCGGTACAATGTTTATCAATTGATTGAGCGTTGATCATTGGAATGTGTAATGTGTTGCATGAGTAGTAAGGATGACATGATATTATTATGGGTGATGGTATCTGTACATCCCCTAAAATTTTTGTACATCCCTCGATAGAAACCATATAGGCCAATACGCTTCCCATAGGGTTTGAAGCATTAAATGCGACACCAATAGGAAGCGTATTGGGAAATACGGTTCCTATTGGTACAATATTCTCTGACGTGCACGCAGTTCAAAACTATAAATGTCTGAAAAGTGACCCAATAAGCTTATTGCCTAATACGATTCCCATAAGTTTAATAGGAAGCGTATAGGGCAATACACTTCATATTAGTTTTACTTAAAAATTATAAGTTGCATCAAATTTTTAACTTATTATTGTTATCTTATAATGTTTTTATAAAAACACTTATTAAACAAAACAATATATATATATAGGGTAAGGTTCATGCGAGAACCACCCTTATTGCGAGAACCACGAGAACCAATGTGAACACAACCTAAAATAGCTAAAAAAAAACCTAACCCCCACCCCCCCCCCCCCCCCCCCCAAAAAAAAAAAAAACCTAACCCCCCCCCCACAAGCTAAAATGCTAAAAACTAAACCCCAAAAAAAAAATAAAAAAATAAAAAAAATACTAATTTTTTTTAATATTTTTTATGTTAAAATCGCTACTTTTAGTAGCCAAATTTTTTTTTTTTTGCTTCGAAAAGTAGCGATTTTTTATAAAAAAATATTTAAAAAAAAATTTTTGTGTGATTTTTAGCTATTTTTAGGCATTTTTGATTGTGTTCACATTGGTTCTTGAGGTTCTCGCAATAAGAGGTGGTTCCTAACGGATCTTTGTCCTATATATATATATATATAGGGTGGGGTTCATGCGAGAACCAACTTTATTGCGAGAACCAATGTGAACGGATGGCAATTTTGTAAAAAAAAAAATTCTAAACTCGCGCTCCCCGCTCCCCCCGCTACGGACGTCAGCGTTTAATTAAAATATGATCTATCGTACAATTTCAAGTCCAACAACTATCACAACCAACACAAACTCTCCCAAATCAGTCGATTTTCCCCAAATCAGTCCGATATCAATCGCCGATACTCAATATTCAATCGCCGATATTCAATGCCGCTCCCAATTCCAGCAGTTCATCAGCAAAATTCGCCATACGATCATCCTATTCAATCGCCGTCCGCACATTAATCGTCGGCTCGAAATTAGGGTAAAAAACGACCATACCGAATCAATTTAGGGCAAAAAACGGTAATACTCGGCATATTCGGCGAGGTTTATATATTACGAAGAGCATACGTCGTTGCATCGATTTACGAACTTGAAAGTTCATACAGCCGATGTAAGTTCATACTATGTAAGATCATACAAAGTTCTTTGTGCTTGTTCATGTATGTGCTTGTTCATATAGATTACAGCCGATTATATGTATGTGCTTGTTCATATAGATTACAGCCGATGTAGGTCAATACAATTATGTGTTTGTGATTGATTTGGAATGCACATGTGCATAGATTATGTGTTTGTGATTGATTTGGAATGCACATACAATTATGTGTTTGTGATTGATTTGGAATGCACATGTGCATAGATTATGTGTTTGTGATTGATTTGGAATGCACATGTGCATAATATTGTTCATGTAAATACGATTACGTGTTTGTGTTTGTTTTGGAATGCACATGTGCATAATATTGGTATGTAAATACGATTGTGTTTGTGTTTTGTTTTGGAATGCACATGTGCATCATATTGTTGTATGTATGCACATGTGCATAGTTATATTACATCCGCATGTAAATACGATTATGTGTTTGTGTTTGTTTTAGAATGCACATGTGCACAATATTGTTGCGATTATATGTTTGTTTGTTTTGGAATGCACATGTGCATAATATTGTTGTATGTATGCACATGTGCATCAGTTATTCATTTGGTCCCGCGGTAAAAGTTCCAGGGGTATTTTGGTCGAAAAGACTGAAGGTTTTAATGTTTGTTCGTGTAGATTACAGCCGATGTTGTGCATATGTGTTTGTGTTTGTTTGTTCGTGTAGTGTGCATATGTGTTTGTGTTTGATTTGGAATGCACATGTGCATAATGTGATAACTTATGGTTGTACTTATGGTTTTGGTTCATATTTATGATTGATTGGTATGCACATGTGCATAACGTGTTGGAATGCACATGTGCATAATGTGATAACTTATGGTTTTACTTATGGTTTTGGTTCATATTTATGCTTAATTGGTATGCACATGTGCATAACATGATAAAGTATGTTTAAAATTAGTAACCGAATTTGTTTTTGTCGGGTCAATGTGTTAACATGTGTATATATTGATAAATTGTTTAATAGTTGTATGTATGCACATGTGCATAGTTATAGTTGCTTAGTTATAGTTATGCGCGTGTGTTAATATACATTCTCATTGTGTGCAGTAAAATGGAAAAAAAACAAAGAAAGTTACGTTTATACTGAAGCCGAGAGATGAAGGGTCGAAAAGAATGCCAGATGTGACAGAAGACGAGCAAACATCTCACAAAGCCATTCATCAAACAACACATCGGTATCTCTCTGAAATAACACGGGACCCATTCATGACGTATAGCAAACATCTCATAAAGCCACGGATGATTGTCTAGGTGATATTCATCCATTAACACATGCCATCTTTCTTCAAATGTTTGTGGTGTAATGAATAAATTCCACACCAGCTTATGTATTGACGAACGAAGAGTGGTATTATCAAGGATGTCATTTGAAATCTGCAAATTAAGAAACATGAATAATAAAAAGTTGAATTATTTAATCATAATATATGATGTAATTGTAACCGTGTTAATATTAAAAATAGAGGGTTTACCTTGGATGGAAGTTTTCTCATTATGTGCCACATGCACAAACGATGGATAGAGTTTGTAAAAACGGTTGATACAGCTTGTTTCATTGATGCGTCTTAGTCAGTGAGAACAAAGATTGGTTGTTTCTTATGTGCAGCCATAAAGGTGTTTAGTAACCATGTATACGACTCTATAGTCTCATCGTATAACATGCCAACGCCAAATATAACACATTTCTTGTGATGATCAACTTCGGTGAATGGCACAAAAATCATTTTGTATCTGTAAATAAAACATATGATATTAAAAAAATATTAATAATTCCACATGGTGAAAAGTATAGTATCTTACTTGTTGGTGTCATATGTAGCGTCAAATGCACACACATCACCAAAAGCCTCGTAATTTCGCAATGATACGAAATCAGCCCAAAAGAAAGATCGCAACTCATTGTCAACTATGACACAATCAAAATAGAAATCATTAAGATTGGTAACTCGAGATCTCATGGTATGTAAGAGGATGTCTGCATCGCGTTCACCGATGAATGCACGTATGTCTCTAGAGCAATTTTTGAAATCTACTGTTGTGCCACGAACATTTTGAGGTCCGCCTTTAAGTGATGCTTGAATGTTATGTGCAACAGTTGGGCCGATTTTGTTAAGACTAGCTTTGTGGATGAATTGTTGCTCCTCAAATCCAAGTTTCCTGTTTTGTTTTAACATGTTGGCGTGATCGCTACCAATCATGCAATGGTTGTGCGCGGCGATGAAATCATATATTTTGTATTGTTCGGTAACACGATCAAAACTCACTTTGATACGCGCACGACACCCGGAAACTGTGAATCGGCTTCGTCTGTGTTGTTTCTTGGATTTATCATATATGGTTGGAGCATTTTTTGATGGAGCATTGGGATCAGATTCTGTGACCCGTGGTTGTCCTTCTCTTGAACATAATATATATATCTATGAGTGGAGATTTTCATATTAGGATTGTCATGATATTTTTTGTTTTTAGAAGTGCCGATACGAGTAGAAAACCCGGATTGTGTAGCATACGTATTGTACATCATGACAATATCTTCCCAATGGGTAAATGTACTATTTACAACAGGAAGGTATCTAACATCAACTTGAGGTATCCAATACGGGGTGCCGTTAGGTGTAGCACGTATGGCAGCCGTAATCGTTCCTGTAAGAAATAAGTAAAAAATTAAATAATAGTGAGAAATAATTAATAAATTAAAAATTTGTCAACATGATATACGGACGAATAGTATAATTGTAATTAATATGCACATGTGCATAAATTTGTATTGTAACATAATTTGAGATATGATGCATAATTTGTAATATGAGGAACCTAACAAAATGCACATGTGCATATAACATTGATAGAAAGGAGTAATCATAATGTACAACATAAAACAAACATAAAACTGTTGTGAACATGATAGAAAGGAGTATATCATTGAAAAGTCACATTTTACATAAAATGGATATAAAATACCTTTAGTTTCAAACCGAATGAATTGTAAGTCTTGATGTTCTGTGCTTGTAGGTGCTGTACCGGTAGATGTGGTGTTACCAGTAGATGTGGTGTCAACTGATAACGATTGATCAGGTAAATTAGCAGTCTCAGAGCCTACGTTGCCTGATGTAAACATGGAATCAAGCGTCTGTATTTCAAACCCCATGAAGGGTGTGTCGATTTACGACTGGGTTTGCAACTGTTGTAAACACAGGATTGTAACTTTCATCTGGATTAACAGCAGGTAAGGTATTGACATCAACATCAGACGGACCAACAACAGAAATATCAGACGGACCCACAATAGAAATAGGATTTACATTGACATTAGATGGGCCGCAAAAATTAGCATCGTGATGTGGATGATACGAAGAAGATGTTGTATGATGATCATCAGATGCCGAAGGTTCAACTACAACACGAGATGAGTCAGACGAAGCCATTAGTATCTGAAATCAGTATACCAACGACGAAATCAGTATCACAGTTGAACCCCCCGTAAAATGTGTAAGTCCACGCCGCCGTGAAAATGTAGAAAATCAGTCGCCGCCGTGAATATGTAGAAATCAGTCGCCGCCGTCGTCGATTATGAAAAATCTCAAACGAAACGACGAAATCAGTATCACAATTGAACCCCCCGTAAAGTTTGCCACGTGTTCACATTGGTTCTCGCGGTTCTCGCAATAAGGGGGTGGTTCCTAACGGATCTTTATCCTATATATATATATATATATATAGGAAATGTATGGGGCAATATGGTTTCCTTGGACCCAAAGTATAGGAAGCGTATGGGTCAATATGGTTCCCCTAGACCCAAAGTATAGGAAGCGTATGGGACAATATGGTTCCCCTAGAGCCAATGTATAGGAAGCGTATGGGGCAATATGGTTCCCCTGGTCCCCTAATCTGAATCCTTTTTATAAAAATGTGTAAAAAATGTTTATACATTATTGTAATACCCAAAACATATTTATGATAACCATATGGGGTGGCGGACACTGTTCGACAGATTATCGGGCAGGATAGCCCGTAGGATCATTTATTTCGAATAGGAGCCGCACCATCTTATCGGCCGTTGATGGTGGAGTTTCTCTCCACATTCCGCTATAGACCTCGACCGGATGACCGGCCAAACTTGGATTTTGATGATCCGAACTTGCCGGCCCTATCACCCGAGATCACATTCCGTCTGTTCGACGAGGTATTTGAGATGTCGCTTCGTCAATTTGCCGTCGCCACCGGTTTTTACACAGACAAGGAGTTGGTTCAGGACGTGTATACCACGGATATCGATCGTATGCCCGAGGATGAGTTGATTGCCTGGTGGCCCACCATCGGTGAAGGTCCATACACCAAGGCGGAGGAGGTCCGATCCTCGGAGATCCGCGACCCGTTAGTTCGTTACTTGCATCGTTGCTTTAGCACGGGCATCACGGCCCGTGCCAAGAGTTGCGAGCACGTAACAAAGGCCGATCTTTTCTATCTCTATTGTTTATTTACTGGTCGTCCGTGTGCCCTCCATCTCTGCCTGGTGGATTATTTTGTCACACGTTGGAAAAAGCAGCGTCGTGGTAGTATATATGGAGGATCGTTTATCGGCCGGATAGCCCAGAGTGTTAGTCGGTACTTTGGTTGGGTCGAGGATAGGTATCCACCGCCGGCTCCCTGCAAATATTTGGACATGAGGTCCATGACAGGGATGAAAGTGGCGGCAAACATTCCTAATGTTGGTTATAGGTTTGTCGGGACGAACCGTCAGGTTTGGGCATGGCAGCCGTTGGTACATCACCCGCGTTTGGAGGCCGAGGAGGTTCAGATGCCTCAGATGGCTGAGCAGGATGGCGGACATGATGATGAAGATGAGCAAATGCGACTTCTAACACTGCATGATCAGGAGATAACATCCCACGGTCGCCAGATGGATCAGATGCATGATGACATAGGGTGGCTGATGACTGGCATGGGTGAAATGTATAAGTACATGGGTATATCGGTTCCACCCCGTCCACCACCACGAGTTTATCCGGACCAGGGCCTGTTCTTTACGCAGCAGGCCGACCCGTCCATGCCATCCTTTACCCAGCCCCTCCCGTCCATGCAGGTATATTATCTTTATTTTTATTTCATTTATCTACGAGCAATTTAATGTTATGTAATGAGTATTTTGTTTAAATTCTTATAGCCTTAAGACCCGTCCTATACTCAGCCCGACCTTTCCTTGCCACATTTTCCTCGGTCCGGCCAGACCATGCCGCTCTTTCCTCTGTTCGACCTTTCCATGGAGGTATGTTATTTTGTTTTATTTCATTTTCTACGAACAATTTTAATGTTATGTACTGAGTATTTTGTTTGATTTTTTTATAGGCTCCAGGCACGTCCTATACACGGCACAGCCCGTCACCCTCTACTAGGCGTGGCCCGAACTTTACAGAGGAGAAGCTCGCTAAGTCTGACGAGTATTGATGATGACCGTGGGAGTGTATTGCTTAATACGCTTGGACCCAGAGGAACCGTATTGCCCTATACGCTTCCTATACATTGGCTCTAGGGGAACCATATTGCCCCATACGCTTCCTATACTTTGGGTCCAAGGAAACCATATTGCCCCATACTTTTCCTATATATATATATATAGATTTGTTTAATAAGTGTTTTTATAAAAACATTATAAGATAACAATAATAAGTTAAAATTTTGATGCAACTTATAATTTTTAAGTAAAACTAATATGAAGTGTTTGCCATATACGCTTCCTGTTAAACTTATGGGAATCGTATTGAGCAATACGCTTCCTTTTAGCTGACCATCTTTTGAAAAGTTTGGTACACATATAGGAAGTGTATTGCTTAATACGTTTGGACCCAGAGGAACCGTATTGCCTTATACGCTTCCTCTGGTCCCCTAATCATTAGCTGACCATCTTCTGAAAAGTTTGTACTTCAAGTACACATATAGGAAGTGTATTGCTCAATACGCTTGGACCTAGAGGAACCGTATTGCCCTATACGCTTCCTATATGGTTCAAGGGATGTGCAAATAACCAAGGGGGATGTGTGAATAACCAAGCCCATTATTATACATAGGTTACTGCAAATTAAAGTGTTCACTAAATTCACAAAATCCATGCAACCGATTATGACACATCAGTACCTTTTAGGGGTCCAATGCATTTGATAGTAAGTGTTCTGACATAGTTGATAACCTTGAATAAAGTGGCGGCCATGTAGGTAGTCTTGATCGAATCAAGCCATATGTGTATTCTAATGATGTTGTCATTGAAAGTCAAGGGTATTAACAATTCATGTAGCATGGTAATAAGGGTTGGATTAAAAAAAAAAACTATGTTTATTAATTAGGATGATGGTGGCAATAAGGGGTTTGACAAACCGATTAGAAAATAGGTATTTTGTTAATTATTGTGACTGTTATTTCATGTGGGATTTATGATGTTTAATTTGTATATTAACATGGGTGCTTCTAAACAATAAGGGTTACGAGTAGGCTAAACAATTAAGGTGTAAAACTGTTCGGTAACAATTAAGGGGTGAAGGGTTGTTTTCATTTGGAACAGTTTGACTTGATAACATGAGTTTGGATGTAAAACTGAGTTTGGATCATACACTCACAAGTATTGGACAACATAAAAGTGGTTGTGAACTGGGCCGTAGGGGATTGTTTATATTTTGGGTTGCATATTCGATCCACATGCTACTCGTGTTGGGCCCAGATGTTTTACGCACCTCCTGGTTGGATTGGGATCAGCTGGGCCGGGCACTAGAGGTTGGGCCACGAGTTGAATTTGAAAGTTAGGATAGAGACTTAAGTTGTAAATGTTTGGACCGGGCCGGTAACTCGTGGGATCGATGTAATGATACGGTATATAAACTTATGTAATGATACGGTATATAAATATACGGTTATTTGTGCTGCATGATCTCTAGTTATAAATTGCATGTTCACTCAAACGGGAAACGAACCACTTGATGTGTGCTATAGTGTAATATGAACTTGTGTCATGAATGTAACTGTGACCTGGATATTTGCTATGACTTCCGTAATGATACGTGCTAGGCTTGTTGTTACTTGAGTACCATGTGCGATGAATGCGTGAATTATGAATTCATGAAACTGACTATCTCTGGTAACTACGGTAGGGTTTGATTTATCAACTTGAATACGTGAATAAACCAACCGAGCAAACCAAGGTGAGTTCACACTTTCTATAAGGCATGAGATTCCCGGTGGTTTGGGAATGGGTTAAGAAACTAAAACGGAACCTGCATATTCTCCTTGGGTAGAATATGTACCTCGATCCTCGGTGGGAAGGATGACAACATTAAACCTGCGTATTCTCCTTGGGTAGATTACGTACCTCTGTCCTCCATAGGAAGGACGACAACATATAACTTACTAGACAAAACTCTATCATGAAGTCCCTCATTTTTATATCGACTTAATCGCCGGGCCAATGGCGAGCGGGTTATTAGTTAAATAGCGCTATTAGGTTTGACAAGCCTCACACCGTGCCGCAGAGGACGGGAGTGGACTAATGGATCTGGGCACTTAGTCAATGATGATAGACATTGACGTAGGGCACAACATACTCCAGTCAGTTGTCGATATGGTAACGGGTCTAGTGGTTACATGGGGTAGCCCCCACTGGTTATGGTTACGGTTGATCTGGTGCAACACGCATGGTCGACTCGGTATATCCCAGCTGAGGAAGATGAAGATGACGAGAATGACGAAAGCGAAGACGAAAATTAATGTATTTTTTTAAGTATGATCGTTTTTATTTTGGTTATTTTTAGTATTGTAATTTTTTTATTTAATGAAATATTATTAGTTTTTAAATTAAAAAAATAATGATCGTGTAATGATTGGTTGGGGCATTATTGGGTATTATTCCACTACGCCCCTTTTGTAAAAACGTCCAATAATGCTCTCTTACTGACTGGACTAACACATGGCAGAAAACGCTCAATAGTAGGGACATTATTCACTAAACCACTACACATTATCTTAATAAACTTTTTCTAATTAGTTCCTTCTTTAATGCACATGAAAGTATTTTTTTTTTCACTACATTAATTATTAGACAGACAGGCATGCGGTAAAATGTTATGATAAACTAAGCTCCTTTAAGGCATGAAATCTACTACAAAGCTAATATGTTCTTTTAAAATCCTTAACTTTTATATTGTCTTTACTCTTTACCAACTCCCATCATGAACCATATCTTCGGAGAGATGGAAGAGCATTCACTTTGGATCCTCCATGTTAATGTGAGTGAGATCTGTATATCATATATAGAGTATTTTTGAGTGATTACGAGTGTGGGATAGAGAAAATGTTATTGTTGTTCATCAATAAATTTTAAAAAAATATTGTTCACCCTCTACATTTTTTTTAGCATTTTTGAAATTAGTTGTGAATGTAGGAGAGAAAATGTAACGAATTAAAATATAAAAACTATGATTTTTTTTGAACGGCCAACAGAATCAATCCCGAGCACTCTCAGGATACCCACTGGACAAACGGAGTACTCCGAGAGTAACCCGAGTCCACCACCAATTCCGAGGAAAACCCAGTAATCCACCCGCCGATAGACAAATCATACTTAATCTACACATCCCAAATCAGTTTGGATCTCATCTACTCCTCCCCTCCAAAGTTCTAACCGCGTATATAGTGTCTCCTCCCAACATGACCAAACTATCTCACATCACTTCCCTTATTATTCCCTTATTTTACTAGAAGTCAACTCTGATCCCCCATTTTAGGGGAGACGGGGCGCTCCGTGGTGGCACGGTGACCACGCGTGGATCCTCGTGGAACACCGTCACCGCTCAATCCTATCACGCGTGGTGGTGATAACGCGTGGTGGTGACAACGCGTGAATGTTTCAAATGTTATCTCACAGATCAGGGAACGACTGAACATGTTATCTTACAAGATCAGTGATGGGCACCCCTATTAAAATCCATCACTAGTGATGAAATCAAGTTCAATGACGTGACGGAACATGATTGGGTGTGGTACGTGATGGAAAGTGAAGCACCCTCACCTCCCTTATAAAGATAAATAAATAATTTATTAAAAATCAAGTCTAGCTACAGGTCTTGTTTGTAGATTCGAACAGTCTGATCTATAAGGAATTAAGGAACAAAACCAAATGACCAAAATGAAAACGAGTTATGAAATTTTAATAAAACTGGTTGTATGATGGTTTTTCGTTTGACCGGTCACGGGGTTGTTGGTTATTATTTATGTATCTTTATTAAACAGAATCAGGGTCGTACACCTAAGCTTTTAAGTTTTAACTTCATTAAAAAGAATCAGGAGTAACTTTTCAAAAAAAAAAAAAAAAATGAGTAGTATGAGTAGGGTCGTACACCTAAGCTTTTAACTTCATTAAAAAGAACAAGGAGTAGGGTGGTACACCTAAGCTTTAAAAAATTAGTACGAAACAGAGTTGTTGTGATCCACTTAAGTATGATTGGACAATCTTCTCTCTCTCTATATGTATATATATTGTTTAATACATAACCACTTTTAACTAAAAAATATATGACAACTCTATAAATATTGTACTTCATGCATTAACTATGATATATTCCCGGGTCGTCGCACACCGGCCTCGACTGCTCCGTTGCGGCTTCTCCGTCTTCTCCAAGATGTTGGAGACGGACCAAGGTGGTGGGTCCCTCTGACTTCTGTCTCTCTCCACTTTTATTATATAATATATTATATTGATTTTTATTGTGTGGTTGAGTAGTCCTCCACATCCTTTGGTAGTCCCCAAGAGGATGCTCCTCCTCCCGTGATGACGTGGCGCCTACGTGGCGGGTAGTCTACAAAGAGATTATCCATTCCATACCCCATGGTCTAATTCACTACTACAAAAACTGGTATTTGCTACGGTCAAATTCGTAGCAAATCCGTAGCTAATACCCATTTTGCTACGGATTTGCCACGGATTTGGTCCGTAGCTACAAGTCTCGTCGCGAATTTATTTGCTACGAACTTTGCTACGGAAAAATATATTTGCGACGGGTTTAGCTACAAAAAGTGACGTCGCTATTTTAGCTACAGATTCGCTACGAAAAAGTTTGCTATGGTTTTTTTGCTACGAAACTTTGCTACCATTTTTTTGCTACAGATTATTAGCTACGGAGTCTTTTTGCTATGGATTTTAGCTACGGTTTTTTAGTTACGGAACTTTGCTACCATTTTTTGGTTATGGATTATTAGCTACGGAGATTTTTTCGCTATGGATGCTAGCTACGCTTTGTCGATGACAATTTGCTACGACTTTGCTACTATTTTTGCCACGGATTTGTTGCAATTTGGCTATGAAATTTGCTACATATATGCTAGGGATTGGCTACGGAAATTTGCTATCTTTTGCTACTCATTTTGTTACCGAATTTAGCTACGAATTTCATTTCAATTTTGCTATGAGTATAGCTATGGGTTTTGCAAGGTTTTTGAAGCAGATTTAGCTACACATCTGGTCTTAAATTTTCCAAGCATTTTCGTTTTTTATATTGTATACTACTTTTTGCCACTAAACATTATAATCAAATCTCAATAAACAAAAAAACTATACCAAAGATAAAAACTCAAAACCAAATAGAAAAATAACTCAAAGTTTCAAACATAACCAAAGTAACATGATAAAGATCCAAGTTATCCCAAGTCCCAACGCAACAATAAAGATCTAAATTAACCCAAAGCAACGATAAAGATCCAAAAGAAATACAATAAAGTTCAACATATCTAAGTTGGTGGCGGGTTTTGTGAAAGCAATTGAATTCTCTCGTTCATTTCGGCGTACAACCTCGCACTTTCTTCGATTTTCTCCATCACAGCATGCTTCTCTATCTTATCTTGTTCCAACTCCGCAATTTTTTCCTTCAAACGTTGCACCTATAACGTCCAAAGCAAACATGACCCGTTAAAATCCATTATCACGCCTTATAACATAACACATTATATGAAGTTCATTACATCTAAATGGGGCTGTTATAGCACATTACAAACAAACCTAACTCAATATAAGCTGATATATTTACATACATAACCTACTATTAGTCTTTTATCACATAAAAATGTAGTTTTTTTACTAAAGTATTACGAACCTCGTCACTGTCACTTCTATCTTGCGGATTTGAACTATGGGTAATCGGCATTTACAAATTGAAATACATGATGTTTTGAAGTTAAAATATGTAAATGGAATGTGAATCACATAAATAGATCTTTCAGTACCAGCTTTCTTAATCCCAGATGAATCAAAAGACAACAAAGAATCATCTATTTATGGACACCAGCAACCTGTACTTGCAGCCTTGTCTGTAAAATCATAAATACACAAAGAAAAAAAGGAATCATTACCGTGGTCTTGACTCCTGAACACCAACATGAAACTAAAAACTTGAAGCTAAACTTGAACATACACATATAATCTCGCAGGTTAATAATCAAACCTGCCACTTATTATCACCAAAACACACCACTCAACACAAACTGTCTGTATCACAGTTACGAAATATCATCTAT
Organism: Helianthus tuberosus; assembly: GCA_030545235.1. NCBI lineage: Eukaryota > Viridiplantae > Streptophyta > Magnoliopsida > Asterales > Asteraceae > Helianthus > Helianthus tuberosus. Next base: position 21,200,330 of record CM060352.1, read on the forward strand.
CAAGTTTCAATTATAAAACTTTAATACCTTCAAATTGAAACTCTAGTGTAAAGTTCGACCAACTGCCAAGTTTCAATTATAAAACTTTAATACCTTCAATTATAAACTTTGACCTGTTTTGAAAAAGGATATAATATGCTTGTAGTGGCATACCAATGATATTTGAAATACAATAAGGTTATATAAGATATTTTTACATTTAGATATTGAAGGAATCTAAAAGAAACGAGGGGATTCACGGCTTACCGCGGCTGTCGTCGCTCCATCTGCCATCGTCGGCAACCACCATCGGCACGTCACCATCTTCATCAGTCATCACCGCCACCGCCACTGAGATGCCAAGCCGCCGCCTCCATGTGCAGCGGCTCTCCTGTTGCTTCCGATCTGCAAGTGTGAATGGGGGGGGGGGGGTAGTTGTGTGAGTGTTGTCGGAAGAAACAAGGCATCGGGTTGCTTCCGATCTGCAAGTGTGAAGGGGGGGGGCTGTTGCCGCCCTTCTTTCTCTCTCATCGTCCTCTCTCTCTCTACAGTTCTCTCCCTCTCTCTCCGCAGCTCTCTCTCTCTTCTCCACAGCTCTCTCTCTCTTCGTTTCTTCCTGTTGCAGCCGCCACACGCCACCACCATCTGGTGGTGGCTGCCGATAAGCAGAAGACAGAAGGGGGGGTGTCTCGCCCGTCGGAGAGAACCACCAGCAGCGCCGGTTCTCTGTGGTTGTCGGAAATATCTCCGATCGTCGGAGTTTGAGAGGGACGAGGGGGTAGGTGTTGTCGGAGAGTCTAGCCGGCTCCTCTCTATAATTCGCCGGCGAAGGAATCGAGAGGGAGAGAGCAGGGACTTGTGGGTAAGATGTGTTTGTCTGCTTTTGTGTTAAAAGTTTTGAGAATATGAGCCCTTTTGATGGTTCAAGATTATCTTTCAAGTGTCGATGGGGATTGGAATAGACGGTGTGGATCATAATCCCTGTGCTGCATTTCTATTGGTTGTGTTTTAGAAGCTTTATGAGTTGTAGCTTTGATGTGTTGTACCTTATGCATTACATTATATATAGTAATAATAGATATAGGGTAGGGATCCTAAGAGAAGTCCACCATATTTGAGAAACTTGAGAAGCAATCTGGACCACACATTTTCCTTAAGCAAAAAATGCAAATTTTTTTTTTTTTTTTTTTTTTGAAAAATCGCAGCTTTTTCTTTAAGGATTAAAAAAAATTTAAAAAAAAATTTTTTTTTTTTGGATTTATACACATGTGTATATTGTTAATCTTTTAACTATACATATATGTATATTGTCCATTATACATATATGTATATACATGTTTAAAATTGAAAAAAATGTGTATATTGTTAATCTTAAACCATAAACACTAAAGCTAAACCTTAATGCTAAACCCTAAACTCTAAACCCTAAAGCTAAACCCTAAACTCTAAACCCTAAAGCTAAACCCTAAAGCTAAACCCTAATGCTAAACCTTAAAGCTAAACCCTAATTCTAAACCCTAAAGCTAAACCCTAATGCTAAACCCAAAAGCTAAAACTAAACACTAAAGCTAAACCCTTAATGCTAAACCCTAATACAAACCCTAAAGATAAATCTAAACCCAAAAGTTAAAGCTAAACCCTAATGCTAAACCCTAAATACTATTGCTAAACTCTAATGTTAAACCCTAAAGCTAAACCCTAAACCATAAAGCTAAACCCTAAACCCTAATGCTAAACCCTAAATATTAATGCTAAACCCTAAATAACACTTATTTTTCAATTTTAAACATGTATATACATATATGTATAATGGACAATATACATATATGTATAGTTAAAAGATTAACAATATACACATGTGTATAAATCCAAAAAAAAAAATTAATTCTTAAAGAAAAAGCTGCGATTTTTCCAAAAATTTTTTTTTTTTTTTTGCATTTTTTAACCTTTTTTTTGCATTTTTTTGCTTAGGGAAAATGTGTGGTCCAGAATGCTTCTCAAGTTTCTCATTTAGCCTACTACTTCTCACATGATCCTTATCCAATATATATATATATATATATATATATATATATATTAAAAATAATCTGAGCCAACCGAGTCGAACCGAACTGAGCAGACCTTAGGCTATGGGGTGTGGGGGGCGCCATCCCGCCACCTCAGCCTCTATAGCGCCCCTAGGGGCTCCATCACCACACCCTCCATGTTAAGGAGGGGGCGCCATCAAGCTTCCGCCAACATGATGGCGAGAGATGGCGAGAGAGGGGGGGTTATCAGCTGGGGCCCACTTGTTTGCACCAATCAAATTTGTTTTTTTTCTCTATAGCGCCCCTATAGCGCCCCTCACCACACCCTCCATGTTAAAGAGGGGCTCCATCGCACACGTGGATCCTATGTGGCACCTATAAAGCTCCATGGGGCTCCATCCACACCCCATAGCCTTATAGCATGTTAATTCTAAACTTTAATAAAGTTAACAGTCAAACATATAAGTCCGGAAACTTTGAGCTCATGAACATCAACATTTTTTCCGAGTTCTCATTGCTTTGTTTCAATTTCTCTTCTAGTAAAGCCACTTGATTTCGAAGTGCTATTATTTAAAAATATCAGTAATAAATTTATTTTTATAAAAATTAACATTCAAAATAATTATCATAAAATTTTCAGATTTAAATTCGAAATATTTTATTTAATATGAATTTTTAAAGATTAAACTGTTTTAAATTTATAAAAATTGTTTTATAAATAATTTTGACGGGTTTTATAATTTTAATAAATGTATCAATATGTAAACATCGGGGTTTGTCGAAGTCCGGTCAACAGCGCGGATATGCAGGTTTAAATATATATATTTTATATTTCTAAAGTGTATATATATATAACATAAATCTGAGATATGAACAACGATGGTGGTAGTCCAGCCGGTTATTCATGTATGTGTGTTCGAGGGGCGCGGGTTCGAGTCTTGTTGGTGACCGATTCGAACCGTGTAAAATTGACCTTTTTTTTAACTATTTTTAAGTAATTAATATTTTTGATTTTGATTTTTGTATAGTATATATTATTAATTATTTTTTATGATTTTGCTATAGTATATATTATTAATTATTTCATCAATTTTGCAACGAATTTGCTATGAGTTTTGCTACGAAATTCATTTGCGACGGAATTTCGTAGCTAATTCGTAGCAAAATATGTAGCAAACTCGTAGCAAAATTTGCCACCATTTTTTTCCGTAGCAAAATTTGCCACCATTTTTTTCCGTAGCAAAATTTTCATGGTTTTGCTACGGATTTTGCTACCGGTTTTGCTACGTTATATGATTTATATTAATTTCATCAATTTTGCTACGGATTTGCTATGAGTTTTGCTACGATATTCATTCGCGACGGAATTTCGTAGCTAATTCGTCGTAGCAAAATATGCTCGTAGCAAACTCGTAGCAAAATTTGCCACCATTTTTTTCCGTAGCAAAATTTTCATGGTTTTGCTACGGATTTTGCTACCGGTTTTGCTACGTTATTTGATTAATATTAATTTCATCAATTTTGCTACGGATTTGCTATGAGTTTTGCTACGAAATGCATTTGCGACGGAATTTCGTAGCTAATTCGTAGCTAATTCGTAGCAAAATATGCTCGTAGCTAATCCGTAGCAAACTCGTAGCAAAATTTGCCACCATTTTTCCGTAGCAAAATTGCCCACGGATTTGCTACGGATTTTGCTACCGGTTTTGCTACGTTATTTGATTTATATTAATTTTGTCACTTTTGCTACGGATTTGCTACGAGTTTTGCTACGAAATTCATTTGCGACGGAAGTTCGTAGCTAATCCGTAGCTAATTCGTAGCAAAATGTGTTCGTAGCTAATCCGTAGCTAAGTCGTAGCAAAATCTGCCACCACTTTTTTCCGTAGCAAAACTCCGTAGCTGATGCCTGTTTTTGTAGTAGTGATTGTTTATTTCACTTTCTGGCTATATGGTCTCAACAATATGTCTAATTGTTTATATGGTTATGTTGACTCTACATTGAGTGAGTCCAAAAACATATAAGGATGTGTTTAATTGATGAGGAGTTGATGTAATAATTGGTGGACTCTCACTTGGACTAGTTGGATAAGGGGGAAAATGGTAGAAAAAGCCTAACCTTCAAACGGACATAATAATTTTGGGCTACGGTTTGAGTTATGGTGCTAAAGACGAATGGTTGGTAGTGATGATGAACATGAGTAGATTGATAGGGTTTATCTTTAGAACATCAATCAGCAATACATGAGGTCAAGGACCTATCCACGTCACATTTGACTGACATCTACCTCCTTCCAAAACGCTCATTTTCTCTCTCCAAATTCGCAGACCTTTTGTCCATTCTATATCCTTTCGTCTCAAAGACCTCGGCTTCTTCTCCGTTGGACGGTCCGTGACCATCGACTTCTCTCTCCTCTTCTTCTCTTGCACGATTGTCCTCCATGTTTCCATGTTGAGTTACCACCCACATGTTATGTATGCACTTAGAATTAGAGGATGTTCAAAAATTTAATTCAAAGACAAATGATGACTAAATGAGTAATTGGTTAATTACCACACGGGTAACAAATTACAACCGTGGCTTTTCACAAAATTAACAAGTTAGGTGCTTAAATATTTTTCGTTATTACAAGCTTATGTTAAAAAAATCATATTATCATCTTAAAAATCAAACCATATTTACTTTAATATATGACACTATTAATCTAATTGATTTACTAAAATCATTCAATAACATTTTTTGTTATTACAAGCTTGTGTTAATAACTTTTTGCCACACAAACGTAAAGTTGATCCCAATATCAAAATATATATAAAATAACGTAACTATATTTTTCTTGAAAGTTACTGGCCACAAATTTTTTTAATAAATTCCACGTGAGCATTACCTGTAATTCTGTAAACCCATGTAGAACACATTGTACGCTATATATATATATATATATATATATATATATGATACCACAATCACCATGCACTTTCATCAAAGATATACATATTTTTCAATCTGTAGCTAAACATCAAAGAGAGAAGGTTCTCTATTTCTCTCCTTTATAGTGTGAAGCACTACTCACCATCGCGGTCCCCTTTCCTCCTCATCTCTTTCCAAATTTTTACAAACCTCCACGTGCTCAGATTAGCAAAAACATGAACTCGGATTTAATAACGACCAGCGAGTAAGTTACTCACACAAAGTGTTCATCTTTTTTCTTATATATTTAGGTATTTACGTTCAGCTAATATCATTTTTTTTCTTCAGAAAACGTCCAGTTGACAGAGGTTTTCACTATTCATGCTTCGATGATTATCCCGAGGTATGGGACCAACATTGTAGTAACGGATGTCTGGCCATCAGTGCTACACATATGCTCACAATCATAATGCGGAAAAAATTAAATGAGCCATGGCTACAGCTCTCCCCCAATGCATTGTTAGCACATGTGGGTCCAAAAGGCCTTCCGATTGGCCCGTTTGAAGCGGTTATTACCCAATATGGGCTTGAAGAACGGAACTACAATGAACCCCTAAATCAGGTGGTACATGACTTTAAATACTCATCAGCCGGTAGAAGATTTAAAGTTATGTATTTTAAAAAAGTTACGGGGCTTTACAACATAATTGAGGCTTTGAAAGATAACTTTGGTCCTGGAGGACGCAAGTATCCAGTGTTGGCACTTTGCTACAATATGGGTACTTTTGAAATTCCTCAAGTAGCCTCTGAAACAACCATGGAGGAACCTTATCGTTGGGGTGCCTACAACACCCATGATGACCGTTGGGCAAATGTTGTGAATAAGGGCTTACAACCCGCTGTTATCCAACATGCGATGTTGATAACCGGGTTGTACACGATGGTTGATAACCCCCGTCTTTTGGATTATGCTATTGAGATAAAAAAAATCCCACGGACCGCAATGGGGTCAGCATGGTCGTGCTTGGGTGACTGGTGATTTCTTATTTACAATTTGGGTACCCGTGATGTCTGGTGACGATCCATTGTCTGATTTAAATTTGTAATAGCAGGCTAAGAATAGTGGATTGATTGAATGTGGTGAAATACATGTCATTTATATGTTGTTAATTTAGTACAGTAATTCTAGTTAACTTAACTTCTAGCTAACAAATGTTATGTACTGATCGTTATAATATATTGAAAATAGAGATGACATGAATGAGGTATGAAATATATATCCGTAATCTTTCCTCATACATGTCTCTATACCCGTTCCGATATTCATGGTCCATACATATCTACCGGGTAATAATTTTCACCTCATTCACGTGATGGTCCAAGACATGCATTTTGAAAAGCCATCATATGTCTCTCATGTCATAGATGTGTAGGATGGATGGATGCTAAACATAGATACATGATACATCAAACACATGCATATGTTCAAAAGTTCAAAGGAAGTTGCTTGGAAAAATGAAAACACGAGTGTGGTCAAACCCAAATAGTCAGGTAGGGCCCACATTCCACTTTTTGTTTGAGAACATAGGATAGTGTTTTTAATTAAATACTCTGATGTTTTAAGGCTTATTCTATACGCACCCCCTATTACTTTCTACACCCCCCTTTGTGAGAGGAAAACTGTCGGTCCCACACAGGCCCCACCTGTAAGTATGTGAGAAGAGGGGTGTGTATAGTAGCACCCATGTTTTAAACATGTGAATGTGTTTATTTTATTTCTTGTGCAAAATAAAAAATCAAATTTGACTTTGTATAAATATTACTTTGAAAGTCCTAAAATAATAGTTACTAGTTTTTTTCGACGTCGCACGTTGTGGCGAAACCGGGTAAATGATAATATAAAACAAACGTGATTTGAAAATAAAGAATGTTGTTTAAAAAGCCAAATCATTAGAACAATTTAGTTTATCATCATACCGTTTTATGATACCAAATAAATACTTTATCTTGAGTACAACTTCGTTTTTAACAAAACTTATAATAGAATGTCAGTGAAAAAAATTAAGCACAACTACGTACTTAAATTTTAGAAAAAAAAGTTATAAACGTAAATTATTAAAGAAGTATCAAATTAATCGATAAATTAATATATGTTCTAAAAAAAGAAAAAAAACAATTATTAGAAAATGGTAAAGAAAATATATGTTTTAAAAAAAGAAAAAAATAAAAAATACGTCATTAAAACTAATTATAATAATAAACTATTATAATATATTAAATAATAAATAATAAAAAGCTATATATTATTATAAAAATAAAGTTACTATTCATCAACACTCGTTAACAATATATATATAATTGTTTACAGTTTTCTTAATTTGTATATGAACAAGTATCGTGGAAGTTCAACCCTACATTATTTATTTCTGTCTTTAATTCTATTAATAATATTATTAATTCAATTGAAGCTTCTACCTTGTATATGTTAAAAGCATATTGTGAAGAATGTTTTTAACACAAATAATATTATTACTTCAGTTGAACCTTATACCTTTATATGTTAAAAGCATATTGTGAAGAATGAAGATCGGATTGGCCCGACTGCTTTGATCGGGTGCAAGAAACTAGAGGGTTGAATGGTTCAATTTGGACAAGTGGACTGGATGGTATGAACCGGCCAGGTTTTGTGTGAAACGGATCAATTTCAAGTCTAGATGAGTTGACTTTTACAAATTTTAAGACGGGATGAGTTCACTTAAATAAATTACCTATTTAAATAAGTCTAACTGTTCGCGTATGATAAACACAAGCGACACCCTTGGTTCTCATTTGATTTATAATCAACCACCGGTCACGACTCACGACTCCTCACCACCACCTTAAAAATGTAATCAAGTTATTTTAGTAACATTTACTCTTGGATTATGAAAACGAAAAGATTTAAAAAATAAAAAGATGAGATTTATGAAATATAAAATTTCCTATTCAATTATTAATAGTCTTATTAGAAATAAAAACAAAAAGATTTAAAATATAAAAAAGAGATTTATGATATATATATATATATATATATATATAGGGGATCGCTAGAATGAGAACCACCTCCAGTTATGAGAACCATGAGAACCACTTTATAGCCTTTAGATTAACTTGATGGATGGATGAGATTAAAAGTAACAAAAACTAATATTAAATAAAATTTGTCTTATTATGTCTTTTATATTTTAATCAAAAAGGGTAGATTGGTAAAATAACTCTTTTTTGTCTTTTTCACTTTATTATTTTTTAATTACTTTTTGTTTTATTATATTACTTTTTAGTTTTATTATATTACTTTTTATTTTTTAAAAAGATTTCTTTATTAAACAAAAATTTTGAAAATCAGATTTTTTATATAAAAAAAATTTATGCGCGTTTTTTTAGCACCCGTTTTTTACGTGCGTTTTTTTACGACCCGTTTTACGCTCCGTTTTTTCACGCCGATTTTGCGACCGTAGTTTTTAAGTGCCGTTTTTAGGCCCGGGCTTAGGCGCCGTTTTTTGCCGCGCCGTTTTTTACGTCACGTTTTTTACAAGCCGTCCCGTTTTAGCGCGCCGTTTTAGCGTCACGTTTTTTTACAAGCCGTCCCGTTTTTTTTCGTCCCGTTTTAGCCGTCCCGTTTTTTGCCGCGTCGTTTTTTACGTCACGTTTTTTACAAGCCGTCCCGTTTTTTGCGCCCCATTTTTTACGTCCCGTTTTTTTCGCCCCATTATTTACGTCACGTTTTTTGCCGCGCCGTTTTTAGCGTCACGTTTTTTTATAAGCCGTCCCGTTTTTTGCCGTCCCGTTTTTTTGCCGTCCCGTTTTAGCCGTCCCGTTTTCTGCCGTCCCGTTTTAGCCGTCCCGTTTTTTTACAAGCCGTCCCGTTTTACGCCCCGTTTTTTTACGTTTTACTCGTCGGTTTTTTACGTTTTACGTGTCGGTTTTTTACGTTTTACGCGTCGATTTTTTACGTCTTACGCGTCGGTTTTTTACGTTTACGCGTCGGTTTTTTACGTTTTACGCCCCGGTTTTTTACGTTAACGTTTTTTACGTCCCGTTTTAACGCTGCGTTTTTTACGTCCCGTTTTAACGCGGCGTTTTTTAAGTGCCGTTTTATTTACGTTTTACGAAAAACTTTTTACGTTTTACGTTTTACGAAAAACTTTTTACGTTTTACGTTTTACGAAAAACTTTTTACGTTTTATGTTTTACGTAAAACTTTTTACGTTTTACGAAAACCTTTTACCTTTTACGTTTTTACGCGTCGCTTTTTAACGCGTCGTTTTTTAACACGCCGCTTTTACGGCCGACTTTTTACGTTAAAAAATTTACGTTTTTTGTTAAAAAAATTTACGTTTTACGTTAAAAAGTTTACGTTTTATGTTTTTACGTTTTACGTTAAAATATTTACGTTTTACTTTAAAAACTTTACATTTTTACATTAAAAAGTTTACGTTTTACGTTAAAAGTTTACGTTTGACGTTAAAAAATGTATGTTTTACGTATTGCGTTAATTTTTGTAATCTTTTTACGTTTTACATTAAACTTTATTACGTTTTACGTTTTAAACTTTTTACGTAAAACTGTTTTAAGCGTTGTTTTTTACGTTTTACAACTTACGCACCGTTTTTTTAAGCGTTTTACGTAAAACTTTTTACGTTTTACGTTAAACTTTTTATTTCACGTAAAACTCTTTACGTTTTACGTTAAAAAGTTTACGGTTTAGATTAAAAAGTTTACGGTTTACAATAAAAAGTTTACGGTTTAAAAAATTTACGTTTTACGTTAAAAAGTTTACGGTTTTGGCACTTTTTTCAAAAAAAACTACACAAAAACGAACACACCCAAAAATCGCAACTCGGTAGATGTCTCAGATAGATTGTTATCATCATCGACTGGGAAAAAAATTTAAAAAACAACAAAAATCAAAAACAATGATCGGATTCTTGAAAAAAACGGGGCTTGGCTCAGATTTTTTCGATAATCAGAGGCTGCAAAGTGGGGTTGCAGGTTCAAAAATCTACCATCCACCAACCGTGCCGCGCCATCGTCAACAAAATATACGTTTTTTTTTTTCATCATCACCGCCCAAATTCACTGGTCGAAATCTACCAAAAAGCACCAGATTCAACCGAATAAAACCCAGCACCAGATTCAACTGAATCAAACCCATATTCAAGCAGTTTCCACAGAATTCAACCCATATTCAACAGAATTAAAAACCCAGATCTAAACCCAGATTCAAAAAATCAAAGAAACCAAATCAAAATCCCCAACATATGCAAAAAATCAAACCATCAACCCAAATAAAAACCCAGATCTAAACCCACAAGAACACATGCAAAAAATCAAAAAAACCAAATCAAAAACCCAGATCTAAACCCAACCAAAAAATCAAACCATCAAACCCACATAGTTCATCAGACCCACATACCAGAGAAATCAACAAAAGAGGCCCAAGAAACTCGTCGGGAGGAGACCGGGACCTCCGCCGCTCACGGCGGCGCTGCCGCCGGTCCACCACCCAGCCACTGCCACAACTCCACCCGTCTTCCACCACCTACCAACCACCTCCCACCACCGACCAAACACCTCCCACCATCGCCTCGCCACCGAACAAAATCACCAATCGCACCACCGGCACCACCAACATCGCCGGCACCACCGACATCATCATCGCCATTAAAACTCCCAGATGAAGAACAAGGCTCATGTGTGGGTTTCCACATCATCATCGCCCTTTAATCTCTCAGATGAAGAACAACCAGAAGAACTGGTCTTTGAAAACCAGAAAAAAAAACACACAGAAGCTTGATCTCCGGTGGTCCGGAGAGTGATATCCGGTGGCGGAGGGCGGAGGGCGGAGGAGAAGCTTGATCTCCGGTGATGGATTTAACTTTTGAGAGAGAGAAATGAGGTTATAAAATAGAGAGAGAGAAGAGAGATGGTCTAACATTAATAATGAGGAGAGAGATGGTAGGATATGACATTTAGAGTAAATGACCAATATACCCCTTTTGTTGGCTGAATGTTATTGGTTGAGAGTGGTTCTCATAACTGGAGGTGGTTCTCATTCTAGCGGCTCCCTATATATATATATATATATATATATATATATATATATATATATATATATATATATATATATATATATATATATATATATATATATATACTAGTCGTTTACCCGCGCGATGCAGCGGGAAACATATCTCTTAGGTTGGTGAGTTTAGAGCTATGTACTGGGCGGTTCGGTTTTGAGCCATAACCAAAACCAAATTCATGATGCAACGGAAAACACAACACTTGTTAGTAATTTTAAGGGTGTGCATGAGAAGGTTGATGTTCATGTTTGAGCAAAAACATTGTTTACGATAATGTTGATCCTTTTTGCCATGTACATTATTATACCCATGGTTGGAGGAGTTTGATTTGACCATCATACAAAAGTGAACGCTACAAACGATACTATTTTTCCTACATTTAGTTCAAGAAAGTGTCAGTATTTGTACAAAAGTTTGCTATTGTTTATATATATAACGTTAAGGGAGCGTTCAATTAGAAACCAATAGTGAAAGTGATAACTCGAAAACTTCTTATTAAAGAAGGGAATGGGACTTCTAATGAAGGAGGGGCAAAATTGGGAGAAAAAGTATATAAATTTTCAAACATCTTTATCTTCTTTACATATTATTTGAAACCCGTGCGATGCAGCAGCGCCGACAATTCACAACACGGTACTCGTTTTCTATTATTTTGTTAATCCTCTCATGATATATTGTATAGTACGTTGGTAACCTGTTTACGTTACCACAATACATGTTTAGTGGATATGAAATGTGAAAGACCCACTATCTACGTCCTGCATCTTTTTTGTTCATAAATTACATTCACCCTTTCACCGTAACACATACATATAGTCTAAGATAATTAATTAGTTAGTTAGATTCAACTAAAGATGCCCATTATCTCTTATATCATTAAGAAAATCGATTAATTTATTAAAATCTTTTATGTGGATCCACCTTTATCTCTAAGTAGGGACGTTTGACTATATTCATGTAGCCTGAGACCACAATCTTTTTTCAAGTTAAATAATCTTTTATGCTAACCCAACTTTATCTAGAAATCACCATTGCATTATACATTATAATACTAACAAGTTTTGTACTATAACAGTTTTGACAAATTTAAATAGATGGTACTTGGTTCCATGTATTACCAAATATATGTTTTTGGTTTCGACAAGGTTTAAAATCTTATCAAAATCAATCTCTTTAAAAATAAAACATGTGCATATTCTAAGCAATCAATGTTGTTAATAAACTTGTAATGCCAGCCTCATGTACAGATCAACAAACACAACTATATCAAAGAGACAGTAGTGCCAATTCACTTCAAGGCAGCGCCAGCAGAGCCACCAATGATGCATAGTCTTTCACCATCCGCCTTTCCACTTTCTGCTTGTAGGGATGAGCACGGTACCCGTTCAAAACCCGAAAAAAAAAGAATCAATGCAAAGGCATCTAAATAGACTACAAATCATCTATGTTACAATAACACTGTGCATTAAAAATTCCCTTTGGGAAACCTTTGAACCACACTTGATTCTCTTTTAGCTGGTCTTATTTCTTCTACCCATTTGATCCACAAAAAACATTTTGTTAAGCTAGACTTAAAAACATGCAACAGAAATATAAGTGTGATGACCCAGGAGCTTCTTTAGCAGAAGCTTCCATGAATGGCCCATTGTACCTATCATACACTGGGCTACGATCTTCAGCAAATTGTTCTCCTTCTGTGCTAACAGCTCTTCTGTGTGCCATAAAACTATCAACCAGTCCCTCAACTTCTCGTCCTTCGAACAGGTGACCGACTGTACAAAGAAAAAAACATGTTTAGCATGCAATTGTATAGCAAAGTCCTCATTCAAACAGTCAAAAAACTTCCAATAACACAAAAACGTTACCTGCGGTATCTCCCATAAGCAGGGCTCTTTGGCCTGTCATACGATGGCCCACTGTACCTATCATACACTGGGCTACGAGCCCGCCCGTAATCAGGACTTGGTCTGCTTCTCCTATAAGGACTCGATGACCGATAAGGACTATCACGTCGACGACCATAGTCTCTTCTAGGGCTGATTAAGCGGGACCCTCTCTCACTGTCGTCCCTTAGAGCATACTCCACTGATACTACCCGATCCAAAATTTTACTGCAACCAAATAAAAAAAATACGTAAGTCATCTTTGAGAGCTTATGTTAAAATAGTAAGAAAACAAAACATACAAAGTTTACAAACCTCATGTGTGTACACTCGAGAGCTTTTGTGGCTTCTTGTGTTTCAAACTGCACAAACGCAAAGTTGCGCCTGATGCGAACATGGAGAACATTTCCATAGGGTTCGAAGTGATTCTCGATATCACGGACCCTTGTGTGAACCGGGTCAAAGTTTATTATGAACAGTGTTTTAGTTAGTCTCTGGTTCGCCACAGCCTCTAGCACCACCACATCCTCCACGACCACCGTCTCTGCCACCACGACCACAACCACCAAACAACAGATTCAGTATAAAACAAACCGTACCCTTTAAGACTGCCAGACTCGTAATCTTTAGGAATATAAATCCTTGAGACCTCTCCGCATTGGGCAAAGACTTCCCCAAGAGTATGCTTAACCTGAAACAGGTATATAATAAAAATCATACACTATGTTCAAAGAATGCACGTGTGATGATATGATTGTGATCCCATTGCATGGACTATTGCAAGTCAAAGAAGAAAAAAGAATGCAAATAGGTTTTTTTGATTATTACATATAATAAACATGTGAATGGATTTTATTGTTTTTACATGTTACCTAAAATATTAATGGTTGACAAACCTTGCTGGAGGCATCTACACTGTTTGACATAGCAATCAGCCAGCACCGAGCAGCATTTACGGTTTCAGTCAACTGCCCGGGTTTCATCTTATCAGTCATATCATCCATGTTCCTTACGCTTTCCAAGCTTTGATACTCAACATCATTCTAGATACAAGATGAATGACCACATGTGCCTCCAAAGTCTCTAGAAATCATACATGTAGATACAAATCAACAGTTTGCACAAATAATCTCATTGGAGTTACATAAAATAGTTCAATCTTACCTGAGCTAGACGAAAACAGAGACATACACCAGACATCGTCGCATATCTGGTCGGAAATGACACATGTTGCGCCCATGGGTCATGGGCCATTGCTCTTGTCCAGAAAACGAAAAACCTATTACAGATGCAACCTGCAACATGTCACTTGGTCTGTTACAGCCCCAGCCCCCTAATGCTTCAACATTTTTTGTCGTTTAACATACGCTTTGAAGTACTAACTAACGCTTATTGCAGATTCTGATCAAACTCATTCCAAAATTGGTTTTAAAAAGTGTACCTACGCGAAGAATCTCTAATTCACAATACACAACTCAAATAAACTTACAATCTCAAGTTAAGCCACTTCTTTGTTAATCCCGTTAAAGTCTTTTAGCAACTGTTCCAGCTCAAATTGACCTGTAAATCAGAAAGGTGTTCTTTAGCTGTCCCACAATAATATAATCTCCACCATAACCTGTAATTAACAATACACAACTTAATTGTACTTTTAATTGTAAACTTAATCTTTTTTGTTACATAAATAACACTTTAGTTTAATGTGTATATAGACATACTTGTGATGTAGAGGGACCCCTGCGACTCCCAGTAATCTTGAATCCTCAAGAAATAAAACTAAATGGTAAAAAAAATCATTGCTTATGAAAATTAAACGATGAAATTCAAAGATTGTTTTGTGCAACTCCATAATCATGAAGAGCTTGAACAAACTTATCAGAGGTAAAAGGCCAAAGCCCCAGAATGTCAGCACATTTCCCATTAAATTGTGTTGATTAAACAAAAATAAAACTCAAAAGCTTAACCTTAAAACTTCGATGGAAACCCAGATCTTCAAACAAAGAAGTAGCAGTTACAATCAACAAACACTTACAGATCTTAGCACATAATCAAAAGTAATTTTACGAAAACAAGATGAATTTGTAGGAAAGAAAGAAAGAGATGACGATGAGAAGGAGACACCGACTGGCGTTTGTCTGGTCTTCTACTGAGAGAGCAAAAGCAGAGAATTGAATTCAAAATTCGAGGAGAAGCAGATATCAAGCTATATGAAATCCAGCGGTAACCATCTCCGTTTTTGTCGGAACCCTAGATCTTAACACCCTGATTGTCACTGCCGCTGTTCAACCATGTAACCAAAACCAAAAAGAGAAAGCCAGTGATAAATTGTAAGAATCAAAATTGGATGAAACTGTACCGAAAGTGAAATTTGAGAGGAGGTGACGGTGCCGAAAGTGCCACCTGCGAGAACAAACCTGCAAATCGGTGGGAATTTCTTCAAATCAGTGTTCATAAGCTGCGAATCGAATGGGATTTCTTCAAATCACCGGTGTTCAACACAAAGAGGGAAAAAACCTGAGATTTAGGAGAAAAGAGGAAAAAGCAAGAGAAAAGGAGAGAGAGATGGTGTAGATTAGATGAAGAAAAGATAGATCTGACAATGGGTGTTTGAATTTTGAAATCCCACCCACAAATTAGATATCCCGCCCAACAAAGTTCTGCATGTGTTGAAAAGGTACTTTCAACACATTTGTGCTTAATATGTTTGTACAATGTGCTTGAAATGCTTGTACAATGGCAAATGACCATTCTTGTCCTTCCTATATGCTTATATAAGTAGTATAGATAGATATAGATATAGATATAGATATAGATATAGATATATAGTGTGAGGTTCATTGGGGAACACTAAAAAAGTGGGGAACCGGGGAACACTCTTAAAAATTTAACTTAACATGTTAAAAATTATTTTTTTAAACATATTTTTCGGCGCTTCTCCTTATATATACTTGTAGAAGCATTTTTAATAAAAAAAATCAAAAACTAAAAATATTAAAAAAAAACAATTAAAAAAAGGCTAAAAATTTTAATTTTTTTTTTTATATTTTTAGTTTTTGATTTTTTTTATCAAAAATGTTTCTACTTGTATTTATAAGAAAAAGCGCCGAAAAAAAATTAGAAAAATATTTTTTTTAACATGTTAAGTATAATTTTTAAAAGTGTTCCCCTGTTCCCCACTTTTTTAGTGTTCCCCAATGAACCCTCCCCTATATATATATATGGGAATGTTCATTTGAGAAGAAAATTAAATTAAGAAGAAAAAGAACAAATGATACAAATGTAAAACATTAAATAGTTTTTCTCTCAATTCATTTATTATTATCTTTGACTAATTAATTAGTCATAAACACTATCATCATCCACACTTAAATGTTTGCTTACACACACCATATTTAACCTACACGTTTTGAAATTTATCCGACACATATTGAAATTTATCCTACACGGCTCGTAATTCATCCTACACACCTCGTAATTTATGCTACACTCTAAATTATATACTTTTTTTTCTTTTTTTGAAAAAAATAGGGTATTTTGAAAATAAGTTACAAATTTAATTTAGTTAGTTATTAAAAATGAAACAATTAATGATCCATCTAAGTTTACCAATATACCCTTACACTAATATTAAATACAAAAATTAAATGAAGTAAAATGAAGCATTCTTATTGGTTGAAATTTGTTCTTTTTTATTCTTAAAAAAAAAATTCTTCTCATTTGAACTCTCCACTATATATATATATATATATATATATATATATAATTTCCTGGTCCAACCCATTAAAATATGTGAGTGAAGTTTTTATAATACAAAGAGTATAAAAAATGGTTGTGAGTGGAGGATAGAGAAAATGTTACTGTTCATTTGTATATTTGAGGGGACACTGTTCACCCCCTATAATTTTTTAATATATTTTGAAAGTGAATATGAGTGAAGGAGATAAAAAAAAGTAATGATAAAGGTATAAAAGAATATTATTTAATTGAAAAGAAGAGAGAAGATGTAGTGTTTTCTAGTGTAACTTATGGTGAAAAAATGCTTAATAGTCTTAGTTTTCTCTCACTTGAAATCAAAGTGTTATCTTATACAATGGATATCAAGCAACTTTTTTTGAATATTCGTACAAAATCATCACATGCTTTGCTCACCTTTCACGTATGGGACCGGCTCTAACCCAACAATAACTGTGATATACAAGGCTGCTCTTCGTACGTCTTCGAAACAGGATGGATAAAAAGATACATTGAGCTCTGTCGAATCCCCAAATCCGTGAAGTCGTTCAAAGGGTTTGGCGGTACTAACCTTAGATTCGGTGAGCTCTGGTTCAGGTTCGTCATCTTGTCGTCATAGTGACGGTTCCTCTTACGGGGCACCGGGTCTTGGGCTGCAGCCACAGGTAGATCTAGTTAGAGGGCCCGAGAGGGTTCACCCCGAGGGCACTCCGACGCTCAAGTCAGTATCATGTATAGCTATAATAATTATAAGTGCAAGTAAATGTATATTTTAGTGAGAGGGAGCAGATGTTGTATGTGAGAAGGAGGAGGAAGAAGTAACCTTTTTGTGGGGAAAATGTAGTCTGCCCCTTCTTGGAGAAGGGGGTTCTCTTTATATAGTGAGACATTTGGGTCATATCCCTAATGGGCCGGTCCAAGAATGGGCTTATCAGGACATGGCCCACTCGAACCAACTAAACATACCGAGAAAGACTCAAGTGGGCTCGAGCCCAGTCACCAATCTAGGGCGATGAGCCCAGACGAGGAGCCCAAGCGGGGATCCTCGTCGTCAAGTCATCCCTAGCCCAAGTCTATTCACTCATGAATGGACGCAGGACTTGTTCCAGTCCCTGAAAATCTACGCGGGTCGATATCCGCCCTTCAACCATTCCCTCTATCCGTCTGGTACATGTAGTCTAAGGCACGTTATGCCATAGTTATCTGTTATGTTACCCTTGGGGCAACCTTGCATTTAGTACTCAAAATAGCAAGGTGACCCCTCAAGTAGGGTAGCATAATACCTTATTTCAATCTATGCCTCCTTGAAGGCATTTTTTTCCAATGCACTTGTTCGATAGTGCTTTCTTATAGCGTTTATGCTATTTAGATTGTTTTACCATGTCCTCCTTGAGGGCATTTCGATTGAGATACTCTTTCAAGAGTAGTTTCTTTATGAGCATTAACTTGGATGTCTTGTTTGTCGTGTTACACTTTCTGTTTGACGTTCCTCCGATAAGGGTTTTTGTCTTGCTTAAGCTGTTGACATTTTTTCATGAATTTGCTTTGTACCATGTTTAAGCCGTTAAGGCTTTCTATGGGTAGCTTTGTAACGTTTTAAGCTATTGAAGCTTTGTGTAGACCCATTTTGTAACTCGTTTAAGTTGTTAAAGTTTTGTACAAGCTTGCTTCGTAACTTGCTTGAGTTGTTAAAGCTTTGTACAAGTTTGCTTCGTAGCTTGCTTGAGTTGTTAAAGCTTTGTACAAGTTTGCTTTGTAACTTGTTTGAGTTGTTAAGTTTTGTACAAGTTTGCTTCGTAGCTTTTTTAAGTTGTTTAAAGCTTTCTA
The DNA here is from genome assembly GCA_030545235.1 of Helianthus tuberosus. Lineage (NCBI taxonomy): Eukaryota > Viridiplantae > Streptophyta > Magnoliopsida > Asterales > Asteraceae > Helianthus > Helianthus tuberosus. The sequence goes on from CM060352.1 coordinate 21,218,814, forward strand.
TAAGTTTGCTTTGTAACTCGTTTAAGTTGTTAAAGCTTTGTATAAGTTTGCTTTGTAACGTGTTCAAGTTGTGAAGGCTTTGCCTAGGCCCGCTTTGTAACTTGTTCAAGTTGTTAAAGCTTTTGATTGACCTTTTACCCAATGGAGTCCAGTCCAGTCGGGTTTTCATATGCCTGCTTCGGCGTTTTGTTTGGACGTAGTCGACTTAGTCCTAGCCCCACGGCCGGGCTTTGCCTTGTTTTGACTAAGGCGGCATGTCTGTATGTCTATGTACATGTTTATTTTATTATAAGATCGTCTGGCACGTCTGCCTAAATGATCTTGTTTGACCCGTTAGTGGGGTCTTCTTGCCATTTGGGGTTTTTGTTTTTCGAGAAGGGGTGACATCCTCTCCTTTTGGGTAGGTTTTGTGAGCCCTTTAGAAACACTTGTTATGTAGAGGGAGCCTTCCCATGAGTCCTTATTAAGGGCTCTTTCCTCCCTTGGAGAGATGTTGTAATTATCTAAAAACGGGTGCCCATGGAATGTGCAACCCTCTCCTCTTGGAGAGACTTCTTCAAACGTATGCGGCCCTGAGATGGGGCTCCTCTCCTTTGGAGAGATATTTTCTAAAACACAGACCTGTGGCGGAGATCGTTTCTTTTCAAGGAAGGGATTCTTCAGATTCGAAGTCCCTTGTCAAGGGGGCTCTCCCCCCCCCCCCTCTTTTTTTTGAATAAGTTGTTCAGGTGCGAAATCTCAAGGAGGATTTTTCTCATATATCAAATCCAAGGGATGGGGGTACTTTCCCGTCCTTAGAAGGAACTTTACCAATACTTGATCCCGTAGCCGGGTGCACTTCTGTTCGTTGAATAGACTTCTACAATACTTAATCCCACGGGAGGGGATACCCTCCTTTTCTTGGGAGAAACTTGTTCCTGTTCGTTGAAGAGACTTACGAGATCCCTAATCACATAGGGTGTGACATCTTCATTTTTTCGGAGGTGACTCCTCCAAGACTTAATCCCCAGGGATATTAATCCCCATCGTGAAACTCCCACTTTAGTCACCTCATTCATTTAAGTTTCAAATAATGACACATTGGACCCCCAACTTATTTACTTCAAATTCCTCTTGTATTTTCATTCAACTCAACTTTTGATTAATGACCGAACGACCCTTGTATTTCATCATTTCATATTACTTGCATATTCAAGCCATCAACCCGACCTCTAAACGCATCCAAACAATCTTGTTTACCTCGTTTATCATCTTCGTCTGTTCCGCTTTATCTCTAAACTCCTTAACTTCACCGAATTAAGCAATTAAACCTTCCTATTCTTGGAAGGAGTTTCTTCAAGGTTGAGTCCTGAGGGAGGGATATGTTCCTTCTTATTCTTGGAAGGAGTTTCTTTAAGGCTGGATCCCGAGGGAGGGATATGTTCCTTCCTTTTATTGGAAGGAGTTTCTTCAAGACTTAGTCCCAATGAAGGGGTATGTTCCTGTTTATGAAAGCGACTTCTAAAATACTTGATCCCAGAGAGTGGGATATTCTTCATATTCTTGGAGGGAACTTTTCCTGGGCTTAACTCCATGGAAAGTATACGTTCCTGTTCTTGGAAGGGACCGCCGAGGCACCTTATCCCATAGAAGTAGGGATTTTCTTGTTGACGGAAGTAACTATCGAAACGCTTTAGCCTTTAGGAGAGGATATCGTTTTGTTCCGCCAGATAAGGGTTTCTTGAGCACGGCAGACCGTAGGAGGATTTCACTTTCCCTTAAAACAAAGATGCATTTGTTAAGGTTTCCCTCTCCTTATCTTTCCTTGTAGAATCTTTGGGGATGGGAGCTGATGGAAGGAGCTCATTTCCATCTACAATACAGAATATAAGTGTTGGGAACTTATCTTGTGGATTGTCCTGCTCAGGTTCTTTTCTTCTTCAAGAGAGGGACTAATAATGCAGCTCAAGGATTCTTCCTCTTTAAAGGAAGGACCGTCCAGGGTTTCCTTAAGGACTAACAGCGTAGTCCAAGGAGTCTTCTGTCTTCAAGGAGAGAGCGTCTGAATTTTCCTTAAGGATTGATAACGTAGCCCTCTGATTCTTTTTCCTTCAGGGAAGGAGCCAAATACACAGCCTAGGTTTATCCTTTCTTCAAGGAGAAATTAGTAAGGCAGTCCATGCCCTCTTCCCCCTCCTTCCCATTTTTTTTTTGTAGTGATCTTCGAACATGAGAACTTATGGAGGGGGCTTAATCCTTTCTGAAGGAGGCAATACAAAAATAAAGATCATTTCTAGAAGTCTTCAATGTAGAACCCAATGGTGTTATACCATGCTAGCTTCCCGGTTCAGTGTTGTCAAGCGTAGTTGGTAATACTGAACTTAATAAATAAGTTGTCTTTGAGCCCGTCCGTCTAGACAATCGGTTGTGATTCTTGTTGAACAAGAATAACCATAAGTTAGCAGAAAACTCGGGTGAACAATGTTCGCGAGAAATATAGAGCCCGTATTTCTGATCAGCCACTTGATACGAGAACGTCGATAAATGTCCAATAGATGTCGTGTAACGATGGCGTTGTACCCTACCAACCCCAGTTTAATGTTGCATAAAGATTTTTCTTGCTTCCACTAATTTTGTGTCGCTTTCCTCCTAGCCGAAGCTATATCCTTGTTTAAGGATGTTTAAGGTGGTCACTATTATTCAGTGTCTTTTCAAAGATCATGCCTTGTTTCTCTAGCGCACATAATCCAGTCCAATATTAGCCTTTATCGACCTATCCCGTAGGTCGTGGCTAATAGCTTCTTGTGTTGTTCATGTTCATGATTTGATACTTGCCACAAAAACACTCTCATACGGTAAATTATACCAAGGATTAATTTCTTTATGCGTTAAACATGTTATCATGTGTGTACAAGCACTTGTGCCTCATGTTTTATTTTGTGAAGACGTGTGACCATCATATCATTAATGGGAGTAACCTACGTACCCTAACAATGTAGTAATGGGAACAATAAATTTGTGTCTAGAAGTGGCGCACGATGCAAGGCTTCGAAGAAGGGTCTTGCATGAGTGTTTTGTGTTAGGGTCTAGAAAAGGGCCTGGCGGAAGGGCCTGAGGAAGGGACACCGTGAAAATACTTGGGGAAGGACCTTGGTAGAAAGGCCTGAGGAAGGACCCTGTGAAAGGGTCTGAAGAAGGACCTGGTGGAAGGGCCTGAGGAAGGACCCTGTGAAAATACCTGAGAAAAGGGGCCAGGTGGAAGGGCCTGAGTAAGGACCCTGTGAAAAGACCTGAAGAAGGACCTGGGGAAGGACCTTGGTAGAAAGGCCTGATGAAGGACCCTGTGAAAATACCTGAGAAAAGGGGCCAGGTGGAAGGGCCTGAGTAAGGACCCTGTGAAAAGACCTGAAGAAGGACCTGGGGAAGGACCTTGGTAGAAAGGCCTGAGGAAGGACCCTGTGAAATGACCTGAAGAAGGACCTGGTGGAAGGGCCTGAGGAAGGACCCTGTGAAAATACCTGAGAAAAGGGGCCAGGTGGAAGGGCCTGAGTAAGGACCCTGTGAAAATACCTGAGAAAAGGGGCCAGGTGGAAGGGCCTGAGTAAGGACCCTGTGAAAAGACCTGAAGAAGGGGCCAGGGGAAGGGCCTGAAGAAGGGGCCAGGTGGAAGGGCCTGAGGAAGGACCCTGGTGAAGGACCTTGGTGGAAGGGCCTGAGGAAGGTCCTGGGGAAGGACCTTGGTTGAAGGGCCTAAGGAAGGGGCCAGGGGAAGGGGTCCCGTGAAAGGACCTGTTGGAAGGACCTTGGTACTAGTAAAATATTATTGTTTTACATTGGTAGGAGTAAGATATCATTACTCTTTTTTCTTTTTTCAAAAAGTAAGGTCACATCACCTTAGGAAGACAAAAACTTAGCTTTTTTCCTTCCTCTTTTTTACTTGTCAGGATAGCAAAAGTCAAATGAATGTACAAGGTAGTTAATGACTTTCTTCTCAACTATATTTTTTAATTTGCATAAAAAATTAAAAGAGTTGTTGACAGCTCATGTCAAGCTTTTCCATATTACTTTTTTGTACTTTCAAAAGTAGGCAAGAAGTTTTACCTTTGGACTAATACTTAGAATCCAAGTGGGCAATAAGTCTTTTATTTACCTTTTGTTTAAAAGAGTTGTTGCCATGTGGATGTTTTAGAGACTTGTACCTTAAGAAGTCAAAACCATGGCCCTTGAGAATGACGACATATCTGCGTTTTATTCTGCCCATTTCCTATCGAGCTTGCTCTTATTGAACCCATTTTGTTGGCGATGATTTTTATCTTCCTCGTATCTGCCACTTCACGAGTTCCAAGATGTGGCAACCCGGTCGTTGGCCACTATCTCTTGTTCGCACGATGCATTGAGACAGGGTCGTCTCGTTGGAGACGGATATAAGGTGTGCTTCATTGTTGGAATTGGACTCCATTTGCCGGAGCTGGGTTTTATTTGCTGGCCTCGGCACTCCATTGCCAGGACCAGACTTCATTTTTTAGCGCTCCATATATTAAATTTTATTTGAATATCCATGTTGAAAGGCAACCCTTGAAAGAAATGACACATGCACGTCTGACGAGGTGGTGTTGTGTTCCAATAAACAACTTTGAAAAAGTCAAGTAATGTCCTTTTTTCTATTACCTCACGTGGCGTTCTTCATGTCCACACATTTGCATATGCATAAATGAGTTGTACCCCTCTTAGCTAGTTGTACATCATCCACTTCTTGCATCAATAGTGTATTATCTAGTTGTAACTAATGCAATAAAACTTGTAACTTCACTCTTTGTATATTAATATAGACTGTAACTCAATTTGAGCACCAAAAACGATTTATTCCCCAGACTACAACTCGTTTCCATGTTAAGCTTGAAAGTAGCATGCTTAAATATAAAATAAATCTCTGTGACCAGGTAACTACAAATCCATGTTTAGCTGTACGAAACTATTATATATATATATATATATATATATATATATTTTCTTTATCTTGCCATAAGATTGCCATAATCAAGGTCGTGCCAGATCCGTTTATATGTCGCAAATGAGAAAATATAAGATTTAGAACCTGTTTAACCGGAGATTTGAATGCATATCTGAACATCGCGGAGAGGACAGATCCAGCTGTTTGTAAGAAGGACCGAGACACACTTGTGCTCGGTCCCACGGATGGCGCCAATGTCGAATCCCCAAATCCCTGAAGTCGTTCAAAGGGTTTGGCGGTACTAACCTTAGATTCGGTGAGCCCCGGTTCAGGTTCGTCATCTTGTCGTCATAGTGACGGTTCCTCTTACGGGGCACCGGGTCTTGGGCTGCAGCCACAGGTAGATCTAGTTAGAGGGCCCGAGGGGGTTCACCCCGAGGGCACTCCGACGCTCAAGTCAGTATCATGTATAGCTATGATAATTATAAGTGCAAGTAAATGTATATTTTAGTGAGAGTGAGCAGATGTTGTATGTGAGAATGAGGAGGAAGAAGTAACCTTTTTGTGGGGAAAATGTAGTCTGCCCCTTCTTGGAGAAGGGGGTTCTCTTTATATAGTGAGACATTTAGGCCATAGCCCTAATGGGCCGGTCCAAGAATGGGCTTATCAGGACATGGCCCACTCGAACCAACTAAACATACCGAGAAAGACTCAAGTGGGCTCGAGCCGAGTCACCAATCTAGGGCGATGAGCCCAGACGAGGAGCCCAAGCGGGGATCCTCGTCGTCAAGCTCGACGGGCATACCTGAAATTCAAAACATATAGATTGGGTATACTTGAAACTCAATGGGTATGGGACTAGGTATGAAATTGGGGGAAAAAATATTTCACGGATATGAGAATTAGGTTATACCCGGCCTGATTACCTGAAACTAAATATATATTTACTCGAACCATATACCTGAAATATACCCCCGAAAAAAAATACTTTTTTCTCTTAACCCCTGTTTAGTAATGCTTCACTACAATAGTTTCGTTACTCAGAAAATAAAATTTTCTTTTGAGATATGTATCATGATCATGATATTATTTGTATTTATATGATGCAAAGTTATCTTTTTTTAAAGAGTTAAATGCTCGGATAGTCCCCGTGGTTTGACATTTTTTCACCTTTAGTCCCCAACTTTCTAAAATTACCTCTATAGTCCTCAACTTTTCAATTCTCGTTCCCGGATAGTCACTGGCGCGGATGGAGGTTAGTTTTTTCAGTTAAGTGGGTGTGAAATTACTAAATTGCCCTTGTTTATTAAAAAATAACTTAAAGATAAAAAAAATATTTAAACCCCCTCTCCCCTTTCTCTCTTCGGAGGTGTTTGTTTTTTCTTCAAACATCTTCAAGGGGGCTGATGTCTGCAGGCGCCCAGACGTTACCCTTGAAGACTGTTTGTTTTTTTTAAACAGATCTGAACTCAACTTTTTTATCTTAAAAAATAAGCTTTGGACCCCCTTCTTAAAACATCTTCAGACCTCCCTCTTCTCCTCCGGCGACCTACCTCCTCCTCCTGCGACCTACCTCCTCCTCCTACGACCTCCCTCTTCTCCTCCTGCGACCTCCCTCTTCTCCTCCGACGACCTACCTCTTCTCCGACCTCCCTCCTCCTCCGGCGACCTACCTCCTTCTCCGGTGACCTCCCTCCTCCTCTGGTGACCAGCTCCTTCTCCGACCACCCTCTTCTCCTCCGCTGGATCGAAGCGGAATGTGAATGTTTCGTCATTGTTTGATGCGCTTCAAACCGGTATCAACTTATAAAAACAAACAGTCTTATATTTTCAGCTTGCAGATCTTCAGACCACATCTTCAGTTGCAGACATAAAAACAGATGAAATCAGCTTGCTGACAATTTATGTCTGCAAAAATAAACAACACCTTCCTGTTTCTAGTTTTGGTCTGCAAGAATCAAACCACCACCACCACTTCATCTTCCCCACCCTTCACCACCATCTCGTTTTTCTTGATCCGGTGACCGGTGCACCTCCGGCCGGTTGTCGGTTGTCTATCTTACCAGTCAAACACCCACCCCCATACACGGACACCCCTCGTCTCTATCTGATTCGGCTCCGATGACCGGAGATCGAGGATTTCGGCCAGCTCTGCCATCTTCTCTGACGACCGAAGATCGGGGATTCCGGCCAGCTAAGCACAAGTTCTGTCTCCTTCCATCCAAAAAGAGGTGTGCATACCAACAATGTTTTAGTCAAATCTCCTCCCTGGTGGGGGGTGGTGACATTCATCATCATCCATCCAACATCTGCAAAAATAAAAAAACTACACAAACTTTCCTCAGAGCTCTCTTTCCCTTTCATGATTTTGTCATCTGTGTGTTTGTGTGTTGTGTGTGTGATGAATCTATTCCTATGGCCCCACCACAATCATCATAGATACTAACTTTCCTCTTCCAAATCCCAATTTCTCATCCCCAGATGCCATTTTTTTCTTCCCATCCACCACTATCTTTAAAGGTTCCAAACTTTCCTCTTCTTCACCACTTTCTCTCACTTTTAACGGTCGTCAATGGCTGCCACACCCACAGAAACCCTAAATCTTGAAATCAATTAAGTGGGTCAGTTCAAGATTCTTCCTTTACTTCATATATATGTATTTTTGTTTATATTTTGTTAGGATCTGAGTTTGGTATTGATTGTGTTTTACGTTTGAATTAAGATGAAGATGGATGAGTTGTGCAGCGGAATTAAGATGGAAACAAACTTTGCACACAATCAAACGAGAGAATTGCTTTAATCAAACATTTTTTACAAAGAACTGAAAGATTGAATTTATTTCAATAATGATTACAATGCAATGTATGAATACAAACTCCCCCTCAGTCTGAGCTCACAGTGTTTGTTCGTGCAGGAAAACGATTTTGCAAAGAGCTAATAGAACAGTACAGAGCACTGTTCTATTTATAGGCACGAGCAAACCACTGAAGCATCTAAGCTAACGTCACCATGAAAGTGACATCTAACCTCCTAACAAACTCTAACCTCTGATCAATACAACTTCTGCTATGCTAAACTACTGTTATTACATTTCATTACATAAAGACATCTAAACTACTACTGCATCCTTCCACTGATGTGAACTTAGTAGTACTTGTACAGAACAGCAGAGCTTGACTCAAGGTAGTAGATTGAATAGCAGAGCTTTAGTCTTCCATCAGGCTTTTACTTGATCAGCAGTTTGTAGGTCAGTAGTTTGTACGATAAGTAGATAGGAGGTCAGCAGATGTTGAAACCACTTTCAAGGGGAGAGACTTGTATGCATAACATCTGCTTATTCTGGATCCACTGCTCTGATCCAGTTTTGGCTTTAATTATCTGTTCCTTTGGTAGGGTTCAATCCCAACAATCCCCCCTGGAACAGATAATGCCAAAACCCTTCATTCTTGTGGAACTTTATTGCCTCATCAACAGTTCCCTTATCTGACCTTTAAGTTGTAACTCAAAGTCTAGGGCATCTGTGTCATCTTCATCCCTACCAAGTGGAAGATCAAGGAGATCCTGCATATCTTCAAGACTTAGGCCAAGTGCTTGTTCCCTTGTTATTTTCTTCACTTCTCCACTAGACCTGAACATAGTCAGTACATGGGTCTGTTTGTCAGTTTCCCACTTTAGTACTTTTGAGCCTGGTGGGTTTCTTGGGAGATTTTTATTGGATGAGGTGTTTGGAGATGCAGGCCTATTCATGACTGTTTGAGCAGTACTTGCAGGTTGATTCAGGTCAAGAGTATCAGCTATCATCTGCTTAATGCCTTCTTTTACAAGCTCATCTCCTGCCATTAGTTCTGCCACTGTTTTAGTAACAAACTGTTTTTGTGGCCTTCTTTTAAAGATGGCTGCACCAGCTGGAGCAGTGGCTCTCCTGATTTGCAGCTTTGATGGTCTTTTTGAAACCTCTACTTCAGGATAGTCAGGCTTTTGTGGAGCAGTAGGATCTGTCTTTCTTAATTTCTCCAAACTTTTGTAGGTACCCCTGACTTTATCTTATTTCCATCTCAACACTTGATTCAAAGACCCATAATCTGCAGCAGCTAATTCCTCTTTCATTCTCCTCAGCTCTACCTTTTTATCAGGTACGTTCTTTTTGAACTTTACCCATTCTGGAGGAGTGTGCTTGACCATATTCTTGATCATTTCTTGAATCCTGGCTGCTTCATTTTCAAGCTCAGAAATGGTCCACTCTTTGTACATGTGTTTTTCTCCTTTGTACTTCTTGGTTGCCATGATGCTTTCAATGTAGTCTTTTCTCAGAGTTTCATATGCTCTCTCTGAGATTTGCTGACATACATTTTTTTTGCAAATTGTTCCAAGGATCTGACTTGTGTGAGCAAGTACTGATAGTTCTGCTGAATTTCTCTATCAGATTTTCCTTGTGCATTTCTGTTTGAGATATCCTCTGCTTGTTTAGCTCTGACTTTCAAATACTCTTCAATATTGTTTAGCCTTGGATATCCTTCAACCGATGGCAAACTCCTTTTAGCAGGGTCATCCTCATAATAGAAAGACTTGATTTCTTCTATGACTGCTATAAGTTCAAGAGGGAATTGAACACCTGCAGGAGCTAAGGGCTTTTGAATTTGAGCTGATGAGAGAGGAACAGGTTTGGGTATTGTAACAAGTGATAGAGATTTTGAAGATGTTGGTGGTGGTGATGGTGAATCATCATCTGGTATGAAAATCCTTCTCCTTTTTATTATAGGAGAGGCAGATGATGTTTTGGGTGGATCAGTGGTGGTGGTTTGAGTGGCAGTGATTTGTGATTGACTAACAGCTGTTGAAACAACTGGTGTTTCAACCACTGTTGTCATTACAACAGATGTTGTAACATCTGTTGTCTTCTGCTTTTTGGCAGGAGGAGATGGTGGTGAGGTTTTTTTGGTGGTGATGGTAAGTCAGTGGTTGTGGTGTGTGTTGAAGTAATAACAGATGTTGAAACCTCTGAAGTACCAGCAGTAGTTGATACAGCAGGAGTTATAACAGCTGTTTGGATGGAGGTTTGATGTTGGGGGCTTTTGGATGGTGGTTTTGGAGTATGCTTTGTGAGTCTGGATGGTGTGGACTTGGGTTTCCTCACTTTTGTAGTGGGATTTCTTTTTGGCACAGGATTTTGACCATCCTTTAGCCCAGAACAACCCTGCGCATTCAGCTCCATGTAAGCTCTTTTCTCCTCATTCCACCTTGACATATCCTTTGCCGCTCTGTCCCTTTTTACACTTGCTACTCCTTCATCAAGTGCTTCTTGGGTAACATCAACCTTTTTGCTACCATCTAGCAAAGGAATTTTTTCTGGTCATAGCATCCCTTTCTGGTTCAATGTAAAGACCATCATCTATTCCCTTCCTTTTCCACTCCTGAATTTTCTCCCCCTTTTTGGCATTATCTGGGGGAAGTTGATCAATAAAGAGAACTATTGGAGGAGCAGTGCCAGTGGTTTGCAATAAATGGGCCTTGATTGCCTTAATGTCTGCTTGTGTGTTCTTGAACCTAGACTCCATGGTGTTTCTCAGCTCTTGTACGTGTTTTGCATGTTGCTGATCAGCCATTTGAGTTTGTTGTTGGGGAAAAGGTTGGAAGTGGTTCCATAACTCATTTGTAGCAGGTGCTTGTGGTGGAGCAGGTGCTTGAGGTGGAACAACAGTGGATTGCATCATTTGTACTTTCAACAACTGTTGCAGCATTTCTTTGATTTCTGCAACAGAAGTATCCAGTTTATCAACTCGTTCCGTTAATTCCAGATATTTTAAACCATCACCAAATTTAATGGAATCATCTGATTTCCCACTAGCAGTGGTTTTATTGAAAACTACTATAAACGGTTAGCCGGTTTGTCGAAAGACAACATCAAAAGACTCAAACCCAACAAGCATATGCAAATATATAGCGACAACCAAAAAGCCGTGACTTCACATTTAATTGACTCAACATGTTAATCTTCACACGACTCACAATGTACACACACACTCGGTTTTATTTATGAAACATACATAAAATGTGTCCGTGTAAACACTCAATGCCTCGTCAATGAAATGTGCAATATCATAAGCTTGTCATAAGATCTCGTCTCCACCAACTAACAGGCAAACAAGTGTAAATCAAGAGGTCTTTACGGGTTGTAACGTTGGGCTTGGGCGAAGGGTATGGAAGTGGACATTTAAAGTGGCGAAAATGGTTAAAACTCGGTAGTAGCGTTTAACTAGCAACAAACAATACAACTATACATACAAACGCCTTAAAAAGGCGACTATTGCGCAATCGAGCTTATCAACGAAATTTTAACATTTAAGCATTCAAAATTGCTCGATTTTTATCAACTTCCTTTTTAACGAACTCTTGCATGTTTGGGTTCAGCCGCCTCTGGTGCTGCGCACACGGCTTGAACTGATCCTCCATTAGAATTTTATGTGTACAGAAGGAGTGATTTATTCCTTTTATGTCCATGATTTTCCAGGCGATTGCTTTCTTATGAAGTTTCAACACATTAAGCAGTCTGCTCTTCTCTTCTTCTGTCAATCCAGATGAAATAATGACAGGCAAATGACGCTCCTCATCCAGAAATGCGTACTCCAGGTGCGGTGGAAGCTCCTTAAGCTCCAAGGTCGGAGGATCTTCTACTGACGGCTTCGACTTCACTTCACTTGCGCGATCAATTTCTGTGAATCGATCCGGACTCTGGGAACCATCATCACCAATCTGATAGACTGGCTGCTCTAAATCATGGCCCTCCTGCGTAATGCCAATCAGGTCCCCACACAACAGCTGTGTGTCCGAATCTATCTCCTCGATCGTACCCTGGAAATGCGTACTCACATAAGTATCGACTATGTCGACATAATAGAGCGCGTCGTCTTGACTCTGAGGATGCTGCATAGACCGTTTGATATCAAAGGTCACGTGCTCATCATTCACTCGGAGTGTGATTTGGCCCGCCGCCACGTCCACAATCGTTCGGGCGGTATTCAGAAACGGGCGACCAAGTATCAGAGGCACTTTCGAATCCTCATCCATGTCCAGGATAACAAAATCCACAGGAAATACAAACTTGTCAATCTTAACAAGCATATTCTCGACAAACACACGTGGATATTTGATAGATCGATCAGCAAGTCGAATACTCATTCTTGTAGGCGACGGCTCACCTAGATCCAATTTTGTAAAAACCTTATAGGGCATAAGGTTTATACTCGCTCCTAGATCCGCTAACGCATTACTGACAGACATATTGCCAATGAGGCAAGGAAGCGTGAAACTGCCTGGATCTCCCATTTTTGCAGGCAGGCGATTCTGAAGAACAGCAGAGCAACTTTCATTCATAACCACGCAAGACATGTCCTCGAGCTTTTGTTTATTTGAGAGGATGTCTTTCAGAAACTTTGCATACTTTGGCATCTGGGCCAAAGCTTCAACAAACGGTATGTTTATATGCAATTGCTTAAACATTTCGAGAAACTTACCGTATTGTTCATCATTCTTCTGCTTCTTCAGCCTTCCTGGATAAGGCACTGGAGGCGTGTAACCCTTGACCGGCTCCTGGACTTGTGCTGTACTTGCTGGGCGTAGCCTGGCATGCACCTCGTCCGGTGTGTCAGTCGGGCCCGCTTCAGTGATCGACTTTGAGTCCGATATGACGGGTCCGGTAGGTTCTCCACTCCTGGTCATCACAGCGTTCACATCCCTGTGCCCGCCCGGGTTAGGTTCGGTATTGCCCGGAAGACCACCCTGGGGTCTTTTAGACATCATCTGTGCCAGCTGACCAACCTAATTCTCTATATTTTGAATCGAGGCTTTGTGACTCCTCATTTCTCCCTCATGAGAGAGAAAACGATCCTCGCTCTGCTGATAGCGTTTTTCAGCCAACTGATTCGCGCTCGAGGAGCTAGTAAGAAGCTGAGCCATCATATCCTCCAGCTTAGAACTAGACTGAGGGGTCTGCTGCTGGGAACTACTCCCAGTGCCCTGATTTTGATATGAATATGGACGCTGCTGGTAAGATTGGTTGTATTGTTGGAACTGCTGACCCTGACCCTGTTGTGCTGGAGCGCGCGGAGTGAACCCCAATGGATTTTGATTGCCTGTATTCGCTCGCCACCCAAAATTTGGGTGATTTCTCCAACCGGGATTATAGGTGTTACTGTACGGGTTGTTCTGCGGCCTCACCTGATTACTCATGAAATCTACCTCTTCGTGGCCATCGTATACGACTCCCTGAAAACATGCCCTAGGCTCGTGTGACACTCCACACTGGTCACATCCCGAGCCCGCATGCGCAATCATCTGGGACCTGTCGAATCTCGATGCGAGAGCCGAGATTTGTGCAGTAATGGCCGTATAGTCGTCTACAGCATGGACTCCTGCGCGAGATGATGATGATGATGCCCGGCCTCTATCTCCTTCCCGACGTGAGCTGGATTTCAACGCAGCTTTCTCTATAATATCATACGCTTCATTCGGCGTCTTAGTTCCTAGATCGCCTCCTGCGTTCACGTCTAATCGCTCCTGTGTGTTGTAACTGAGCCCCTGATAGAACGTCAAAACCAGCTGTCTCTTGGAGTAGCCATGATGTGGCACATCAATCAACAAATCCTTGAATCTCTCCCAAGCCGCATGCAACGACTCGCCCTCGTCCCGGTGAAAAGATACAATTCGGTTCCGTAGCTTGTTCGTTTTCTCAGGTGGAAAATATTTCTGCATAAACTGCTCCGCCAACTGATTCCAGGTCCTGATGGACCCGGCTGGAAGTGACATAAGCCAAGCTCTAGCTTTGTCACGTAACGAAAACGGAAACAACCTCAACCGAATTGCATCCTCCAAAACACCTGTAATCTTAAACGTAGAACAAACATGGAGAAAAGCAGCAATATGCCTCCCGGGATCCTCGTGCTCACGTCCGTCAAACTGTACTGAATTTTATACCATATTAATAATACTAGATCTAATTTCAAAAGTAGGTACATCAATAGTAGGTTGAAGGATACTCGGCTCCAGGCCTGCCCTTCCGGGCTGATTTGTCTCATTCAACGGTCGCTCATCGTCTGCCATGATTGCGTCTCCTCCTGAGCCCTCGGCTTCAACGGGTACCACCGGCTCCGGCTCACCACTGGCGAGCAGTAGCCCAACCGCCCGACCTCTCACGTGTAGACGTCTCCTAAGATCACGTTCGGGCTCGTCTGACGGTTCAACAACTTCTGGAGCGGGGGTCGAGAACATTAACCTGCAAACGAAAATTTGACACAATGAATATTTTATTAATAAAATAATGCTTTTTTTTTAGCTTAATAGAAACAGAATATTATTAAAAAATGGGCTGAAAATTTTATAAAAATCCGAAAATGGGCACGAAATTTTATAAAAATCAACACAATAAAAATAATCGAATCGGCTAATACAAAAATGATTTAAAGGTGCCGAAAACCCATAGAATAAATGAATAAATCAATCCGGATCAAATAAATAAATGGAATAAAAAAATTACAAGTTTACAAAAATGACTTGGAAAACGAATAAATGAAATAAAAGCAAGAAACATTAACAAATAAATAAACAAATAAATAATCAAGAAAATATACACAAATATTAACAAGTATATACACCGATAACATAATGACTCGGGTCGTTCCTAAAACTCGCCATTTCCCCGGCAACGGCGCCAAAAACTTGACGTGTGCGCGACTACACATATTTTTACAATGAAATTACACACGATTTGGTTTTAAATTTATAAAAGTGATTATTACTTTTACATCAAAACACACACGAAAGAGGCAAGTGTACCCCGTCATATATGTAGTAAAGTATCGGTAAGAACCAAGTATCGATCCAAGGAAATGGGCGGAGAAATAATACTAGACCTTTGTCACTAAACTACCGGTAAAAACATAAGTTTTGTGATTTTAATTAAACTAAAGTAAGCGTAAACAAATACATAATAAAAACATAATAGATAATAGATAAAAAGCCTTGCTTAATACACAACCAAAGCATGTCAACTAAGTCGGTTTTGGCACTAGAAGCATTCGGTCAATTTTCCAATTTAAGACAATTAGTATCCCTTTCGGGAATCCTAACATGACAATCATTCGGAAAGCTAAAACGATAAACACACTTTAACCACCTAAAATTGTTCTTTAACGTGCAATTGATAAGTGTCTATGAAAATCTTTTAAAAATAAGTTAGTCATCCGTTAGGAGTTTTCTAACCGCACTTAATCAAGGAAAGAGACACCGATAAACACAATGCAACCACCGAGACAAGTATAAACTAGATTAAGTCATAACCGAGTTCATTTTACAAATCTTGCATAATAATTCACCAAGATAGCAATTTTGGCCTAAACTACTAACTAAGCTAACAAATCATGGCAAGAATTTATAACGACACCATCTAACCCGTTAAGGTCCTTACGTGACGGCAAGCTCTCTTGATTAACAATAATTACATTTTATTAAATCACTAACCATTTCTAGTATCATGATGCACACATTTAAACCAAGCTAAACTAGTTAACCAAGTTCAAAGTTTACTAATACAAGATTAATTAAGCTTCATTTTTCAACTATCTTAACTAACCAAGCACCAATCATCCAACACAATTACTTATAATCAAGAAATCAATATCAATAACAAGGTTGCAAACTAATCATCAAAGATTAACATAGAAAATACTTCAAAATGTCATTACAAACAAAGATTAACACACTAATGGTTATAATCAAGCAAGGGATTGTTGTGTTTTTGCCCAAGGGCTACAATAATACATAAACATTAATCTAAATGCTTGAAAGATTAACAAAATCATGGAAAGATTAGAAAACCAAACCATAAACAAGCATAAGATTAAGAATCCGGATAGTAATGGAGCTAAACGGCACAATGTGGCTTGAATCCGGGTCAAAAGCAAAGCCTCCGGAGCCTGTAAAATAGCCTGTGAAGCTCCCAAAATTCCAGAATATCGAACAGAAAGTTTCTGTTCTGTTTTTATATTTTTTTCGATGTTGCACGGTCGTTCTTCCTGTGGCACGACCGTGCACTTTAAGCAATTATTGGGTATGGTGCACCATACTGCATGACGTCATCAGATCGTTGACCAGATTCGATATCGCACGACCGTTCTTCATATGGCACGGTCGTTCAATGCCGGGTTCTTGTTGCACGCTTGGTCGCACCGGTCGTTCAGTTCCGAGGTTTGGCTGGTTCATCGGATCCGCACGGGGTGCAAAATCTGGAACGACCGTGCATTCCCGGGTTGGCCTTCAATGCCTTGCACGCTGAGTTGCACCCTCGTTCATTGCCGGGCTTATCGTGATCTGTCGGAGATGCACGGTCGTGCAATAGGTTGCACGATCGTTCCACATGCCCAGGTCAGTTTTCTAACAGAAGGTTCGCAGCTTCGTCGTTTTGTCCGGAAAGTCCTCGTTTTCGCTATCATCTTGTCTGGTATGCTGTTTTAGGCCTGTAAACAAAAGTGTAGATAATTAAGTATCCGAATGACGGTTTTACGGCCAAAAACGCATAAAATAGGGGTAAAACGGGGGACTAAAATATGTGTAAATTAGCGAATATCAATGGCTGCACCAGCTGGAGCAGTGGCTCTCCTGATTTGCAGCTTTGATGGTCTTTTTGAAACCTCTGCTTCAGGATAGTCAGGCTTTTGTGGAGCAGTAGGATCTGTCTTTCTTAATTTCTCCAAACTTTTGTAGGTACCCCTGACTTTATCTTATTTCCATCTCAACACTTGATTCAAAGACCCATAATCTGCAGCAGCTAATTCCTCTTTCATTCTCCTCAGCTCTACCTTTTTATCAGGTACGTTCTTTTTGAACTTTACCCATTCTGGAGGAGTGTGCTTGACCATATTCTTGATCATTTCTTGAATCCTGGCTGCTTCATTTTCAAGCTCAGAAATGGTCCACTCTTTGTACATGTGTTTTTCTCCTTTGTACTTCTTGGTTGCCATGATGCTTTCAATGTAGTCTTTTCTCAGAGTTTCATATGCTCTCTCTGAGATTTGCTGACATACATTTTTTTTGCAAATTGTTCCAAGGATCTGACTTGTGTGAGCAAGTACTGATAGTTCTGCTGAATTTCTCTATCAGATTTTCCTTGTGCATTTCTGTTTGAGATATCCTCTGCTTGTTTAGCTTTGACTTTCAAATACTCTTCAATATTGTTTAGCCTTGGATATCCTTCAACCGATGGCAAACTCCTTTTAGCAGGGTCATCCTCATAATAGAAAGACTTGATTTCTTCTATGACTGCTATAAGTTCAAGAGGGAATTGAACACCTGCAGGAGCTAAGGGCTTTTGAATTTGAGCTGATGAGAGAGGAACAGGTTTGGGTATTGTAACAAGTGATAGAGATTTTGAAGATGTTGGTGGTGGTGATGGTGAATCATCATCTGGTATGAAAATCCTTCTCCTTTTTATTATAGGAGAGGCAGATGATGTTTTGGGTGGATCAGTGGTGGTGGTTTGAGTGGCAGTGATTTGTGATTGACTAACAGCTGTTGAAACAACTGGTGTTTCAACCACTGTTGTCATTACAACAGATGTTGTAACATCTGTTGTCTTCTGCTTTTTGGCAGGAGGAGATGGTGGTGAGGTTTTTTTGGTGGTGATGGTAAGTCAGTGGTTGTGGTGTGTGTTGAAGTAATAACAGATGTTGAAACCTCTGAAGTACCAGCAGTAGTTGATACAGCAGGAGTTACAACAGCTGTTTGGATGGAGGTTTGATGTTGGGGGCTTTTGGATGGTGGTTTTGGAGTATGCTTTGTGAGTCTGGATGGTGTGGACTTGGGTTTCCTCACTTTTGTAGTGGGATTTCTTTTTGGCACAGGATTTTGACCATCCTTTAGTCCAGAACAACCCTACGCATTCAGCTCCATGTAAGCTCTTTTCTCCTCATTCCACCTTGACATATCCTTTGCCGCTCTGTCCCTTTTTACACTTGCTACTCCTTCATCAAGTGCTTCTTGGGTAACATCAACCTTTTTGCTACCATCTAGCAAAGGAATTTTTTCTGGTCATAGCATCCCTTTCTGGTTCAATGTAAAGACCATCATCTATTCCCTTCCTTTTCCACTCCTGAATTTTCTCTCCCTTTTTGGCATTATCTGGGGGAAGTTGATCAATAAAGAGAACTATTGGAGGAGCAGTGCCAGTGGTTTGCAATAAATGGGCCTTGATTGCCTTAATGTCTGCTTGTGTGTTCTTGAACCTAGACTCCATGGTGTTTCTCAGCTCTTGTACATGTTTTGCATGTTGCTGGTCAGCCATTTGAGTTTGTTGTTGGGGAAAAGGTTGGAAGTGGTTCCATAACTCATTTGTAGCAGGTGCTTGTGGTGGAGCAGGTGCTTGAGGTGGAACAACAGTGGATTGCATCATTTGTACTTTCAACAACTGTTGCAGCATTTCTTTGATTTCTGCAACAGAAGTATCCAATTTATCAACTCGTTCCGTTAATTCCAGATATTTTAAACCATCACCAAATTTAATGGGATCATCTGATTTCCTACTAGCAGTGGTTTTATCAGTGGTTGAGGTAGGGAGTGTACTCCAAACATTAACCACTGATGCCCCTTTTTTCTTTGTACTGGGGTCTTCTTCCTTCAACACTTTACAACCTTTTGATGTTGCCAGTGGTCAAAACAAATCCACTGGTGGATGTCAGAGGTGCTATGGAAGGAATTGCCTCCAAGGAAGTCTTATTTATGTAACCACTGTCCAAATGTAAACCAGTGGGTTCAATATTTGTAGTGGCCGCTTCACTTGGATTACCACCAAGAGTTACTTGTAACTCAAGGGGTGTAACCTCCTCAGGTTGTGTTGGTGGGTTAGCAAAGATTGATACATCAGACCCATTCATTTGTTGAGGCATGTTCTCATTGATAGGTGATTGAGAAGGACTGGTTTGTGCCTGGTTCAAATCAATTGCATCCAACAAAAGTTTAGTTGGTGGAGGAATTGTGGATGTGATGGTTGGTGTAGAAAAAGAATTTGCCCCGGGCATTGGGCTGTGGATGATGGAAGCAAGTGATTCCAGAGCATCATATTGTGGAGTCCCTATATGTACAACCTGTTCTTTTTGAGAAGAAGCAGGAGGAGTTTCGGTTATGGGTTGAGATATTTTTACCAACTGCTTTGAGGAAGAAGCAACAGTTGTTTCTAGTGACTTTTGTGTTGTCACTGGCAGTTGCTCTGGTATCTCATCCTCCAGAGTTGCCTTTTTGATGGGGTTGGGGGGGGGGGGTTTGAGTTTTCTTTTTGTTTGGCTTTTTGGTGATTATAGGTGTGGGTTTCAAAGCAGTTGTTTTGCTACTTTGATCACCTTGAGCAGTGGGCTCAGCAGCAGATACCTGAGGAGCAGTGGTAGCTGCTAAATTCTGCTCAGGCACCTCTGCTTGTGTTTTGCAAGGTGTTGACATTCTTGTAAAAGTTTCAGTAGTTAAGCTGTGCATTTGAAGAGATTCACCTTGTTTTATTGTAGAAGGATCATTCTTACCAAGTTTCTTTTCAAAATAATAACTTAGAAATCTTGGAAATAGTAAGAATGCCTTTGTTTCAACATTTTTAACAAGATCATTAAAAATTTCCCGAGAATAATTAAAATTTTCTCCTTGAAGAATAGCAAAACCCAGATTTTGAATTTTTAATGGTATTTCATTGAAAGCAGTTATTTTGTTTGAAACACACATTAGGAGGGTATGAAATAAAAATCTTGTTGCAGAAGGGAAGAAACCTTTTTGTAAGGTGTCCTTTTTTACTTCTGCATTATACCCTCTTTCCAGAAAATCATTTTTTAACTCGTTTTTGGGAAAAGAAGTTTTACCTTCCTGATCGTCGAGTTGAAAGACCTCCGAGATGGATTGTGGTGTAATCTTGACAGCTTTACCCTTTAGAGAAGAGTTAATGGCTATGACAGTTTCACCTTGTTTGTCAAGGGTTACATTCTTCCAGAACTCTCTTTGAGTCGCCAAGTAAATTGGAGCATCTGCTGTTAACAAAGTTTTATACTTTGATGCAGACATGATATCAATGATGGAGTCGAAAATTTCAGTGGTGTCGGGTTTTATGAGAAGACCCAGAAGGTTGTGAGACGGTTTGTGTGGAATTTCAGTGGGTTTTGCCTTTTGGGAGGCTTCTTTTGATGATGATTTGGAAGTGGGTTTTGCAGATGACTTCGATTTTGTCATTTTGGAGATGATGATCGAAGAAGGTTGTGAAGGAATTTGAAGAAAAAGTGCTTTGAGAAGAGAATTTATAAGAATTCAATTCGATAGTAAAACCCTGTTTTCGGTTGTGAATGAGGGGGTTTTATAGAGAAAAAGTGAATGCTGACGTGGCAGCGGTTACAAAAGGTCTGACCACTATGTACTGCCCACATCCCAACCCCTGATGAAATGAAGGACAATACTTTTATGAAAGTTACTGATGAAGGCAGTGGTTACAACGGTAACAAATGGAAGTAGTGGATGATTTTCATTATCAGTGGATAGCATATCCGTGGATAAGACACTGCTTTTGAACAACAGTGTTTATCAAGGAAATGAGAAAACAGGGGATGTCTTTTAGCAGTGGACAGGCTTTGAAGTAGAGCAGACTTTTGAACAAGCAGTGGTTATGGCAGACTTTTAAGGATTTTTAATGAAAACTCCATTTTTAGCTATTTTTAAGGATGGATTTTTTGATTTTCTGAAAACATTTTAATGCTTTTATTCATAGAAAAAACAAGATGTTGCTTGTTAGCATGCCAATCCTAGAGACCAAGCTTTCAAAGGTAGATGTATCTAGTGCTTTTGTGAGCACATCTGCCAGCTGGTCCTTAGTTGGAACATGATGCAGAGAAATCAAACCTTTATCATAGCAATCCCTCACAAAGTGATGTCTGATATCGATGTGCTTGGTGGTTGAATGGGAAACTGGCTTTTTGATGATATTTTCTGCTGCCTGGCTATCCAACATGAGTGGTGTCTTTAAGGCAGTGATACCAAAATCCAGCAACTGATTTTGAAGCCACAGGAGTTGGGCTGTACAGCTTGCAGCAGCAATGTATTCAGCTTCAGCAGTGGATGTTGAAACAACTGCTTGCTTTTTGCTTTGCCAAGAGACCAAGCAATCACCTAGAAACTGGCACCCTCCTGAAGTGGACTTCCTTGTGGTGTTACATCCAGCAAAGTCACTGTCTGAAAAGCCTGAAAGCTTGATATTCCCATTAGCTGGATACCAGATACCAAGTGTGGGAGCACTTTTTATATATCTGAATATCCTTTTTACAGCAATGAGGTTTGATTTTCTAGGAGCTGATTGACTTCTTGCACAGACACATGTTGCAAACATGATGTCTGGTTTGGGTGCAGTTAAGTACAGTAAAGACCCAATCATGCTTCTATAAAGTGTTTGGTCAATCAGCTCATCCTTTTCATCAGACATGACAAGCTTATTTGTTGCCATGGGTGTGCTGCATGGTTTACAATCATTCATATCAAATTTATTTAAAAGTTCTTTAGCATATTTGCTTTGATGAATGAAAGTTCCATTTTGCATTTGCTGAACTTGGAGACCAAGAAAGCATTGCAGCTCACCCATTGCACTCATTTCAAACTCAGCTGTCATGAGTTCCCTAAACTCTTCACACATTTTATTACATGTGCTTCCAAAAATAATGTCATCCACATAAATTTGGACAATCATTAAATCCTTTCCTCTCCATTTTAGAAACAGTGTTTTATCAATGGTACCTCTTTTGAAACCATTTGAGAGTAGAAAGGTGGAAAGAGTTTCATACCAGGCCCTAGGTGCTTGTTTCAGGCCATACAAGGCTTTGTTTAGCATGTAGACATGATCTGGATAAAATGGATCCTCAAAACCTGGAGGTTGACAGACATACACCTCTTCTTGAATTGTACCATAGAGGAAAGCACTTTTGATATCCATTTGGAACACCTTCATGTTGTGGTTGACAGCAAAGGCCAGGAACAATCTTATAGCTTCCAATCTTGCTACAGGGGCGAATGTTTCATCATAATCAATCCCCTCTTCCTGTCTGTAACCTTGAACCACAAGCCTGGCTTTATTCTTGACAACAATGCCCCTTTCATCAGTTTTGTTTTTGAAGACCCACTTTGTGCCGATGGGACTTACATCTTTTGGCAGTGGTACAAGCTCCCATACTTGTTGTCTTTAAACTGTTGGAGCTCTTCTTGCATGGCTTCTACCCAGCTGTTGTCTTTTAGTGCCTCTTGGTACTTGACTGGCTGATGGAGTGATAGGAAACCAGCAAAAAGACAAATGTTTTGGGTTTGGCTTCTTGTGAGCACCCCTTCATTGATGTTACCAATGATTTGATCAGGTGGATGAGATCTCAAGAAGATTAAATCTCCTTGGTATGGTATGATGGCATTTGTTGGTGAAGGCTGCAGATGTGTATCATCTGAGCTAACCACTGCTGGTGACTTTGATGATCCAGCAGTGGTTTCAAAAGGTGGTGGAATAGGAGGTAATGGTGTGGACACATGCTGACTTTTATCCACTGTTTGGAGACTTTTGTCAGCAGTGTTCGATGATGTGGAAGCAGTGGTTGATGGGCTACTTTGGTCAACAACTGTTGAGGTAGCAGTGGTTGAGCTTTGACAGCTGTTTTGTACAACTGATGCTTTTCCCATTGTGGCAGACTTTTGTTGAGGAATGATGATCTCATACCCATAGTCTGGTGATGAATCCTCTGATGGACCTGCACTGTTAGTCTTGACAGCAGTATTTTCAAAAGTGAATTTATCAAGATCAAACAGATCAGCAGGATTTGCTGGGATTTTCATTGATGAAAGTTCATTGAACTTTACATTTAAGGTCTCCTTCACTGCTTTGGTCCGTGTATTAAACACTTTGTAGGCCTTGGCAGTGGTTGAGTATCCCAGATGATAACCACAGTAAACTTTGGCTGCAAATTTTGAGATGGAATCTTTTAAGTTCAAAATAAAGCATGGGCAGCCAAATACCTTGAAGTATGAGATTAGTGGTTTGATTTTATACAGAATTTCATAGGCAGTCTTTTTGTGACTGGGGTTTATTAAAACTCTGTTTTGGACATACCAAGCAGTGTTTACTGCCTCTGCCCAAAAAGTTAATGGCAAACCTGAATCAGCAAGCATGGTTCTGGCAGCCTCAATCAAAGTTCTGTTCTTTCTTTCAACTACCCCATTTTGCTCTGGTGTTCTAGGGATGTTGTACTGCCTTACAATCCCTTTCTTCACACAGAAGGCATCCAACTCCTTATTTTTGAATTATGTGCCATTGTCACTCCTGAAGACTTTTACTGGAAGGTCAAATTGCTTTTCAACCTATGGCACAAAGTCTTGCAAAATGCCTACAGTCTCATCTTTTGAGTGTAAAAAGAAAGTCCATGTAAACCTAGAGAAGTCATCAATAATAACCAAACAATATCTCTTCTTTTTGAGACTCATGACTTGAACTGGGCCAAACAAATCCATGTGCAGCATTTGCAAACATTGGGTAGTTTTGGACTCTTCAATGGACTTAAAGGAGCTTTTATGTTGTTTTCCTTTTAAACAGGAAACACAATGCTCAGGACATGAAAACAATTTT
The DNA here is from genome assembly GCA_030545235.1 of Helianthus tuberosus. Lineage (NCBI taxonomy): Eukaryota > Viridiplantae > Streptophyta > Magnoliopsida > Asterales > Asteraceae > Helianthus > Helianthus tuberosus. The sequence goes on from CM060352.1 coordinate 21,242,399, forward strand.
TGTGGCAAGCCTCTTACAAGGCCATTTTTTGAAATTTCAGTGATTGTCTTGAGATTTGTGTGCCCCAGTCTCCTGTGCCAAAGTTCTGTCTCTTTGTTAGAGGCAGCTGAGAACAGACAGGCATCAGCTCTGGGACACTCTTTTGACATATCAACAACATAAACATTGCCATTTCTTTGAGCAACAAGTTTTGTTTTCCAGTTTTTATTATTGCTTCAATCTTTTTAACCATTTCTGGTCCAACAATCCTACAACACTCCTTTGTGAAGAATGACCCATACCCCTTATCACTCATTTGTGAAACACTCAGGAGGTTGAATTTCAGATTGTCTATCAGATTGACATTTTCAAATTTTACATTTCCAGACTGCACAGTACCAGACCCCAGAACTTTCCCTTTACTATTATTCCCAAAGGATATATCACCCCCTCCATGGATTTTGAAATCTTTGAGTAGGGCTTTACATCCTGTCATGTGCCTGGAGCCTACACTATCTACATACCACAGGCTATCTAAGCATGCAGAAGCTCCCTGCACATGAAGTAAAAGGATTAGTTCATTAGGGTTTCCAAAGCCAATAAGGCTTTGGATGGGGTCTCAACAGTGTCTGGGATGGATGCAGGTTGATAGACAGTGGTTAGGTTAGGAGTTTGGACATTTTTAGGACTGTTTCTTTCTAACCACTGTTGTGGGTTTTGCCCAATCACCTGTTGGTACCCAAAAGGATGCCTGTTCACTTTAGGTTTAGAGGGCCTTTTATAGGTCTCATAAACGTGCGGAATCCTTTGGTAGGATGGTTGTCCCTTACCTCTTCTGTATTGATTGGCAGGGGGTGCATCAGTAACCTGAACATCTCTTTTGACAGATGTTTGGTTCAGCTGTTTTGTGACAGCTGTTTGAACTGGCACAAACAGTGGTTGGTTCTTGGTGAATTTGACAGATGATGTTGATGGACTCAAGGATGTTTTAGCAGTGTACTCATTCTTTTTCACATCAAAGTTTTTTAGATACACACATGCTTGAGTTTTGTGGTTTGTTTTACCACAGATGGTGCAGCTTTCAGCAGGAACAATGACACTTGTTTTATTCAAATCATATGCTTTTAAATGGAAACAATCTTTTGTTAGATGATTCCTTTTCTCACAAAATTCACAAAACAAGTTATTGATCTTTTCTCTCTTCTTTCTCTTTTCAGACTCCTTTGCAACAGAGTTTTTAACCTCTGTTGGGATGTCCTTGAGAGGAATGACTTTAGCTTTTGGAGCTTTAACACCATCAGTGGTTGTGAAATCCATGGGTTTAAAATTTTCAAGAATGTCACACTCGTCAGACCATGAGGGTTTAAACTGGTATTTCTTAATCTCCTCAAAAGTAGAGGATCCCACTGGTCTGTCAAGTGTGATTTTGTTACCAAGTTTATCAGTGATTTTCACTTCTTGGCCATTCTTGTTTGTGGGGATGAACTCAGTGGTTACATCAGTAGTTTGAACAGATTTTTCAACAGCAGTGTTTTCATCATCATGTTTTCTATAACCAACACCAAATTTCACATTGCTTTTAATCTGTTTTTCAAGCATTACCTCATATCCTTTGCAGGATTCCACCCATTTCTCACATGTGATTTGGGTGGACTCTAACTCCTTTTTGAAAACTTGGTATTTTTCTACCATAGTTTGGAGTTGAGTTTTGGTTATGCTTTGCGCTTCTTTGAGACTGCTGATCTCTTTATCCTTTTCAGCCAATTTGTTTCTAAGTTCTTTTAATGACTTTTCAAATTTGACTTCATCAGTTAAGATTTTGTCCCTAAGGTTTTCATTTACCTCTTTGATGTTAGCAAATGCAATAATGCACTTGTCTAAACACAGTTTTTCAAGAACTTGAGGTGATACCTTGGCAGCAGCCATCATGGCACAATCACATTGATGATTTTCTTCATCATTAGCTCTTTACTTCTTTCTCACCTGCTCTCTTTTCTTCCTCTTCTTCCTTGTCTTCTTTGGACCAAGGATCTGTTAGTGGTTCAATCAGGGTTTCTGAATTTTCTTCCAGCAGCAGTTCACCAGCAACTACAGTAACCACTGCTTCAGTCACCTCATCCACTGTTTCAGCACTTAGCTATTCACCTTCAGTTTCTACCCCCTCTGGTATTGACTCTAATGCCATCAAACAAAATTCATCATTAGAAGGTTCATTAAAAGCATAGAGTGCAAAATTTTCATCACCAAGCTCATCAGGCATGCTGCTCCAGTCAACAAAGCCTTGAGTGAAGAAGCTTTGCTGATCTGGTTGTACCACTGCTGGAGCAGCTGTTTGAGGTGCAACAGGTTACACTTGTGCCTGAAGGACAGGGGTTTGAACGTACTGAATTTGTGGAACAGTGGTTTGGACATAATGCATAGGCATAGGGGTTGCAGCATAGTGAGCAGTGTTAACATGGGCTGCAAGGGTATATTGGGTATAGTGAACAGTGCTTTGATTTTGTGGTCTAGGGTTTGAGCTGGGATGAGTGATTATAGGACCAGTAGTTTGACTCCTGCATTCCCTAGCAAAATGACCTAGCCTATATTGCACTTATAACACTTGATTTTTGATTTTCCAACCCCGCCCTTAAATTTCCATGTAACCCTGGGAATTTTCTCCCTGTTCTTTTGTAGAATTTACTTGTTCTTACATTAAGCAAAGCCAATTGATGCAAGATGTCCATTTCTTCTAAGTCAGTGGGATCAAAGTGTTGCAAATCATTGAGTTTAAAGCACAAATTATCTGACATCTGGTTTTCACAATTTGCAGTAAAAGCATAATTTGCAGAGTGAGGATCAGGGTTGTTAAAATTTCCACCAGCAGTTATATCAATAAAGTGATCATAACCCTGATCCTTACCACTGCTATCAGATTCTTCCTGACCAAAAAGAGCTGTGCTACCGAATGAATAATCATCAGCAACTTTGCCAGACTCTAGCAACTTCTTTTTCTGGTTCAACTCCCTTTCATAGGTCAGGAGTCTACCATGAAGTTGGGTCAGGGTCAGATCTTTGAACTCAGCAGAGTTTCTAGTAACAAAAGCTATGGTGTCCCATTTTTCTGGTAGTGATCTAAGGAACCTGCTATTTTGAGTTGTATTTGGAAATGTTACTTTAACAAGCCTTAGTTCACTAATGAGACAACTGAATCGCTCAAACTGCTGAGTCAATGATTCACCCTTGATGTGACAAAATGTTTCATACTGCTGATTCAGAATTTCCCTATTGTTTTCAATGACTTCTTCTGTCCCCCCAAACTGTTCCTTCAGTGCATCCCATAGCTCTTTGGCACTGTTACAATGTAACAGTCTAGCATAGATCTCATTGGGTAATGCAGATGCTATGATGCTAAATGCTTTGGCATTGAGTTCGAACTTTTGAAAATCAGTTTCAGTATAGTTTTCAGTTGGTTTAGGAACGAACTTCTTTGCATCCTCAGCACTTGGCACCATAGGAACATGGGGACCAAAAATAACAGACCTCCAACATCCAGTGTTCTGTTGAGCAAGGATGTGACCCATCCTTCTCTCCCAGATGTTGTATTCATTACGTTTAAGCATGGGTAGTTTAAAAAGCGAGCCAATGTTATTCTTATCATCTTGTGATTGTGACGTCATCCTGGTTGTTTTACAGGCACTGATTAATCAACTTTGATGGTGATTAAACCTTGCTCTGTTTTTCAACACAAACGAACAATCTATCAGTATCAACTTTTATGAGCTGGACTATTTACGTCAAAATGATTGTTAAATCAAATTTGACTGTCCAAGCTCTGATACCAATTGTTAGGATCTGAGTTTGGTATTGATTGTGTTTTACGTTTGAATTAAGATGAAGATGGATGAGTTATGCAGCGGAATTAAGATGGAAACAAACTTTGCACACAATCAAATGAGAGAATTGCTTTAATCAAACATTTTTTACAAAGAACCGAAAGATTGAATTTATTTCAATAACGATTACAATGCAATGTATGAATACAAACTCCCCCTCAGCCTGAGCTCACAGTGTTTGTTCATGCAGGAAGAAGATTTTGCAAAGAGCTAATAGAACAGTACAGAGCACTGTTCTATTTATAGGCACGAGCAAACCACTGAAGCATCTAAGCTGACGTCACCATGAAAGTGACATCTAACCTCCTAACAAACTCTAACCTCTGATCAATACAACCTCTGCTATGCTAAACTACTGTTATTACATTTCATTACATAAAGACATCTAAACTACTGCTGCATCCTTCCACTGATGTGAACCCAGCAGTACTTGTCCGGAACAGCAGAGCTTGACTCAAGGCAGTAGATTGAACAGCAGAGCTTTAGTTTTCCATCAGGCTTTTACTTGATCAGCAGTTTGTAGGTCAGCAGTTTGTACGATCAGTAGATAGGAGGTCAGTAGATGTTGAAACCACTTTCAAGGGGAGAGACTTGTATGCATAACATCTGCTTATTCTGGATCCTCTGCTCTGATCCAGTTTTGGCTTTAATTATCTGTTCCTTTGGTAGGGTTCAATCCCAACATATTTTCTCTGTTTCTTGTTTTGTTAAGTTGTATTGAAGCATAAAGCTTCGGCCTTTTTGGCATTTTTGAGTGTAATTGATTAGATGATACATAATTTGCATAAAGATCGATGTGGGTGGTCTTATATTTGAGAAATTTGGCGGAGTAATGTTGCAGGTGTATCATTACGAAATTATTGCATAAAATGTATCTTTCATTTGACTGGTAAGATGACGGAGTAATGTTGTAGGTGTGGGTGTGGTCGGCCGGAGAAGATGGCGGAGCTGGCCGGAATCCCCGATCTCCGGTCGTCGGAGCCGAATCAGATAGAGACGAAGGGTGTCGGTGTATGGGGGTGGGTGTTTGACTGGTAAGATAGACGACCGACAACCGGCCGGAGGTGCACTGGTCACCGAATTAACAAACACGAGATGGTAGTGAAGGGTGGTGAAGATGGGGAAGATGAAGTGGTGGTGGTTTGATTCTTGCAGACCAAACTAGAAATAGGAAGAGACAAAGGGGAGATGAGGTTTAAATATATTTCTTTTTATCTTTAAGTTATTTTTTAAAAACAAGGGCAGTTTAGTAATTTCACACCCAATTAACTGAAAAAACTAACCTTCATCCGCGCCAGGGACTATCCGGGAGCAAAAAATGAAAAGTTGGGGACTATAGAGGTAATTTTAGAAAGTTAGGGACTAAAGGTGAAAAAAGGCCAAACCATAGGAACTATCCGGGCATTTAACTCTTTTTAAATAGATAAAAGTTATTGATCTTATAAATTCTCTGTCTAATTAAAATTCTTGAAAACAATCTATTTTTTTTTTAAATTATTAAAGGATCTTAAAGTTACTAGGTTATTTAATACTAAAATATTTTAAAAGTGTAAAATTACATATATTTTTAAAATAAATAAACATAAGTAAATCTAAATAAACCAAAGATTGAAAGAAATATAAAAATGAAAATGGGCCAGGAAGTTGTCCGTAGACCCATCCGTCCCACAAACATCTTCTTCCAAAACACTCACAAATAGACCCGGACAATGCAGCGTTTGTAGGTCTCCGGTCTGTTAGCCCGTCATGTGCCACTTTGACGTTAGTGATCTCGAAAAACATCCCATTCCATGTGTACTAAACAATCTTTAAGGCGTGTTGGAAAATAGAGATGACAATGAATTAGATATGAAATATATATCCGTAAAACAATCATCACATGCATGTTTAAAAACGTTAAAAAAACATGCATATGATTAAAAGTTAAAAGGAAGCTGCTTGGAAAACTTAAAACAGAGTGTGGTCAAACCCAAATAGTCAAACCACAGTCAAGTAGGGCCCACATTCCACTTTTTGTTTGCAAACGTAGGATGGTGTTTTTAAAGCGTCGTATTATTGGCACAAATTGGGAAATTAAATCGACACCTTCAACATTGGTGTACCCAATAATTTTTCAATGGGGGTACGAAATATTTTTAAAGATTTTAGATTCCCGGGTATATATAAAAAATCGGTTCATATCGGGCCGGGTCATGTAAAACAAAAGAACATCAAACTAAATTTTATATTACCATCAAAAACATGTCAAACGTCATTATAAACATGTTTAAAATTATGCCCTACAGGTTTTCATTTTTTGAAATCTATGCAAAACATCATCTAGAGTTACTTTTCTAATGGTTACTCATGAAAAATCTCGCCAAAACTTCCTTACTCCTGGTTTCTATCACATATAAATCGATCCATAATTTTCAACTTTAATTTTCAAGCCCTAATAAAGTCTAGAACAACAAAAAAACAAAATCATGCTACTAAAGTCTAGAATAACAATTTTTTTTTTTATCAAAACACATAAAATTTCAAACCCTTTTAACATATCTATAACCCTATCTCTCCTAAAAACCACATAAAACAACAAAATTTTTTTTAAATAAATAAATAAACGAAGGTACCTCGTTAAATTCTGTATTCCAGGTGGTGGGGTGGCCGGAATCAAGCTTTTCCGGTGAGAATGCAGCCGCTGTCGTTGTGCTTGTTGACTGCTTTCGTGCGTCGGTCGTTGGGCGATCAGAAGAGGGAGAGTGGGAGAAAGAATTGGAAGGGGTGGTTGGGTTGGGTTATTTTATTTAGCTTTAAATTTAATTGGGTTTGGTTAATTGGGCTTGGGTTACAATAAAATATTTAGTGGGCTAATGGATAAATTGTTAAGTGAAAGTTATTGAGTTAAATTGTTAAGTAAAGTGGTTAAAGAATAATGATATACACTAGGTTATATTTTAATAAAAATCAATGTTTATTTTTTTTAAATTCTTAAGATTTTTTTTAAAGGGGGAGGTTGAAAATTTCCAAGGGGTGCGGTTAAAAATTTTCAAGGAGTGCGGTCGAGATTTTGCGTAAAATTTAACCTTAAAACCTTTTTTTCAAGGGGTGTCGCCGCCCACCCACCCAAATGGGTAGGTCCGCCCCTGACCTTCAATACGCATCGTATAGGCCTATACGATGCGTATTAGGGTTGGTTCAAACTTCAAGGTCAGTCTAAGGCTGACAATGTCCCCATTACAAAAGGTAATACGCATCGTATAGGCCTATACGATGCGTATTGAAGTTGTCAATTTAATTTACCAAGGTAGCTTTCTGTCACCCGGGCGAAGAAGCAGCACTTTGGACGGAAAACTACACGACTTTTCTGTGTTTTTTTTCACCGTTCTCTCGTACCATCAATTTTTTTTCACGAATAGAAAATCCCGAAGAAGTTTACCAAAGATCACCGGAAGCAAATCCTGTCGAACAACAATGTCCTGTTAATTGTTTCAGATGACAAGGTTTGGCCTCTCGGTTGGACGGTGTCTGACGACGGTAAGCTCTGGCTGCAGAAGGGTTGTCCTGAGTTTCATAAGGATTATTGCTTAAAGTTTAGACATTTGTTGGTCTTCAAACATCTAGGAAAATCTAAATTTCATGTTAGAATATCCGACCCAGAAGATATGATTAAGGTAAGCGTGCCGTAAAGTTGCATCTTTTAGAGAGAGACCTTTAAATTGTTGTGGTGTGACTGTTCAAACAATATGAATGCACGCAATGAATTTGACAATTGTGACAGCTTATTAAAAGTTCCTCAGGCTCACGACAACCACACTGGTAACGAACAGTGTATTGAACGTGAACCATGCTTGTACAATATTATTAAAAAGAATGCACGCAACGAATTTGACAACTGTGATAGCTTATTAAAAGTTCCTCAGGCTCACGGCAACCACACTGGTAACAAACTGGTAGTGCTGGTGGTCTTCTTTCATGTTTCCCAAAATAATTTGAAGGCTCGCAAATTTCAATATCATTTTAGTGATTTTATGAGTGTTTGTAACCTTCGTCTGATTCTGAAGACGATAACTTGTTATATGTATTGTTATGTATCAGTCTGCGATTTCTTCTGGAAATTGCCATTTGCACATACTGTGGAGAACTTGTTTGCGTTATCCTTCTTGGTGAAAGATGGTCGGTTTTTAATATTATCATTCAACACGTGACTCGAATCGATTTCGGAGAACGTGTAATCCAGAGGTCGGTCTCGGGTGGGTATAAGATCCGTGGGCCCTATTGTCGGATCTGTGACTCCGTGGAAGATGTGATTAAGGTAAGCGTGCCATAAAGTTGCATCTTTTAGAGAGAGACCTTTAAGTACGGATCCTACAGTTGCATTTGGAACATGAAGTCCAACTATTATTTCATTATTTGTTGTTGTCCCAACAATATGAATGCACGCAACGAATTTGACAACTGTGGCAGCTTATTAAAAGTTCCTCAGGCTCACGGCAACCGCACTGGTAACAAACTGGTATTGCTGGTGGCTGTTCTGGAAATTGAAGGAAAAGGACTGTGATTTTGTTTTTCAATGGGGATGTAATGCAATGATTCCTCTCAATTGAATAGACAGACACTTGCTTCATAGGACTCACTTGAATCGTCTCAGGTGTAATAACAGTACGGTTAGTGGATGTTAATTGCTGGGGTGTGACTGTTCAAACAATATGAATGCACGCAACGAATTTGACAACTGTGACAGCTTATTAAAAGTTCCTCAGGCTCACGGCAACCACACTGGTAACAAACTGGTATTGCTGGTGGCTGTTCTGGAAATTGAAGGAAAAAGACTGTGATTCTGTTTTTCAATGGGGATGTAATGCAATATAAATTTCAAACTTATCGTTATCTAACTACCGAGTCACACTAATTCGTTGAAATCACACATTCGTGTGTTGCAGTTTGGAAAGATGACCGAATAGAGATCTGAATAACAAAAATATCCAACTGAACATACAGACCTCACTCCAATCCAAGTAGTTCATTTCATTTGAAGAAATTGTGGAAGGTCTGTGGGCCCTATTGTCGGATCTGTGACTCCATGGAAGATGTTACTAAGGTTGAGGACATTGATGTCAAGATAGAGAGATGCAGATCCGATGATCTTCAAGAGAGAGATGTTTTGAGTGATTTTTAGCATACACTAAAATACGTAAAAATACGCTAAAATATGTCAAAATACGCTAAAGTATGCGAAAATACGCTAAACTACTCTAAAGTATGCTAAAATATGTCAAAATACACTAAAATACTCTAAAATATGCAAAATACTCTAAAATACTTTAAAATATGCAAAAATACGCTAACATATGCCGAAATACGTTAAAATACGCTAAAATACATGAAAATATACTAAAATACATTGCAATATGCTAAAATACGTCAAATTAAGATAAAATACGCTAAAATACGCCGAAATACGTTAAAATACGCCGAAATACGTAAAAATAACCTAAAAATAGGTTAAAATAAGCTAATATACGTCAGAATACGCTCAAATATGTCAAAATACTCTAAAATACGCAACAATATGATAAAATACGTCAAAATAAGCAACTAATGATATTTCCACACGCGTATACATATCTATGTTGTTAAAGGCGCAAGGCGCACTCAAGACGCATAGGCTTCGCCCGGAGCCTAGGCGCAAGGCGCTTAAAAAGCGAGGGTTTTTTTTTTATCGAGGCGCATAGTATAAAAATACTATTTGTAGGGGTTTTAGACATGTTTAGGGGTATTTTAATAATAAGCATCAACGATTTCATATTTATATTGTTTTACAAATATAATTTATAACAAAAATCTAATAATCTATATATAAGAAAAATAAAAGCTTTAAAAAAATAAGAAAATAAAATCTAAACAAGTCAAATTTAAAAGTTAATAATAATAAATTATAGAAAAGCAATTAAAAAGGAAAGAGCAAAGGAAAAAAGAAATCTCAAAGAAGTCAAATATAACAAAAATAAAAATAGGAAACCCAATAAAACCCTAAAAGCCGTTCAAAAAAACCTAGAAAAGGGGAAAAAAACGCCGCTCTGAACAGTAATAGAAGAGAGAAGATGAGCGTGAGAAGAACGAAGAAGAAAACAGTGATTGTTGGAATTCAACAGGTATGCCACTTCTCTTTATCTTCTTCATTGCGCCTCAACCCATGTTTTTCTCACCTGCGCCTGGCTCTGGGCGCTCGCCTGAGCAACACTTTTACAAGTTTGCGGATCACCATAACTATTGTCGATTTTGTATACCTGGTTTGCTTTCTCTAGAATATCTACAATCCAATCAATGCACATTATGCGTTTCAAATCAAGGGTTCCCCATCATTATAACCACTTTTGTTTGAAAATGGCCAGGAGAGTTGAAAAAACTGTAGTTGGAATTGATCTTGGAACAACATACTCTTGTGTGGCAGCCTGGTTTGATAAGCAAAATCGATTTTGGAGAGCGTGTAATTTAGTGCCTTAATATGCGAAAATACGCTAATAGATGTAAATTGACACGGAGTGGACGTAATGCAATGATTCCTCTCAATTGAATAGACAGACACTTGCTTCATAGAACACACTTGAATCGTCTCGGATGTAATAATAGTACGTTTAATGGATGTAAATTGCTAGGGTCTGACTGTTCAAACAATATGAATGCATGCAACGAATTTGACAACTGTGAGAGCTTATTAAAAGTTCCTCAGGCTCATGACAACTTATTACTTGATAAATTAATAACACTAATATTTCAACTCACGTTAGCTGGTTAATTGGTTGGATAGTTAGTCCTTGTTAGGAAACTTTAAATGTAAGTATTGAAGAAAAAGATGATCAACCTGATCATAAGCTGAAGATACAGTCAAGGAGTATTACTAAAAAGGTGCCTACATGATATTTTGACAAGAAGAAATGAAAGATACATCTTCAACTGAGCATCAGGAAAAGATCAAGACAAAGAAGACAATCAGACAAGACCTTTCTGATGAAGTCTGATGATAAATCTGGTATTTATGCTCAGAATCTGGTAAGTCTGATCACCAGAAATCTGATGATAAAGTTCATCAGAATTCTGGTAAGCTGGTCACCAGAAATTCTGGTGGACCAACTTGCCTTCGAGATAAGCCTGACACAAACCAAAAAGTAACAAGTTGGCAATAACCGATTCAATGAATGTGCCAAAAAGTCACTTTGTGCAGAGCAAGTGATGAATAACCAAATGTTTATTCGGATCTAGACTCTCTATAAATAGAGATGTCAACCCAGGAGGTTAAATGAGTTGTGCTTAGCATTCAATACACACACCACAAACTCCATTACCCTTCGCATAGAATTCTTTGAGTATTCATTTTGTAATATCCAATAACTTTATTTTACAAAGTCATTAATACACTTGAAAAATTCTATAAGTTGTTTCTTGAAAGTTTGATTTCTAGTTCAGCACAATATTTTCCTATTTGTTGAAATCACTTGCCATATTAAGTATTTGGGTATCTCTATCTGGGATCAACAATTGGTATCAGAGCAGATTGAATAAATCATTTTCAAAAGATCAACTACTTATATTTTCTTGATATCCAACTCTTAAACTAAATATGGCAAACTTTCAAACCTGGAATAACGCTTTCAATATTGGGTCTATGTCAAAACCTCCGACCTTGGTCAGAGAAGAATACCCACAATGGAAAATCAGGATGATCAATTTCTTAAATGGACATGATCGAGCACTATTTTCATCCATTATGAGAGGTCCTAATATACCCACTATTGAAATACCAGAAGTTCCAGAAACAGAGCACACACCAGCAATCCCTACCTCCTTGGCTCCCCAAAGTGAAACTCACTAGAGTCAAGAAGATAAGGAACTGGTAGCTGCTGATGAATGGGCCAAATCACTTCTGATTATGGCGCTTCCAAATGACATATTTTCTCAAGTAGATGCTTGTGCATCTGCTAAGGAAATATGGGATCAACTGGAAAATTTATGTGAAGGAGGAGAAAGAATGAAAAGAATCAAGAGAACAAATTGTGTCTCTTCATATAAAGATTTAAAAGTCTCCAAAGTGATACTCTTTCAGAGACATATAACAGGTTAACCAAATGTAAGGACTCTCAAAATTTTCCCAATTTGACCCATAAGTGAAAACCCGAACTCCTGAAACACCACTGTACATGAAAAACTAAGAAATCAGAATTTGTGGGTTTCAGGCGGGCCGCGAAAGGGTTGGCTTAGCCTTACGCGGGCCGCGTCAATATGTGGGTTGACCGGATAAGCGTTCCCGAGCCACGTGGCATACACATGTCGACTCTACTCGTGCCAACCAGACCTACGCGTAGACTAGGTGGCTACGCGGGCCGCGTAAAGTATGGCCGAAGGTTCACGCGGGCCGCGTGAGCCCTAAAATTCACCTATAAATAGATCGAGCTACGAGCAGTCCTCTGATGTCGAAACAATTTCACAAAAACGAAGTTATACTGCCATAATTCGAATATTACTCTCAAATTAGCGAGGCGCTGCTACGATACCGGGTATTAACTCGATCGCTGCTACGATTCAATGTCCGATTGATTGAAACTATCCGATGAATGTTTAAGTGCTGCTCAAAGTGGGTTTATACTTTGTCATTCGTCGTGAATTCGATGGATGTTTAAGTATTGCACTTTGTCATTCATTGTGAAGGTTTGAATCTCGTGAGTTATCGTAAATGCTGTATTAGTTACTGACCTCGTTCGTGTGCATTGTTATTTAAATTAGGTTATCAGGCTAATCAGTAGGCTAAACTCTGCCTGTATAAATCTGCAATGTGAGTCATTCTCTTTTTATAAATCATGTTTTACAATACTCCAAGTTACTTTCAAAGGTTATAATTACAGGGATTAAGTCATGGTTATCTTAATCACTGGCTAGTGGGGTATTGTGCACATTACTAATTTCTCACGGTTAGGCTAATAAATCCTAACAGTGATAAACGTCACTACTTGGGGTGGGACCCAATAGTGGTATAACCATCGTCACCAGGTGACACGGTGCCAGATAAAAATAAGATAGAAGCCATTGTAATCGCTCTTATGATGTAATTCATAACTATGTGTCATTTTGTCAAAATGAATGATTCACCAGTATTTCCCCGCTGACAAAATATTTTTAAAACATGTTTCAGGCGACCTGCTATAAATCAAGGAAAACGTGCTACAGAGCACTAACAAGCTTGAAGAGGTGGCTCAGTTAAAATGAATAAACATGTTTTAATAAATCAGGGAATTTCCTAGTAATATTCCTCTATTGTAAATTACGGGGTTTATCCCGAATTATGAAATAAAATAATCGGGCATTTTCAAATTTTAAAAGATCCTGTTAAAATCTTCCGCTGTCGCATCAATCAAATACCACGGGTTCCTGTCCCGCGGCTCTAGACCGGGTCAAACCGGGGCTGGGGCAGTGACAGGAAAAGGTGGTATCAGAGCCGCTGATTTAAGCCAATTAAGTATTTAAGAGAATACTTAATTTTTACTGATTGCCATTTTTGTGATTATGTGCTTTATTATTTGAATATTTGTTTACAGCATGGGTAAACAAAGACTTTCAGACATCTATCGTAAAATTGATAGTGCACCAAAAGATAAGGGATCATCATCCTCAAAACACTCAATAAATACTGAGGAAGGAATATTTTTTCGTAAAGCCTAGTTTGAGGAACCACTTTCTCCTAATAAAAGAAGTTTGATTATTAGAAAAAGCCAAGAGAAAATGAAGAAGTCACAACCAAAACAAGTGAAAGTTAATCAGGAAACCCAGGAATTAGGCAGTAACCCACCATGGGAAGACAAATTAGATGAAAAATGGGCAGATCTCTATATGTTAGCAACAGTAGCAGTAAATGCAAAATTTTAAATACCCTAACCCAGTATTAGCACCCATATCATCTACAAGCCAGAAACTCCAAAAGAAAATTTTACCCAGTAAATAAATAAGTTTACAATAAACCCTAGTATGTTTTAATTTTCAGTTGTCCTTTGTATTAAATTAGTCACACGATATGCAATAAATACTTGAATGTTTATCTGTGAAATTTTATTATAAAATTTTAACTTAGCATTTTGTGTGCATTTTTGCATATATGCTAAACAGCATGAATGAGTTATCTGAAGCCCTTCAGAATCTCAATCTTTATCCGGTGAAAATAGAAGTTTCCAATGACTTCACTGGTTATATAGCCGATGTGGAAGAACCTATGGAATTTCAAGCTCCACCTCCGGAGAAACCAAAGCCTAAGAAAAGAAGAAGATTTGTAGGCTGGAGACGTGTACGCAGGAGGAAACCAGCGACTAGGAAAATTCCCAAAATAGAGAATCCCATGGATAAAGGAAAAGGGATCGAAATGGGGGAAGGTTCTAGACTAACGGAAATGGAAATTGGGGAAAGTTCTAAGCAAGTCGAGGAGTTGCCATTACAGGAAGAATTAGATCGCGTATTGGCAAGCTGTGATATCATTAGACCTGTCAACACCAACCTCTACCCTTATCCTGCTGAAACTCAACTTCCAATAAATTTGGAACCAGCCATCCCAGAACCTTTGATCCACACCCTACCTTTAGGAGAAATGGACGAGTGGTGGACTAACGACTGGCAGTTTCAAAACCTTCTCAATAACCCTTATACCTTTTTCCCTCAGTTCGACCCAGAACCTATACCAAACCCACCAATGAATAACGAAAATTTAGATGAACTCCGCCATTTTGGCGAGGAGCTGATAGGTGCAGGAAATAGGATTCGGGAGGTAGGAGAACAGATCTCCTGGAAGTACGACGAGAGGGAACGTCACTTCTAAGGTGCCCAGAAATAGGATGGTGGTGAAACTGTGATTATATAATAGTAATAATAATAAAATAAGTCTGTAAAATAACCTACAAATGAAACTTTTGTAAGATAACGGGGTGTACTGATGCATAATATAAAATACAAAGAAATGGACGACGAGAAATCGACTATTTTGGCTATACGTGGGTTGTATTGTGTGATTATTGCATGTAGCTATTATTTATTTTATGCTAATAATAGATATATATATATATATATATATATATTAATTACCAGATGGAAAATGCTAATAATGAACCGGTTAATGAAGTGAACCAATCTGAACAAAATCCGGAAGATAAATTTATGACTAGGCAAGATATCGAGAATATCGTTGCTCAAGGAATAGCCAATGCTATTCCAGCAATCCTTGCTGCTGCCCAGAAACCTGTTGAACATCAACAAATCATTCCTAGTAAACGTACCCAAGAAGATAACTTCAGTAATAGTGTAAACGGAGGTGACAATCATACTAACAACGATAATGATCCACGGCAGGCCCCACTCCCTAAGAAAATGAAAGTTGCAACGCTTGGTTGCACTTACAAAGAATTTCTTGCTTGTAAACCAGCTGAATTTGCAGGCAATGAAGGGGCAACTGCAGCACTGCGTTGGTTGGAGAAAACTGAAGCAGTACTTATGATAAGTAAATGTGCTGAGGAAGACAAAGTCATGTATGCGTCGCATCTTTTCAAAGAAGGGGCGCTAGAATGGTGGAATACGGTACTTAAGCCAAAGGAAGAAACATGGCCTATGCCATGAGTTGGGAAGAATTTAAACAGCTAATGGAAAGAAAATTCTATCACGAATATGAAAAGGAACAAATGGCGAATAAGTTCCTGAACCATCGAATGATAGGTGTAGATTGTCGAGGGTATACTTCGACATTCTTCGAGTATGCGAGAGTAGTACCAACCCTGGCTTCGCCAGAACCGGTGCTTATTTCCCGCTATATTTGGGGATTGATTGGCGAAATCCGTAATATCGTTAAAGCTGCGAGACCTCGCACTATTGACGATGCGGTAGAATTAGCTAACACTCTAACTGACGAACTGGTACGCACAAGTGAAGAAAACCGGAAAAATAAAGTAGCCCAAAAGATTACCCAAGGATTCCGTGTGGGTAACCGTAGTAGTTTCAGGAGAAAAGGAGCTGGACAATCTTCCACTGTTCCATTTTACAATTCCTGCAAAAGAAAGCATTTTGGAAGAAGCAAGGGATATTGCAATTTCTGCAAAATTCCGGGACACCAAGAGGAAGACTGCAGGAAGAAGAAATCAACGGTTTACTACAACTGTGGAGAAGCTGGACATTTTAGGCCAGACTGCCCGAAATTAGTTAAACCAGCTGACAACAAAGCTAAACCTGCAGAAGGAGCTACAAAGAAGAACGTAAGAGCATTCCAGCTGACCACTCAAGAAGCAGAACTCATTCCAGATGTGATAGCTGGTACGTTCCTAGTTCACAACGTCTATGCAAAAGTATTATTTGACTCTGGTGCAAACCAAAGTTTTATAAATACTTCATTCTGCCAAGCTCTTAAATTACCCTTAACCAACCTTAGGCATATTTTTACAGTCGAAACAACAGATGGAAATTCTGTTAACATATATAAGGTTTTGCGAGAAGAAAAGATAGAACTCTTAGGTTATAAATTTTCTGTAAACCTCTTACCTATGAAATTAGCAGGATTCGATGTCGTGTTAGGAATGGAATGGTTAGTAGCCAACCATGCTCGAATCCTTTGTGATAGAAATTTCGTAGAAATTCGTACCCCCACAGGAGAGGTAATTTCAATTACAGGAAATAAGCCACGAAAGCCACTGAAATTTATTTCAGTAATGAAATTGGCCAGTTATTCAAGAAAGCAGGCAACAGTGTATATGATTTCAGTAATCATTAACACGATAAATAAGGAACTTAAGGAAATTTCAGTAGTCTCAGAATACCCAGATGTATTCCCAGAAGAACTCCCGGGATTACCACCCGACAGGGAAGTAGAATTTAGGATTCATCTAATTCCTGGAATTACACCAGTAGCCAAAGCACCTTATCGGTTAGCACCCACAGAAATGCTAGAACTAAAGAAACAATTAGATGAATTATTAAGTAAAGGATTTATACAACCTAGTTCATCCCCGTGGGGAGCGCCATTGTTGTTTGTAAAGAAAAAGGATGGTTCGATGCGAATGTGTATCGATTATAGGGAATTAAATAAGGTTACCATTAAGAATCGATACCCATTACCTAGAATTGATGACCACTTTGATCAACTCCAGGGAGCTAGATATTTTTCTAAGATCGACTTACGTTCCGGATACCATCAATTGAAGGTACAAGAAGAAGACATACCTAAAACTGCTTTCAGAACTAGGTATGGTCATTACGAGTTTACAGTCATGCCCTTTGGACTAACGAATGCACCTGCAGCATTCATGGACATGATGAATAGAATCTGTAAACCGTATTTGGATAAATTTGTAATTGTTTTTATCGACGATATACTTATTTATTCCAAAATCCAAGATGAACACTGTCAGCACCTGCATGTACTCTTAACCTTGTTAAGAAAGGAAAAGCTTTACGCCAAATTCTCGAAGTGTGAATTTTGGCTACAGGAAGTGCAATTTCTAGGACACATGGTGAACCACGAAGGTATTCATGTAGATCCCTCCAAAATAGAAGCAATTACCAAATGGAAGGTTCCACAATCAGCTACGGAAATTAGAAGCTTTTTAGAATTAGCTGGATACTATAGGCGCTTTATTAAGGATTTTTCTAAAATAGCGGTGCCATTAACTAAGCTAACCTGTAAAGCAGTTAAGTTTGAATGGGGACCTAAGCAAGAAGAAGCCTTTAAGATTTTAAAGCAAAAGTTAACAAATGCCCCAATCCTAGCATTGCTAGAAGGAACAGAGGATTTTGAAGTGTACTGTGATGCTTCAAAATTAGGATTAGGATGTGTGCTAATGCAACGCAAGAAGGTAATTGCGTATGCCTCAAGACAATTGAAAAAGCACGAGGAAAACTATACGACTCATGACTTAGAGTTAGGAGCCATAATCTTTGCCCTTAAGATTTGGAGACATTATCTGTAGGGAAGTAAGTTTACTGTCTATACGGATCACAAAAGTTTAAGGTACATATTTGGGCAAAAAGAATTAAATATGAGGCAGAGAAGATGGATGGAAATACTAAGCGACTACGACTGTGATATTCAATATCATGAAGGAAAGGCAAACGTAGTTGCAGATGCCTTAAGTCGTAAGTATCATGAGAAACAACGACGAGTTTATGCTCTTAGATTAAATCTACAGTTAGATTTAATAGAACAACTGAAAAATGTCCAGGAAACAGCAATCAAGGATGATGCTGAAGGAATGAAAGGAAGAATAAAGGAATTAGAACAAGGAAATAATGGAATTTGGAGATTCCATAAGAAAAGGATTTGGGTACCTAAACAAGGAAACTTAAGAAATAAGATTTTAGAGGAAGCCCATAAATCTAGGTATACCATGCATCCTGGTAACAATAAAATATACCAAGATTTAAGGAATAATTTCTGGTGGATAGGTATGAAAAAGGATATAGCTAGATATGTTTCTAAGTGTCTTACTTGTTCACAAGTTAAGGCAGAACACCAGAAACCTTCGTGTCTACTTCAACAATTAGAAATGCCTGTATGGAAATGGGAGCTCATAACAATGGATTTTATTACAAAGTTACCCAAAACCAGAAAAGGGAATGATGCGATTTGGGTAATTGTGGATCGATTAACCAAGTCAGCTCATTTTCTACCCATGAAGGAAACCTTTAGCATGGAAAGGTTAGCCAAGTTGTATGTAGACGAAGTAGTATCCTTACATGGAGTTCCACTCTCCATTGTATCAGATAGAGATAGTCGTTTCACTTCCCATTTCTGGACAAGTTTCCAAGAAGCAATGGAAACCCGACTAAATTTAAGCACGGCATATCATCCTCAAACAGACGGACAAAGTGAAAGGACGATACAAACCCTAGAAGACATGCTCCGAGCATGTGTGATAAATTTTGGTGGAAACTAGGACGATCACTTACCTTTGATCGAATTCTCCTATAACAATAGTTATCATACAAGCATTGAAGATGCCCCATTCGAAGCACTGTATGGACGAAAGTGCAGAACTCCAGTTTGTTGGGCAGAAATAGGAGAAAGTCAATTATCAGGTCCTGAAATCGTGCAAGAGACCACCGACAAGATCACTCAGATCAAGGAAAGACTGAAAACTGCTCGAGATCGTCAAAAGAGCTATGCCGACAATCGACGCAAACCAATAGAGTTCCAAGTTGGAGACAAGGTACTCTTGAAAGTTTCTCCTTGGAAAGGAGTAGTACGGTTTGGTAAGAAAGGAAAGCTAAGTCCAAGATACGTAGGACCATTTTTAGTGATCCAACATATAGGACCAGTTGCTTATCGCTTACAACTACCAGAAGAGTTAGCTGGAGTACATGACGTGTTTCATGTATCCAATCTCAAGAAGTGTTTATCAGACGAATCACTGGTAGTACCTCTTCAGGATATAGAGGTAAATGAAAAGTTAAAGTTCGTAGAGAAACCGCTTCAAATAGAAGATAGAAAGATCAAGTTTCTCAAACACAAACGACTAGTGCTAGTCAAAGTCAAATGGGATTCGAAACGAGGACCCGAATACACTTGGGAACTGGAATCGGAAATGAAGCGAAAGTATCCTCACTTATTTCAATAAATCTCGAGGACGAGATTTTAAATAAGGTGGGGAGGATGTAAGGACTCTCAAAATTTTCCCAATTTGACCCATAAGTGAAAACCCGAACCCCTGAAACACCACTGTACATGAAAAACTAAGAAATCAGAATTTGTGGGTTTCAGGCGGGCCGCGTAAGGGTTGGCTTAGCCTTATGAGGGCCGCGTCAATATGTGGGTTGACCGGATAAGCGTTCCCGAGCCACATGGCATACACATGTCGACTCTACTCGTGACTAACCAAACCTACGCGTAGACTAGGTGGCTACGCGGGCCACGTAAAGTATGGCCGAAGGTTCACGCGGGCCGCGTGAGCCCTAAAATTCACCTATAAATAGATCGAGCTACGAGCAGTCCTCTGATGTCGAAACAATTTCACAAAAACGAAGTTATACTGCCATAATTCGAATATTACTCTCAAATTAGCGAGGCGCTGCTACGATACCGGGTATTAACTCGATCGCTGCTACGATTCAATGTCCGATCGATTGAAACTATCTGATGAATGTTTATGTGCTGCTCAAATTGGGTTTATACTTTGTCATTCGTCGTGAATTCGATGGATGTTTAAGTATTGCACTTTGTCATTCACTGTGAAGGTTTTAATCTCGTGAGTTATTGTAAATGCTGTATTAGTTACTGACCTCGTTCGTGTGCATTGTTATTTAAATTAGGTTATCAGGCTAATCAGTAGGCTAAACTCTGCCCGTATAAATCAGCAATGTGAGTCATTCTCTTTTTATAAATCATGTTTTACAATACTCCAAGTTATTTTCAAAGGTTATAATTACAGGGATTAAGTCATGGTTATCTTAATCACTGGCTAGTGGGGTATTGTGCACATTACTAATTTCTCACGGTTAGGCTAATAAATCCTAACAGTGATAAACGTCACTACTTGGGGTGGGACCCAATAGTGGTATGACCATCGTCACCAGGTGACACGGTGCCAGATAAAAATAAGATAGAAGCCATTGTAATCGCTCTTATGCTGTAATTCATAACTATGTGTCATTTTGTCAAAATGAATGATTCACCAGTATTTCCCCGCTGAGAAAATATTTTTAAAACATGTTTCAGGCGACCTGCTGTAAATCAAGGAAAACGTGCTACGGAGCACTAACAAGCTTGAAGAGGTGGCTCAGTTAAAATGAATAAACATGTTTTAATAAATCAGGGAATTTCCTAGTAAAATTCCTCTATTGTAAATTACGGGGTTTATCCCGAATTATGAAATAAAATAATCGGGCATTTTCAAATTTTAAAAGATCCTGTTAAAATCTTCCGCTGTCGCATCAATCAAATACCACGGGTTCCTGTCCCGCGGCTCTAGACCGGGTCAAACCGGGGCTGGGGCCGTAACACCAAACTTTTAAATGAACTTAAAAAGTTTGGTATTGAAAAATCAAATGATGAAAAAAATGTTAAGTTCTTAGATGCCCTGCCAAGAGAGTGGCGTAGTCTCACAATGACCTTCGCATCAACCCTTGAGTTAGGGAACATGAACTTGCATGATCTTTAGAGCATCCTAGTCCCTAGAGAGGAAGAAATCTATGAGGATTCAAACTATAAAGGGGGACCTATAGCTCTTGTTTCACACACACAAAGAACACCTGTTTCAGATCCACAACCCTCTCACTGCCAGAATATAGAAATTTATGATGCTTCATCAGATTTTTCAGCCTTTGCTGAGGTTGTTGCTTTGCTTACAAAGACGTTTGAGCAAATATTGAGAGGTGGAAGTGGTCAATTTCAGAAGAATGATAGGGGAGGATGGAAGGAAAGTTAAGAGAAAAGGGGAAGACAAAAGTTGTTTGCTACAAGTGTAGACAAAAGGGGCACTATGCTTCAGAATGTAAGAACAAGAAGCTGAAGGATGTGGCTTACTAAGAAAAGAAGCTTGAAGAAGCTAAGAAGCAGCAACAAAAAGTCAGCCTAATAGCAGGTACTGATACATGGCTAACTGATAATTCTTTTGATGAAGAAGAGGAGGAAATGGCTAATTTCTGTTTGATGGCCACAACTTCTGATGAATGCTCTACCTCATCAGAACAAAAAGTAAGTTCAGAAAACCTTGATCTAGAACAAAAACTGAACAAACTTATGCAAGATTTTGTGCTTCTACAAAACAAAACCTCATCAGAAAGCACAAAATCTGATGATCTACAAAAGTTGCTCAACAAAACCAAAGCTGAAAACCAATCACTTATTGACCAAATCTTAATAAAAGATTCAAAAATTGAATTTTATGAACAAGAAAGAAAAAATCTTTACAAAAAAATTCAAGACAATGAAACCAATGTGAAAGGTTTTCAACAAGCAAAATAATTTATACAATTTATTGAGGCAACACCGTAGAACAGAGGTGAAGGGCTGGGGTATGTTAAAATGAATATTAAAACATTTCTGGTAAGAAAGTATCAGATTTTGATGCTGATTCCTGCAGATCTGGCAATTCTGATAAACTGTTTTTATCACCCAAAATCTGTTTGAAAATGGATGAAACCTTCAAAATGATTAAAAAACCAAAAAATCATCCTAAATTTCATAAAGGCAAAAACATTCCATCACAAGCATCTTTGTCTAAAACATTAGACAAATCAAACTGTATGTGTGTTGAAATACTGAAGCTAATTCAACAACATCTCTCCAAAGAAGATCATCATGCTAATGGCTCGGCATTAAGCAGAGATTCTGATGAGAATTTCCCCTCTGATGAAGAAATCTCAAGCACATTTTCATCAGAAAAGTACCCAAACAAGTTTGGGTACCATAAACTCTCTAACCTCATGATTTCAGGACCATCATGTGCAGAAGATCTGTGTAACAACCCTCAAAAACACCGTAAAACGCTCCATAAGTGAAAACCCGAACCCGTAAAACCTTACTTTTCATAAAAATCCAAGAAAAACAATTTTTTTCACTCGGTCGCGGGGAGCGACATATTCAACAAAGGTCTTCGCAGGGCGCGACAGACCTGTGGTTTCCGTATAAGCATGAGGGACACGTGTCGTCCACGTATTTAGTTTCATAAGTTGATGCCTTCAGTTATATGTTTCATAAGAAGCCGAAATAAGTATGTGCTCTTAGATTAAATTGCGAATAGATAAGAATGAAGAAGGATGTAGCAAGTTACAAGTATTTAGTTTATTAGCAAGTTAAAACTAAACATTAGAACCCTTTAGGTTTACCTCAACGATAAAGATATCAGTATGGAAATGAGATTGATAACAATGGATATTGTTACCAAACTACCCAACATAAGAAATTGTAACAATCTGGGAGATTGTGGATCGCTAACCAAGTCTGCTCAATCCCTACCAATGAAGGAAACCCTTTAGTATGAAACGCTTAGTTAAGTCGTGAGGGGACAAAATAGTCTCATGACATAGAATCCCGTTATCTATTGTATTAAATCAAGATAGTCATTTCACTTCTCATTTCTGGGAAAATTTTAACTCGACTTATTTTGAGCATTGTGAAGGA
Source organism: Helianthus tuberosus (assembly GCA_030545235.1). Lineage (NCBI taxonomy): Eukaryota > Viridiplantae > Streptophyta > Magnoliopsida > Asterales > Asteraceae > Helianthus > Helianthus tuberosus. Next base: position 21,265,364 of record CM060352.1, read on the forward strand.
ACACTAAAAACATAGAAAGACATGCTAAATACATGTGCGATAAATATTGATGAAAGTAGGACTATCATTTATCACTCATAAGATTTCCAATAATTGGCCTACAAGTATTAGTGTTACCCATTTGAAGCACTTTATGGATGAAGGTACCATCCAGTACGTTGGACAGAAATAAGAGAAAATCAGCTATCAGGCCATGAGATCGGCAAACCATTGGAATTTAAATCAAAGAAAGGATACTACTAAAAGTCTCTCCGGGAATAATCCGATGCGGCATGAAAGAAAAGTAAGTCTAAAATTTGTTGAACCAATTGGAATCATTAAGCAAATTGGATCGGTAGCTTATCAGCAAGAGTTACCAGAAGAAATGACAAGAATATATGATGTGTTTCATGTATGCAACTTAAGAAATGCCTAGCTGATAAATCTTTACTGATACCTCTTCAAGATATAGAGGTAAAATAAAAATTCCATTAAAAGATCTTACAGATCAAAGAATGGAAAATGGTTCTGGTCAAAGTAAAGTGGAATTCATAGCAAGGACCAGAGTATACTTGAAAACTAGGATTAGTGTCAAAGTAAGAATATTCCCCAAATTTCCGTAAATCTCGAGGACGAGATTTAAAACAAGGTGGGGAGGATGTAACAACCTTAAAAAACACCCTAAAACGCTCCATAAGTGAAAACCCAAACCCGTAAAACCTTACTTTTCATAAAAATCCAAGAAAAACAATTTTTTTCACTCGATCGCGGGGCTCGACATATTCAGCAAAGGTCTTCGCGGGGCGCGACAGACCTGTGGTTTCCGGATAAGCATAAGGGACACGTGTCGTACACGTGTCAAGACCACACCATGACTCAGCAAAACTCGTTGCCACCTTTGGGGCTCTCGCGGGCCGCGACGGCCAGAGCCGTAGCTCTCGCGGGGCGCGACGGACTGCAGAATCAGCTATATAAGGAGCAGAGAACGACATTTAAAGTTGTTCAATTCTTTTCTTTCTCTATAAACGTATAATGCTATAATACTCAGGTATTATACTCTTAAACCCTGAAACTCTGCTCGTTATCAGGGTAATAACTCTAATCACTGACACGATATTGTATCCGATCGATTAAAACTGATCCAATGGATGTTTAAGTGCTACCAATATCCGGCTATACTTTGTCATTCATTGTGAGGGTTTCGATCTCGTGATTATCGTTAAAGTTGAAAAGAGTTAATACACTAATACGAGTTCTATTGTATCTAGAAATTAGAATTCGTAACTAGGGAGCTGTTAAACCAGAATACTTAGCGATTAAGTAAACATAGTAGTTAAAATAACTTAACAGTTAAGTTAACTTAGTGGCTAAGAAAACTTAATGATTAAGTAAACTTAGTAGTTAAGACAACTTAACAATTAAGTAAACTTAGTAGTTAAGAAACCTTAATGATTAAGAAAAACTTAATGATTAAGTAAACTTAGTAATTAAGTAAACATAATGGTTAAGTAAACTTAGTAATTAAGTAAACTCAATGGTTATGTAAAACTTAGTAATTAAGAAAACTTAGCAGTTAAGAAAACCTAATAGCTAAGGAAACTTAACAAGAAAGGAAACTTAGCAGTTAAGCAAGCTGAGTAAGTTAATTAATCAGCTAATTAAGTTAATTAATTAATCAGCTAAGTAAATTACGTAACTAAACAGTTAAGGTAGATTAATCAGATAAACAGCTACGTAAGATAATCAGTTAAAAAGCTAAGTAAATTTGACAGCCAAAACAATTAAGTAAACTTAATAAATAAGTAAACTTAATAAATAAGTAAACTTAAATAGGTAAGAAAACTTAATCAGTAAGGAAAACCTAATAAATAAAGGAAACTTAATAAGTAAGAAAACTTCATAGCTAAGAAAGGAATCTGCCTTACCTATAAATAGGAGCCTAGGATTTCATTCTTCCTTGCTCATTTCTTTTCTTCTTCTCTCTATACATTGGTGTTCTAACCAATAATCACCGATACGATATTCTGTCCGATCGATCCAAGAATCAACTAACGAATGCCAAAGTGCTGTTTGAAAAAGACTATACTTTGTTTGAATTTCGTTAAGGTTCTGATCTCGTGATCATTGTTAGGTTTGATATGGTTTTACACTAATACGTATTCCACTCTGTTAAATTATATGTTTAACTATCAGAAAACTCCAAACCATACACTTTCAATCAACCAAGATGTTTAATCATCAGAAGATTTAGAATCAGGAGGCCTGTTAAATGAAGACTATAAGACCTACAAGGTGAGTCATTCTATTTTATCAAATTGCATTGTAAAACCTTAAATGTTTTCCAGTTATACTTGCAGTGATTAAGTCTTTGCTAATCTTTAATTACTGACAGTAAGTGGGGGTTTTGTGCACATTACTACTAATGATTTATTGTAACACCCATCTAATTATTTAACGGTTTTCGTTAAATTTGCGAAAATAAACATGAAATTATATGTAAATACAGTCGAATAATACAGGTGAATTAAATCTTTTACAATTTGAAAATAATACAATTTAATATCTACGGAATTGTCGTTTAAAATAACGACGAAACAACGTGCGGAAGCTTTAATCTTGTGTGTTCGGTTTTTGTACGCTGCTTGATCTTCTTCCGGGTACTCCAGATATTCGCCTAAAATCAAAACCAACTCAAAAGTTAGTTTTGATAGTCAAATAACAAGGTTAAACGAGTTTGGAGTTCAAAATAAACAAAATACAAAAAAATCAATTTTCGCCAGCTGACTGGCTTACGGACCGTAAGCCTAGACCCTTACGGTCCGTAAGCAGTGTCGCGTGACGCCTAGGGGCTATGCGTGACGCCTAGCCCCCTTTTTCACAGAATGTTGTTTCAGCTGTTGCTGTACATACCCAGCTCAACCCGATTTCACGGAAATGGCCATAACTTCTTCGTTATTTTTCCTACGTGACCGTAATTTAATTCTCCATCATATGGAGTTAAAATAAAACATCTAACTTCACAAAATTTTAGACTTCAAGCTCTCGGCTTGAAGTTCATTACGACACTTTTTGACCCGTTCGCGGTTTCATCTAACAAACTTGTTTGTGGCCCTTGTTTCTTTTGTAAACATATTATTATGATTATTTCCTATTGTACAAGGTTCAAATCACGGGTTATTACACATTCTTAACCCGTTTCGCTAATACTTCTATTTTGACCCGTTAAGGGTATTTATGCACTTTTTAAACTTAATTTACGTCCGTTCCTTGTATGCATCATAATTCTACCCATCCATATTAATTGGTTTTCCACCACAACTATGATTGTGGTGGATTTAATGTGATAGACTATAGATTCCTAGTTTTATTCCTCGGATATGTCATTTTACGGAAAATACTCGTTTCAACTCGTTGGACACTAAGGTTCCATATCATCCCTTTTTATACTTATCCTAAGGATTTAATCTATCAAAACACTTATTTCTAACAACCTTTAAAGGTCGTTTACCCGATTTTCTCATCAAGGGCATTTTAGTCAACTTTAGCCCCCCATTTACGATGAAGGGCATTTGCTAATAATTTGACCAAAAAATGTATGTTTAACCACAATCGTATTTATACGTACCTGGCTCGAGTCAACCTAGTGACCCGTTTCGACACCTTGCTTTTATTTCCGATATTCTATGGCGACGCAATTATCCAAATTACTATTCGCTCCTGTAACACATGACTTGACCACCTCATTAGTTGATTTCGTCAAATGGTGTTATCCCCACCATTTGACCCGTTCGGCCTATATAACCCAACATTTTCATATGTAACGAAACATGGTTTTTAATTACCAATCACACATCCAACCCATTTCGGATTTTTCTCACTAGATCCCTTTTTCTCCTAAAGTCACTTCTTATATTTTTAACCCATTTGGCTTACGCTATGGGTGTCCTTTGAACTTTAATTTACTTTAGTCGATACTTGACTAAATTTCCATTTTTACCCAATTTCCCATTACTAGTTACGCTAGAAGGTAACCTTAAGAAAAACTCTTTAACTCTTAACCAATTCATGACTAGTTTACCATTTTGCCTCTTTCACCATTAATCATGGTTTAAAACGTTTCTATTCGTTCCGACCCAATTCGTTTCGTGTCGGAACCCATAATTCGAACCTAATCCTTTGTCGTATTTATCGCCTATAAAATAAACACGTATACTACAAGTGGGTGTAAGTTTTACTTACCTCGCATCCGAAGTACGCTTTTCCTTCACACTTGATTCGTTTGACCCGCTCACTCATCAAGCTTCCACCTAGCTCGTTAGGCATCAAACGATCATCATAATTCATAAGATGGCTAGATTAGTCATTATCAATTATGACTACTCCATCTAACGGGTCTTATGTCAACTTTATCACTCGATTAAATCATTGGTTAGTTTGACTTCCTAAAAGTCAATTGATCTATCGACATATCCAAATGCACACTTCACATGGAATTTCAACATTTTAGCTTCGTTTAGGCATTTTAACAAACACCTAGTGGGCATAATTTTACATGATTATATAGCAAATCCCTAGCTTATCATCTAGCCCGAATTTCACATCAATCAACCCATTTTACACAATTGTTAGCTTCTAAAATTCTGAAGTCACTTCACAATTGTCAAATTACACTAGAACAACACCCAATTTCCTAGTGTTTATCAAATTATACATAACCCACTAATCACCTACAATGGTGTTCATAGATTTCACTAAAAATTCACATGATTTCAACTTGTATTTGTCTAGGGTTTGTCCCTAGACACTATATTTTTCCTAATTCACCATAAAACAAACATGCAACCATGAATTTCAGATTTCCCGAATTTATGAGAATTTCAAGTTGGGGAATTTTCATCAAATTTTACATACCTGGTAATCCCCTGGCTATGAGGATCACTAATCTATGCTCGATTTTCGATTTTGACTTGGTTTGAGCCCTCAATTTGTGAGTTTTGTGATGAACTAGGTTTTGAAGGAACTTGGGGTCGCACCCCCTGTTCTGGTCGATCTCCAGGAGACTCCAAAATGAAGTGTTTATGTTTTAATTAAAACATTTTCTAGTTTGCCCATTTTTAGTCCCTCATATTTAGATGTTTTATAAAGAGGGTTAAAATCTTGATTTCCATTCATTCACTTGATCACACATAAATAACTAGGTTAATTATTCCTAGTTAACTTAGTAGTTTCTGGGGTTATAACCTGTTTCATTCTAAGTCCCGTAAACTCGGGCCTCTCATAACTTTATTTCCTTAAAAGCATTTATTCACGTTTTATTGAATATTAGGTTTATTTATTTTAAATCCTAATATTTATCGGGTTACCGTTACCGCTAACGGTAGTTTACCCGTGTATTAATATTAACGGGGTTTGATTACCAAACCCGTTTTCTGGGTGTTACAGGTCTACCCCCCTTAAAGAGGTTTCGTCCCCGAAACCTTATTTATAGTTCCTTGGTTTGATCAACGAATCGAGTTTCGTTTTCAAGGCATCCGTTCCTTTTGGTCAAAAGTTTTCACTTTTATATTGACGCGTGTGTCTTTCATGTGTAAGGCCTCGAGGGCCGTTACTTTCAGCTTGTATCCCTTATCTTTATTGATTATTTAATTTGGCGGTTAGACTTGTTAGTCACCGGTTACCTTAAACCCCATCACCCGGGTTTACCATATTGCCGTCATCGTCCTTATGCGTGTTTATGATTTCATATCTTGCAACTCACGTTATAACGTGGTTATATTCTATATCAATTTTGTGATCGTGATCACTTCACGTCATGTTTAAGTCTATTTCGATTTTTTTATCATCGAAATTCTTTCTTTCGAATGTATCGTTTTGCACCTATCGGTGTTAGGACCTATATTCTTTCATGCTTACTATTCAAATTCCTATCAGAATTTATATTTGTAAAAACGTTATTTCTTACTAAAACCGAAGTTTTAGTTTAGTGTCTTCTCTTTAACCTTTGCCAATTATCCATACCGGGATATTGACAGTCCCAAAATTTATTCTTTTTCGGTCTTTGTCTTATGCAAGGATTCTCCATTTATTCCCTCGCTTTGTCTTATTAACCCGTAGGTTTTATCACTTATTCTATGGGCTATTTTATTAGACCTTCACCTCTTTAAGGCGATGTCATTATAATCTATTTCTTTCTAGTCGTGACTCGTAGGTCGTTTTAGTATGGTAGACCTTTCCATTGTTTATAACTCCAAAGGTTAGGTTGATCCCGTAGATCATTCCTTACTCATGTCATTATTAAAATACATGTTTGGTGTCAAGGCATTCCTGTTTTTGTTTAAAATCATTTATTTTCGCCTTGGTATTTTCTTTGACCTTGACCGTAGTCTAAGGCTACATTCGTTTCCTTTCGGATAAATTTTCCGACTTTATGACTTCTCACATCATTTATGCGTCGGTTTATCTAATGCTCACCATTATCCAGTTTACATACATTCATATTTGATTATGTCCCATTACCGGGCTCATTATTCTTTTGCTTTTAACACTACCTTTATCCCACTTGCGTTTACTCATGCCATTCGGCATGATATTATATTCGACTCGTTCAACTTTAAAATAGTTGAACATAATTTATTTCAAATTTCTATTTACATTATCTTGTCGTCTTCTAGTTATGACTCAAAACCCGAGTCTTTTAACTTCCATTCGAGTTCCCGTTTCTTGGTCCACGCATGCGTTTAAATCCTTACTCACCAACCGGGTGTTTTACTGAAGTCATTATTATTGCAACCCTCTCGGTATGCATTAAGACCTCACTTCATTTTTATATTCCGACTTAGTCCTCGTATTTGACGTTTTACAAAAACGACCCATTTAGAGGCATATTCGCATTTTCCGGGTTCGAGTGTAAGTACACCCCCTCCCAGTGCATATCTTAATCATTTTACATGTTTCTTTGTCCCTTCCCTCGGGCTCATTATCCTAATATAATACGCTTCCGTCAGTCGGCTGTGCGTTTACATTATGATCAAATATTCTGCTTATCTGATTCATTTGGGTACTTTTTAATTTGTCCCTTTAACCCCGTCCTTACTACATCGGATGTAAACGTGTCCGCTATAAGAAGTTCATGGTATCATATGCCACTGCTTACTTGGCCAGAGTAAGCGATTAACACATGACACGCATGACTTTTTTATAGTTTTCACATCACGCCCTATGTAAGTAATGCCTCTATTTGTTTCTCTTGGAAGCAATATCCTGGATAGGTATTCTATTCAGGTTTTTCCAAGTTTTCAATCTACTTATGCAACTATCAGTTTTTACGTATTTGTTGCATACTTCTATTCATGTAATAATTTAAACGTGCACCTGGTAAATGCTTGCCCTAAGGGACTTTCTTGCCATTACTTATTTGCGATCGTTTCGCGATTTAGGTCCTTGATGAGTATGCTCTTCTTGTCATATCTCGGACCGTTTCATCATCATATCCACAATTCGTTCAACTCTCGTCGTTTTCAAACGCGAGTGTCCTTCAATTAAAACATTCACAATTGTTAGTAATGTCAACTTCAATAATCGTCTGTATTATAATACAAGGCTTTTTCTACATTACGCGTCAACGCGCGTATTTTCGTCAACTACATCAATCATTTTAATTGGGGTAACGTGTATCACACGATAGCCCTATGTGTTGTTTACAACACTTCAGCATGCTAAACTTTTAACATACATGTACTTACCGGATTTTGCGATCAAGCCTGGAACCGAACACACTTTATTCTTTAACCATGAGCTCTGATTACCAACTTGTAACACCCGTCTAATTATTTAACGGTTTTCGTTAAATTTGCGAAAATAAACATGAAATTATATGTAAATACTGACCAATAATACGGGTGAATTAAATCTTTTACAATTTGAAAATAATACAATTTAATATCTACGGAATTGCCGTTTAAAATAACGACGAAACAACGTGCGGAAGCTTTAATCTTGTGTGTTCGGTTTTTGTACGCTGCTTGATCTTCTTCCGGGTACTCCAGATATTCGCCTAAAATCAAAACCAACTCAAAAGTTAGTTTTGATAGTCAAATAACAAGGTTAAACGAGTTTGGAGTTCAAAATAAACAAAATACAAAAAAATCAATTTTCGCCAGCTGACTGGCTTACGGACCGTAAGCCTAGACCCTTACGGTCCGTAAGCAGTATCGCGTGACGCCTAAGGGCTACGCGTGACGCCTAGCCCCCTTTTTCACAGAATGTTGTTTCAGCTGTTGCTGTACATACCCAACTCAACCCGATTTCATGGAAATGGCCATAACTTCTTCGTTATTAATCCGTTTTACGCGATTCTTTTTCCTACGTGACCGTAATTTAATTCTCCATCATATGGAGTTAAAATACAACATCTAACTTCACAAAATTTTAGACTTCAAGCTCTCGGCTTGAAGTTCAATTACGAAACTTTTTGACCCGTTCGCGGTTTCATCTAACAAACTTGTTTGTGGCCCTTGTTTCTTTTGTAAACATATTATTATGATTATTTCCTATTGTACAAGGTTCAAATCACGGGTTATTACACATTCTTAACCCGTTTCGCTAATACTTCTATTTTGACCCGTTAAGGGTATTTATGCACTTTTTAAACTTAATTTACGTCCGTTCCTTGTATGCATCATAATTCTACCCATCCATATTAATTGGTTTTCCACCACAACTATGATTGTGGTGGATTTAATGTGATAGACTATAGATTCCTAGTTTTATTCCTCGGATATGTCATTTTACGGAAAATACTCGTTTCAACTCGTTGGACACTAAGGTTCCATATCATCCCTTTTTATACTTATCCTAAGGATTTAATCTATCAAAACACTTATTTCTAACAACCTTTAAAGGTCGTTTACCCAATTTTCTCATCAAGGGCATTTTAGTCAACTTTAGCCCCCCATTTACGATGAAGGGCATTTGCTAATAATTTGACCCAAAAATGTATCTTTAACCACAATCGTATTTATACGTACCTGGCTCGAGTCAACCTAGTGACCCGTTTCGACACCTTGCTTTTATTACCGATATTCGATGGCGACGCAATTATCCAAATTACTATTCTCTCCTGTAACACATGACTTGACCACCTCATTAGTTGATTTCGTCAAATGGTGTTATCCCCACCATTTGACCCGTTCGGCCTATATAACCTAAGATTTTCATATGTAACGAAACATGGTTTTTAATTACCAATCACACATCCGACCCATTTTGGATTTTTCTCACTAGATCCTTTTTCTCCTAAAGTCACTTCTTATATTTTTAACCCATTCGGCTTACGCTATGGGTGTCCTTTGAACTTTAATTTACTTTAGTCGATACTTGACTAAATTTCCATTTTTACCCAATTTCCCATTACTAGTTACGCTATAAGGTAACCTTAAGAAAAACTCTTTAACTCTTAACCAATTCATGACTAGTTTACCATTTTGCCTCTTTCACCATTAATCATGGTTTAAAACGTTTCTATTCGTTCCGACCCAATTCGTTTCGTGTCGGAACCCATAATTCGAACCTAATCCTTTGTCGTATTTATCGCCTATAAAATAAACACGTATACTACAAGTGGGTGTAAGTTTTACTTACCTCGCATCCGAAGTACGCTTTTCCTTCACACTTGATTCGTTTGACCCGCTCACTCATCAAGCTTCCACCTAGCTCGTTAGGCGTCAAACTATCATCATAATTCATAAGATGGTTAGATTAGTCATTATCAATTATGACTACTCCATCTAACGGGTCTTATGTCAACTTTATCACTCGATTAAATCATTGGTTAGTTTGACTTCCTAAAAGTCAATTGATCTATCGACATATCCAAATGCACACTTCACATGGAATTTCAACATTTTAGCTTCGTTTAGGCATTTTAACAAACACCTAGTGGGCATAATTTTACATGATTATATAGCAAATCCCTAGCTTATCATCTAGCCCGAATTTCACATCAATCAACCCATTTTACACAATTGTTAGCTTCTAAAATTCTGAAGTCACTTCACAATTGTCAAATTACACTAGAACAACACCCAATTTCCTAGTGTTTATCAAATAATACATGACCCACTAATCACCTACAATGGTGTTCATAGATTTCACTAAAAATTCACATGATTTCAACTTGTATTTGTCTAGGGTTTGTCCCTAGACACTATATTGTTCCTAATTCACCATAATACAAACATGCAACCATGAATTTCAGATTTCCCGAATTTATGAGAATTTCAAGTTGGGGAATTTTCATCAAATTTTACATACCTGATAATCCCCTTGCTATGAGGATCACTAATCTATGCTCGATTTTCGATTTTGACTTGGTTTGAGCCCTCAATTTGTGAGTTTTGTGATGAACTAGGTTTTGAAGGAACTTGGGGTCGCACCCCTTGTTCTGGTCGATCTCCAGGAGACTCCAAAATGGAGTGTTTATGTTTTAATTAAAACATTTTCTAGTTTGCCCATTTTTAGTCCCTCATATTTAGATGTTTTATAAAGAGGGTTAAAATCTTGATTTCTATTCATTCACTTGATCACACATAAATAACTAGGTTAATTATTCCTAGTTAACTTAGTAGGTTCTGGGGTTATAACCTGTTTCATTCTAAGTCCCGTAAACTCGGGCATCTCATAACTTTATTTCCTTAAAAGCATTTATTCACGTTTTATTGAATATTAGGTTTATTGATTTTAGAGTAAAATGCACGGATAGTCCCTGTGGTTTTGTAAAGTTTCAGCTATAGTCCCCAGATTTTGGAAATTACACTCATAGTCCCTGTGGTTTGACAGTTTGTTACGCGGATAGTCCCTGGAGTGGATAGGGGTTAGTTTTCTCAGTTAAGTTGGTGTGAAATTACTAAACTGCCCTTACTTAGAATTAAAACATTAAAAAATAGAAAAAAGGACCCACTTTCCACTTCTTCTTCATCTTAAACCACCACACCTAACCTCCTAAAACCATCACCGGCCACCACCGACCACCACCTCCTTAAACCATCACTCTCCACCACCACCCTTGTTTCATCACCACCCCAAAATCAACCACCACCTCTGTTTCATCAATCATCAACACTCCAAAATCAGCCAAATATTTTTCATTTTCCCCTCAAAATCCCACCAAAACCCACTAATACCCAATTCCATAAAAACTCACCAAAATCTATACCCAAATTAAAGGATTTAAATACCTCATTATAAGCTAGCCCTCATATCATACATTCTTTTCACAGACACAGATTCTTCATAGAGAGAGAGAGAGAGAGAGTTAAGGGAATCTGACCACCTCTTCGACTGGTCTCCGGTGACCCTTCACAGCACCGGCGATGTCTGATAGTACTTGATGGTTGGAGACGGTGGTAGAAGTCGACTGAGGTGGAGCTGGACCTAGTAGCGCCGGCCTTGAGAGGAGACGGTAGTAGGAGTCAAGGTACAGCTGGACCAGTAGTGTCAGCCTCGAGAGGATACGGTGATAGTAGTTTTAGTTTGAGGATTACCTCCACTAACACCTTACACTCGAGATTTCAGTTCAGTGGCAACGTTTTCTTCCCTTGATTTGCAAGTTTGTGTTGGATTGAAGAAATGGTGCAGGTGGTGATGGATGATTAATTGTTGCAGGTCTTGATGGAGTGAAGAAATAGGTGAGGGTTTAATTTTTTAAAGGGAGGGGTAAATAAGTAATTTCACACCAACTTAACTGAGAAAACTAACCCCCATCCACTCCAGGGACTATCCGCGTAACAAACTGTCAAACCACAGGGACTATGAGTGTAATTTCCAAAATCTGGGGACTATAGCTGAAACTTTGCAAAACCACAGGGACTATCCGTGCATTTTACTCTTTATTTTAAATCCTAATATTTATCGGGTTACCGTTACCGCTAACGGTATTTTACCCGTGTATTAATATTAACGGGGTTTGATTACCAAACCCGTTTTCGGGGTGTTACATTTATCACTTTAGGTGGGTGAGCCTAATTAGTGATATGTCCACAGTCATAGATCCGGTCGAGTGACAACTAAACCAGCTAATTATAAGATAGGGGCAAATGTAAAAACTCTTAACGCGGTGAATTATAACAAATGTGTTTTTGTACCAAACGAATGAACTCACCAGTATTTCCTGCTGACCAAATCTTTTTAAAATGAGTTTCAGGTGATTACAGTAGATCGGAATAAGAGTTGGATACGGCACCAAAAGGCTTAAAGAAGTGGCTTATTTTATCAATTAAATTAAATCAAGAAATGTTGTTTTATGTATTCGAGTTTATCCCATATTAAAGCTACCTTAGTAAAACCTGGGTTTATTCCCATCTGTTTAATAAATAAAATCCGGTGTTTCTAAACCCTGTTATTTTCCTAACTCACGGTCCTAATGAACATTTCCGCCACAATGTTTTTAAAATAACCACCAGTACCACTTGACTGCTCACGGCTCCCGTCCAGGGTGTGGTCGGGGGTCGTGACAATCTGGTACTACGATTCAGGAAGCTCCAAGCACATGATTGGGGATAGGAGCTTACTCAGTAACTATCAAGAGAAACTGGGTAAATTTGTAAATTTTGGAAATTGGGTGAAGGGAAGAACAAACACCGGAGCCTTTACTTCATTTAATCAATGTTATTGCTAACTTGTATAGTTCACATTCTTCGGCTCTACCCATGAATTATCCAGTAATACGTCTTTCACAACGAGCTCTACCTATACAGTAACGGTATTTAATTATGAAGATTGGTTGGGTAGCTGACCCTGTTAGTCCGTTCTTGCAAGAGGGGTTTATTATAACTAAGATTTCCTTCGCTTAATGGATTACCATTTGCTACCAATGGGGAATTGCTTCTCATCTTGAATTGAGGTGAGTGGATTTACACCAACAGAAACTGATGTGTGTAAAATGCAACATATAAATTACATCAAATGAGGCATAAAACTAACCCTTTTTAGTACCAATGTTGGAAAAAATGTGCTTTTGTCTTCCTTTTGTATTTTCAGGACCAAATGAGCTTAAATGAACAAAAGGAACAAATATCCAGCAAAAACTAACATAAATACAAAGAAAAGGAATAAAGGTGGCATGCCCGACCCCTCGACAGCATCTTCCCAAGCAAAAATAAGAAACAGAGGGCTGAACACTGCCTCGTGCCCAGCGGACACGGGGGCGTGGTCAAATGCTTGTAGAAAATACAAAGCTATAAAAGCTTCTATTCCCAGCACGGGGGCGTGCCCAGCTCAACACGGGCCGTGGTCAAAACTAAGATTCGCAGAATCTTGCAAATCTTGATAGTACAGATACGCTTCTGCACACGGGGCCGTGCCTAGAGAACACGGGGGCGTGTGGAGCCTAATACAGACAATTGCAATTAATGAAGAAAGAGAAAGAGGATGGCCATTGGGTCGTGTCCAGCGGACACGGGGCCTTGTCCGAGCTTCTGTGCAGACTATAAATAGGGGTGCTTGGTTCACTTCAAAGGCATCCATCCCTTGGCAAACCACCTCTCTCCCACTTCACCACCACTACATCACCCACATCCACCACCACCATCATCCATCATCCACCTTAGAGTGTGTGTAGTAGTCTCGGGATACAAGATTGACAGTAAGAGTTCTTGACAATCAAAGGCCATGTTTGCCTAACTCTCTTACATCACTTGGTGAAGACAAGCATTTAATGTAATACTTTTGATTTTTAATCTTTTCACACTTTTTATTTGGTTTTGTATTAATGACTTTAATAACTAGTTTCTTATGTTGAAGGTGAAACTTCCTTATCATTTGTCTGTGGTGTCTTGGCATTATTTTACTGTCTATATAAAATAAAAGATTTTCACCATTCATATCTCTACGGTCTATATAGAGATATGTTGGCTACCTGGTCGGGGGTTAAGTGAATGGTTTGGTAAGGTTCTTGCCTTGTTCAGTGTATAGATCCTGCAAGGACCTGGGTCAAGCTTAGTAGGACCTCCTTCAATACCCACGGGTATTGGATGGCGGGGGTGTGAATGGCTTGATCCCCTCATGTAACACCACGTGTTTTCACAAGTCAAAGTCAAAGTCAAGGTCAAAGTCAACGACCGATTTTTCGCGCAACTTGACTCGTAGAAATGTTCTCATTTTATTTATATTATGTGGAGTAAGTGTTGTTACTTGCAATAATCGAATCATGTTAATCGTATTTCAATCGACCTGCGACTGTGAATTATAGGCAGTAACAATGCGATAAAGTTAATCAACTAATAATCAAGCTATACTAATCGAATCGACATCGAATCACAACTCGAACTGTGTATTTTACTTATTGTATATACGTATGTGTGTACCTTACGTGTTACCTGTGCATGTTTATTTACGTTATGTTGTGGTAATCAAGCGAACTAAATCGAACTCGAACTCGAATCACGATCGAATTAGGTTAGATAGTGGAGAAATGATTACGCGAGATACGAAGTAGTTGGGACTAAAAGTAATTTGACTAGGAAACCCTATCGAATCGCTCGCAATCGAAATCGAAACGTCAAAAGATCGTCGCACCGAACACACCACCCAGGCGCCAATCCGCATGGATTGTCTATCCGCACGAACAGCCAATCCGCACGGATTGCCCATCCGCACGGACAGACCATCCGCACGGATGACCGCCTGAGGAGTGTTGAGGGAATCCGGACCAGGATTGTCATCCGCACGGATAACCAATCCGGGTGATGTGCAATCCGCACGGACGACCCTTTCCCCTTTTGGCATCCTATAAAAACACGAGTCACTCTCCAAACTTTCCACTTTTGGCAAGTGACGTCCGACCTGTACGCATTCTTCACCTTTTCTTCGATTTCTCTCAATCCAGGTAAGATCTCGCCCTAAATCTTGTACATTCTTGATCTATACACACTTCTACACCTTTCCACCTTTCAAATCTCAACTTTTAACGGTGAAATCATCAAGATGTGAGGTATTCTAGGGTGAAGTCATCATGAAGTTCTCATGAACTTCAAGCTTGACCTCATTCCACCAAGAATAACTCGGATCTGAACGGTTTCCACAAGATTTCACAACAACTTCACGTAAAATCTTAACTTTTCTAAAGGATAAAGGAGCTGAAAGAACTAAACACAAGTTTTCTCCTTCTTTCACCCTCAAAAACGGTTAGAATCGGGTCAGTTCTAGTCTTCTACTCAACATTAGTGATGCACTAGTCCTAGATCCGGATTCTACCTACAAGACACCTGATTTCGGGTTAAACCAGAATGACCATTCTGAACCGCTGACCGGTCACGCTAGGGTGGTTCCTGGCCGGCTTAGCCACGCGGGTAGGAATGCCATTCCAAAGGGTTGCCACGTAATCAGAACGTCTCGATAAAACGACAAAAGCGACCAAGGGTAGACAAACGGAACAACCAGAACGAGATGTTATCCACACGGAGACGTTATCCGTACGGAGATGTCATCCGCATGGAGATGTTATCCGCACGGAGATGTTATCCGCACGGACAATCTGTCCGCACGGATAGACTATACGGACGGGTTATCATCCGGACGAACTACACTTGGGACTCACAACCAAACAAGGTTTGAGTATCGACGAATGAATAATCCGCACGGACAACGCTCTGAATGGATTACTCTTCGGATCATGAGATACTAATACCTTAAACAATTTTTAACATGTACATCCGCACGGACCGTCTGTCCGCACGGACAGACTATCCGGACGGATTGTCGCTGTCCGCATGGACAGACTATCCGGACGGATTGTCGGTGTCCGCACGGACAGACTATCCGGACGGATTATCGTTGTCCGCACGGACTAATTATCCGGACGGATTTCACCAATTTCATCAAGTGACTCGCTCTCGAAGTCGTTGTTCGCATGGACTACCATCAGGACGGATTGTCGTCCGCACGACCGGCGTGAAGGGTAGAGATACTTAAATATTTTCTAAATGCTACAACGAAAATTTCCAAGGAAAAGCCATCATACACAAACACATCCTTAGGTAGGAAGAAACAATCCACTCGAATAGTTATCCACACGGACAAGTTATCCGCACGGACAAGCTGTCCGCACGGATGACTAATCCGGACGGATTACCATTCGCACGGATTACCAATCCGCACGGATGACCAATCCGCACGAATAACCAATCCGCACGGATGACTAATCCGCACGACCAATCATCCTACCCACTCTCACTCTGTTTTGTTTTATGCGTCACTTATCGTTACGCTATCGAATCTACTCAGGCTAATCTTACTCGCTAAGCGCTCCCTTCAATCCATTAATCACTGTGAGTATACTCGGTCCCTTTTTGCCTTAAACACTTTTGGGTGTTACATACGTTACGAATATTCAAACTACAACTATCACACTACTCAAGCTATTTGAACGCTAACCATTAATGCATGTTATACGTGGCTTATGAATGCTTGTTTGTTATGTTTACACATGGAATGTTGTCTACCTGCCTTAGCAACGATAGTACTATAGTTTGGACTCAACACCCGTTTACACGGGGGTTGTTAAGGATCTTTTACTTGCATGGATTACGGTGGTAATCATGTATTGCGAACTGCCTCGGGCAGTCAACCCGCAGTCATTGGTATCGATGGGTCTATGTCGATAACTAACGTGCTTCATTTCACTATGTGTACGTGCTGGTTATGCGTAAACGAATTCGAACTCTATATGCTATTATCAAACTTGTATGCTCACCTTTACATTTTATGTATTGACTTTATTTTAACGTATGTGATAGGTGCTTAGGTTGTTTCTATGCTTAGCTTGCTGGTGATGAAAATGAGGCTAGGGAAGGAGTTCTAGAAACCAATTAATAAACTATTTTGTTTAAATCTGAGTTGTCGAAACATGAATATTTGCCTAGATGTTATCTGTAATAATTTGTTTACTATTTGAGACATGGTATGGGACATGTTAATTTAAATTGAATGGTAATGATAGTTGTTATGGAAACTTCTGGACAATCTGTTTCGCTCAGTGCCATGCCCCGATGATTCCGCCATCGGTTGGGGTGTGACACCTCATATGTAAACTACTATTAAAACATTAACCCAACTACTTGGGATTGTATCCCTGTTGACTCAAACCACTTAGCCGAGGGTAACGTCACCTTCAAAAGAGGGGCCTACCACATTACGCATTAATAACTTAATTCATTATCTTTCAATATTCTGACCCTTTGGGATTTTATCCTTGCTGACTCAAACCACTGGGTTGAGGGTAACGTCACCTTCAAAAGAGGGGCCTACTACTATAACTAAGATAATCTCTTAAAAAATGCAAAAGTGTGAAAATCATCAAAGGTTACATTAAAGGCGAGTCGGATCCAAGTGATTCATCTTGTCTATCTGTTTTTATTTTATTTTTATTTTTTAGTATTTTTAGTTTTTATTTTCATTTTTAAAACCTTTTCTAAAACTTTTGATTTGATTAGACGTTGAGGATAAACCGGTACTTAAAGCTCTTGTGCCCTTGGACGACCTCGATATCTTACCAACGCTATACTACGCTCACGATGGGTGCACTTGCCCATATGTGTGTTTAGTGTTAGTAGAATATCGTGTTTTATAAATTTAAAACTTGACTAATGTGTTAAAAAGGGCTTAAAATATCAATAAAAATATATAACGCTACACACGCAACAGAAACCATAAATTTCATACACAATAAAAGGATTATGGAGCATTAACCATTGAAAAGGTTGCCTATGTAGAAGGTTTAAAATACAATCTACTTAGTTGTGGGCAATTTTGTGATAAAGGCTTCCAGGTAACCTTTTTACCGGAAAAATGTCTACTGGTTGGTTTAGATTATAACAAAATATATTTAAGTGAGAAAAGGATTAGAAACTCCATCTACTACTTTGATTTCAGTGAGGAAATTGAGCATCCTCAGTTATGCTTATTTTCTACTGAAAATAAAGGAAATAGTTGGTTGTGGCATAAAAGGCTTGCTCACTTAAATTTTAAAACTCTAAACCAACTAGATAACAAAAATCTGGTAAAAGGATTACCATACATATCATCCAAAAAGGAAAAGATATCTGAAGCATGTGAGCTTGGCAAATCAAAGAGAGGCTCACATAAAACAGTTTTAGAATCTTCAATTTCTGAAAATCTGGAACTTTTGCACATGGACCTATGTGGACCAATACAAACAGCTAGTTTTTCTGGAAAGAAATACATTTTGGTCATTGTAGATGACTATTCAAGTTACACATTGTCACACCCCTGCGAGGCGTGTGACGTACCAGGATCCAAGCCACCAATCCCATTGAACTCATAAATATAATTAAATAAAACTTTCTTTCATTAACGTAAAGTGTTACAAACGTTACATATCATTCATTGTATACAACGGAAGCATAACTCATTTGTTAAATGTTTCGTAGACCAAGTGTACATAAACCGTTAAACTTGTATTGAGATTTCCATGTATCTCGACCCATGACCACTCCAGCCTCCCAGACAGCAAGTTCCCAATGATATAAGCCTATAGACCTGCAAGCATGAAGACAAGTGTGTCAGACGACGCTGGTGAGTTGAAAGTTTGTTAATCGTGTTTAGATACCAGTTACCAGATTAAAACATTTCACATATTCGATGATTTGATGTTGTTATTAACTCGATTACCGCAAATGGCTACAAGATGTGTTTGCCCAACCCCAATGCCTCTATTAAAGCATTGGTCAAGTGGTCAAGGTAATTAGTTCACGCCTGTCCTCCCCGGTACGGTGTGAGGGTGCCAAACCTATTAGCGCTATCAACTAATAACCTCGTTGCCTCCCCGGAAACTATCGGTAGATGTAAGGGGTCTTATATGATAGAAGATGGAGCAATAACAAACATCCCAATAACCTGACATTCCTTCCCAGAACGTTACCCGATATCCCTCCCCGGGATGCATGCTTGGAAAAAGAGCAGTGAACTCACCTTAGGTTTGCTCGGTAAGTTTAGTTACTTGTTCACACATAACCAGTCAAAGCCTATGATGTTCATGTACACAAAATCAGTTTACATTCACGTTGTTCACATATCCAAATCACGTATCACATAGCAAACATTTAGTTTTCATGCACGTTTATGAAACAAGTTCATGTTCCATTCAGTAGTCACTGACGTCACCAGTTTCGTAGAAATCAATTCACGTGTTGCCACAGATTGCATTTGGTTAAGATTATAGTATAACACACATCAAGCACTCAGTTTCCAAACAAGTCTACATCCTGTGTTCCTGACTTATATCAACATTCATTGAGGTACTGTTTACTCATACGGGTTAAGTCAGGGTCCTCTTCTGATTAACAGATAGACCTTTATAAACCAACTACGCAATTTATAACAGTTTCGTTTGACGTTATAAACAACATACAGTTTCATTGGATATTATGCTCATCATACAGTTTATCGGTTATCATGCACATCATACAGTTCATTGGTTATCACAATAACTTATAACAGATAAACTGACTACCGCATGAGTCCAAATCAGAACCCTCATATTCTATAACATTATTATCATGAAATCAACAGAAAGTCACACACATGTGTCCTAATACATAATAGATGGGATAGAGTATCATGTTATATGAGAACTGTTCTGTCCATGCATCACTTCAGCGACGAAACTAGGTGCTGATGAAATATATGAGTTTCGTCGTGAATAACAGCGACGAAACATACAGGTTTCACCGTGAATGACAGCGATGAAACATACAAGTTTCGCCGTGAATACCAGCGATGGTTATGGGGTGCCTGCAAACCCTAATTGTCCTAGCCAAATCATCTGCCTAATCATGTGTGATGTGTGGTAAAATATACATATTTTCCCCATGTAAATTGTATAGTTTTTGTATAGTTTTTATTTGTTTTGTTTAGTTTTAGTTTTAGTGTTATATTATATTATTTTGTGTTTTACTAGGTCCTGGTGCAAATGGAGCGGAAGAGAGTAATAATTAAATGACCAACCAGTTGGGCAGAGCAGAATGCTAGTGACAGAAATTAAAATTGCTGCTATTTTTCTTGATTGAACCGAGCCCGCTATCTCTATATTATATTAGGGGGTTCCAATGAATTTTCAAAAATATCAAAAGGGGATTAGCCTATTATTTTGACAACAGCATGTGATCATATAAGTGTGAAGTATGGGCTGTGAAGATTAACAATAGTGGGCCGCCAAAGTCAAGATCTCCAGCCATGCATAATTGTTTCGACAACATCATATTGGAATTGTTATTGGTTTGTTTTTATGGGCTTTGACACAAGAAACCCTAAAGGAATATAATATATACATAACAGTTGGACGTGAAAGGGGGAAGGCCTATTAATTTTCGAGAAGACAGAAGACACAAGTTTTGGGACGGCAGCAACATCAGGTGCGACAAGAGGAGAAAGAAAAGAGTTGGTTCGAGGGTTCAAGCCACGATCAAGAATCGGGTCGAGCTCACAAATAGTTAGTGTTCAGTTTTAATTACTTTGTGTTTTTCAACGTATGAACATGAATTATTTGTTATTCAAGACTTGTTTCTTTTTCTTGACTATGATTCTTGGCTAGTTATTTTTCTACCCGGGTTTGTGATGAGTATTCGTGATAATTAGTTATTTTTCGGTTTTGGTTATTTATTGATGGTTTAATATTAAAGTAAAAGACCTAATTATATTTGACTAGATATATATGCATGCTTAACTTTGATTTATTATCGTTCAAACGTTCCTCGTGTGTCTTTGTGAATGTTTTTCATGTATAGATACATGTTAGGTTACCTACTTTGTGTTTGTAACTAGTTTATAGTTTATGGTGCACGTATCCCATAGGAACTTTGTTTGATAATTTAGAGGAGTTTAGTGTTCTACCTATTCTTGAGACCGAGAGGAGATAGATAGTTGGGATTGTCTTTGGTGCTAGGTATTTAGGTGCAGTGAGACCGAGAGGAGATCTGTCTAAGTTCCCTAGTATTATTTGTTTTCCTAAGTCTTGTCAAGTGTTTTTAGGTTACCCCGTGCACTCTAGGGTGTATTGTGATTAGTGAGACCGAGAGGAGATATAGTCTTTGGGTACTTTAGTATTGTTGGAGAGACCGGGAGGTGATCCAACCCATACCAGTGAGCTTTATTTGACCTTTAGACCTTAGGAGAAGTTGATGAGACCGGGAGGAGATTCAACCTGTCTTTAGTTTTAGAGTGTCGTATTATTTGAACTTGGTTCCATCATAGTTACCATTGCGGAGAGAAAACCGATAGTCACGTATAGGATTCCAAACCTGGGTAGTACTTTTTCATCCTTGATTTCACCTTAGTAGCCTTCAGCTTGCGTCTAGGTAATCTAGTTTGTCTTAGTTAATTCCTTTAGATTAATTACTTAAACCCCCAAAATCCAATCAAATCAAATAAACCATTTAAGTAATTAGTTGAGTCAGAGTCTAGTTAGCGTCGCTAGTGTCTCGTGGGTTCGATACTTGGACTTCATTAGGCTTTACTACGTACGATAGGTACACTTGCCTGTCAGTGGTCTAGCATTTAGAGAGTATTAGTTTATAAATTTAAAACTAGGGTGTCTAGATTAGGTTAGTAGCTTTTTACAGACCATATTCAACCCATCAATGTGCATCGATATTCAACCATTCTACTAACCCGATAAATCAATTCATCACCCAACATCAGATTATATGCAATTATGAACATTATGCCACCCTAGTTAATCACTAACAATTATTCATCATAAATCAACATCGATTCCTGCATGTAACACATATCATCGAGTCTACTTACAAGCAAGCCTAAATCAATTACACAGTTTATTATGGTCACATAATCACAAAGATTTATTCTACCATAATCACAAAATAACTAGCACCGAGTTGTGTCTCACCAAAGAAAACTAATCTCATCAACATAACTCATCGTGTAAGCACATAACCAGAATTAGTAGCAATTATAAGTCAATCTAGCGATGAATCATACTAACCCAATATGTATAGTGTGCCGTCTGAACGAGAGAGATGGTATCACATGAAGGGGATCTTCGAAGGGGATAGAGCTGCCGTCGAGGGGTGGGAGAGGATGAGAGTGTTTAGGGTTTGCTAAAGATTCCTAAATATATGTACAGAGGGAGTTGGGCCGAAACAACCTGGGCCAAGGCCCCATAGTGGCGACGAAACACCATGAGTGACGAAAGCCTCCCCTTGCCACCATGTTTCGTTGTGTGTGAGTGGGTGACGAAAGTCACCATGTTTCGTCGTGTTTGTGTAGGTGATGAAAGTCACCATGTGTGGTATCTGCTATGCCATTACCCAGTGAGTCATACTTACAGTTTCTTGTAACAGTCAATGAGCAATACACCGATCATTATAACATAACAATGCATTAACACAATAACACAATAACACAGTAACACAACACCAATAACACAGTAACACAGTATATAAATCATATATCAAACGTGCACAATTTTTACAATGCAAACACAATTATGAAGACACTGGTGTGAAACAAGTAGTGTGTCAAGGAAAGACCTTGAAAGTTCGGGTTGTCACATCATCCCCAACTTGAAAGAAATTTCGTCCCAAAATTTGATAAGTACTGCTTGACGTGATTGTCGTGGTCACGCAAATTTAATCCCAATAACAACTATATAGATAGCGGTAAGTGGGTATCGAACTCAGGGAGTATGTGGAAAGTGTGTTGATTTTATAGCTTTGCGATTAAACTATAATTAACCTAATTTGCAGAAAAATAAAGATCAATGGTTTGGATTGTTGTTTTAGAAAACTAAATTAAAAACTAATTCAAATCAAAGTTGGTTGTAAAACAAATTAGGAGAGAACAATGATCATCTTAGGTTTCAGTTTCTTTAAACAATTGTGTGTAATTCCAACTAGAAAGAGTTACATAGACATAACTCGTGTATAGATGATTGAAGTGATAAAAGGGGACAAAGTACTCGGATTATATAAACGCGAGGTTGCTTCCCGATGACCAATTAATCAATAACCAACCCTAACCCTTCCCGTGATATCTCGATTGCCAACGGCACCAAGAACGTACGATTAAGACTAGAAATTGCACTATCGATTAACAAGTTACAAGCAATCAAACATACACCATGATATTCAAGCAACGCAAGTTATCATTCTAGAAATTCAGAAATAAAACACACAAAAGTTCAAGAAACATTCACCTAAGATGATCACCGAAGAGTTTAGCCGGACATGGCTCGGTGAATCATCATCATAATCAAACCAATGTTCATACGAATCGAAAATACAAACCGGATGATAAGAATTGTTCACAAACCAAGCAAGTAGCCAAAATTCGCCCCCAAGATGATCCAAAACCGTCCAATAATAAGAACATCGAAAAGACACCCCAATAACCAACTTAAATGTGGCAGTTACATGTTTTCTCGTAGCCGTCACCGTAATTTACGGTCTCACCGTAAATTACGGTGGACTTGATTCTTTTACGGTGCAAATAGTCTGTGTTACGGTGAGCCATTATTTGAAATCTAGGTCCACCGTAAATTACGGTGAGACCGTAATTTACGGTGACAGTCTGAATGATATGCTTTGCTTCACGTGATACCTCTGCCAAATCGTCCAGCTTCCAACAATTAAGAATGTGCGGCCCAATCACCCTCTAGTCCACGTGATGCTGATGATGTGTTTTTGTAAACCTCCTTGACTCCACTATGTCTACCGTCAATAATGATGATCATATATCTTTTAAAACCTCAGAACCTCACATGTGATGTCGGCTATTCTTGATGTGAAGTTGACCTTATGTGCGGCCCAAGTGATGAAACAGAAGTCCACGTGACTTCTTAATCAACCGCCAAGTCTCATGATTGGCCCACTATCAAAAATAGATATCTTATGTTGACTTCATGCTGATGTATATGGCTGCCTTTGGTGTTGGTCCAATCTAACAAACATGTGCGGCCCATGTTCCATATCAACCGCCCACTATTGTCCAACTAGACTAGAGGTTGGCCCATAAAGTGATGATGATGTTGTGCAATTAAAATGTTGGCCCACCTTCACAAGTTATCTGCTGCCAGTCTTCACGTGTGTATCTTATGTTGATCAAAAGTCAAGTCCTTATGTGCACCTTAATTGCCGCCCCCAAAGACCAATCTTGTTGTGGACTCCCTTTCACATGATATGCAGCCCAATGATGATGTTCCTGTTAGCGGCCCAATCCAAAGTCTCCAATGTTATGCTTATATCTTTGCTCCAAGTCAACAAGTCCACGTGATGATTTAATGTTGTCAAGATATCTGACATTCTATATGTGTATAATGTGATATTGGTAATTTGTATAATGGACTCCCACATGTGATGTTGGCTCCTTTTGTATTAGAATGGGATAATGATGTTGACTTTTCTTTTTAACCCCTTCACATGATGCACGATGCCTCCTTTAAATTCTTTGAACCACAAAGTCACAATGCCATTTAATTTCCAACCGTAGCCTACGCGTTCCAGTTTAACCGAATTAAGCAATTTACCTGCAAAACACACGAACACTCGTAGTTATCACATTCACGATACATAACCGGGTAAAATATGAGATATGCGTGTATTTAGCTCATTTAAGGGTTGTCCTACGGACCACCCGTCACATCCCCACACTTACCCGTTGCTTGTCCCAAGCAACTCATCAATTCAAAAACTATTTCAAAACCATAAGCGATCAACATGCAAACCAAGCTAAAATGTATCGTCCTTTTACTAACTTTCAATCATACCACAAGACACACCCCTCACAAAAACTCTCGGTGACAAGAAATATTAGCACATAATGCTAAACCACTCAATGCGCGTGTGTGTGTGCGACAATAAGCTTGTATACAAATCAAGTCTCCTCCTATTGAGTATCTAACATGCTTTAGAATCAAAGGGACTTGCGGGTTGCAACGGGGCTAGGTGTAAAGGTAGGAAAATGGTGAAATACATATGAAAGAGCTAATTGATTTGACCCGGTTTTTATTTGTACCACTACGAAGCAAACACCAAAAATAAATACAAAGTTTCTTGACATTCTCAACTCTATTGCAACTAAATACTTCTTTTTGTATTTTTCATATTTTTCTCTTTTTTTTTCTTTTTTTTTCTTTTTCTCTTTTTTTTTTTTTTTCATAACACATCAAACTCAACAATATATACAAGAACATCAATACTACATACTAAATCTCCTAAACCGGGTCATCTCAAAAGGTAAAATTTTGTAGGAAGTAGGCTCGGGTCACAATCGAATGGTCTAAGGCTCAACATGGCTTTCTAAGGACCAAACCCCCACCCCTCACAATACCAAGCTCATATATGTAACGTATGAGGTCCAACCCACCAATCCCGCACTCTCACACATCTCGACGAGGCTTCCTAAAAGTCCCCCTATCATTTTCAAAAGCATGCTAATTCTAGGATTTAACAAGTATTCACACACAAGTTCTATTAACACACAACACACCGCCACTCAAACAATGAAATATCAATAACAATCATGTGTGGCTCAAATCCTCACCAAGAAAAGACTAGGAATGGGTGTCGATGTGTCAAATGGTACAATATCAAACTTTCAAATTTTAACAATTTTCGCTCGGGTTTACAAAATTTTTAAAACTCTCAAAAATTTCCCCCATCCCCACACTTGGGATACATTGTCCCAATGTATGGCTTTGAGGGAATGATCGCTTTTAACCCTTCAACATCAACAAAAGCTTAAACTCTCAAACCCCAAATTTCTTTTTGGATTTTTTTTTAAATTTTTTTAATTTTTATAAACAAAAGCAAACTACTTACTACCAATATTTCAAAGCTAAAGAACATAACAAGACTAAGGAAAGAGTACATTGACCTGGTGAAGTTTTGCCACAACAGATGTTGTAAATAATCCGACTTCCTATCACCACCTTCACACAAATATCCGTACATCCTCCCCACACTTGAATGTTGCCATGGCCCTGAAACAAAGAAAACTAAAGAAATAACAAGATCAGTGAAAAACCTCGGGTTGCCTCCCGAGCAGCGCTAAGTTTCACGTCTTCAGCCAGACCGTGCCACCCCCATTTATGGTGGCTCAAAGAATCGGTTACTGCCGCTTCCATCACTTCCTTGTGCCATTGAGCAAAATGCATCCATCTTGTTTTGACTCGGTGGGTAATCAAATACATTCTTGCTCACACCCATATATGCTTCTTCACGGTCCGGTGGGTGTTTTTTTCTCATTCGTGGTAACACCTTTTCACTAAACCCGCTATCCTTCGCCACAACAAAATCATAACTAATCATCTTAGTCTGAACATCAAATGACAACTTACGGTTCCTTTCGGTCATGGTAATAATTCCTTCTCTACAATCAATTTGAGCATTTGCCGTATAGAGAAACGGTCGACCTAAAATCACCCTTTGTTGTGATGCCATGTTGGTAGAAGCATAGTCCAAAACTAGAAAATCCACCGGGTATTCAAACTCTCCCAACTGAATCTTAACATTCCTAACCATTCCCCGTGGACGCCTCCAACTTCCATCCGCCAAGCTCACCATGGTGTCTATACCTTCAAGTGGACCAAAATCATACATATCGTATAGATCACTTGGTAGCACACTCATGCTTGCCCCGTAGTCCAACAATGCGTGAGGGATTTTTAATTTTCCCACACGGATAGGCACGATTGGTGCTTCACACTCTTTATCATTCTCAACTTCGGCATCTTTTTCCAAACCTGCATTCACTTGACACGAAGAAGAAGTTAGACATTTTTCATTAAATTCGGTACTAGGAACGGTGCTTACCACATTGATGTTAATGCCTTTTATGTTCTTGGGATTTGGCACCGTATCACTCGGTAGCTGGCCTTTTGCTTTCTTTAACATCGCCACGTCACTTGCAAGTTGACCCATTTGAGTGGTCAACGATTGGATGCTTTTGTCACGAACCTCGTCCTTTTGCATCCGAACCTCATCACGTTGGTTCATTCGTTGCATTTCACTTTGCATTGCCTTCAACATCTCCATCATCTCATTTCCACCCGAAGAGCTTTGACCCGTTTGATATTGCCTTTGAAATCCTTGGTTTCCTTGGAAATTCGGGTTTGCTTGATTTGAGGGGTTCCCATAACGAAAGTTTGGGTGGTTCCTCAACCCGGGGTGGTATGTATTTGAATTCATGTTGCTGTAGTTTCTACCACCCCCTCCTTGACCTTGACCTTGAATAGCATGCACTTCTTCATATTGCCCTTCCACCATACCTTGGCAATTCTCAGCCGCATGACCTATTTCATTACACAAAGCACAAACATCATAAATTTGGTTAGTGGTTTGAACATTACCATCATCTATGGCGTGCACTTGTGATCGGGCAATGGCCGGTTGCGCTCTTCTTGAGGCTTGAGCTTTCCTCTTTGATGTAGTTGCCATGCTTTCCAAGAACTCCCAATCATCATTCTCATAATTTGTTCCAAAAGTCCCACCAGTGATAGACATCAAGTCACGTGCATCTTCGGCACTCAACCCCTCGTGAAAGGCATTCATCAACTCCCACAATTCAATTCCATGGTGAGGGCAATTTTTAATCATCATATTGAAACGCTCGAATGCCTCATGAAACATCTCACCATGTTGTTGTTGGAAGCTTCTCAACCCCTTTCTTGCATCGTTGGTCTTTTGGGCGGTATAAAATTCATCTAAGAAAATTTGCTGCATTTCCGCCCAAGTATAGATAGATGCCGAAGGCAAAGTGTAGAACCACTTCTTTGCCTTGTCTTCCAACGAAAATTGAAATAAGACCAACTTGATATCATCAGCCGAAAATCCTTGACTCCCAAGAGTATTGCAAATGGAGTCATAGGCCTCTAAATGGAAATACGGCTCTTCCGTTGCTAGCCCTTTGTATTTCGGCAAACTTTGCAAGGAATTCGTTCTTACTTCAAATGTTCTCCCTTGGTTGTTGTGAGGGATAACCACCGGTGAAGGGTTTTGAGTAATGATTGGCCTGAAATGTGCTTCTATTCCCCGTGCTTGTTCCCTAAGATGCCTTCTTGGTACACCCAATCGACCCCTTGGACGAATAGGACCCATTGGTCTTGGTATAGGCCCTTGTGGTACGAACGGTGGTTGTTGAATCGGCCTTTGAAGTTGTGGTTGTACATTTTGTGGCCGAACTTGTTGCAAAGGAATAGGGCGTTGCATCGGTGGCCCTTGTGGTCTTGGTCGAATATGTTGCGGTATAAGTTGTTGTGGCACTCCACCTACACTTGCCATGCCTTGAGATTGACCCGGCACATACCCAAACTCTCCTTGATCTCCATCACCCCCATAAGCATATCCTTCTTCCTCATATCCCTCAAACTCTTCTTCATAACCTTCAAAATACCCATCTCCTCCTATACCCGAAGATTGCATATAAGGATAAGACGAATATTGCATACCGGGTTGGTTCGATGGTCGATATGTAGAGGTAGTATGGATAATGGTTGAACTTTGTGGTAGTGAGTGAGTAGAAGATGATTGACCCGTAGTCGGAGGAAAGAAGTGTGAAAGTGGTGGAATGGTGGCAGATGGGATAAAGGTAAGACTGGGTTCGACTTGAGTAGTAATCGGTTGTGTAGTGTTGGATGGTGTAGTATCATGGAGTGGAGTAGGTATTGTGGTGATGTTTGGAATGGTGGTATTTGGTGAAGGTTGTGTGGATGTAGGAATGAATGTTGAGGTCGTTTGACCCGTTGTGGGTGGTACTAATGTTTCGTCCATGATGTTTCTTGGTGTAATGGGTGAAGTGGGTGAACCAACAATTCTGTTTTCGCGTAGTAAAACTCGGTTTTGCCTTAGTGTTCTTTCGATTTCCGGATCAAATGACAATGGTGACGCTTTGTGAGAGCCTCTAGTATGCATGCACCTGTAGAACCTGCACACTAAACACACCAGTGTAAACCCGAAAATAACAAAGCAAAACTAACAAAAATGACACACGTTGCGCACTACTCCCCGGCAACGGCGCCAAAATTTGACGTGATTGTCGTGGTCACGCAAATTTAATCCCAATAACAACTATATAGATAGCGGTGAGTGGGTATCGAACTCAGGGAGTATGTGGAAAGTGTGTTGATTTTATAGCTTTGCGATTAAACTATAATTAACCTAATTTGCAGAAAAATAAAGATCAATGGTTTGGATTGTTGTTTTAGAAAACTAAATTAAAAACTAATTCAAATCAAAGTTGGTTGTAAAACAAATTAGGAGAGAACAATGATCATCTTAGGTTTCAGTTTCTTTAAACAATTGTGTGTAATTCCAACTAGAAAGAGTTACATAGACATAACTCGTGTATAGATGATTGAAGTGATAAAAGGGGACAAAGTACTCGGATTATATAAACCCGAGGTTGCTTCCCGATGACCAATTAATCAATAACCAACCCTAACCCTTCCCGTGATATCTCGATTGCCAACGGCACCAAGAACGTACGATTAAGACTAGAAATTGCACTATCGATTAACAAGTTACAAGCAATCAAACATACACCATGATATTCAAGCAACGCAAGTTATCATTCTAGAAATTCAGAAATAAAACACACAAAAGTTCAAGAAACATTCACCTAAGATGATCACCGAAGAGTTTAGCCGGACATGGCTCGGTGAATCATCATCATAATCAAACCAATGTTCATACGAATCGAAAATACAAACCGGATGATAAGAATTGTTCACAAACCAAGCAAGTAGCCAAAATTCGCCCCCAAGATGATCCAAAACCGTCCAATAATAAGAACATCGAAAAGACACCCCAATAACCAACTTAAATGTGGCAGTTACATGTTTTCTCGTAGCCGTCACCGTAATTTACGGTCTCACCGTAAATTACGGTGGACTTGATTCTTTTACGGTGCAAATAGTCTGTGTTACGGTGAGCCATTATTTGAAATCTAGGTCCACCGTAAATTACGGTGAGACCGTAATTTACGGTGACAGTCTGAATGATATGCTTTGCTTCACGTGATACCTCTGCCAAATCGTCCAGCTTCCAACAATTAAGAATGTGCGGCCCAATCACCCTCTAGTCCACGTGATGCTGATGATGTGTTTTTGTAAACCTCCTTGACTCCACTATGTCTACCGTCAATAATGATGATCATATATCTTTTAAAACCTCAGAACCTCACATGTGATGTCGGCTATTCTTGATGTGAAGTTGACCTTATGTGCGGCCCAAGTGATGAAACAGAAGTCCACGTGACTTCTTAATCAACCGCCAAGTCTCATGATTGGCCCACTATCAAAAATAGATATCTTATGTTGACTTCATGCTGATGTATATGGCTGCCTTTGGTGTTGGTCCAATCTAACAAACATGTGCGGCCCATGTTCCATATCAACCGCCCACTATTGTCCAACTAGACTAGAGGTTGGCCCATAAAGTGATGATGATGTTGTGCAATTAAAATGTTGGCCCACCTTCACAAGTTATCTGCTGCCAGTCTTCACGTGTGTATCTTATGTTGATCAAAAGTCAAGTCCTTATGTGCACCTTAATTGCCGCCCCCAAAGACCAATCTTGTTGTGGACTCCCTTTCACATGATATGCAGCCCAATGATGATGTTCCTGTTAGCGGCCCAATCCAAAGTCTCCAATGTTATGCTTATATCTTTGCTCCAAGTCAACAAGTCCACGTGATGATTTAATGTTGTCAAGATATCTGACATTCTATATGTGTATAATGTGATATTGGTAATTTGTATAATGGACTCCCACATGTGATGTTGGCTCCTTTTGTATTAGAATGGGATAATGATGTTGACTTTTCTTTTTAACCCCTTCACATGATGCACGATGCCTCCTTTAAATTCTTTGAACCACAAAGTCACAATGCCATTTAATTTCCAACCGTAGCCTACGCGTTCCAGTTTAACCGAATTAAGCAATTTACCTGCAAAACACACGAACACTCGTAGTTATCACATTCACGATACATAACCGGGTAAAATATGAGATATGCGTGTATTTAGCTCATTTAAGGGTTGTCCTACGGACCACCCGTCACTGCTAAAGTGACATGGTAAACCAAAAGTGACGCAATGTTAGGTCGGGATGACTCAGGATGACTGTGGATTTTCCTAGGTGCCACACAGATGGGTTGAATTTTTAAAAAAGAAAAGTGAAACCCTAGATCTGATCATTAATTTCATCAGAAAAACTGAAAATCTGTTGAAATTACCTGTGAGAAGAATCAGATATGATAATGGAACAGAATTCAAGAATGCAAAACTTGAGACTTTCCTTGTAAGAAAAGGAATATCTCATGATTTTTCTGCTCCAAGAACTCCAAAACAAAATGGAGTTGTAGAAAGAAGAAACATGACTCTGGTAGAAGCAGCAAGAACTATGCTTGCTTATGCCAGATTGCCCACTTATTTTTGGGCTGAAGCCATATCAAATGCATGCTTTACACAAAACAGAACTATCATTAACAAAAGACACCAGAGTACTCCTTATCACATTATCAACCATAGGGTTCCAAGTATCAAATTTGTACACACCTTTGGTTGTAATTGTTTTGTATTTAATGACTTTGATAGTCTGGAAAAGTTTGACAGAAAAGCAGAAAAAGGAATTTTTCTTGGTTACTGATTGTCCTGAAAAGCTTATAGAATATTTCTTTTAAACACAAGGACAATAAGAGAAACTAAGATTTCTGATGAAATTTTACAAGATATAAGCTTGTCAAAACAACCTGAAAATTCTGAAAATCTTCTTAACAAGTTAACTGAAGAACTTCTAGAACATGACCATATGCTAAAGATATCAAAAAAATATGTCACTAGAAATTGTACAAAATGATTAGAATTCTGGAATCTCACTAGAAGATATTATTGAACAACAGAATTCTGATCCTCTTGACAACACTGAGGTAACAGATCAGGGGGAAGCTTCAAATCCATCCGGAAGTACAAGTTTACATAACAACTTAAGATAGATCAGGGGACACTCACTAGCTGACATCATTGGTGACCCTGAAGTAGGTGTTAAGATAAGATCTGTTACAGCTCATGAATGTCTCTATGCTGGATTTTTAAGCATAGTTGAGCCAAAATCTGTCAAGGAAGCACTAAATGACTCAGATTGGGTCCAATCAATGCAAGAAGAGCTTGACCAATTTGAAAAGTGTCATGTGTGGGATCTGGTACCCAAACCAAACAACAAGTCTATCATTGGTTCCAAATGGGTATGCTGAAACAAGTCTGGTGAACAAGGCATCATAACAAGGAACAAAGCAAGGCTGGTGGTCAAAGGTTATTGTCAACAAGAAGGCATAGACTATGATGAAACCTTTGCACTAGTAGCCAGGCTTGAAGCTGTGAGAATATTCCTGGCTTATGTTGCCTCAAACAACATAAAAGTTTATCAGATGGATGTCAAGTCTGCATTTTTGAATGGTGAAACTGAATAAGAAGTGTATGTGCATCAACCAGAAGGCTTTGTTGATCCTCAATTTCCAAATCATGTTTATAAACTAAACAAAACCTTGTATGGATTGAAGCAAGCTTCGAGAACTTGGTATGAAACACTATCAAACTTCTTAATCAATTCTGGCTTCACCAAAGGTACAATTAATACAAACCTGAAGAAACACTAACTAAATGGTCGGAACCGAGATAGTTAGGGGGTTTGAATCCGCATAAAAGGTTAGCTCTCTCTCGGTTGATTCAGTTGCAATGGAATTCCTTCTCCGGTGATTCTGCAAAAAAGAACACCGTTAGCCTCGTCAAGGGGAGAAGAGGGTTCTCTCCTTGACCCGACTCCGGCGTGAGAATAAGTATTGGTATTGGAGAAGATAAGTATTTGAGGAGTGAGAGTAATCTGCGTTTATACCTGAACAGTTCTCTTATTTATAACCGGGAGTTTGGGAGGGAAAACCTGTTATTGAAAAGATAACGGAAAATGCTTAACGCCGTAGCAGTTATTTTTCTTCCGTTTGAGTTCTTTGATCTGACGTCAATTAGCCTCGATCCGATGTGAATGCACACGGATCGTGGTTCGATCTGTGGCTGCGGAATCGCCACGTGGAAAGTGATTAATTGGAGATTACTCTCCAATTGCATGCCTTCGTTGTGATTCCAGGGTTGTCTGTGGTGATGACACGTGTCCAGACGGTTATAACCGTCTGGGTGGTGCACGATTGTATTTCTTTCTAGAAGCTTATTGCTGTAATCTGGTGTGACACCTTGCTGTGTGGACACAGACGAATAAACCCCAAGCCTGGGTAAAATAATATCTAAGTCTGGGTGTTGTGGCGGAAGTATTGGACAAAGGCTTTTTAATCCTTTGCTGAATGGGAGAAGGCGCAAAGATTTATGTTATCTTTTGGGCGCGCGACTATAAGTTACTGATTCCTTTGTTCCTTTAGTAAGACCAGTGCGCGGCCGCGCAAGGTCAAAAGGCTAGAAAGGTTACTTTGTGGTATGGTCTAAATCCTCTATTATGAGGTTTTTAGGACCTTACCCCTTCAAGTCCCCCCAGTCTAGTGTTGTACTTATGCAAGTAAGTGGAGCACTGGACTTATGAGAGGGAAATGTTTTTGGGCTCGAAAAAATAAGAAATCTTTTTTGAGAAGATTTGAATTTAATGAGTTTGTAAAGATTTTTTGTAAAAAATCTTTGACTTGACATTATATCAGTAAATTGATTTTGACAACCTGTCATTGTCAGTTGCTTTTTACCATTCGTGTCTTACACGTGCGTGTAAACGCGTGTATGTTCTGACGTCTGCTTTTTCTGTTGCTTGGGTAATCGTGATACCCGGAACAGTGCTGCGACGGTTACCGATGCTTATTTATTGCGATGGGTATATAATCGTTTGGGTAACCCCTTCTGTGTAATCATTGTTTTGTTTGAAAACTTTTCCCCTTTCCTTGTTCTTAAGAAAAACTTCCCGTCATTCCCCTGCTTATGTCAACCGGAGAACATCAAGAGGATCTTGCTGAAGAGATGTCGACTGAGCTTCCACCATTGAAGTGGCCCAGGGCGTCTTTTGAGGGTTTAATCCAGAATCTTAAATTCCCGGAAAACTGGGGTGCCTTGTATCCTGAAGAAGGGCAAACGGCAGCGAATGCTCCGGCAGGGTATATTACCCTTTTTTGGGATTTTTTCTGCGATGGTAACTTTCGTTTGCCTGTTACGAGATTTTTTCTTGAAATTCTTGGTTTCTACAATCTGCATCTCTCCCAACTTCACCCTATTGGTATGGTTAGGGTTCGTCATTTTGAATTTGTATGTCGAACGATGCATGTGGAGCCAACCGTTCCCCGATTTAGGGTTTTTTATCAGATGCACTGTACCCAAGGGTTTTACTCATTTGTTCAGAGGGCTTTTGCAAAGAAAATTCTTCATCAGCCCCCAAAATCATTTCATGATTGGAAACAGAAATTTTTCTTCATCAAAGCTGGAGTGATTCCGATGAAGATGACGCTAAGAGGGAAGGACGATGTTCCGATTGAATCAATTCAGACTCCTGTTAATGAGAACTGGTACCAAGATCTGAAGGATGTTCCCAATATTGCTTTGCCGGAGAAAGCCTTAGTCGGAGCTGGCATGAGTTTGAACTGGAAGATGGAACGTGATGATAAACCCGTGTACACTGAGGCTGGTCATAGTAAGTATTGGGGTTTTGTCACTGTTGTTGTTGTTTTTTTTTTTTTTTTTTTGGACCTGCTTTCTCTTCAATGTAGTTGTTTCTCTATATGTTGTTGCTTTTAAGAGGGATGGCGGAAGAATGGGGACTATCAAGAAGAAACCTGAAGAGGAGCTCTGGTATCACCATATTGTGAAGAATTTTGTGCTTCCGCAGGACGCGGACTTATCTGTTCAACCGGCAGCTGGCGCTGGTGAGTTTATATCTGTTTTTCTTTTCTTTTTTGCTTTGAATAAATTCCTCTATCTTGCGCTTTTTTGTAGGTGAGTTGTTGAATTTGGGCATAGGCCCTGAGAAGAAAAAACGCGCAACTACGTCCACTTCTGCGCCGAAGAGGAGTGAAACTGTTAAGACTCAACCTTTGAAGGCAAAAAATGCTGGAGAGAAGAAAGGTACGCGCCGTTCTTCTGTTTCCAGGTGTGACTATGTGGTGGTTTCTGACTCGTTGGAGGGTCTTACTCCTGTAGTGACTATGCGGGAACCGAAACCAGAACCGAAGGATTCTGCCGATATTCCTCCTTCCAACCCAAATGAGCCTATCGATCTGGATTCCAGTCCCAAGCGTTTGGTTCATAGGAAGGCTGGTAAGAGAAAGTCAGCTGATGCTGATGCGGAGGGTCAACCTCCCAAGAAAGTGCAGAGGAAGAAAATTACTAGAAAGGGAAACCTAGATGCTTTTGTTTCAGAATCCATTCCTGGTATGTATTGGTGTTCTTTGTTTTCTTTGAACGGATAGGATTTTTATAGACTTTTGTTTTTCCAGAAATTGCTGTTTCTGTGGACGTACCAACTGTGTTTGATAAAGAACTTCCCCCTTCTCCACCGCGCGCTACCGTTACACCTCCGTTAGAGTCTTCAGAGATAGCTGGGGAAGGTGTTGAGAAAACTGTTGAGGCTGAGGAGCCTGTTGGTATTAACATTGAAACTGAACAGATTGTTGAGCCAAGTGTGGTAAATGATGATAATCAACCGACACCGGAAAAGAAGACTACTGAGACAATTCAATCTTCTCCTCCCAGACCTTCTGAAACTGTTCCTGAGCATGCTGAAAAGGCCGCTACTGAGGAGGCAGGTTCTTCTGCTGGTGTTGAGAAACAATCTCCAATTCGTCCGGAAGAAACTTTAGGAGAATATTATTACCGGATGTATGCGGAGAAAGATGCTGCTGATCCTCATATTCCTGTTTGGAATGTGAAGAAAGGAGATACTTTCTCGGACTGGAGAGTATGTCAAGATTGGTTGCAGGGGATACTTCCGCCTGGCGAGATTAAATTTCAAGAGAATCAGCCTTACGAACAGACCTATCAGTCTTATCTTGCAGAAACTGCTTCTCATGTTTCTACCACTCATCGTATAGTGCGTGAATGGTATAGCATGCATAAAGAGCGAGTATCTTTTGTAGCATCACAAAGGAAGTTTGCAAAAGATGAAAAACTTGTGGCTCAGTTGAAGGCTAAATTAGAGACTGAGCAAGCTAAATTTGAAGCGGAGCGCAAGACTGAGGGATGGTCAGTTTCTGGTTGGAAAAGAAAAGCTGAAGCTGAAGCTGCGCTTTTATCTGAGGAGCGCAAAAATTGGAGGAGAATTTGTGAGAAAGATAATGCCGAGAAGGCAAACCTTCGTAATATCATAAATAACCTCAAGGCTGAGGTTGAAAATCTGAAGAATCAAGATGCGGAGGTGGAAAGATTGAAGAAAGAAAAAGCTGATATGGAAGCTTTGTTGGAGGAGGCGCGCTCTCATAGGGAGCGAAGTGAGCAACGGGAGGTACAAGCTTTAGCCACTCTTGCCGTTAGAGATAAAGAATTAGAGGAACTTACCGCTTTGGTTTCTGACCAGGAACAATTGAAGAAGGATCTGGAGCTTGCGCGTTCCGAGAATACTGAAACCTCCCACCGTTTAACTGAGGCTGAAGAGAAACTGGAGAATTCAGAAATGGCGCGGGTTTCAGCGGAAAGCGAGCTCGAACCTTTGAAGAATGATATGGCCTGGTTAAAAGATCGCGGGATTGCTTGTGTAAGTACCCTCTTTCTTTTTGTTCCTGTATGCGCTTTTCTTGCTTCGATCTTATCTTTATCTGATGTTATAGGTTGCTGAATCTGTATTAAACTCTGAAGAATTGGATAAAACTGTTGCTAATTTGATGGTTGCTGCGCGACGAGATGGTTATGCGCAAGGGTATGCGGAATGCTCCCAACATGTGAATAGCGCTTTAAAGGTTAACTGGAATGATAGCAAGTCTGCTACCTTTGGTGTTAATACTTCCAGTGCGCTTGCTGCTATGAAGACAGAGTTTAATAACTTGCAACTGCCAGTGATGGAGTTGATAAATGTGGCGCTGCAATCGGATGATCACGTTGCGCAACTTAAGGAAATCTTTCCGGATGGGGGAGAAGATTTAGAGTAGGGTGAAATTGTATTTGAACAATTTTTTCTATGTAGGATGTTGATCCTTGTTTTGATGGTGCGCTGTTGCGCAAGGGTTTTAAACACTGCTGTGTTTTGAACCTCTCAGGACGTATTTGTACGCCAAACGTAGTATGTTTCTATTTATTTTGTTAATATGTCTTTACAATATTTTGCATGAGCACAATTACTTTTGTTTTGAGTAAGGCGAATAAAGTTGGTATGAAGCTCATGTATGAGTTTATGGTCATTTGTGACGTGATCACTGACCGCGCATGGAGCTTTGTGTTATACTACCATAATGTTTTTGCTCTTACTAAAAAGGAATTGCATGCATTTTGTAAACACAAAAATAATAGAAACTTTGTAATTTAATTCATGGATAATGCTCAGAGGCGTTACAAAGTTTTTTTTGGATAATTAAATGGAACTTAACTTACTCCCTGATAATTCCGCCGCTTTTAATAAGTCGTGTCTTTCCCGCGGAAAACGCACGGAATTCTTTAAGTTTTAGCCCGTTTGCTTGAGCTTTCTTCTCCCCGAGTAATCTGTTTAATCTCCTTGCGCATATTCTGGAGCAAATGCGTAAGTTCTCCATTCTTGAGAGCCTTTTCGATTTCCATGCGCAGAGATATACAGTTATTCGTGGTGTGCCCGTTATCCTTATGATATTCGCAGTACTGCGTCGGGTCTTGACCACGTTTACTCTTCATCGGAATCGGGGGTTTGAATTGGTGATCCTCGGTACTTAGTACCTCTGCTGGGGTTTTCGTTAGGGGAGTCCACTGTCTCTCCCTATTTTCGTGTCTGTTTTCTCTTTGCGCCGAGAACTTGTTAGTTGTTGTGCGGGTGTCTTCTGCGGATCGACTTCCTGATGCTTCGCGCCATGACTTTTTGTACTTTCCATTTGCGCTTAAGTCTGCCGGCCTGTTGTGTGGTGGTGGTGGCCTGTTTGTAGTAAGGTTTTTCTCGGTCTGTGCATAAACCTTGGCCGCTGCCATTATCTTTTCCCAACTCGTGGGGAGGCCCTCTGTTCCCGATAACACCTTGACCATGTCGTCACACCTAACCGCGTACTTAAACTGAGCACGGATTAGTTGTTCGCTAACACCTCCAATTTCTAACACTTCCTTATTGTATCTGGTAATAAAATCTTCCAGATTCCCATCATCGCGGCGCCAGATGTTCATGACGTCGGATGTATCACGTTTTGACCGCCTTTGTTGGCTGAAGTGTGTTAAAAATTTTCTTCGCAGATCCTTCCACGACTCGATCTGTCCTGTTAGTAGGTTATCAAACCAGATTCGCGCTGGGCCAGTTAGTGTTTGCGCAAACAAATGACACCACAGCGGAAGGGTCCAACCGCCGACCAACCCTGCGCTGGTGAATACTCTTAGATGATCATCAGGGTCAGTTAACCCATTGAATTTCACAACGTTAGATGGTAACTTGGCCCTTTCCAACGGAGCCAGAGCTATCTCTAATATGAACTTCGAGTTTTCTGCCGCTTCGTCCGGGCGATAAACTAAATCATAGTTATGCTCGGCCTCGGGGTTATAAACCGCTCGAGGCCTGCATTTGTTATAGTTTGGCTGTAGTCTGTTGAACACGCTGGTGTTTTCACTCAGACGGTATGTTCGATCGGATTCATCGGTGTGAGCATCCCGTTGGGAACCCAACCTATCATGAACCGATTGTCTTTGACGAGGGCGAAATTCATCATGATGTTGTCTTCGGTAACTGCTTGTATCATCGTAAGTTGATTCTTCTCGCTGAGAGGCATGAGCTCTTGATCCCGGCCTCCGGGATTGGGTTACAGGAGCAGTTTGAGCACATAACTGTGAGTATACTGCGTTTAATGCTCCTTGGGACCGGACATACCATGATATCGGAGTTTCTCCTGGTGGTAAAATTGGCTGTGCAGGATTTGCTGGTAAAATCCCTGGGGTAATAGGATCATTTGCTCGGTTAGATTGAACCTCGTTATCGTCTGAGGCCTCTTCTACGATCCCTTCTACCAGTAAATTGTTTCCGACGTTTGGTCGAAGACCAGGTTGCCGGTGAGATGACGAATTTTCTGCCATGTGCAAAAACAGAAAACGGAATGAACTGAATCGAAACGAGGTAGAAACTAGAAAAACTGAGAAAACGGTGGGCGCCAATGAAGAAACACTAACTAAATGGTCGGAACCGAGATAGTTAGGGGGTTTGAATCCGCATAAAAGGTTAGCTCTCTCTCGGTTGATTCAGTTGCAATGGAATTCCTTCTCCGGTGATTCTGCAAAAAAGAACACCGTTAGCCTCGTCAAGGGGAGAAGAGGGTTCTCTCCTTGACCCGACTCCGGCGTGAGAATAAGTATTGGTATTGGAGAAGATAAGTATTTGAGGAGTGAGAGTAATCTGCGTTTATACCTGAACAGTTCTCTTATTTATAACCGGGAGTTTGGGAGGGAAAACCTGTTATTGAAAAGATAACGGAAAATGCTTAACGCCGTAGCAGTTATTTTTCTTCCGTTTGAGTTCTTTGATCTGACGTCAATTAGCCTCGATCCGATGTGAATGCACACGGATCGTGGTTCGATCTGTGGCTGGGGAATCGCCACGTGGAAAGTGATTAATTGGAGATTACTCTCCAATTGCATGCCTTCGTTGTGATTCCAGGGTTGTCTGTGGTGATGACACGTGTCCAGACGGTTATAACCGTCTGGGTGGTGCACGATTGTATTTCTTTCTAGAAGCTTATTGCTGTAATCTGGTGTGACACCATGCTGTGTGGACACAGACGAATAAACCCCAAGCCTGGGTAAAATAATATCTAAGTCTGGGTGTTGTGGCGGAAGTATTGGACAAAGGCTTTTTAATCCTTTGCTGAATGGGAGAAGGCGCAAAGATTTATGTTATCTTTTGGGCGCGCGACTATAAGTTACTGATTCCTTTGTTCCTTTAGTAAGACCAGTGCGCGGCCGCGCAAGGTCAAAAGGCTAGAA
Organism: Helianthus tuberosus; assembly: GCA_030545235.1. NCBI lineage: Eukaryota > Viridiplantae > Streptophyta > Magnoliopsida > Asterales > Asteraceae > Helianthus > Helianthus tuberosus. The sequence goes on from CM060352.1 coordinate 21,305,472, forward strand.
AGGTTACTTTGTGGTATGGTCTAAATCCTCTTTTTTGAGGTTTTTAGGACCTTACCCCTTCAAAACCTCTTTTTAAAAACACACAAGGGGCGCACACTTTTGGTCCAAATTTATGTTGATGACATAATATTTGGATCCACAAATGACAAATTCTGCAAAAAGTTTGAGAAACTTATGACCAGTCACTTTGAATTGAGCATGATGGGTGAATTAACCTTTTTCCTTGGTTTACAAGTTAAACAACAAAGTAATGGCATATTCTTGAGTCAATCAAAATATGCCAGAAATATTTTGAAAAAATATTCATTATAAAACTGCTCATCTTCAAAGACTCCCATGGCCACAGGAAACAAACTAGATTCTGATGTTGAAGGAAAGGCTGTAGATATAAAAACTTATAGGGGAATGATAGGATCATTGCTATACCTAACAGCCAGTAGACCAGACATAATGTTTTCTACCTGTTTTCTAGCAAGGTGTCAATGTAATCCCAAAGAATCCCACATGAAAGCTATCAAAAGAGTTTTTAAATATCTAAAAGGAACTTCAAATCTTGGCCTATGGTATCCTAAGAACACAAATTTAGAACTAATTGCATACATAGATGCAAACCGTGCAGGATGCAAACTTGACAGAGAAAGCACATCTGGTGCCTGTCAAATGTTGGGAGAAAAATTAGTATGTTGGGCAAGAAAAAAGCAAAACTGTGTTGCTACATCCACAACAGAATCAGAATATGTAGCAGCAGCAAGCTGTTGTTCACAAGTTCCGTGGATGCAAACTCAACTAAAAGATTATGCAGTAAATCTGATAAAAATTCCAATTTTGTGTGATTCTATGAGTGCCATTGCAATAACCTCAAATCCAGTGCATCACTCTAGAACCAAACACATAGATGTCAGATATCACTTCATAAAAGATCACGTTGAAAAAGGTAACATAGAAATGTATTTTGTTCCAACAGAAAAACAATTTGTTGATATTTTCACTAAACCTTTAGATGAAAATAGACATAATTTTCTGATCAGCAAACTGGAAATGGTCAATATGGAAATTGAACAAAAAGAAAATGTGTCACAAAATAAAGAAAAATCTGATATACAAACATCTGATCAGATTTCTGATGAAAACTCTGATAATTTATCAGAAAACTCAAAATTCACCAGAAAATCTGGTAAGTCACCAGAAGTTGACCAAGTCAACAGAATTTCTGATGAAACTTAATATATCATATTTTTTCTTTATCTTTTCACATACATGAACAAAGTCCATTTGTAATCATCATTTCTCATTGATTTTGTAAATTTTATTTGTTTATATTAGCATTCCTTATTTTCTATCATTTTCTTATTTTTTAAATTGTAAATTTTATCTATTTAGACTAGGGTAATCACAAATTTTATCTCTTTAGACTAGGGTTGATAACGTCATGGATAGAAAACTTCTGGGAACTCGTTAATGGTGGTTAAATCTCTCTCCTTCATTCATTACAATTCATCAATATTAAGGAGATACAAAAAGACGTATGGGCAGATAATCATGAAAAATTATCAGAAATGGCCGCCTAACCATTAATGCATGAGATTTTATCTCATTTGTTCTCTTTGCCACATGACAGAAAATTTAAGAGCAAAGAAAATAGAGAAATAAAATCTAAAGTAGGTATATGTCATTTAAGGCAAACTCAACTTTTACTATAAATGACTACCACTTTAAGCTTAGTCAGTCACTTTCATTCGAAAAACCCTAGAGAAACTTTTCATCTTCTCCACTTCTCATAACCAAAAATGGAAAGCATTAGTCCTGATCGTTTTCCACTTCCACACCACCCGTATCACAACCTTAGGATTAGGACCAACTTTGAGGGTCTTGCATGGGTAGGATGCCAAGTCATCCTAAACATGCTCATGTCAAGTCGTTTAGCCTACGCCCTCTCAGCTCACATCATGGTCTACCCAGACATCTTACAGATGTTCTGGAGAAATGCAACATTACTGCTGCATGAAGGAAGGGGTTTAACTTCCATTGGAAGTCATGTGCTCAACAGAGCTATTGTCATAACTGAGGACATCATCAGAAGGGTTTTAAACCTTGATGATAACAACGATGTTCTCCTCTTTACAAAAGCAGAGATAGATGAAACCCTAGAGCTAATGGGGTACAACGTGGACAAGCCAAACAGGCCAATCTCCAAAAATGGCTTCATCTAGCCATGGTAGTACTTGGTAACTCAAATGGGGGGTATGCTTTTCCAAGAAAAACATTAACCATCACAAAATCTCCTACAGGTTGATGGAGCCTATACATGCACTTGTACAGGACGTCCCTTACAATTTCTCTCATTATTTAATGAAAGATTTTGCAAGCAACCTATGGTCTGGCATGCCTTTCTTAGTGTATCCTCGTTTTCTGATGAGGATAATCACTAGCCAGCTGGATTTTGGAGGCATTCCTGTGTGGTTCCCCAGAGTAGAAGTGATACTTCAACAGAATATCAGACTCAACATGCTCATACCAACTGACCACAACACTGGTTTGGAGACCCCTCTTTGGTTATTCCATGAATCATCTATGGAGAAGAAGAGATAGAACTTGATTAGGTTGTTTTGTTTATTTTGTTTAGTTTGTTTATTTTGTTTGTTTCTATGTTAGGTTAAAAGTTAATATATCATGCTTTTACAATTTTATTTTCTGTTAACTTGGTTAGGGGGAAGGAAAAACAAATGGGTAAAAGGCATATGGTAAAACAAGAGAAGTTAATACCACAAAACAACTTGTGTTCATCAGAAACAAAATATTTGTCACAAAACTTTAAGTTTCTGGTAACATTAAGTTGAAATCTGGTAAAATTTGGTAACATAACTTCAAAATCTGACAAAAATATTTTTTGACTCAAAAGATATTAAAAATTAGAAATTTCTGGATAGTTAAACTTCAAAAAGGAATAATAACAATAAAATGAGACAAAAACCGTGTGAAAATTTTGGAAAACAATACACCGTCACTTATCATTTTTAAACTTTTTCACAAAAATTCCTTGAAGAAAGAACAAAAGACTTGAATCCTACCAGAAAGCCATATGCAAGTCATAATTCTGATCCTTTACTCACCCTCTCATCTAAAAAAAAAAATAGAACACTCTATCAAGGGGGAATCTCTCAAACTACTGACTTCTGTTGACCTATGTTAGCTGGTCAAGGGGGAACTTCTCAGTCTGTTGACTTCTTTAGAAAAGAATTTTCTCTGTTGCCTTTTGCTGACTTCTGTTAACAAATCAACAGAAAACATCATACACCTGACTTGTTCAAATTTATCAGAAACTGGGATTTCTTTCTGATGACATCATCATAAATGAATTTTGACTTTCAAAAATGGGGAAGAATATAAAGGCAGATTATTGGACCATTTCTCAAAAATGGGTCCCATAAAAGGAAAAGGTGTCATGTGGCCGTTAGTATTCTCCAATCAAATTCAGTTATTTTCTAAACAAAAAGAATGATTGAAGAAAATGCAAGTTGAGAAGACACGATCAAAACCCACGTTTGCACGGATAATACCCATTAATTTTACCTTGATACCCACGATCCAACGGTTACTTTCTGAACCAACTTCACATCACACGATCTAACGGTAATAAAGGTAATTAATGACCTATAACTGCCATTACAACCCACGTTCCATGTCCCCTCAACTCCCATAACAACTAATTCTGTGCTAAATTCCTCACTATAAAACCCAACCTTAGCAGAAATTTTCATCACTCACCTTCTTCCTCACAAAAAGCCTTAAACCCTAACCCTCTGTTTTTTCGAAAGCCAAAATTCCTCAAAATCAAACCCTAACTCCCAAAATTCAGAAATGGCAGAAGTTAATTTCAACATTCCGATCATTGAACACGATGTTCCATTTATTGAAGATCATCAATTTTTACCAATTAAGGAGAACAATTTATTGATGAACACAGAGCATTCTGAATATGACGAAAGATGTCAGCTTTTAGTGGAATTCCTCTTGAGATGTCCAATCTCAAGAGCAATGACTAAAGCAAGAGAAGTACCGGAGAGATTGTTGCAGCAATTCATCAACACCTTCAGTGAAGATGGGGAAAATCAAGTCACTGCTCATGTTTGGGGCAATGTCTCTTTGACATTAACTCCTGCAAGAGTCAGACAATGACTTGAGCTTCCTGTGTAAGACAATTACATTCAAAACCTAGGAAAAGAGGAGCTGATAAAATTCTTCGTAGAGCTAGGATACAAGAAGAAGAAGATCACCAAAATTGGTGAATTCAGAAGAAATGAACTGCCGGCATTCTAGCAGGTCATGATGGAAACACTAAACAAGTGTCTTACTTCAAAGATAGGAGGAGCTGATCAAGCAAGCCAATAAATTCTGACCTCTCTGGAATGGGGTTGATTTCCATTCTCTCCATGTATTGAGCTACATGGTCTTCTGGATCAGTTGTGCCATCATAGAGCTTCATATTTGGTGTTTGAAACCTTTTTGGTATCTCTGCATCACATATAGGTGATGCAAAGCTAGACACCCTGTGACTCCCATCCGGAATCTCAGGAATGGGTTTAACCACTCCCGGGACACTAGATATCATATCCTTGAGTTTTTGCAACTCCCTTGCCATAGCTTGGTTGATCCCTGGTTCCTGCACAAGACCATGGTTAGTATTATAAGATGTATTGAAGGTGTTACCTCCTGACTGATTCGAGGCTGGGATCCCAGATGTGAATCCAAATTGACGTGATTCCGGTATAATCGTGGGACCAGATGAAGCAATAGTCTGCATGGGAATGAAGTCTCCCACATGAATCTCTGAACTTCTGGGTTGTTGGCTCCCTAAGGATCCTTGTTCCTGAAAGATGTTGGATCCAGTGTGCATCGGAGCTGAAGGTCTTGAAGGATATCATGTGGATCCTTGAACCTGTGATGAGGATCCTGGATACTGAGGGTAGGATCCTTGAATCGACAATATCCCCATGTATCCTCCCGAACTAGAGAAGGATCCTTGATGCTGGAAGGAGGATCCTTGAGGCTGAAGAGAGGATCCTGAAGGCTGGAAGTAGGTTCCTTGAGCCAGTGTCATTGCCGATGATCCATAGTGCATACTTGATGATCCTCCATGGTACTTGACACCTGATGCCATAGAATGATGAACAGTTGTTGCTGGAGTAGTGAAATCCAATAATCTAGGCACCAATGGAGAGTGATCCTCCGTTGATCTCTTCAATTTCTTGATTTCATCAATCTCACGAAGGATCCTGTCATTAGTTTTATCTTGCTGTTGCATGTAATCCTTCATCTGCAAAATCAAAGAATAAAGATCATTGTTAGTAGGAGCAGAAGAAACAGCAATAGTCGCTTTTGTGAAAACGAGGGTTTGTTTCTTCGCAGCATTCTCAGCATTCTTTTGGGATCCAGAAGGAACATGAGGCAAAGGTGGAATGCCCTGTGATGAGGTGATCATCGGCATGGAGCTTGAAGTGTTCTTCCCTTGAGAAGCCATGTGGTTGAAGGTAATGAACAGAAATGAACAAGTTTTTCAAATATGAAGCACCAATTGCCCCACGGTGGGCGCCAAACTGTTTTGGTCAAAAATCACACAAGGATAATGTAACCAAATCTGATTTTTGTGAGGTTAGATGCTTGGTTAATTGAACAAAAGTAGGAACAATGAATGAATGAAAATGGTGATGAACACAATGATTTATACGAGGAAAAAGCCCTTGATCAATGAATGATCTCCGGCATAAAAAACTCGGATAGTGAAAACTATCACTATCAACTATATTGAACAATAAATGTTACAACTTTGGATGATAACAAGCTTGATACAATGATTTCTAGAGTGTTTATGTGTGTAATCGTCGGCGAGTTTCTGAGAGAGTTCGAATGTGAAAAAGTGTGTAACTAACTTGCTACTAATATCTTGTTATACCATTTAAAATTGGAAAAAATATCTAACTAACTAACTATCCGAATTATGTGCTAGTCACCCACGATCACCATAACGGTCGTGTACTCCATGCACGTGCCATAATAAAAAGCATATTCTCCTGGAATCTCGGTTGGAATAAGTCTCCTTCGAATTGCACCTGCAAAACAAGCTAAAGAATGATGGAAACAATTGTTAGTTTTAGAATAATAAAGAGGATCCTGGATCCTTAGCCTTCCTGCACCATCTCTTGCGGATCCTTGATCCAGACTGAACTTGGGAATTTCCCATGTATTTATTATTATAAAAGTATTTATTATTATAAAAATGTGGTGTTTTACTCTGATAAACTATTTCCTAACTACGGTTTTGATGAAATTTCCGCTGCCAAATTAATAAACACCGATGCCATAGGCTCTGAGTAGCTCGCGGCCGCCCGCCTCCCGGGGCAGGGGTCGGAATTTGCGACAAGGTGGGGCCCACCTCTTTTCAACCAATAATTTTTTTTTTAATTTTGTTTAACAGGGGGACTTTAAACCATTGCATGCAAGTTAAATGGAGGGGTTTTAAAGCCCCCATATGATATGGCGTCTAGGTAGATCTGACGTGGCGTGCAGTGGCGCAGGATATGAGGGGCCGGGGGGGGGGACGCCCGACCCCCCGAACTTTTTGCGAAGTAGTGCTACGTATCTATTTTTCGTATAGAAATTTTTAGGTTTATATGTATTCACCCCCCCCCCCCCCCGGTTATAAAAAAAATTAGGTATATATTTTTTTGGACCCCCCGGTTTAATTTTTTTTTTTTTTGTATATACGTTTTCGACCCCTCCTGTTTTATAAAAAAATATTTATATAGCCCATTAGGCATTAGTTAAACCTGTTGGCTGTTGCTGACTTGCTGCTGCTATAACTTAGCCAAAAAAAAAACCCAAAAAAACACTTATAACTTATAACTTAGCCCAAAAAAAAGCCCAAAAAAACACTTAAACGTTGCTGCTGCTACTAACCGGTCACAAAAAAAAAAAAAAAAAAAAAAAAACAAACTGCTTTTGCTTGCTGAGTTGCTGCTAACTGGACTAACTGGAGAGTGGAGACGAGGACAGACTCGAGGAGAACAGAAGAAAAAAACGCAGGTGCGGTTGTGGGTTGTCTTCTTCGTTCGACTAATCGACTTCGAGGAGACGAGGTATGTGTTTTTTTTATCTTTAGGTTTAAATTAGGGCTTAATTTATGTGATTTAGGTTTAAATTAGGGATGAAATTGGACCGATTTTTTGCCATAAACTTGTTGAAATTAGGGATTTAGGGGTGAAATTAGGCTGTAACCATGCTAGATATTAGAAAAAGAAATTAGGGATTTAGGGGTGAAATTAGGGATTTAGAGGTGAAATTAGGCTGTAACTTGTTGAAATAAATTAGGGATTTAACTTGTGTTGTTGACTTGTTTCTTGTTAGATTACGCTATGGGGAAAAACAAAATCATAACTTCTTTTTTTAAAAGAAAGAATGAAGAACAAGATGATGGAAACAATGAGATTAAACGGCAAAAAGCTTCAACAAGCGAACCGGTTAATGATCTGAAAAACCTAGAACCGAATCGAATCACCGACATCCGACCCAAACATAGAATTTTTTTTAGGTCCGGTACCTTCCACCCCCCGAACATTTTTTTCAAGCTTCGCCACTGGTGGCGTGATAAAGCCCTTACAGACTTTATACCCAGGGGCGGAGCTAATGTATTAAGATGGGTAGCACGGGCTACGGCTCAACCCCATATTCGTAGTGTATTTTTTTCAGTTTTAGAGGGGGGGGGGGGGGGGTTGGGTTTTATAAAAAGGATGTTCCTAAACAAATAATAGGATACTCCTAAAATAATGGTCTAACTCCGCCACTATTTATACCACTCCCTCCAGAGTGTTGTCTTCGAAAAGAAAACATCTGCATCAAGACCCTGTCTTCTTCTCCTCTGTTTTTTCCACACTTTTACCCCAACACCAGGAACCAGATGGACGATGTAACAAAAATGGTTGACTCATACGTCAGGCATTACTTCAAAAACTTCGATGGCGACCGGGCACTTTTATTAAAGGAATTCGACAACGATTCCGAGTTTAGTTGTGAGGGTAAGACGTACAATGACCCTTCCAGCATCCTCGGCGCGCTCCTGGCTCTCCCGCACAAGAATGTCTATCATAAAATCACGTCCATCGATTTCGATTTCCTCTCTCAAATCTCGTGTGTCGTGTATGTCTGCGGGAAACAAAATCATTCCGGTGTAGTCGACAGTGGTCTTCATTTCAGTCAGGTATTTCTTCCAACACCTCATCGGTTTTAACGATTGTCCTGCTTTCGGTTCAAATTTTGAAAGCAGTATGCTTGAATAGTGAACTGGAGCATAACTGAAATGGGTTCAATTTTTTCATAAGAAAACATTAAAATTTTTGGATCGGTCTTTGGGTCGGGTCAAAGCGAGGTTTGAACTAGGTTTAAAAAAAAAACAGGAAAAAAGGGTTATACAAGGATTGAACCCATGAGCTCTCTTCGGAAAAGAGAGGGGTTTACCACTACACCAGCTTTCCTTTTCATTTTATGGTGCCCACCTAATTGTATTCATGGGGTCCTTTTACAATGTAAAATACCGAATCTACTAATTTTTTAAAAACATTGGGTCCGGGGAACCCGATCCACCTATGTGGGTCCGCCCCTGTGTATAATCGGTATTGTGGCAATTTGGTACTCTCGTGTTCATAACAAAAGCTAGATAATCTTGATACAAGTGACGAGGTGGGGTGGGTTGGGTAACGCAGTAACGAGTCAAAACAAGATTGGGTCAAAGTGGATGGTTTTGATATGGGTTGACCCAAAACACTTATGTTATCTTTTTTTTTTTTTTTCTGGCTGTTGTTATGTGCAGACGTTATTTTTGCGGATGAAAGAGGACGGCTTCTTTTATGTGTATCGTGGATCATTCAGTGTTAATCGCGATGTTCAACCGCAAGGCGATGTTCAACCGCAAGGCGATGTTCAACCGCAAGGCGCCGGAAATTAAATCCCATAACATGTTTGTTTTATTTGGATTTGGTGTTAAAACATTTGAATGATGTTCCTCTCCTTGAGAAAAAGGAAATTATGTTTCTTTCTTAAAAAAATGCTGTGATTGTCTGATAACTGCAATTGGTTGTATATTACATCTTAAATGTTGAATCAGTATTTAGAATTAGATTGGAGAAAAAGAAATACAGGAGTAAATAGGTAGATAGGCATAAAGTTAGAGATTCGGGATTGCATACAAATACTAAGCATAGATATGTATGTTTAGTTATAGATAAGGTTAGGAACATGTAATGTAATATAAGGGTGTAGGGAGTGGTTAAACACTTTGAGTTACAAACTAAAAAATCAAACCAATGAGAGTGTGTCATGTCAAAGTGGTAAACTATGCTCAAAATGTTGGCAATGGTTATACACTTGGTGAAGTGGTAAACTATTTAAAAAAAAAAAGGAAAAATGTGTGATTGGTTGAGATGGCATGGACCCCACCACACAACCCCACTCTCTCCCCGAATCGGTATACCTTCACCGATTTTGTCCCCATTTTCGGCAATATATGTTCGGCAAACATATTGGCGGTGGTTTGCCAATCGGTAAAGTGGGTTTACCCACTTCCACACCGTACACCCTAATGATTGTAGCCAAAGATAGGTAAAAAAAACACCATCAAATCCAATAAATCATAAGAGTCTTAATCCACCAAGAACCATAATCACCAACATATACAATGACTCAAGTTATCATCCTCAGTTTCTATAAACTTCAATTACAAGGTTAAAACTAGGGATGAGAATCAATTGGGTGGTGGTCCATTTGTAAAGGCAAAACCTTGGAAGAGGAGACCTTGAGTTCAAGTCCCACAGACACGATAAACCATTTCAACTAGGGATGGGAATATCTTTTTCCCGACTAGTACCATACTAGTACTTGTATTGGTATTGGTATGGTGGGGCTTGGGTTGGGGGCATGAGTTGACACGTGGAGTTCAAGCCCTCCCACCGCCTAGTGACGTGTCCGTGGGGTATGGCGGGGCGTGGGTGCACCGCGTGGGTTGGCAGGTTATTAAATATATATATATTAAAACCCAAGGCGAATAGAAGGCCGCCACATCAAACCCAAGCCCGCCCCACGCCCGGCTTCAAACCCAAGCCCCAAGGGCCACGCCCCAGCCCAATCCCCAAGAGGTGGTGGCTTGGGCGTTTTCCCCCAACCCAAGCCCCACACCCCACATTCTTAGGGGCTGTTTGGCTAAGCTTATTTTAGTGACTTATTTACTTATTGACTTTTTGAAAAGTTAAAAGGTGTTTGGGTTAGCTTATTATGTGAGAGGAATAAGTAAATAAGTCTCCAAAATAAGCTTAGCCAAACAGCCCCTTAGTATTGATAATAGCGGTATAACAAGTTTTTGTTTCAATAAAGAAATGTTAAAGAGGGTTTTTTTTTTTTTTTTTTTTGGGAATCAACTAGGGATTAGGCAAAAAAAATCTCGGTCCATATAGAGTTAATTACTATTTTCGTCCCTGTGGTTTGTCAAAAATCACTATTTCAGTTCATTAGTTTAAAAATTGCGATTTCAGTCCCTATGGTTTCACTTTCGTAACCATTTCAGTCCACCTCGTAACCATTTCAGTCCCTGTACTAACAGAATAAATGGATTGAAATGGTTACGAAAGTGAAACCACGGGGACTGAAATGGTTACGAAAGTGAGACCACAGGGACTGAAATCGCAATTTTTAAATTAATGGACTGAAATAGTGATTTTTGACAAACCACAGGGACGAAAACAGTAATTAACTCGTCCATATATCAACTTTCCAAGAACAAATCGACTTTTGGAATCAATTTTATATCACAGCAGGTTTTGTTTTTCAAAAAAAAGAATGTAATTTTTCATTTGTTTTTTTTAATGGGACGGTACAAAGAAAAGGTCTTTCATTTGAACACCTGCCTCCTCTTTGGAGGTTTGGAAGCAGACAAAAAACCATTTCGGCTTGTCCAATCTTTCATTTGTCTCTTAGTTGTCCTTTTTGTTGTAAACATTAAACAATGGCTTTGTGTCCCATTTTGTCGTCCAATCTTTCACTTGTCTCTTTTAGGGGCTCTTTGGTAGCATCCGAATGACATTAAGAGGCTACCTCTTATTGAAATCATTTAAGAGTTTAACAAAGATAATGTAGAAGAATGTGACATGTGATGGTTTACCATTCAGATGTTACCTCTTATCCAGTCAGACATAACGTTACCTCTTATTCATTCAGACATAAGGGCCACAAATGATTTCATTAAGAGGCAGCCTCTGAATGGATTAAGAGGCTACCAAACAGGGCCTTAGTTGTACTTTTTGTTTGTACATTTAACTTCGTCAGGCTATTCACACACACTCCTTGTCTATTCACGCACCCTGAAACGCCCTATTTTGGTCAAAGCGGGACGCTTTGGGGTAAAGTCAACAGACAAGTACTGTGCCTGTCAGTCCTTGTCTATTGACCTTGTACCAAAACGCCCCGCTTTGACCAAGATACATAAACCTTCAAACCCAACTGACACCACACATGACCAGACCACACCCATCACACTCTACCCCACTTTCTATACTTTTTGCATTACAACTTGTACCTAATGCATTCATTCTTGTACAATCTAACAACCAACCAAATTTTCAAATAATAATATGAGACTAATAATATTATTAATATTAACATTTTGAAGAAAACTATGATGTTTTTCTTTTTCATAAGGTAAAAAAAAAAAAACATACCTATGTTATTATATGCATCAAGGCAGGCTGTCTGACACTTCCCCAAGTTACGATTTTGTCCCGCTTAAATTTACAGTTTTTCGTTGGTTTTGTTTTTTTCCCTCTCAGCCAAATTACGATTTTGCGTTCCGTTCAAATTTACAGTTTTGTCATTGTTTTTTTATTTTTCCCTGTCAAATTACAATTTTAGCCCCAATGTAAAATTACAGTCATACGTTTAAACCAAAGCGCCCCGCTTTGGCCAAAGCGGGGCGTTTTGGGGGGGGGGGTTTAATTTAAAAATCATTTTAATTCAAAAACGCACCCATACTTGTCGTATCGTGACGTATTTTGCCATTACAAGTCATTTTACGAAGTTTATGGTCAATACGGCACGTTCCGGATAAGTTCGGTCACATGTGTGGCTGTATTCCATGATTTCGTGTGATTCTGTTTTGATTTCACTTGTAGTCCAATGTCCCGTGTTGTATGTATACACATCCTACCGAATCAGTATTTGATGTATTTTGTCATTATGGGTCGTGTGGGTGAGATTCGAACAAACATGAAACATAATAGAAGTGCATCTTTTGAACAATAATCCTACAAGCTGAATGAATATATATATATTAATCCAGTTAACTTTTTGATGATTAGCTAAAACTTTGGAATGTGGTTCATATTTCATAGTCAATACCTTTGCTAGGATCCTACAAGCTGAATATGTTTGTTTTCAAAATAAGACAAAAGAAATACAATATACTGTTATGAACAAGCCTAATAGCAAGAAGATGAGAAAAGATATTGGGAGAGAAAAAGATGTTTTATTATTGATGGTGTGTTCATACAATAAATACAATGGAATATATATATAGGGTAAAGAAACTTGGAGAATAAGCCTATTCTATTTTAGGCGTTGATAACCACAATATCAATATATTTATAATACTCCCCCTTGGTTATCAACTTTATACGCTTGGAGATGCTGCCTCGTTAAAAACCTTGCTAGGAAAACCCAGTGGGACAAAACCTCAGCTAAGGGAAAAAGAGTGCAGTGCGTATTATCTCCCCCTGATACGTCTGGATCGGGTACGTTGCCTCATTAAAAACCTTACTAAGAAAACCCAATGGGACAAAACTTAGTTAAGGGAAAAAGAGTGCAACTTGAATAAATCTCCCCCTCATTATAATACGTATCCTTTAAGTGAAGTGTGCCCATCTTCCTTGAAAATTGATCAAAGCTTTTGTAGCCAATGATTTGCCGCTTAATCCCTTAATGAGCAATCCTTTATGTTGAGCAATGTTGTATAATCTTCTAACGAGACTTAGGTCCCTCCTTTCAAAATATCATATGTCCACGATTGTGTTTTGTCACTTTCCTGCATCTACAAGACTATCCAAACTTGTTTTGATGGGTTAGTAAAATATAATCAAATATCGTTTATACCTGAAATATTTCTTTGAACTCGTTCCAATGTCTCTTCGCTTGACAAATGTTATATCATGATAATAAGCTCAAGTGAAAGATATTATAACCATACATAGCTAGCAAAACATATTAATGCACATATGCATTTAACGATGGTACTTCTAGAATAACAATCTCTACTTTGGTAGGAGAAGATAATAGGCATTTCTTATAACAAATGACTTAAGAACCTTTAACATACTTTAAGGTTCAACTATGTCCATACTAAAATATCCCAACATCATCTTCTAGATGTACTTGAGGGATTGATAAAATATAATTACTTATATACTCGAACTGCAGTTCGAGTAATAATTAGACCGTGCCATTGTCTTTCAAAAATTCTCCATCTAAAAGCTCGACAGTTTCTCTCGATGATGTCTAGACGTCATCACTGTAAACTGCGATTATAGTGAACTTTTAAAAGTAGAATGTTGATAAAACATAGCTAATTTAATTAAATTTATATCCCTCTTTAGGCGAATATCTCGAGTTGTACAACACTCGACCCGACTATTTTAGTCCATACATATTTTGTCAACTTCATGTAGTATGTTCTTGAGGTTTTGACATTAATGCTTCTGGCATTATCAATTCATGAGGGAATTCATTCCATCTTATCCAAATATGCATGTGCTTTCACTCTTCAGAAGTTCTGCTACATAAATTTGCCCATTTAACACATAGATATCTATATTATATGCAAAAATGTCATGAACACTTGCTTAGTTGCTTTTATCTCCAAAATCCATATTGTACAATGCGTGAACACTATTTATTGAGATATCATAATCATCATGTACAAGTTTTATATGTATCATTATTGGTGCACAAGAATTACATCGTTAAGATGTTTCAATTCACCTTTAGGTAACTCATCAAGAGTTCAGTCGTATTCAAATATGAATATGTATACAACGATCATATTGTTCTCGAGAACTTTATTTACATGATTTTGATAATTTAAATCCTCCAGAGACTTTCATGTAAACTTTCAGTATCAAGTGATAAATATTATTCATAAGACGCATGTCAATTCTCTCTTTAATGTTATTACCAGACTAATTAAATATTGGAAAGCTATTGTATCCACCACCGGAGAATACGATTCCTCATAATCAATATTAGGTCTTTGCGAAATCCTTGTGCCACAAATTTTGCCTTATACCATTTGCTTTTCATTTATTGATTCGCATAAAAGACCCTGTTTGTTTCTAATATGTTTTACAACATTTGTTGTATGGACTACTGGTCCAAAAACTTTCCATTTCAATAGAGAATTCAACTCTGCCTCATTTGCGTCTTTTCGTTTTGGCCAATCATTTCTCAAAGGCAGATCTTAAATTTTGATCCTCAACATCTCAAGCGCTATATTATATACAAAAGTATGACGACGTCGATTTTGTTTCGATTCCATATATTTCATAGACATGATACAATATAATGAGATCTCTTTATTTTCAGGTACCTGAGGTTCTTTTAGAACCATCATGTCTAATGTCTCTTCAGGAGACCCTATTAATATAACCCCGACTTGACCATCTTAATTACTTGCTCCAACTTTCGAGGAATTTTATTATTGGAATCGATTAGTCTACCACGCATTAGACGTGCAATAGACCCATCACAAATATGTGGTTGTCCTTCTAGGACACTCATCTTAATTGGAGCATTAGCAGTTGGCATATGTAATATAAATCACCTTTTTAAGGTCAGTGAATGTGCCTGGTAATAGATTCGCTAATCTTTGTAAATGAGTCATTACTGAACTTCTGGTTCACACTTTTAGTTTTTTGAGGATCAATGATAATTCATACCAACTCATTTCTTTTCCAACTGCTTTTTATCTCCCCCTGATGTTGGGAATGTTAATCCATTGATATGGATATCAAATAATTAAGCCATAATTAAATATCTCGTCAATGGCTCTATTCATTATCATATATTCCCAACCACTTTTTAAGGTCCCATCTTTGTGCATCGTGGTGGATCAATTTCAATATATGTCGCACAACCAAAATTCTTTGATAGGACATCTTTGGTTCCTGACAAAAACCAATGATACGGGGAGAAAGTATTATAACTTGTTGGCTTGATATGAAATAATGTTGTACATGTAAAATCACATGTAGCTAAATACAAATATGATTGTTGCTTTTGCGATCATTGGCTTTGTAATCAATTGCAAATGTTTAGTGATCGTCTCAACAAAACACTTCGTGTTTAAACATGTACATTAAGTGCAATACTTATTCCAATGATCATTAATGACTTGAGAAATAAATATATGTAATCTAGAATATTGTGCTTGCTATCCCATTAGCTAGCCATAATTCACACAAACTTCAAGTTGTGAATTTGATAACCATTTAGACGATGCATCGATTTAAAACACTAAATGGTATCATGTTGGGATATGCATATCCCTTAATCACTTCCAGAATATTTAGGGTTACACACCCTTAATTGACAAATACATAATTTCCCTTAAGAGCAAACAATACATGCTATCAGCTAGAAGAATCTTCAAGTTCTTCATTATGTTTCACATCATCATTGACTCGGTGTGGTCTAACCAGTCATGCCAATAAAGTAAATAATCATGATCCATAAACTTCTGGTTTATGATCGTATATGTATTACTTGCATATATGTAATACAAAATATAAGATACAACAAATGTATTATAACTTCAAAGTTCAACAATCATGTTATGACACTTTTAGGGGTCTACCTCATTATTGATATGATCATCGTTGCATTTTAGATGGTCGATCTCATTATGAATATGACCATCATTACAATTTCTCAATGATGTCCATGATCACAATGATCATTATATATTATCACTTTCAATTCAAGGAATGAAGTAGAACCAGAACAAGCTTCATAGCTTTTCATTCTTTACTCGGTCACACGATTATAAAATAATTTCCAACCTTTCATACTCTTTTTATGATATTGCTACTTCATGAGCATATCTCACGTGTGACAACTAAAAAAAAAAAAAAATTATCAAGTTTTCCTCATAAACAATTTCTTCTTTATATGATATCAATTGAGAAAGAATTGTGTATCTGATTCATACAATGTTAATCGGTCTAAAATCTTAATATAAAAAAAAAATTATCAAGTTTTCCTCATAAACAATTTATTCTTTATATGATATCAATTGAGAAAGAATTGTGTATCTGATTCATACAATGTTTATCGGTCTAAAATCTTATGACCTTCTATAAACTAATAATGAGATTCAAGGAGTATGACACTTTAGGAGTTATATGCAATCATATTTATACTCTTTTATAAGATTGATAATAAACCACAACTTTGGTTTAATTTACTATTTAATATTATCTATGTAATAAATAATAGAAAACATAAGGAATAAAAGGTTTACAATACACGACTTTATAACATGTCATTGTATAAAACAAGTTATACTAAAAACACTATGATATAAGATATTTTTTTCATCAATCATAAGCAAATATACATAAATACACACACATTTATATAGTACAACTTTTATCATACGCATACAAATACATCTTCACTTGCCGATGCAAATATTTTAAGCATACCATTAAAACTTCTACCATTTTACAAGTTACATTCACAATTATAATGGCAATGATAAAATATCAATACTGATAATCTTGCAATAAAAAGATTTAGAGTTATATATGATAAAGGAACCATGAAATCATACGTTTTGAATCATACATTATACTTATATATGTATGCATATGGAATTCATACTTAAATCTTAACAAAAATTTTACACAATCATGTTAATACAAATGCAAACAAATCCATATCTATGGTTGACCTAAAGTCTATTCTTTTCATCAACCAAAAAGGATACCTGATTATTTAATTAAACCAAATACTTAACTTCAGAATAAAAAATGCGATTACTATAATCAATCAAGTAAAGATAAAACTAAAGACATGGATATTTGAATGCTACTTTAGTTGTAAATCTATTAGTTTATAATACAGTATCAGCAATAAAACATAACTCGACAACAAACTTAAAATCACACACCCTACGTAATAAGATTAGGTTCGTTTTCTTAATAATGAATCTATTAGTTTATAAATACAATTTGTGTATCTTTTTGTATCGTATATTCCAACTTATATATGTATGTGTAGAGTGGAAAAACTAATAATCAAATCTTTTGATGAATTAACATCCTTAGTCGATGCATCATACGATAATATCTTTAAGATTTATGGATTTCATAGGAGATATTCATAAACATCTTTTATAGAAAGAAAATATAATATAAGTGATATAATAAAACATTATTTATAAATTATTAATATTACAACCCATGCCTAGGGTTGAGTATACCCAACGGGTAAGCTTTTTAAATTAACAAGTTACCCGAAAACCGCGAGTATACTCGTCGATGGATATTTACCCGCAAGAAACCCAACAAATTTTGGAATGAGTTTGGGACAAGCTTATCTAATCGGGTTTAGAGTTGGGATTACCTAAACCCGTCTCAAACCTTACCCATTATTATCCCTACCCATACCTTTTTACCTTTGTTTTGGTTATAACAGAAACATATATTTCAAACTCTTTACAAAGTAGATTGTTTCACAACAAATTATAATTAACTTTACAACGGGTACGGTAGGTGAGGTGTGAGACCTCCACTTTCACAAATTAATTGTTTTCACCTTACGATGATACAAACATACAATCCAACTTCAAAAACAATCCAACTCCAAAAGCAAGTCGTGCTGATAACGTGTTATGAACAAGCCTAATAGCAAGAAGATGAGAAAAGATATTGGGAGAGAAAAAGATGTTTTATTATTGATGGTGTGTTCATACAATAAATACAATGGAATATATATATAGGGTAAAGAAACTTGGAGAATAAGCATATTCTATTTTAGGCGTTGATAACCACAATATCAATATATTTATAATATATACAAGTTAATTAATCGAATACAAATCACAATAATTAAACTATATGTTTCTTAATTAACAAATAAATTCCCTTACGAAAACTACACAAATCTCATATTTTCTTAATCAGAGACAACCTATAAAATAATATTATCACCATTGTTTTTTTAATACTTTTGAATAGGAGTAACGAAGTTATAAAATATTAGTTGTACGTGGTGCATCAGAAGTTGTACATTACATAGACGACAGAGAGTTGCAGCAGACACCTGCAATGATCCCTCTTCTCTCTCCATTGAAACAACCTTTTTCCGTGTAAAATGTCAGCCTTCACATTTCACTTTCTCTATCTCCGATGCAAACATTAATAAGACCACAGGGTATGGTGAGGTTAGTCCCTAAAGAGACCACCCGCTATGTAGGCGGCACCTCACCAAGGGTGTAGGACCATCCCCTTGGGGACTACCCAAGGGTGTGGAAGACTACCCAACCCATAATATAATATTAATATATTAATAAAGAGGAGAGAGAGAAGTCAGATGGGGGCCCACCACTTTGCTTCGTCTCTAACGTCTTGGAGAAGACGGGAGGGACGCGACGGACCACCGGGGGGCAGTGTGCGACGCCGGGGACGGCTCGGGACGGGTAGGGGACGACCCCCATACCCTTTGGTCTAATAATAAGACTGGAAGTTATGGAGGATGGTAGTCCTCCAAAGATGGGCCGCCCCGTAAGCGGGTGTGAGGATGGATCTAAAGGGGATGGACATAGGGGGTGGGGGATGAACCCCTTTATATGTATGTATGTATGTATGTATGTATAGGTGTGTGTGAGGGGGTGAGGCCCTGCTTGGGCGGCTGTGGGCGGACGAAGAGGACGGAAGAGGACCGGCGACGGAGCAAGAGGGTGGCAAGGACGGGGCGGCGGCAAGGGGACGACCCTGGGGATGAGCCCCATACCGTCCAGTCTAATAATAATACCCAAACCTTATTTCCACACCCTCTAAAGCGTCCCGCTTTGGCCAAAGCAGAGCGCTTTGGTCCAAGTAAACAAACAAAAACTGACAGACTCAGTCCTTGTCTGTTGACTTTACACTAAAACGCCTCGCTTTGGCCAAAACACGACGCTTTATATGTGGAAATAAGATTTGGGTGTGTGAATATCATGGTCCTTTATATATCCTATTAATTTACCAATTACAAAATGACCTCATCTTTTAATAATTTTAGAAAAGATGCAATGGCTTAAACACGACAATGACAAAGTTTGCCGGTACTTTCACCCTAAGAGAATAATATAAAAAATTCTTATGAATAAAAGAGATGCAATCAAAGTCTCGAAATTAGGATAAAGGAAGTAACTTTAGACTTTTTATTTAACCTTTTGATAATAAGTTTGGTTGCGGCTACTTTAGCTGATTATTTAGACCCACAAACGTTAAAACATTAGTAAATTGATCATTTAAACTACAACTAATAATCAGTTTCGGAACAAAAATTCAAACGCCCATGTGATTAGAGCGATTAGAAGTATGGTATATTTGACATATTCAGTTTCGGAACAAAAACTAAGATCAAACGCCTATGTGATTAGTTAGAGTGATTAGACGTAAGGTTCTTCAAAAACTAAGATCAAACGCCCATGTGAGTAGAAGTAAGGTTCTTCAAAAACTAAGATCAAACGCCCATGTGAGTAGAAGTAAGGTTCTTCAAAAACCCTGAATACGCACACGCTCTAGTGCATATTTCAAGCGGTACACGCCAGTGTACACATAAAAACTTTGTCCTTTAGTCTTCAAAAAAAACATCTGCATCAAAACAAATAGAAAGAAGGTATAAAAATGTTGGGACGATGTTCATATATTTATATAAACAGTTAAAGATTACAAATTTTGAAAAAACACTAGTCATGTGATTAGAAGAGGCAATTTCGGCCCATTTGATCGGGTCAACCCATTATATATTATCTCTAAAGGATCAGGTTCAGGAAAAAGTTCGCTAAAAAGAAAAAGATCATACGGGCCAAACAGAACGCAAGTTTCTCAATGCGTAAGTACCTCCTAAATCAAAACGTACCAGTATATGACCCATTTTGACCGGTGACCGACTCACCTTATGCAAGGAAACTTTATTTAACTCTCTTTCCTAATGTCACACTCCATTCACAGAAGTGTATTATCTAATTACTCTACTCCTAATAGAGTAATAACAGCAGAATTAACGTCATGAAATTCAAACAAAACAGTGAAAACAACGAATGCCATTAACACCAATAACTATAAGCATCTTATACATTAAAACCTTTGATTTTTTAAAGATTTTTAAATTTTTTTTTATTTTTTTAAATTTTTTTGATTTCTTTTATTTATTTATATTTTTAGCCTAATGCCCAAATCATGTTAACAAAAACCTATATTGACCTAAACACATCCTAACTCATTTCATAATAAACCCATTCTAACCCAAACTCATCCTAACCCATACAGATTACCCATCCTAACTCATTACCCATCCTAACCCATTACCCAAACCTACCCAACCTACCCAACCTACCCATTTTACCACCCCTATAGTGAGTTATATAATCCATCCACTTAGGCTAAGAATTGGGCTTTACATCATATTTGATTTGATGATGAATCTTCTTCTCTATAACCGATTGTAACAAAGCCACAGCACACAATCTAGGTCACATAATAATTGTTATACAAGGTTCTAATAAAAAAATTTAACACCTAAATCTATTAATCAAAATCACAGAAAAAACATCCATAATAGAGCAACCGCATAGAAGTTGTTTGATGATGGACCTGACTGAACACAAGATCATGATCGAATCCGTTGACTTTGAGACGTCCGTTGACGGAGACAAGGATACCGTGGTCCTCCCTTTCGCACAACAGAGAATCCATTGTTGTGATCTTGTGACTACACCCGTTAGATGAAAGAGCAGTGAGCTTCCCAACAATTCTAACAACACAGGCTGTTCCATTCTCCCTTCCATAAATAATGTTGAAGGGGGCGCTAGCCCAGCACTATCTTATACGTGCTAGACTCTCAATGCAAGTAGTCAAGTATCATTTACCACAAAGCAATAACAAATAACATAAGTAAATTATATTTAAAAGAAAGGAATGAGATTTTACCAAAAGTAATATTCCGAGACTACCAATTCCAACAACATCATCGGATGTTCCATTCTCCCTCCCATAAATAAACACGGATGATCCATTATCAAACATAGAAGTTAATTCAGCCGGATTTGTATCCAGCAGCTCGAAGAAACGCCTAACAAATCGTCCTGCTTCAGCAAGCTCTCGTTCCTTCTTCATGTTTCTAGACAAGTATAAACCCTAAGTTAACCTAACTTTAAAGGGAACGCCACTTAATTTGTTAAATAATATTTTGTTTATTTTTCTTAAGCAATTATGTTTATTATTTCAAGGGTTAAACTTATTCCACAAAAACCTTTTCCTTGTTACATCAGTGGTTTAATGAATAATGCTCTTACCTTTCGGCGTTTTTCATCATGTGTCAGTCCAGTAAGCAGGGGAGTTTTATTGGGCGTTTTTACAAAAATGGCGTAATGGAATAATGCCCAATAATGCCCCAACCCATCATTACACAATTATTAATTTTTTTTAAATTGAAAAGTAATAATACTTCATTAAATAAAAAAAATTACAATACTAAAAATAAAAAAATAAAAACCAACTAAACTAAAAAAATCAAATTAAAATAATAAAAAAACCGGAAATAAAAAAGGAACATTACTAAAAAATAAAAAGATGATAATCTAAAGGCCGTATTTTTCTCGAAGTTTTTATCGTTGCATTTGCGCAACGATCAACGCGTCGCCTTGGAGGTGATCGATCGGTTTAGACAAAACTCTATGTCCTTTTTCGTTTGCCTCGCCGCTTGCATCTCGTTAAATTTTTTGTTTTCGATGAGTCGTTCTTGCATAGTCTCCCAACTCTTGTGACCGATGTCTCGAATGTCTTGGAGACATCTCCTCGAAATCTCCCTTCAACTCGAGATTATCGGAAGACGACTCTACCGGTTTTTTTCCCGGGTTTTTTTTTTTCTTTTCTTCTACCGTGCAGTCGGGACACCTAAATATTCATTTTTTTTGGATAAATCATAGAAATATAGAATGCAAAACCTTTTTATTTCATAAAACATAGAAATACATGACACCTAAATAATCATTGAACCGCGTCGAATAAGATGATGAACATAGATAGCTTCGAATAACTTGATCGTCTCCGTTTATTGTTCGTCATCAAAGACCCTTTTTATAGGGTATAGAGATACAATGCAAACCAAACAAATGATCATAATACACTTTCTAACGGCTATACAGCCGTTACCAAGGTACAAAACACGAAAAAACACAAAAAAACGAAAAAACCTGAACAGGGTATTGGGAAACCCGGACCGGGTATTGAAAAAACCCGGTTCCGGGTTCGGGTTGAAACCGGGTACTCGTAAAACCCGGGTTGAAAACGGGTATAAAAAACCCGGTTCCAGGTTCAGGTTTTATAACAGAAATGCATACCCAACCCCTACCCTATGGGTAGGGTCGGGTTCGGGTATAAAAAACCCGGGTTTTATAATACCCGGTTCCGGGTTTTATTTTCGGGTTCGGGTCCATGTTCGGGTTTTTTATAGGGATGAGCATATGCCACCGAATACCGATCCCATACCGATCCCGTACCGATCCCGTACCGATCCCGTACCGATCCCGATCCCGATCGGTATCCACTTTTTGGCGTTTTCGGTATCGGTACGGTACGGTATCGGTATTATACCGTATTTTGAGGGTCGGTATCGGTATAATACCGATACCGTACCGATACCTAACCGACATGTTTCGGTATCGGTACCTAGTTTGGGTGAAATTCGGGATCGGTATTAGGCGGTATCGGTTCGGTATCGGATACCGATATGCTCATCCCTAGTTTTTTGTACACCACTAATCACCCGTACAAAAGAAACCCACCTTAGCCAGATTCCAAGCCATATACTCGGCCACCAACTAAACCCAATTCCCGTATCACCGATTCTAGAATGCAAGCTTGCTTTCTTTTTCTATTAACTTTTTAGTTATTAATTTGACACTAAGGGTATTTTTGTCATTTCACATGCACCTAACACTAAAAACTAACTCCCATCCACGCCAGGAACTATCCAAGAACGAAATTCAAAAACTTGGAGACTATAGGTGTAATTTTAAAAAGTTAAGGACTAAAAGTGAAAAATAGGCAAACCACAGGGACTATCCGAGCATTTTTCTCTTTTTTCGTAATTTATCTATCTACTATAATAAAAGAAACCAATAAGTGACACGTGTCATTCATTGAAGACGTCTATATTTGTAATTTCCTGCATTTTCATACATATCTTATATCAATTAATTAAATAATAAATAATCAATTAATATTAAATCTTATCTTACTTTGAATGTTGGATAGAATCATTCTATTTTTTCTAATAATATATTATCTTCAAATTTAAGTTATAAATTAAAGATATTTTTTAAATAATAACACAAAACAATAATCTTAAACTTAAAAAAACAATAATACGCTCATATAAAAAATTTAAAGTAAAAACAAAATATACAAAATAACTTATTATACATTAGATCAAACTTAAAAAAAAACACTAATTAGAAAGATAAGCTAATAATATAATTCTGTTTTTGATTTTTCAAATTGGGGTTCTAATTAATTCGAATTAAACTTAACCAAGTTTGTGATTTGATTCGAATTAAACCGAACCAAATTTATGATTTTTTAAACGAATCCAATAGCATATTATTTACCAAAATTACATTTATTTAACCCGTGTAATACATGGTGTTTTTAAAGATATAACTTTTTTTATTATTTAGTATATATTCGCCCCGCTTGCGGTATACAAGGTTACAAAATTACATTTATTTAACCCGTGTAATACGCAGTGTTTTTAAAGATATAATTTTTTTTATTATTTAGTATATATAATTAGATTTATTCAACCCGTACAATACACGGATTTTTATTATTTGATATATAAAATTACATTTATTTAGTACAATACATGGGGTTCTTAGAGATATAATTTTTTTATTATTTAATATATAGAATTACATTTGTTCAACTCGTGTAATAAACGAGATTTTTAAAGAATAACTGTTTTAATTAAGTATATAAAATTACATTTATTCAACCCGTGTAATACACGGGGTTCTAACCTAGTAACATCATTAAAGAAACTAAAAATGTTGATTAAGAAATATTTATTAAAAAGATAATTCTCTTCAAAATTTAGTCACAAAACAATTTTGAAATTCAAGGGAAATAGTCGTCAGTCACTTAATCCTAATCTCATTAAATAACTTGAAACAGCTACAAAACCTTTGTATTCCATTAAACTAACCAAACAAAATAACCGTATTCTGGTGGTTAGATGTTACAACTGTTGCATAAACTTTGCATTGTACTAAACTTAGATAATAAATAGCTGCCTCTCTAGTAAGCCAAACAAAATAACCGTATTTTGGTGGTTAGATGTTACGACAGTTGCATAAACTTTGCATTCTACTAAACTTTGATAATAGATAGATGCCCTTCTAGTAAACCAAACAAAATAACCGTATCCTCAACGGTTACGATGCTCCCTGTAGACCACTCCAGACTTTTGATGGCGGAAGTATGCGGCCACACCCAAAATCACCGCTCCTGCAATCGCCGGCCAAACCTCCAAACTCTTCCTCTTCTTATCAGCCACTTTCTTCTCAGCATTTGATTCACGTGTATCCAAAGACGGCATGATTACATCATGCAAAAAACCCTTTATCAGACTCCGTCACAGTGTTGTTTTCATCTTCCTCAGAAGAGATTGGGCTTCCACTTCTCTTCTTAGACTGGTTCACTAAATCAATAATCCGGACACCCCTTATGCAAAATAATAACAGAAAATAAAAACCATGCATAAAATAAGATGATAGAGCTCAACAAAGACCGTTTGGGTGTGTGGTATGAAACTGTCTTATGCAAAAACCAGCTTTCAGAGGTTGAATAAAGTGAGTTTTACTATATAAATATATCTGAAAACTATAAGTTAAATCATCAGTTTCCAAGTAAAAATAAAAAGAACCTACTGTTGAAGGAAAAACTAAGACTACTTACTTATTCACTCCTCATTTGACCTGTTTTAAATGCTTTCAATCTTCTTACATTTCACATTGTTAATATAGTGAAAAATAACATTTTTTTAATATAAGATAGCTTAAATGCAGAGAACATTATAACAGTTGGTTGATAATATACTACCATATTTTGTATTTATAGTTGAACAAAATAAAGAAGATATGTTCTCTCTTTAGACATGCCAGCTATTATTTAATATCGCATAACCAACCAGTTCCACAATGCACACATCCAAACACCCCTAATAATATACATCATTGTAGAAAAATTATCAGCAAACCTGGATTTGCTTGTATCATTGCTAGAACTGTTCGTCAATTCCTTATCAGCCACTTTCTTCTCAGCATTTGATTCACATGTATCCAGAACCGACGTGATTACACCATGCGGAGACCTCAGTATTTCGAACTTGAGTTCTGCCAACAATAATTTAACTATTTGAATTTTGAATAAAATCAATTTAGGTGACGTTATCGATAAAAATGCAATACCTTTATCAAATTCAAACCCCATCACAGTGTCGTTTTCTTCTTCAACGACTGGAAGCAAATAATAAGCAGCAGCATTTTTTTCACTTATATTTAAAGCCCTCTTGAATACATTACAAGGTTCTGCCAACAATAATTTAAGCATCTGAATTTTGAATAAAATCAAATTAGGAGGCTTTATCGATTAAAAATGCAATACCTTTATCAGACTCCATCACAATGTTGTCTTCAACTACAAGAATTGAGCTTCCATCCCATTCACGTGTATCCAAAACAGTCTCGACTACACTCCAATGTTCAGTCAACAATAATTTAACTATATAAATTTGTATAAAAATCAAATTAGGAGGCTTTATCGATTATTAATGCAATACCTTTATCAGACTTTGTGACAATGTTGTTTTCATCTTCAGAGATTGTGCTTCCACTGTTCCTTTTTACATAAACAATTCGGGCACCCCTTATGCAAAAAATAAAAGATCATGAATAAAATAAGATGATAGAGCTCAACAAAGACTGCTTGGATGGGTGGTATGCGACTGTCTTATGCAAAAACCAGCTTTCAGAGGTTGAATAAAGTGAGTTTTACTATAAATATATCTGAAAACTAAAAGTTAAATCATATCATTGTAGAGAAAATATCAGCAAAAACTAAAACTACTGATCCACTCCTCTCGTTTGACCTGTTTTAAAGGCGTTCTATCTTCACGTTGTTAATATAGTGAAAAATACCAAAAACACATTTATATAAGATAAACTTAGATGCAGAGAACATTGTAACAGTTGATTGAAAATATACTAGTTTAACAAAGCATATCGACACAGCATTTCCTACAGCTCTCTCTATTATCAGCTATCGCATAGCCAGTTCCACAACCAAACACCCCTAAGAATATACATCATTGTAGAAAAATTATCAGCAAACCTGGGTTTGAGTGTATCATCTGAACGATGATGTGGATAGCTAGAACTGTTGGTCAATCCCTCAGCGGGTGGCTTCAATTCCGATTTCTCAGCATTCGATTCATGTGATTCCGACATCTCGTCTGGATTGCTAGAAGGCTTTTCAGATGTAGCTTCCCTATCAATGACCTTATAAGAAAGGGCATTGTGCAAAAATGCAGCAGCCACTTCTTCCTGTTTTTGTCTCCAGGCTACAATTGATTATAATTGGATTAATAAAAAGTGGCCCGTTTGCTACTGGCAATGAGATTAATTAAAAAAGGTGGGGCACCTGCAAGAGGTGAGGGTTTATAAGAATCAGACTCTGGCACATAATCTCCAGAAAGTTCACCACAGTCTACAATTTCTACAGAGATGCCTCTTCCCATCATCTCAAGCTGTAGAACCGTATCCATTCCCTTTATTACCCTTCCAAAAACGGTATTGTCCCTGCCATGATCAAAGTTAAACATCTGATGTGTCCATAATTCTAATCAGTGAGACTTATGAATTACCCTTCAAAATCGGTCGACTGGCTGTAGCATAGAACGAACTGAGATCCAGTGGCATCTGGGGCTCCTTGACTTAGCGTCATAAGTATACCGGGGCCACTACGACGCCATGGACTCCTCTCAGCTACAAAAACAACAGAAAGTATCAATCATTAGTACTAAACTAACTAACATGAATTATAGACTAACAAAAGTTATCATGATTGTACCTTGAAAAGTTCCTCCGTAGATGCTTTCCCCACCGGTGCCTGCAAATTATGCAAACCATTGAATGCTTAAAAGAAGCCTTGTTCACTCTATCATCAAAAAACAAAATTTATATGAAAAAAACATACCATCGTTATTCTCGAAATCACCTCCCTGCAACAAGAAAAAAAGTTATGTTACATTTATCATTCATATGTTACAAACGAATAACTCTTATATCGAAAGCAGGCGCATAAGTATTTGACTGAGAACATAAACATACTAGAGCAGCACAGTCTGAAAAATAAAAGAATTTAGTTCCTTTGTAGTGCAATAGTTTTTGGGTATCTTTTCCAATCCCCTTATCCCCTGCACATGATGATAATATTGTAAATAATACAATGCAAAGGTAGGTGTTTCAAAATTCTAAAAAAAAAAAAAGCCCAGACCTGTGCAGAGGGCTCGAAAATTCTCGGCTGTTTTAGGGACATCATCATAAAAAAGCTGCAAAGGAGATTATAATTATTAGTGAATGAATGAATGAATATCTCCAAGCAGGCAGCATATTGAAGAAACAAAGATATATACGGACCTCGATTACTAATCTATCAGGAGGACGTTTAAAGATGGATAAATCCATAAACACAAGAGGCTTCTTCTTCATATTTCTTCTTCTTAACCTGCTAAAACATACAATTAACAACACTCTTAAAAGTAATCATCGACATGATGAAACCCTAAGGATGTGAATAGAAAACGATGATCGGTTGATTACAAATTCAAAACCAGTAAAACGCCCTACAGAAAACGATTGGGCCGTGATGATAATAATAAAAGAGAGGAGAAGAAACCTACCGGCGAAGGACGATTGATTGATTGATTGATTACGAGTGAGTGAATAACAACAGACCGGCGAAGGACGACTGATTACGAGTGAGTGAATAACAGAGATTGATTCTTCCTTCGTTCCCTTGTTTATCTATCCTACCTCAATTAGTTCAAAATCTTCTACAAAATTATGATACGTTTCCCTTATTATCGCTTATAAACCCTAGAGGAAGGAATATAAGCCAGTTCTTCGAGGATTCCTGATTCAGTCCAATGGAATGATGGATTTTGACAAACACATATTGTTTGATACATCATCTTTTCGATTTCAACAACATTCCAAACCCTAGATCTCTGCCATTTTCATCTGTGGCGATCTCATCTATGGCTTTTAATCGTGTAATATGGTACGTGAGTAGTCTTTTCGATCTGTAACCTCATACTCAATATGGATGTCTATCATGTCTTTTCCACAATCGTTAATCTGGTATGTTAGACGATCTTTATTTAGGGTTCTATGCAAACCAGATGTGTGTTTACATGTTTTTAAATCCGATTTGCTTTTTCGCTCAAGGAGGAGGTTATGATATTTGTTAAAAATTGAAGTAATGTTTTGGTATTTTGATGCAGATTTGTTATAGCATCAAGTGATGCATCATGATCGAGCAGCAGAAACTGTTAACAAGAGGCAAAGAGTAAGTACCCGGAATTGGGTTTTTTTTTATTGTCTTCGGTTCATATTTCGCCTTTCAGCTACAACCTGTTACATCCATTTAATCTTATGTGAATCGTTTTCTTGTGTACTACCTGTTTTTAGGTTAGTAAGATGATTAGGGTTTTCTTGATTGAATTTTAGCTTCGGATAGATGGGTTCTATTTCACAATATAAATATTTTCTTTGTTGGGTAAAACGAAAAAAAAATGAAATCTTTATCTTTTGTTACTGTAATGATGTTTGATTAAATATTTATATTGTGATGTGTGTTTCTTAGTCCAGGGATGTGTTTGAAATTGTTACTGTAATCATGTTTGATTAAATAAAGTGACATTTAGATGTCCTTTGTTGGATTTTATCTATGTTGGTTCAGTTTGTTAGTTTTGTTAATCATCTTATATTTTTAAACCTGTAGAATTTGAATTACTTATAAACTTATTTATGTGTTAGAAACTCGGACGTAGATGGTGCAACAACATGGCTAGGGAGAGACCCTTCATGTGCTTGTGCTCAGGGAACAAAAGATTCTCAGCTATTATTTGATTTGTCCCCTGCACAAGACATGTTTGGATTGCTGATTCGCAGCAAGTTCTAGAACTTAAGTCAGAAATTGGTGGTCTTAAACAGGAACCGCAACATGCAAGGTAAGTTTTTTATTGCTGACAGTAATTGTATTTTCGTATACTTTGACAAACCAATTAATCAGCTATGTTGAGGTGTTGTTTGTGGACTTGCAGATTATTGTTATTTGTAACTAATTTAATTTAACATGTAGTTGGCAACTTGGCATGAAATGTAAAAAATAGAAAAGGCTCCGACTTTATCTTTAAGTGCTGACGTTGTCATGTTTTATATGGTATTATATATAGTGTTATAATACACTTCTCACACTTCTGGATTAATGTACAGAATCCTCGATATATATATATATAGGGGAAGGTTCAAATGAAAACCACTAGTTATTGTGAAAACTCGAAAACTAATTAAAAAAAGCCAAACAAAACATACAATTTTTTTTTTTTTGCAAACCAATTTTCGCAGGTTTTATTATATAAAAAAAAATTCAAAAAAAAAAATTTTTTTTGTGTAGTGCACATGTGTATGTGTAGTGTACTACACATGTGCACTACACAAATTTTTTTTTTTTTTTTTTTGAAAAAAAGTTTTTTTTTATACATAAAAAACAGCGATTTTTATAAAAAAAATTGAAAAAAAAAATTGTGTGTTTTTTAGGCTTTTTTTAGTTAGTTTTCGAGTTTTCACAATAAAAGTGGTTTTCATTTGAACCATCCCCTATATATATATATATATAGGGGAGGGTTATCTTGAGAACGCTAAATATTGCGAGAACCGTGAGAACGAATGAAAAAACCAATCAAAACCATTTTTTTTAATACAAACCTCATTGTAATTAACATACAACATCAAGAAAAGAATTTACAACATCAAATAATTCATTTCTTCTTTCAAAATCACTCTTTTTAGTTTTTTTACACATGTGTAAACATAACAGATTTACACATGTGTAAATGGCAAACTTACACATGTGTAAATTTTCTTTATTTACGAATTCGCGTAAATTTAAACGTGTAAATTTAATTTCTAACATTGTATTCGAATAATAATGATAAGTGTAAAAAGAAATTTTGAATTTGAATTGTTTTTGACCAAGTTCTCGTGGTTTTTTCATTTGTTCTCACGGTTCTCGCGATATTTAGCGTTCTCATTTAAACCCTCCCCTATATATATATATATATATATATAGGGTAAGGTTCATGCGAGAACCACCTTTATTGCGAGAACCAATGTGAACACAACCTAAAATAGCTAAAAAAACCTAACCCCCCCCCCCCCCAAAAAAAAAACCTAAACCCCCCACCCCCAAGCTAAATGCTAAAAACTAAAACCCCCAAAAAACCTAAAAAAAAATTAACCCCCCTGTAACATCCGTAAAAAAAAATGGATTCCTAAAATCTGACCCGTTGAAAGATTCTCGCGAATTAATCACCGTTGAAAGATTTTTTTTACTAGTAATCTAATTAACAATACAAGTTATTTATTTATTTATTTAATTAATACTACAATTAATTAAAAAAAAAACTATATATACGTGTGTTTTAAATAAATAAAATTGAAATAAGTTGATATATTTATAAGATTACGTTTGACTTTTCAAAAAGGATTTAATATACACTTATGTCTTATTTAAATGAAATTATCATGGGGTGTAAATATATAAATTTCTTTTGACCAAGAAAATGGATTTCCCTGATTGTTCGGAAAATACAATCGGTTACGCGTTCCGAATTCTTAGGGTGAAGGGAGTGGCGCGGTGAACACCGCGGCAAACCGGTTTGCCGATCGGCAACACCGGCGTCGTCCCATTTTACCGCTCGGCAAAATGATGAAATCGGCTAAGCATTACCGATCGACAAAGAAGAGAGAGAGGGGGGCAACAATGATTGGAACAATGATTGGAGCATGTTTGGAGCAGGAGGAGGTGCTACGGCGACTGGTGGCGGTTGTTTCCGGTGGCGGTGGTGGTGTTGCTACGGCGGTGGTGAACAGGAGGTGGTGGAACCGGTGGTGGTGGTGGCGGTGGAACCGGTGGTGTTGGTGGTGAAGGGGTGTTTAAAGATAAAAAAATAAAAAAAGTTTGCCACTTTCAAGTGTCTACACCACTGCCAACACTTTTCACCAAAGTTTAAACTCTTCACACTTGCTGACATGGCACACTCTGATTGGTCCATTTTAAAGTTTGCCACTTTCACCTGTTTAACCACTCCCTTCACCCTTAGCTCAATCAAGAATATGATTGTCAATCATTCCGTGTTTCCGTTTTTAAACCAATCACGAACCTAGTCTCCATGTCGAACAAATACATCCAACCGACACCGTAGTGATTTCGGAAATTATCAAACTTTCTAAAAAAAACGTGGACGGAATGATATATATACTGAAGATACATATCCGAGGCCGGACATGACCCTCGGGACGAACCGGACTCCACTTGAACGGACATCTAAAACATGTCCGTTCCTCATCAAGTACCTCCGGGTCGAACCTCCATTTAAGTGCGTCTGGACGAATGACGTCATCTCAGTTGACTACTATAAATATCCCATCAAGTACAAGGCCAAGTACGATTTTTTGAACCTTCGTCCCTACTTTCTCTCTCTATTTTCTCTCTCTACAAATACTTATCCTCACGCCGGAGGGTGGTCGCAGAGGGGCCCTCCCATCTCTGCGACGAGCCTAACGGTTTTCTGTTTTGCAGGATCGTTTTCCAAGCTATCTTACAAGATCCAAACCCTCGATTACAGGCTCCTAAAATGCTTAACTCTGGAGGAAGCCAATTACGTCATTAGAGAAATCCAGTGGGGAATATGCGGCATCCACTCCGGACCAAGGATGGTCGTTGCCAAGGCTATGAATGCCGGATATTTCTGGTCGGGCATGCATCAAAGCGTCGTTAGCGAGTTACAAGCATGTGATGATTGTCAGCGGCACGCCCCTATTAGCCACCGAGCAAAAAATAACCTCGTCCCTGTAACCTCGGCATGGCCGTTTCAGAAATGGGGGATTGACATCGTAGGTCCTTTCCCTGTTTCCACTGGAGGAGTGAGGTTCCTACTTGTGGCCGTCGATTACTTTACAAAATGGATTGAAGCCAAACCCCTCCGGACTATCACCGGGGATCAAGTACTGAGGTTTGTTTGGGAAAATATAGTATGCAGATACGGAATGCCGCTCTGTATAGTCAGCGACAATGGGAAGCAGTTTGCAGAAAAACCATTCAAGACTTGGTGCGAAAGTATGCACATTGAGCAAAATTTTGCTTCGGTAGCCCATCCCCAGGCCAATGGGCAGGTAGAAAGAGCCAACCGCAGTATTTTGGAAAGTATAAAAAAGCGGCTGGGAAAGAAAGGAGTTTCCTGGGCAGATGAGCTTCCGCACGTCCTGTGGGCTCACAGGACGATGCCAAAAACAAGCACTAGGGAAACTCCCTTCAGCTTAACGTACAGGACGGAAGCAGTCATTCCCGCCGAAGTAGGGATACCCACCCCTCGCATGCAACAAAGCCAAGAAGAAAACGAGCAAGAACTCCGCCTGAACCTCGATCTAGTCGAAGAAAGAAGAGAACTTGCGGCCATCCGATAAGCGAAGTATAAAAAAGAGTTGGAAAAACATTACAACTCTAAAGTAAAGGAGGTTCGGTTCAAGGCAGGAGACTACGTTATGCGGAGCAACGAAGCAAGCTTGGCTGAAGGTACCGGAAAAATGGCTCCGAAGTGGGAGGGCCCTTATCTAGTTAACACCGCAGGAAAGGACGGTGCCTACACTCTCAGCAAGATGGACGGAACTCCCGTCCCTCGCACTTGGAATGGAATGCACCTCAAGAAGTGTTTTCTTTAAAAACTTGATGTTTCAAAATAATATTGTAATACGGAAGCTACGGCCTCTGTCACTCTTTTTCTTTCCTTGTAAAGCGGATGGTTTTACCCGCACCAAGCACTCTTATTAATTCCAAGAACTACGGAGGGTTTTTTCCCGTAGATTACCTTATATGTTTTTACCATGTGTTCACCGAATAAAAAATAACTCCAGATCAAATAAATAGAATAATGAAAATTTTCTATCACTAAAGTTGCAACATACAAAACATCTTCGGCCGAATTAGGGATGCTAACTCTAAAAGGGAAGAACGAACCGGCTTCGTTCGTATTCTCCCCTTCACTTAAAAATTATCCTTAAAAAGTAAAATTAATTGGATCCGTACACAAGAAAGAACGTTCTAAAAACTGAAAAAATGTAAACACAAAAAGCACGGACGCGTGTACAATAAAGTGATTACATCAAAATTAACCGGACTTAATACAGCCGGATGATACAAGAAACATTTACATATCAAAAGGATAATTGCCAAAACACAAGTAAGAACATCATTACATTCATTCCAAATTCAGAAAATAAGGTGCATATCCCAAACTGCCGGATATGTCCACCCTCCAAAAAAGTTAAACAAGTTAAAAACCTCCAAGGTGCATACCCCAAGGAGCCGGGCATGTCCACCTCATTCCTTCAGAGAACCACCACTTGCAAAGAATAAAGCTTTCTTGATTTCAGAAAGTGGTTCATTGACAAGTTTCTGAAGATCTTCGACCACCGGGAATGTAAGAGTATCAAAGCAGGCAACTGCCGCATTTAGTTCCTCCGCTGCATTACGGTTTAGCATCGGAACCTCAGCATAAGGTGTCTTCTTCTTAAGAGCATGGAGGTAACCATTGTGCAGACCAGAGTTGACTCCTACTGCACTCATCGCATTATTAACGGCAGCCACGGCAGCGGTCATCTCTGGGCCTTTGTGAATATTTTTAGCAAGGAGCTGGGCACCTTCCGAAAGCATCCAGGCTTTAGTAGCCTGAAGATCCTCTACTTGAGTTTTCAAAGCTTCATTCTCCATCTTGATCTCCTCCTCATGACCTTTCATCTCTTCAATCTGGTCTCTCAAATCAGCCTCTCCTGATTTAAGCGTATCCCGCTCTGGAAAAAGTGTTAGAAAGAAAAACGGAAAATTAAAACCAAGCAAAGTACGTACCAGCCATCATACTCTCATAAGCAAGACGAGCATTGTTAAAAGACTCTTCCATCTTCGCCAAAACCGTCTTATGCTCTTCATCTTTATTCCTCATCGATTTGGAGAATTTTTTAAATTCCGCAGATACCCTGTCCCTGTCTTCAGCTGCCGAAGTTGTAGCCGCCTGGGATGATTGGCTCTGTGTAATAAGTAATTTAACCTTCTCCTGTTGGGACTGAAGGTCATGAGTAAGTTGAGCAACTTTCTTCTCCATATCCGGAGCCTTTAGAACCTTCCGCTTCAAAGAGCGAGTTTCCTTCTCCAAATTTTCCCTCACAGACTCCGCCTCGATCCATCTTCGGTAAACCTCCGTCACAAAAATATTTGATTGAGCTTGATTATATATATATATATCTATGGGATGGTTTAAATGAGAACGCTAAATATTGTGAGAACCGTGAGAACGAATAAAAAAACCATGAGAACTTGGTCAAAAACAATTCAAATTCAAAATTTCTTTTTAATTTACACGTTTAAATTTACGCGAATTCGTAAATAAAGAAAGTTTATACAAGTGTAAGTTTGTCATTTACACATGTGTAAATTTGTTATATTTACACATGTGTTACACATGTGTAAAAAATCTAATAAGAGTGATTTTAAGAGGAGAAATGAATTATTTGATGTTGTAAATTCTTTTTTTGATGTTATATTTTAATTTCAATGAGGGTTGTATTAAAAAAATGGTTTTGATTGGTGTTCTCATTCGTTCTCACGGTTCTCGCAATATTTAGTGTTCTCAAGATAAACATCCCCTATATATGTGTGTGTGTGTGTGTGTGCGCGCGTGTGTGTGTGACATTTCTATATTAAAATAAAGTATATAAAACTTATATTATTAAACAGGTAGATTACAGGTAAGCTGACCGTTAGAAATATGAAGTACTTAGACGGGCTTAGGAACCGTTTAATAATTTAATTATAAAAATACATTATATTTGAACTTACTCCGTTTTAATGAAACTTAGATCCAAATGTAGACAAAAATATTCTCGTTCTAATGACATATTCGTTGTTTTATAAACCGTCATATTTTAGAAGTTATAAGCGCCAAATAAGTGAAACAGCTGAATTAATTATAATATATATATAATAAAAAAAACTAACATCTCATAGGGTGTACATATGCCTGGATGAAAGTCAAATCAAAACTAAAACTTGAAGTGTGTACGTGTCCTAAGCAGAATCCATTTCAACCTCACAATTGCTCAAACTCTTTTTGTAACACCCCGTGTTTTCGGAAGTCAAAGTCAAAGTCAAGGTCAAAGTCAACGACCGATTGTACGAATTTGACTTATAGTAATTTCCTTATTTTGATTGTATTATGTGGAGTAAGTGTTGTCAATTGCTAAAATCGATGTGTGTTAATCGCTATCTAATCGACTTACGATAGTGAATTATAGGAAGTAACAATGCGATAAAGTTAACAAATCAATAATCAAGCTATGCTACTCGATATCGAATCGTGATACGAACCGCAACTCGACTTAATTTGGTTATTATACGTGTGTGTGCCTTATGTGTTACTTGTGCGTGTTATATATATATGTTGTAGAAATCAATCGAACTCAATCGAAACTCGAATCCGAATCGAAAATCGAACTATGATAATTAGTAGTTGGGACTAAAAGTAATTTGACTAGGAAACCCTATCGTGACGAGCCGCGCGCAGTCGAAATCGAAACATCAAAAATCGTCGCGTCAAACAAACGAACCAAGTGCCATCCGGCCGGATAGCCATCCGACCGGATAGCCACAATGCCCCAGGTCAGGCGCCATCCGACCGGATCGTCATCCGAGCGGTACACCATCCGATCGGATAACCCTTTCCTCTTTTGGAATCCTATAAATACCCTTGTCATTGTCATCCTTTCCATTTCTGGAAACTCTCTGTCCGAACCATTCGTGCTCCTCACCTTTTCTTCGATTTCTCTCAATCCAGGTAAGATCTCGCCCTAAATCTTGTACTTTCTTGATCTACACGCACTCCTACACCTTTCTATCTTTTAAATCTTAACATTTAACCGTGAAATCACTAGATTTCGGGTGTTCTCGGGTGACGTCATCATGTGTTCTTCGAGAACTTCATGTTTTGACTTCAATCCACCAAGAACAACCGAGATCTAACCGATTTCCACGCAAACATATAAAGATCTTGTAAAGATCTTGACACAAGGGTGATGAAAGAGGATTGAAAGATGGTTTTTAATTTCTTTCAACTCTTTTACACTCAAAACACTCAAAACCGGTAGAATCGGGTTCTGATCTAGTCTCCTACTCACACTTAGTGTTGTACTGGTTCAGATCTGAATTCCGCCCACGAGACCACCGACTTTGGGTTAAACAAAACAACCGTCTAGAGCCGATAACTGACCGAGCTAGGGTGATTCCAGGACGGTTTAGTCGTCTGGGTCAAAATGGGGGTTCTGTTGGTTAACACGTTGTCAAAGCGTCTCGACATAACGACAAACCATCAAAACGACCAAGTGTAGGACGAACAGAACAATCAGAACGGATTGTTGTCCGACCAGATTGCTGTCCGAACGGATAGGTCATCCGAACGGATTGTCACCCGAACGGATCACACTTGGGTCCCCCCTTTAAACAACCTTATCTAAAGTTTGAGTATTGAACGAAATGTAATCTGATCGGACGACCATCTGACTGGATTACTCTTCGGATCATGAGATACTGAGACTTTAAACACTTAAACAATTTTCAACGTGTTCAATAACAGGGTTGCCATCCGATCGGATTGCCATCCGATCGAATGACACTTCTGTTGTGAACTTGCTTTCAATAAGTAAACTCATCACTAAGTCGCTGTCTGACCGGACCACTGTCCGACCGGATGACCATCAGAACGGATTACCATCCGCACGACTAGTCATCCGATCGACCGACTTAATGGATAGAGATACTTCAATGTTTTCAAAATACTACAACGAAAACTTCAAAAGTCAACCATCGTACACAAACACATTTTCCTCATAGGAAGAAACAATCCACTCGAATCACCATCCGACCGGACCACTGTCCGACCAGATGACCACCCGAACGGATTGTTATCCGCACGGATTGCTGTCCGATCGGATTACCATCCGATCGAACCACTATCCGACCCTTTCACACCTTGTGACGTTTTACGCATCACTTATCGTATTACAATCTAATCTACTCAGGCTAATCTTACTCGCTAAGCGCTCCCTTCAATCCATCAACCGCTGTGAGTATACTCGATCCCTTTTTGCTTTAAGCACTTTTGGGTGGTACATACGTTACAACTATTCAAATCACATCAACACACACTACTCAATACTATTTGAACGCTAACCGTTAATGCATGTTATACGTGGCTTATGAATGCTTGTTTGTTATGTTTACACATGGAATGCTGTCTACCTGCCTTAGCAACGATAGTACTATAGTTTGGACTCAGCACCCGTTCACACGGGGGTTGTTAAGGATAATTACTTGCATGGATTACGGTGGTAATCATGTATTGCGAACTGCCTCGGGCAGTCAACCCGCAGTCATTGGTATCGATGGATCTATGTCGATAACTAACGTGCTTCATTTCACTATGTGTACATGCTGGTTATGCGTAAACGAATTCGAACTCTATATTCTATTATCAAACTTGTATGCTCACCTTTACATTTTATGTATTGACATTATTTTAACGTATGTGACAGGTGCTTAGGACGCACACATGGTAGGAATTTGAAGCTAGAATAAAGCTTTAGAGCCTAACAAATAGTTGTCTGTAGTGGTCAAACTAAGGGTCTCTAGTAGCAGATAAACAATTGCTGTCTATTTAAATTTGAGTTGTCGGAACAGAATATTTGCCTGGATTTTTTGTCTGTAATAGTTATTTTGCTGTTTGAGATACGGTATGGGACGTATTATTTAAATTGAATAGTATTGGTAATTGTTATGGAAACTTCTGGACAATTTGTTTCGCTCAGTGCCATGCCCCGATGATTCCGCCATCGGTTGGGGTGTGACAGATTGGTATCAGAGCCATAACTATAGGGAATTAGGCAAGACTCGACCTAGTCCGGGTCGGTGTCTTAGAAACCTAGTCTATAGTTAGGAACCAACAGACCGATTGTGCATAACCAGTAGGGATTATGTACGAGCTTATTCCTCGCTATTCTCGTTTATGCTACACTATCACTACACTCAAATTTACAGCTATAAATAGGCGATAAAGTCGAGATTAGGGGTGAAAACCACAAACTCTTGACTAAATTGTTGAATTAATGCTGTTTTATCAACTTATCAATGATTCCTTCCTTCTTTTTCAATAACGAACGCTTGTTCAACGGGGGAATTATACCAAATCAGGAGTGAAATCCATATTTTGATGAATAATCTCCTCTAATTTTATCAAAAACAGGGACGAAGTTGTTAAGCCAGGGGTGAAACCCTAACCTTGACGACTTGTTCCGCACATTTTATACAACTCCCACCAAGGTCTCGACGGACTCCAACGACCTGAAGTCACGACACGACTAATGGGATGTGTGCCAAACGCCCGAGAATCGAGGCAAGGACACAGTCCTGAAAGTCAAACGTAGACGACAAGTCCTTGAGAATAGTTGAATTACTTTGGTTAGTCGAAGTCTACTAGCCGCAGACAGTCTATCTCTCGATTTTTGCGTATTTTAATTCGGAGCCCGCAACTGCTGACTCTTATAATTCGTCGATTTTATAAGTTTATATGTGTGTTTACCTATTTATGTGTTTAAATTTTTGGAATTTACTTTTCAATTTCACTTCGATCGACACATACGACTCGCACTGCCATTTTATCTCAAATCATTAACAAATCGCGAAATTTTGGACGACCTTATGCTACGATATATGCGAATACTACGCTATTCCCAAACAATCGCAGGCTTTGAATGATAGGTTTCTGTATTCTGACCGCCTCTTGTGTTAAAAATGTTTCTGTGATTCCGTGCTTATGTGTTAACGTGATTCTGTGCTCTACGTGCCTAGGTGTATATGTGACTTTGTGCCCTATGTGTTATGTGTTACGTGAATACGCGTGTTCCTGAGCTTTAGTAATAGTAGACGTGTGAGGTGAGATTCGAATACAATGTGATGAGTCCTGTGACAATGTCTGTTGCAGACAATGTCGTCTGGATCCCGTCACGCACTTTCTCGTCAAGAAAAGAGAGACAAACATCTCGCTGCCATCATAGCAAAAAGTGTGGCGAAGGCCGTGAGTGATGTTTATGAGAATGCCAGCAAATCATCTGAGGAATCGAGAACCGAAGCTCCTAAAGCTGCCGCGAAGACCTTCAATTTCAAGCAATTCAAGTCGTGTGGGCCAAAAGAATTCACTGGCGAGGGAGGTCCCACTGCATTATTTCACTTGTTTGACTCCATTGAGGTTACTCTGCGACAGAGTGGTTGCCCTGATGACCTCCGTACTCTGAATGCTACCGGCGTTTTCCAGTCCCGTGCACTAGACTGGTGGACGGCCGAGAGGATCAAGCGAGGGAACGATGCAGCCTACGGTCTGTCGTGGGACGAACTCAAGGAAGTTATGCTAGAGGAATTCTGCCCCCCTCACGAACGTCAAAAGCTAGAAGATGAATTTTGGCACATACAGCAAAAGGATGGTGACAATGCTGGTCTCACTGCTCGATTCAAACAACTCAGCATTATCTGTCCCGACCAGGTCAAGACTCCAGACATGGCAATCAAGAAGTACATCCGGGCCCTGCCCGACTGCGTTGCTGATTTCGTGCAAGCGGCTAAGACTACGACGATCGAGGAAACTTATCTACTGGCCGCTGAAATCAACGACAAGCGGGTTAAGGCTGGTATCTGGGATAAGACTTCGAAGCATCTGCATCAAGCTACCGCTACCGCACCAACTGCCGAACCCACCACATCGAGTAACAAGAGGAAGAACAAGAGAAAGAACAGCTCCAGCAACAAGAACTGTGCGATCACTGCTGCACCAGTTCAATCCGTACC
The DNA here is from genome assembly GCA_030545235.1 of Helianthus tuberosus. Taxonomy (NCBI): domain Eukaryota; kingdom Viridiplantae; phylum Streptophyta; class Magnoliopsida; order Asterales; family Asteraceae; genus Helianthus; species Helianthus tuberosus. Next base: position 21,346,112 of record CM060352.1, read on the forward strand.
AGCTCAACAGCGCCAAGTGGCAGCGCCTGTGGCCAGTGCACCTCTTGCTAAGCGTGCATACACTGGGCCACATCCGCTCTGCCCTACCTGTACCTACCATCACCCGACTGCCATTGCTTGCCGTTTTTGTGCTCACTGCAATGTGTACGGTCATTTTACTACCAACTGCCGTATTCGACAAGCTCCTGCTCATCAAGCTCTACTCACCGCCCCACAGGGTCAACAAGCTCCTCCGGCACCCACGGTCAAAGCCAGAGCCTGCTTCGCATGTGGCGATCCTAACCATTTCGCCAACATGTGCCCAAACAGGGTTGTGAAACAAGAGCCCCAGCAGCAACAGCCTCAACAGCAGCAGCAACACCAGCAACAACAGCAGCAACAGCAACAGCAACAACAGGCCGCACGCGCCAGAACTTTCAACATCAACGTGCGCCAAGCCCAAGCCGACAACAACGTGGTTAATGGTACGTTCCTTGTGAATGGTATTTATGCATCATGTTTGTTTGATACTGGAGCAGATAATTGCTTTGTGTCGTTCGAATTCGAGAAGCTCCTTAATCGTAAACGCTCCAAACTCTCTTCGACGTTCGATGTAGAAGTCGCCACTGGAAGAACTGTCGTCGTCAATTCAGTTATCCGTGATTGTACTCTTGAGCTCAACAATCATATCTTCCCAATCGACCTCATTCCGATGCAACTCGGAAGTTTCGACGTCATAGTAGGCATGGACTTTCTACGCGAAAACCATGCTGAAGTTGTGTGTTACGATAAGATGATTCGATTTTCGCTCGCGAATGGTGATTTATTGTGTGTATATGGTGAAACTGCCTCGAAAGGGCTCAAGCTCATGTCATGTGTCCAAGCTAGCAAGTATCTCCGCAAGAAATACAGAGCTTTCTTGGCAAACATTGTAGTAGCAGAGAAGGAAAAGAAAGAGAAGAATGAAGTGAAAGACGTTCCTGTGGTTCGTGAATTTCCTCATGTGTTTCCTGATGATCTTCCAGGTTTGCCACCAAGTCGTGATATAGACTTTCGTATCGACCTCATTCCTGGAGCTAATCCTGTTGCCAAAGCTCCTTATCGACTTGCGCCATCCGAAATGCGTGAACTCTCAACCCAACTCCAGGAATTACTTGAGAAAGGCTTCATTCGCCCGAGCACCTCTCCATGGGGCGCTCCAGTCCTTTTCGTCAAAAAGAAGGATGGGTCGTTCCGGATGTGCATCGATTATCGGGAATTGAATAAGTTAACTATCAAGAACCGCTATCCCCTACCCCGTATCGACGATTTGTTTGATCAACTACAAGGCGCTACGTATTTCTCAAAGATCGACCTAAGTTCAGGATATCACCAGCTACGCATACAAGATGAGGATATACCCAAAACCGCGTTTCGCACCCGATACGGCCACTACGAATTCGTTGTTATGCCTTTTGGCTTAACCAACATACCAGCGGTTTTCATGGATCTGATGAATCGTGTGTGTAAACCATATCTCGACCGTTTCGTCATCGTGTTCATCGACGATGTCTTGATCTATTCCAAATCAAAAGCCGAACACGCGCAACATTTACGTTTGGTTCTCGAGCTACTCCAGGGGAATCAACTCTATGCCAAGTTCTCCAAGTGCGAATTCTGGTTGGAGGAAGTTCAGTTTCTGGGTCACATTGTTAATAGTCAAGGCATTCACGTCGATCCTGCGAAGATTGAAGCTGTTAAGGGCTGGGTTACGCCAAAGAATCCGTCTGAAGTCCGTTCTTTCCTCGGACTAGCGGGCTATTATCGACGATTTATCGAAGGATTCTCGAAGATTGTTGTGCCGCTTACCTCTCTCACGCATAAAGATAAGCCTTTTGTTTGGAAAACCGAACAAGAGTCTGCCTTTCAAACCCTCAAGCATAAGCTTTGCAATGCTCCTGTTCTCACATTACCCGACGGAAACGACGATTTCATTGTCTACTGTGATGCTTCCAACCTTGGTCTCGGTTGTGTCCTCATGCAACGAAACAAGGTTATAGCCTACGCGTCTCGTCAGCTCAAGATCCACGAGAAGAACTATACAACCCACGATCTCGAACTAGGCGCGGTTGTTTTTGCATTAAAGATTTGGCGACACTACCTGTATGGTACCAAGTGTACGATCTTCACCGATCATAGGAGCCTACAACACATCTTTAATCAAAAGGAACTTAATATACGTCAACGCCGATGGGTAGAACTTCTCAACGATTACGACTGTGAGATCCGTTATCACCCAGGCAAAGCGAATGTTGTTGCTGATGCACTCAGCAGACGGAGTTATCTGCTTAGCACTCGTAATGTTCAAGCCCAACACGACCTCGAAACCATTATTCGTGAAGCCCAACATGCGTGTTTTAACGAACGCACGCTGAAGAGGGAAAGAATCTACCACGATGAAGCCCAGCTGGTGAGCAAGTCCAATGGGATATTCCACTTTCTGGACCGAATCTGGATCCCTAAGCGGACCAAATTGCGACAGATCCTGATGGACGAAGCCCATAAATCCCGGTACTCTATTCACCCCGGTGCTGACAAAATGTACCAAGATCTTCGCTACAGGTACTGGTGGCCCGGAATGAAAAGGGATATTGCCCTCTATGTTGGAAAATGCCTGACTTGTGCAAGAGTCAAGGCTGAACACCAAAGACCCTCTGGCTTACTCGAACAACCACCAATTCCTATGTGGAAGTGGGAAAGTATAGCTATGGATTAAATAACCAAGCTACCGCACACGTCATCAGGACACGACAACATTTGGGTTGTGGTCGGCCGTTTGACTAAATCAGCTCACTTTTTGCCAATACGGGAAGACTACAAGGTAGAACGATTAGCCCGAATCTACACCGACGAGATCATTTGTAATCATGGGACGCCTCATGACATCATCTCTGATCGTGATGCTCGGTTTACTTCGCGACTGTGGGAAACGTTTCAAACGGCACTCGGTACATCGCTTAATCTAAGTACCGCATTCCACCCTCAAACCGACGGTCAGACTGAAAGAACGATTCGTACTCTTGAAGATATGCTCTGTTCGTGTGTCTTAGACTTCGGTGGTAATTGGGATAAATACCTGCCGTTAGTCGAATTCTCGTATAACAACAACTACCATTCTAGCATCCAAATGGCACCATTCGAGGCATTATATAGAAGAAGATGTCGATCGCCTATTGTGTGGCACGAGATCGGTCATTCGCAATTAACCGGTCCTGAGTTATTACAAGAAACGACAGACAAAATTTTCCAAATTCGAGACAATCTGGTGAAAGCTCGGGATCGACAGAAAAGTTACGCCGATAAAAAGCGCAAGCCCCGTGAATTTGACGTTGGTGATTACGTACTCCTAAAGGTATCACCTTGGAAGGGTGTAGTCCGATTCGGCAAGAAAGGGAAACTAGCGCCTCGATATGTTGGACCTTTTAGGATTCTGGAAAGGATCAGAAAAAGTCGCCTACAGACTCGAACTACCAGAGGAACTTAGTAATGTCCACCCGACTTTCCACGTGTCAAACCTCCGAAAGTGCCTAGCCGACCACGACTTACATGTCTCTCTCGATGACCTGCAAGTAAACGAAACATTACACTTCGTGGAGAAGCCTGTCGAAATCATGGATCGTCAAACCAAGCAGCTCAGACGCTCTTGCATCCCTATTGTGAAAGTCCGATGGGAAGGCAAACGAGGCGCTGAGTTCACTTGGGAACTCGAAAGCGACATGACGGCGAAGTACCCGCAGTTGTTTAAAGAGAAAGTATAGAGAGAGAAAGTGACATCATGATTCAGGTGTTTTGTACGATTTCATATCAATCAATAGAATCACCGATTATAATACGTTCTTGTGTGTTTGATCACGTTCGTGTACAGATTCCGCACGGCACACGTTCGGTTCGCAATCGTTTCGGAGTCAAAACCGGTCCGAACGGAAAGTTCTCAAACGTGATCCATGGAGTTGTACAGCTTCCAGCTTAATTTCGGGACGAAATTCCCTAAACAAGGGGAGGCTGTAACACCCCGTGTTTTCGGAAGTCAAAGTCAAGGTCAAGGTCAAAGTCAACGAACGATTGTACGAATTTGACTTATAGTAATTTCCTTATTTTGATTGTATTATGTGGAGTAAGTGTTGTCAATTGCTAAAATCGATGTGTGTTAATCGCTATCTAATCGACTTACGATGGTGAATTATAGGAAGTAACAATGCGATAAGTTAACAAATCAATAATCAAGCTATGCTACTCGACATCGAATCGTGATACGAACCGCAACTCGACTTAATTTGGTTATTATACGTGTGTGTGCCTTATGTGTTACTTGTGCTTGTTATATATATATGTTGTGGAAATCAATCGAACTCAATCGAAACTCGAATCCGAATCGAAAATCGAACTATGATAATTAGTAGTTGGGACTAAAAGTAATTTGACTAGGAAACCCTATCGTGACGAGCCGCGCGCAGTCGAAATCGAAACATCAAAAATCGTCGCGTCAAACAAACAAACCAAGTGCCATCCAGCCGGATAGCCATCCGACCGGATAACCACAATGCCCCAGGTTAGGCGCCATCCGACCAGGATGTCATCCGACCGGATCGTCATCCGGGCGGTACACCATCCGATCGGATAACCCTTTCCTCTTTTGGAATCCTATAAATACCCTTGTCATTGTCATCCTTTCCATTTCTGGAAACTCTCTGTCCGTACCATTCGTGCTCCTCACCTTTTCTTCGATTTCTCTCAATCCAGGTAAGATCTCGCCCTAAATCTTGTACTTTCTTGATCTACACGCACTCCTACACCTTTCTATCTTTTAAATCTTAACATTTAACCGTGAAATCACTAGATTTCGGGTGTTCTCGGGTGACGTTATCATGTGTTCTTCGAGAACTTCGTGTTTTGACTTCAATCCACCAAGAACAACCGAGATCTAACCGATTTCCACGCAAACATATAAAGATCTTGTAAAGATCTCGACACAAGGGTGATGAAAGAGGAATGAAAGATGGATTTTAATTTCTTTCAACTCTTTTACACTCAAAACACTCAAAACCGGTAGAATCGGGTTCTGATCTAGTCTCCTACTCACACTTAGTGTTGTACTGGTTCAGATCTGAATTCCGCCCACGAGATCACCGACTTCGGGTTAAACAAAACAACCGTCTAGAGTCGATAACTGACCGAGCTAGGGTGATTCCTGGACGGTTTAGTCGTCTGGGTCAAAATGGGGGTTCTGTTGGTTAACACGTTGTCATAGCGTCTCGACATAACGACAAACCATCAAAACGACCAAGTGTAGGACGAACGGAACAATCAGAATGGATTGCTGTCCGACCGGATTGCTGTCCGATCGGATAGGTCATCCGAACGGATCACACTTGGGTCCCGCCTTTAAACAACCTTATCTAAAGTTTGAGTATTGAACGAAATGTAATCCGATCGGACGACCATCTGACTGGATTACTCTTCGGATCATGAGATACTGAGACTTTAAAGACTTAAACAATTTTCAACGTGTTCAATAACAGGGTTGCCATCCGATCGGATTGCCATCCGATCGAATGACACTTCTGTTGTGAACTTGCTTTCAATAAGTAAACTCATCACTAAGTCGCTGTCCGACCGGACCACTGTCCGACCGGATGACCATCAGAACGGATTACCATCCGCACGACTAGTCATCCGATCGACCGACTTAATGGATAGAGATACTTCAATGTTTTCAAAATACTACAACGAAAACTTCAAAAGTCAACCATCGTACACAAACACATTCTCCTCATAGGAAGAAACAATCCACTCGAATCGCCATCCGACCGGACCACTGTCCGACCGGATGACCACCCGAACGGATTGCTGTCCGATCAGATTACCATCCGATCGAACCACTATCCGACCCTTTCACACCTTGTGACGTTTTACGCATCACTTATCATATTACAATCTAATCTACTCAGGCTAATCTTACTCGCTAAGCGCTCCCTTCAATCCATCAACGCTGTGAGTATACTCGATCCCTTTTTGCTTTAAGCACTTTTGGGTGTTACATACGTTACAACTATTCAAATCACATCAAACACACTACTCAATACTATTTGAACGCTAACCGTTAATGCATGTTATACGTGGCTTATGAATGCTTGTTTGTTATGTTTACACATGGAATACTGTCTACCTGCCTTAGCAACGATAGTACTATAGTTTGGACTCAGCACCCGTTCACACGGGGGTTGTTAAGGATAATTACTTGCATGGATTACGGTGGTAATCATGTATTGCGAACTGCCTCGGGCAATCAACCCGCAGTCATTGGTATCGATGGATCTATGTCGATAACTAACATGCTTCATTTCACTATGTGTACGTGCTGGTTATGCGTAAACGAATTCGAACTCTATATGCTATTATCAAACTTGTATGCTCACCTTTACATTTTATGTATTGACATTATTTTAACGTATGTGACAGGTGCTTAGGACGCACACATGGTAGGAATTTGAAGCTAGAATAAAGCTTTAGAGCCCAACAAATAGTTGTCTGTAGTGGTCAAACTAAGGGTCTCTAGAAGCAGATAAACAATTACTGTCTATTTACATCTGAGTTGTCGGAACAGAATATTTGCCTGGATTTTTTTGTCTGTAATTATTATTTTGCTGTTTGAGATACGGTATGGGACGTATTATTTAAATTGAATAATATTGGTAATTGTTATGGAAACTTCTGGACAATCTGTTTCGCTCAGTGCCATGCCCCAATGATTCCGCCATCGGTTGGGGTGTGACACTTTTCTTTTGCTCTCTCTGTCGCCCCCTCTTTCTTTTCATATATATACTAGTGGGATGAACCCCGCGCTTCGCGGCGGGCTTTCGTTCATCATCAGTTCGGTTCATTACAGTACCCGTATGATACCTGCACTCGACAAAGCAATCGACACGTGTTTTGCATCGGTTGAAAACCATAAAAACGAATATCGATACCGGTGTTGTTCGGTCTGTATATGTTGGGTTTGTGACGATAAAAAAGACCAACTATATTTGACGCATTCGAATAAACATTTATCAAATCGTAAGTCAACGTTGTTTTTAAACAATATATTGTTGCATATTTAGTAAGAAAAAAAAACATTTTGAATTTCAAAATTAAAAGCTGTTTCACTTTTAAAATTAATATATGTGGTTTATATATGAATTGAAAAATTAATATTTGTTTTTGGCAACTTGATTTTGTCATTCTTTTTTCAACATTAATATTTAAATATGATACAAAAATTAATTATTAAGTTTGTTTCTAACGCTTTGGTGTATACTTCAACTCTTTTTAACACCACCTAGGTGGCACATCACTTACTTTTCCCGATTTCACTTTACCTCACGTTAAGGAAATGGTTTAATCCCCTTAACATATAATCCCTTTAACAACCCTTAACACAAGAAGGGAGTGGTTTGCAATGCCATTTAACATGCCATGTCATCGTTAACACCCTAGATGTTAAGTTACACCCAATGGCCTAACAATCCATGTTAAATTGATGTTCATCACCCAAGTTAGAATATTAAAATGAGATCTCATAATTTCCAAAATAATTAACTGTGATGTTTATCCAAATCAAAGCCCACATTTTCAAAGTAAGCTCATCAATATCACTGTTCATCACAAGTTATAATTCATATGTACAAGTTTCATTACTTCCATACTAAAATCCTTCCCTAATCCATTCAAATACATTAGGTTGGTTGACCTGTTTACATCGATTTAACTATTTAACCATTCGTATAATAATCAATCTTTATTCGTTTGAATCGTTTATAATGGGTCGATACATAACCATTCTTTAGCATTTCATTCTAGTTTGTTTGACTCATTCGTATCGGGTCAATTACATGACCATTCTTGACGTTTCATTCTAGTTCGTTTGACCCTTTCGTATCGGGTCAATTACATGACCATTCTTGACGTTTCATTCTAGTTTGTTTGACCCGTTCGTATCTGGTCAATTACATGACCATTATTGACGGTTCATTCTAGTTCATTTGACCCGTTCGTATCATGTTAATTACATAAGACAAGTTACTAGGCATATTGCATTTCCACATATTAAAACAATAAACATTATTACGAATAAAACTTTGCCCATAACAAGTACGTACCTCGGTCTTGGGCTCCTTGTTGCTTCGTGTGGCTTGACCCTTCTTCCTTTATCCCTACACATGACCCGTTCATACTTAGATTTCATGCCTCATTCTTATTTCACATATATTCTTTGATAGGATAACATAAAACTTAACACACATGCGAATTTACACACTCAAACCATGGTCATCATGTAGTGTCCAATATCAAGTTAAGAAATTCTTAACTAAGGCATCTCATCAAACACTTGGTAGGCAAACGATTTAATTTACTCTCAAGTTGCTTAGTTACTCTCATTTTAACGATGTGTAGTCTACAACTCATATATTCAAGAATTTCAACATCATCCTATCATCATACCTTCATGTTTTACATCTAGCACCACAATCATACCTAAAGTGGCTCTAGTCTCATTTTCATGACAAAACCCACTTCCAATATCATGAAGGTTTTCCACTAAAACACTTAAACACGTCAATTGCACAGAATTAAGCATTCATAAACGTTTCCTAATCGTGTTTTTACATCAATTTGTATTATTCTACATTGACACCAAGGATCACTCACTTTCTCATTCCTCTTTATGACCTCAAAAACCACCAAAATCATATATTTGACTTACCTCTTGTTTGAAAAGACTAGATGATCAACAAATTGAGTTCATGCATAAGATCTAACATCAAATTCCTTTCCAAATTGCTGAATTGTGTGACTTAATGTTTTTGATGTTTTTCTTCTTTTTTCTCTATCTCTAAACACGCACATACACACACATATGCACAGGTTTTTCTTTTTATCAATTCTTGTTAGCTAAATGCACACATTTGGTCCCTCAACTTTCATTCTTTGTTTATTTAAAACACCAACTCCTTTCTTTCTTTCTTTCTAAAAGATAACTAAGTATGAACGTAACATGTATATATAAAAAGATGAATTTCCATTATGATCGAAGATTCGGATTACAAATATAAATGAGAAGCAAAGGGTGGGAATCGAAACGGCAACCCCACGGTTGTAGAAATATGTGATAACCAATGGACCAACACACCAGTTGTGGTGGTTTTTAGAAATAAAAAAAATACCCCATTAGAATGCTAGAAAAGGTGGATAAAAAACCATCCTTTGGATTCAAACGGGGGACGTGAAGTCTAAAATGCGACGCAACGAAGACTTTAAGACAACTTTCATTAGTTATATAAACTAGTGGTTTTCCTTCGCGCTATGCGGCGGGAGCTTAGTTGGTATCCGTTCGGTTCGTTCTAGTACCGACACTCGTTATAGTAGCTGAAAGAGAAAACTATAAAATAAATCGGGTTATGCCCAAAAGAATACGTACTTTATATCAATCGAAAACCATAGAAAGGAATACCGGTTCCGCTACTACCAATATTTTTTTACTGATGTTTTTGGTTGAAATCGGTTCAGTTAGTTCCGTATAAACACTTGTATCGTGTACAATAAAAAAAATTTGTTTTTTTAGATTTTTATTGGCACTCGTATAGTTTACAGTTTTCGATAGAAAAATATCAATTGAAAACCATAAAAAGGAATATTGGTTCCCATACTGCCGATACTGGTACCGATGTTATTTGGTTGAAATTGGTTCGGTCAGTCTCATATCAATACTCGTACAGTTTACGATACAAAAAATGTGTTTCTTATATTTTTATCGGTACTTGTATAGTTTATGATAGGAAAAAAAAACAAATTAAATATCATTGTCGGCTCTTGTTCGCTTTGGTACGATAGCGTCATGGTATCCATTTTAAATATCATTGTCGGTTTCGCTTTGATTTGGTACGTTAGTGTCATGGTACCCATCTTAATATCATTATCGGTTTCGATTCGATCTGATACGATAGCAACACAGTATCCATTTTCAATAAAAAAACAAATTAGAAAAAATTAAATTAAATTAAATATAATATTAAAACATTAGTTTCACTATTCATCATCAGTTAAAAATAATATGTATAATAACTAGTTAAATTCCCCTGCACGTTGCGGCTGGTATCATTCGGTATGGTTCGATTCATTACGACATCGATACGGTATCGCCACTTGGTATATCAAGCAAAAGATAAAACCCAAAAAATAAAGTCAAGATATGACCAAAATAATATCAATATGTGTCTTACATCGGTCAAAAACCATAAATACGAATATCAGTAACGATTCTGATAATAAGGTTACCGATATCATGTTATACAGTCGAAATCGCCATGTCATCAATGTAGACATTATCTTAAATGTTATATGAGAAAACTTAAAATAATAAAATAAGGAAATAATAAAATAATAAATTAAAGTAATAAAATAATAAAATAATGAAAACTTAAAAAAACTATAATATTAAAAAAATTGAATTACTGTTCATCCCAAATCACCCGATCATGTAAGTGCATTGAAGTAAAAGTGGAAATGATGTTGTTCATGTGGTCCTGTTGCGCTTTTGTTTGACGTCTATTATGGGTTCATGATCTAATCTGGTGAAGTGTAGACATTGTTGTTGAATCCAATGAGATGCTTGATGTAATGAGGTCGTATTAGTAACAAATAATAATTAATATAACTAAGTTTCCCGAGCCCGAGAAGCAATCCCGGGTAATAACCTAGTATATATATATATATATATATATATATATATTTAATGTTAATCCTTATTATTAATAAAAAAAATAATATATAATAATAATATTGATGCTTATTAGTAATAACTAGAATTACGACCCGCCGCAATGCGGCGGGGATTCTTTAGTTATAACTAAGTCGATTTAGGAAGCGCACGTTATGTTGAACCTGTCAAACGGGAAAAAAATAGACGATGTAAAAACGTTCACCCACACACGCACGTTGCGTCGTGTTAACTCGCAAAGTTTAGAACGAAACGTGAAAAATGCTAAACCATAGACGCACGTTGCGATGTTTTAAGTCACAAAATTCAGAACGAAGCATAAAGCGAAAAATTTGCGGAAAATGAAAACTATAAAGGACCGAAGTTGAAAGTAAAAAAGTTGTGAGAATAGATTGCAAAAGATAAAAAAAATTGTGTTAAAAGTAAAAAAAAAAAATAGTTTTGGGTTAAAAGTAATTTATGAAATACTTTTGGGCGAAAAGTAAAAAAATCAATTTTTTTTAAAAAGCCCAAAGCCAAGGTTACAATAACCATATGCATAACCATTTTTTCTTTGAAAAACCCCCTAAAGCCAAAATTACAACACATAAGTAAAAAAAATCAAAGTGGTTAAATCGCAAAAGATGGAAAAGTTTGAATTAGAAGTAAAATAATCAAATTAATCAAAGGGGTTAAATTACCAAATATTAAAACTTTAAACTTAAATTGTCAAAGATTAAAACTTTAGGGTTAAAAAATAAAGAAAGATTAAAAATTTTAAACTTAAATTGTCAAAGATTACAAATTTAGGGTAAATTGTCTAAGATTAAAACTTTAGGGTTAAAAAGGAAACAAAAATTAGAAGTTTAAACTTAAATTGTCAATATTAAAACTTTAGAGTTAAAAAGGAAAATTTCCATTTTTTTTGAAAGACTCCCAAAGCCAAACTTACAACACATATATGCACTAACATCTTGCTTATTTATAGTGTTTAATAATTAAAATATTATTATTTTACTATTCATCCCAACTTTCTTTTGATAAGTATAATTTTTTAATTCATTTCATAATAATAATAATAATAATAAAGCCTTGCCCTGTTTTAAGTGTTTTAACCCCTGATCACTAAGTCGATACCCTCTCCGATTGATGTAGGACCCACCAACGCATGTCAAGGCTCTGCCTGACTAAGTACGTTGGTGTTCTGTCTCGTGACATATTGATAAAGTTGAATTTGGGTTATTATACTTAACGTGAGTGCATTATATATTTTATTAAATATCTCGGGAGTTCTAACCAAGATTATGCCAGGAGGTTCTAGTTGAACTCTAAAATTACAAAGTGACTCATTCTTCTTTTTATCAACTTTTTGTGATACAGTTATATTTAAAAATGCTTTACAAAAACCCTAAATGTTTATCAGTTATACTTACAGTGATTAAGTTTTTATATTCTGCATAGCTGCCAGTATATGGGGTTTTGTATACATTAATTGACACTCGTTACTATTGGCAAAAAAAAGTTAGCCAATAGTAACATGACCACAAGCACGGGGGAATCGTGTCCCAGTAGCCATAGCCTATAACTAATATTATTTTTACATTACTATATTAAATTATTAATAAATTTAAAGTATGATTGAAATAAATTTAATGGTGTACATGTAAAATAGAGCTTTATTAATCATTATTAAAATAATAGTTATATTAAAGAAAATATATTTAAACAACCTAAATTACTATTAACCCTATAAAATAATGTTTAGTCAATAGATATATATATCATAATAAAATATGTCAAATATAATATATTCTACTTTTAATATACTAAGATTACATTTTAAATCTTAGTCACGTTAATATATTAAATTAATATATTATATTTGATAAAGTTATAGCTATTAATTTGACAGAAAATGATATATTTCATTTCCTGAACTAATTGATTTTGTGCCATAGAAAATATATTTGACAAAGTAATGTCATGGGACACTACTAAGTTCAGAGTGACTAGTTTAGAGACTGATCAATAGTGACATGACCAAAGGCACTAGTTGAGGGAATGATCAACAGTGTTATGACTACAGTCACTAGTTGAGAGAATGATTAACAGTGATATGACCCGAGTCACTAGTTGAGAGAATGATCAACAGTGATATGACCAGAGTCACTAGTTGAAAGAATGATCAACAGTGATTTGACCACCGTCACGGGAACCGCCTAGTGACAGATACCTTTAAATAATAATAAGATATACGATATATCTATTACTTGATAAATTGCACTATTGGACGAAAGTTAGTCAATGAGTAATATGACCACCGTCACATCGGAACTGCCACCATGTGACAAATACTGATTGAGTTTTGGGTAAATATAAACAAATATAAAAACCCTTAATGCTGTAAAGTATAACAATATATTTTTATTAAAATGGAATGAACTCGCCAGTATTTATTACTGATAAAATGTTTTCAAAACACGTTTCAGGTAATTTGTTGTAAAGATAATAGAAGCCAGGTATGGAGCACTGAAGACTTAAATAAAGTGGCTATTAATACCTGAATAAAAGAAGAAATTTATGTTTTATTTATTTGGTTTTATCCCTATAAAAATATTTGAATGAAATATGGGTTTTAGCCCATTTGTTTAATATTAAAAGTTTGGTGTTTTACAAACTCTGTGTAGGATCGTGAAACGACCTAACGACTCGATCAGAAGAGTGCTCAAACCGAATCAGAGGCGGAATTCATTGATTCGGTCTTCGTTTAGCTTGGATTCACTATTAAATGTCTCGTATATTAATCTCTGAACAATTTACAATCTGGAGACACTTCGACAGCACCTCGGCGTCGGAATTAAGAACGTTACAAATGATGAACGTTTGAAAGGTATTTATAGAGGAGGACCCTTCCGTTTGAAAGTGGCAAGACACCCTTCAAACGGACAGCTCCTTCAAATGGTGACCCCCTCAAACGGTCAGGACATTCTTCAAACGGTCAACCATGTCTCAAACAAACAGTTACACTTTCAAATACATTTTGTTTCTATCTAACTTCTTTGTCTTCATGTGAGCATGATGTAATGATGATGCAATATATATGATGTCATCAATAAATAAGATGACATCATGTCTTGATCAGATCCGTAACGCAACCAAGACTCGATATAAGACGAAGACGACAGACGTGTGCACCAACAGACTCCCCCTCAGATGTTGACGAGTCTTAAGTGTCGAGTCTTTGCATCTTCCGTCTTTATCAGTCTCTTTTCTTTCTTAGCATATACCAGGATCTTCTCTTTGGCTCTAGCCTCGTCAGACTCCCCCTCTCATCATGATGGGATCGCCATCTGGAATTAGCTATTACCTTGAGATCAATCCCTGGCTTTAACTCTTGTTCAACACCTCTCCTGCACACTTCTCACCAAAACATACGTTTTTACTTAAATCGATAAGAAAAACTTACTAGAAATAGTTACATCAAGTTCAAATTAATGACCTTGATTAACTAATCTAACTTTCTTTCTCAAAATCAGTTTCTTCTTGTAAACGCACACGCCCAAACCAGTTCATTTTGAAAATCAGCTTTTCAACATCAGTTGTCTAAAATCTTTTTGAATTTTTCAAAAATTTATGCTAAAGCATACCGGAAATCTTTTTGGATTTTTGATATACCCGAAATGAAATGCAGTAAAGAAATATTTACATACAATATTTTTGTGAGCTTACGTAAGAGGATCATATCAGTTTTTGAGACAAATCACTAGCACCATTAAGCTTTAAACATTTTCAGTTCTAAACGATTCACATAGATTGACGATATATTTGTCCACTTAAACTCAATCTAAAAACTTTTGAAATGCTTACCGATACGTTAAGGTATATTAAGATAGCACTAAAATTCTTATGGACCCCACGATCTTAGCATATCCCCTCATCATGCAATACACTGACTCAAGTAATGCCTTTAAACTTTTATCAACTGTGATTTGTGCGAAAACAAAGCAGAATGTTTAAACATTAACAATCAGGTCGATACTTCTGTATACGCAGAGAAAGTCCAATGTTTAAACAAAATAAGAAAATAAAAATAAGTTGAAGTTGTTTAGGCTTTAACCACCAGGTCGATACTTCCGTATACGCAGAGGTGATCCAAAGCTTAAACGAAACACCAAAGAAAATAAAGCATAACGTTTAGGCAATAACATCCAGGTCGATACTCACGTATACGCAGAGGATGTCCAATGCTTAAACAAAATAAAGAAATAAGACAAGTTTAAATCTTTGCAAAATAAAAAGCACAATCACAGCGACTTTTTAGCAAAGTTGTGAAAGTTCACAAACTTAACCAGCTTTATGTCTTTCGACAATCAGCGATTACCGAGTAGGCACACAATCAAGAAGGACAAAACTAAGTACTATGCTTTCAATCATGTTTCCCACTAGAACTAGGCTTTTTCATTTAGGTTTGTATCGTTATCGCAAATCTACTAGTCTAGCCGAGCCTACCGTCACATCTTTAGTGAGATCGTTTATCACATTATATCTTTCCATTTCTTTAGCATGCTGTGACAGTCCAACTGATCTACTATCATTTCCTCTTTTTCTCAACAAAACTCATTTTTGCATTTTTTAATGTTTTTGACATTTTCAAATTTTCTAATTTTTTTAAAATTTTTACTCCCCCTAAAATCAAAATATGTTTCAATTTTGATTTTCTGGGAAAATTTGAAAACAAGCTGTACAAGAAACATGACAACATGATGAGAATCACTTCAATTCTCCATTCACTTGGCTTGAACAATCAGAACTCCCCCTGACAACAAACTATTTTCCCATAGTGATTTCAAAACACTTAAGTTTGTTTTAATCAAAATGGTTTTTCCGGAAAATAAGTTTTGTGTGTCTTTTCACAAATTCGGGGATCTTTCATCACTTTGTTTTCTTCAATCACTTGTAAAAACTAACATTTTTAAGATCAATCCACAAACATCACTTGTAGAAAATCAAGTACAACTTAATGTCCCTGATTTACCACTTTTAAATCGAAATCACTTTCGTGAATTTCTCAAGAAATATGCCGATTCATGTTCCACGCTTACCAACCTGGGAACACCGGCAAGTCAGGTTTTTCATTTAAACAGATTCACCCAAGCCTGACTGTCCTTAGGTGATTTTGAATTCTTGTTCAACAATGGTGGAAAATTTGCATCATCCATTGTTAGACTAGAATTCTCATTTTTTACCTCAACACATGGCTCTTCTGGCTTTACCACACCAGATTCATTGCCTGAACTTGGCTTGTCTGACTTTGAAGAGTCAGATTCATAGCCAACATGTAGCTCCTTTGTTTCCAAAGAAACAAACTCATCGCCAGATTTGTTAATCTCTTGATTAACTGCCTTCTCTTTCTTTACTCTCTTTTCTGTCCTCAGATTTGTATCTGATGAATTCGTTTTGCTTGATTTGTCATTCTTTGGCGAGCAAGACGATTTATCAGAACTTTTATCTGTTTTACCAGTTGTATCCGAGGACAAAATTTTCTCTAGATACTCTCTGGCCTTCTTCCTCTTCTTCCTCAGTCTGTCTTTTTGCCCTTGAGAAAGCTTCACTTTCTTTTCTTGAACTTTAGGTTCTTGAACCTTCTGTTCTTTGGGCTTTTCTTCGACTTTGACTGGTTTCTTCTTTGCCATTTTCTGAGATTCAGCCCTCGATCTTCCCTTTGATCTCATTGGGCAATCTCTAGCAATGTGTCCTCTGATTTGGCAATTATAACATCTTCTCGTCTCATAACTCCAATTCTGGCAGTTAACAACAATGTGTCCTCGAACACCACAAGTGTAACACACTCTGTTATCATACCAATCACCACTTTCAGTCCAAACATTCAGATCACAGCATTATCTGGCTTTGTGGTAATCATCACTCCTCCTGAAAGCTGAATTTGACTTTGAAGCACTGTAGTCAAACCTGCACCACTTATTACCAACAATTTTTGAGTTTTGATTATCTACTTTTTGTGATTTTTGATCTTGATTGGATGATTGAACTGATAAGCTTTTATTTTCTTTTTGAACATTTTTCGGTTTTTTATCCTTTTGTTTTTGTTCCACATTCTTCTTTACAAGTTTTTGCGTTGAGCATTCACCTTTTTCAGTAGAATGTAGAACAGTTTCTTTAAACATTTCATTTAATTTCAAAAATATTTTTCTTTTTTCAATTTCATCATCAGTTTTCTCATCACAATCTTCAACTTTGACATTGTCAAAGTTTGTGACATTGTCACTTATTGGAACTGAATTGATCGGTTTTGGATAAGGAATTGAAGAAGTATTCACAAAACCTTTCAATTTCTCTTCAAGCTCTTTGATTTTATTCCGAGCATTTTCAGCTTCTTTTTCAAGTCGAATAATCGTCTGAAGATGAGAATTTATCATTTTTTTCTTTTCAATGTTATTCTTGCTAAAAACAGATCTCCCATCTTCAAGAATTTTTATTTGACTTTGAAATTCTTTTTCAATTTTTGATTTTTCATTTTCAAAACTTTTAATTTTATCTTCAAAAATTTTTCCATTTTCTTTCAACTTCTTGTTTTCTGATGTCAAACTGTTCAAGTCATTTAACAGTTTAACATTTTCAGATTTTTGCTTCTCACAAATTTCCTGCAAAATAAGAATCTGTTTAACATCAGCTTGCTTCTCATCCTTCAACTTGTTGACTTCCAATGTCAAACTTTCCGCATCTTTCAAGAGTTTGCCATTGTCAGCTTCAAGTTTATCACATTTAGAACACACTGATGCAGAACTTGAAGATTCATTCTTCACAAATTCTTCAGTCTTTGAGATTTCCTTTTTCTCTATCTTGTATGTTCCTGCACAAAATTTTTTTAACAAAATCAAGAGGATTCATATTCTCATCAATATAACAACCCCTCTTCATATCGTAAATCAGATTACTTTTTGCAGCAAGACATACATTAACTCTTCTTTTCATTTCAAGAATCACATCTAAATCCATTTTCATCAAAATATTTTTTGTTTCATTTATCAATTCTTTCTTTTTATTGTCACTTTCATACTCAAAATCTTTAAGTTTGTTGATAAACCCTTTTAGATACAGCTTTGAAAAACTAGAATCTTTCTTTAGGTTTTTCAAACATTCATCTCATTCGATAGGTAATGCATCAGCAAACTTTGTTATCCTTTCAGCATCTGTCAAGAATATCTCATGATCTTTTAGATAACCAAGTAAAAGATTATATCGGTTTACTAGATCATCCAATGTTTCATTTTTCAAGCACACAAAGTATTTAAACCTTTTCTCCCATCCAATCTTGTTCACCATTCTATAACTTTCATCTATAAACCCTCGATTCCAATTGTTAAATCTTTCAAAATTATAATTTTCATTCTCATCAAACATCTTGCTCAATTAATTCACATGCAGCCGACAATATCAACTTTTCATAAAAACTTATCAGAAAACTCGTGATATTCTCAATTCAACACATGCAACCGACAACAATTCAACAATTCGAGAAAACTATTGGGCCGCTAAGATGTGATCACGTGAACTATGATTCCCTCAAAGTTGATGTAATATAAAATGTGAATGGGTTGTAACTATTGAATGGAACGAGAATATAGGTCAGATCACATGCACTTGTTACTTCTTTCAACACATTGTGATTGGGCCTCTCAATTAAAAGTATCAAAATAATTTATTTTTCAAAGCATATAAACTGTTTCTCACAACTTGATGACCGACACTCTTACTCTTTCAAAATTCTTTGATTACAGACACTTTAACATATCTCGATGGAATTCACATGTAATCACACATGTTTCTGATCACCTCGACTGACACAATACATGTGATTTCTTTTCCCAATATGCTGACAACCTTTTAAAATTTCACAAAACTCGATGTACTTTTCAAACGGTATGTTGTTTTCAAACGATAGCCTCAAACGGAATGGCTGCTTTCAAACGGGATGGACAGTTTCAAACGGTCACGATGGCAACTTTCAAACGGACAGGTCAGTTTTCAAACGGACATGTCAGTTTTTCAAACGGACAGGTCAGTTTTTCAAACGGACAGGCAAGCCTCGTTCAAACGGTCACCAATTTTCAAGCCATTTTTACCAGTTTTACTTCGAGTTTTGATCTGATATTCTCAAGGGTTTGTTAAAACACAATTACGCACACATTGTGAAAGTTTTAGCCGATTTTAACCGTGAAAAATTGTTCAATTTTGAAAGAAGGTGAAAAATTGTTTAATACATTTTTCCTAACTACGATCCTGATGAAAATTTTTCCGCTGCGTATTTAATAAACACTGGTACCACTTGACTGCTTCACGGCTCCCGCTCCTAGGGTGGGGTCGGGGGTTGTGACATCCGCCATGGTGCTAACGAGCATTAAAGGTGTGTGTAGGTGGGGCCCACCTCTTTTCAACCAATATTTTTTTTTTAATTTTGTTTAACAGGGGGCTTTAAACCATTGCATGCAAGTTAAAGGGAGGGGCTTTAAAGCCCCCATATGATATGGCGTCTAGGTGGACCTGACGTGGCGTGATAAAGCCCTTACAGACTTTATACCCAGGGGCGGAGCTAATGTATTAAGAGGGGTAGCATGGGCTACGGCTCAACCCCATATTCGTAGTGTATTTTTTTCGGTTTTTTTGGGGGGTTTTCGGGTTTTATACAAAGGATGTCCCTAAACAAATAGGAATGGGCTAGCTCTGCCACTATTTATGCCACACCCTCCAGAGTGTTGTCTTCGAAAAGAAAACATCTGCATCAAGACCCTGTCTTCTTCTCCTCTGTTTTTTCCACACTTTTACTACCCCAACACCAGGAACCAGATGGACGATGTAACAAAAATGGTTGACTCATATGTCAGGCATTACTTCAACAACTTCGATGGCGACCAGGCACTTTTATTAAAGGAATTTGACAAAGATTCTGAGTTTAGTTGTGAGGGTAAGAAGTACAATGACCCTTCCAGCATCGTCTCCGCGCTCCTGGCTCTCTCGCACAAGAATGTCCAACATCAAATCACGTCCATCGATTGCAGCGCCATCTCTCAAAGCTCGTGTGTCGCGTATGTCTGTGGGAAACAAAATCATTCCGGTGTAGACAGCGGTCTTCATTTCAGTCAGGTATTTCTTCGAACACCTCATCGATCGTTTTTAATGATTGTCCTGCTTTCGGTTCAAATTTTGAAAGCAGTATGCTTGAATAGTGACATTAAAATTTTTGGATCCGTCCTTGTTTGGGTCGGGTCAAAGCGAGGTTTGAACTAGGTTTAAAAAAAACAGGAAAAAGGGGCTATACAAGGATTCAACCCATGAGCTCTTGTTGATAAAGAGAGGGGTTTAAAAAAACAGTAAAAGGGGTCGAAACGTGATTTTGAATTATCAGAATTAGATAATCAAACCATGTTGTAAAAGATAGTGTTTGGATTATTCATCTATTGTTGCTTGAAGTTGTATAATCAGATACATAGTTCAAGAAAGGTTTTGTTTTTCAAAAAAAAAAGTAAACTGTCATTTTGGTCCCTGTGGTTTGGGCACTTTTGCCATTTTAGTCCAAATCTCAAACTTTTTAAATCTGGGTCCCTATGGTTTCACTTTTATTGCCATTTTAGTCCAAAATCCAAAACCCCCTATTTTGACTGTTGAAGGCTGATTGTTTTGTCCTTTTGTGCAAGGGCATTTTGGTCATTCTGATTTACTCTTCTAATAAATTAAAACAAAATTAATTATATATTATATAATATATATATAACTCTCTCTCTCTCTCACTAAAACACAGATACACTCTCTCTGTTATCTTTCTCATTTCATAACAAAACCCTAACCCTATTGTTCTTATCTGCAAACCATATCCACCACACCCACAACCACCTCTCCATACACACCCACACCCCTCCTTCTCCGATAACCACACACCCACACCCAAATCAGACTGGTAGCGGCGGCACGGTAACGAAATCAGAGGAGGAAATAGAGAGAGAGAGAGAGACGAAGGAGAGAGAACCGGCGGAGCCTGTGTCGTATCTGATAACCGTGGAGTTACA
The DNA here is from genome assembly GCA_030545235.1 of Helianthus tuberosus. Taxonomy (NCBI): domain Eukaryota; kingdom Viridiplantae; phylum Streptophyta; class Magnoliopsida; order Asterales; family Asteraceae; genus Helianthus; species Helianthus tuberosus. The sequence goes on from CM060352.1 coordinate 21,366,947, forward strand.
GGTGATGGGGTTTCACGATGTTGATGTCGCTGACTCCGGCGGCTGAAACCCAAGTCAATCCGGTAAGCATTTCAACCCGTCATCTCCTTCTCTTTTCTTTAAGATCTGTGAAGATCTATCTATTTTCTTTGGCCCGTTTTGGTTGACGTTTCAGGTGAAGGAGGTGGTGGTTCTCCGACAAATTGGTGGTGATCGACGGTAGGAAGCAGAGAACCACCGCCGGCCAGCGGCAATGTGATTGTGGGTGTTTATGGAAGATGGAGTTTGGGTGTTGTGGACGAGGAGATGGGATCAATCTACTGGCCATAGATTCAGAAGATCTAGAAGATGGAGTTTGGGTGTTGTGGATGAGGAGATGGGATCAATCCTCGGTGGTGATTGTAGGTGTTTATGCACAACTCTGTGTTGTTCAACAGTTCCAAAGATTCAGAAGCCGTCGTCGGTGGTGATTATGGAAGATTCAGAGTCTGTGTTGTTCAATTGTTCAGTGCGATTTTAATCTGATTAACGCTATGGTGTTTGTTACACTTGATTTGAAAACGATGTTGAAAATTGATTGTGCGGGAGTGGGAGGTGGCAAGTGGCGGGAGGCGGTGGTGGTAAGTGGCCGGAGGTGGTGGTGAGGATGTGTGTTTTAGAGAGAGATAGAGTATGTGTGTTTTAGAGAGAGAGAGTTATATATATTATATAATTTATAACTAATTTTGTTTTAATTTATTAGAATTATTAAAATAGTTTTTTTAAAATATTAAAATCAGAATGACCAAAATGCCCTTGCACAAAAGGACAAAACAATCAGCTTTTAACAGTCAAAATAGAGGGTTTTTGGATTTTGGACTAAAATGGCAATAAAAGTGAAACCACAGGGACCCAGATTTAAAAAGTTTGATATTTGGACTAAAATGGCAAAAGTGCCCAAACCACAGGGACCAAAATGGCAGTTTACTAAAAAAAAATGTACTTTTTCATTTGTTTTTTTTAATATGGCGGTACAAAGAAAAGGCCTTGGTGCATTCGAACACCTGACTCCTCTTTAGAGTTTTGGAAGCAGACAACAAACCATTTCGACTTGTCCAACCTTTCATTTGTCTCTTAGTTGTACTTTCTGTTGTAAACTATGGCTTTGTGTCCCATTTTTTCGTCCAATCTTTCATTTGTCTCTTTTAGTTGTACTTTTTGTTTGTACATTTAACTTGGTAAACAATGACTCTCATTTTGTCATGTTAGAATATGTATAAAAATATGAATTGGCCAGGCTATTCACACAGGCTCCTTGTCTATTTACAAACCCTAAAACGCCCTGCTTTGGTCAAAGCGGGAGGCTTTAGGGTAAAATCAACAGACAAGGACTGGCAAAGCGCCTCGCGGGCGTTTAGGTCTGAAAAGGACAAAGTGGGATGAGAGAAGGAAACGCGGAAATCTTGCAAGATACGTAAACCTGCAAATCCAACTGACACCACACATGACCACCCCCATCACACTCTACCCCACTTTCTAGCTTGTACTTTTTGCATTACAACTTGTACCTAAGACTAGAAGGTATGGTGAGGGTCATCCCCAAGGGGATAGGCCGCCACGTAGGACGCCACATCCCCAACCCATATGGGATGGCCCTCCAAGCGTTTTTAAGGGAGTGGAGGATGAGGCCCCACAACAATATATTTTTATTGTTTATCTTTTTTATTTGTTTAACTTTATAAAAACAATTCAAAAATTAAATAAAAATACTACATAAAAGGAGTAAATAAATCCATTACATAACATAAATAAAAATTACATAACCTAAAAAATAAAATTACGAATCGTAAAAAAATAAAATTATGAATCCTAAAAAAATAAAACATTAAAGCGAAATAACCTACGACATCCATTTATTCTTAACTTCCTCTTTCATCCTCCGGTAAACCTCGCTTGCATCCTCCGGAACCGAGTCGAGATCCAACCTCATAATCCTAAAATCCTCCGCCCGAGCATGGTCGGCCGACAAGTTCTTTTTATAAACATATTTTCCGCCGTGAGCTCTTTGAACGAACGGAATTCGGATATCAAGTCGTCCATTTTCGAACCGGTCCCATAAGACGTTTGGTTCGAGCCGCCCGCTTTTCTCTTTCCGGCCGCCTCTTTTTTTGCTTTGTCCCTTCCAGGGGGACGTTCCGACTCGTGAACGGCAAACTCCTCCTCGTCAAATTCTGGTTCGTCGTTTATGTCTATGTGACAATGAGCTGTGGAGCCTCCCGCACTATAACTTCAGGACTCGAAAGTTTTACTCCGTTTGGCGGTTGCGATCTCGTTTGGAATATGCTTCCATTTGTTTTCTTTCTTTAAAATTTTCCATGCTCTGATGTGTTGGAAAGGAGTTTTATTCTTCTCATCCCATTTAGCCAAAGCAAGGTTGAGAATGTCATCCTCGTTACTCCCACTAGGAGGATTAGTGTAATAAAGGTTATTAATACCGCTAAAGCGGTTGATGATCTTGCTCATTTTACGCCAGTTGCCAGAGACGGAATCGACATCGCGCATCGGGCCTTGCTCCATAATCGAGTTAAATTTCTCCGTTATCGCCTTCCAAAAACCAACACCCGTTTGGTTGTTCCCAAATTTTTAAAAAATTTGCCTTAGTAAAATAAAAATTATATCTTTTTAGAATTAAATTTAAAAAAAAAGTTTCGTTCATACCGACAATCGGGTTAGTTGAGGACTTAACCCACGCCATTGCTAGCGCCTCCTCCTCTAATTTTTTCCAAGGTCTCGCCTTTGGTTTCGAATCGCCTTTGGTTTCGACTACGGTTTCAACCGCCTTCCCCTTGTTTTTTTGCGCTTGAGACTTTGAGGTGGTGAATCGGGGACGACTTCTTCTTCGTCATCGTCAAGTCGAACCGGCGATGTTGGCGGTTGGGATTCGAATTGCGCTTGAGATTCAAACGAGTTGCGTAGCATCATTTGTTGGTTTGCTTGGAAATGTTACATTTGTTGGAGTTGAAACATTTGTTTGAAAGCGTTGGGTGATTGTTGGAAACCCAAAAAGGAAAATTATGTAGAAACCCATGAAGGATCGATAGTCGGAGTGTAACCGGGCGTCGAAAAAAAGGTTAGCTTGATTCGGGTTCGGGTTGGGATTATTCGAGTTGGGATTGTTTGGGTCGAAGGGATTCATGATTTTTTATATATAAAAAGATGGAGTTTTTTATAAAAATGGATGAGAGAAGAGAGAAGTGGGGAGATTTTGGATGGAGTGAATTAAAAAAATCGAAGATCTGGGTATTTATTTAAAGTAAAAAAAAAACTTCTTTTTTTAATAATATAGCCGTTGTCAACGGCTAATTTTCAAAAACATGGGCCCGTCGCGAGCGGCTGCAGGCAGACTGAGAGGACGGGATGGGGCTGGGGGGGGGGGGGGGGGCGGTGTTGAGGTCCGGCGCCAGGCCTGGACGGGGCTGGGCCGACCCCATACCTTCTAGTCTAACAGGTGTTCGATGTTTTGACGCTATGAACGACATATGGGTTTTTGGGGCTAATTCTTGGGTTCCGGTTTGAAGTGACTTCGGATCAGGATGATCATTTGGTATCAGGTATCGGTATTGTATCGCATTGATTATTTTTATACCGATACTCATTTTTTCTGTTTTTCGGGACTGATACCGGCATTTTAGTTGATTTACCAGTAAACACCGGTATCGTACCGTACTGATTATATTCGGTACGAGTATCCATTTTTCCCAGGTTTTTTTCTCGAACCATACTTTCGATAATCATCCAATACCATGCTCATCCCTACTTCGGGTTCACAAACTCTGGTTCCCATGTTATTGGTCCCATAGTTTATTTAAATAAATTGATCAATTTCCAATTTTCTTTTTCAAGCGGATACTAGGGATCAACTTTCGATTGCTCATTATTCGTAGGGTATCTTATGTACCCACACACAGATATTGAGTATACCCATTAGTATCTATCGCCTCCTACGCTATGTGGCTTTGGCAATCTTGAACATATCGTGCTCACCCTGCTTTGATTCCAAACGTTCATACATCTTCCTATAGGCAATGCTCTTTGCCTCCGTCACTTCCTTCTTCGCTTCCTTGTTGACCATTTTGTATCTCTCCTTCAATCTAACTCGCTCCTCCTCATTCGAGCACCTCAAAAGCTCCCTAAAACTCCCTTGCCTGTCCTTTATTTTGGTTTGCATTTCCTCATTCCACCACCAGGACTCCTTTTACCCGCTTGCCTTTTTGTTGTGACCCATCTTACTAGCTTGTTAATTAATATATACATATGTCACTACTAGAAAAGAGGGTTTTTGTCATGAAACTTTTGGTCACAAAATAGTAGCAATTTCCCTGTTGTCACCATTTCGCCACCGAAAATGCGGTGACAAAAACACCTGTGTCAATTGCCTTAATGCCACTAAATAGCCACCATTTTTATATTTTGCCACCTTACTTTTGCCACCACAAAATTGGTCAAAATTATTTGCCACCGCTTCTTGTTTGCTACGGTCCAACTTGTTTGCTACCGATTTGCCACCATTTAACCACCATGTTTGCTACCGATTTGCCACCATTTAACCACCATTTTCATTAAAGTTTTCTACGGTCCACATTGTTTGCTACCGATTTGCTACCATTTAACCACTATGTTTGCTACTGATTTGCTACCATTTAAATTGAAAACTAGCTTTTTGAATTATTTGCTACCATTTTGTGATTGCTTGAATATTGGTTTTTTATTCAGCTGTTTTTTTCATAAAAATTACATAATCAATAAAATTAAAAAAGTATATAAAAAGTCTAATAAGATCACGAAAACCCAAAATTATATAAAACATATGTGTATCAAAAGCGTATAAAACATTCTAATAGAAATACCAGCTAAAACATTAAATAACTAAAAAATCCTAATATGATAAACATTGAAACATTCAAAACCAAGTTTTTGTAGCCTATCTTCAAATTGTACTTGTTAACATAGCTTCAATTTGTGACATCGTATCGAGCATAGCATCTTTATCCACCTTATCTTTTTCTTTTTCAGTCAACAACCCGACAATAATTCCATTTAGCCTTTCTTTTTCTTCATCATTTTCCTTAACGAGCTCCTTGATAACTAAGTTCAACTTTTCAATCTACAAAACAACCAATGAATTAAATCAAAGAATTCAGAATTAATGAAAACTAATAACGGGTCAAGTTGGTTGCAAAGATAACAATATCCAATTGTAAGCTACAATTCAAGTGCTAGAAGCTAAATGGATATTGTCTCACCATAGAAAAAATCTGAATACAAAAAGACTCGTTGGTCTTTATCTACTACCAGCATAGAAAAGAAACAAGAACTGTATAAATGGATATTGTCTCACCATAGTAACCATAGTAGCTGATAGTCTAACTCATGATGCAAATTTGCACTCAGACTCAAGTATTAAACATCGGAATTGCCACAACTGTACACAAAAACCAAAAATCATTATTATAACAATGTTATAAAACTTCTATATATTCAAAATCCAATATATATATATACACACATCATTTCCTCTGTTAGTCATTGTAATACATCTGACGACAACCTTAATTAAATCCAAAATATATATATGGGCTCATCAGTCTAGTCCGTTAGTAACTAAATCCTGTATTTCGTTGCTGCTATATGTTGTTGCTGTTGTTATGCAATGGACGACCCAGCCAGGGGTCTCTCGGTTTTGGAGGGTTCAGAAAGATCACTGCGGTTCCCTGTCGAGTTATATGGTTGCTGCTGCTGATCAAAAACTCCGTGTATTCTGGTCCGTTGGCATCAAATGATGGCTGCTTCCTGTATCTTGTTGCTGCCTTTGCTGCTGCTATTCAAGCTGAAGTTATCGTACAAAGTTTGGTTTATCGTATTGGGGTACTGGATTGCTGAGTACGAGAAGAGCACCTCCGGGGTAGTTGTTTCGCTCCTGGGCAACTTCGTGTTTGGCCTGTCGTTCAAAGTCCGGAGTTGCTTGTTATGTGTTGTGGTCTGGATCAGCAGGAGAATATATCGAAGCATGCATCAATGGCGAAGTGTTATAATGCAGAGGTTAATTAATGTTTGCAGGGGTATAATAGTAAAAACGGCTGCTGGGTTAATTAGTATCTGCGAAATCAACTGGTTAGGCAGCAATATTATCTGTTCGGGTCTTGGACCAGCTTTAGGCTGCATACATCTGGCTACTAAGAGCTGGCTCCATCAAACGGCGTATTGGAGTTGGTCTCCTAGGCTGGATCAGTTCAGCAAGCGGATAAATTTCATTCTGTTTGACGCTAGAGACTGGTTGAGGAGGCTGCAGATTATGAGTTGGTCAGTCTATCAATGGGCCCTCAATAAGTTTGATTCCATTATTTGCATCCCAGGTGTTTGTAATACAAACTTATTGCCTGGGTTTTGGTGCTCCAAGTCAGCTATCCGGGTTTTTTGGGCTCTGAGATATCTATCTGGTTTTCTGGGTTCCGAGTTTGCTGTTTGGGCTGCGGGTCGCCGTGTTTCCTTTCCGGATTCGTGGGCTCTGGGTTTGGTCGACAGCTGCTGGTCTCCGAGTTCAGATGCCGTTTGTTCTTACAATTCAAGGCTACTTTTCTATATAAAAAAAAACCCTATCCAATACCACTATATATTTAATCTTAACCCACCATTTTTTACACACAACCTCAAAAAAAAATTAAAAAAAATAGGGGTGAGGACCATCCTCCACACCCTTGGGTAGTCCCCAAGGGGATGGTCCTCCACCCCATGTGATGTGGCGCCTACGTGGCGGATAGTTCCCAAAGGGACTACCCAAACCACACCCTATGGTCTAAGTATATAATATGTCAAACCTTGCTGAGAAACTTTGCCTTGGGGGCCTGTTTGTTTGGTGACAAGAGTCTGCCCAAGCATCTTCCCTACATGAACAACAAATTAAAAGGCAAAAGCATCAGTGAAGAAAAATAACATTTTTCACTAGTTATGATAGCCTTTGACTAGGCAAATTAGTGAAGATGAGAAGAAATGAAATCATACCAGAGGGTCTTTCATTCAAAATGATGCAATTTATCTAGCCGTTCTCACTAAACATGATTTCTTTAGGTCTCACATATAGCCCTACCCCAAGTAATTTGGGATATAATACCTGCTTCTGATGAGGCCTAAAGGGAATGAAAATATTTTAATCGCAACCGATTAAAATAAGTTCGTCTAATCGTAACGGTTCGGTACCGGTACGGTACCCGTTCGGTACCGGTACCCGTACCCGGTACCAAATGCTCATCCCTAACGGTGTTTCTATACATATATTTAACAAAAAACCTAAAACCCAGCTATTGTATACGTATATTTTATCGCTATTTATATTAAAACAAAAAAGTCGGATATCCCACTATTTACTCGCTATGGAGGCACCAAACTCAGATAGCGATGAATGAGTGCTTCGCTATGCTATTCGCTATAGCGCTCGTTGTGAGCGCTATTAACAACTATGTATGAGTGCATTATTATTATAGGAAGCTGACCGATTACAGTGAAAGGTAGCATCTGCGCCATTTTGACAGACCCCTTTCCACTTTGATGGAATCGGTCCCATTCCGTCATCGCTAAAGCTTTTTGATTATGGCCAAACGCCTGCGGTAAAATATTCAAATAAAGAATCAGAATAGACGACAATTGTATTATGCATTTTGTTTAACTTTGTTACTTTTGACTTTTTATATTTATTCATCGGTATGAAGATGTTGAAATCAAAATTGTTATATTAAAACTGGTATTTTTCTTCAAAATAACAAATCGAATTTGGGGATAACATAATGTCTTAGTGCACCTCGTGCCACTGGCATACTTTTTAAAACCAAGACTAGGAGAAACCACCATTGTTTTACATGATTAAGTTTGAAGCATGAATGAAAAGAGTAGCAGAAAATTGATCAAATATCTTGTTTTACCCGAACTAATTCTGGCCTCCAATATCTTTCGTGCAAAAAAGAAACAAAGATCATTCACTCAAGTCTCAATAACACACTTGTAGAGTTAAATATGACCAAAAACATATCAATCATTAAACTTCACAGAAACAAAATATTTCAATAACCATATATAAGCATGTCGTGCAACACGTCTACAGACCGAAAATAAATTCTATGAGCTACAAGTTGACTAATACAAAGACAAAAACTCCAACCAGACAACCTACATAACAAGTTCAATATCGATTCAGCCACATTTTCTGGTGAACCACCTGATTCAAAACTTGTTCTAGAAATAAACAGATGATCACTATTACCAACTATACATTCTAAACAAGCATTTCATAGTCTATAAACATAATTAACATAAAAAAAAAAACCCGAGAGACTATCGTACAGCCGAATTACCATGCTGCAAACATGAATTCATACAAAGTTACCATCTTTCATTCTTTCCGCTGTTATCCATCTATTCCCTCCATCTTGGGCTTGAAATTGAGAAAAACCCTGGTGATGGGCCAACAACACAGTTATTATAATTAGAGTTATATCCAAACATGATCAATAGTATCAGGCGTGTTTTGGGCCAACAACATAACCAAATAATAACATCTACAACACTAAACACTCTAAAAAGAGTAAAATGCACGGACAGTCCCTGTGGTTTTTTAAAATAACACCTATAGTCCCCAACTTTTGGAAATTACACCGGTGCTCCCTGTGGTTTGACAGTTTGTTACTCGGATAGTCCCTAGAGTGGATGGAGGTTAGTTTTATCAGTTAAGTCGATGTGAAATGACAAAACTACCCTTACTTAAAATTATCTTTTTTAAAAGTCTCCCACTCTCTCTCTCTCTCTTGACCATTCCAGTTTCCAGCACCACCGCATCGCCGCCACAAACACCAACCATCGATTCCGACACACAGAATCACTATCTCCACTGTGTCTCCCCCTGCCACACCGCCATCACTACTATAGCTCAAACCACAACACAACACAACACAACTCTAATTCAAAACCACCCCCACCACCATGGCTCATCTCTCTATGCCCCACCTTCATCGTCAATGAGTTCAGATCAGGCCAGCCCGCGCCCAGAATATGCAACTCCAAACCAAAGTAATATCTCTCTTTAAGTTAATCTATCTTAGTTTTCTTGTTTAATAAGAAATCGACGGTTGTGGTTTTCAGATTTGATGATAAATGGTGGTGGTTTTTCTTGCCATAAACGTAAGAATTTGAGCAGATTTCAAATATTTGTGTAAAATTTTCTAGATGATCTACATTAAGCTTTAATAAAATAGGTTTTTTAGTTTTGTTTTTTATTTAGGAAGTTTCTGATGCTCATCAATGAAGAAAATCATTTTAGTGCCACATCAGAACCATCAAGGTTAATTGCAGCAGGTGTAGGGAGATGGTTGTGGTGACAATAGTGGGTGGAGCCGTGGAGGACGTTGAATTAAAACTAAGAATATTTTCAAGTCACCTGCGGCGGGGGATTGGTTGCGTTGTCGGAGACTGCGGGCGGTGATGGGGTGTGGTTTGTGGTTGCACTTGCAGATGAAGAAGATGATAGGAGGGGATGGATTGTCTTCGAAATCATGGCGGCGGTAGTGGTGGTGGTGGGTGGTGGTGGCGGCTGTGGCTTAGAGAAAAAGAGAGAGAGTAGAAATGGGGTTGGTTGGGTTATGAAGATAAGGATGGTGAGCCCCACTTGATTAAAAAAATAATAAAAAGATATATATTTCTTTTAATGTTTAAGTTATTATATTTAATAGTAAGGGTAGTTTTTTTATTTCACATCCACTTAACTGAGAAAACTAACCTCCATCTACTCCAGGGATTATCCGAGTAACAAACTGTCAAACCACAGGGAGCACCGGTGTAATTTCGAAAAGTTGAGGACTATAGATGTTATTTTACAAAACTACAGGGACCATCCGTGCATTTTACTCCTCTAAAAACATTCAAATATTCAATCACAGTCACAATCAGGCCTTAATTAATCAAATAACAATTCAAAATAAGAACAAAAGCATAACCTAATAGTATAAACTCAAAAAATTTTCTAAAAAACCAATAGATTTCAAATTGGGACCATAATTAACCATAATCAATGCTAAAAACATGAATTTACCCATTGATTGAGGTCGACGTTGAACTCAAGTGAAAGAGAAGCGCCTTTGTGTTGAGAATCCAAACTCTGCATCAGCAACTAAGACTGTGGGGTATGGGGCGGGGGTTGGGGCGTGGGTTGGCTGAAAACGCCCAAGCCACCACCCCGGGTGGGCTTGGGTTTCGGCGTAGCCCAAGGGGCGAGAGTTTAAAGCCGGGCGTGGGGCGGGCTAGTGATCCTATGTGGCCGGCTCCTATCCGCTGTTGGCCAGGTCATCATAGCGGGGCATTTAAAATTCAAAATCTAATCGTTTGGCCAAGCCAAACGGTTCACCCAACCCAACAGTCAACCACCCAGCTATATATATAACCCCAACCCCACCGGCTAGCCCAACCCAAACAAACTTGTTGGCTGTCCACCGCTACCCCAAACACACTTGATCGAACCTGCTACCCAAACACACTTGATCGATGGCCTCTTGGACACACGAAGAAGAGCTAGCTCTCGTCACGAGCGTCGTTGACGCAATGAAGGGCCGACAACCCGGTGAAACGCGTTATTGGCCGAAAGCTTTTGCTAGCTACCGACATAACGTCGGAAACGACCGGCACAACTTAAACACGTGCCATTATAAATGGCGCGAGCTACGGCCGAAGCTTGATCGTTTCAAAGCCTACTACGAAGCCGTTCCGAGCGGTGAGTTAAGCCACGAGGACCGGGTGGCGGTGGCGAACATTGAGTTTCGGGGCAAGGAGCGAAAGCCGTTCGACAAACTCACTCTTTTTGAAATTTACCTAACGCTCTAGGTTTTTTTTTTTTTTTTTGGTAATTTTAATGAATTTTGTAATTTTTAAGAATTTAATAAAATTTAGGCTTTTTTTTTGTAATGTTGTGTGTATTTTTTTTAATTTTTTTAATTTTTTTTAATAAACTGCCAAGCCACGCGGTTCACCCATGCCCCGCCATACCCCACGGACACGTCACTCACCGGTGGGGGGCTCGAACTACACGTGTCAACTCATGCCCCCAACCTCCGTCCCACCATACCCCATGGTCTAATGGTAACTTCTTGTTTGGCTGGGTTTTAAAACAATTTCAATTGCTGCAATCTTACCAGCTTGTTAATTAGTAAATACATACATAGGTAGAAATGCTCAAGCGAAAGGGAAGCAGTCCTGTGTTGAGAATCCAAACTCTACATCTGGGACTACTTGTAACTTCCCGTTTGGTTGGGTTTTAAAACACATTAAGATATTTGGATATGAAAGATGAACTTGATCATTTATTTTCCTTTTTACAAAATTACATGTTAATTTGATATGTGATACCAACCGAATCGTTTCTCAAATGGTCCTAAAAAAATAGATAGGAACTTGAAGAGATAATTAGAGAGAAAATCAAGAATTAGTTCATATTTCATTCCTAATTAAAATAGAACAAGTAGTTGGCTTTATATAGCCTTACATAAGAAAATAATTCTCCACTAATCCACTAACAGTCTTAATTAACTAACCACGAAATAAGGAAAATAAATCAAGAAATTAGAATTACATGTGAACATGTCATGGAGATCATGGGCACTTATCAATATGTAATCCCCACTTTCCCAACAGTGACGAAGTAAAGCGATGCATCAGCACTCGTTTCGTTTGGTTGCATTTTTATTTTTATATTGTTCATGTCTTTAACAATTTATTTGTTTATTTATAATTAATAACTATAGCTTTTGTCCATGGCTTTATAGCCTAATGGCATATTAGGGGTGAGATAAGGCTTTAAGACTAATAGGTCATGAGTTCGATTTCCACAAGGGGCTTTTCCTATATTTATTGGGTTTCCTCTTGAATTGGTGTATAGGCATTATGCCTAGTGGAGATGAATATGATCGGATGGTTCCGCTTGTGACACGATAATACTCTAGTGGTCCGTCAGTGATCTAAATTTCTCGTTCAAAAAATAAAATAAAAAATAATTAATAATTAATAGGCACAGAAGCTCTAGGGGGGGCCCTTTTATGTGGATTTATCAGAATTTCCACGTAACATAACAATGATGGTTTGAGTTGTGAAGGAACAGATAATATGATTTTTACTTTTTTTAAGAAGATATAAAATATCCATATCCATATTATCTGAGGGTGTGGTATAAAGCCCTTAGGGGCTTTATCACGTTACGTCAGATCCACGTCAACGCCACGTCATATGAGGGCTATAAAACCACTTCTTTTAACTTGAATGGTATGGTATAAAGCCTCCTATTAAACAAAAAAAAAGATTTTATTGGTTGAAAAGATGTGGCCCCCACTTGTGGCTGCACACACCTTTAACCTCCGCTATCACGTTGGCGAACAAACTATGGCGCCCCCCTTTGAATGCCTCGGTGTGGCCAATGGCGCCCCCGGGGCGCTATGGAGCATGATGTGGCGGGGTGGCGCTATGCCACACCCTCCAGCCTAACAATTAACAAATCGTAAGTAGGTATTAGCTACGAGCTACACTTGGAGGATGATTGGAGCTTCGTTGCCAGTTGCTAGGTGTTGGACCGTTCCTTGACCCGAAAACGTCAATCCGAGTAGCTCATCTTTATATGTAAAGGCGGAATCAATGCATATAAAGTCTACAACAGCTTATCCTTTCAATTCTATCTTTTTATTGCTTTTCAGATGATATTTTGACAAAGTTTCATTCCAAGCATACACCAACAACTATGAGATTCGCTCCAACAACTCTCCTATATATAGACATTGTGGTTCACTTATACGGACATGCCGTATAAGCGATCCAGACTATAAGACATATAAGCGAACCAGACATGACCCTTTGAGCGAACCAGACCTAAACATACTGACATAAAAGCGGATCGGACTCTATTTCACATAAAATTTACATTATGACTCCCTGTTGACCAATCTTGACTTTAGACTTTTCGTAGACGTAGTCAACAAACATTTCATGTATCAACAGACTCCCCCTTGGATGTTGACGTAGTCTTTTAGCTCCTTCAGATTCGTAGTCTTCAGTCTTTGTCTTTTCTTCAACTCTGTCTTTTCATCATAAGCACTCTATCTTCACATTCCCATTGATTGTTGATCCAGACTCCCCCTTTCACAGACTCCCCCTCTCAATATGCTAGAATCTGAGGTATCTGGTTCAAGCTTTGATGAATAGCTTCCGTTGGGAATAATAAAGATCAAACCTGTTACTTAACCAACAAACATTACAATCTATCTTTTCAAATAATAAAAACAGACTCAATCAGTTATAACAATCCACTTAAGTATTCAGGTCCAAGTTAATGACCCTGATTACTCAATTAATCTACCAAGTCCAATTTAATGACCTTGGTTGATCATTTGACAAAACAAACTGATTTCAAACAACAATTTCAAATAATTTCTGAAAATAACAAGTATCAAGTTAATGAACTTGTTTTTATCATTTCAAACAAAACAAACTTCTTCAAAGTAAGCTCTCCTCATTCTTCAGTCCAGAATCTCCTGCATCTGCTTCAAACAACTTAGAATCCAACAATCAACTCTCCACTATGGTTTGTCGGAAAATAAAGCAGAAATAAAATCTTTTTGGATTTTATCAAAGTGTTCTAAACTAAGAAATGAAATACAGAAAACTTAAATTGCAGAAAATAAACAAAGTAAACTATTTACAAACATATTTTTGATGAGCGTGTCAGGGAATCATATCAGCTTTTCAGACAAATCACAAGTACCGTTAAGCTACATTACATACTTAGACTTAAACAATTCACCTCGATTGTCGATATACTGATCCATCTAAAATTCTCACACAAATTTCAACTTATTCAGGATACGATTTAGATGAATTAAGAACCTAGATCATTCATGTGTCCCACCTCTTGAATATACTCCCGTATCCAGAATCCCAATAATCAGTCTTACAGGTGAGAATACTACAATGATATCTGTATATAATTTAGGTATGCGAGGGCCGAGGGATCTCAGATCGATACTTCCGTATACGCAGAGAGATATCAGCTTCGACTTTTCGGTGTGTCCCCTTTAGAGGATCTTTTTGCTTACAACAGCAGCATATATCAATTTTATTGTTTCAGCATGCTGAGGGTTTAATGCTGTGTTTCAAGCATTGAAGCAAGTATTAGCCAGGGACTAGGTCAGAACTACCGTTCAGCAGAAGTCCCGGAATAATACCCCAGACATCATAGAATATAAAGACCTAGTATATCAAATTACGAGACCTTTCAAACGAGATTTCAGGGGTTACCTGTATATCCAAGTAGTGTTCCCCACGAATTCACAAGTTTGAATTTTAGGTTTATATCCCGAATAAATCTACTAAATGTGTGAAAACCTATCGACACATCATCAGTAAGATTGTTTAACTCTTTTATACTTTTCAAATCTTTAGCATACTGTAATCGTCTAGCTGATGTACAATCATTTTCCCTATATACACAAGCTCTTTTTCATTTTATCATGTTTTTGTATTTTTGCATTTTTTACTGTTTTTGTATTTTCTGAAAATAAACTATGTACAAACATCTACTCCCCCTAAATACCAAAACAAGTAAAAATTCGACAAACCATTGCAGATTGTTTCTCGTCTTCATCCGCAACAGTACTCTCATCAACGCCAATGATACCATCCGACACCGACAGAAGCTTCATACCATTCAGTTTTAACAAATAGTTAAACCGATTTTTATCAAAAGCTTTGGTATGTAAATCAGCTTTCTGTTCGTCTGTGTGGATTTTCTCAATTCGTATCAACTTTTTCTCAAAGCAATCACGAATAAAGTGATGACGAATTTCTATGTGTTTAGTTTTAGCGTGATGTACTGGATTCTTTGTTATATTTATTGCGGCCTCATTATCAACAAAAAGAGGTGTGTTAAGAAACTGCAAACCGTAGTCGCGCATCTGTTGCTGTATCCACAAGATCTGAGAGCAGCAACTGCTAGCATAAACATACTCCGCTTCACAAGTAGATAACGCCACAGACGTTTGTTTCTTACACTGCCAGGTAACCAATCTAGAACCAAAGAACTGGCATCCTGCAGTTGTTGACTTTGAATTGACTTTGCAGCATCCGAAATCCGAATCGGAATACCCTTCGAGCGTAAAATCACCTTTCCTAGGATACCACAACCCCAATGAAGGAGTTCCTTTCAGGTAGCGCAATATCCTCTTCACAATGATCATATGTGATGCTCTCGGGTTAGACTGAAATCTTGCTGCGAGGCACGTTGGGTACATTATATCAGGACGTGAAGCAGTTAGATACATTAAAGAACCTATCATGGATCGATAAAAAGTTTCATCAGCCCGGTCTCCGGTGAGATCTGGGTGAATCCCATGATTTGTTGCAATTGGGGTAGCAGCTGGAGTAGAACTTGACATCCCAAATTTCTCTAGAATATCATGAACATACTTTGACTGGTGAATGAAAATTCCCTCAGGAAGTTGTTCAACTTGTAAACCCAGAAAGAATTTCATCTCCCCCATTGATGACATTTCAAACTTCTGCTTCATCACTGATTCAAAATCTTTACATAGATTTTCATTTGTTGACCCAAAGATTATATCGTCCACATAAATCTGAACAATCAGAAGATGACCATCAACGACTTTAGTGAAGAGAGTGGCATCCACTTTTCCACGAATGAACTTGTTGGCTAGTAGGTGTTGAGACAAAGTCTCGTACCAGGCTCTCGGGGCCTGATGTAAACCATACAGCGCTTTGTCCAATAAGTAGACCTTGTTTTTGTGGATTGGATCGGTAAAGCCCGGCGGCTGACCGACATAAACCACCTCTTTAACCTTCCCGTAAAGAAACGCCGATTTAACATCTAACTGATATACTTTGAAGTTCTTCCAAGACGCAAATGCTAGGAAAATTCTGATAGCCTCTAGTCGTGCTACAGGAGCATAGACTTCGGTAAAATCAATTCCCTCCTGTTGACTAAATCCCTGAACAACAAGTCGAGCTTTGTTCCTTACGACAACTCCTCTATCGTCCCTCTTACACTTGAACACCCACTTAGTGTTAATTTTCCTATGACCATCCGGCAAATCAACGAGCTTCCACACTCCCAATTTCTCAAATTGACTAAGTTCCTCCTGCATTGCAATGACCCAAGAGTCTTCAGTAAGCGCCTCTTTGTAAGTTCTTGGCTCAACCTGCGAGATAAAACAACTTAATGAGAATTCAGTTTGCAAAGGAGCAACTTTTGTATAAAAACATGTAAGCCCTTTATCAATCTGATTTCGAGTGCGAACGCCTTTCTGCAATTCTCCGATGATCAACTCCTCTGGATGATATGAAAAAGTTCGCGGCATCACTTCGCTTGAAACATCTACATTTCCCTCCAGATTAGTAACATTCTGCTCTGCATCTTGTTCACCAACTTGGTTTGTTTGACTTGAAATCTGAATTTGCTCCCCCTCAGAATCTGAATCACCATGATCAAATACTGGCATGTTTTCAGCTTCTAGATTATCATTCTGAGCCGACTGATTATCTTGAGCAACTTCATTCTGTTGGACATCATCATGTTCACCAGCATTACTTGGACCTGCTTAATCATCATTTGAAGTCTCCCGTGGTCTCCTCGAATACTCATCTGGGAACCTTAACTGCGACTCATATTCACGTAAAATATCCAACTCATCAAAGAAATCTTCATCTTCCTCTGATTCTTCTCTCATGTCAAACGAATCCCAAAGTTTGTCATAATGATAACGCCATGAATCACCAGGATTCTGCGGCGGCATAGTATAACCTTGACATTCAACATTTGCAGCTTCAATAATCCGCTTCTCACTTGGAACGAAGACGCGTCGTAATGGATTTGAATATCCAACAAATATACCCTCAATGCACTTCGGACCAAACTTTCCAAAAGGTTCTATAACCGTACAAGGTGACCCGAACGGTTCTAGATACTTCAAATTCGGTTTGCGATTATTGATTAGCTCAAAGCATGTTTTGTTGAACTTCTTGACAGTAAGAACCCTGTTGAGCGTATAACATGCGGCGGAAACAGCTTCAGCCCAAAAATTAATCGGTAACTTTGAATCTGCAAGCATAGTTCTAGCCGTCTCGATTAGTGTCCGGTTTTTGCGTTCTGCGACTCCATTCTGCTGCGGAGTGTACGGAGCACTAAACTCATGCAAAATACCTCTTTCATCACAAAATTCTTCCATCTTGCTGTTCTTAAATTCAGTACCATTATCACTTCGAATTCTCTTGATACGCCTTTGGTACAAATTCTCAATCTTTCTGAACAACCCCATCAAACTGTCAAATGTTTCATCTTTCGTCTTCAAGAAAGATACCCACGAAAATCTGGAATAATCATCAGTAACGACCAAACAATAGTAATCTCCTGTAATGCTCTTGACATTCACAGGACCAAACAAATCCATGTGAAGTCTTTCCAGAGGTCTTGAAACTGAATTGACTTTCTTTGTAGGGTGTGACTTTTTCTTCTGCTTTCCTTTGACACAGCTAATGCACTCCCCTTCCAGATGAAAACCTTTGATATTAACACCCAATACCAAATCATTGTGTACCAAATGATTCATTTTTCTAAGATGTATATGCCCCATCTTTCGGTGCCACAATCTTGATTCTTTCTCAGTTGCTCTAGACACGAAACAATGTGCTTGACCAGTAGTTGTAGTTGCTACAGACATATCTAACACATATAAATCATTCACTCTAGGTGCCCTCATAATAATCCATTCTTCAGGAATAACAAAACCAGGTTTCAGAATCAAACATTCTTTATCAGTGAAGTGAGTAGTATACTGATTGTCACAAATCTGCGAGATACTAAGCAAATTGTTTTCCAGCTCAGTGATGTAGTTAACTCTCTCAAACGTCACAATCCCATTGGATAACGTTCCTTCACCAACAATTCGACCACCTTCATGACCAGCAAATCCCACATAACCACCATTAATGTTTCTCACATCATACAGCAATGCAGTTTTTCCTGTCATATGTCGAGATGCACCACTATCCATAATCCATCTGGATATCAGTTGTGGAAGATCCTGCACACAAGAAACTACGACTTAAACAACTTCAAGAAAGATGCCGATTCATGCTTCGCGATCCAGGAAGCTCCGGCAATTCAAACTGCTTATTCGAACATGGTGTCCACCCAGGCTTCATCAGCCTTAGGTGTAACCTTGACTCTAGCAATTTGAATTTTGAAATTTTCAGCCTTCAAAGGTGGAAAATTTGCATCATAATCAACCGAAATTGATTCTTCAGCCTTTTTCACTTCAGAAGTTGAAATTTTCATTTCAGTTTTTGGTTTCCAAACTTGTTGAGATAATGCAACCCGCTTGTAAAATTTGTCATTTTTAGGTACCACTTTCTTTACAGGTTCATTTTTCACTTTGATGTTGTCATTTTTCACATTCTTTTTTCTCAACAACAATTGGTGCTTTACCCTTCACATCAACTTTCTTCTGTTGAAACTTCACATTTTCAATCTTAGGCTTCACATTGGTACACATTCGTGCAATGTGACCAACTTGATTACATCTGAAACATGTTCGAGTATCAACAACTCGACTTGTGCCTTCAGACCGATAATGTGAAGCTCTTTTCTCAAAGAACTCTTTGTTTGATTTTGAAAAAATTTCATTTTCCTCATCTGAAAGTGAACTTGAACTGTTCACAAACACCTTCTTTTCAGCAAACCTCTTGTTTTGAAAACTCCTTTTCTGATAACTCTTACCATCCCTATAACCTCCCGACCAATTGTTTCGATTGTTATTATAAAACCTTGGTGGAACAACAGGCTTTTTGTAATAAGATTTATCTTTCTCAAAATTCATTTGCCTTTTTGTGTGTTTCAAATTATTCACTTCAGACAATTCAACTTCAACCAACTTGAAAACATTTGTCAATCTTTTCTCATTAACATTCTCAATTGGAAACTCAGAATCCGAATACAACTTATCAGATCCAGCCATCTTGTACATCACAAGACCCGGTTCATCCCTTAAGTTGTTTTTGGACTTTGGTTTCTGAATGTATTTGTCCAAGAAACATCCATCATCTTCAGATGAATCAGACATCAAGACACTTTCAGCTGTGCTCTTAACAATATCTGTCTGAACACTATCATCAGATGATGTAAAAGTGACATCAATGTTTTCTGGAAGTTTAACTTCTTTTTCTTCCTCAATTTCAACCAACCCAGATTGCTTTTTCGTGTAGTTATCAAGAACAGGTGGTGGAACTTGATGAAACCCCACCCCAGTTCCATCACAATACACATCTTCGCCCGCTTTGTCTTTCCCGATGGGTTTGGGAATGATATGTTGCAAAACAAAGCTTGCGGAGCTGTAACTGTTAAGCTTCAACTGGATTCGCTCATTTTCGATTACACCCTCTTGAACTTTAAGTTTCAATTTAGCGATTTCATCCAGTTGTTGATTGATTGATTCTTCTTTGACTCTAAGCACTGCTCTTAGATGTTCATTTTCTTTAAAAGTTTTACCATTTCGATCATCACAATCTTTCAAAGTACTTTTTAATTTTTCAAATTTTTCAGAAATCTGACGGTTTTCAAGAATCAACTTTTCATTTTCATTTTTAACTTTATCATGATCAATTTTATGATTTTCCAATTGTTTAGTTAATTCTTTTATCCGTTCAGTTGAAGCTTTAATCATTTTGTCACGATCAAGAATCTGATTCTCAACGTTTCTGACCTTAGATGTCAGATCATCAACTTTCTTCCCGTTGAGATACGTGACTGTGCTACAAAATTTGCACTCTTTGTTGCAATTTTTGCAATCAGCATTTCCATCATTTTTTCTTACCTGACACATTTGTTGACACATCTGGACTAACCTGGCTTTTTGACTCAGACACGGAGTTAGAGTCTACCTCAAGTGCCTTAGCAGCTAGCACTTTGTCAGCCATTCTTCCAAGATTTTCAGCAGTCAACTCCTGCGTTGTGTCAATAACTCCAGTATCAATCTTCTTTGCTTTCTCGATCTCTTCTTTCTCCTTTCTCTCTTTCTCTTTCTCTTTCTCTTCTTCAATCATTTTCGAAGTTGGAGTTCCCCACCATTTGTGTTGCCAATACTCATCATCTTCTTTGTATTGTTGTATTATGGCTTCAATATCAAGTGTACTATCATCAATTGCAATATTTCCATACTCATCAAGATAGCACTCTCTATCTGGATCCCATCTATTGGCTCTCCTTGCATTCAGATAGATACGAGAAAGTCTAATGATTTTGTTTTCAGCAATCATCTTTCTGTATTGATATTTTTGCTCTTCAGTTCGATCGTCTTTCCATGGAATAGGATCGTCAGTTTTTGCCATGAATGCGTAACCAACCACATCTTCTTCCGGTAGAACTTCCTTACTCCAATCATACCCCTCATCATCATAAATCACAGCAAGAGCCCTTGATTTGTCTCTGTTATCTTCAGACTGCTTCAATCTAGGCGGCTCAGATTTATTCTGATGGTAGATTGCCTTTTTGTAATAATCATCTCGAAACGGATTCTCTGACTCATCAGCATACGCATTTCTGCATTCCCGTTTGAAATGACCCTTCTGCTTACACTTAAAACATGTAACTTTTGACTTGTCGAATCCCAGTTTTGTAGATGGACCACCGATCGTTTTTCTCCCTGTAATCTCCATGAAGCGTTGTGCACGTCGAACTGCACTTGCCATTGCTCAACGAATATCGATCAGCTCCATTTCTTCAGGGTCTATCTGATCATAGTCTTCTTTTGTCAGATTTGTATTCCCAATTTTTCCAGCCACCAATCCTTCGTAGGATTCCAAAACAGATGCCAGAAAGACCATTTGTTGCTTGGCCGACTCCTCATCAAAATTCTGTGCATTCTTCAGATCTATCGCAATATTGCAAGAAAACTTCGCATCAGAATGATTTGCAGAAGACTTAGATCCACTGTGATAACCACTATGACTTCCACTGCTTGAATTGTTTTGACTTTCTTTGCTTACTGAAGAAACATTTTCAGCAGAAAATGCAGTTTTTGGAGAAGTAGCTTTCGGGATCAAACTTTTAGGATAGTACAAATCCAGATTTTGATGATAAGATGAATTATTAACTTTGTACATCTTCTTCAGCTCCAACTCATGACTTTCAAGTTTCTCAATCAGCAAATCTAATGTCAACTTTTCTGGTTCTTTGATGGTATTCTTCAACATCAGCGCATAATATCTCCAATCCATCTCGTCAGGCAACGAATCGAACAATTTGTCAATAAGATCTTCTTCAGGAATGTTAATATCATGTCTTACTAACTCCAGCTTCAGATGACCGAACCTTTCTATCATTTTACACACAGAATCGTTCTTTAAACATCCAAAAAGATCAAACTCTTTTCTAAGAAGTTTCTTTTTGTTTTTCTTAATTTCTTGACTGCCTATACATTTCTTTTCTAATTTTGCCCAAAGATCTTTTGCATTTGAATAGTCAATCAATGCAATAATGTCTTCCCGGACTGACTGGAATAACAATGCCACACACTTTTGTTCAGCTACAAACGAATCAATCTCCTCAGCTGTTCTTAACGCCTCACCATTTTTGTTTCCATTTGCATAACCATTTTTCATACTTTTCCAGCTAGTAAATGCGAATGCCATCAACCAGTCTTCAAATTTTCTGGACCAACGACTGTACTCCTCAATAGCCGTAAGCTTTGGGGGTTTATTGAACGTTCCGAATGCGCTTTCAGATTCCCAAGCTTCCTTCTTCTTTTCTTTCGGAGTATTCTCGTTCTCGTTCGTATTGTTGTTGTTTATAGGAATATCATCTCCCGAGTTTCCAGCGAATGCGTACATATCGCTAAACGGGTTCAAGAAAATATCATCCATCATGAATGTACCTGCAAGATTATCAAACACTTAGAAAAATTTTTCCGAAGTTTTGTCAAATACTGACACTCAAAATCGAACCAATCTGTACTCGTGACAGATAAGCGAACCAAACAGTGTACAAATGAGTGTCTGTTCGAACGGACCAGAAAGTCTGTTCGAGCGGATCAGATAAAGTATGTTCGAGCGGACCAGAATGTCTGTTCGAGCGAATCAGATATTGTCCGTTCGAGCGGATCAGCTGATGTTCGTTCGGGCGAACTAGCAGATGTTCAGATAAGCGAACCACACAAACTGTTCGTTCGAGCGAACCAGCTTTTGTACGTAACAGCGAACCAGAGAATGATCGTTCGAGCGAACTAGCTGATGTTCGTTCGAGCGGTCCAGACAATGATCGAATAAGCGGACCAGGTCTACGTCCGGATAAGCGGACCAGATCAACAACAAGTATGTTCACTCGAGCGGACTAGATCTACATCCGGATAAGCGGACCAGATCAATATCAAGTAAGTTCACTCGAGCGGACCAGACCAAAATTTCAGATCTGAAACTTGCGATGTCCGTAAAAGCGAACCACAAATTTTAACCGATTTTAGACCGAATTACAAACTTATACATTCAAGGATTGTAATACAATTAATTCCGATCACAATGAAATAATTTTCGTCCAAATCCGACCACTAATCCATTCCAGATCTAAGTTTTAAATTTCTGTCCGAAAACCGATCGTGATTTTGATCAAATTGAATGATTTTTACTATGTTTTAAAGTCCGAAACTGTTACTGATTGATTAACAACAAGTTTTAATCAATATACTCGAATTTCAAACCATTTTGTCCGATAAAACTTGTATAAACCGAAAAATAAAACAGAAAATGAGTAGAAATGAGATAATAGAGCCGAATCAGCTGATGTAGTATGAGCTCCTCGTCCTGAAGCTCTGATACCACTTGTTGGACCGTTCCTTGACCCGAAAACGTCAATCCGAGTAGCTCATCTTT
Source organism: Helianthus tuberosus (assembly GCA_030545235.1). Lineage (NCBI taxonomy): Eukaryota > Viridiplantae > Streptophyta > Magnoliopsida > Asterales > Asteraceae > Helianthus > Helianthus tuberosus. The sequence continues at coordinate 21,389,909 of CM060352.1, forward strand.
ATATGTAAAGGCGGAATCAATGCATATAAAGTCTACAACAGCTTATCCTTTCAATTCTATCTTTTTATTGCTTTTCAGATGATATTTTGACAAAGTTTCATTCCAAGCATACACCAACAACTATGAGATTCTCTCCAACAACTCTCCTATATATAGACATTGTAGTTCACTTATACGGACATGCCGTATAAGCGATCCAGACTATAAGACATATAAGCGAACCAGACATGACCCTTTGAGCGAACCAGACCTAAACATACTGACATAAAAGCGGATCAGACTCTATTTCACATAAAATTTACATTATGACTCCCTGTTGACCAATCTTGACTTTAGACTTTTCGTAGACGTAGTCAACAAACATTTCATGTATCAACACTAGGGTTCCAGATATGCTCGCGAGAAGTGGTGATACCTGTTTCATAATGGCCCCCTTCCGAAGGAATGCCATATCATCGTTGACAAATACACTCGTCAGGTAAAGTCTTGAAACATGATCCATGGTATCAAGCAGGGGCGGACCCACCGCACCCCTTGAAAAAATAAATTTAATGTATATTTTAGGCAAAAAACCCGACCGCACCCCTTGAAAATATGGTTGAACACCTCATCCGCACCCTCGGTAAATAATTCATGGGTCCGTCACTGGTATCAAGCACTGGTTGCCAATGGTATTTAACATTTTTCACCTTTTATTTTCTCCGCCTTATGATTGCGACACGTAACTAACTTTACTATATTATAGGTTGTAAAGTTGAGGTGAAAGGATACCTATAACAACCCTCCTAGAACCCTTAATGTAACCCTAAAACGTTCCTTATATACCCCGTATACGAGAAACGGACCCGAAATACCCTTATACTTAGAAAAAACAAGAAAAACAAAGTTTGGGAGTCTCTCGCGGGCCGCGACTCGGACCCCTTGGTCTCTCGCGGGGCGCGAGCTCTGATTACTTGTCGGACACCCAGGTCGCCACGTGTCAACACGTGGCGGGTCTAGATATGCTGACTGGTCAAGGCTACGGCCTAACCTACGCTTGTCGTGGGCCGCGAAGGCCTTGGCCTTCTCTCTCGCGGGCCGCAAGCCGCCTTACGATCAGCCTATAAATAACAGCTTCGAGCTTCATTTGAATTCGTTCATTTCTCGATTTCTCTCTCAACTTTCTGAATAGCTATTATTATACCCGGGCATAAAAACCACTATAAAGTGAAGCTCTGCCTAGTTGTAAGTATTATAACCCTGCTATTACCCTACACGATTGATTTAGGATTTCAGTTACGCATGTCGGCTCTGCCCGACTCAGTCGTTGGAATTCTGTCTCGTGTTACACCCGATTGATCTAGGACTTCGTAATGCATGTCAAGGCTCTGCCTGACTCAGTCATTGAAGTTCTGTCTCGAGTTGGATGGTTAATGTGATTTGGTTATTTTACTAACACGTGTGCATTGTTTAATTTAATAGATAATAACCAGGAGATACACCAGGAAGCCTTAGTTTTACCTAAGTGATCAATGTGAGTTCATTCTCTTTTCTCACCGTTTGTGAGTCATTTTATCAACTGTTTTACCAAAACCTCAAATGTTGTAATCATAAGTAAACAGTAATTGAGTCAATGTATTCTACAATTACTGTCGGTATGTTGGGGTTTTGTATACAAAATGTGTGAGACGTTACCATTGGACAAAGAGTTAGCCAATGAGTAATATGACCCACAAGTCAGGTGTTGATATTACCAAATGAGTAACTGGGTAGATATAAACATTGTAATCACTCTCAATACTGTGACGATAATTAATCTGGGATGCACTCACCAGTATTTCTTGCTGATAAAACTTTTTAAAACGCGTTTCAGGTAACAAAATGTGAAAGCCAATAGAAGCCAGCTGGAGAGCACTGAAGGCTTGGAAAAGTGGCTATAAAAGTTACCTAAACAAAAAGAAGTTTTGTCTTTTGATAAACTAGGGTTTACCCCTCTAAATAAATTTGTAATGAAAACTTGGGTTCTATCCCATTTATTTATTATACAAAGTTTGGTGTTTCAACTCTGATAAAATATTTCCTAACTACGGCCCTGATGAATGTTTTCCGCTGGCAAATTAATAAACACCGATACCACCCATCTGAGCTCGCCAGGGGTCGGGGGCTGTGACATAGAGTGGTATCAGAGCTACAGCCACTGGTTTAAGCCAAAGAAGTGTTCTGCTGACACTTAAGTTTTAAATTCTGTGTTAGGAAATAACTTATGTGATTATGTGTTTTGTGTTATTTGACTATTTGTTAGTTTACAGTATGAGTGAGCAAGGAACTTCGGACGCTTATCGTCACTTAGATAGTTTACCAAAAGATGAGGGAACATCGTCTCAGCCAGATCTCTTAGGGTACTCAGCCGATATTAAGGAAGGGATATTTATTTTTAAGGCACAGTCTGAGGAACCTTTTACTACTAAGAAAAGAGGTTGGTTTAGTAGAGGAGCACACGATAGAAGAAAAAGAATGAAAAAGTTACAACAGCAGAGAACGATAGCCAGAGCTAATAAGGAAGTAAATGCACAAACTCAGGAAACAGGCAATAGACCACCGTGGGAAGAGAAACTAGATAGATAATTGGCCGATTTACATATGTTAGCCACTACAACAGTAGACTCCAACCAAATAGCTGAACTGCCACTATTACCTTTATTCCCAGATCAACAAATGTTAGAACCTGACCAAGAAAACCAATTCCGTATACCTGCATTTGACCTTAACGAATTTCCTAGAATTCCAACTCCACCCTGTAACACCACGTAAAAATGTGTCCAATTATGTATAGACACGTGTCCTAAACTCTAAACATGTGAAAGAGTTAGTTTGAAGGACCAAAGTTATCGAACAGTGAAACTATGAAACCACAGGGACTAAAAGTGTCAACATGCCAAACTTGTGCCTCTGAATGACCTTCCATGATGAATATATTCTTAAACGAGTAATTGATTGGAGATAAGAAGCCGTTTATGAAAATAATCGGAAGATTATTAAATTACAAGGGTTAAACGTGTCAACATGTCATTTCTGACCTCTGAGTGACCTTTTAACGAAACCGAGGCTTCGAAACATTCAAATATACTCTTAAGAATAAGTGGTATAAATTTCACGTAGTTTCGATATCGTTAAGCACGTTTTCAAGACTCTGGGCCAAAAGTGTCAACTTGATGAAACTTGCTTTCATAGTGATATTTAACGAACCCGAGCCTAACGAGGTTTGTTTTTACATCCTTGGGCCCCAAGGAATTAACTACAAGGGTCTCTATTACCAAAAATGAAGTTAAAAAGGGTTTAAACGAGCAGGGACTGAATCTGCCAGCTTTTAAACTTGTTTTCCCGGTTTAACAGGTCTAAGCGGCCCGCGTAAGACTCCCTTATGTCTTACGCGGCCCGCCTCAGCACGCCCAGATCAGACAAATACCTGCAGGTGCGGGTTTGGCCTGTTACACCGCCTTAGTCTAGGTTGTATCGACCTAGGGAGCTGTAAGTCGGTTTAATTCAGTAGCTTGGACACCTGGGTCGATCTCAGAGCCTCCTATTACACCTGGAAATGATCAAGCATCATGGAATTTGGCTATATAAGAAAACTAGTTCTTGTGTTTTGAAACACATTTGCAACATTCACTTGTGGGACTTGTTCTGGAGCTTCCATCAGTAAGAAGAGGATAATCAAGTGTAGAAAAGTTTGCTAGGACCTTAAGTAAGCTTCTAATTACTTGTTTAGTTGTTTAATTTAGCTTAATTACTCTAAAGTCAAACTTATCATAAAATTAGTTTGACTTTCGTTTTAATTACATGTGGCTTAACCACTGATCAAATTGAAAGTGGTTATAAGACCACATTAGTGTAGGTGATTAACCCTTAAAAGGGCACCTCCTAATTATCTCGTTTGACTGATAAATTGTCGGGTCAAAGTAGTTTGACAAAAAGTCAAACTGGACAGAATGGTTGCAAATGATTAAAATTAATAAACCAGAGGTTCTAAATTATATTTTAACATTCTAATGACTTGGTAATTAATATTAAAACATGTTTTATCAGTCCTAACCCGACAATTAATAGTCTAAGGTCAGTTTATAACCGAAAGTCGCAAAAGCTTGACTTTTGCTTTGACTTTCAGTTCTGACCCATTCAAGCTTAATTCTTCCATGTTTTAAGCTTCCATTAGAACCACATTACTTAGTAGTATAACCTCCTGGAGTTATATTGCATGGTACCTAGTGGTTTGAATTATATGCACTTGATCGTAATTATGCTTAAAAATGCCATAAACACCCTTTTTACATACAACTGAGATTTTTAACAATATGATTGGACTCACACCTTTGCTACTGATATTTAGACATGTCCTAAAAATTTTACATCAATTGAAGGTCTAGAATAGGAGTTATGCTCAATAGCGTAATTAAGAAGCTTTTTAGTATTTAAATGGCGTAATTAGTATGAAGCCTATCTAAACCCGATTTTTAGCACTAAACTTTGTACCTACTGATGTAAAATAATATTTTGGGATTTTTAAAGATTTTTAATTATTTTTAGGCTGAGCATAACATAGGATTATAGCTTGATTTCGGTAATTGTCGATTTTACCCTTTTCATGCATAAAATGAGTTTTACATAATTTTTAGTGTCAAATATTTTGCTACTGATTCCTTATGATAAATAAAGTATTTTGAACTTTATAAACTGATCAAAAACTCAGATTTCCTATTTTAACCCGAAAACCCCTTTAAACCGACTTTTAAGCGTTTTTAACACCTAGTATGGGTCAAAACTATTTTTAACATATAAAACTTAGTACCCACTGATGTTTTAAGCTAATTAATATAATTATACAGTAAGATAAAGTTTTTAAACCCAGAAGTATATTTTGACCTTTAAAGCCTATGTAAAATTACTAAAATGCCCCTATGGGACATAGTTTGGCTAAATAATATAATTTTCACATATATAAAGTATCTTACTGTTATAAATTATAAAAAATACATATTTTTACTGATTTGATCAGATCTGAAACTCAGTTGCATAATTAAACTCTTTTATGGGCATTAAAATTACCAAAATGCCCTTATGGGACTTATTTTGGTTTAAATTACTTTTTGGGCATATATGTTAACATCCTACTGATGTATTAACATATTTTGAGCATAATAATGATTAAGACCTGTATATAATTTATTTGGATACCCGTTACGCGTTTACGCGTTTGGATCGGTTTATGTGACTAAGTTTACATAAAATAGCCGAAACAGGTCAAACCTTATCGTTAAATCCTCAAATTCCAGAATGTGTTTAGTTTGCCCATATTATACAAGTATCCAAGCTTTTCGGGTCTAAACCACATTCTATTCCGGTCTCTGCTTAATCTAGCGTTTAGAACCGTAAGGTTTCTTTCTAGCTAGCCGGTCTAAGTCCTTGACTAAATTAAAGACCCGTTAGCATCCTAATAGGTTAATAAACCTTCTATACAGATTAAATAGCTTCCGGTAGAAGGTGCCTTCAAAAAGCTTTAGGATTTTACTGCTAGCATCAGGTAAATACTTTTAACTTATTTTCCCTTATACGGGCTTGGGATATGGTATTATAATAATACCACTTGGTCGGGTATGAAATCATTTAATCGGATTGTGATTAATAAATTTGCATAACCCGTTTTAATATGTCTTGTTTGTTAACATAAACATTGGGGGTTAATCTGACCGTGTCTTGGATATCCTCGGCTCATTTCATTTAAAATGGCCACGACCTATGCACGGGGTGTAGGCATACACCTGACATATGCAAATGCTAAAATATATATATAAACCCACATGTTGGGGATAACTCCTTTGTGGGTTCTAAAAGTGGCGAGTCGGTTAATCATGATCGGCTTCCAACCGGCCCCAATTGTAAGACAAACATGTAAATCTGTATACAAGATTATATTCAACTAATTGTCCCAAGTTATAAAAGGTTTGTGCCATGTGCACTTAAATCAATTTTCTTAAATATTTTCAAAATGAGTCAGTTAATTGTATTTACCAGTGTAAACTGACGTATTTTCTTAAAGTCTGATTTGACAGGTACCTCTCGTAATAGACTGGAGCTATAGGGTGTCATTAGAGGATCTTGCAAATCCATGTGATGCCTGAAGTCTGTTGTTTTTGTTTCTTTGTTCATTTATGATCCGCCTGTGGATCTTATTACATTCCAGTCTGTATATTCATAAACTCGAACACTCAGACAATATGGTTTGTAATAGTTTATTCACCAAGACTTCCGCTGTGCTATTATATTGTGTGTATTGACTATGATGATATCAACTACGTCACGATACTCCCCGCCGGGCCCACCGGTAATATGTGGAAATATCGGGGTGTGACAGGTTGGTATCAGAGCCAACATTGAGTGAATTAAACACTAACCTTTTGTGTTTAATCTCAATGACACAATAAGCACAATCCTTAGACTTCCGAGTCTAGGCTAATGACCTAGGATTTTACTCTTAACCTTCCTTTTATTGTTTTATTATATTTACTTGTTTTGACAGGAAAATACCACCACGCGTACGAGGAAAAGGCAAAGGACCCATGCGTGGAGGACCGTCCAGCAGCACGGGACCCTCCCACAGGCGTACACCATCCGACTCGCTTTCCGGTTCCGACTCCAAGGATAATTGGAGCCATAGCTTTCAACCAGCAAGACATTCTGTCTCGCTAGGGTCCTCACCGTCTGACCCTCCTTATTTTGGGTTGCCCATTCCTATCGAACCCCATCATTCTCCTCTTTCTCAAGGAACTCATTATTCACACCAATCACCTCACTCTTTTCAATCTCATCCTTTTCATCATTCAGATTCCACTTACCCACCTTCACAATTCAATCCCAACGCTTATGTTAATGACTTTTTGGGCTACAACCCTTTGGGACCTGAGGATCACTTTTCTCAGGAAATGGAGATGGATGACGACCCGGACCCGGATTTGCAAACAGGAACACCAGGCCACCCAATAAGTATCTCCAGCGGTTCCCCATTTCAGGGATCACCGTATAATGGGCCTGATTCATTCCAGGAGAGGATAGGTCAGTATGACTGGTTCTTTACACCTTCATACCAGAACTCCCCAATCCAACCTCCCTTGGATGAACCACAGCTTAGGGCTATTACCCCACCACCCTTGCCAGTTGAGGATCCACCTCAACAACCTCCCGAGCCTCCAAGGCGAAGGAGGAATGCTAGGATGTCAGTACGTGGGGGACCACAGTTTGCATCTCCTCGTGGCTCAAGTATTTGGGCTAATGGTACAATAGTAGATGGTGAGGTGGTGGAAGAGGTTATCGATATACCCGAGCAAGAAAATGAATGTTTGAACCGAGCGGAAGACATCACACCGCGAGACGAGTCGGATCCGAAAGATGCCCACTGATGCGTGTGAAGTGTTATATATATTAGGTGTATATTTTAAGCCCCTTTAACACTTATTTTTAGCCAAGTTTTAAATTTATAAAACACGATATTTTACAAACACTAAACACACATATGGGCAAGTGCACCCATCGTGAGCGTAGTATAGTGTTGGTAAGATACCGAGGTCGTCCAAGGACACAAGAGCTTTTAGTACCGGTTTATCCTCAACGTCTAATCAAAATAAAAAGTTAGAAAAATGTTTTAAACTAAGAAAAATAAAAACTAACTAAAATGCTGAAAATAAAATAAAAAGAAAAAAACAGATAGACAAGATGAATCACTTGGTTCCGACTCGTATCTAGTGTAACCTTTGATTATTTCCGCACTTTTGCACTATTTTAATAGATTATCTTAGTTATTGTAGTAGGCCCCTCTTTTGAAGGTGACGTTACCCTCACCCCAGTAGTTTGAGTCAGCAATGATACAATCCTAAAAGGGTGGATTATTGGAAGATAATTAATTAAGTTATTAATGCAAATTATGGTAGGCCCCTCTTTTGGAGGTGACGTTACCCTCGACTAAGTAGTCTGAGTCAGCAGGGATACAGTCCTAAATAGCCGGGTTATAGTATTAATAGTAGTTAACTTATGAGGGGATCAAAGAGTTTGGACCCCCGCCATCCAATACCGTTAAGTATTGAAGGAGGTCCTACTAAATTTGACCCAGGTCCATTGCAGGACCTCTAAACACTGAACAATCGCAAGACCTTTACCAAACCGTTCCCTTAACCCCCGACCAGGTAGCCAACATACCTCCATATAGACCGTGGAGATATGAATGGTGAAAATCTTTTATTTTATATAGACAGTAAAATAATGCCAAGACACCACGGACAAACGATAAGGAAAGATCACCTTCAACATAAGCAACTAGTTATTAAAGTCATTAATACAAAACCAAGTAAAAAGTGCAAAAGATTAGAAATAAAAAGTATTACACTAGACACTTTGTCTTCACCAAGTGATGTAAGAGACTTAGGCAAACATGGCCTTGATTGTCAAGAACTCTTACGATCAATCTTGGATCCCGAGACGACTCACACACTCTACGATGGACAATGGATGATGGTGGTGGATGATGGTGTTATGGTGGTGGTGGGTGGTGGGTGAAGTGTGAGAGAGGTGGTGTGCCAAGGGATGGTTTGAGCTTAAGCCAAGCACTCCTATTTATAGGCTGAACAGAAGCTCGGGCACGGCCCCGTGTCCACATCCTCTCTTTCTTCATTTAATGCAGCTTTGTCTTATTAGTTGACCACGCCCCCGTGTCCGCTGAGCACGACCCCGTGGTGCAGAAGAATCTTTGTACTATGCAGATTTGCTGGATTGTGCGAATCTTATAGTTGACCACGGCCCCGTGTCCGCTGAGCACGGCCCCGTGGTGGGCAATAGAAGCTTCTACCACTTTGTCTTTTCTGCTGACACTAGGGCACGCCCCCGTGCTGGCTGAGCACGGGGCGTGTTCAGGCTTCTGATGTCTTGTTTTGCTTGGGAAGATGCTGTCGTGGGGTCGGGCATGTCACGTCTTGTTCCTTTTCTTGTATTTATGTTAGATTTTGATGTCTTTTTGCTTCTTTTGTTAATTTGAGCTCATTTAATCCTGAAAATACAAAAGGAAGACAAAAGCACACTTTTTCCAACATTAGTACTAAAAAAGGGTTAGTTTTATGCCACAATTGATGAAATTTATATGTTGCATTTTGAACACATCAAATACCCCCACACTTGAATCTTTGCTTGTCCTCAAGCAAAACTCTTTAATATGTGGCTATTACACTCCCAAATGGAATGGGTAGAGAAGAAGGTTTTTGGGCTTGTCGTAGAGTGTCGGGATTTCCAAGATTCTTTATTTAATTTTATTTTTATTTATTTACAATCCTATTCGTCATGATTTATTTAAAACTTTTTATAAGATAAATTACTTATTAGGGAATAACATGCCTTTGTAAAATTCTATTTATATACAAGTTCACATATCTCACGGGGATCACTCAACACTCGGCCGAAAATGTATTTTTGTGGATCACTCGAGAGCGGCATGGAACTTACTCCTACCATAGGCTTGCCAAGCAATCAATCCTCCTCCTTTTTAACTTACATACCTTTGTAAATATCAAGAGGACTTTGTGGGTGAAGGGTTAGGCTTGGGTTAAAGGTAGGTGGTTGGGTTGGTGGTTAGTGGTTAGTAGAAAAAAGGGCGAAAAGCGTAACAAGTTTCGGTTTTCGTAAGACTTTCTATTTTTGTATCTTTTATTTTGATGAAGCTATTATTCAAACAAAGTTATTTTTGATGAACTTGTTTGTTTATTTTCTTTTGCTTCATCACAATTTTTTTTTGAAAAGTCATACGAAAAATCGAACTTGTTACTAAAACAAAGGGGTAAAAATAAAAAGCTTTTGGTGGGTAAAAGGGTGTTTGGTTTGGGTTATGAAATGAAAATGTTTAGGCTCAAAGGGGCTAACTAGGGGGATTTTGGGTTGGTGGTAAAAAAAAGAAAAATAATGGTGTAGAAATAAAAAGGGTTAGTCCTAATGCCTCCATCATTTACTTACTCGGGTTTAAGTTGGTAAGGACCGGGAATGTATCGTCATGGCAAGTTCTAGAGTCGTAAGAACCAAGCGGCTATTCACACAAGAAACGAAAAATGAGCATTTAGTCAAATGATATGTAAGTGTTTGCTCAATAAAGGCTCAAAACTCACTTTTGTGGGAATGAGTTTTTATGTGATCAAGTATATATAATTAAATTTTAACTAAGCTTGTCATGCCTTTTCATAATTTTCTTAAGTTGGTTCTTTTTATCACGACGCTATCGGTTGTAAATTTGTAAAAATATAACCTTTTTTTGAGAACTTGAATTTCCCGAGTTAAACCTAGACAAAAAAAATCAAAATTTTTGAAAAAAATTGGGGTGACTAGCGGTTCCAATAGAGTTTTGTGTAAGGCTTGTATTTAGGACTTGCAAGATTCAAGGTTTTAGCATCCCCCCACACTTAAATTACACATTGTCCTCAATGTGTCCCAAAAATAAGTTTTTAGGTTGATTGAATGTGTAAAAAGGTGTGAAAAAGCAAAAAAAATTTGTGTTACTGGTTACCTGGGCACGACCCCGTGTTGAGTGGACACGGCCCCGTGCTCAGGTGCCAGTAATGAGAACTTACAGAAGGTGAACACGGGGGCGTGTTGGTTGGACACGACCCCGTGTCTGTCAACGTCTGCAGAATTTAAACAAACAGCAGGTTCAGGGGAGTGGGCACGGGGGCGTGTCGGCTGGACACGGCCCCGTGTGGACAGTCTGCAAAGTTGAAAAACAGGTTTCTTTCGTCGGTTTTCCTGTCCCGGCTTTAGTAGTACTAATGTTTAGCACTCTAAGCCTCGTATGTACCTGCTTATTCAATAAACACCATACCATACCCTAGCAAACATCCTACTTTTACCAATATTCAACATCCATGTCAAAGTTAAAAGAAAAATGCAGAAAATAAAAGAAGTTAAGGAAAGTAAATTGTTCAACACTTGGCACGCAGGCCATCAATTGTTCAAGAGTGGAAAAGGGTTAACCTGGGGAACCATCAAACAACCTCCTCTTCCTCCGCTCCTCCCGCCTACTCTATGGCATCGTCATCGTCATCATCATCATCATCCCCTCCATGGCGTGCAATGTGGTCTCGTATATATCCAACATCATCTTGGATATCGGATATGTTTCTTTCGATAGCTCCGACCCGGTGGTACGTGTTGCTCGCCATGTTGTAAGTATTCCTGGTGCACATAAGGTTTTCCTACAACAAATCATGCAAACTTTGGAAATTAGGAAAACCGCCTCCTGAGGAGGATTGGCCCGGATCACCTTGGGGTTGGTATTGGTACTGATGATGTTGCGGAGCTTAGAGGACAAGTGCTTCTTGCGGGTTCCATGCATGACCTTGCATCCTTTGAAAGCTCACCGTCCCGTCTTCTGCCTCATAAATCAGGTTCATTGAGCGGCATATGTGTATATCCACCATACCCGACCATGGGCTACTCTCAAATGACCTAGGTATGTGGGTGAAGTGTCTAAAGAGACGGTACACCCATCCCCCAAAGAAGATAGGAGTCGGTCACTTGCAAGGCGGTTATGATGCATGTTTCGGAGCATGAGGAACGGAACATCGAGCGGCCTGCGGTTGTGGATGCAGTGGAGTACAACCAAATCTCTTAACCCAACGACGCCACTACTATCATGCCTTTGGCTAAGAGAGTAGCCGAGGAGCCTATGAATGTAACTGTAGAGCGGATCCCTCAACTTTGTACTCTTAGTGCTGCTCGGATTGTAGTACCCTTCACCAATCTGAGCCCAAATGGCTTGGCGTTCGTTTTCACCTATCTCTCTCATTCCTCCAGTATTTTCTTCGTTTCCCGCATCCTCTTCCGTATACAACCCGACAATCGACCCAAATTGTGCCATAGAGATGGAATACCTCGTTCCGCCACATCGGAATGATACCCCGTCATTGTCGAACGGGTCGCACCTTGAGTTGAATGTGAAGGTGCTATAGAACTCCAAAGTGCATTCGTGGACGGAACGGAGTCTAGTTGTTAGGGCGACTCTGAGTGGTCCCGTGACAATGTTGTTGAAACGGTCGATTTGATTCACCACAGTTAACAATTTCGTGCATGCTTGCCTCGGGTATTCCTCTGGTCTTGTTTGAAGTATCTCGTATCGGGCTCTAGCATCGAGCTCATTGGCGTTGAATCTTGTGAACTTCCTAGCCATCTGAAAGAATACACCAAAAGTTAGCACGAAACAGAAATATTTTCGGACGAAACTGCAAACAGTGGGCTGGACACGACCCCGTGTTCAGCGGACACGGCCCCGTGTCCAGGCGTCTGTTACTCAAAAATTCCATTTTTCGATCCGGTTTCAAAAACTTGAAAATTTTTGGTACAATAGGTGCGGTTTCCCCCGAAAATGAAACCCTAAGTGCCGTTTTTCCCAAAATATCCCGTTTACCCCTTCAATTTTTATCTTTTCGGGTCAAGAACAAGGGTTTGGGGTTTTTGTGTGAAATCGGACTAATCTATGAACAATACAAGTGTATTTACTTCCCAAAACACTAATCTAACTAAATGCAAACAGATCTAAACAAAAATTTGAGGTTCGATCCGGATGAACTTCAAGAACCCTAGATTTTTCCCCAAATTTTTGGAGTTTTAACTACATGCAAGTAACTAATCTAACTACTACAGGTGATAGAATCATACCTTGATGTTGTTAGAGCGATAGGAGACGTCGAAATTTTGCGAAAAATCGCCTGGAACCAGAGCGTTTTCGGGGAAATGGGGCGTGTGGAATGAAGTAACTGTTTTGAAAAAGGGGATTTATCCCGACTGCAGCGCGGACACGGCCCCGTGTTCAGCGGACACGGTCTCGTGCCGAGCAAGGTTTTGAATTTTTTTTTTGTGCTCGTGTGATTGCCCTTGTTTCCCATAAGCTTTGGTTAGAAAACTTACCGCGTTATTTGTCGTCTCAATCGTTCGTAACTTACCAGGTATGATGTTGGTTTCATTCTTCCATCGTTTGAAGCGAAATCTCTTCTTCTTCATCCTCAATGAATCCTTGATAAAGTTTCAGCCGTTGGCCATTGACTTTGAATGGAGGCCCATTTTGAGATTTAATTTCTACTGCACCGTGTGGGAAAATATGGGTGACGGAAAAAGGTCCTGACCACCTAGACTTTAATTTACCAGGAAACAATCGAAGTCGTGAATTAAACAAAAGAACTAGATCTCCTACCCGAAATTCATTAGGTTTAATATGTTTGTCATGCAAATTTTTCATTCTTTCCTTATAAATTTCAGAGTTTGAGTATGCATAATTCCTAAGTTCGTCTAATTCATTTAATTGACAAAAACGATTTTTACCAGCAAATTCTAAATCTAAGTTTACATTTTTAATTGCCCAGTAGGCTTTGTGTGCAATTTCCACTGGCAAGTGACAACTTTTTCCATAGACTAGCTTATATGGTGTTGTACCTATTGTTGTTTTATAAGCAGTTCGAAAAGCCCATAAAGCATCATCTAATTTATCTGCCCATTCCTTTTTATTTAACCCTACGGTTTTTTCGAGTATTCGTTTTAAACCTCTATTAGTCACTTCGGCTTGTCCGTTTGTTTGAGGGTGATATGCTGTTGAGACCCGGTGATAGACCCCATATCTTGTTAAAATTTTTTCAAGTTGATGGTTGCAAAAAATGGGTACCTCTATCACTTATTAATGCTTTAGGTGTGCCGAAACGAGAGAATAATTTTTTCAGAAATCTTACCACAACTCTTCCATCATTTGTTGGAAGTGCCTCGGCCTCGGCCCATTTAGACAAGTAGTCTACTGCCACAAGTATATATTTGTTTCCTTTCGATGGTGGGAAAGGTCCCATAAAGTCGAGTCCCCACACATAAAAAATTTCACAAACAAGAATGCCATTTTGTGGCATCTCGTTTTTGGAAGAAATATTACTTGTTCTTTGGCAAGCATCACATGTCTTGACAAGACTTTGGGCGTCTTTGTAAATGGTTGGCCAATAAAATCCTGAATCAAATACCTTTCGTGCGGTACTAGCGGCACCATGATGCCCTCCATATGGACCTTCATGACAATGGCGGAGAATTCTTCGTGCTTCGCTACCATGTACGCATCGTCGGACGAGTTGGTCGGCACACATTTTGAAAAGATAGGGATCTTCCCAAAAATAGTGTTTCACATTGGCAAAGAATTTTTTTCTTTGATGATGTGACCATCCTTTTGTGACTATACCGCTAGCTAGGTAGTTAGCGTAGTCGGCGTACCATGGTTCTTCCTTGTATTCCACAATTTCCAGGGACTCAGTTGGAAATTTCTCGTTGATTTGCTCGCCCCTGGTTGCCTCCAAAGCTGGGTCTTCTAAGCGCGAAAGATGATCTGCTGCGGTATTTTCTGCTCCTCTTTTGTCTCTGATTTCAATGTCAAATTCTTGGAGGAGTAGAATCCACCGAATCAAACGTGGTTTTGCGTCCTGCTTCTTGAAGAGATATCGAATGGCTGCATGATCTGTATAGACTATAGTTTTAGAAAGAACAAGATAAGAACGAAATTTATCAAAAGCAAATACCACAGCTAGTAATTCTTTTTCAGTTGTTGTGTAATTTTCTTGTGCATCATTAAGTGTTTTACTAGCATAATAAATTGGGTGGAAATGCTTTTCTTTTCTTTGTCCCAAGACAGCTCCAACTGCAAAGTCACTAGCATCACACATGATTTCGAAAGGAAATTTCCAATCAGGCGCTATCATGATAGGTGCATTGACTAACATTTCTTTTAAGGTTAGAAATGCTTGATTGCAATCCTTGTCAAAGATGAAAGGGGCATCTTTTTCAAGTAATTTTGTTAGAGGCCTTGAGATTTTTGAAAAGTCTTTGATAAACCGTCTATAAAATCCGGCATGCCCTAGGAAACTTCTGATAGCTCTTACAGAGGATGGAGGTGGTAATCTAGAAATGGTATCTATTTTGGCTCGATCCACCTCCATTCCTTCGCTTGAGATCTTGTGACCGAGTACTATTCCCTCCGTTACCATGAAATGGCATTTTTCCCAATTAAGCGCGAGGTTAGTTTCCTCACATCGGGATAGCATTCGTTCAAGGTTATCGAGGCATTGGTCGTATGAATCCCCAAAGATAGAAAAGTCGTCCATGAAGACTTCCATTGTCTTTTCTATCATGTCATGGAAAATGGCTACCATGCAACGTTGGAATGTTGCGGGGGCATTACATAGACCAAACGGCATGCGTCGATAAGCAAAAGTTCCATAGGGACATGTGAAAGTTGTCTTTTCTTGGTCTTCGGGTACTATCGGGATTTGAAAGTAACCTGAAAAACCATCCAAGAAACAATAAAATTTATGACCGGATAATCTTTCTAAAGTTTGATCAATGAAGGGTAAAGGAAAGTGATCTTTTCTTGTTGCTTCATTTAATCGTCTATAATCTATACATACTCTCCATCCTGTGACGGTTCTCGTTGGTATTAGTTCATTCTTTTCATTAGTTATTACCGTCATACCTCCTTTCTTTGGAACTACTTGGACGGGAGTTACCCAAGGACTATCGGAGATAGGATAGATAAGTCCGGCGTCAAGTAACTTGATGACCTCGTTTTTAACCACTTCTTGAACATTTGGATTCACTTGCCGTTGTGGTTGTATGACCGATTTGTAGTCATCATTCATCAAAATTTTGTGTGTGCACAAAGAAGGACTAATTCCTTTTATGTCTACAAGTTTCCAAGCTATTGCATTTTTATGTTTTTTTAAAACACTAATTAATTTTTCTTTTTCTAAGCTATCTAATTTAGACGAAATAATTACAGGTAAATTACCATCTTTGTCTAGAAAAGCATATTCCAAACCTTTTGGAAGTTCTTTGAGCTCAAGTGGTGGGTCTTTAGGAGACTCCTTATTTGGTTGCTCATTTCGATCAAGAACTTTAAAAGTTTGTTCTATGGCGACCTCTTCTTCAACAAAGTGGTCAATCTCTTCACTTGTATCGGGTGGTTCATCTTCATCTTCAATTAGGGGGTCATTATTGCCGAAAAGATATTTCATTGACCGTTCGAGATCGACACTTCTTTTAAATGCCCCTAATTGAAGAGGTAGATTGTTGAACTTCCGGTTCTTCAAAGCTTCGTGAGTTTTTACAAATGGTCGTCCCAACATTAGAGGAGCGTCATCGAGGATGACAAAGTCGGTCGGGATTACCATTTGATTTGTTTGAACCAATACATCCTCAACTATACCGATTGATTTTATTACTTTCCGATTGGATAGAAAAATGGGTATTTGAAGTGGAGAAAAATCACTAATACTTAATTTTTCGAAAATGTAGTTAGGCATTATGTTAACACAAAGATCTTTATCAATTGTGACATTACTAATAAACGAATTTTGAAAGAAACATGGAACCGGTGTAATGTTAATTTCAAATGGGTCTTCTTTTATTAGCGAAGTTTGATCATTAGTTAACTTAACACTTACCGTTTCGTCAATTTTAGTGTTAGTGTTTAACTCTTTTAAAAACTTAGCATGAGTGGGTACTAAACAATGATTTTCAAAAGAAGGTGACAAGAGATTAATTTCTTCAAAATTAGACTCTTCTTGAATTTTAACTTTGTCGGACTCACCTTTTTCGTTGTTTAACTCATGTGTCGGCTTTTCACTTATTTGTTCTTCCATTTTTACATTTTCAGTTATCTCTTCTTTTTTTAATTCTTCTCTTGCGCGGGACTCCTCTTCCCTTGCGCGAGATTCTTTTATACATCGATCGATAACTCTAATGTGTTCTAATATCCTATCGGTTACTTCGGTTATAGAAAAAGAATCAGGATTTTCTAAGCTTGAATCCGGTTGTTCGACCCTTTGTTCCTCATAATACTCATGTCAAGTAGATGGTTCACACCATTGTCCTTCATTGTAAGTATATGATGGATAAGGTTCGTAATTTTGTTCTTCATAATACTCATATGAGGTGGGTTGTTCACGCCATGGTTCCTCATAATAAGCATATGAAGGTGGTGGCTCATATCTTGGTTTCTCAAAGTATGAGTATGAAGGCTCATACCTTGGTTCATCAAAATATGAGTATGAGGGAGGAGGTTCATACCTTTGGTCTTCATAGGATGTGTATGAAGTTGATGGCTCGTACCTGGGTTCCTCATAGTAGGTGTATGAATTGGATGGTTGATATGAGTGATTATTTTGAACCGAGCATGAGTTACGACAATTAGTGCAATAATTACCCCTATAATCATCCTCCTCATAGGTGTAGTTGTAACCTCCTGAGTATTGATCCATAAGAATCACTCAGCAGACCACAACCAAGTCTCGAGATCAGAAAACAAAAACAAAAAACGGAAACAGAGGCTGGACACGGCCCCGTGTTCAGTGAGCACGGCCCCGTGTTCAGGATCTGTATCTGGGCGTTTTAATTAAATTTACTGATCTAGTTGAGCACGGGGCGTGTTCAGTGAGCACGGCCCGTGTTCAAGCTACTGTTACTGGGTCTTTTTATGAAAATGTGCAGCACGGCCCCGTGTCCAGTGAACACGGCCCCGTGTACAGGTTACTGTAAATGCAAATCTAAACTAAAATGCAGAAAAATGTGCGCGCGTTTTAAAAAGGTTTTGAAAAACTGATTAGGCCGTCGATTTTAAGCTTTCTTAAAATCCTTGTGTCCCCGGCAACGGCGCCAAAAACTTGATGCGTGTGAAGTGTTATATATATTAGGTGTTTATTTTAAGCCCCTTTAACACTTATTTTTAGCCAAGTTTTAAATTTATAAAACACGATATTTTACTAACACTAAACACACATATGGGCAAGTGCACCCATCGTGAGCGTAGTATAGTGTTGGTAAGATACCGAGGTCGTCCAAGGACACAAGAGCTTTTAGTACCGGTTTATCCTCAACGTCTAATCAAAATAAAAAGTTAGAAAAATGTTTTAAACTAAGAAAAATAAAAACTAACTAAAATGCTGAAAATAAAATAAAAAGAAAAAAACAGATAGACAAGATGAATCACTTGGTTCCGACTCGTATCTAGTGTAACCTTTGATTATTTCCGCACTTTTGCACTATTTTAAGAGATTATCTTAGTTATTGTAGTAGGCCCCTCTTTTGAAGGTGACGTTACCCTCACCCCAGTAGTTTGAGTCAGCAATGATACAATCCTAAAAGGGTGGATTATTGGAAGATAATTAATTAAGTTATTAATGCAAATTATGGTAGGCCCCTCTTTTGGAGGTGACGTTACCCTCGACTAAGTAGTCTGAGTCAGCGGGGATACAGTCCTAAATAGCCGGGTTATAGTATTAATAGTAGTTAACTTATGAGGGGATCAAAGAGTTTAGACCCCCGCCATCCAATACCGTTAAGTATTGAAGGAGGTCCTACTAAATTTGACCCAGGTCCATTGCAGGACTTCTAAACGCTGAACAATGGCAAGACCTTTACCAAACCGTTCCTTTAACCCCCGACCAGGTAGCCAACATACCTCCATATAGACCGTGGAGATATGAATGGTGAAAATCTTTTATTTTATATAGACAGTAAAATAATGCCAAGACACCACGGACAAACGATAAGGAAAGATCACCTTCAACATAAGCAACTAGTTATTAAAGTCATTAATACAAAACCAAGTAAAAAGTGCAAAAGATTAGAAATAAAAAGTATTACACTAGACACTTTGTCTTCACCAAGTGATGTAAGAGACTTAGGCAAACATGGCCTTGATTGTCAAGAACTCTTACGATCAATCTTGGATCCCGAGACGACTCACACACTCTACGATGGACAATGGATGATGGTGGTGGATGATGGTGTTATGGTGGTGGTGGGTGGTGGGTGAAGTGTGAGAGAGGTGGTGTGCCAAGGAATGGTTTGAGCTTAAGCCAAGCACTCCTATTTATAGGCTGAACAGAAGCTCGGGCACGGCCCCGTGTCCAGTGGGCACGGCCCCGTGTCCACATCCTCTCTTTCTTCATTTAATGCAGCTTGTCTTATTAGTTGACCACGCCCCCGTGTCCGCTGAGCACGACCCCGTGGTGCAGAAGAATCTTTGTACTATGCAGATTTGCTGGATTGTGCGAATCTTATAGTTGACCACGGCCCCGTGTCCGCTGAGCACGGCCCCGTGGTGGGCAATAGAAGCTTCTACCACTTTGTCTTTTCTGCTGACACTTGGGCACGCCCCCGTGCTGGCTGAGCACGGGGCGTGTTCAGGCTTCTGATGTCTTGTTTTGCTTGGGAAGATGCTGTCGTGGGGTCGGGCATGTCACGCCTTGTTCCTTTTCTTGTATTTATGTTAGATTTTGATGTCTTTTTGCTTCTTTTGTTAATTTGAGCTCATTTAATCCTGAAAATACAAAAGGAAGACAAAAGCACACTTTTTCCAACATTAGTACTAAAAAAGGGTTAGTTTTATGCCACAATTGATGAAATTTATATGTTGCATTTTGAACACATCACCCACGTTCATATCCATCCTTCTCCCATACTTATCACTCCAACCAAAAAAGTTGGGGATGCGGGTTCGGGTATAATGATTCGAAGGGTGGCGTTGCAAGACATTGGCCAGTTTAGTAAGAAGCGACCCCAAAGTTGTACAATATGCATGCCGAGTATAATAAAAAGAGTATGGATTCGGCATGCTAATTACCGAGCGTATGTTGGAAACTCGGTAGGCAAATGTGCACTTCGACCGCCATGAGAGGTAAGTCAGGTATAATTGTTGTAGAGTTTGTATTATTTTCGTCTTATTTTTATTTTCTTAGATAAATGAACGTTGTGGGTGTGTTCCCTATATAACCCTCACGAGACCTCTCGTCCTCCCAAGCTATTGGGGGGGTTTAAAAGGGCTTGTTGCATAAGCTAAATGCAACCGTGATTCCTACTAAAGTGAGTTAGGCTTGTTATTGTTGTAAATTATTTTTCCACATAAATCAAAGTAAATTAATGTATGACTTGGTAATATTTTCATAAAAGTGGTAGAACTAGGTAGCTAATAAATTTTAATGGTTGTGAGAAGCATGCTTCTACACAAGGGTTAAGATTTGTAGATACATTATGTTCGTGAGACGACCGCTTTGTTGAAGAGATGAAGAGCACACGAGGAATGAGCTCCAAAAATCAGGTGCATACGTTCCTTTTTTACTTTTGATTTTTAGTTAGCAAATAAGTGGATTGTAAATTGTATTTTATTTTCCGGGGTGAAATTTTGGGGAGGTTAGCCGTGTCACATCCTTTGTGCGATTTAAAAACTCTAGTTCTCACACATTGAGGACAATGTTTGCCTCAAGTGTGGGGATGGGGGAGTTAGTAAAAGTTTTTGATTTTTGACCCGTTCATTTAAACACTACACATTGAGGACAATGTTTACCTCAAGTGTGAGGACGGGGAAAAAATTTCAAAAATTTTTCAAAAATGTCTTTGTTTGAAGCGATCTAAAAAGCACAGGTAACTAAGTCAACGAGGGATGACACAACCCATTTGGTCTATTGTCATGGTCAAGTTCAAACAATTAGCATGACGGGTATTTAGCGGGTGGTTATTTGGGAATAATCCACCTAAGAAACTAGTACATTATGCATATCACATACCATACCCTTATACGTGAGGTTTTGAGCTACTTTTACATCATAGAATTACATATTTATGTTTCTTTGTTTGAATGGACCATTAGTCACGTATTGTAGAACTTGCGACTTTTGATACATTTGAGACCATAGACCGAATACAAGCACGAGAATGATTAAGGCATTAGGTGAACCTTTTCTTTTAAAACCATTTATCAATCCTTACCCAAATAAATTCCCTAGTCGCCCACTTTGAGCCTAAACCTTTCGTTTGACAACCCATTTAACCCACAACCGTTAAACCTTTTTTTTTCTTTTAAACCCGTGTGATGAAAATTCGATTATAGGATTATGTGTTTGTATAGTTGTGATTTATATTTGTGAAAAAAAAAAACGAAAATTCAGAAAATGTTGCGAAAAAGAATAGAAAATCATTGAAAAAAAAGTACAAAAATATGAGTTAGTAGTTATTGAATAAAAGGCTAAAGTTGTTGCCTTGTAGTTTGATGTTTTTAGTTAGTTATGTTTAGAATAGTTGTTTTGTAATAAAAATCAAATTTTCATCACCTTAGCCACTTTAAATATCCTATTTCCTACCCTTCGCCTAACCCCATTACAACCCTCCAAAGACCTTATGACTTGTACTTAGTATTCGTGTTCGGTGGTGGAGAACGATTGAGTTGCAAGCCTATGCGGGTACGTGTTCTAATCGGTTTTGAGTGATTACTTGAAAAGTGCTAATTCATTATCTATTAGCCAAATTTTAAACCGAGTGGAGAGAACATTGTGAGGACTGTGCATGATTTATTAGTTTCAAAGGCGGGTTAATCTTCGATAACCATTTTATATGTGATTATTCACTTTACCGTTAGATATTTCGTAAATTGTAAAAAGTTTGAACCGGGTATGACTTTAGACCTTAACTTTAGTCTCGGGGATGGGATGTGTGTTTCTCGTTCGACCCACGTGAAAGTGAAAAACAGATTTGCTTGAGGGCAAGCAAAAGACAAGTGTGGGGATGTGATACGTGGTCGAAAACCGGTGATCGTTTGTGCTTAACTTGATGTTTTTACATAGCTTTTAATCTTGAATAGCCTACTTTTAATGGGATTTGTGTTTTACAGGTCTAAAAGAGTTTAAGGAGCTAATCGGGAGCTACACGGAGCACCGGGGATGTGAAATGAACAAAACCGGGTTAATCACGAAGATTGGATGTGTTTTGTGGAATGTTAATGGATTTAAAATGAATATATTGGAAGATGGCATGATAGAGGGCTTAATTACGAGAACGTGGGCGAAAACGGTGAGTAAAACGGAGCTATAACGAAGAAGTTATGAAGAAAACAGTTTCGGACAAAACCGGCAAAACCAGAGGCCGTCGGGGACGCCCCTATGGCCGTCGGCGACGGGCCTCCGTTTGCTGAGTCGCGAAATCTTGTTTCTTGTTGATCTTTGACGAGTTATAACGTTTTGTTTGACCATTTTTCGGGGGTTACGAACCTTGGGAGGTAAAAACACCTCCTTGGAACCATTCTTGATGATCCAATTCATCCCTAATCAATCCTAACACAACCACTAACACCATCTTCATCCTAACCCTAATCAAATCACCATCTCCATCATTCCATCATCACCATCATCCTCTTCTACCTTCATCTTCAAACCCTAACTTCCACCTCTCCTCAAGACTTGAAGATTATGGTTCGGGGTTCGTGTTCATCCTCCGGTGATCGTGCTTCTTCGACTATGAACGGCTAGTCTCCTCGGTTTCACCCCGGTATAGGTAGTTGTTTAATTTACGGTTTCAAATTGTTTTTTCTTCAACTTTGTGACAAATTGTGTTTGATTTTTGAAACCATTGACAATAGTTTACATTTGTTTCGTATTCGTAAATTGTCAAACGATGTTAAAAGTTATGACTTTACGAAATGGTTATGTGTAGTTATGCATTGTCGTGGTTAGGTTTTACTTGTGTTGATTACAAAGTGCATTCTTGTCCGTTTCTTGAAACGTTGATAGTTATTGGCACCTAAGTCACGGTACACTAAATCCGCTAATCGTATGCAATTGAGTTGAATCTAAAATTTGTAGAAACCCTAGGTTGGCAATTACCGAAACCGGGTGTGGAACTTGTTTCTAGTTTCTTGTTTCAATCATTTAGTAATTTAGTTTGCTATCTTAGTTAATCAACAGTAGTTTTAAATAATATCAATTTGTCGGCTTAGTCCGACTCCTTTTCAAAACCTAACAAACAAATAAAAATAAGCAAGCTTCATAATCAATTTGTACATTTTTGTAAATAGTCTAACTAGTCGAACAGGTCATGCGATACTGACCACATGCTCTTCGTGGATTCGATACCCGACTTACCCTAGCTACCTAGGTTTAATTGGGTTTTTGACTGATCGGGACGACACGGTCTTTCAGTACCCTCCTATCCCAGAAGAACCTCAGTTGGGTGAATCATCACGCACGGTGACGGAAGCAAACCTTCCGTCAGTTTCACACGCTCCACTTCAGCCACCGTTGGGTTTTGACAACCCGATCCCAACATACCCAGGATCATCCGGGTATAACCCCTCTGGCTATCCATCTGATTATGGAGCTCACGACCCTTATCTTACAGCTGCACAATACCATCATCTTTACCCTTCTTCTTACCCTCCAGTGTATCCCTCGGGATACCCGGCACAGGATTTTCAATACCCGCCATACCAACAACCTCCTCCGTTTCAGCAACAGCAAACTCAAGAGATTTTTGAGAGGTTGGATAGGGTTGAGCATGTGGCTCATGAAAACAAGAAGAAGCACAATGGTTTTGTCAAGGGTCTTATGAACCTTCTCAAGGGCAAGAAGAAATAGGGTGATGTTGGGTTGTTGTGTTTTGTTTTGTTTGTCATGTAATAAAGTCCCTGCGAGGACGTTTATTTTGTTTCCTTGTATCAAGTCCCTGTGTGGACTAAATTTCCGTTTTAGTAGCCCCTGCGTGGGCAATTTTTTCAGTAGCCCCTGCGTGGGCAATTTGTGATGTTTTCTCAAGTCCCTTTTCGGGCAACGTTGTAATCGTTTTGTGATTTTAATGAAGTTATTTTGGTTTTAAATATGTATTTTATTATATCATACTACTTCATTTAAAATTTTATTTAATCCGCCTAAGAAACTCTTAGAGGTATAACCTAGCCAAAATATTAAATGGCTATGATGGTATAACCTTTTTAAGATAAAAACTCTTTGTTAACATCTGAAACACATGTTAACAATCCTGAATTGTGCGGTACAAGAAATCACACAATCTTCCTATTTTACTTGGATTTTCCAAGCCACTATTTTAGCCTATATGATCATCATGAGTCATGGCTAATAAACATCAATATGATGTATACACCATAACATTCATTAGCAATGTAAGCTTACAAGCAAAGGTGTACTAAAGACAATGGAAGTTTTAATAAACTTCTTGTCAAAAGGCGATGAACTTTGTTCGACCCTTAAAGAAAGCAATGATTATAATCGTCCCCGTGACAAGCTTTCTAAGCTATTTAAATGTCCTTCGAGACAAACTTTGTGTGATATAATTATCCCTTTGATTATTATTATTTTATGGTCTATATGGTTTAATAATACCATGACCACCTACTCATCAATATGATGATCTAATATGTAAATTAAATATATCATCTATGTTTGGTATAGTATTCAGAAATGGCTGGCTCAGATGAAGCAAACAGTCATCCTACAGAAGGCAACAACACCAGGATTAATATTACTGGTGCCGAACTACAAGCAATGATCACCGCAGCAGTTTCTCAAGCGGTAGATGCTAAGTTTAAAGAGCCTAGTATTGTTAGGTCTCAAACTCATTCAAAATCCCAATCTCAACCCCACACTAATAAGAAAAGTGAGTCTCAGCACTCATCTAACCAGGGTAGTGAACCCAAGAGGCAGATAGTCCTCAAGCCGACTCCTAGGTACACCAAGGGTTGTACCTACAAGTACTTTGTCTCCTGTAAGCCTAGGGATTTTACTGGAGAAAAAGGAGCGATTGATTGTATGAAATGGTTAGACGAGATGGAAACTGTAATAGACATTAGCGGATGTGCTAAGGAGGATGTAGTTATGTTTGTATCACAATACTTCAAGGGTGATGCCCTCACATGGTGGAAAGCCCTAGTGCAGTCTACTGGGAAGGTTCACTTGTATAATCTTTCTTGGGAGAAGTTTGTAGATCTTGTAAAGGATACTTACTGCCCTCAACACGAGGTTGAGAGGATTGAATCAGATTTCCTCACCTTAGTGATGAAGGATCTAGATTGTAGATCCTATGTGACTAGTTTCAATTCAATGTCAAGGCTTGTGCCATATCTAGTCACTCCTGAGCCCAAACGCATTGCGCGTTTCATCGGTGGTTTGGCCCCCGAAGTAAAAGGGAATGTTAAGGCTTCAAAGCCAGCCACTTATAGGTCCGCTGTGGATCTATCTTTGTCCCTCACTCTTGATGTGGTGAGGAGTAGGGCAAAGAAAACCACTGATGAGGGGAAGAGGAAGAGAGAGGAAGATAAGCCTCCTCATTCAAACAAAAAAGGAAAAGGGAACTTTAATTCCAAGAAGGGGCAGTCTAGTGATAAGCCCAGATGCAAAACCTGCAACAAAAGGCATTTTGGGAAATGCAACCAAGACCCACAGGCCAAACCATGTGGGATCTGTAAAAAGAAGGGGCACAAGTCTGTTGAGTGTCGAAATATAAAGGATGCAACCTGCTACGGTTGCAATGAAAAGGGGCACATCAAAACAAATTGCCCCAAGAATGCAAAGAAGCCCGATGAGGCAACGAAGAACAACGCGAGAGTTTTCCAGATGCAAGCTAGGGAAGCGGTGAATGACGAGAACGTCATAACAGGTACCTTCCTCGTCAATAATAATTATGCTAGAGTCTTATTTGATTCCGGTGCTGATAAGTCTTTTGTAAACCATAAGTTCTGTAAGTTATTGAATCTGGCTATTAAGACTCTAGACATAAAATACGAGGTAGAGCTTGCTGATGGTACCTTAGAAACAGCTTCCACTCTTCTTGATGGATGTTCTATATCCATTGAGAATCATTCTATCCCGTTATCTCTCTTGCTAATGAAATTGGCTGGGTTTGATATAGTTTTAGGCATGGATTGGTTGTCGCATAACCAAGCCCAAATTGCCTGTGATAAAAAGCTAATTATTATCAAAACCCCTTCTGGCGAATCAGTCACTATTCAGGGAGATACACAATATGGATTGCCTAGCAATGTGTCTATTCTCAAGTTAGCGCAGTGTATGAAAAGTGGATGTGTCATTTACATGGCACAAGTAACTGTGAGTGATCCTAAGCCTAAAATTGAAGATATTCCAATTATCTCTGAATATCCTGATGTCTTTCCTGACGAATTACCTGGATTACCTCCTGAGAGGCAAGTAGAGTTCAGGATAGACATTCTCCCAGGATCAGCACCTATAGCATGAGCTCCTTATCGTTTAGCGCCTACAGAAATGAAAGAGCTCAGAACTCAATTGGATGAACCATTGGAGAAAGGTTTCATACGACCAAGTTCTTCACCTTGGGGAGCTCCAATACTGTTTGTGAAAAAGAAGGATGGATCAATGCGCCTATGCATTGATTATCGGGAATTAAATAAAGTAACGATCAAGAATCGTTATCCCTTGCCCAGGATCGACGACTTGTTCGATCAACTCCAAGGGGCAAGCTACTTCTCGAAGATTGATTTGAGATCTGGGTATCATCAACTTAAGGTTATAACTGAAGATGTGCCTAAGACAGCATTCAGGACAAGGTATGGACATTTCGAATTCTTAGTGATGCCATTTGGACTCACTAATGCGCCAGCAGCATTCATGGATCTCATGAATAGAGTCTGCAAGCCATACTTAGATAAATTTGTCATCGTCTTTATTGATGACATACTTATCTACTCTCGTAATCAAAATGATCACGAGAAGAACCTTCGGTGCATTTTAGGATTGCTTCAACAAGAAAAATTGTATGCAAAATTCTCCAAATGTGAATTCTGGCTTCGCGAAGTCCAATTCCTTGGACATGTTGTCAGTGAGCGAGGTATCCAAGTAGATCCCGCTAAAGTAGAAGCCGTAATGAATTAGGAAGCACCCAAGACTCCAACCGAAATTTGAAGTTTTCTAGGTTTGGCTGGTTATTATAGAAGATTCATTGAGAACTTCTCAAGGATAGCTGCACCATTAACTTCTTTAACCCGTAAGAATGTTAAGTTTGATTGGGGTCCGAAACAACAAGAATCCTTCGAGATTCTTAAGCAAAGGTTGAGCAATGCTCCGGTATTAACCTTACCTGATGGAATTGAAGAGTTTGTCGTATATTGTGATGCTTCACACACCTGAATGGGTTGTGTACTCATGCAAAAAGGCAAAGTGATTGCCTATGCATCACGACAACTAAAGGTGCATGAAAATAATTACACCACCCATGATTTGGAATTGGGTGCCGTTGTATTCGCACTAAAGTTATGGAGACATTACTTGTATGGAACTAAATGTGTGATCTATTCAGATCACAAAAGTCTCCAACATTTGTTTAATCAGAAAGAGCTTAATATGAGACAACGCCATTGGATGGAAACTCTAAATGACTATGATTGCGAAATTCGCTACCATCCTGGTAAAGCGAATGTGGTCGCAGATGCTCTAAGCCGAAAGGAAAGAGTTAAACCAATTAGGATCAATGCCAAGAGCATTGAGTTGAAGAATAGTTTAAAAGATAGACTATTAGCAGCACAAAAGGATGCTGTTTTGGAAGATAATCTTCCAAATGAAAAGTTAGGTATAACTGTTGAACAGTTAACACCTGGGAAGGATGGAATTCTCAGGATGAACGGAAGAATTTGGGTTCCTATTCAAGGAGGACTTCGAGAGGTAATCCTCCAGGAAGCCCACAACTCTAAATACTCGGTTCACCCGGGAGGTGACAAAATGTATCATGATTTGAAAGCTAACTATTGGTGGATAGGTATGAAGAAATCTATTGCCTGACTTGTGCTCAGATCAAAGCTGAACATCAAAAGCCATCAGGTCTACTACAACAACCGGAACTCCCTACATGGAAGTGGGAGATGGTAACCATGGATTTCATAACCAAGTTGCCTAAAACAAGGCATGGAAATGACACAATATGGGTTATTGTTGATAGACTGACTAAGTCAGCTCATTTCTTGCCCATAAAGGAGACTCATAGCTCCGACAAACTAGCCCAATTGTATGTGGATAAGATTGTAGCCCTTCATGGCGTACCAGTGGCTATTATCTCGGATAGAGATACTAGATACACCTCCCATTTTTGGAAAAGTTTCCAACAATCTTTGGGCACGCGTTTGAATTTTAGTACTGCTTACCATCCACAGACGGATGGACAGAGTGAGCGTACAATTCAGACATTGGAAGACATGCTGCGAGCATGTGTCATTGATTTAGGAGGTAGTTGGGATGACCATCTACCCTTAATCGAGTTCTCCTATAATAATAGCTACCATACAAGCATTCAGTCGGCGCCTTTTGAGGCATTATATGGTAGGAAATGCAGAACGCCTGTCTGTTGGGCAGAAGTAGGAGAAGCTCAGTTGTCAGGACCTGATATAGTCCTTGAAACAACAGACAAAATTGTCCAAATTCATGATCGCTTAAAAGCTGCCAGGGATAGGAAGAAAAGCTATGCTAATGGGAAGCGAAGGTCTCTAAAATTTGAAATAGGCGATAAAGTTCTACTGAAAGTATCACCCTGGAAGGGTGTGATGCGTTTTGGTAAGAAGGGTAAGTTGAGCCCTAGGTATATTGGACCATTCGAGATTATTGAATGTGTCGGCAGTGTAGCTTATAAGCTGAACTTGTCTGAGGAGCTGAGTGGGATTCATAATGTGTTTCACATTTGTAATCTCAAGAAATGCCTAGCCGATGAATCTCTAGCAATGTCTCATAAGGACGTACAGATTGATGAAAGCTTGAGATTTGTTGAAAGACCTATATCGATCGAAGATCGACAAGTTAAAAAGCTCCGAAGAAAGCATGTACCTATAGTAAAGGTCAAATGGGAAGCCCGTAGAGGTCCTGAGTATACGTGGGAAGTCGAATCCACTATGCGACAAAAGTACCCTCACTTATTCCAGTAAATCTCGGGGTCGAGATTTCTTTTAAGGGGGTGAGGATATAACACCACGTAAAAACGTGTCCAATTATGTATAGACACGTGTCCTAAACTCTAAACATGTGAAAGAGTTAGTTTGAAGGACCAAAGTTATAGAACAGTGAAACTATGAAACCACAGGGACTAAAAGTGTCAACACGCCAAACTTGTGCCTCTGAATGACCTTCCATGATGAATATATTCTTAAACGAGTAATTGATTGGAGATAAGAAGCCGTTTATAAAAATAATCAGAAGATTATTAAATTACAAGGGTTAAACGTGTCAACATGTCGTTTCTGACCTCTGAGTGACCTTTTAACGAAACCGAGGCTTCGAAACATTCAAGTATACTCTTAAGAATAAGTGGTATAAATTTCACGTAGTTTCGATATCGTTAAGCACGTTTTCAAGACTCTGGGCCAAAAGTGTCAACTTGATGAAACTTGCTTTCATAGTGATATTTAACGAACCCGAGCCTAACGAGGTTTGTTTTTACATCCTTGGGCCCCAAGGAATTAACTACAAGGGTCTCTATTACCAAAAATGAAGTTAAAAAGGGTTTAAACGAGCAGGGACTGAATCTGCCAGCTTTTAAACTTGTTTTCCCGGTTTAACAGGTCTAAGCGGCCCGCGTAAGACTCCCTTAAGTCTTACGCGGCCCGCCTCAGCACGCCCAGATCAGACAAATACCTGCAGGTGCGGGTTTGGCCTGTTACACCGCCTTAGTCTAGGTTGTATCGACCTAGGGAGCTGTAAGTCGGTTTAATTCAGTAGCTTGGACACCTGGGTCGATCTCAGAGCCTCCTATTACACCTGGAAATGGTCAAGCATCATGGAATTTGGCTATATAAGAAAACTAGTTCTTGTGTTTTGAAACACATTTGCAACATTCACTTGTGGGACTTGTTCTGGAGCTTCCATCAGTAAGAAGAGGATAATCAAGTGTAGAAAAGTTTGCTAGGACCTTAAGTAAGCTTCTAATTACTTGTTTAGTTGTTTAATTTAGCTTAATTACTCTAAAGTCAAACTTATCGTAAAATTAGTTTGACTTTCATTTTAATTACATGTGGCTTAACCACTGATCAAATTGAAAGTGGTTATAAGACCACATTAGTGTAGGTGATTAACCCTTAAAAGGGCACCTGCTAATTATCTCGTTTGACTGATAAATTGTCGGGTCAAAGTAGTTTGACAAAAAGTCAAACTGGACAGAATGGTTGCAAATGATTAAAATTAATAAACCAGAGGTTCTAAATTATATTTTAACATTCTAATGACTTGGTAATTAATATTAAAACATGTTTTATCAGTCCTAACCCGACAATTAATAGTCTAAGGTCAGTTTATAACCGAAAGTCGCAAAAGCTTGACTTTTGCTTTGACTTTCAGTTCTGACCCATTCAAGCTTAATTCTTCCATGTTTTAAGCTTCCATTAGAACCACATTACTTAGTAGTATAACCTCCTGGAGTTATATTGCATGGTACCTAGTGGTTTGAATTATATGCACTTGATCGTAATTATGCTTAAAAATGCCATAAACGCCCTTTTTACATACAACTGAGATTTTTAACAATATGATTGGACTCACACCTTTGCTACTGATATTTAGACATGTCCTAAAAATTTTACATCAATTGAAGGTCTAGAATAGGAGTTATGCTCAATAGCGTAATTAAGAAGCTTTTTAGTATTTAAATGGCGTAATTAGTATGAAGCCTATCTAAACCCGATTTTTAGCACTAAACTTTGTACCTACTGATGTAAAATAATATTTTGGGATTTTTAAAGATTTTTAATTATTTTTAGGCTGAGCATAACATAGGATTATAGCTTGATTTCGGTAATTGTCGATTTTACCCTTTTCATGCATAAAATGAGTTTTACATAATTTTTAGTGTCAAATATTTTGCTACTGATTCCTTATGATAAATAAAGTATTTTGAACTTTATAAACTGATCAAAAACTCAGATTTCCTATTTTAACCCGAAAACCCCTTTAAACCGACTTTTAAGCGTTTTTAACACCTAGTATGGGTCAAAACTATTTTTAACATATAAAACTTAGTACCCACTGATGTTTTAAGCTAATTAATATAATTATACAGTAAGATAAAGTTTTTAAACCCAGAAGTATATTTTGACCTTTAAAGCCTATGTAAAATTACTAAAATGCCCCTATGGGACATAGTTTGGCTAAATAATATAATTTTCACATATATAAAGTATCTTACTGTTATAAATTATAAAAAATACATATTTTTACTGATTTGATCAGATCTGAAACTCAGTTGCATAATTAAACTCTTTTATGGGCATTAAAATTACCAAAATGCCCTTATGGGACTTATTTTGGTTTAAATTACTTTTTGGGCATATATGTTAACATCCTACTGATGTATTAACATATTTTGAGCATAATAATGATTAAGACCTGTATATAATTTATTTGGATACCCGTTACGCGTTTACGCGTTTGGATCGGTTTATGTGACTAAGTTTACATAAAATAGCCGAAACAGGTCAAACCTTATCGTTAAATCCTCAAATTCCAGAATGTGTTTAGTTTGCCCATATTATACAAGTATCCAAGCTTTTCGGGTCTAAACCACATTCTATTCCGGTCTCCGCTTAATCTAGCGTTTAGAACCGTAAGGTTTCTTTCTAGCTAGCCGGTCTAAGTCCTTGACTAAATTAAAGACCCGTTAGCATCCTAATAGGTTAATAAACCTTCTATACAGATTAAATAGCTTCCGGTAGAAGGTGCCTTCAAAAAGCTTTAGGATTTTACTGCTAGCATTAGGTAAATACTTTTAACTTATTTTCCCTTATACGGGCTTGGGATATGGTATTATAATAATACCACTTGGTCGGGTATGAAATCATTTAATCGGATTGTGATTAATAAATTTGCATAACCCGTTTTAATATGTCTTGTTTGATAACATAAACATTGGGGGTTAATCTGACCGTGTCTTGGATATCCTCGGCTCATTTCATTTAATATGGCCACGACCTATGCACGGGGTGTAGGCATACACCTGACAGATGCAAATGCTAAAATATATATATAAACCCACATGTTGGGGATAACTCCTTTGTGGATTCTAAAAGTGGTGAGTCGGTTAATCATGACCGGCTTCCAACCGGCCCCAATTGTAAGACAAACATGTAAATCTGTATACAAGATTATATTCAAATAATTGTCCCAAGTTATAAAAGGTTTGTGCCATGTGCACTTAAATCAAGTTTCTTAAATATTTTCAAAATGAGTCAGTTAATTGTATTTACCAGTGTAAACTGACGTATTTTCTTAAAGACTGATTTGACAGGTACCTCTCGTAATAGACTGGAGCTATAGGGTGTCATTAGAGGATCTTGCAAATCCATGTGATGCCTGAAGTCTGTTGTTTTTGTTTCTTTGTTCATTTATGATCCGCCTGTGGATCTTATTACATTCCAGTCTGTATATTCATAAACTCGAACACTCAGACAATAGGGTTTGTAATAGTTTATTCACCAAGACTTCCGCTGTGCTATTATATTGTGTGTATTGACTATGATGATATCAACTACGTCACGATACTCCCCGCCGGGCCCACCGGTAATATGTGGAAATATCGGGGTGTGACACACACCCTTTAGAATATGACCCATGGTTTGACGACAATAGGTCGTACTCAGCTTTATATCCTCCCAAAGAACCAATGCCTTTAGAACATGATCCGTGGAGGGATAATGATAGAACATTTTTCGAAATAAATAGCGCAGACCCTTACGAGGAACTCGTGCCTCATCCTGAACCATTAGACCCACCAATGAGTCGAAAACAGGTGCAAGAACTCCATCAGTATGGAGAAGATTTAGTAAAAGAAGGGAATAGATGTAACGCCCTGCGTTTTGCTTTTAGCCTATAAATAGCAAGTTTCGTCGGACTTCCCGTTAATCGACTCTTTTACTCTCGTGGTACTCAATTGTGATACTATTTAGATGATGAAACTAATTTAATCTTGATTACATTAAATTATGACTCTATGAACGATGTTAACCTATGATTCTATGTGATTCTATGAACTATGTTAAACTATGATTCTATGTGATTCTATGAACGATGTTAACCTATGATTCTATGTGATTCTATGAACGATGTTAACATATGATTCTATGAACGATGTTAACCTATGATTCTATGTGATTCTATGAATGATGTTAAACTATGATACTATGGAACGATGTGAACGGTGTGAAACTTAACTCTATGTGACACTTTTAAACACTTTGAACGATATTGAGTCTTGACACTTTGAACGATATGAATCTTGAATCTTTGAACGATACGAAACTAGACTCTTTGAACGATGCGAGTCTTGGCTCCTTGAATGATATGAGCCTTGACTCATTATTATGCTTGATGCTATGGAACGAGAAACATGTTTAAACTATGTGGAATGACATAAGCTTATTTAAACTATATTCGAAACACGAGTTTTATTCTTGATTATACGAATCTTACACTTGGATACTATGAAACGCTGAATTATTCACAATAATACGCAACGCAACACTTAACCTCGCTCGCAAACCGAACCAAAGGCGAAAACTAGCAAACAAGTGTCGGCTGTCCGAATGGACATCCGATCGAATGACCATCCGACCGAAAGGCCATCCGACCGCTGCTCACCTTGCACCATCTTAACCCTTCTCTCTTGCCTATAAATATCCGTACACTTCACTATTCACTTGATGTGACAGCTCCATTCGACCCAACTCACCCTCAGCTCGTTCTTAGACGTTTTCCTCTCGATTCAAGCTCATTTGGTAAGTCTTTCCACTCAAATCTTGTACAATCATCATCATTACACATTTCTTCATCACTTTCTCCATCAAAATCACTGATTTTCACCAAGAAATCACCCGATTTGGACTGTTTTAAGGATGGTGTTCACTTGGTGACGTCATCCTATCAACAATGGTTAGGATCTAAGTGATTTCCATGACTTTTCAACTAAACATTTCAAGATTTCATGCTTTTCATCTATTTCTTTCAACTCTTTTACACTCATCTACTCGTAAACCAATGGAACCCGAGCTCATACCGATTCTCTGCTTGTTCCGTAGTCGAGAACCGGCCTGATAACGGATTTCCACAGGAGAGATGACCGACTAACGGGTCAAACATGAAATTCCGTCGAGAAACAGTGTGGCTGATCGAATGGGGTGATTTCCATCCGATCGAATACACTGGACCTGGGTGTGATTTCCGTTGTTTGACACGTCGTCGCGCCGTCTCAGTTAAAACTCAAAACTTTGAACTTGGAAAACTTGTGAAACTTTCAAAATATCAGACTGCCACTCGAATGGCCATCCGATGGGATGGCCATCCGATCGAATGACCATTCGACTAGGTGATTGGTCTCTTTACACATTTCAAACTTTTGATTAAATAGCCATCCGATCGAATAGCCATCCGTCCGGATGACCACCCTACCGGATGACTTGTTTATATACTACAACGAAAACTTCAAAAGTTCTCAAACAATTTACAACACACTCACCCAATCGAATGGCCATCCGTTCGGATGGGTTATTCCCATTGGTACGGCTCACCATTCGACAATCTGTTTAACTTACTGTTCAACGTTGAATCTACCATGCTATACTCAGGCTGATCCAGCGCTCCCTTCGATCCAATTAACAGTGTTTGGTTCAATGCACCCACTGTGAGTATACTCGATCCCTTTTTGTTCTAAACACTTTTGGGATGCAACATGTATTCTTTATCAAGACACTTGACACTTGAAACTTATTCAAAACATACTCTATCCGTGTGAAACATGAAACTATTGATACTTGAAACTATTGAAACTTGAAACTATTTTGTGCTATCTGAACGTTTAATCCCTGTGTGTAGTTCCGTCTTAACAATAGTAGTGCTATAGGAGTAATGCACCTCTATTTGAGTCTTGGGGAGTATTGTTAAGTATCGAATCTATTACCTCCTCTTCGATGCGTCAATGTAGGAAAGACAAAATTAACGCATTGGGAAACTTGGGCTATCACTTGGACTGCGTGGACTAGCACGGCTGAAACTATTTATTCAATGTTCATATTGGATATGAGTTTTTAAACTTGAAACTATTATGCTATGTATTCAAACTTGTATACTCGCCAACATTCTTGTTGATTTTATTTTAATACATGTTGCAGGTTGATAGATGAAAGGAACCAAGAAATCAAGCTAGGATGATGCTTAGAAACTCATCTTAGATAAATAGACGATTTTGAACAATATTAAATCATGATGTTATTTTGATACTTTATGTTGGTTGTGGAACGTGTTTGACATTATTAGTCTTATTCATGAAATTTTGATTAATCTATATTGAAACGAGTAGTGTTATGGAATCTCATGAGCAATCTGAACACTTAGTGCCGTGCCACGATGTTTCCGCCATCGGTTGGGGTGTGACAATAGAATACGACAGATAGGGGAAAAACTAGTTTGGAAATACGATGAAAATGAGATGAGATACTGGATGAATAATACCTAGATATACGTGTAATTTTGTATTTTGATAAAAAAATATAGATAGACTAAAATAGACTAAAATAGATACGGATACATAACTACTAGTATGTTTAAATTCCAGTTGTAGTTTGTAATTGACGCATATATATATGAAAAGAGTAAAAGTCGCAATGTTCGACGTTTTTTATCAATCTGTTTGTATGATTGTGTATACATATTTGTGCTAAATTTTATTCTGTAATACCTGATAAATGTTCACAATTCAGATGGACAACGAAGTAAATCAGGAAAACCAGAATAATGAGAATAACGGAAACCAAATAGATAACAGTGCCATCCAAAATACAGTAGCACAAGGAATTATAGATGCTATGCCTTATATTATCAAGACTGCTAAGGAAGCAGAGAATGAATCTGTAACTGAAAGTAAATGTCAACACACTGAACCAAGTCACAGTGTGAACGATAATAACAGACCCCTTATCCAAGCTCCAATTCCTAAAAGAAGAAGAACCGTCTCTTACGGTTGTTCTTATAAAGAATTCTTGGCCTACAAACCAATAGAATTCTCAGGCAATGAAGGATCCATTACAGCCTTACGTTGGATAGAAAAAACGGAAGCAGTCATAAAAATAAGTAAATGCGCAGATGAAGATAAGATTATGTTTGCTTCTAATCTTTTAAAAAATGCAGCTCTAGAATGGTGGAATACTATTCTCCAGTCTAGGGGAAGTGACAGAGTTTATAATATGGAATAGATCAACTTTAAGGAAATAGTTGAAAGAAAATTTTGTCCTCCTCATGAAAAGGAACAAATCGCCATAAATTCCTAAATCATAAAATGACTGAAATAGACTGCAAAGGTTACACTACCATATTCTTCGAATATGCTAGGATAATGCCAACCTTAGCCTCACCTGAACCAGTGCTAGTTTCCCGTTATGTTTGGGGATTAATTAGTGAGATTAGACATGTAGTCAAGTCAACTAGACCACAAACCATAGAAGAAGCAGTAGAACTAGCCAATACCTTGACTGATGAATTGGTACGTACACAAGAAGAAAACCAGAGAAAGAACTTAGCGTAAAAGCTTACCCAGGAATTTCGCTACGGTAATATCAACCGTGGGAAGGGTACAGGTTCTTCCTCTACACCTTACTGTAAGTATTGCAAAAGAAAGCATTCTGGAAGATACTCCATATATTGCAAGTTTTGCAAAATATTTGGACACAAGGAAGAAGACTGTAGAAAGAAACCTAATAATAGGATATGCATCAATTGTGGAGAAACTGGGCATATCAGACCGAACTGTCCGAAACTAGCTCTAACCACAACCAACAAGGCAAAGACATCTGAAGCACCTAAGAAAAATGCCAGAGCATTTGTTTTGACAGCCGAGGAAGCCAAGATGATCCCAGATGTGATTACCGGTACATTTTTAGTTAATAACATATTTTCCAAAGTATTATTTGACTCTGGTGCGAACCAAAGTTTTATCAATACTTCTTTCCACAAACTTCTCAATCAACCCTTAACCAAACTTCAACAAGATTGTCTGATAGAGACAGCAAACGGAGAATCCATTAAGATTAGTGAGATCTTGCAAGGAGTAAGAATAGAAATCCTAAACCATCATTTCTTTGCTAACCTTTATCCAATGAATCTAGCCGGATTCGGTGTTGTATTAGGAATGGATTGGTTGGTAGCCAATCGTGCCAGTATTTTATGTGATCAAAAGTCAGTGCAAGTAAGTACACCAAGTGGTGAAAAAATCACAATTAAAGGAGATAAGCCAACCAGATCGACAAAATTCATCTCTGTGGTGAAAGCCGCAAGTTATGAAAGGAAAGGAGGAATAGTGTATGTGATTTCCGTAATCATTAGTACTAAAGGAAAAGAATTAAAAGATATTCTTGTAGTATCTAAATTCTCAGACGTTTTTCCAGAAGAGTTACTTGGATTACCGCCTGATAGAGAGGTTGAATTTAGAATTCATCTAATACCAGGGACAACACCGATTGCCAAAGCACCTTATCGATTAGCACCAACAGAGATGCAGGAATTGAAGAAACAATTGGATGAACTTCTTAACAAAGGTTTTATACAACCAAGTTCATCACCGTGGGGAGCACCGGTGTTGTTTGTTAAGAAGAAAGATGGATCGATGCGTATGTTCATTGATTATCGAGAATTGAACAAGATTACGATTAAGAATCGGTACCCACTACCGAGAATCGATGATCTGTTCGATCAACTTCAAGGAGCTCGATTCTTTTCTAAGATCTACTTACGCTCCGGATATCATCAATTGAAAGTACAGGAAGAGGCCATTCCTAAAATTGCTTTCAGAACAAGATACGGTCATTATGAATTAACCGTCATGCCATTTGGTTTAACCAATGCCTCAACCACATTTATGGACATGATGAACAAGATATGTAAACCATACCTAGATAAATTCATAATTGTTTTTATAGATGATATTATAATTTACTCTAAGAGTAAAGAGGAGCATGCAGCGCATTTGCATACACTTCTAACATTATTGAGAAAAGAGAAGCATTATGCTAAATTCTCAAAATGTGAGTTATGGTTACAAGAAGCATAATTCCTTGGACATCTGGTCAATCATGAAGGAATTCATGTAGATCCTACAAAAATCGAGGCAATTACTAAATGGAAAATCCCTGAATCACCAACAGAAGTAAGAAGTTTTCTAGGACTGGTAGGATATTATAGACGATTTATCCGATATTTCTCTAGAATAGCCCTACCATTAACCAAACTGACCTGCAAATCAGTTAAGTTTGAATGGGGATCGAAACATGAAGAAGCTTTTAAGATTCTTAAGCATAGGTTAACCAACGCACCCATACTCGCATTACCAGAAGGAACTGAAGACTTTATAGTCTATTGTGATGCGTCTAAGTTAGGTTATGGATGTGTGTTGATGCAACGTCAAAAGGTTATAGCTTACGCCTCTAAACAACTTAAGAAACATGAAGAGAATTATACAACCCATGATCTTGAGTTAGGAGCCATAGTTTTAGCCCCTTAAGATTTGGAGCCACTATTTATATGGAAATAAATTTATTGTCTTCATCGATCATAAGAGTTTAAGATATATTTTTTGGCAAAAAAGAATTAAATATGAGACAGAGACATTGGATGGAAGTTCTTAGTGATTATGATTGTGATATCCAGTATCATGCTGGAAAGCAAATGTAGTAGCTGATACTTTAAGTCGAAAGTATCACGAAAAGCCGAAACAAGTACGTTCTCTCAGATTAAATCTGCAGATAGATTTAAATAAGCAAATTAGAAAGGCACAAGAAACAACATTAAAGGACGATGCTGAAGGTTTGAAAGGTATGATTAATGAACTAGAACAAGGAACAGATGAAATTTGGAGATTCCATAAGAAAAGGATGTGGATACCTAAACAAGGAAACCTACGCCACAGAATTCTAGAAGAAGCTCATAAAACTAAGTATACGATACATCCTGGAAGTGATAAGATGTATCAAGATCTAAGAAAGAATTTCTGGTGGATAGGAATGAAAAAGGATATAGCAAACTATGTTGCTAAATGTCTAACTTGTTCACTAGTTAAAGCTGAGCATTAGAAACCCTCAGGACTATTGCAATAGTTAGAAATGTCAATCTGGAAATGGGAATTGATAACAATGGACTTTGTTACCAAATTAACCAAGACAAGAAAAGGAAATGATACAATTTAGGTGGTTGTAGACAGATTGACCAAATCTGCTCATTTCTTACCAATGAAGGAAACTTTCAGTATGGAACAGTTAGCCAAGCTATATGTAAATGAAATTGTCTCATTACATGGAATTCCTTTATCTATCGTATCTGATAGAGATAGCCGTTTTACTTCTCATTTTTGGACAAGTTTCTAAAAAGCAATGGGAACCAAGCTAAATCTAAGCACAGCTTATCATCCACAGACGGACGGACAAAGCGAAAGGACATTACAAACAATGGAAGATATGCTTAGAGCATGTCTGATTGATTTCGGAGGAAATTGGGACAATCACTTACCATTAATAGAATTTTTCTATAATAACAGCTATCATACTAGCATTAATGCTGCACCATTTGAAGCACTTTATGGACGAAAGTGCCGAACTCCAGTTTGTTGGGCAGAAATTAGAGAGAATCAATTATCTGGACCTGAGATAGTGCAAGAAACAACGAACAAGATAATTCAAGTCAAGGACAGACTGAAAGCAGCACGAGATCGTCAAAAGAGTTATGCAGACAATAGACGAAAACCTTTAAAATTTCAAGTTGGAGATAAGGTATTATTAAAAGTTTCTCCATGGAAAGGAGTAGTCAGATTCGTTAAAAGAGGAAAGCTAAGCCCAAGGTATGTTGGACCATTTGAGATTATTAGAAGAATAGGACCAGTAGCTTATCAGCTACAACTGCCAAAGGAAATGGCAGGAATACATGATGTGTTTCATGTATGTAATCTCAAAAAGTGCTTAGCAGACGAATCATTAGTGATACCTCTTAAGGACATTAAGGTAAATGAGAAACTTAAGTTTATAGAGCAACCCATTCAGATTGAAGATAGAAAGATCAAGAATCTCAAACACAAGAGACTAGTTCTGGTCAAAGTGAAATGGGATTCCAAGAGAGGACCAGAATACACTTGGGAACTCGAATAAAAAATGCAAAGGAAATACCCACACCTGTTCCAGTAGACCTCGAGGACGAGATCTAAAATAAGGTGGGGAGGATATAACAACCCTCCTAGAACCCTAAATGTGACCCTAAAACGTTCCTTATATACCCCGTATACGAGAAACGGATCCGAAATACCCTTATACTTAGAAAAAAACGAGAAAAACAAAGTTTGGGAGTCTCTCGTGGGCCGCGACTCAGACCCCTTGGTCTCTCGCGGGGCGCGAGCTCCGATTACTTGCCGGACACCCAGGCCGCCACGTGTCAACACGTGGCAGGTCTAGATACGCTGACTGGTCAAGGCTACGGCCTAACCTACGCTTGTCGCGGGCCGCGAAGGCCTTATCCTTCTCTCTCGCGGGCCGCGAGGCGCCTTACGATCAACCTATAAATAGCAGCTTCGAGCTTCATTTGAATTCGTTCATTTCTCAATTTCTCTCTCAACTTTCTGAATAGCTATTATTATACCCGAGCATAATACCCACTATAAAGCGAAGCTCTGCCTAGTTGTAAGTATTATAACCCTGCTATTACCCAACACGATCGATTTAGGATTTCCGTAACCTATGTCGGCTCTGCCCGACCCAGTCGTTGGAATTCTGTCTCGTGTTACACCCGATTGATCTAGGACTTCGTAATGCATGTCAAGGCTCTGCCTAACTAAGTCATTGAAGTTCTGTCTCGAGTTGGACGGTTAATGTGATTTGGTTATTTTACTAACACGTGTGCATTGTTTAATTTAATAGATAATAACCAGGAGATACACCAGGAAGCCTTAGTTTTCCCTAAGTGATCAATGTGAGTTCATTCTCTTTTCTCACCGTTTGTGAGTCATTTTATCAACTGTTTTATCAAAACCTCAAATGTTGTAATCATAAGTAAATAGTGATTGAGTCAATGTATTCTACAATTATTGCCCGTATGTTGGGGTTTTGTATACAAAATGTGTGAGACGTTACCATTGGACAAAGAGTTAGCCAATGAGTAATATGACCCACAAGTCAGGTGTTGATAGTAGCGAATGAGTAACTGGGTAGATATAAACATTGTAATCGCTCTCAATACTGTGAAGATAATTAAACTGTTTTGAT
Source organism: Helianthus tuberosus (assembly GCA_030545235.1). Taxonomy (NCBI): domain Eukaryota; kingdom Viridiplantae; phylum Streptophyta; class Magnoliopsida; order Asterales; family Asteraceae; genus Helianthus; species Helianthus tuberosus. The sequence goes on from CM060352.1 coordinate 21,431,043, forward strand.
TAAACCGGGATGCACTCACCAGTATTTCTTGCTGATAAAACTTTTTAAAACGCTTTTCAGATAACAAAATGTGAAAGCCAATAGAAGCCAGTTGGAGAGCACTAAAGGCTTGGAAAAGTGGCTATAAAAGTTACATAAACAAAAAGAAGTTTTGTCTTTTAATAAACTAGGGTTTACCCCTATAAATAAATTTGTAATGAAAACTTGGGTTCTATCCCATTTATTTATTATACAAAGTTTGGTGTTTCAACTCTGATAAAATATTTTCTAACTACGGTCCTGATGAATGTTTTCCGCTGCTAAATTAATAAACACCGATTCCACCCATCTGAGCTCGCGGCACCCGCTCCCGGGGTAGGGGTCGGGGGTTGCGACAATACCAATGGTCGGCCATACCCGGGGCACGTTTGTCATTTTCGTCCAAAATGACACTTTCGTATCAAATTGGCCCCAACGTTTGTAACTTTTTGCCATTTTCATTCAAACCACTAACTTAGTTTATTTTTTCTGTTAAGTTGAGGATATTTGGATGAAACTGGCAAATATAAAACCACAGGGACGATTTTGGCAATTTACTCAAACCCTTTTTAATTTTTTAATTTAATTATTTTTTTACATATATAATAAAAAAGAATATACAAGGAGTTTTTAGAAAAAAAAAATAATTTTGTCACATAATTTTTATAAATTTTCATCAAAATCACTAACTCACTTTATTTTTTTTTTGTTAAGGTGAATGATGTTTTAAATTTTATAAATTAAGACAGAAATTAATTACTTCTTTATATAAATCGGTTTTATAAAGAGAAAATGCCATTTTAGACGAAAATGCCAAACCTGCCCAAACCTCAAGGACGATTTTGGCAATTAACTCTTCTTATAATTTTGATAAATATTGCTTATTTATTCACTCATGTGATTATTATGGAACACTCTCCCCTTAGGCTGCTCGGTATGGTGCCGGAGAAGAAGACGTCGCCGGAGCAAGACCGGGGGGGGGGGGGGGCGTGGTGTTCTGGACGGCGACGGGGGTGGCCCACATGTTTTGGTCCGTCGCAAACGGCACAACTCCGACGGGGAGGACGATGACTGGACGGCGACGGGGGTGGCGGCACGGTGTTTGGTCCGTCGCCGAAGCAAGCCGGAGCGGGGATGACCCCCATACCGAGCAGCCTTATAAAAACACTCCTCCATTCATTCCTCCCTCCCCCCTCCTACTCACATATACCCCCACCCACACACACACATTTCTTATATCCCATGTCGTCATTATTCATTTTTGTGGTTTCAGTTCTTATTCTCCACACCGGAGACACAACCCTATCCGGCGCCTATGTTCCGGTATCCCGCGGTAATCCCCTGCCCACACGCGGCGATAACGATCCGCTGTACCTTCGGGCGAAACGAACGCTCCTTGGCTTCATCAATAAGGCTTCTCAAACTTCTCCATATAGTGCATTAAATTCGGACAAGTCCTTACCCGCTTGCGGTGGGAATTGCAATCGCAATCCATACTCCGCGACATACTGCGATGGAAATTGCAAGAGCAATCCATACTCCGTGGCATCCTCTGCCGATAACAAACCCGTCTCTGATCCGCTGAACCTTGAGGAGAAACAAGCGCTCCTTAGCTTCATCAATAAGGTTCTTCTTCCTAACTGTACTTCATTAAACTGGACAGAGTCCGAATATGCGTGCTCTTGGAAAGGTGTTACTTGCAGCCCCAGCGGCATCACCGTCCTCTACCTCCGCTTACCACTAAAGAATCTCACCGGAGAAATACCACCCAACACAATCGGAAAGTTAACCAGCCTCCGTGTGCTGTCCCTCGGACGTAACAGACTCTCCGGCCAGATCCCTTCTGATTTCTCCAATCTCAACTTCCTTACCACACTTTACTTAAATCGCAACTTCTTTTCCGGCAACATCCCTTCATTTTTCTCCACTCTCTCCTACCTTACCATACTTCGCTTAGATAACAACAGCTTTTCCGGCAACCTCCCGGACATGATCAAAGCACAGGATTTATCCACTTTCGATGTTTCGTATAATAAACTAGATGGTCCGATTCCACATTCGCTTTCTGGCTTTCCGGAAGATGCATTCTCCAACAATTCTAACCTTTGTGGTCCTCCTCTCTCTCCATGTAATGCTTCATATTCGCCACCTGATCAGTCTGATGGAGAAGGAGACAATACGTCCACCCCGAAACGACGTGCAATTTTCGGTATTTTCAGCGGATCAACGATGATGTTACTCATTTTCCTTGGCTCTGTAGGGAAGAACATGTATCAGTATATCAGACCATACGAGAATAAGCAGCTAGTCACATTTGGGGATGATGCTTTTGATTTGAAGGATTTGTTGAAGACGACTGTTGAGGTTTTGGGGGGAGGGAGTGTAGGAACGTCTTATAAACAGGTTTTTTTTTAAACACCTGACTCACACTCACACACCTTTTTAATTTTACTTTCACTTTTGTTGTATGTACATGTTTTTTAGAACTATTGACTGCATACTCTCTAATTCTATATTATCATGAAAGGTGCTGGTGGGAAAGAATAAGACGGTGGTTCTGAAAATATTGAAAGATGTTGTGGTGACGAAGGATGAGTTCAAAGCAAAAATGGATGTTTTGGGGAAGATAAAGAACAGATATGTGGTTCCGTTGAGAGCTTTTTATTATTCGGATGAGGAGAAATGGCTTGTTTATGATTACATGCCCGCTGGTAGCTTATCTGCTCGTCTTCATGGTAATTTCTTCATCTCTAATTATTATTAATTTGTAGCGTTAGAGGGTTCAAGTCAAGGGTTCATCTTAAAAAAAATTAGGTTGATGGGTGTGACCTAGTTTTAATTATCATCTGCGCTACGTTAGTATTCCCTTCCATTCCACTGTCTCTCTCCTCCAGGGGTGTGGCCACCATCCCCTTCTCCTCCTCTCTCTTTCACAAGCTCGTGATGATCGTGGAGATCCCCACAAAGGTCATGACCACGACCAAGGGGGCGGTACGCGTGCCATCACCTTTCACGACCACCTTCACGATACCACATCGTATGAACTTATTATTCGTCACAACATTTTTATTTCTATTTGTATACATAAAGGAAATTTTTTTAGTTTAAAACTATTTAAGTGCGTTGGTTATACTAGGTAGCACGTTTTGTTAGAAAATCTTTGAATCCCATGTATCATGAAAGCTCAAGATATGATATGGTTTGGCTTTGAATAAAGTATGACTAAGACAAACTCCATTATTGCCAACGATGAGCTAAGTACAACTTATTAATGCATCACTATAATTGAGCTTCATATGCTATATATAATTAAAGGCTTATACTTTTCTTTACATTAGCCTTTATTAAGAAAACGAATATATAAAAAATCATTATTTTAATAAAAAAAGCTTTATCCTAAAGTTGAAGATAATGTAAAAGAGAGCTATATATAATTAAAGGCTTATACTTTTCTTTACATTAGCCTTTATTAAGAAAAAGAATATAAAAAAAATCATTATTTTAATAAAAAGAGCTTTATCCTAAAGTTGAAGATAATGTAAAAGAGAGAATTGTTATTTACAAAACACCTCTTTCATCACTTTCTTTCTTATTTTTAATTAATAATTAAATTATAATTTTAATTCTTGTTGTAACTTAAAACAAATATTTTTTAAGTAAATTATATAAATTATCTTTAGTTAGAGCATTCACATTGGAGTCTCCATACTTATCTCTATAAAAACAAATATTTTTTCGAAATATCTCACATTCGACTCTCTATCTCTATCTATTTATTAATTACAAACACTTATTATATTATTTTTCTCTTTCCTACACAATCACATAAAGGCTCATTCTATACACACCCCCTTACTGATTATACCCCCCTTGTGAGAGGAAAACTGTCCGTCCCACGCAGGCCCCACCTATATGTATGTGAGAGGAGGGGGTGTAGAAAGTAATAGAGGGGGGTGTGTATAGTAGCACCCTCACATAAATTATATAAAATACAGGTTCCAATGTGAATACTCGTATATCAACTTGTATTCCTTGTCCTAAAAAAATACACGCAAAATGTTCTTCATTACTAAATTTTACACGCTCTATGTCCTGTACGATAACTAATGTTTTGAGTTAATTTTACGGTAAAAAGACCATTTTGCCCAAATGACATAATCTGTAATTTACTCAAGTTTTTTTTCTTTTATTTTTTTTTCTTTCGTTTATTGTTTTCTTTTCTTTTTCATTTTTATTATCTTTATCATTATTGCTTTATCGATTACTTTAAAAATTTATTAGTTTATTAATTAACATATTTTTTTATAAAAATATATAGAGTAAAATACACGGATAGTTCCTGTGGTTTTGTAAAATAACATATATAGTCCCTAACTTTTGGAAATTACACTAGTGCTTCCTGTGGTTTGACAATTTGTTACTCGGATAGTCCCTAGAGTGGATGAAGGTTAGTTTTCTCAGTTAAGTGGATGTGAAATGACAAAACCACCCTTACTATTAAATATAATAACTTAAACATTAAAAGAAATATATATTTTTATTATTTATTTAATCAAGTGAGGCCCACCATCCTTATTTTTATATCACTAAAAGTTTAAAACAAAAAGAATCAGGGTATATTCTACCCACTTTGCTGTAAAGTGGTAAGAACCCTAATCCCCTTTTCAATTTTAATCATCCAAATCAACGAATTGGAGAAATTGAAGATCTAAATCCATGGCATCTCGTCTTCGTATGCTTCTCAAAGTCATAATCCTTGGTGACAGCGGGTTAATTTCTTTAAGTCCTTCAATTTTCACATCTATAATCAATAATTTACTGATTCGAGTTCAATTAAACTATTTTACGGTGTTTGTTGATCGATTACAGGGTTGGAAAGACATCTCTCATGAATTAGTATCCTTAATGTACTTGATATTTCAGATCCTTTGATTTCATGCATTTGCCCTAATTTCAATTTGCTAATATTTTTGTCAAAGGTGTGCACAAGTCATCTAAGAGTAAAAACGGACGAACACCTCTAGCAAACCTGAGTGTGAATGATTTAGTCCACGAGAATCCCAATATCAATGTTCAGGAAAAGGGTTCGGCACTTGATTCTCATCATTCGCCATCTCCTGTGCTTGTCGCTGCTCCAATGGAAGCTGGAGATACTCCTGCAAACCCTATCGGTGTGTCTGGCAGCCCAAATTCGTTTGATGATGCTGTGAAAGCTATCAATCAAGGTAAGCAACAAGATGTCCCCTGTTATACACTGTCTAAATCCCCCTGTACTACCAATTTGATGCCATCGGACATCCCAACCCCTACCAAGCAACTTAATTTTGATGCGAAAGTGAACATGGAGGTGGAAGGGGGTTGGGTTATTTATAAGGGAGGTTGGGGGGTTTTGTTTCTAGATTTCTTGTGACCGGAATCTCGTCGACATTACACCGGAGTTACAACTTCATCGCTCTGTTGAGTGTTGATTGGTGAGGGTTATATTAGGGGTGGGTTAGGTTGATGAAGATAAGGATGGTGGACCCACTTGATTAAATAAATAATAAAAAGATATATATTTCTTTTAATGTTTAAGTTATTATATTTAATAGTAAGGGTAGTTTTGTCATTTCACATCCACCTAACAGAAAAAACTAACCTCCATCCACTCTAGGGACTATCCGAGTAACAAACTGTCAAACCACAGGGAGCACCAGTGTAATTTCTAAAAGTTGGGGACTATAGATGTTATTTTACAAAACCACAGGGACTATCCGTGCATTTTACTCAAATATATATTTTTCTATAATTTAATTATTTTCATTTGTTTGATTAAATTGATTACTTTTCTTATTTTTACAATTACTGTATCTTTTTATACTATGTTTTTACATAAACCGTTGGTGTAATCGATTTAGTTAATCACTTTTACAATTATTATAAGTTATTCAAATGAAGTTTAGACTAAAATGTTGATAAAAATAAGCACGTCGGTCATGCGTTATGACATGTCGATTTAAACATAGATAAAAAGCATTGCGCGATGTCATACATTTTATAACATGTCTAAAATAACCCGTTTCTTTATAAATGACGTTACAAAATTTTGAAATTTTATAGAATATCCTAGTTTAAATAGCCATGGCGCCAATGGATGGTTTGTAGGTGCAACAACCAGAGAGTTTTGTGATACATTTTCCAGAGACGGCTTTGGAATTGTAAACACGATGCTCATCGATGGATTAATACTTCATAGCGGTTAAAAACATATTATTTATAAAATATTAAAAACATGTTATTTATAAGTAACAAGTATTTAACGACATTAAAATATTATCCCATCGACAATGCATCGTCTTATCATGCATCGTCTTATCAATTCCGAAACTGTGTATTACACGGGTTAAATAATTATAATATAATTGGTTAATACATATAGTCGTCAACATATGTCTTTATAAATGAACTTTGATGTACTATTTACTTATTATAACATTTTACTTTGTATTTTATATCTTATGAGACACATGTGTATTAGATGAGGTTGGATCAATAAAATATTAAACGTTTATTAATAAGTGGTAAAAATAAAATAATTAGTTGGGAAAATAAATATTATATAAATAAGAAAGAAGTGGAAAATTATTATTTAATAGAAGAGGTAAACACAAAATATGATGCAATATTATTTTAAAATAGGGAAAAAATCTCATGGCTTATGTAAAATTTTAAAAGATACGATTGAGAAACAATAAGTCTAGAGCTTCTCAAGTTTCTGAATTAGTCTATGACTTCTTACATGATTCTAAGCCTATATATATATATATGTGTGTGTGTGTGTGTGAACGGGATTAGGAGAGAACGATTTGAAGTGTGAGAACGATTTTCAGCCATAGGATCTTTGTGATTTGTAGCTAAGATGATGTGGTGACATTTTTGTAAATAATGGGAACCTTATAACTACAAAGAGGGGTAAAATTAGAAGATCCAAACAAGGGTGCACATGCTAATCACATGCCATTTCCCCCATCATATTTAAACGCTAATAACTTTTTTATACGTGATTATTTTTCTAAAAAAATTACACCATAAAACTCAGCGTTTTTTTTATCTTTTCAACGAGTATACTATTGATATACTTTTCGAAAAAAATATTAAATGGGTTTTATGGCGTTTTTCTGAACCAGGTATTTTATGACGTTTTAGACTAGTTATTTTTATGGCGTTTTTCTGAACTATGTGTTTTTATGGCGTTTTTCTGAACTGGGTGTTTTATAGCGTTTTAAACTGAGTTTTTCATGGTGTTTTTCTGAACTGAGTGTTTTATGGCATTTTAACTGGGTATTTTCATGGTGTTTTTTTTGAATTTGGTGTTTTTATGGCGTTTTATTTGAACACCCAGTTCATGTGTGGGTTTTTTTTTGACAATATTACCCCCTTAGTGTAATTTAGTATCAATGCCACATGTCAACTCCAAAATCGTTCTCACCGTTCTCACACTTTTCATCGTTCTCTCTAAATCCTGACCTTGTATATATATATATATATAGAGAGAGAGAGTTAGGTTCATTTGTTAACAACCACTTGATAGTGAACTGTGTGAACTAATCCTAGCCCTTGATTATCAGTACACAAGTGTAAATCAATGACCAGGATTTGATGATGAAAATACAATAGTGTATTTTTTGATTTGATGATGTAAATCAATGGTCAGGATTTGTTCACTCAGTTCACAAATACACTGGTGCTCACCCTAGAACCCCACCATATATATAGGGGTTGGTTAACGTATAATATTTCTTAACGTACGATGCGTACGAGATGAAATTATGCACGTTATAAAACTCAAAACCCTAATCACGCATGTTGAAAAACCATAATCACGCATGTTGAAAAGCATAATCACGCATGAACATAATCATGCATGCAAAAAACAGAAATTACGCATGGGGTAAAACCATAATCACGCATGGTATAAAACTAATCACGCATGTTATTTCATCTCGTATATATTGTACGTTAAGAGATATTGTATTTTACATTTTCACTATATATTGTACGTTAAATTATTATTCATGTAAAATTTAAAAGATACATTTGAGAAACTATAGTTATTACATTTATACCATATTTTTTTATTTTTAGATTTTTTAAAACTATGAAAACAATTAGTTTATTTTTATTCTTTTTATTGACGTAATAATTTGTGTCGTGCCAAGATAGTCGTATGATAATTTAAATCATCTAAAGGATCATGTATAAATGAGTTGTATACTTGTATGGATTATTTAAAGTGGTGCAAGTGATTGTTTTGTAGGTTCAGTCCTAACACAATTCAACTGGGACCGTCGTGTGCAAATTGCACTAAGTGCCGCTAAGGGTTTGGCATACTTACATGTAGTCGAAAAAATTGTTCACGGCAACATTACATCATCAAACATCTTCTTCCAACAAGAAACTAACAATGAAGTTTCGTTGTCCGACTACGGTCTCAACACACTTTTTCATGGGTCAAGAAGCTCCCTGAACCATCGGGTCACCGGTTATTGGGCCCCAGAAGTTCTCGAGACACGGGAATTCACCTTTGAATCTGATGTGTATAGCTTTGGGGTTTTGTTATTGGAGCTTTTAACTCGCAAAATTCCTGACCATGCATCATTGGATAAGGAAGGGGTCCACTTTTCTGACTGGGTCGATTCAATTGTATGCGAGGAACCTAAGGTTGAGCTTTTTGATGTGGAATTAACGAGGGATCATAAAACTGACAAGATGGTACAGTTGTTGCGAATAGCGAAGGATTGTGTATTGATTGTGCCAAATCAACGACCACCAATGTGTAGTGTGGTGAGCATGATGGAGGATATGTTGTCGAGACAATCGTCGGATTATAACTCAAAGGGATACAATGATAGGCCCTCTTTAATGGAGCTCGTGATACTCTAAGTACCATCACGCCCGACACAACATATGATCGATTTGATGTGATTTGGTGGTTTTGTCTTCTTGAAATTGTGTGTGACTTTTATGGGTCGGGTCAAGTTTCCATGGGGTTGATTGTAAATTATTATTAGATTGTGAGGTTGTTTGCCTGTGGTTGTAATATGTTCTAAAGACTTACCTCTTGAAGGTGACCTTCTCTAAGCTGCATTCTCCTTGAAAGAATTAATCAATGCAGTTGCTATAAAGCAGGAGCTGATTGGTTAAACTGTTGTTAAAAGTGGGAGTTGATTGTTTCTATTTTAAAAGGGTGCACCTATTGGCACACCAATGTGCCTATTGGCACACCAAACCCTAGTTGAATCAGGCTTTACCTATGCTGCGTATAGCTCTATACGCAGCGTATAGGGTTACACTTATACGCCGCGTATAGAGCTATACGCAGCGTAGGTAAAGCATGGAACTCAGAGCCTGATTAGCAATCATTGCACAGAAAACAAGGGTTTATATACAATGCGTATAGCTCTATACGCAGCGTATATAAACCATCTGAACTTTTGGGGTCATTTTGGGGGGTTTGAAGCATCAGTTTTTCATAAAGTTTATATACGTTGCGTATAGAGCTATGCGCATCGGATATAACCTTTCATAATTTTGTTTGGTTATTTGGCATATTTGTGGTATAAATTCTCACCTGGTTACAACGTTAACTCGCTTAAGATATATAACGAGTTAAAAATATATAATGTTTTTTATTATTTAGTCGATGTCGTCGTTAATTTATTTTGTTGATGTCGTCGAAAAGCGTATGACGTTAAAATTTTTTGAAAAACGTATATACGGTTCAAATATATAATATCGTTATCGAGCTTTTGAAATAAATTATTATACCAAGTCTAGTGCCGTTCGAATACTATAAACGTTTAAATATTATACCATTAATTATTTTTAAATAATCGTGTACGGTTCGAATATATTATATCGTTTGAATACTATACTGTGCGGTTCGAATACTATAACGTTAAAATATTATAGCGTTAAATAATTTGAAATACCCGGGTACTTTTCGAATATCTTACACCGTTTACATCAAAATTTTTGATATATACAACAAAAGTTTGATATATACAGCAAAAGTTTGTACATACATAACAAAATGATAAAATACTGTGGTAGTGGATTCTGCTGCTCATGCTGCTCCTCCTGCTCATGCTGCTGATGCCATTCCGCAGGCGGAACGAACTGTCGCGGAGGTAACCCCTCACGCTGTGAAAGCCTATGCAGCTCTACAGCTATCCAATCCACCACATACGCCAGCCTGTCAACGTCGCGACGTAGCCACTGATATGATGGGGCAGGACCGGGCCCAACATATCATGGGAACTGAGCCACCACGGGTGGTCCACGCGGCTGTGGTGGCTGCGGAATGACTATGTCCGGCTCATGCTCCTCCGGCACCTCCGGATCGCGCGGAGGATATACCAGCTCGAACAATGCCGACAGCTGTGTAGGTGCGTAAGGCTGGCCGTCCGCACCCTTAAACCGCTTCCAGCATGGGAATTTTTTTGGTATCGTGCATTCCCAATATCGTGTTCATCCCCATCCAGTTCGGCTGTATCGTCGGGCCTACACGCGGGTGGTTAGTCTCCGGGTGATAGGCTAGCGAAAGGGTTATCTTAGTGACGTAGGTGCCACCGTATAATAATCCACGCTCTTGTCGATGATGCGCGAAGGCGAAGTACTGCGCCAACCCGTGTGCGAGAGTGCACGACCTCTTATACAAGAGGCAATATTAAAAAAAACAGGTCACCACTTGTACACCACTCCCGGCTCTTGTTTCGAGCGGTGATGGAAGTGGATATCATCTTATGAAATTACTTGCACAAAAGGAAACCAGTCTGTAACACCTCACAAAATCATGTCTAATATAGTAACGACACGTGTCATGAACTTTAAACGTGTAACGAATTGATTTCAAGGGACTAAAGTTGACAAACGAAGAAAGTATGGATGTAGAAAGATTCAAAGTGTCAACATTTGAAAATTTTGCCTTTCAATAACCCGACACGATATTTATACTCTTAAACGAATGAATTGTGAAATGTATGAAGCCGTTTGTGAAAGAAAGTGAAAGTTTATAAGACACGAGGGTTAAATGTGTCAACATGTTAAATTACTACCTCTGAGTGACCTTTTAACGAATCCAAGACTTTGTAATGATTAATTATACTCTCAAGAATAAGTGATATCAGTTTCACATGGTTTCGAGATCGTTAGGAAGGTTTTCAAGATTATGGGTTAAAAGCATCAATATTAAGAAACTTATGATTTCGGTGATCGTTTAACGAAACCGGGCCTAACGGAGTTTGGTTATACTCCCATGATCCTCTACAAACTAACTACAAGGACCTTTTGTGCCCAAAATGAAGTTATATAAAGTCACAAAGGACCAGGGACTAAAAGTGTCGAAGCTGAAACATTTTTAACCTGAAATCCAGGTCGTCGCGGGGCGCGTAGACCCCCTTGATTTCCTACGCGGGCCGCGAGAGATGCCCAGTATCAGAAAAGAGTTGCCAGCTGCAGGTTTCTGCTGTCCACCGCCTTTGCATGAGTTCTGATCAATACCAGGGGCTTGTAAATGGTTTTTACTTCCATGGGGACACCTGTGATCATCATATTAACTCCCTAACCAGCTGGAATCATCTTAAGGGCTCTCCAATTCCTATATAAAGGGCCTTGGTTGCAACACTTGTTCTTGCACACTTCAAGTTTTTACTCTCAATTGATCTCTGGAGCATCCTGGACTAGGAAGCTTTCTCTAGTTCAATTTTCGTACTAAGGACTCTTATAAGCATCCTTAGCTTCTGTAATTAAGGTTTTGTTAGTCTAATGACCGAAAGTCAATGACGTCGTAATTACGCTTTGACTTTGTGATTAATCACTAATGGTCCAGCCATTATTCAAATTGAAAGTGGCTATGTGTTGGTAATTATGTAGGTGTTAAACCCTTAATAGGGCACCTTCTAATTATCACGTTATCTCAGTCAATTGTCGGGTCAAACTACTTAATAGAAAAGTCAAACGAGTAAGTTTTTGCAAAATAAATCATAACTGATAATGTAGAAGTTATAAAATATATTTTATCACTTAAACAACTTGGTAAATAATATAAGAACATGTTTAGGCATGTTCGACCCGACAATTCTGAGTATTAGGCTCGGTTCGCAACCGAAAGTCGCAAAAGTAGACTTTTGCTTTGACTTTCAGTTCTGACCCGATTTAGCTTAGTTTAGTTATGCCTTAGGGTTCCTTTAGGACCATATTTTATGTTAGTATAACCCTCTGAGGTCATACTTCATGGTCCCTTTGAAATCGGAGATTATTTGCATGTTCCGTTAATTGCTTAAAATTGACCATTATGCCCTTTTGTTATTAAAATGAGATTTTTGAAAATGTGAGAGGACATAAACCTTTATTACTGATTTATAACTTTGTCCTAAAAATTTGACATCAGTTTCTGGTCTAAAATAAAAGTTATGCAAAATATCGTAAAATAAAAGCTTTTTGTTAATTAAATGGCATTTTCAGCATAAATCATATTTTAACCCAATTTTTGACACTAAACTTGCTACCCACTGTCTAAATATAATATCTAGGGATTTTTTGGAAATTTTTGTCAAATTATATACTGACCATAACATAGAGTTCTAGCATAAATTCGGTGAATGACGGTAGTACCCTTTTTGTTAATAAAATGAGTTTAACACATGATTTGCCTACCAAACCTTTTCCTACTGATATCATATGTTAAATAAAATATTTTAAGCTTTAGAAACTGATCAAAACTCCAGAATTTTATAAACGTCTTGAATACCGTCAATTACCGACTTTTACGCTTATTAGGTGCATAGTATGGTTTAAAACCATGTTTAACACCTAAGACTTATTACCTACTGATCTTATAAATAATTTTTTATACTTTAACAATAAGTATAAGTCTTGAACTCAGATTTCCAAATTTGACCTTTAAAGCATATGTGAAATGACCAGAATGCCCCTACAGTGCATAGTTTGGCCATAAAAGATAAATCTCACATATGTATGACATCTTACTGATATAACTTGATAAAATAAATATTTTTACTGAATATTTTAGACCAGAACCTCAGTTTGCTATTAAACCTCTTTTATAACTTTAAAATGACCAAAATACCCTTACGAGGCTTAAATTGGTTTTTAATTCGTTTTGGGCATAATGGAAGATATCCTACTGATATCACAACATATTTTAAGCATAATAACTTATGGAACTTGTACATGAGTCATTCGGTTACCCGTTATGCATATACGCGTTCGGTATGGTTTATGTAACTAGTTTGCATAAATTAGCCGAAACGGGTCAAACCTTATCATTTATACTTCAAAATCCAGAATGTATTTAGTTTACCTATTTTATACAAGTCTTCATACTTGTTGGGTCTAAATCACATTCCAATCCGGTCATCGCTTAATCTTGCATATTGAACCGTAAACCTTTCTTTAAAACTAACCGGTCTAAGTTATAACTTAAAATAAGACCCGTTAGGAATCTAATAGGTTATTAAAAACCTTCGTTCTAGATTAGGAGCCCAGTAAAAGCTACTTGCACTTGCTGATTAGATTATACGACTGAGAATAAATTTCATTTTAGCTCAGGTAAATACTTTTATCTTATTTTCCCTATACGAGCTTGGGATATGGTAAATTATTACCGCTTGGTCGAGTATTGAATATTTAATCGATTAGTGGTATAATCATTGAGATAACTCGTTTTAATCTGTCTTGTTTGATACAAAGCAATTAAGGGGTTAATATGACCGTGTCCTGGATATCCTCGGCTCATTCATTTGAAATGGCCACGACTTAAGCACGTGGTGTAGGCATACACCTGATAGTTGCGTATGTAAAACGGTATCTCACTCGTGAGGAAACTTCTTGTGGGCTTATACTAGTGGTTTGTCTATTAATCTTGTCTCGGCTCTTCTAACCGGGCCCTGAACGTACGACAAACATGTAAAACTGTATACAAGATTATTTTAAATAATTGTCCCAAGTTATAAAGGATTTTATGCCTCGTGCATCCAAACCAAATTTATAAACACTTTTCAAAAGAGTCAGTTAACTGTATTTACCAGAGTAAACTGACGTATTTTTCAAAAAGATTAAGTGTAGGTACTACGCGTAATGGGCTGGAAGCTCCTGAGTATTAGATAAAAAGTCTTGCAAGCTCTTAATACTTTAAGTCTGTCGAACAATATTTTCTTTATGTTTTAGATCCGCCTGTGGATCCACTTACAACCGTTGTGTAATATTTTATTATACTTTCAATTCGGTTTGTATTATTACTTTAGACTTCCGCTGTGCATTAAATTGTGATTATTTGACTATGATGATATCAACTACGTCACGATACTCTCCACCGGGCCCACCGATAATACGTGGAAATATCGGGGTGTGACCTAGTCAGCAAATAATAATCAGACGACATCGACTAAATAATACAAAAATACAATATATTTTTGACTTGTTACAGATTTCGACGCGCGTAACGGACCTACGCTCGTAACGGACGACGTCGACTAAATAATAAAAATACAATATTATTTTGACTCGTTACTGATTTCAACGCGCGTAACGGACCTACGCTCGTAACGGACGACGTCGACTAAATAATAAAAAGATTATATATTTTAAACAGAAAACTATTTTTTTTAAATACAGTAAACTGTTTGTTTTAAAAAAAAGTTTTTATAAAAAACAGAATACAGTTTTTATAAAAAAAATACAGAAAAAGAGTTTTCTGTTTTAAAAAATAGTATCTTTATTATTTAGTCGAAGTCGAACCGTAAGTTTTGTTAAACTAAGTTTGTCGTTAAAATATATAAGTTTTGTTATTTAGTCGACGTCGTCCGTAAGGCGCGTAGGTCCCTAACGAGCGTCGAAACTAAGATCGTCGTTAAAATATAATTATTTTATTATTTAGTCCATATCGAACCGTAAGGCGCGTAGGTCCCTAACGAGCGTCGAAACTAAGATCGACGCTTTATATTTTAGTCCATCCCCGTACTACCACCAATATTTTTCAATCGACGGGTAACAATTACATAACCATTCTCTTTTCCCGTTGCTTGTACCCAATTCTTCAAATCAGTTAGAGACATGAAACGCTAAAAAACAGTTACGTTATTAACAATAATAATATTAATAATTAAATAACAATAATACGTATTTTAACAACAATACGAATATTAACAATAATAAAAATAAAATAATAAATTTTTAAAAAATAATAAAAATAATAATTATACTTTTAACAATAACAATAATAATAACAACAATAATAATAATAATAATAATAATTATAATATTAACAGTAATAATATAATTTTAACTATAATAATAATAGTTATAATTTTAACAATAATAATAACAATAACAATAATAACAATTCTAATATTGACAACAGGTATATAATTTTAACAATAATAATAATTATAATAATTATAATAATTTTAACAACAATAATAATAATTATAATATTGATAATAGTTGTATAATTTTAACAATAAAAATAATTATAATGTTGACAATAGTTATATATTAATAATAATAATAATAAGAACAATAATAATAAAAACAATAACAATAACAATAATGATAATAACAACAACAATAATAACAATAATAATAATAGTAATAATAATAATAATAATAATAATAATAACAACAACAACAATAGTTATAATAATAATAGTTATAACAATAATAACAATAACAATAATAATAATAATAACTATAATAATAATAATAACTATAATAATAATAATAATTATAATTTTGGCAATAGTTATATAATTTTAACAATAATAATAATTATAATAATTTTAACAATAATAATAATTATTATAATATTAAGAATTATAATAAAAATACAAATATTAATAATAACAATAACAATATAATTTTAACAATAATATTAATAATAATAATAACAATATAATTTTAACAATAATAATAATGATTATAAAAATAATACAAATATTAATGTGATACCTCCTATATTTGAAACGGATTGCCCGGGGTAGATGGTTGATAATCATCATACAGTGGTGCGTTACGAGGCTTATAACTGTATCCACCATATCCTTCGTATCCTCCGTATCTATCCGAACTATCTTGTTGCACGTAAGAAACTTCACCCCCGTATCCGTAACCCGGATACGATTGCTGCGTCGGGTAATATGGTTCATCAACAGGTGCATTCTCAGCACCGTATCCTACATATCCATCCAGATTACCTTGTTGCACGTACGGAGATTCATGCCCGTATCCGTAATCCGGATACACTTGATGCGCCGGGTAATATGGTTCATCAACAGGTGGAGTCGGAGTCTCGTTCAAGCCTAGCAACTGTATTTTTTGATCATCAGGGACTCCAGACACAACCTCCTCCTCCCCATTAGCATCATTTACTCCCCATGCGTCGTTAGAATAGTGATTAAAGAAATAATTCTCGTCCCAAAATGATGACATTTTAACAATATTGTGTTTGATACAGAGGAAATGAATGTATACAAAACAAAGGAATTGAACCAACTCAAATTCTGTTTGAAGTCGAAGGTAGATATGGATGTCTAAATAGACTTTTGAATTCACAATCATACGCCTCGTATAGCTCTATACTCTGCGTATAGCTTTATTCACGTGCCTAGACAACATCGTATCAGTGTCAAATCTGTCTGACATATGATGCGTATAGGTCTATACACAACGTCTTACTTTATGTACATACGCTGCGTATAGACCTATATGCAGCGTATGCCAGACTGATTTGACATGGTACTAGGTTTGACTGTCTGATTGTGTACCTACCCCACACCTACGCTCGGTATAGACCTATATGCTGCGTAGATGGGTAACCCTATACGCTGGGTATAGGTCTATACGCAGCGTTGGTAAACCCTAAGTGTGTAGATAGTCAACCAAGGTGTGCAGATAGTTAGAGCCTTTTTTTAAACACCTTTTAATTTTACTTGTATAAACATGTTTTTTAGAACTACTAACTGCATACTCTCTAATTTTATTATCATGAAAGGTGGGAAATAATAAGACGGTGGTTCTGAAAATATTGAAAGATGTGGCGACGGAGGAGCAGTTCAAAGCAAAAATGGATGTTTTGGGGAGGATAATGAACAGATATGTGGTTCCGTTGAGAGCTTTTTATAATTATTCGAATGATGAGAAATGGCTTGTTTATCATTACATGCCCGCTGGTAGTTTATCTGCTCGTCTTCATGGTAATTTATTCATATCTAATTATTATTAATTTGTGATCAAGTGTGATCAACTAAGGGCGGGCGGGGCCCCCATCACTCACCACCCACTCATCACTTACAACATCCAATCAAGTTCTGCCATGTCATTGAGTTTTATTCCATCACTGGTGATGGATTTTAGTGGAAATACCCATCACTCACAACACCCAACAATAAACCCTCACATTTTTCAATTCTTCACGCGTGATAATTTTGACGCGTTATCAAATTAACGCGTGATAAAAACAAGCGGCGACGATGTTATTTGTTGTTCCACATGTGGTGGGGGTTCACCACGGGGGCGACCCGACCCCCCTAATAGTATATATTCAAGATTAGATTTAGAGTGTGTATGTGTTCATTTTAAAAAAATTAGGTTGATGGGTGTGGCTTACTAGTGAACTTTTAGTTATCACCTGCGCCACGTCTGTATCTCTCTCCTCCATGGGTGTGGTCACCACCATCCCCTTCTCCTCATCTCTCTTTCACAAGCTCGTGAAGATCGTGGAGATCCCCACAAAGGTAAAGACCACGACCAAGGGGGCGGTACGAGCTCCATCACCTTTCACGACCCCCTTCACGATACCACATCGTATGAACTTATTATTCGTCACAACATTTTTATTTCTATTTGTATACATGAAGGAAAAAAAATTAGTTTAAAACTATTTAAGTGCGTTGGTTATACTCGGTAGTACGTTTTGTTGGAAAATCTTTGAATCCCATGTATCATGAAAGCTCAAGATATGATATGCTTTGGCTTTGAATAAAGTATGACTAAGGGGCTGTTTGGTAGCCTCTGAATGGTCATTAAGAGGCTACCTCTTAATGGAACCATTAAGAATTTTACCAATGAGAATGTAGAAGAATGTGACATGTGATGATTTACCATTCAGATGTTACCTCTTAACCATTCAGACTTGAGGTTGCCTCTTATTCATTCAGAGGTTTTAAACCATTAAGAGGTAGCATCTGAATGGTCATTAAGAGGCTACCAAACAGCCCCTAAGACAAACTTCGTTTTTGCCAATGATGAATTAAGTACGACTTATTAATGCATCACTATAATTGAGCTTCATATACTATAATTAAGGGCTTGTACTTTTCGTTACATTAGCCTTTATTAAGAAAAATAATATATAAAAAATATTATTTTAATAAAAAGAGTTTTATCCTAAAGTTGAAGATAATGTAAAAGAGAGAATTGCTATTTACAAAACACCTCTTTTATTACTTTCTTTCTTATTTTCAATTAATAATTAAATTATAATTTTAATTCTTGTTGTAACTTAAAACAAATATTTTTTTAAGTAAAGTATATAATTATCTTTAGTTAGAGCATTCACATTGGAGTCTCCATACTTATCTCTATAAAAACAAATATTTTTTCGAAAACATCTAACATTCGACTCTCTATCTCTATCTATTTATTACTTACAAACACTTATTATATTATTTTTCTCTTTCCTACACAATCACATAAAAATGTAGAGAGTTGAATATAAACCTCTAAATGTAGAGGTGTACCTTATATACATATACATATACATATACATATACATATACATATACATATACATATACAGGATTAGGTTCAAGAGTGAACACTAGTGTAGTTTGCGAACTGAGCGAACTAATCCTGACCATACACGTGTGTAGATCAATGGTCAGGATTTGATGATGAAATACACTAGTGTATTTTACGATTTGATGATAAAATCCTAGCCATCCACGTGTGTAAATGAATGTCCAAGATTTGTTCACTCAGTTCGCAAATACACTAGTGTTCACTCTAGAACCCCACCCTACATATACATATATATATATATATATATATATATATATATAGGGTTAGGAGTTAGAGAAAACGATGAAAAGTGTGAGAACGGAGAGAACGGTTATGGATCGTCAGATCAAAACAATCTATGGACTAGATGACGCGGTGACGTTTTCATAAATAACATCACTTTTATTAGTGTGGCGCGCTTCATTAAAGGTAAAAAAAGTCTTTTTACTTCTCTACACAAAACGCCAAACTCATGAATAAAACGCTATTAAAAATCCCGCCTTAACCTACATAGCACACATCATCCTAATCTAAATGCCATTAGATATAAAACGTCAAACTTTGTTTTTAACCGATAAAGCTGAACAAACAGTAACTGAAACGACGGAACTTAATTACTATCATTTATTATAATAAAAATCGTGCCTAAAATACGCGCCAAAAACTTCCTATATAAATAACCTCTCAGACCTACTAATAACCACACCAAACCCCAAACGCCATATTTTCCTATATACCATTCATCTTAGAAACGCCAAAAAACCCAAATATCAAAGATTCCATTCAACGTTTCTTTGAGATACACTATTTTCTCAGTAAACTTTCGCTTGATGTGATGGGCAAAATCATCAATATAAACGCCAAAACATACAAAAACCACAAAAATTGCAAAAACGTCATTTCATGGAGATTCAGTTTTGTTCTCAATAAAGTTTAGCTGAACGGGGTGGACAACATTGTTAGACATCTTTCTTGACTGGGGATTAACAATGTTATCCATCTCGTTTAGCAAAACAATTTTGAGTTCAGCATGATCAAAATTAGAGGTTTATGGTAGTTTTATTTAGTTGCGTTGTTTTTTTTTTTTGGCGTTTGATTTGCTTGTCCGATCTTATATTGTTTGTTATGTAACTTCGAAGTAACATGTTATGAACAAATAGGTAGAAAAAAAAGATGTGAAAAAATGATGTATAAAGAATGATGTAAAACGCCAAACGGAGATTTGTGTGTGTTCTGTAAGAATAAAAAATACAAAACGCCAAAATACTCTTCACTGGCTCTCGAAGACCTTGTCGATCTTCTTTTAATTACTGCCTGTTTGCATGTCGATGTGTAGTGTCCATATCTTTTGCAGTTCTGGGGCAAAATCTTTCACTCGAGGAAGCAACTTTGTCTGAGAAAACACAGTGAGGAACAGAAAAATTAGAAAAACGCCATTAAAAATAAAAATGTCTCGTAATAACATTATAGATTAAAACGCCATTAATTGAATAATAAACAAGACATAATAAACACATAATTTGAAAACGCCATGATGAAAACGCCAAAATACGCACACCATAACTTTATTGATTAACAAAAATATTGAACCAACAATACTAATGCGACGTGATAATGAAAACGCCATAAAATGAATAATTAAAAACAGTTAACAACATAAATAATTAACAAAAATATAACATCATAATATAAACGCCATAGTTAACAAAACTGATGTTTACACAAATTAACAAATAGTAATAACTGGTGTTTACAAATACTACTAAATAATATTCAAAACTAATCAGGTGTAAAACGCCAATGATATTAAAAACATAAGAAATATACTAAATCCCAAACGACAATTAAAATTAATAATGAAAAATCCAATTATAAGTTCTTACTAATTGTTTAACTACCAATTAAAACGCGATTAAATTGGATACATGAACAACGCCATTGAAATCATACAACACATTATGAAATATTAATTTGAAAAAAAACAATGAAACAAGCATAAAAGAACAAAACGCCATATCTGTTGCATGATTTGCTGGAACAAAAATAGGAAAAGTCATCTAATTTTACTTTGTCGAACAGAATCCACGTTAGACGCCATAGATAGATCTGAGAAAGCTTGCAAAGGAGGTAACAGCTAACACGAAATCTTTAGAGTTTTAATTTGAAACAGATTTATAACGCGAATGAGGAGGGAACGTATAAAAGGACAATCGTACCCCTGCATATCAATTAGCGCCCCCTGCCACGTGTTGGGCCAGGATCCGTTCTCACCGTTCTCACATTTTTCACCGTTCTCTCCTGATCCTCTATTCTTTTCTCTATATTATATAGAATGGAGGCTCCAATGTGAATGCTCATATATCAAATTGTATTCCTTGCCTGAAAAAAAACACGCAAAATGTTCTTTATTACTAAATTTTACACGCTTTATGTCCTTTAGGATAACTAATGTGTTGAGTTAAATTTATGGTGTAAGTCCCGTGAAACGGATCTTTCAATGATATCAAACAACACCAAGTTTGTGCGGAATCCAAACTTGATGTGATTCAATAATAAACCGGAAAAAATATGAAAATACGAACCGAATACGAAGAACACACTGAATCACTTTCAAACTTGCACACGATTCTATTACTTGAACAAGCAAAACCGTCTAGTACAAGTGTTCTACCACCAAATCGCCTCTCTCTCTCTAGAGAAAATGTAACTATGAAGTTCCCAGAAGTTCCAAAGGTTCAAACCTAAAAACAAGTTAGAAACTTGTTTTTATACTTACTCAAGCCCAAGTCCCTACATGGGCTCCCCTTGGGCCTGCTTGGCCCACATGGCCTAAAGCTTGGCCCAAGTGACCTATAAAGGTCCAAAACCTAATACTAACTAACCCGGTAAAGCCCAGTTCGTAACCATAGCTCGTTGTATTAATTTGATGCGTCAGTCTCACACTTTAGGGCCTAACATATGGTAAAAATATCATTTTGCCTAAATGACATAATCTGTAATTTATGTATAAAAGACATAATCTGTAATTTATTCAAGTTTTTTTTATTTTTTTCTTCCGTTTGTTGTTATCTTTTCTTTTTGGTTTTTTATTATCTTTATCACTATTATTTTATCGATTACTTTAAAAATTTCTTTGTTTATTAATTAACATATTTTTTTGTAAAAATATATATTTTTTTATAATTTAATTATTTTCATTTGTTTGATTAAATTGGTTACTTTTCTAATTTTTACAATTACTGTAACTTTTTATACTATGTTTTTACATAAACTGTTGGTGTAATCGATTTATATAATCACTTTTACAATTGTTATAAGTTATTCAAACGAAGTTTACACCAAAATGTTGATAAAAATAAGCACGTCGGTCATGCGTTATGACATGTCGGTTTAAACATAGATAAAAAGCATGGCGCGGTGTCAGTCATTTTATAACATGTTTAAAAGAGTTAACTGCCATTTTCGTCCCTGTGGTTTGGTCACTTTGGCCATTTCAGTCCATTTTTAAAAAAATGCGCCATTTTCCTCCCCGACGTTCTGGAAAGGTGCCATTTCAGTCCAAAAATCATAACCCAGTTAAGTCGGTTAGTAAATAAGGACTGATTGTGTAAATTTGTAACATAAAGGACCATTTAAGTAAAATGTATAAATATTAATATAATTATAAAATATAATATATATATATAATGTATACACACCACCGCCGCCGCCGGAACCACCACTCTCTCTACTCTCTCTCTATGCTCTGCAATCACCACCACCATCAACGTCATCATCATCATCGCGATCTTCATCATCATCATCATCAGACCTTCATCGCCACTGCCGCCGCCTGCAACTCACCGGAAAAATGTCATTTCTTCTATTTCTTCTATTATCTTTTCTATTTCTTCTATTATCTTTTCTTTTTTTTTTTTACCGAATACGGTGAAATTATATATTGGTACTGCTTCTGATGTTGTACTTCGTAGTGGTAGCACCGGCTGCGACATACTAAATTCCAAACACCCCTCTTTCTTCATTAGAGGCGATGATTGATGATAATGTTGTTGCTGCTGTTACTGTTGCTTCCTTCAAATATTATTTCCCACAATACAATGGAAACATATTGGTATTCTTTTGGTCTTGCTCCTGGTAGAGGCTACATTATGAGGGAAAACAGCTATTAATAGAGGCGATGATGATGATGATGAATTTGTCGTCGTCTGAGTGGATCGAACAAAGCTTGAAACAGACCGTATCTTGGCGGGGTAATATCCGGAGGCTTCTATTTGAAGCAAACGTGATGTTTGCCGCCGCCACCGCACATTCTCGTTCATCGTTCATCACCGCACCATCACATTCTCGTTCATCACCGATTCACCATCACTGATTCACCGATTCACCATCACATTCTCGTTCCATCGTCATTACTCCGACACGCTCCTCATCACCGCACAATCCGAACACCGCAGTCACCTCCGACAACCATTAACACCACCGTCTCCTCACCGCTGCACCATCACCATAACCCACCACCACTTCACCGTAAACCACCGTTCACCTCTGTCATCACCTCCGTTCACCGCTGTAAAACCGACAACCTGCAACTCATCTTCATCAATCATCATCACAGTCGGAGAGAGAGAGAGATAACGACGCGACGGTGGGGGTGCCGTTTTTCCGGTGAGTTGCAGGCGGCGGCAGTGGTGAGTTGCAGGCGGCGACAGTGGTGATGGTGGTGGCAGTGGCTGTGGTGGCGGTGGTGGGAACTGGTGATGCAGGTGGTGTAGAGATAGAACAGGTGGTGGCGGTGGTGGGAACTGGTGCGGCGGCGGTGGAGGTGAAGGTGATGGTGGTGGTGGTGGTTTAGAGAGAGAGACGAACTGGTGCCATTTTCGTCCCTGTGGTTTGGTCACTTTGGCCATTTCAGTCCATTTTTCAAAAATGCGCCATTTTCCTTAAATGGTCCTTTATGTTACAAATTTACACAATCAGTCCTTATTTACAAACTGACTTAACTGGGTTATGATTTTTGGACTGAAATGGCACCTTTCCAGAACGTCGGGGAGGAAAATGACGCATTTTTGAAAAATGGACTGAAATGGCCAAAGTGACCAAACCACAGGGACGAAAATGGCAGTTAACTCCGTTTAAAATAACCCGTTTCTTTATAAATGACGTTATAAAATTTTGAAATTTTATAGAATATCCTAGTTTAAAAAGCATGGCTCCAATGTAGGGACTGTAGGTGCAACATCCAAAGAGTTTTGTGATACATCTTCTGGAGGCGGCTTTGGAATTGTAAACACAATGCTCATTGATGGGTGAATACTTCATAGCGGTTAAAAACATGTTATTTATAAAATATTAAAAACATGTTATTTATAAGTAACATGTATTTAACGGCTATAAAATATTAATCCAACGACAATGCACCGTCTTATCAATTCCGAAACCATGTATCACAGGGGTTAAAACTTTTTAAGTGCGTTGGTTATACTCGGTAGTACGTTTTGTTGGAAAATCTTTGAATCCCATGTATCATGAAAGGCCAAGATATGATATGCTTTGACTTTGAATAAAGTATGACTAAGACAAACTCCATTATTGCCAACGATGAGTTAAGTATGCTATATAATTGAGCTTCATATGCTATATATAATTAAGCGTTTGTACTTTTCTTTACATTAGCCTTTATTAAGAAAAAGAATATATAAAAAAATGTTATTTTACTAAAAAGAGCTTTATCCTAAAGTTGAAGATACTGTAAAAGAGAGAATTGTTATTTACAAAACACGTCTTTCATCACTTTCTTTCTTATTTTCAATTAATAATTAAATTTTAATTTTAATTCTTGTTGTAACTTTAAACAAGAAGATGAGGATGAAAAGGAGGAAGAAGTTAATGAGGAAGATGTAGAAGAAGAGGATGAATATGAAAAGAGGGTGAAAGCGGTTCATGCTAGTGGTGAGTTTAATGTTGTTTGATATGATAAACAAGCTTTCTTTGTGCCTCCATTGCAAAAGTAGCATTTGCATGTGGTGTCCATGCTTTTATTTTTTATTTTATTGTTCTTACTTTATTGTAAAATGTTAATTTATTCAAAAAGCAAAGGGTGCTTGATTATTATTCATGAACTTATACAAAAGAGTCAATAGTCTTTCTAGAAGTATTTAGGAAGAGAGATATTAATTTTTACTAGTATTAAGTCCCCTGCGTTGCGGTGGGGGCGTAAAACCGTGACAAATAGCACTAATGTCACAGTACCATTAGCAACCATCAACACTTAAGTTGTGGTGTGTTAATACGGATAAATTAGACCGAAACGTAAAACATAGAAAATAATAATTAAGTCGATTTAGTACCTGCGTGTTGCGACGAACATATCAAATGGGAAAAAATAGGCAACATAAAAATGTTGAACCACACACGCACATTACGTTAGTTGATTTGCAAAATTTAGAACAAAGCATAAAACAAAACATAAAAATGTTGAACCACACACGAAATTACGCCGTGTTAACTCGCAAAATTTAGAACAAAAGGTAAAACGAAAATTTTGCGAGATACGAAACGTATAGGGGCCAAAGTTGAAAGCGAAAAAGATGTGAAGTTAAATTGGAAGAATAAAAAAACTTTTGACTTAAAAGTAAAAAATCAAATTAGTGTTGGGTTAAAAGTGTAACATACATAATTTTTTTTGAAAACCTCCCTAAACATATTGTACAACTTCTCAATAATTCCATAAATTAGAAACAATTTTGTGCATAAGGTTTTATAATTCATGTTTTTGGGTGGTTTTCAAAAAAAAAAGTTGGATTTTTTAACTTTAACCCAAAAGTTTTTTATGTTTTGCAATTTTAACCCATATAAATTGTTTTTTTTACACTTTTAACTCAAAAGTTTCATTATCAATTTAACCTCACAATATTTTTACCTTCAACTTTGGTCCCTATACTTTTCATCTTTCGCAAATTTTCGTTTTACGTTTCGTTCTAAATTTTGCGAGTTAAGACGGAGCGGCGTGCGTGTGTCGTTTAACGTTTTTTTTTTGTTTCATTCAAAATTATGCGAGTTAACACGACGCAATATGCATGTGTGGTTCAATGTTTTACATTTTTTTTTCGTTTGACAAGTTCGTCACAACGCGCGGGTCCTGGATCGACTCAGTGTTGGTAGTCGCTGACGGTGGTATGACATTAGTGTCATTTGGCATAGTTCTACGCCCCACCGCAAAGCGGGGGGAGCTTAAATCTAGTAAAGAAATATAAAACAACTAGGCCCATTTTATACAATTAAACAAATAAGCACATATCAAACTATAACCATTCTATATATCTTAAGAAGAAGTGTTGGTGGCCTACTGGCCTTTATGCCACCACACCCTTATCTTTTAAACTTTGTCACTAGCACCTTTTTACTTTGAATTTTCACAATCATACTCTCATTTTTCAAACTTTGTCATCATTACCCCTCTACTTTGCTTTTCTACCATCTCCCCCTCATCTACTACACATTTAAGCCATCACCCATTTACTTTTACGTTTCCACCACCACGCCTCATCTTTTACATATTTTCGCCACCACCATCTACTTTTACACTTTGCTTTATATACTATTATACATTCCGTTCTTTACCCTACGTTTTTTCCTCAAGTTTTAGACTTTGTGTTTCTACTCCTTACAATATTACCCCATTTTTAACGCCCACTCAGCTTAAAAAATTGTAATTTTAACCCCTAGACTACTATTCTTACTTTTTCAAATGCAATGCATTGTATATAACGAAATGTCTTAGGCATTGTGTTTTTACACTTCGTGTCTACCTTTGTGTTTTGCATTTTTTTTATAATTGTCTTTTACGCATTGTGCTTTAGACTTTGTTGTAATTGTCTTTTACACATTATGTAACAACTCTCATCAAAAGTCCTAATTATTAAATTAATTAGTCCAAAAAGAAACCCTAATTGAGACACCCAAGTGATTCTGAACAAACCCTGAAATTTTCAGAATTTTCAGAATCAGGTTTAGGGCCCCTAAAACTCAGGGGGGTAAAACCCTAGTTACGATTATCTAAATAACTTTCTGTCAAAATAGAATTTCACAAAACTGTCAACTCAGCAAGCCTACCCATGCACGTAGCTACCCTATGAAAATAGGTTTGCAGTAGCGTAGCGCGACTGCTAGAGGGGTACCCGTCGCGCTACGCGACGGTGTAAAATTTTCAGTATAAATAGAGCAGTTTGGGACTTGAATTTTGGTACAGAAACGACGTACAAATTCGCAAAATTCACTGAATTACGTTAGAATTACTACACAAACACACACGGGTATCGAAATTCTGTTGCAAAACAGGGTATTAGCACAATCGCTGCTACGATTCAATTATCCGACGATCAATATATCAAATGCATGTTTAAATGCCGCCCACATTAGGGTTATACTTTATCGTTCGTCATTAATTTGACGGATTGTCGTTAATTCGATAGGTAAAGTATTATGCTTTATCGTTCGTTGTTAATTCAACGGATCATCGTTAATTCGATGGGTAAAGTATTATACCTTGACATTCGTTGTTAATTCAACGGATCATCGTTAATTCGATGGACAAAGTATTGCATTTTATCATTCATTGTGATAATTTGATCTCGTAAATTATCGTAATTGCTGGATTGATTACTAACCCAGTTTTATGTGCATTGTATTTATATTAGGTTAAACAAGGCTAAAACATAGATTAGACTCTGACCATATTAAATCAGCAATGTGAGTCATTCTCTCTTTTTATCAAATCTATTTACAAAATCATGTTTATTTTCAAAGTTATAATTACGGGGATTAAGTCTTTGTAATCACCAAGTTACAGCCGGTATGTGGGGTTTTGTATACATTACTTGATAATCGTCACCATTGGGGCAGCCAATGGGGGATATGACCATAGCCACAGACACCATTGGACGAATGGGCCAATGGGTCGAGTGACAAATACCGTGGGTAGTTGGCTTGATATCAGAAACATTGTAATCGCTCTTAATACTGTATATTATAACAAATGTGTCATTTTAGTAAATAGAATGATTCACTCAGTATTTTCCGCTGACAAAACCTTTTTCAAACATGTTTCAGGTGATCTGTTGTAATTCAGGAAAAGTGCTGAGGAGCATTTCAAGCTTAGGATAGTGGCTCAATATAAAATAAAGAAATGATTTTGTAATATCACACTTTTATAGTAAAAATATAATATTGTAAATTATCGGGGTTTTATCCCGAATTGTGAAATAAAATAATCGGGGAAAAATTTTTAGCTTTAAGCGATCCTGTTTTCGCTGTTAAACTCAATTAAATCAATACCGCAGTATTTCTGTCCCGCGGCTCCTGAAACGGGTCAAACCGGGTCGGGGGTCGTGACAGAAAAAGGTGGTATCAGAGCCACTGGGTTAAGCTAATTAAGTATTTAGAAATACTTAATTTTTCCTGATTACTATTATGTGATTATTTGTATTATTAACTTATTATTTGATTATTTGGTAGTTACAGTATGGGTAAGAAAAAGCTGTCAAGCATCTATCTTAAATTAGAGAAATCATCTAATGAGAAGGGAAGTTCATCCCGAACCAAATCCTCGAATCAGACTGAAATTCCTGAAGAAGGAATATTCGTGCGAAAGGCACAATACGAGGAATCACTTTCTCCTCAAAGGAGGGAGATGATTATTAAGAAAAGTAAAGAGCAAATTCGACAAAAGAAGATTAAACGGGAAACCCAGGAATTAATTGATAAATCACCTTGGGAAGATAAACTAGATGAGAAATGGGCAAATTTATATATGCTAGCCACAGTAGCAGAAAATATAAATCTTTAAAGTTTAGCACCCTACTCTCACAATCTAGAAACTCTGTGTGATAAATAAAATTTGAAAACCTGAGTGGTTGTCAGTTATCTTTGTAAATCAACTAGTACACAGTATGTAATAAATTACAAAGTTATTTGTAAATTTTAACTTAGTATTTTATGCATTTTGCATATATGCTACATCAGTATGAGCGAGATATCCGAAGATTTCCAGAATCTTAATCTTTATCCCGTAACTATCGAAGCTTCCAAAGAATATACTAGCTACTATCCTGATGTTGAACAACCAGTAGAATTCAAGGTTCCACCTTTGAGCAAGCCGAAACAAAAGAAAAGAACTTATGTAGGATGGAGGAAAATCCGTAAGAAGAAGCCAGCTAAGAAACTGCCCAAAATAAATAATCCATTGAAAAAGGGAAAAGAAGTCATAACCGGAGAGAATTCCAAACCACAAGAAATGGAAACTGGAGACAAAAAGAAGGATAAGGAGGTAGAAATACAAATGGAGGAAATTACTAAAGAAGTAATAATGGAAGTTGGGCAAGGGTCTATACCAGCTCAGAGAGAAATTGGGGAGAGTTCCAATCCAACCCAGGAAAGAACTTTTCAAGAGGAGATAGATTTTCTGTTGGAAAACTGTGAGACGATTCAGCCTGTCCAGACAAATCTTTTTACCTATCCTATTGAAAACCAATTCCCTATGAATTGGGAACCAGCAGCAATTCCAGATCCAATAGTCCACTCCCAACCTATAGGAATGGACGAATGGTGGACAAACGATTGGCAATTTCAAAATATTGTCAACGATCCTTACTCTTTTCTTCCACAATTCAATCCAGAACCCCTACCTAATCCACCCATGAGTAATGAAAACATGGCTGAACTTCGCCACTTTGGTGAAGAGTTGTTTGATGCTGGAACTAGAATCAGGGAAATAGGGGGACAGATTGCCTGGAAGTACGATGAGAGGGAACTGCGTTTTTTAGAACAGCAAGTGACGAAAGATAGTAGGATGGTAAAAGATGTTTGTATAATAGTACTAGTAAAGTTAGTCTGTAAATAACCAATAAAACTCTGTATGATATCTGTGAGTAATGATGCATATTATAATAGATATATAAATGAAATCGAGAAATCGATTGTTTTGACCATATTTGTATTATAAAATTTTCTGATTATTTGTATATAATTTTTATTTTGTCAGTTACTAAT
The DNA here is from genome assembly GCA_030545235.1 of Helianthus tuberosus. Classification (NCBI taxonomy): domain Eukaryota; kingdom Viridiplantae; phylum Streptophyta; class Magnoliopsida; order Asterales; family Asteraceae; genus Helianthus; species Helianthus tuberosus. Next base: position 21,460,944 of record CM060352.1, read on the forward strand.
AAAATTTATATATATACATTATCAGATGGCAAACAGTGGTAATGAACCTATTAATGAAGTTAATCATTCTGAACAACATTCAAGAGATCAATACATGACTCGGCAAGATATCGAAACCATTGTTGCTCAAGGGATAGCCAATGCTATTCCAGCATTCGTCGCTGCTATAAAGAATCCACCCGAACCGCAACAAATTGTTCCGAGCAAACAGATTACTGAAGATAACTTCAGTAATAGTGTAAATGGAGGCAATAATCATGTTAACCAGAATAAGGAACCACATCAAGCTCCATTACTCAAGAAAATGAAAACTGCAACGCCTGGTTGCACTTTCAAAGAATTCCTTGCTTGTAAACCCACTGAATTTGCAGGCAATGAAGGAGCAACTGCATCACTGCGTTGGTTAGAGAAAACCGAAGCAGTTATTGCAATAAGTAAATGTGGTAAAGATGATCAGGTCATGTATTCATCCAATCTGTTCAAAGAAGGAGCACTCGAGTGGTGGAATACTGTGTTACAATCAAAAGGAAGAGTAATAGCTTATGCTATGACTTGGGAAGAATTTAAAGGTTTGGTGGAAAGAAAATTCTGTCCTGAGTATGAGAAGGAACAAATGGCAAATAAGTTTCTAAATCATCGGATGATGAGTGTGGACTGTCGCGGTTATACCTCGACATTCTTTGAATATGCAAGAGTGGTACCAACACTGGCTTCGCCAGAACCGGTACTTATTTCTCGCTATATTTGGGGGCTAATTAGCGAAATCCGCAATATTGTTAAAGCTGCGAGACCTCGCACTATTGATGATGCGGTAGAATTAGCCAATACTCTAACCGATGAATTGGTGCGCACAAGAGATGAAGATAGGAAAAAGGCATTAGCCCAGAAAATTACCCAAGGATTTCACGTAGGTAATAATAACAGCTTCAAGAGAAAAGGAACAGGGCAAGCTCCAACTCCGTCATTTTGCAGGAAATGCAAAAAGAAGCATTATGGAAGGTGCGATATCACTTGCAATTTTTGCAAAGGTATAGGACATCGTGAAGAAAACTGCAAAAAGAAAACAGTAATCTGTTTTAATTGTGGAGAAGCAGGGCATTATAAAACAGAATGTCCTAAATTGGTCAAACCAGTAGATAACAAACCCAAGACGACTGAAGGAACTACTAAGAAGAATGCCAGGGCATTTCAGCTGACCACTCAAGAAGCAGAACTCATTCCAGATGTGATAGCGGGTACATTCTTAGTTCACAATGTGTACGCAAAAGTATTATTTGACTCTGGTGCAAACCAAAGTTTTATAAATACTTCATTCTGTCAAGCTCTTAGTTTACCTTTAACCAATATTAGGCAGATTTTTACAGTTGAAACAGCAGACGGAAATTCAGTTAAAATTGATAAAGTTTTGCAAGAAGGAAACATAGAACTTTTAGGACATAAATTCTCTACAAGACTATTGCCGATGAATTTAGCTGAATTTGATGTTGTATTAGGAATGGATTGGTTAGTAGCCAACCATGCTAGAATCCTTTGTGATCAGAATTCCATAGAAATTCAATCACCTACCGGAGAAGTGATTAGGATTACAGGAGATAAACCACGGAAACCCATGAAGTTCATATCAGTAATGAAAGTTGCTAATTATGAACGAAAACAAGGAATAGTGTATATGATTTCAGTAATCATTAGCACTAAGGGAAAAGATCTTAAGGAAATACCAGTAGTATCAGAATATTCTGATATATTTCCAGAAGATTTACCAGGATTACCTCCAGATAGGGAAGTAGAATTTAGGATTCATCTAATTCCAGGAACTACACCGATAGCCAAGGCACCTTATCGGTTAGCACCCACAGAAATGTTAGAACTGAAACAACAATTAGATGAATTACTAAGTAAAGGATTCATACAACCTAGTTCATCCCCGTGGGGAGCGCCAGTGTTGTTTGTGAAGAAAAAGGATGGTTCAATGAGAATGTGTATCGATTATAGGGAATTGAATAAGGTTACAATTAAGAATCGATATCCATTACCTAGGATTGATGATCTTTTTGATCAACTTCAGAGGGCTAGATATTTTTCTAAGATAGATTTACGCTCCGGATACCATCAATTGAAGGTACAAGAAGAAGACATACCTAAGACTGCTTTCAGAACTAGGTATGGTCATTACGAGTTTACAGTCATGCCTTTCGGGTTAACAAATGCGCCTGCAGCATTCATGGACATGATGAATAGGATCTGTAAACCGTATTTGGATAAATTTGTAATTGTTTTCATAGACGATATACTTATTTATTCCAAAAGTCAGACAGAGCATTGTGAACATCTTCATGCACTCTTAACTTTGTTAAGAAAAGAAAAGTTGTACGCCAAATTCTCGAAATGTGAATTTTGGCTAAAAGAAGTGCAATTTTTAGGACACATGGTGAATCATGAAGGTATTCATGTAGATCCTGCTAAGATCGAGGCAATTACCAAATGGAAGGTTCCACAAACAGCTATGGAAATTAGAAGTTTTATAGGTTTAGCTGGGTATTATAGACGGTTTATTAAGGATTTTTCTAAGATAGCTGTACCATTAACTAAGCTAACCTGTAAAGCCACTAAGTTTGAATGGGGACCTAAACAAGAAGAAGCTTTTAGAATTTTGAAACAGAAATTAACCCATGCACCAATCTTAGCCTTACCAGAAGGAACTGAAGATTTTGAAGTATATTGTGATGCTTCAAAATTAGGATTTGGATGTGTGCTTATGCAACGCAAGAAGGTAATTGCGTACGCATCAAGACAGTTGAAAAAGCACGAAGAAAATTATACGACTCATGATTTAGAATTAGGAGCTGTAATTTTTGCCCTTAAGATTTGGAGACATTATCTGTACGGAAGTAAGTTTACTATCTATACAGATCATAAGAGTTTAAGATATATCTTTGGGCAAAAAGAGTTAAACATGAGGCAAAGGAGATGGATGGAAATCTTAAGTGACTACGACTGTGATATTCAATATCACGAAGGAAAGGCAAATGTAGTTGCAGACGCCTTAAGTCGTAAGTATTATGAGAAACAACGACGAGTTCGTGCTCTCAGATTAAATCTACAAATAGATTTAATGGAACAATTGAAGAATGTTCAAACTACAGCAATCAAGGATGATGCTGAAGGAATGAAAGGACGAATCAAGGAATTAGAACAAGGAGCAGATGGAATTTGGAGATTCCACAAAAGTAGAATTTGGGTACCTAAGCAGGGAGATTTAAGACCTAAGATTTTAGAAGAAGCTCATAAATCTAGGTACACTATGCACCCAGGAAACAATAAGATGTACCAAGATCTAAGGAAGAACTTTTGGTGGATAGGAATGAAAAAGGACATAGCAAGCTATGTTTCTAAATGTCTTACTTGTTCACAAGTTAAGGCAGAACATCAGAAACCTTCAGGATTACTACAACAGTTAGAAATGCCAGTATGGAAATGGGAACTTATAACAATGGATTTTGTTACTAAGTTACCCAAAACCAGAAAAGGTAATGATGCGATTTGGGTAATTGTGGATCGATTAACCAAATCAGCACACTTTCTACCTATGAAAGAAACTTTTAGCATGGAAAGACTGGCTAAATTGTATGTAGATGAAGTTGTATCCTTACATGGAGTTCCACTCTCCATTGTGTCGGATAGGGATAGTCGTTTTACTTCCCATTTCTGGAAAAGTTTCCAGCAAGCTATGGGAACTCGACTAAACTTAAGCACTGCATATCATCCACAAACAGACGGACAAAGTGAAAGGACGATCCAAACTCTAGAAGACATGCTCCGAGCATGTGTAATAGACTTTGGTGGAAGTTGGGATGATCACTTACCATTAATTGAATTCTCCTATAACAATAGTTATCACTCAAGCATTGAAACTGCTCCATTCGAGGCACTTTATGGAAGAAAGTGCAGAACTCCCGTTTGCTGGGCAGAAATAGGAGAAAGTCAGTTATCAGGACCTGAAATAGTGCAAGAAACAACTGATAAGGTTACTCAAATCAAAGAAAGGCTGAAAACGGCTCGAGATCGTCAGAAGAGTTATGCAGACAATAGATGCAAGCCGTTAGAATTTCGAGTTGGAGACAAAGTACTATTGAAAGTTTCTCCTTGGAAAGGAGTAGTCAGATTTGGAAAGAAAGGAAAGCTAAGTCCAAGGTACGTAGGACCATTTCCAGTGATCCAACGTATAGGACCAGTAGCTTATCGTTTACAATTACCAGAAGAATTATCTGGAGTACATAATGTATTTCATGTATCCAATCTCAAGAAATGCTTATCAGATGAATCTCTGGTAGTACCTCTTCGAGATATAGAAGTAAACGAAAAGTTGAAATTCGTTGAAAGACCTCTTCAAATTGAGGATCGAAAGATCAAGTTTCTCAAGCACAAACGACTAATTCTAGTCAAAGTTAAATGGGATTCAAAGAGAGGAGCTGAATATACTTGGGAACTGGAATCAGAAATGAAGAAAAAGTATCCTCATTTATTCCAGTAAATCTCGAGGACGAGATTTTCTTAAGGTGGGTAGAATGTAACAACTCTCATCAAAAGTCCTAATTATTAAATTAATTAGTCCAAAAAGAAACCCTAATTGAGACACCCAAGTGATTCTGAACAAACCCTGAAATTTTCAGAATTTTCAGAATCAGGATTAGGGCCCCTAAAACTCAGGGGGGTAAAACCCTAGTTACGATTATCTAAATAACTTTCTGTCAAAATAGAATTTCACAAAACTGTCAACTCAGCAAGCCTACCCATGCACGTAGCTACCCTATGAAAATAGGTTTGCAGTAGCGTAGCGCGACTGCTAGAGGGGTACCCGTCGCGCTACGCGACGGTGTAAAATTTTCAGTATAAATAGAGCAGTTTGGGACTTGAATTTTGGTACAGAAACGACGTACAAATTCGCAAAATTCACTGAATTACGTTAGAATTACTACACAAACACACACGGGTATCGAAATTCTGTTGCAAAACAGGGTATTAGCACAATCGCTGCTACGATTCAATTATCCGACGATCAATATATCAAATGCATGTTTAAATGCCGCCCACATTAGGGTTATACTTTATCGTTCGTCATTAATTTGACGGATTGTCGTTAATTCGATAGGTAAAGTATTATGCTTTATCGTTCGTTGTTAATTCAACGGATCATCGTTAATTCGATGGGTAAAGTATTATACCTTGTCATTCGTTGTTAATTCAACGGATCATCGTTAATTCGATGGACAAAGTATTGCATTTTATCATTCATTGTGATAATTTGATCTCGTAAATTATCGTAATTGTTGGATTGATTACTAACCCAGTTTTATGTGCATTGTATTTATATTAGGTTAAACAAGGCTAAAACATAGATTAGACTCTGACCATATTAAATCAGCAATGTGAGTCATTCTCTCTTTTTATCAAATCTATTTACAAAATCATGTTTATTTTCAAATTTATAATTACGGGGATTAAGTCTTTGTAATCACCAAGTTACAGCCGGTATGTGGGGTTTTGTATACATTACTTGATAATCGTCACCATTGGGGCAGCCAATGGGGGATATGACCATAGCCACAGACACCATTGGACGAATGGGCCAATGGGTCGAGTGACAAATACCGTGGGTAGTTGGCTTGATATCAGAAACATTGTAATCGCTCTTAATACTGTATATTATAACAAATGTGTCATTTTAGTAAATAGAATGATTCACTCAGTATTTTCCGCTGACAAAACCTTTTTCAAACATGTTTCAGGTGATCTGTTGTAATTCAGGAAAAGTGCTGAGGAGCATTTCAAGCTTAGGATAGTGGCTCAATATAAAATAAAGAAATGATTTTGTAATATCACACTTTTATAGTAAAAATATAATATTGTAAATTATCGGGGTTTTATCCCGAATTGTGAAATAAAATAATCGGGGAAAATTTTTTTAGCTTTAAGCGATCCTGTTTCCGCTGTTAAACTCAATTAAATCAATACCGCAGTATTTCTGTCCCGCGGCTCCTGAAACGGGTCAAACCGGGTCGGGGGTCGTGACACATTACGTTTTACGAATCGTATGTTGTCTTACTACACGTTTCCATCCGTCACACGTTGTATTGTATTTTACACTTCGTGTCTACCTTTGTGTGTTTACACTTTTTTGTAATAGTCTTTTACACATTGTTTTTACAATTTTTGTAATTTTTTTTCACATTGCGTTTACTAATCGTGTGTTGTCTTACTACACGTTTCCACCCGTCACACGTTGCATTGTGTTTTACGCTTTGTGTCTATCTTTATGGATTGGGGATATCGTGGAGAGGAGAGTGGAATTCATCGTCGGTATCGGACATTGAACGGTTGTTGGTGGTGACAGTGTGGTGGCTCGTGGTGGTGGTGGTGGTGTGGTGGTTGTTTTCCATGGTGGTGGGGGTGGGGGGAAGATGAATAATTGGAAGGGGTGAGGTTTAATAAGGGGGAAAAAGCAAAATTGTTCTTTGTGGGTTTGGGACCAATTATTAAAATAAAATAAAAAAACATTATTATTTTGATATTAACTTCTCTATATTATATTAAGTTGTTACTTTTGTAAAGAGAAATTCACATAATTTGAAAAATCACAAGTGTTGATGAAAGTTCATGGAAACAATTAAGGTAGTGTTTTGTTTCATTGATTGTAATAGAATTGGAATGTGAATGTGTATAGAAATTGAAATTTGATTTATAATTTAGGTGTGTTTGTTATGTAAAATGGAATGAAATTTGGATGGAATTAGAATGTAAATTTCATTCCTTATATTTTTCAATTCCAATATTTTCTTGTTGAAACAAAGAAAATAAGGAGTGAAATCAACATTTCAGTTCCCTCGAGATTCTATTACATTTTGTGAAATGAACACTACCTAAGAGTATTACAAGAGGTTACACTTTATATTTGTTCTTTTAAGCAGGGGCGGACCTATGTACATACAAGGGGCAACGCCGGCTACCGCTTGGCGCTCTGGCGGTAGTATAAAATTAGTGTAAATTTTGGAAAAATTTGACGTTTTTTATACTATTAATAGGTGAAGTAAATGAATAGTGGTTTGTGGTATCTTTGTAATTTATGTAGTGATTAGTGGTAATTTTTTGATTTATAATACTCATTTTACCCCAACGTTGTAATAGTATCAAAACTAGTGCTTAAACTTTAAAATGTCACTTTGATCCCCTAACCTAAAGTTTGGGGTTTACTCTAAAATTAATTTCTTGCAACATTTTTATTTTTATTTTATGTATTTTTAACGTATTCATGGGGTGGGAGTGGGATCAGACGTGATCGTTGGGGGTTGCAAATCGTGTGTTGTTCTATAAAAGGGTAGGGCTGTCCAAAAAGCTCGCGGCTCGGAGCTCGCTCAGAGTTAGCTTGGAAAAAGCTCGCTTGATATGGCTCGGTTTGAAAGTGAGCCGAGCCTGCTCGCCGAGCCAGCTCGGCTAGAAAGTGAGTCTAGCTCGGCTCGGCTCGTGACGAGCCAAATTGGCTTGGTTTGGCTCGCTTGGTATCTCGGCTCGGCTTAGCTCAAATTATTTTATTTATAATATATTTATTTTTATATACATATAATATATTACCAAAAAAATGATTATTATTTACATGTATTTAGGCTTGTAGTTTGATATCTATGATATATTTAAAGGTTGATTGTCGTGCTAATGAACAAATATTGTATTTACTTAAAATATAAAACTTATTTTGCGTTGTTGAACGTGATTTTGGCTTCTAATGTATTAGTTTGAACTTATTTTGAATATGTTCTTTTGAAGTATTGAATAATATTTTAGAATACTGAATTTTGAGAGCTATGTATTAATTTTTATTTTTAAACTCGAGCCAAACCAAACCGAGCCGAGTCCGAGCTTAGATTTTCAGCTAGATTTCAAATCCGAGCCGAGCCAAGGCAGCTTTGTTTATAATCGAGCCGAGCCCGAGCTTGTCCTAGCTCGGCTCGGCTCGGCTCCTGAACAGCCCTATAAAAGGGTGTGTTATTCTATGCGAAAGGGTGTGTCAATGTGTTGTGTATTATCTATTTATGCGGGAAAGGGTGTGTGTTTTTTTCTTGTATGTATAGGTAATCGTATAATATACATTTGTGTTTTTTTTAGAAAATTTTAATTTGAATATATTAATTTTGGAAAAAAAACAAAAAAAAAACGGGTTGAACCAGTCGTGTTCGGATTCATATGTATGACACAATTTCGGGTTCGGGTTGTATTCAGGTTGGTCTAAATTTTCGTTTATTTTTTATTTTATCAATTGCATATATAGGAACTTTACATGTATAATCTCATTCATGGCTATAGAATTTATTGATTTTTTTTTTATTTTTAGATTTTTTTTTGATATTTTAGTATTTTTTAGAATCTTTAGAATTCTTTGACTTTTAGAATTTTTTTATTTTTAGATTTTTTTCATTTTTTTTTAGAATTTTTTGTGATTTTTTTTAATTTTTTGGGGTTTTTTAGTTTTGTTATTATTTTTTTTAATATGGATCGATTTGGATAGTGATCCATCCATTTAAAATTATTTGGATATGCATCGGATCATGATCCATTTAAATTGACCGTGCCAAGTAGCACTAATGTTACATAACTACTAGCGACCAATAATACCGAAAAAGCAAGTAAAAATAAATAAAAAGGAAAAAATAACACCGAACGAAAAGCATACGTAAAATCGTTGAACCACGTATGCCAGTTGCGACATGTTAATTCGAAGAAAGAAGACTGTAATGTAAAAATAGAAAAGAATAACTAAGTCGATCTAATACCACATGCGCTGCGATAAACCTGTCAAACAGGGTAAAATAGACGCGTTGTGACGGTCCTTTCAAAGGGGAAAAATAGTCGAAAAAACTTTGAAACCCACACGTATGTTACGACGTGTTTACTCGCAAAAGTAGAACAAAACGTAAAAAGAAAAATTTGAAAAAGATGAAAAATACATGGATCAAAGTTGAAAATAAAAATGTGTTGGGGTTAAATTGTAAAAGATGAAATGTTTTGGGTTAAAAAAAATGTTAAAATGCAAAAAATAAAACCTTTGGGTTAGAAATAAAAAAATCAATTTTTTTTTTTGAAATACTCCCCATGCTTGAAATACAAGCCAAAATGCACAAATATTTTCCTAATTTATAATATGGTAATATCTTTTAAGTAAATTACATAAATTATCTTTAGCTAGAGCATTCACATTGGAGTCTCCATACTTATCTCTATAAAAGCAAATATTTTTTCGAAAGCATCTCACATTCGACTGTCTATCTCTATCTATTTATTACTTACAAACACTTATTATATTATTTTTCTCTTTCCTACACAATCACATAAATTATATAAAATAGAGGCTCCAATGTGAATCACATTGATGTTATATGAAATTGTATTCCTCGTCTTAAAAAAAACACGCAAAATGTTATTTATTACTAAATTTTACACGCTCTATGTCCTTTAGGATAACTAATGCTTTGAGTTAATTTTATGGTAAAAAGACCATTTTGCCCAAATGACATAATTTGTAATTTATTTACAAAAGACATAATCTGTAATTTACTCAAGATTTTTTCTTTTATTTTTTTCTTTGGTTTATTGTTTTCTTTTCTTTTTCGTTTTTATTATCTTTATCACTATTGTTTTATCGATTACTTTAAAAATTTCTTAGTTTATTAATTAACATATTTTTTTTATAAAAATATATATTTTTGTATAATTTAATTATTTTCATTTGTTTGATTAAATTGATTACTTTTCTTATTTTTACAATTACTGTAACATTTTATACTATGTTTTTACATAAACTGTTGGTGTAATCGATTTATTTAATCACTTTTACAATTATTATAAGTTATTCAAATAAAGTTTACACCAAAATGTTGATAAAAATAAGCACGCCAGTCATGCGTTATCACATGTCAGTTTAAACTTATATAAAAAGCATTGCGCGGTGTCAGACATTTTATAACACGTGTAAAATAACCCGTTTCTTTATAAATGACGTTACAAAATTTTGAAATTTTATAGAATATCCTAGTTTAAATAACCAGGGCACCAATGGAGGGTTTGTAGGTGCAACAACCAAAGAGTTTTGTGGTACATCTTCCGGAGACGGCTTTGGAATTGTAAACACGATGCTCATCGATGGATTAATACTTGATAGCGGTTAAAAACATGTTATTTATAAAATATTAAAAACATGTTATTTATAAGTAACATGTATTTAACGGCTATAAAATATTAATCCATCAACAATGCATCGTCTTATCAATTCTGAAACCGTGTATTACACGAGTTAAATAATTAAAATATAATTGGTTAACACATACAGTCGTCAACATATGTCTTTATAAATGATCTTTGATGTACTATTTACTTATTATAACATTTTACTTTGTATTTTATATCTTATGAGACACATGTGTATTAGATGAGGTTAGATCAATAAGATATTAAACGGTTATTAATAAGTGGTAAAAATAAAATAGTTAGTTGGGAAAATAAATATTATATAAATAAGAGAGAAGTGGAAAATTATTATTTAATAGAAGAGGTAAACAAAAAATATGATTCAATATTATTTTAAAATACTGAAAAAAATTGCATGGCTTATGTAAAATTTTAAAAGATATGATTGACAAATAATATGTATAGGGCTTCTTAAGTTTCTGAATTAGTCTATGACTTCTCACACGATTCTAAGCCTATATATATACATATATATAGAGTGGGAGTTGACTAGAAAGCCTAAGTTTCCTAGAAAGTCTAGGAAGCAATAGGGAGGTGACATGTGGCTTTTAGTTTTTTTATTCAAAAGGGCATGATGGTAATTTGATTATTAATTTAATTTTGGAATATTATATATTCTAAACTAACTATCCAGATATTTATGGAAATATATATCTCTTTGATAATTTCAAATCATTACGATATCAAAATGACAGTTACTTTAAATTATGAAGTTCAAATCATTAACAATTTCTTCATGTTATGTTTTATCAGTTACTGGGTCCATCACAATGTGTTTTAGCAGTTATTGGTTTCAGTTACTGTTTCACCACAATATGTTTTATCAGTTACTTGTTGATATGATTTTGGCATTCTTGATGTTATGTTTTATCAGTTACTGGTTCACGTTGTGTTTTATAGGTTACTGGTTTCATCACAATGTGTTTTATCAGTTACTGGTTTCAGTTACTGTTTCATCATAATGTGTTCAATCGTTTACTGGTTGATGTGATTTTGGCATTATTGATGTTGTGTTTTATCAGTTACTGGTTTCATCACAATGTGTTTTAGCAGTTACTGGTTTCAGTTACTGTTTCATCACAATGTGTTTTATCAGTTACTGGTTGATATGATTTTTGGCATTCTTGATGTTGTGTTTTATCAATTACCGGGTTCATCACAATGTGTTATACCAGTTATGATTCATGAATGGCATGTTCTTTTGTATTTTATCTACTGTTTCATCACAATGAGTTTTATCAGTTACTGGTTGATGTGATTTTGACATTCTTGATGTTGTATTTTATCAGTTACTGGTTTCATCACAATGTGTTTTATCAGTTACTGGTTGATATGATTTTAGCATTCTTGATGTTGTGTTTTAGCAGTCAGTCACTAGTTCATCACATTGTGTTTTATCGCTAAAACACACTACTATGAACACATCTAGATCTGATTTATCATTATTTTTTGTATGATTTGGTGTTTTCAAATGTTAGGGATTAGAGAGAGAGAGAGAAGAAACATTGTGACATTTTTGGAGGTGGTTTTATAATTGGTAGTTATTTCTTTATTTAAAACAACTTAAATGTCACATTTACCCCCAATCAATTAAATTAGCCTATTTTAAAGACACGTATATTACCAAAATGCCACCAAAATGATCTCAACCATTAAGCACAGTCATCTGATGGCCCAGTTCGCTTCTTACACTTTCTAGGAAAAACACACTTTCTGCAGGATCCCCACTCCATATATATATATATATATATATATATATATATATATATATATATATATATATATATTATAGGAGGAGGTTCATTTGAGAAGAATCTTCTTAAAAGAAGAAAAAAAATGATTAATCTAGGCCCTATATTTTTTTTTTTATCAATGGTTGTGAAACAAGATATCATTTTTATCCACTTTTAATTAATGCTTTAATTACTAAGGGTACTATAGATATTTTGATGTAGAATATTAATAAATATTTTAAAGAGTTACTCAAGTCTTATTAATGCAACCATAAATTTCTCCTTTACCATCTTTAATGTACCGGCTCCTACACAAATTTTATTAGAAGTGACAAAATTATTTAAAATTTTTGTGTCCTACACATATTTTATTATAAGTCGCAAAATTATTTAAAAGTGTTTTAGTCCTACACATTCTGTATCCTACACCAAAATATTGTTTTAATGGTGTAGGAAACGTTGAAAATGTAAGATCATGTGTAAGATTGTTTTTATTGTTTAAGGTGCACAACTATTTTATAAGATATGCTCATTAAATGATTAGGTTCTTTAATTTGAATAGCAAAATAAATAATAGACACATTAAATGATTTGTTTAAATTACATTTGTATCCTTTATTCTTTTTATTCTTAATTTTTAATTTCTTCTTAGTTGAACTCTCCACTATATATATATAGGGTGGGGTTCTAGAGTAAACACTAATGTATTTGCGAACTGAGTGAACAAATCTTGGCCATTGATTTACACACGTGGATGGCTAGGATTTCATCATCAAATAAAAAAATACACTAGTGTATTTCATTATCAAATCCTGGCCATTGGTCTACACACATGTATGGCCAGGATTAGTTCGCTCAGTTCGCAAACTACACTAGTGTTCACTCTTTAACCTAATCCTATATATATATATATATATATATATATATATATATATATATATATATATAGGGGACCGCTAAAATGAGAAGCACCTCCAGTTGTAAAAACCATGAGAACCTCTTGATCCGGGGCGAGTTGGACCAAATTTTTTTTTTCATAAACGTAGATGTGTGTATTACAAACACATATGTAAAAAAAAATTCAAAAAAAAATGTCGTGTGTGTAGTTTTTTACACCACAAGTTTGGTGTTACGGTACCCGTAAACACCAAACTTGTGGTGTAAAAAACTTTTTTTTGAATTTTTTTTTACATATGTGTTTGTAATACACACATCTACGTTTATGAAAAAAAAAATTGGTCAACTCGCCCCGTACGGTGTAGTTCTCATGGTTTTTACAACTAGATGTGGTTTTCATTCTAGCGGTCCCCTATATATATATATATATATATATATATATATATATATATATATATATATATATATATATATGGGCCGCTAAAATGAAAACCACATCCAGTTGCGAGAACCACTCTCCACCAATCAGATAATGACAACCAAAAGGGTAATATAGTCATTTAATCAAAACCATCAAATCATCTCTCTCCTTTTTAAAATCTATTTTTAAATTCTTTTCAATTTCTCTCTTTTCAATTTCTCTCTCTTCACATTTCTCTCTCCTCTTTTTGTTATTTTGTAAAAAAAAATTTTATAAAAAAAATTGTAAAATTTTTTTTGTAAAAAAAGTTTAAAACCATAAAAAAAGTTTTCGTAAAAAATGTAAAAAAGTTTAAAAACGTTTGTGTAAAAAAGGTTTTTGTAAAAAAAAGGTTAAAACCGTGAAAAAGTTTTCGTATAAATTTTTGTCTTTTGTAAAAAAAAGTTTTTATATAAAGAAAAATTTGTAAAAAAATTTTGGTAAAAAGGTTTTTGTAAAAAAAACGTTTAAAACCGTAAAAAAAAATTTCGTAAAAAAGTTTAAAAAACCTGTGTGTAAAAAAAGGTTAAAACCTTAAAAAAAAATTTCGTATAAATTTTGTTAAAAAGTTTTTGTAAAAAAGTTTTTTAGTAATTTTTTTTGTAAAAAAAAAGTTTAAAACCGTAAAAAAAGATTTCGTAAAAAAATTTTAAAACGGTAAATTTTTTTTAAAAAATGTGTGTGTAAAAAAACGACGCATAAATACGAGGCGAAAAAACGGGGCGTAAAAAAACAGCACGTAAGAAACGCGGTGTAAAAAACGGCGCGTAAAAAACGGCTCGTAAAAAAACCGGGTGATAAAACGACGTGTAAATACAGGGGCGTAAAACGGCGCGAAAAAACAGGGCGTAAAAAACGACGTGTAAAACCGGGCATAAAAAACGACGTGTAAATCCGGGCGTAAAAACGGGGCGTAAAAAACAGCTTGTAAAAAAACCGGCTCATAAAAACGTTTTTTGTAAAAAAATCCTGACAAAAATTGTTTTTTGTAAAAAAAAAATCAGATTTTAAAATGTTTTTTAATTAAAAAACTGATTTTAATAAAAAACAATTAATTTAATAAGACGAAAAAAGTAATAAAAAACAATATGTAAAATAAGACAAAACAAACAAATTTACTAAACTGCCCTTTTGACATTAAAATATTAAAAACATAATTAGACAAAAATAATTTAATATTGTTTTTATAACTATTAATCACATCCATCCATCTCCAAAGATTAATGGTTGGAAAGTGGTTCTCGTGGTTCTCTTAACTTGGGGTGGTTTTCATTTTAGCGGCCCCATATATATATATATATATATATATAGAGAGAGAAAAAGTATATCGTACATTATGGCTTAACGCCCTTGATAGTGAACTGTGTAGACTAATCCTAGCCTTTGATTATCAGTACACAAGTGTAAATCAATGGCCAGGATTTGATTAGGATTTGATGATGAAATACACTAGTGTATTTTACGATTTGATGATGTAAATCAATGGCCAGGATTTGTTCACTCAGTTCACAAATACGCTAGTGCTCACTCTAGAACCCCACCATATATATAGGGGTTGGTTAACGTACAATATTTCTTAATGTACGATGCGTACGAGATGAAATTACGCACGTTATAAAACTCAAAACCCTAATCACGCATGTTGAAAAAACATAATCACGCATGTTGAAAACCATAATCACGCATAAACATAGTCACGCATCTAAAAAATCAGAAATTACGCATGGGGTAAAACCCTAATCATGCATTTTATAAAATTAAGCACGCATATTATTTCATCTCGTACATATTGTACGTTAAGAGATATTGTATTTTATATTTTCACTTTATATTGTACGTTAAAATATTATTTATATAAAATTTAAAAGATACAATTGAGAAACTATAGTTATTACATTTATACCATATTTTTTTTATTTTTAGATTTTTTAAAACTATGAAAACGAATAGTTTATTTTTATTCTTTTTATTGACGTAATAATTTGTGTCGTGCCAAGATAGTCGTATGATAATTTAAATCATCTAAAGGATCATGTATAAATGAGTTGTATACTTGTATGCATTATTTAAAGTGGTGCAAGTGATTGTTTTGTAGGTTCAGTCCTAACACAATTCAACTGGGACCATCGTGTACAAATTGCACTAAGTGCCGCTAAGGGGTTGGCATACTTACATGTAGTCGAAAAAATTGTTCACGGCAACATCACATCATCAAACATCTTCTTCCAACAAGAAACTAACAATGAAGTTTCGTTGTCTGACTACGGTCTCAACACACTTTTTCATGGGTCAAGAAGCTCCCTGAACCATCGGGTCATGTCACACCCCGGTATTTCCACGTATTACCGGTGGGCACCGTGGGGAGTATCGTGACGTAGTTGACATCATCATAGTCAATAATCACAGTTTAAATGCACAGCGGAAGTCTTGGTAGAAAATATATTAATACAAACCGAAATACAAAGTATAATAAAATATTACACAACGGTTGTAAGTGGATCCACAGGCGGATCTAAAACAGAAAGAAATATATTGTTCAACAGACTTTAAGTATTAAAAGCTTGCAAGGCTCTTTATTTAACACTCGGAGTTTCTAGCCCATTACGTGTAGTACCTGCACTTAACCTTTTTGAAAAATACGTCAGTTTACACTAGTAAATACAATTAACTGACTCTTTTGAAAAGTGTTTATAAAATTGATTTGAATGCACAAGGCATAAATTCTTTTATAACTTGGGACAATTATTAAAATAATCTTGTATACAGATTTATATGTTTGTCATCCGTTCAGGACCCGGTTAGAAGAGCCGGATTAGATTAATAGACACACCACAAGTATAGGCCCACAAGAGAGTGAGATACCGTTTATACGTACGCAACTGTCAGGTGTATGCCTACACCCCGTGCTTAAGCCGTGGCCATTTCTAATGAATGTGCCGAGGATATCCAGGACATGGTCATTAACCCCCCAAAGGCATTGCATCAAACAAAACACATTAAAACGGGTTATCTCAATGATTTAACCACTAATCGATTAAATATTCAATACCCGACCAAGCGGTAATAATTTACCGTATCCCAAGCCCGTATAGGGAAAATAAGTTAAAAGTATTTACCTGAGCTTAAAATATAATTTGTATTCTCAGCCGTATATCAATTCAGCAAGTACGAGTAGCTTTTACTGGGCTCCTAATCTGGAACGAAGGTTTTAATAACCTATTAGATTCCTAACGGATCTTATTTAAGTTATAACTTAGACCGGTTAGTTTTAAAGAAAGGTTTACGGTTCAAAACGCAAGATTAAGCTAAGACCGGATTAGAATGTGATTTAGACCCAACAAGTATGAAGACTTGTATAGAATGGGTAAACTAAACACATTCTGGATTTTGAAGTAAAAATGATAAGGTTTGACCCGTTTCGGCTAATTTATTGAAACTAGTTACATAAACCGTACCGAACGCGTATAAGCATAACGGGTAACCAAATGAGTCATGTACAAGTCCCATAAGTTAGTGATATCAGTAGGATATCTTCTATTATTCCCAAAACGAATTTAAAACCAATTTAAGCCCCGTAAGGGTATTTTGGTCATTTTAAAGTTTATAAAAGAGGTTAAATAGCAATCTGAGGTTCTGGTCTAAAATAATCAGTAAAAATATTTATTTTAACAAGTTACTTCAGTAAGATATCATATATATGTGAAATTTATCATTTACGGCCAAACTATGCGCCGTAGGGGCATTTTGGTCATTTCACATATGCTTTAAGGGTCAAATTTGGAAATCTGAGTTCAAGACTTAAACTTACTGTTAAAGTATAAAAATTTATTTTTAAAATTGGTAGGTAACAAGTCCTAGGCGTTAAAGTCGGTACTTGACGATATTTAAGATGTTTATGAAATTTTGAAGTTTTGATCACTCCTTAATGTTCAAAATATTTTATTTAACATATGATAACAGGGTTGTCATCAAAATGATATGTAAAACTCATTTTATTAGTGAAAATGGTATTATCGCCAATACCGAATTTACACTAGAACTCTATGTTATGGCCAGTATAAAATTTGACAAAAATTTCCAAAAATTCTTAAATATTATATTATAACAGCAGGTAGCAAGTTTGGTGTCAAAAATTGGGTTTAAATATGATTTATGCTAAAAATGCCATTTAATTAATAAAAAGCTTTTGTTTTACGATATCTTGCATAACTTTCATTTTAGACCAGAAACGGATGTCAAATTTTTAGGACATATTTATAAATCAGTAACAAAGATTTTTGTCCACTCACATTTCCAAAAATTTCGTTTTTATATCAAAAGGGCATAACGGTCAACTTTTAAGCATTTAACGGAAACATGCAATGAACTAGGATTTCTATGGAACCATGTTGTATAACCTCAGAGGGTTATACTAACATATAATATGGTCCTAAAGGAACCCTAAGGCATAACTAAACTAAGCTAAATCGGGTCAGAACTGAAAGTCAAAGCAAAAGTCTACTTTTGCTTTGACTTTCGGTTGCGAACCGAGCCTAAACTCAGAATTGTCGGGTTGAACATGCCTAGACATGTTCAATTAATATTTACCAAGTTTATTAAAGTGACAAAACTGATTTTATAGCTTCTACATCATTAGTTATGAATTTTATTTAAAAACTGACCCGTTTAACTTTTATTTTAATTATTTTGACCCGACAATTAACTAAGTAAACGTGATAATTAGGAGGTGCCCTTTAGAGGGTTTAACACCTATCTAATTACGATCACGTAGCCATGTTCGTTGCGAACAATGGCTTGACCGTTTACGGTCTTACTGAAAGTCAAAGCGTTTATCGAAAACGCTTGACTTTTCGGCTCTAAAAGCCAAATAAAATAAACTTGTCACGAAAGGACACTTACATATGGTCCTTAGGACAGAAAGGAGGTTCCCAAAAGTTTAGGATCCTCTTAGTTTGAGAGCAAGAGCAGATTGAAATGAATGATGCAAGTGAATGTGGTGAAAAACCCACCTATTTATAGTATTTTGAGAAGAACAAGATTGTGACAAGTGTTGGAATGGGTAACAAGATCATAACAGGTGTTATTACAGTTGTTAATAACAGCTAACAACCCATAGATTTGATAGAAATGGTTGGCTATGGGAGTGGGAAACAAGAAAAGATCAAAACCATTGTTTTAAAACAACTTGCTGTTGCTGTGCTTTTCTGGCGGCCCGCGAAGAAGCAGCCCAGTGGGCTTCACGGCCCGCGAGGATGTCTGGCCCAGCTAAACATGTTTGGCAGTTCGACAGTTCTGGTCCCTGTTATGTTTTAAGCACTTTGAAACTTTTATAAATGACATATATGGCACCTTATGTTCTTGCTTCATATGTTAAATGCTAATATTAGGTATGAAACCTTATACGGCCAACCTCAGGCACATTCGGGAGTTTAACTGATTCTTACAAAGGTGTAGATTTAAAAGTTGACGCTTTTGGTCCCTCTAACGCGCGAACTTGCGCGTATCATTGTTTAATAGTATCAAGGACCTATGTAATCCATATTAGGCATTCTCGAGAGTATAATAGCACTTCATAATACCTCGGGTTCGTTAAAAGGTCGTTCAGAGGTATAATTAAACATATTGACGCTTTTAACCCCTTTAACTTGCAAAGTAGCGCGTAACGTCACTTATAGGCATAAAAGCCTTAGGTGGCCAATATCGGGTATTCACGAGATTATAATCACACATCATGAAGCTCTTGGTTTGTTAAAAAGGTCACTCAGAGGAAAGAATTAACATGTTGACGCTTTTAACCCTTCGTCGCGCAAACTTTCACATAATTACGCAAACGGCTACTCTCGATCAACAAGTGGCTCATTTGTGAATATGAATACCGTGTAACGTCATTCGGAGGCTTATATTAAGCACGTTGACACTTTTAGTCCTTTCGCATTCAAAGTTTTCAATTTTTCGCAAAATTAGTCCCTCATAGTCAATGTTTGACCTTGTTAAGGTTTAGTACACGTGTCAACACATCATTGGACATGATTTTACGAGGTGTTACATCCTCACCCCCTTAAAAGAAATCTCTACCTCGAGATTTTCTTAAAAGATGGAAGTACTTTCTGTCGTATAATGGATTTAACCTCCACAACATATTTGGGCCTCTAAGGGAACCCCAATTGACCTTTATGATAGGTACATGTTTTCTTTCGTAGCTTCTAGTCCTGCCGACCCTCATTCAATAGTGGTTTCTCATCAAACCATAATTTTTCGTTAATCTGTATATCATTATGTGACAATGCTATTGACTTATCGGCGAGACATATCCTTAAATCACTAGTGTGAAACACAATGTGATTACCATCAAGCTCCCTTGGTAAGTTTCAGCTTATAGGCTACCGATCTTGATATATTCGATTGTCTCGAATGATCCTATAAATCAAGAGCTTAACTAGCCCGTTATATTAAAATTCGGCACACCCTTCTAGGGAGATACTTTCAGTTGAATCGTATTCCTTATTAAGAACTTAAGAGGTTTGCGACTTTCATCAATCTTTGATTTTCTGCCGATTACTGGCAGCTTCCAGACGATCATAAATTCATGTGATCCTATCCGTCGTTTCCAGGGCAACTTTCAGATCCTGATGATTGGACTTACCAAAGTCCTGTCCGTCAAACGGACGTTTGACATTCCATCTATACAAGGTCTCCAAAGGAGTACACTTGATGCTTATAAACTAACTATTAGTTATAGGAGAGCTTATTTAAGGTGAGATGGTTATTCCAACTACTGCTTAAACTAATCTTAAAGAATAGCTAACCTCATGGTTAGTCGAACAAATCGAGATCCTGGGCAGCTGATGGCGATTCTTAATTGTTGCCTAAATAGGGTTGCGGTAATCAATGCATAAGCACAACGAACCGTCTTTCTGAAATAATAATTCCGGAGCTCTCAAAATTATGAATTAGGCTTCATGAAGCTTTATCTTGAAACTCATATGATTAGGGTTTCAATCCTTCCATTATTGTTGGTACTAACCGATATGGAGCTTTTACAATAATGTAGCCCTAAGGGGGATGTTTTCCTTAACTCTACTAACCTCTCAGGAGATAAACAGAATGGTTCCTTGGAGAAGATAACCAAGACACACCGAGATTTCCGAGATTTCCGAGATATTCTAAATCTCAGTCTGGAGAAAGAGTACTTTAGATTTTTATGAATGAAGATTATTCGACGAAAATAGAAGGAAAGGTCTCTATGATTTTTGTTGGTAAGTTTTACCTTACACTTAATATCTGGAGTTCTTATGGGAGAATTCTAAAAGTTTGCTAAGCTTATGGTCTATGAAAGATTTAGTAGCACCTGAATCAAAACAAAATTCTTAGCACTAATATCATTGATTCATGATAAGGCATGTTCTTGGTGCCATTATTGATACGAACTGCCTCTGGCATTCATCAGGAGGGTTTAGGCGCCTCCATCCTTAGTCTCTCTATACTTAGCTATACTATCTTTGACAGTTTTAGGGCAGTCTCAGCTTTAGCTGGTTTATTTCTTAACCCATATAACGTGAGTGGCTGAGATAGATCCATAATGGATTTATAAGAAGCAGACTTTGAAACCTTAATATGCCCTCTTATTCCGATGCTAAACCACCAAAACTTTAATGCATTAAACTTAGATTTTGGGTTAACTAGAATAGGGCACTATCTCAGATAATGAATTAAAGTCTGTAACATACTGTCGACAGTCTAGAACTTTTATGGTGATAGTCAGAAAATTCTGATTCCACCTTTTCCATTTCGTGTTGCGGACATTAGGTTTTTCTGATAAGGTCCGTAAACTTGGACCCTCCCATATTATATGAGGGTATCCTTCTTGTGGACTTTGTTAATGTCCTTACCAACTAAGGGCATCGCCATCGAATGACTGTGACACATAACTCACAATGTCCTTTCCAGCACAACCGCTGATACACATAATGGTTTCTATTTCATCCAACAATTTCATGCAATCAATGGCTCCTTTTTCGCCATTGAAGTCTCTTGATTTGCAAGAGACGAAGTACTTTTAAGTACATCCTTTAGAGGAACGGGTCTCCTTGCTATATATGATCTTATCTGGTTTATTCTTCGCATTCAGAGTATGAATAAAGCTCTTCTCATGAGCAGAGGAATGTGTTTTAGAGCAAGTAGCATTTGGCTTTTTGATCCTTTTCATGACCTTCCTCATAGCTTTTCTATTAGCTGTGTCAATCACAGCTTGGAGATTAACTCTATTATCCTTGAGGTTCACATTTGTTGTATCGTTTGCATTTGTCACATCTATATCATCGCGACTGTTGTTTGCCCCATCTGAGTTTTCCATACTCGAAGCTTGGTACTAAACACCTAATTTCAACAATTGCTTAGTTGTATTTACAATAGCTAGTCATCATCCTGACGACCTAATATACACTAGCCATGGTATCATTAAACCATATAGGCTAATAGGTCATGAACATTCCTAATGAATGTTATTTGTATGTATATCAATTATATTCAGCCTAGGTCGCAAAAAGACCATCAATGGCGTTTAGGGTTTGGACCGAGTCCATTACCCTTTTTGACAGGGAATCAAAATGTCTCAACTGTCTTTGTCATATTTGACGATTTTAGATAGCTCGAAGGCTTGCCACAAGGACTTCTAACTTGTGAAATACGAGTTTGTCTTAAAGGACATATAAACGTAGCATATAAACTTGTCATGAAGGACATTAATAGTCATATGGCACGAAGGCCTTGTCACAAAGGACATATAGGATATGGCACAAAAGGCCCATCACAGAGGACATTAATATTTAAGCCGCAAATCTTATTGGACCAGGGATCTTAAGGTTTGAACATAGTTCTTCACCTTTGGGCAGAGAGTCATAGACTACATCTGACATTGCTTTGTAAGGCGATTTATTTTGCCACATAGGCAAATCAATGGACATCACCAATGGATGTTTATATGTATATGTATATATAATTATCGTATTTAAAGGTATTAGTCATGATCTTATCGATCTTATAGACTATAAGGCTTGGGCATTGCCCATCACCTTTGACGGTGAACCATAACGGTCACAATTGTCAACGTCACTAGTGGACAATATAGTATATAGCCCGTAGGCGAAACATCACTAAAGGATGTTAAATAATGTAATCATCATATAAGATGATATTAGTCATGATCGCATTGATCATAGAGACTATTATGCTTGGACATGGTCCAATATCTTTAGACAGGGGGTCGTAGACCACAACTGTCGTTGTCTTTTTTTTGGATAACAAGTTTAGCCTATAGGCACTTCATCACTAATGGATGTTTATATTTTGATCATCACATTGACGATACTTGTCATGATCTAATTTGATCTTATAGGCTTTAAGGCTTGGACATAGTCCAAAATACCTTAACGGCTGGTGTGGTCTCTCAAGTCACACTGCCAGGAGCGTTAACATGTTCTTAGATGTTAACAAGGATTAATTTGTCTTAATGGTTACACAATATTACCATGATCGCATTGATCATATAGGTTTGGAGGCTTGAACATAGTTCACCACCTCTGGATAGAAGGGGTATCTCCCTTAACTATCATAGTAGAATGAATAATTATCCTCAACTACCGAAAGTTTTGGCCAATTAATGTGGACTTGCCACTTGGCAGGGGTAAACCATTAAGAGGATCTTTTGAAATTATTTAGCTGATCGATAAAGTTCGAATTAAATTGATACTATTGTTTGATAAAGGATGAAATGAATACCTATATAAAATTTTCAAAACTTTCCGTAAATCATTAAGAAATCTACAATAGTGCCTTAAACAGGACTTTTAGTATCTTATTTGTTCACAGAGAACTAAAAGGAAAATATAAGTCCGTATGGGGACTATCAAAGTGTTATAAGTCCGTATAGGGACTATATTGAAACAATTTGCCCACGGAGGGACTATTATGAAACGTCATGTTTACAAAGGGGTTATAATAAAATACCATATCCATTAAGGGACTATAATGAAATCGCGTGTCCACGAAAGGACTATTTTGAAATAGTATATTCCCAAAAGGGATTTTAATAAAATAACATGTCCATAAAAGGACTTATATTGATACATCATGCGCACAAAAGGGGCTTTCCTGAATAGATGTCCTCATAGGGACTTAAATCGAAAGATGTGTTCATATAGGGATTATAATAAACAATTGTCCGTACTAGGACTATATAGAAAAGATGGGTCCTCGTAGGGAGTTTAAAGTAATACTAGTCTACGCGGGTACGGAAGGAGAAATATAAGTCCACATAAGGACTATAAGGTATGTCAACCTTGGGACTATAGTGAAACGATATGTCCTCGAAAGGACTTTGATGAATTATTATATTCGCCAGGAGACCTTGATGAAATAACGTGTCTACAAAAGATTTTAATGAAATAACATGTTTACAAAAGATTTTATTGAAATAACACGTCCATGTAAGGATTATAATGGGGTATAATGTCCATGAAAGGACTATTTTGAAGTATGATGCCCATGAAAGGACTATTATTGAATATATAATGTTCTTGAAAAGACTATTTTGAAATACCAAGTCCACGAAGGGACTATATAGAAATATGACGTCCACTAAGGGATTTTATTGTAATATAATGTCCACGAAGGGACTATTTTGAAATATATTGTCTTCGAAGGGACTACGATAAACATACGTATATTCAAAGTCTTATCAGGAGACGTAGGTCCACAAGGATTATGGTGAAATAATATGTCCACAAAGGACTTTAGTAATCAAATGCCCATACAGGGACTTAAAGGTAAAAATTTAAATGTGATGGAAGAAGGGTTTCTAATGTCTTCCTCTCTTTATTCTGATTGTTTCTTTTTCTTTATTTATCGTGCGCGGTAGCGACTCTGAAGATCTTAGTGAATAAAGTAAACATTTCAAATCAGAATCCTTTGTAGAAATAGAATCCAAGGATTCAATGGTTAAAGAAATGTCGTGGATTACGGATTGGGTTTTGACTGGTATAGACCAAGTCTAGAATTTCAAAATTCGGAGATAGGAATAGGGATTAATAATATCCACATGTTTCATTTTCAATATGGGAGCTTCAGGGATTTCCTGGTAAAGACTCCACCGGTACAGACTTCAAGATTTGAGCCTCAGGGACCTCTGGTATGGACTCCGAAGTCTAGTTAAGGATTTAAACAAGTTTGATTTTGGGAATAGGTCCATAAAGGTCTTTCCTCCATCTGGTTGCACGCTTATCCTAGCCGTGGTACAAGGCTTGACATTCTTAGGCTTCGGTCGGGAAGAACCTTCATCAACGGCTTCTGTGCCTGGCGACATATTCAAAACACATAAAATCGAAAACAATGATTACTTAATAGGGATGAGAGCATTCCTATGTTAAGTCTAGACTCAGAAAGTCTAAGGAATATGCTACTGTGTCATTTGAGATTAAACACTAAAGGCTAGTGTTTAATTCACTCAAACATTGGCTCTGATACCAACCTGTCACACACCGATATTTCCACGTATTACTGGTGGGCCCGGTGGGGAGTATCGTGACGTAGTTGACATCATCATAGTCAATAATCACAGTTTAAATGCACAGCGGAAGTCTTGGTAGAAAATATATTAATACAAACTGAAATACAAAGTATAATAAAATATTACACAACGGTTGTAAGTGGATCCACAGGCGGATCTAAAACAGAAAAAAATATATTGTTCAACAGACTTTAAGTATTAAAAGCTTGCAAGACTCTTTATTTAACACTCGGAGTTTCCAGCCCATTACGTGTAGTACCTACACTTAAACTTTTTGAAAAATACGTCAGTTTACACTGGTAAATACAATTAACTGACTCTTTTGAAAAGTGTTTATAAAATTGATTTGAATGCACAAGGCATAAATTCTTTTATAACTTGGGACAATTATTAAAATAATCTTGTATACAGATTTATATGTTTGTCGTCCGTTCAGGACCCGGTTAGAAGAGCCGGATTAGATTAATAGACACACCACAAGTATAGGCCCACAAGAGAGTGAGATACCGTTTATACGTACACAACTGTCAGGTGTATACCTACACCCCGTGCTTAAGCCATGGCCATTTCTAATGAATGAGCCGAGGATATCCATGACATGGTCATTAACCCCCCAAAGGCATTGCATCAAACAAAACAAATTAACATGGGTTATCTCAATGATCTAACCACTAATCTATTAAATATTCAATACCCGACCAAGCGGTAATAATTTACCGTATCCCAAGCCCGTATAGGGAAAATAAGTTAAAAGTATTTACCTGAGCTTAAAATATAATTTTTATTCTCAGCCATATATCAATTCAGCAAGTACGAGTAGCTTTTACTGGGCTCCTAATCTGGAACGGAGGTTTTAATAACCTATTAGATTCCTAACGGGTCTTATTTAAGTTATAACTTAGACCGGTTAGTTTTAAAGAAAGGTTTACGGTTCAAAACGCAAGATTAAGCGAAGACTGGATTAGAATGTGATTTAGACCCAACAAGTATGAAGACTTGTATAAAATGGGTAAACTAAACACATTCTAGATTTTGAAGTAAAAATGATAAGGTTTAACCCGTTTCGGCTAATTTATGCAAACTAGTTACATAAACCGTATCGAACGCGTATAAGCATAACGGCTAAACAAATGAGTCATGTACAAGTCCCATAATTTATTATGCTTAAAATATGTTGTGATATCAGTAGGATATCTTCCATTATGCCCAAAATGAATTTAAAACCAATTTAAGCCCCGTAAGGGTATTTTGGTCATTTTAAAGTTTATAAAAGAGGTTAAATAGCAATCTGAGGTTCTGGTCTAAAATAATCAGTAAAAATATTTATTTTAACAAGTTACTTCAGTAAGATATCAAAAATATGGGAAATTTATCATTTATGGCCAAACTATACGCCGTAGGGGCATTTTGGTCATTTCACATATGCTTTAAGGGTCAAATTTGGAAATCTGAGTTCAAGACTAAAACTTACTGTTAAAGTATAAAAAATTATTTTTAAAATCAGTAGGTAACAAGTCCTAGGCGTTAAATATGGTTTTAAACCATACTATGCGCCTAATTAGCGTAAAAGTCGGTATTTGACGATATTTAAGATGTTTATGAAATTTTGAAGTTTTGATCACTCCTTAATGTTCAAAATATTTTATTTAACATATGATATCAGTAGGAACAGGTTTGGCATCAAAATGATATGTAAAACTCATTTTATTAGTGAAAAGGGCATTATCGTCAATACCGAATTTACACTAGAACTCTATGTTATGGCCAATATAAAATTTGACAAAAATTTAAAAAAATCCCTAAATATTATATTATAACAGTAGGTAGCAAGTTTGGTGTAAAAAATTGGGTTTAAATATGATTTATGCTAAAAATGCCATTTAATTAATAAAAAGTTTTTGTTTTACGATATCTTGCATAACTTTCATTTTAGACCAGAAACGGATGTCAAATTTTTAGGACATACTTATAAATCAGTAACAAAGATTTTTGTCCACTCACATTTCCAAAAATTTCGTTTTTATACCAAAAGGGCATAACGGTCAACTTTTAAGCATTTAACGGAAACATGCAATGAACTAGGATTTCTATGGAACCATGTTGTATAACCTCAGAGGGTTATACTAACATATAATATGGTCCTAAAGGAACCCTAAGGAATAACTAAACTAAGCTAAATCGGTTCAGAACTGAAAGTCAGAGCAAAAGTCTACTTTTGCGACTTTCGGTTGCGAACCGAGCCTAAACTCAGAATTGTCGGGTTGAACATGCCTAGACATGTTCAATTAATATTTACCAAGTTTATTAAAGTGACAAAACTGATTTTATAGCTTCTACATCATTAGTTATGAATTTTATTTAAAAACTGACCCGTTTGACTTTTATTTTAATTATTTTGACCCGACAATTAACTAAGTAAACGTGATAATTAGGAGGTGCTCTTTTGAGGGTTTAACACCTATCTAATTACGATCACGTAGCCATGTTCGTTGCGAACAATGGCTTGACTATTTACGGTCTTACTGAAAGTCAAAGCGTTTATAAAAAACGCTTGACTTTTCGGCTCTAAAAGCCAAATAAAATAAATCTGTCACGAAAGGACACTTGCATATGGTCCTTAGGACAGAAAGGAGGTTCCCAAAAGTTCAGGATCCTCTTAGTTTGAGAGCAAGAGTAGATTGAAATGAATGATGCAAGTGAATGTGGTGAAAAACCCACCTATTTATAGTATTTTGAGAAGAACAAGATTGTGACAAGTGTTGGAATGGGTAACAAGATCATAACAAGTGTTATTACAGCTGTTAATAACAGCTAACAGCCCATAGATTTGACAGAAATGGTTGGCTATGAGAGTGGGAAACAAGAAAAGATCAAAACCATTGTTTTAAAACAACTTGCTGTTGCTGTGCTTTTCTGGCGGCCCACGAAGAAGCAGCCCAATGGGCTTCACGGCCCGCGAGGATGTCTGGCCCAGCTAAACATGTTTGGCAGTTCGACAGTTCTGGTCCCTGTTATGTTCTAAGCACTTTGAAACTTTTATAAAAGACATATATGTCACCTTATGTTCTTGCTTCATATGTTAAATGCTAATATCAAGTATGAAACCTTATACGGCCAACCTCAGGCACATTCGGGAGTTTAACTGATCCTTACAAAGTCCCTGTTCCGTTCAAAAGATCACCCTAAAGTGTAGTTTTGCGCGATGACGCCTTTAACCCCTTAATTCGCGAATTCGCGCGCATCATCGCGAAACGGTATAGAACTCTTACATGGCCATTATTAAATACTTTCGAGGGTATGAAAGAACATTGTGGAGTTTCTGTTTCATTCAAAAGACCTCTCTAAGGCGTAGTTTCGCTAGTTGTCGCTTTTAGTCCCTTAATCGCACAAAGTAGCGCGTAATATCGTTTAACGACATCTAAGCCTTTCGTGGCCCATATTGAGTATTCCCAAGCATTTTCTTAAATATTACGACACTCTCGTTCGCTTAAATGGTCACCCAAAGGTGTCGATTTAAAAATTGACGCTTTTGGTCCCTCTAACGCGCAAACTTGCGCGTATCATTGTTTAATAGTATCAAGGACCTATGTAATTCATATTAGGCATTCTCGAGAGTATAATAGCACTTCATAATACCCCGGGTTCGTTAAAAGGTCATTCAGAGGTATAATTAAACATATTGACGCTTTTAACCCCTTTAACTTGCAAAGTAGCGCGTAACGTCACTTATAGGCATAAAAGCCTTAGGTGGCCAATATCGGGTATTCACGAGATTATAATCACACATCATGAAGCTCTCGGTTTGTTAAAAAGGTCACTCAGAGGTAAGAATTAACATGTTGATGCTTTTAACCCTTCGTCGCGCAAACTTTCACATAATTACGCAAACGGCTACTCTCGATCAACAAGTGGCTCGTTTGTGAATATGAATACCGTGTAACGTCATTCGGAGGCTTATATTAAGCACGTTGACACTTTTAGTCCTTTCACATTCAAAGTTTTCGATTTTTCACAAAATTAGTCCCTCATAGTCAATGTTTGATCTTGTTAAGGTTTAGTACACGTGTCAACACATCATTGGACGTGATTTTGCGAGGTGTTACAGGTCACCGGTTATTAGGCCCCGAAAGTTCTCGAGAAACGGTAATTCACCTTTGAATCTGATATGTATATCTTTGGGGTTTTGTTATTGGAGCTTTTAACTCGCAAAATTCCTAACCATGCATCATTGGATAAGGAAGGGGTCCACTTTTCTGACTGGGTCGATTCAATTGTATGCGAGGAACGTAAGGTTAAGCTTTTTGATGTGGAATTAACGAGGGATCATAAAACTAATAAGATGGTATAGTTGTTGCGAATAGCGAAGGATTGTGTATTGATTGTGCCAAATCAACGACCACCAATGTGTAGTGTGGTGAGCATGATAGAGGATATTTTGCCGAGACAATCGTCGGATTATAACTCAAAGGGATACAACGATAGGCCCTCTTCAATGGAGCTCGTGATACTCTAAGTACTATCACGCCTGACACAACATATGATCGATCTGATGTGATTTGGTGGTTTTGTGTTCTTGAAATTGTGTGTGACTTTTATGGGCCGGGTCAAGTTTCCATGGGGTTGATTGTAAATTAATATTAGCTTGTGAGGTTGTTTGCCTATGGTTATAATATGTTCTAAAGACTTACCTCTTGAAGGTGACCTTCTCTAAGTTGCATTCTCCTTGAAAGAATTAACCAATGCAGTTGCTATAAAGCAGGAGCTGATTGATGAAACTGTTGTTAAAAGTGGGAGTTGATTATTGAACCTATCTTAAAATAAGATTTCAGTTTTAACTTGAACTAATTTAGATGTTTAAATATGTGATAAAATTAGATTTAGGGCACGTTTGGAATTGCTTATTGAAACTCCTTATTGACTTATTAACTTTTACAAGTTAAAAAGGTGTTCAGAAAAGTGACTTTTGTCCATCCTTATGACTTTTTGAAGATGTTAAAAAGAAGTTTTTGAGTAGTTAGAGGATTGTGACTTTTGCAAACTCCTTATAACTTTTTGTAAAAGTCAATAAGGAGGTTTGAAAAGGAATTCCAAACACCCCCTTAGACGTCTATTATATTTTCATAAATGTTTAAGAGGTATTTTCTATTATATTAGGTAGACATGCACAACATGCTACCTGCAAATCAGGTTACATATTACATTAACCAGTAAGAAATTGAAAGATTGTTAATTTAGATAAAGTTTAGTGTTACAATATGATGGTGTATTGTGTGTTAGATAGTAGAGTAAACTGCCAAAATGGTCCATGAGGTTTGGTTACTTTTACCACTTTAGTTCAAAACTCAAACCTTTTGAATCTGTATCCTGTGGTTTCAATTTTCTTGCCATTTTCATCCAAAATCAAAATATTGTTAGGTTTTTTGAGTTAACATCCAGTTTTTTTTTGTCTTTTTCCACCCTTTTAAAGAAGGGCAATGTAACACCCGTCTGATATTTACTTGAATTTAATAATGATTCATATCATTTTATACGAATTATATCTAAGTTATAACGTAAATTCCATAAGTAAGGTTCAAATGTAGCAAAAACATTAGTCAACTAACGACTAATTCGAAACATTCAAAAGTTGTTTAGCAATTTGTTTACATCCCATAAACATAGTCTATTAAAGGTTAAAATATTGTAGAAGCTTCAAAAAGTGTGTTCGGTTCTTCGCCATTTGCTTGACCGCCATCCGTAAGTTCACCATAGTCAACTAAGGTCAAAACCACTAAAAATATTAGTTTTGGCATTGACATAATACATATAAACAAGTTCCAGCATCAAAGCATGAAAAATAAAATAAAATTTCAAAAAAGGTCCTGTCGCGTGTCGCGACAGGATCCCTCTGATCTTTCGCGTGGCGCGGGTGCCCCCGCGTGTCGCGCCAGCTTCATGTGTCTCCCCCGCGTGGCACGGGGGAATACATTTTCCAGCAGGTTGTGTTTTGTGAGCTGCATTTTCTGCCAGCTCCGGAAAACTCAGATTTTAACTTCAAATGAGCATATATTTTGACTCGTAAGTCCGTTTTATGTGATTCTTTTTCCTATACATCTGTAAATTCATTACCGACGTAACTACAATAATTTCGATACCAAAAGTTTGATTTACGGTCCGAATGAATAAAAGTCACTTATGTGTTAATCGACCCATTCTAACTTTACTCACTTAGCTACCATTTAACTATCAAGCCTAAGTCGTCTTATGCCCATCATCCGGGGCTTAACATCACTTGCATTACCTTACCAATTCCATGGTTTAATGCTTTTGTGATTTACATCGCCATTACTACTAGCTAAGACCCTATCACTACAATTTACACTATTATTCGACCCGTTGGCTCATCTTGTGGAAAATCCTCCAATATGATGACTACCAAATGGTTCCTTATTAAAGCTAACTCTATTAATTCCAATAACGATCATGGTTACTAAAATCAACACAACTTTTAATCAACAAGCAACTACGCATAGTTTAACAACAATTCATTGAATGTAACGGGTCAAGTTACATACCTTTAGTGCACACCCTTCAAACGCAAATCGCCACCGGCTTGTCCAATCGACGCTCCGATATCTTTTCCAATAGAGTTCAATCACGATTTGTTTAGAACTCCATTTCAATCATATATCGCATAATTTGCCAAATCATCACAATCATGCGTTTAAACTTAAATTTTAAATTTCGAGCCTTCTTTGAGGCATTCTTACAAACACCTAACGGGCAGAATTTTATATCATTCATATTCAAGTTCATAGCTTGCTATTTAGCTATAATTAATCATCAATTAAGCTTTCATATAACATCAAATATCGTTATTTCAGAAATCGCTTGCTATGACTCTTATTACACTAGAATAATCATTCCAAACCCTAGTGTTTACTAGTTTCCCACAAAACCCATGAATCACCTTCATTGTGTTCATGAGATTTTCAGAAATTAGCCATGATTTCACATATTATTGTCTAGGTTTTACTCCTAGACACTATATCATGCCTATTCTAACCAAATAACTAACATGCATCCTCAAATTTTAGATTTCCCAAATTCATGAGAATTTCAAACAGAGAATTAACATCAAATTTTACATACCTTACAACCCCCTTGCAATGGGGATTAATAATCTATGCTCGATTTTCGATTTCAGCTTGATTTGAGCCCTCAATTTTGTGAATTATGTGATGAACTAGGGCTTGGTGAGGAGTTCTGGTCGCCCCCCTGCGTCCCATGTACGACCAGACACACTTTTGTGTGTGTGGTCCTTATTATTTTTTTATCTAATTAAGTTTCAGATTTTACAAGATAAGCCCCTCTACTTTTGTTTATCATAAAGTTTGGTTGTTTTTAACCCTATTATGAGTTACTTCTAGACTTTGTAAATTCTTGTTTATTTATACTTTGTAATTCTAATATAAAGTTTTATATTTTCGGGGTGTTACAAGTCCACCCCCTTAAAAGGGTTTCGTCCCCGAAACCAAAGTACGTACCAAATAATGTAGGGTGGAGACGTCGCATCTCCTCTTCGGACTCCCACGTAGTGTCCGAACCTTTCCTATGCTCCCATTTGACCTTGACTTGCTTAATCACTTTGTTCCTCAAACTCTTCTCTTTACGATCTAAAATCGCAATTGGTTTTACTGCATAGTTGAGGCTGTTATCCACCTCAATATCATCGTAGTGGATACGAGCAGTTTCGTCTGCTAAACATTTTCGGAGATGTGACACGTGGAATGTGCTATGAATCCCACTCAACTCCTCGGGTAGTTCGAGACGATATGCTACTTTACCAACCCGCTCGGTGATTCTGAATGGCCCAATATATCTTGGGCTCAACTTTCCTCTTTTTCTGAACCGTATTATTCCTTTCCACGGCGATACTTTCAGCATTACTTTATCGCCCACTTGAAATTCAATCGGCCTCTTTCGTTTATCCGCGTATGACTTGTGTCGATCCTGAGCCGCTTTTAGGTGAGTTCGGACCATGTCGATCTTCTCATTCGTAGTTCGGATTATATCAGTAGGTGCTAGTCCTCGTGGACCCACTTCTCCCCAACATACCGGGGTTCGACACTTTCTACCATATAACATTTCATACGGGGCCATCCTAATGCTCGCGTGATAGCTATTGTTATATGAAAATTCAACCAAGGGTAGATAGACATCCCAACTACCCCCAAAGTCAATAATGCAAGCCCGCAGCATGTCCTCCAACGTTTGTATTGTTCTTTCACTCTGCCCATCCGTTTGTGGATGGTAAGCGGTGCTAATGAACAGTTTAGTTCCCATTTGTTCTTGGAATTCACGCCAAAAATTCGAAGTAAACCGAGTATCTCTGTCTGACACAATGGATATCGGTACCCGATGACGTGCTATGATTTCATTGGTGTACACCTCCGACATCTTCTCGGATGTATAAGTCTCACGAATCGGAATGAAGTGAGCACTTTTCGTCAATCTATCCACGACTACCCATATAGCATCAAACCCGTGGTTGGTTTTGGGCAATTTGGTCAGCAAATCCATGGTGATTTGTTCCTATTTCCAAACTGGGATGTGTAATGGTTGCAACTTACCATATGGTTTCTGGTGCTCCGCTTTGACTTGCAAGCAGGTCAAACACTTCTCCACATATTTCAAAATATCTCTTTTCATCCCGGGCCACCAATAGTTTTGTTTTAAATCATTATAAATCTTGGTCGCCCCCGGATGGATGGAATAACGGGACTTGTGAGCTTCATCTAGTAGAAGCTTTTTAACTCCACATGTGTTAGGAACCCAAATTCTATTGAAACGTGTTTTCAAACCGTGAGTGGCTTCTTCGAGATCTTTAACTTGGCCAACAATCCTTTCCTTTCTCCAGTTTTCCGTCTTTACTGCTTCATCTTGTGCCTCTCGGATTCGTTCAAGTAAGCCCGAGGTCACAATGAGTTGCAATGATCGTACTCGTATCGGGACATAATCTGCCTTTCTGCTTAGGGCATCCGCCACCACGTTTGCCCTTCCGGGGTGATAGTGTATTTCACAGTCAAAATCTTTCACCGTTTCTAACCATCGCCTTTGTCGCATATTTAACTCCTTCTGATCGAAGAAGTATTTTAAGCTCTTGTGATCGGTGAATATGGTGCACTTTACCCCATATAAGTAGTGCCTCCATATTTTTAATGCAAATACCACTGCGGCCAACTCGAGATCGTGCGTGGGATATTTCTTCTCGTGTATCTTCAATTGCCTCGAGGCATAAGCTATAACTTTGCCCCGTTGCATCAAAACGCATCCGAGCCCCGATAGTGAAGCGTCCGAATAGACCACCAAGTCTTCGACCCCGTCCGGCAATGTTAGTACCGGAGCTTGAGTTAACTTCTCTTTTAGCGTTTGAAACGCTCTTTCTTGATCGACACCCCAAATGAACTTTTCTTCCTTCCGGGTTAGTTTTGTTAGCGTTAACGCAATCTTGGAGAAATCTTGAATGAATCTCCTATAGTATCCCGCAAGCCCCAAAAAGCTTCTAATTTCCGAAGGGTTCTTCGGGGGATTCCATTTTGACACGGCCTTGATCTTTGATGGGTCTACTAATACTCCATCGGCACTTATGATGTGGCCAAGAAATTGCACCTCTCGTAACCAAAAGGCACACTTAGAGAATTTCGCATACAACCTCTCTCGTCTAAGTGTCTTTAACACCTCTTGTAAGTGGTGTGCATGTTCAGCTTCACTTTTTGAATACACCAAAATATCATCGATAAACACGATGACTGACTTATCCAACATTGGCTTGCAAACCCGGTTCATGAGGTCCATGAAAGCCGCGGGTGCATTTGTTAGCCCAAATGACATCACGAGGAATTTGTAATGTCCGTATCGCGTGCGGAAAGCCGTCTTCGGCACATCTTCCTCCTTGACCTTTAGTTGGTGATACCCCGATCTAAGGTCAATTTTTGAAAACCAGTTCGCACTTTGTAATTGGTCGAATAAATCATCTATCCTCGGAAGCGGGTATCGATTCTTTACCGTGAGTTTGTTTAACTCCCGGTAATCGATACACATGCGCATGCTTCCATCTTTCTTTTTCACGAACAATACCAGTGCGCCCCAAGGAGACACACTCGGCCTTATGAATCCTTTGTCAAGCAGGTCTTGAATCTGGGACATCAACTCTTGTAATTCCGACGGTGCGAGTCGGTACGGTGCTTTAGCCACTTGTTTTGCACCCGGAATCAATTCGATCCCGAACTCTACTTCCCGTTCAGGCGGTATCCCCAGTAAATCCTCCGGAAACACATCTTCATAGTCCCGTACTACCGGTACATCTTCAATCTTCAGTGATTCTTTCTCGGGCTCATTTGCGTATATCATGAATGCCTTGCATCCTTGCTTCATAAGCTTGTGAGCTTTCAACATTGAGCATATTATGGGGTTGCCTCCTTTTTCACCAAAGATAGTGACGTGTTTCCCGCTCGGAGATGTTAGCTTTATCTCTTTACGAAAACACACGACCTTTGCATGGTGCTGAGATAGCCAATCCATCACAACGACTACTTGAAATTCCCCCATTGTCATCGGGATTAGGTCTATCAAGTATTCCTCATCGTCGATGCTTAATTTGCAGCCTCGACAAACATCACAAACTATAAAACTTTTGTTGTCCCCTATTTCAACTTCTAAGGGCACAGATAATTTCGTCAATACAAATGAAGGATGTCGAATAAATCCATGCGAAATGAAGGATTTATTCGCACCCGTATCAAACAATACACGTGCTGGAATTGATTTAATTGTGAATATACCTGAGACCACATCGGGTTCTGTTTTTGCTTCAGCCGCGGTAAGTTGGAAGGACCTAGCCTTCACTTTGGGAGCTTCTGCTGGAGACTCATTTGTGTCTCTCTTTCCAACCAACTCGGGGCATTCAAACTTTTTGTGGCCGGGTTGATAACATTTGTAACAAACAGAAACTTTTCCGGGACATAGCGATGCAGTGTGCCCCGTCCCCACATACCGGACACGGCTTGTCTTTGAAGCGGCACTCACCTTTGTGCCCCTTTCCACATACTTTGCAACTTGGCGACCCGCCTTTAGCCTCCACTTTCTTCCCTGATTCAGCAGTTCTAGCTTTCTTTGTAGGGCTTGGATTCACATCCTGTGCCCTACGCTCACCCCTTTCAACTTGTTTATTTAACTCGATTTCCCGCTCCCGGGCGGTGTTCTGCACTCAGCATGTTGTAATAGTAGTATATCTTCTGCTCTTCCGTGGTGACTAACTCGTCACAGAATCTCAACTTATCCATGAAGATACCCGTGATTTTATCAATTGATTCTCCCTTTTGTCTTAACTGGATAAATTCCTCTTTGATCCTATTGATAACTGCTTTGGGACTATGGTGTTTAAGGAACGGCACCTTAAACTCATCCCAAGTCATGACCCTTGCCGCTTCGGCTCCTATTTCCTTCTTTTTATTGTCCCACCAATCCTTGGCTTGGCCCCTCAATTGACCCGTTCCGTAAGCAACAAAGTCGTCTACTTCACAATGGGTCCGTTCAAACACCCCTTCGACATCACTTAACCATCTTTGGCATATTATCAGGTCGACCTCCCCGTAATAGATTTGCGGTTTACACACCATGAATTCCTTGTACGAACACCCTTTGCGTTCTCCCGATTTTTCTTTTATAAGGTTGACACTATCCTCCAACCTTTTAACTCGCTCTTCGACAAGCGACAACACCGTGCTTTGAATCTTGTCTATAAACCCGGATAGACTGCCTTCAATTGCCTTTCCTACTTCTTTGGAAATTATCTCTTTCATTTGTTCGGTGCTTGTCGGCACCGGATCATTATTACTTCCTTTCGACATCTTGAAACTGAAATGTTTACATTTAAACGTTAAAGATTTCATTTATAACATTGCTTCATTTGTTTCGGTTTAGTCAAGTTCCCAACTTGCTTTAACCGTTCACATTTAATGCACTTTTCGGGTTTGAGAGTGTTAACACACTCTTCCCATGCATATCAATTCATTTCTCATTTCTTACATAAGATATAATCTATTAAAATAACAAGTTAATTCTTACCGGATGATCGATCAAGCTTGAACCGAACACTTTGTTTACAACCTGGCTCTGATACCAACTTGTAACACCAATATGATATTTACTTGAATTTAATAATGATTCATTTCATTTTATACGAATTATATCTAAGTTATAACGTAAATTCCATAAGTAAGGTTCAAAAGTAGCAAAAAATTAGTCAACTAACGACTAATTCGAAACATTCAAAAGTTGTTTAGCAATTTGTTTACATCCCATAAACATAGTCTATTAAAGGTTAAAATATTGCGGAAGCTTCAAAAAGTGTGTTCGGTTCTTCGACATTTGCTTGACCGCCATCCGTAAGTTCACCATAGTCACCTAAGGTCAAAACCACTAAAAATATTAGTTTTGGCATTGACATAATACATATAAACAAGTTCCAGCATCAAAGCATGAAAAATAAAATAAAATTTCAAAAATGGTCCTGTCGCGTGTCGCGACAGGATCCCTTTAATCTTTCGCGGGGCGCGGGTGCCCCCGCGTGTCGCGCCAGCTTCATGTGTCTCCCCCGCGTGGCGCGGGGGAATACGTTTTCCAGCAGGTTGTGTTTTGTGAGCTGCATTTTCTGCCAGCTCCAGAAAACTCAGATTTTAACTTTAAATGAGCATATCTTTGGACTCGTAAGTCCGTTTTATGTGATTCTTTTTCCTATACATCTGTAAATTCATTACCGACGTAACTACAATAATTTCGATACCAAAAGTTTGATTTACAGGCCGAATGAATAAAAGTCACTTATGTGTTAATCGACCCATTCTAACTTTACTCACTTAGCTACCATTTAACTATCAAGCCTAAGGCGTCTTATGCCCATCATCCGGGGCTTAACATCACTTGCATTACCTTACCAATTCCATGGTTTAATGCTTTTGTGATTCACATCGCCATTACTACTAGCTAAGACCCTATCACTACAATTTACACTATTATTCGACCCGTTGGCTCATCTTGTGGAAAATCCTCCAATATGATGACTACCAAATGGTTCCTTATTAAAGCTAACTCTATTAATTCCAATAACGATCATGGTTACTAAAATCAACACAACTTTTAATCAACAAGCAACTACGCATAGTTTAACAACAATTCATTGAATGTAACGGGTCAAGTTACTTACCTTTAGTGCACGCCCTTCAAACGCAAATCGCCACCGGCTTGTCCACTCGACGCTCCGGTATCTTTTCCTATCGAGTTCAATCACGATTTGTTTAGAACTCCATTTCAATCATATATCGCATAATTTGCCAAATCATCACAATCATGTGTTTAAACTTAAATTTTAAATTTCGAGCCTTCTTTGAGGCATTCTTACAAACACCTAACGGGCAGAATTTTATATCATTCATATTCAAGTTCATAGCTTGCTATTTAGCTAAAATTAATCATCAATTAAGCTTTCATATAACATCAAATATCGTTATTTAAGAAATCGCTTGCTATGACTCTTATTACACTAGAATAATCATTCTAAACCCTAGTGTTTACTAGTTTCCCACAAAACCCATGAATCACCTTCATTGTGTTCATGAGATTTTCAGAAATTAGCCATGTTTTCACATATTATTGTCTAGGTTTTACTCCTAGACACTATATCATGCCTATTCTAACCAAATAACTAACATGCATCCTCAAATTTTAGATTTCCCAAATTCATGAGAATTTCAAACAGAGAATTAACATCAAATTTTACATACCTTACAACCCCCTTGCAACGGGGATTAATAATCTATGCTCGATTTTCGATTTCAGCTTGATTTGAGCCCTCAATTTTGTGAATTATGTGATGAACTAGGGCTTGGTGAGGAGTTCTGGTCGCCCCCTGCGTCCCATGTACGACCAGACACACTTTTGTGTGTTTGGTCCTTATTATTTTTTTTTAACTAATTAAGTTTCAGAATTTACAAGATAAACCCCTCTACTTTTGTTTATCATAAAGTTTGGTTGTTTTTAACCCTATTATGAGTTACTTCTAGACTTGTAGCTAACTAGGTTAAAATTCCTAGTTAGTAAATTCTTGTTTATTTATACTTTATAATTCTAATATAAAGTTTTATATTTTCGGGGTGTTACAGGCAAAATGGTCTTTTAACATTTTATTATAACAAATTAAAAAATCTGATCCTTTTGGATTTCATTAAAAGGGGGGAAAAACAAAAAAGTTGGATGTTAATTGAAAAATCTGACCAAATTTTGCTTTTAGATGAAAATGGTAACAAAATTAAAACCACAGGGATCCAGATTCAAAAGGTTTGAATTTTGGACTAAAGTGGCAAAAGTAACCAATCCCCAGGGACCATTTTGGCAGTTTACTCTAGATAGTATCTAACAATTGACGTGCATGAGGTGGTATATGAATGTACAAAGAACGGGGTTTCAAATTTATAAATACGATTTCTAACTTTTACTAACTACACACCTATAGGCAAATGCATATATCGTTTGTCTAATATATCGTTGGTAAGAAACCGAGTATCGTCTACAGGTTTAGCCGATTAAATAGTTTTGAGGTGTCTATGCTAACAAATAAAAATAGATATTAAGTAGGCTCAAACTATTGGCACACTGCTGCTGCCTATTTGCACACTTAGTGTTTATATACGTTACGTATAGAGCTATACGCAGTGTATAGAATGCATGGATTTCAGCGCCTCCTGGCCAGCAATTATTAGCACAGAATACTAGGATTTATATACGCTGCATATAGAGTTATATACAGCGCAAATAACCTACCAGAATTATAATTTGTGAATTTGGTGTTATAAATTCTCATCCGGTTCGAACATTAAATCTTTTAAAATATTATACTGTTAAAATCTTTTGAAAAACTCCAGTACGATTCGAATATCGTTATCGTTTAACTTAAAATATTATACCAAGTCTGGGTGCGGTTTGAATACTTTAACGTCGTTAATTATTTTGAAATACTCGAGCACGGTTCAAATATATTATACGGTTTCAATACTAGGGGATGGCTACGGTACAAACCATATTTATCCTACAAACCGTGAGAACAGATCCTAACATTAAAAAAAATTAAATTAGCATATATTAAAACGATACATACATAAAACTAGCACTTCTGAATTATATTAGCACATATATGAATGATATCAACACTTTTGTTTATGGAGAATTATATCAGCACATTGAAAACAAGAGGATGATCCAAATAAAGAATTGACTGTTTGTTAGCAAAATTATAGGGAATTCAATATAATTGATATTATTTAGGTTATTATTTTATCATTTCTTTATCATTGGTTTGATACTACATGACACTTTTTAAAGAGTTGTTATAGTTTGTATACGAAATGTGGTTTGTATTTGATCCTACTCTTATATATACTATACCGTTTAAATTAAAATACTATACCAAATCTGGGTGCGGTTTGAATACTATAACTTTTAAAATATTATACCGTTATATATTTTGAAATACTTGGGTTCGGTTCGAATATATTTTCCCATTTCAATACTATACCGTTTAAATTAAAATACTATACCAAGTCTGGGTGCGGTTCGAATACTAAAACGTTAAAAATATTTTCCCATTAAATATTTTGAAATACAAGGGTAAATTTTGAATATAATGTTTCAATACTATACCATCTAAACTAAAATATTATACCTAGTCTGGGTGCGATTTGAATACTACAACGTTTAAAATATAATACCGTTAACTATTTTAAAATACTAGGATACGGTTCAATATATTATACCGTTTCAGTACTATATCGTTTAAATTAAAATAGTATACCAAGTCTGGGTGCGGTTCGAATATTATATCGTTTAAAATTTTTGGCCCTGTGGTTATATCACTTTTACCCTATTAGCCCAAAAAGGAATCTTTTGACATCTGTACCCTCAACGTCTCTTTATCTAACTATTTTGGCCCCTACAACTAACACCATCCATAACCCAGGTTAAAAATGTCATGTGCCCCTCACATGAGGGGCAATTAACTCATTTCAGCCACAAAAAGTATATGATACCTATTTAATTCAGTTTTATACCCCACCCTTTTCTCCCTTTCTCTCCTAGTCACCACAGTTTCCTTCACCTTCCATTGCAACTAAGAACCATCAAAGACGGTATCGAGACTCGTCCAAAAGTTTCAAAAATGAAAACTCAGAATTACTACTACGCAAATTCTGATTGGTGTTCTTGAATCCAAATAGAAGCCTTTATTTTTTTTAGACATAACGAATCTGCCTGTAATCTATGTTTGACCCAACGAACCCAGATGTGCCGCAATACAATACTCTGGGTTGATCAATCACGCCATTATCATAGTTTATTTCTCGTCTATGTGTGACCCATTCACCGTTGTCGCCACTTAGACGTTCAAACCGCTTCCAATACACCAAGGTCTCTGCATCATCCTTGATTCGGTTAAATCCACTTTCATTTTGGACAAGTGATACGATACTTATCTCTTGTATTTATGTTCTTATATTTAATTAAAGTAGGAAAAAAATAGGAATATAAACACACTACATCATTGCCCAAACTCTTGAGTCTCCATTAATGTCGTTTTACTCACCACCACCAACTGCTTCTTCAGATCCGAAATTGAAAGTCTTGCTGTTGAATTCACATGAATCGTAACTATACAGATCCGAAATTGAAAGTGTTGATGTTGAATTCACCTGAATCGTCATTTGAAAGTGTTGCTCCGAATGTTCCCCAATCCAAAATTGAAAGTCTTGCTGTTTTGAGATAAGTTGTCTTTGAATTCTTCTGAAGTGTCGAAATTGAAACAGTTGCTATTGTTGTTAGTGCTCCAGCGAGCTTTCTAACAAAATTAGTGAAAACTCTCAAATTGGGTAAAGTTCGAAGGTTTTTAGACGGAAGGGTTTGGCTGGTGGCAACGCTAAAGAGAGGGGAGCATGAGAGGTCGTGGTGGTAGGTTAGGGTTCAAATGTGGTGGGAGTTGTGGTGGTGGTAGCTTGGAGAGAAAGAGAGAGAAGGGTGGGGTATTAAATTGAATTAAATAGGTATTGGATATTTTTTGGGGCTGAAATGACTTAATTGCCCCGCATGGGAGGGGCACCTGACCTATCTTTAACTTGGGTTATGGATGGTGTTAGTTGAAGGGGTCAAAATAGTTAGATAAAGAGACGTTGAAGGTATAGATATCAAAATATTCCTTTTTGGTCTAATAGGGTAAAAGTGATATAACCACAGGGACTAAAATCATAATTTACTCTATTAATAATTTTAACAATAATACAAATATGAATATTAATAATTCTAACAATAATACAAATATTAATATTAACAATAATAATAATAATATAAATAATAACAATAATACAAATAATAATAATAATAATAATAATAATAATATTTTAACAATAATACAAATTTTTATTTTAACAATAATAATAATATTAAAAATTTAAACAATAATACAAATATGAATATTAATAATTCTAACAATAATAAACGTAACACCTCGTAAAATCGTGTCCAGTAATGTGTTGACACGTGTCCCTATTCCTAATTATGCCTAATGTTGGCTAGGAGGGACTATTTTTGCCAAATGATGAAAGTATGAATGTGGAGGGACTAAAAGTGTCACCATGCTGAAACTATGCCTCTGAGTGACCTTTTACGGTGTCCGAATTCTCAAATGAGTCACTTCTTGGACGAGAGGAACCGTTTGTGAAATTATATGAAAGTTTGTTAATTGGAGGACTAAAGGCGTCAACATGTTAATTTATACCTCTGAGT
Organism: Helianthus tuberosus; assembly: GCA_030545235.1. Classification (NCBI taxonomy): domain Eukaryota; kingdom Viridiplantae; phylum Streptophyta; class Magnoliopsida; order Asterales; family Asteraceae; genus Helianthus; species Helianthus tuberosus. The sequence goes on from CM060352.1 coordinate 21,503,755, forward strand.
GACCATTTAAATGAACCGAGAGCTTAATGATGTTCGGTCATACTCCCGGGTGTGCATAGTATTGGCCATGAGGGGATACTTATGCTTATTATGATAAAATATAAGAGTATAACGGTTAAGGGGCTAAAGGTGACAAGTTTTCAAAGTTATTAAAGGCCGTCGCGGGTCGCATAAGGATGGGACTAGGCCCATCGCGGGCCGCCAAGGCCTGCCCAACATCGAAAACATGCTTGTAGCCCACACAAACTGCCAAAACACTTCCATTTCGATACCATGGGTTGTATGCTGGTTTAGGACACGTATGAGGACAATTGTAGGCACCTCCTAACCCTCCATTACAACTGGTACCCTCACAAGAATCCCTCCAACACTATAAATAGAGTGTTATTGCAAAACTTTATCCTTGCACCTTCTGTATTTTCATTCCTCTCATCTTTCTGGAGATTCCCAGCTGAAGGGAGCTTCCTAATTAGTGCATTTTCATCTAAGGTTCACTGGTAAGTGATCCTTTCAATTGCATTTTCGTTTATTAGGCTTTTAAAGCCAAAAGTCAAGCATTTTCGATAAATTCTTTGACTTTCGGTTTAGACCTTAATGGTCTGGCCATTGTTCGAGATGAAGATGGTTACGTGATGGTAATTAGGTAGGTGATAATCCCTCAAAAGGGCACCTCCTGAAAATCACATTTACTAGGTCAATTGACGGGTCAACGTTTTAATATTTAAAAAGTCAAACTAGTCAGTTTTTGAAATTATTATAATCTGATCTTATAGGTGTTCTAAATTATATTTTAACACTTAAACAACTTGATAATAATTATTAGAACATGTGTGAACATGTTCAGCTCACAATTCCAGTTTTAAGGTCGGTTCGCAACCGAAAGTCGCAAAGTTTGACTTCTGCTTTGGATTTCGATTATGACCCGATTTAGATTAGTTTGCTACTGATTTAAGGTTGCATTATGATCGTAATTTAATGGAGCATAACCCTCTGAGGTTATATTACACGATCATAATCATATTATGAGTTTTTGTTCAAGATTCGTTAATATGCCATACTTTGACTAAATTGCCTTTTTTGTTAAAAATAAGGTTTTAATCCATAACGAACTTGCAAATGATTTATGTACTGATATGTTAATGTAATTAACATATTTTGATGTTATTAAACTGATCATAAACTGAGTTTTCGTATAATATCGTAAATTATGTTTTTAAATGACCAAAGTGCCCTTTCGGCACATAGAATGAGTTTAAACATAATTTCTCATATCAAACTCATTACCTACTGATATAATATCATATCTAAAATATTTTGGGATATCAAATCAATTCCTAACCTGAGTTTTGATTAAAGATCGCAAATAACGTCATTTAATGACCGAAACGTCCTTTTGGCGCATAATATGGTTTCAAACCATAACTATCAATCAAAACTTGATACCTACTGATGTTATAACTTATTTATAATGTTTTCACACTAGGTACATGATCTTAACTCAGATTTATAAACAAGTTTTCAAACTATGTTCATATTGACCAAAATGCCCATTCGGTGTATAGTTTGGTCTTAAATCATAAAACTCACATATGTTTGATATCCTAATGATATTATATCATAAATAAAGTATTTTTACAGAATGATCATGATCATAACATCAGTTTATACGCAAGTTCCTTTAATACGCCGCTTAATGACTAAAACACCCTTATGAGGCATATTTTGATTTTAAAACCTTAACGGGCATGTAAGTTGATATCCTACTGATATTACAACTTATTTAAAGTATATTGGCATATAGAACTTGTTCATTAGGCGTACGGTTTGGCTTATGTAACTAGTTTACATAAGTTTACCGAAACGGGTCAAACCTTATCATTTTTATCTCAAATTCCAGAATGTTATTTGTTTACCCATATTATACAAGTCTTAGTACTTGTTGGGTTTAAACTACATTCTATTCCGGTCATCGCTTAATCAGGCGTATCTTACCGTTTTTGATATTTTAAGCTAGTCGGTCTAAGTATACGACTTGAATACGACCCGTTAGCATTCTAATTGGTTATTTATACGATCAATACAGACTAGAGCCTTCCAGTAAATTGCTACCTACTCTTAATTAATTGAATACTGCTGGGCTATTTATAAATCTTACATTTTAAGACGAGTGTTAGCTCAGGTAAATGCTCTTAACCTATTTTCCCTATACGGGCTTGGGGTACAGTATATTATTACCACATGGTCGGGTATGGGATCAAAGACCAATGTGTCGGGAATCAAAACAACCCGTTTTAATTCGTATTGCTTTGATTTAAACATTAGGGGTTAATACAACCGTGTCCTGGATATCCTCGGCTCATTTACATGTAAGTGGCCATGACCTAAGCGTGGGGTGTAGGCATACACCTGACAGATGCTAATGCTTTATTATAATGATTTTATAACCCAATACAGGTTTTGCCCAATATGGGTATTCCTAATATGGGAATAAGTAGTGTGTCGATTAATCATGACTCGGCATAGTTTCCGGGCCCCATATGTATTGTCAAGCTTGTAAAACTGATAACATGAGAAATAGTTTATCCCAAGTTATTTATGAAAATTATATGTACCATTGTGTACATGAAATTTTTTTTGAAACATTTTCAAAATGTGTCGGTTGATTGTATTTACCAGTGTAAACTGACGTATTTTGAAAAGACTAAGTGACAGGTGCAAATACGTAAATAGGCTGGAAGTTGCTCGATAATGCTAGAAGAGGAATTTGCAACTCCTTTGCATAAAGCCTATTAGTCTGATGTTCTCCCTTTTGTACATTTGATGATCCGCCTGTGGATTTTATTACAAACAAGTCTGTATAATTATTTTTGAACATTTGGACGCCAACACTTGTAATAACATTTTAATTGCAAGACTTCCACTGTGCTATCTGTGATTGTTTGACTATGACGATACTAATCTTACATCACGATACTCCCCACCCGGGCCCACCGAGATTGTGTTGGAATTTCGGGGTGTGACAATACAAATATGAATATGAATATTAATAATTCTAACAATAATAATAATATTAATGTGATACCTGCATAGTTTGAAATGGATTGCCCAGGTTAGAGAGTTGATAATCATCATACAGTGGTGTGTTCGGAGGCTTACCACTGTATCCTCCGTCGAACGGATTACTCGGGTTAGGATGTTGCTTACCATAATACGGTGGTGTGAATGGAGGCTCATCACCATATCCTCCGTATCTATCCGAATTATGTTGTTGCACGTAAGAAGCTTCACACCCGTATCCGTAATCCAGATACGCTTGTTGTGCCGGATAATATTGTCACACCCCCAAAATCCACACACGGAGTATCACCGCTTGGAGGCGTGACTGACCAGGATCAAACCATCAATCATATCAAACATAGTATTTAAGTGTAAAAGTAGGAAAATGTAATTCATCTTGACATGACTGATGTTCATAACCAAACATTGTTTAAGTAGCGGAAGCATAATAATGAAAACCCAAAGTAAGTTATAAGTTCAAATATCGTCTACGATCCGTATCCCACAACGACCTGCTCCTTCCTGTGCAAGCTCCACATGTACCTAAGGTCCTGCAAGGCATGCAAGAGAGAGTCAACAACTAGTTGAGCGAGTTCACAGTTAACAGTTCAGTAATAGTATAGCGTGAGTAGTAGTATGTTCGTTCGTTACAATGTATCATATTAGTTTCCATCGCGGCCAATGTCCTTGGCAGGTGTGCGAAGATGTTGGGGAAGGTCTTTCCCCAAGTTTTTCTAGACTAGGTTTGTTTGTATCGCGGCCAATGTCCTTGGCAGGTGTGCGAAGATGTTGTACGTTTAGTTCGCGGCCAATGTCCTTGGCAGGTGTGCGAAGACAGTCATAATATCGCGGCCAATGTCCTTGGCAGGTGTGCGAAGATCGTTCAATAAGTGTTACTAGTCTAGCAGTAGGTTCTGTCATCTATGTATGTACAGAAATCATCAAAACCCCATTCCCCCCTGGGAATCCCATGCCTTGGCTTGTGTGAACTCACCTTGGTTTGCTCGGTATGCTAGGTATGTAAGTGCTCGCAAATAATCAATCACGTCCTAAGGTATGCACGTATGTGAAATCAGTTTGTGTTCAAGTTGTGCACGTATGAACATGTAACACGTAATCACAATCATATACAAGATGATTACATTTAACAGCAGTTAAATATTCCAGTTAACACTTAACAGAGTTAACCCAAGTTACTGTGCAGATTACATATACGGCGAAACACAAAATTGGCGAAACATACATGCCGGCGAAACACATACATCGACGAAACACATTCTGTTTCGTCGAGTCTTGTTTGGCGAAACAAAAATTCAATTTCGTCGATTGCCCTTGGCGAAACACTTTCTGTTTCGCCGAGAGTTCTGTTTCGTCAAACAGTTCAGTTACGTCATATCAGTTACATGCAGGAACCCTAATCATCACTAACAGCCGACATCAATATTATCAATCATGCAGTAATCATTTAACACAAAATCATCGTAACATCATCATAGCATAATCATCGGATTTCTTTAACGTCTAGCATGAACCCTAGTTTACGAATACAACATATCGATTAACATATCACATCATCAAACCCTATCAAGATACTAACTTGCATTCAGAATCAGATCATAATAACAACATCCAGAACCGAGTATTCAATCATATTAAGTTTCGCATTAAAACCATTTATCCGAGTACCATATTCATATCGAAATCCGTATCATCATCATCATAACAAGAACCCTAATATTTAACATGTATCGATTTCAAATATACAACATCAAAGCAGAATCACATGACACATAAGCACGTACACGGATGAATGATCAATCAAGACACATAATCTACTAACCGAGATGAGGGTTTGATCGCACAAGGATTTCCGGTGGGTTCTAGTTCGCCGTCACAGTGAGAGAGCTCTAGGGTTTCGGTCGTGTTGATAGAAAATGTAAAAGTGATGCTGTTTTACGTACACATACACAAAATAACGTTCTGGGTCCAAGCTGGGCTTCGCGAATTATTGGGCCGGCGAAACAGACTTCTGTTTCGTCGGAATGTTCATGGCGAAACAGCCTGTTTCGTCGGAATGGGTTATGGCGAAACAACCTTGTGTTTCGTCGGGTTCTTTACAGTTTAAGTTTTACAAACAGTACACATGTTATACAATCACACATAACCATGCAAACACACTAGGTTTTATCATAACACAACCATATAGTCAAAGTCAACGTGCATTAAATGCGAATAGAGAATGTCGGAAATTCGAGTTGTCACATTATCCCCAACTTGAAAGAAATTTCGTCCCGAAATTTAGCATGCAGTTACTGAGGAAAGCTAATGGTGTGACGTTGTTTACCTGAATTGTATCGCGGCTCCCCTGAGCATGTTTGCGAAGATTACTGGTTTTCTTGGGGTGTCACATTATCCCCCCGTTGATTTGGAATTTCGTCCCGAAATTCTGCATTGGTAGCTTCAGCCTCAGTAGTAGTTGCTTGGTTTCCGAATAACTGGGGATATTTGAGTTCCATTTGACCTTCACGCTCCCAGGTGAACTCTGGGCCGCGGCGGGAGTTCCAACGAACTCGTACAAGAGGGATTCTCGTGTTCTTGAGGACCTTAACATCCCGGTCCGTGATTTCAACAGGTTCCTCGACGAAGTGCAACCGCTCGTCGATAGTGAGTTCCTTTAAGGGAACTATGTGGGTCTCATCTGACGTACACTTCTTCAGATTCGACACGTGAAAGACGTTGTGAACTGCACTGAGTTCAGGTGGTAAGTTCAATCTGTAGGCCACTTTGCCTATCTTCTCAATAACCTCGAAAGGTCCAACATATCGTGGATTTAGTTTGCCGCGTTTGCCAAAACGAACCACACCCTTCCAGGGTGAAACTTTAAGTAGCGCTCGATCCCCAACTTGGAATTCGAGTAGTTTCCTGTCTAAATCAGCGTATGCTTTCTGACGGTCGCGTGCTGCCGCCATGCGTTGTCGTATTTGTGCAATCTTTTCTGTAGTATCGACTACCATTTCTGGACCTGTGATTTGACTTTCTCCCACCTCTGCCCAATAGAGAGGTGACCGGCACTTACGTCCGTATAGTGCCTCGAATGGTGCAGCTTTAATGCTGGTGTGGTAGCTGTTATTGTACGAAAATTCCACAAGTGGCAGATGTTTTTCCCAACCATTGCCAAAGTCTATGACGCACGCCCGAAGCATGTCTTCTAGAGTTTGAATAGTGCGCTCAGACTGCCCATCGGTCTGAGGATGATACGCCGTGCTCATGTCTAAACGAGAGCCAAACGATTTATGCATTGCTTGCCACAGTTCTGAAGTAAAACGTGCGTCACGATCAGAGATGATAGAGGTTGGCACTCCGTGCCTCGAGACCACTTCTTTTAAGTAAATGTCTGCCAAGGTAGAGAACTTGTCTGTTTCTTTAATGGCCAGGAAGTGAGTAGACTTTGTGAGTCGATCCACGATCACCCAAATAGTATCATTTCCGCGCTGAGATCTAGGTAGGCCAGTAACAAAATCCATGGAAATTTGCTCCCATTTCCATTGTGGTATCTCAGGTTGTTGTAGTGGTCCTGACGGTTTCTGATATTCTGCCTTGACTCTCGCACAAGTCAAGCATTTACTAACGTATGTGGCTATGTGGGCCTTCATGCTAGGCCACCAATATGTAGTTTTGATGTCGTGGTACATTTTATCCGAACCAGGATGTACCGAGTAGCGAGACTTGTGAGCTTCATCCATTACTAGCTCGCGTAAGTTGCCGTACAGTGGGACCCAAATGCGTCCTGTTACGTAATAAGCGCCGTCTGCCCTTTGTTCTAATCGTTGCCTTGAGCCGCGTAGGGCTTCAGCCCTGACGTTGTCTGGTTTCAATGCTTCTATCTGAGCATCTCGTATCTGGGAAGGAAGGCTAGACTGTATGGTGAGTTGTAAGGCTCGAACACGCTTAGGCGCAGTGTCTTTTCGACTGAGGGCGTCAGCCACAACATTGGCTTTGCCTGGATGGTACCTGATTGAGCATTCGTAGTCGTTTAGCAGTTCGACCCATCGTCGCTGTCGCATATTCAGTTCCTTCTGTTTGAATATATGTTCGAGGCTCCTGTGGTCAGTGTAGATTGCGCACTTGGTACCATACAAATAGTGTCGCCATATCTTAAGTGCAAAAACAACCGCTCCCAGCTCTAGGTCGTGTGTTGTATAATTCCGTTCGTGAACCTTAAGTTGGCGCGAAGCATAAGCAATAACTTTATCCCGTTGCATCAACACACATCCAAGACCCTGGATAGATGCATCGCAGTAGACTACAAAATCGTCCGTGCCTTCAGGCAGTGAGAGGATATGTGCGCTACAGAGTCTATCCTTTAAGTGTTGGAACGCTGTTTCCTGTGCATTACCCCAACGGTAAACAACACCTTTCTGTGTCAGTAGTGTAAGCGGCTGAGCAATCTTTGAGAAGTCTTTGATGAACCTTCTGTAGTAACCCGCCAAACCTAAGAATTGGCGTATTTCTGTTGGTGTACGAGGCGCAGGCCAATTCTTGATCGAATCCACCTTGGATGGATCAACATGAATCCCATCCTTGTTTACCACGTGGCCTAAGAAGTGGACTTCACGAAGCCAGAAGTCACACTTAGAAAACTTAGCGTATAGCTGTTCCGTTCGTAGAAGTTCCAGTATAAGTCGTAAGTGCTGCTCGTGTTCCTCTTGACTCTTCGAATAAATCAGGATGTCGTCGATGAAAACAATGACGAACTTGTCGAGATAGGGTTTGCACACCCTGTTCATAAGATCCATAAATACGGCAGGCGCGTTCGTTAGCCCAAATGGCATGACCATAAACTCGTAGTGGCCGTAGCGTGTTCTGAACGCTGTTTTGGAGACGTCCTCATCCCGGACTCTCAGCTGGTGATATCCTGACCTTAAGTCTATCTTGGAGTAGTAGCTCGACCCTTGCAGCTGGTCGAATAAATCATCTATGCGCGGAAGAGGATAACGATTCTTGATCGTCACCTTGTTGAGTTCACGGTAGTCTATACACATCCTGAACGTACCGTCTTTCTTCTTTACGAACAACACTGGAGCTCCCCAAGGCGAAGAGCTAGGACGTATAAAACCCTTTTCCAAGAGTTCTTGTAGCTGCTTTGACAATTCTTCTAATTCAGTTGGAGCTAAACGATATGGTGCTCGAGCTATGGGTGCTGCTCCTGGAGCTAGCTCGATCTGAAATTCGACTTGACGATGAGGCGGTAATCCAGGTAATTTCCTCAGGAAACACTTGAGGGAAATCGCGTACTACAGGAATCTCCTCAATCCTTTTCTCTTTCTTCGAGGTATCTGTAACGAGTACTAACACAGCTGTGTAGCCCTTTCGTAAACACTTCTGAGCCTTCAGGAAGGAAATGATGCCACTCACGACACCACTCTTGTCGCCTTGCACTTCGAGAGGTTCTTTACCGGAACGGGGAATGCGAATGATCTTCTCCTTGCATAGGATTTCTGCTCGATTGTTTGAGGTAGCCAATCCATACCAATAACGATGTCGAAACCATCACAACGTTGGGGGCATTCCTAGCATCATCCTGACCAATCACGAACACTCGACCCCTGGCACCATTGCCGTCGTTATTACCCCCATTGTTGCCTCCATTATCGTTCCTGTTTCTTTGATTGTGGTTCTGATTCTGGTTCTGGTTCTGGTTCAACCGTGGGCAGTGTATTTTGAAGTGGCCTTCAGCATCGTCTGATAATATCCCTTGTTACCCTGCTGTTGCCGTCGATTCTATAGATCTTGTGGCTGTTGTTGTTGGTTCTGGTTTGCAGGACGTGAGTTTCTACCATCTTTGGTTCCATGACCAAGCTTGTTGCATTATTGACAATGATTGCGTTTGCCCTGCCCGCTGTGGTGCAGGTTACATCGTTTGCGCTTAGGGTGGTTTCCCCTGTATTCACCCTGCCCTTGACTACTAAAAGGTTGCTGTCCAGGACTTTGGTTGTCATTGATCTTTCGCTGCTGTGCCTGGGACGGATTCGTAGTCGAACCCTTGCTAGAGGTTCCATCCCACTTTCATTGGTTGTCACTGAGGGTAGCAAAAGTAGTTGAAGCAGTAGCGCTGATACGTTGAGGCAGCTTGTTCTGTTCCACTGCCTGGTCTATGAGACGATGAGCAAGATGAGTAACATCTTGAATAGTAGCAAGTTTAGCCGTCATCACATGGTTTTGAATTCCTGGTACTAAGCCTTTGAGGTACAGCTCAAAGCTCTTTATGGGAGGATCCACCATAGTTAGACACGAAATTGTCAGTTTGTTGGATCGTTATCGTGCACGCTTCTATCTCTGACCCCGTCATCTTCATGTTAAAGGACTCCACTTCCAACTTGTGGATGGCATCATAACTATTGTATTCACGTTTGATCGATTCCTTAAAATCATTCCATGGGGTGGCATTAGCAGCCGCCAGCCCCAGTATCGTAACTTGCGCGTTCCACCAAGTTTGCGCAGTGCCTTCGAGAATATCAGTGGCATATTTCACCTTACTAGCCTCAGGTCATTCGCACCTTCGAAGGCCGATTCGAGTTCCTCGAACTAATGGAGGAGTCCAACAGCTCCTTCAGTGTCGCTGAAAGTAGTAGGACGACAGTCCATAAAAGTCGTGTATGTGCACACGGGTGGCTGAGCGTGTTGACTTGTCGTGTGCGTAAGAGTAATCAAAATTAAGCACAAGTGTTGAGTTACAAGAGTAGGATCTAAAAATCCTAGAGTAAGTGGTGATGGCAGGTTACACCTCCTGCCTGGGCAGCTGCGAGTGCTGCAGTAACTTGTTTCAGTGATCGAAGCCGCCAACTGGGCTTGAGTTAGGTTAACGCGTCCACTCAGGATCTTGACATCAAGGAGGACATGTGTAAGAGGGGTTCGCGAATAGTGCGAAGAGAGTGAGCACACAAGTATTCTCAAGCAATAACGTATAGTAGGTTTGGTAATCTGAGCATACCACGAGCAAAGTTCTATGTAATTCTAGCAAGTAGGTAAAGTAACATGAATAGTAGTACCTATGATGTTGAGCCTTGCACGTGGAGCGAAGCGTCGTTGTGGATCGTTGAGAGCACTGTTCTGGTTATAGTCTGGTTTTAACAAAATCGTTTTCCCCTTATTAAAACCGAGTTCTCTATAACCTGGCTCTGATACCAATCTGTCACACCCCCAAAATCCACACACGGAGTATCACCGCTTGGAGGCGTGACTGACCAGGATCAAACCATCAATCATATCAAACATAGTATTTAAGTGTAAAAGTAGGAAAATGTAATTCATCTTGACATGACTGATGTTCATAACCAAACATTGTTTAAGTAGCGGAAGCATAATAATGAAAACCCAAAGTAAGTTATAAGTTCAAATATCGTCTACGATCCGTATCCCACAACGACCTGCTCCTTCCTGTGCAAGCTCCATATGTACCTAAGGTCCTGCAAGGCATGCAAGAGAGAGTCAACAACTAGTTGAGCGAGTTCACAGTTAACAGTTCAGTAATAGTATAGCGTGAGTAGTAGTATGTTCGTTCGTTACAATGTATCATATTAGTTTCCATCGCGGCCAATGTCCTTGGCAGGTGTGCGAAGATGTTGGGGAAGGTCTTTCCCCAAGTTTTTCTAGACTAGGTTTGTTTGTATCGCGGCCAATGTCCTTGGCAGGTGTGCGAAGATGTTGTACGTTTAGTTCGCGGCCAATGTCCTTGGCAGGTGTGCGAAGACAGTCATAATATCGCGGCCAATGTCCTTGGCAGGTGTGCGAAGATCGTTCAATAAGTGTTACTAGTCTAGCAGTAAGTTCTGTCATCTATGTATGTACATAAATCATCAAAACCCCATTCCCCCCTGGGAATCCCATGCCTTGGCTTGTGTGAACTCACCTTGGTTTGCTCGGTATGCTAGGTATGTAAGTGCTCGCAAATAATCAATCACGTCCTAAGGTATGCACGTATGTGAAATCAGTTTGTGTTCAAGTTGTGCACGTATGAACATGTAACACGTAATCACAATCATATACAAGATGATTACATTTAACAGCAGTTAAATATTCCAGTTAACACTTAACAGAGTTAACCCAAGTTACTGTGCAGATTACATATACGGCGAAACACAAAATTGGCGAAACATACATGCCGGCGAAACACATACATCGACGAAACACATTCTGTTTCGTCGAGTCTTGTTTGGCGAAACAAAAATTCAATTTCGTCGATTGCCCTTGGCGAAACACTTTCTGTTTCGCCGAGAGTTCTGTTTCGTCAAACAGTTCAGTTACGTCATATCAGTTACATGCAGGAACCCTAATCATCACTAACAGCCGACATCAATATTATCAATCATGCAGTAATCATTTAACACAAAATCATCGTAACATCATCATAGCATAATCATCGGATTTCTTTAACGTCTAGCATGAACCCTAGTTTACGAATACAACATATCGATTAACATATCACATCATCAAACCCTATCAAGATACTAACTTGCATTCAGAATCAGATCATAATAACAACATCCAGAACCGAGTATTCAATCATATTAAGTTTCGCATTAAAACCATTTATCCGAGTACCATATTCATATCGAAATCCGTATCATCATCATCATAACAAGAACCCTAATATTTAACATGTATCGATTTCAAATATACAACATCAAAGCAGAATCACATGACACATAAGCACGTACACGGATGAATGATCAATCAAGACACATAATCTACTAACCGAGATGAGGGTTTGATCGCACAAGGATTTCCGGTGGGTTCTAGTTCGCCGTCACAGTGAGAGAGCTCTAGGGTTTCGGTCGTGTTGATAGAAAATGTAAAAGTGATGCTGTTTTACGTACACATACACAAAATAACGTTCTGGGTCCAAGCTGGGCTTCGCGAATTATTGGGCCGGCGAAACAGACTTCTGTTTCGTCGGAATGTTCATGGCGAAACAGCCTGTTTCGTCGGAATGGGTTATGGCGAAACAACCTTGTGTTTCGTCGGGTTCTTTACAGTTTAAGTTTTACAAACAGTACACATGTTATACAATCACACATAACCATGCAAACACACTAGGTTTTATCATAACACAACCATATAGTCAAAGTCAACGTGCATTAAATGCGAATAGAGAATGTCGGAAATTCGAGTTGTCACAAATATGGTTCATCAACAGGGGCATGCTCAGTACCATATCTTTCGTATCCATCGGGATTACCTTGTTGCACGTACGAAGATTCACACCCGTATCCATAATTCGGATATACTTGATGCACCTGGTAATATGGTTCATCAACAGGTGGATTCAGAGCCACGTTCAAATTTGGCAACTATTTGTTTTGATCAACAGGAACGCTAGACGCAACCTCCACCTCTTCATTAAATGCTCGATCCCTCCTAAAAAATGGTATCATGAATATGTATTAATCTTAAAAAACAACAACGAAGAAAGTTAAGTTGGTAAACGATACCAGATCGGTTTCAGGCACCCCCCACGAGTCGTTAGAATATTGTCCAAATAAATAATTGCCATTCCAAAACGATGCCATTTTAGCTCCACAGTCGTGCGACAAACAATAAACTGAGGAAGTGAAGAATGCAAGTGATATATTTCTCCTTGATTCGTAAGCAGATGGAAGTCTAAATAATGTTTCAAATTGACAATTATAAGCCTTGTATAGCTCTATACTCAGCGTATACCTTTATTCACGTGAAAGACAACATCGTATCAATGTCAATTTTGACAGACATACGCTGTGTATAGAGTTATACGTAGCGTATAGGAGCCTCGTATACAACCTTATATAGCTCTATACTAGGCGTACATATTGATTTGCCAGTGTACGAGGTTGACCATCTGGTTGGGGACCTACCCCATACCTACGTCACATATAGAGTTAAACGTAGCGTATAAATCTATACGTGGCGTAGGAAGAGCTAGGGTTTGTTGTGCAAATAGACAGCCTGGTGTGCTAATATGTACACCCATTAACTAACGTAATATAATTAACTAACGTAATATAATAACGATTAATAAAATATTGTCATCTCGGTTCAAAATCCTCCAATTTAGGACTTAACATGTATGAGAATGATAGGCAAGATCACTTTAATCACGATTACTAACTCGACTCACATCAGAGATATCAACTCAAATAATCCAAGCCGACTCTAGTCTAGAGACACCAAATCTCAATTCCGTTGTAAAGTTGTAACGAACAATTAGAAAATAAACACATGTAATTAATACTTTGAAACCGAGTGATAATTATGAGATTGTTTATAAAGACTAGACCAGCATCCGTCAGAATTACCAATCTAACAAATGTTTACAAAGTTAATATGAAAACCTACCGTGTGTTACGTCATAGAGTGGTCAACTCTTGTGGCGGCGGTATAGTTTTCCGGGGAATGCCCAAGCCAAACTCTAAAGCCACTGTGGGCCCGGTTAAGACAACATAGTTCGACCGGAATGGAAAAACGGGTCTCACTAGAGTTAACTTTTTTTGTTAACTTAAGGGCATAATGATTATTTACTAAAAGTATAAAATGTGTAATTTTCACAAGTTTTTCTTTTCTTTATTTTTATCACTTTTTTATAGATTTCTTTAATACCTAATTAATTAATTATTTAATCAACTTATTTATTTTCTAAAAAATATAACTTTTCTAATATTTTTGTAAGGAATTTATTTATTTTGGTTTGTTTGATTTATTTACTCATTTCATTTTGTAATCATTATAACTTTATAAGTTTATATAATAATATTTTATATAAATCGTCGAAAAAGTTCCGATGGTTTTACAATTCTCAAAGTAACAACCTCGAAGATATGAAGATACATGTGAGATGAGGTCGAAGTTCTTTACTACCACCTATTTTGTTGTTACTTTTCTATAATCGGGTTTTCTTAAAATTTAATAGATTATATGACGTATGAAGATACACAAAATTAGCGATTAAAATTATAAAACGTTTGGACTTTTGCGGTTTATATAATAAACTTATTATAAAAATATAATAAGTATATAATGAGAAAAGTAAATACCTTAATAAACAAATGAAAATAGATAAATTGTATCAAAAATATTATAGAAGTTGTATATATATAAAATACATGAGATCATTAATTAATTAATTAAATTTTAAAGAAAAATCTATAATATAAACATGATAAAAAAGAAAAGTTAATGAAAATGACACAAATGTGCAAAAGTTTCAGTTAAAGGAAACATAGTGTAATTATTAAAGCGAAAGAACATTATCTGCAGTTTATTAGTCCCCCGTAGTGGGGCGTTTTTTTTTTTAAAAATTCAAAAAAAAACGCCGGATAACGCCGAGATCACCATTACATAAGGCGTTTCCGGGCGTTTTTTTTGAAAAAAAATGATGCCGGCGTGTTTATTAAAACGCTGCTTGATGTTTTGAATGCCCAATCCCAACTCAAACGGCTAGTTTTTTTAAACGGCTAGTTTTATTTTATTTTATTTTTTTTAAACATTTCCCTACTATATATATAAACTCATTCATTTTCAACCAAAACATCACAAAAATCCTCTAAAAAATACACCCATTTTATAAAAAAACTTGATGGATTCTCCTAGTTCTTCATCCATGGTAAATTATTACTACAACGAGTTTTTTGCGGATGGCGATGGTACAACCGATGAGGAGGTGGAGCAAGAGGCGGTTACGAGTGCTTGTCAACTAGCGATGAGATATGTCGAGCATTGTCGTCGCCCCCAAGCAGGAAGAAGTAAAAGAGGTTATATTGAACGAGACCGACGCGGGGCACACGATCGTTTGATGAAAGATTATTTTGATGAGGAGCCGACATATACGAACGAAATGTTTAGGCGTCGTTTCCGAACGAGTAAGCGGTTATTTCTACGCATAGTCGACGACTTGGAAGCCAACTACGATTATTTTAAACAAAAAGTGGATGCGAGAGGGGAACTTGGATTTACCGGTATCCAAAAGTGTACGTCGGCGTTACGAATCCTTGCTTATGGAAACACTACCGACATCAACGACGAGTATCTAAAAATGGCGGAGAAAACAACAAGAGATAGCTTGGAGCATTTTTGTCGCGGTAAAATTCCTATACTTTACGTTTTTTTTAAACCTCGAGTATGTTTACAATTTATTTTTTTAAGCTTATGTTTGTTTTTTTGTCTATTTTTTTTATAAAGGTATAATTGATGTGTACGGTGCGCGTTATCTTAGAACGCCCACATGGGACGACCTTTAAAAGATCTACGAGGTACATAATGCTGAGCATGGTTTGCCTGGTATGATCGGTAGCATAGATTGCATGCATTGGCGTTGGAATAACTGCCCGACTGCATGGCGAGGCCAACACACACGGGGTGACCAAAAATGACCCACTATTATTCTTCAGGCGGTTGCTTCACAGGACCTTTGGGTTTGGTCGGCTTACTTTGGCGTGGTCGGGTCATGCAATGATATCAATGTTTTTGAACAATCTCCGCTGTTAGAGGAGTGGATTTCTGGCAAAGCTCCAAAAGCGTCGTTTTACGCAAATGGAAACTACTACCCTCATGGATATTATTTGAGCGACGGAATTTATCCTAGGTATTCGATTTTCGTGAAGACGTATAGTGATCCTTTTGATGAAAAAATAGCATACTTTAAAAAGGTTCAAGAGTCTTCACGAAAAGACATTGAGAGATGCTTTGGGGTTCTTAAACAACGCTGACATTATTTGAGAAATCCTTGTCGTGCATGGAGCAAGCAAAAAATGAGGGATGCTATGTACGCGTGTATAATCATGCACAACATGATTTTGGAAGACGAATGAAAGGCGATATGCCAGAATTATGTGCCAGAAGCCGTTCAAGAGGAGCATCCACAGGCGTCAATGGAAGAAAGAGTGAATAATGCGCGAGAGTTGCGTTACGAACCGTACCATTCGCAGTTAATGGTTGATTTGCTACACCACGCATGGTCGGTTCGGTATGTACCACCTGAGGGAGAGGAAGAAACGGAGGACGAGGAAGACGAAGTTGGCGAGGGTGAAGAAAGCGAAGATGAAAACTAGTTTTTTTTTTTTTTTTAATTTCATCGGATTTTAATTTTTTTATTTCTAATATTGTATTTTTTTTTATTTAGTCGGATTTTAATTTTTTTATTTCTAGTATTGTATTTTTTTTATTTAATGAAGTATTTAAAGTTAAAAAAAAAATTGTCAAATGATTGAATGGGCGTTATTGGAATAATGCCCCACTACGCCTCTTTTGCTATAATGCCCCATGTGTGACTAGGCGCCACGTGTCGTATAATGCCCCATGTTGGGGGCATTATTCTTGTTTACCACTACGGGTGGTCTTATATAACTTTAGAACATTATCTATGATCTACTCTATCTTATGACATATAATATGGATGTTTTCATTTATGGATGTTGTAAAAGTTAATGAAAATGACACAAATGTGCAAAAGTTTCAGTTAAAGGAAACATAGTGTAATTATTAAAGCAAAGGAACATTATCTGCAGTTTATTATATAACTTTAGAACATTATGTATAATCTACTCTATCTTATGACATATAATATGGATGTTTTCATTTATGGATGTTGTAATTATTAAAGCAAAAGAACATTGTCTGCAGTTTATTATATAACTTAAGATGTATAACAAAAAGAAAATCAAATTAAGTTGTTATTTTTCCCAAACATTTAATATTGATACATATATTTTAAATGGAAGATCACCAAAATAATATAGCTGACCCATCCTTTTACCAAAATAAAAATGTGCTTCTGATACGAAAAAAAGACAAAGGTTACATCTTAGTCGTCTGTAGCTATTGATGTCATGGTAAAATGGTTGAGGAGGCATCGTGATTTTACTTTGAAGCTCGGATTTGAGTATCATTCATTGTACTTTAGGTAGGGGCACTCAACTAGTTTGGCAATCTTTAGGGGTTTTATCCAGTTGAGCGTCGTGTCACCCTCTGTGCCAGCGTGAGCCCTGTTGTAATGAACGACCGTCTAGCATGAGTAGGGACGCACCTCCAATACAGAGGTGCGATAAGTCGATGTAGATAATTTGCGTTAAAAAAAGAATCTTAGTTGTCTGCAAAAAAAGTTGGATAAATCTTTATTTAAATAAGGGTCACCTTATATATATATAGGGTGGAGTTAGTCTACAAAGTTCAAATTTCTTAAAAAATATAAAAAGTCATAGAACACTATAATTTCAGATATAAAACACACCTAAAACCCACAAATAACAAAATGAAGACTACAAAAACATCATATTCAAACCATAATAGTCCATAAAACTTCAAACACACAATCGTAGAACTATAAATATAAAACAGAACATGTTAATTAACATAAAACCTAATGTTTGTCATTCGATAATCAGAGCCTTATCATCAAAAAATAACCCACATATATGATGTTTTTAGTAATCTTCATTTTGTTATTTGTTGGTTTTTGGTGTATTTTATGGTTCATATTTTGGTGATTTATTACTTTTTACACTTTTTATAAAAGTTAGACTTTGTAGCCAACTCCTAGCCCCTATATATATATATATATAGGGCAAGGTTATTGTAAAAAAAAGGTTAAAAGTGTGAGAAGTGTGAGAAATATTGTGGAGATAACATGTGTCCTCAATCTAAATTAATTCAAAAGCGTAAATAAGTAATTTTTATCATTGATTCAATTAATTCAAAACCTTCCAAAACCGCCACCTTATTTATAGGAACATGATTTTTTTTAAAAGATCTCTATAAAAACACCACGAATAACACTGCAACCACCATTCAGCACGTATATAACACCATTCAATAATTATATAACACCATTCAATAAGTATATAACACCATTCAATAAGTATATAACACCATTTTAAAGATCTCTATAAAAACACTACGAATAACACTGCAAAATCACTATTCAGCACATATATAACACCATTCAATAATTATATAACACCATTCAATAAGTATATAACACCAATAACACCATTCAATAAGTATATAACACTATTAAAGACACTACCTCCATTTTCAGAATGTGTTCTTAGTATAATGTTCATAGTATGGTTATTGTACATGGTGTTTTAAACCTGCATGCATGGTGTTTTATATCTGCATGCTAGTAGATGTTTCATATCCCATATGTTAAAACACCATGGTATTTTAAACCTACGTTCCAGTAGATGTTCTTCGCATGTTCATCGTATAGTGTTTTACACCTGCATTCTAGTATGTGTTTAAAACACCACGCTTTGAATCACAATACAATTAAAACACCACTGTATGAACATAGACAAAACATCATGGACTAAACATCTGATTGAAACATATTTTTTCTCTATATAAGTATAGCAATATGGTACTCATATTAAAGATAAAAAAACGTTCGTTATTATGGTGTAATTTTTTTTAAAAGGTTACGTATAAAAAGTTATTGACGTTTAAAAAAGACCGGGGGGGGGGGGGGGAGTTGCATGTTCATTAATGTTAGTTTCTAAATTTAAAAATGTTAAATTTACATGTATACCCTTAATCTAGAAAATTAATATGTTTAATAGTAAACATTATTTACAATTTTGCCATTATGATCTCAACCATTAGATCAAAGATCTAATGGTGTAGATTCTTTCTTACCTTTCTCACAAAAAACATCCTTTTTACAGGAACCTCTACCTATATATATATATATATATATATATATATATATATAGGGTTAGGATTTAGAGAAAACGGTAGAAAGTGTAAGAACGATGAGAACGCTTATTGATCGTCCGATCAAAACAATCTATGGACTAGATTGGCGCGGTGGCATTTTCGTAAATAACACCAATTTTATTACGTGGACGCGCTTCATTAAGGGTAAAAAAGTAAAAAACCATTTCTCACATAAAACGCCATTGAAAAATAAAACGCCAAATTAATACAAAACGCCAATTTTATCACTGCGTACTTTTTTCTGTGTTTTTATTTAAGCTCTCTAGCTACAAAAACGCCACAAAATATGAAACGCCATTATATATAACGCCAAAGCTTACATCCGGATAAATGTTAATTCCATTTTTTTGTTATAAAAATAACATCCCGCCTAAACTACGTGCCAAAAAAATTCTATAAATAGAAACGTCTCACCACCTTCCGTTTATCACACCAAAAAACACACAGTGGTTGCTAAAAAAATTACAACTCAATGTAAAACGCCAAAAAATACAATGACGGCCAACATCTTTTCTTTGATACTCAGTAATGTTCTGCATGAAGCTTCATTGAATGATTTGTTACGTGAGTCTAGTAGGATTTTGCTGCATGAGATGGACGAAATTGAAAAAAGAGGGACTGATGACACCCATATGTCATATTGTCATCTTTGTTCCTGAAGAAGGTTTGGATGATAAGAAGAGACCTATACCAATGTAAATGCTACTTTGGCCTCGATGATTATAATGAAGACGACAGGCAGATAGCATCCACCCACATGGGGTTGATCTATGTCTCCAACATCCACAAAGACACTTCAACACATGAACAAAGAAAATAAACAACGCCAAACCCAAAACGCCATTTATTTGTCACATTTCTTGTAGTTTCAAAAGAAAAAAGAGACTTATGACACTGAAGATTTAAAATCATAAATTGCTTTTACTTTGTTTTTTTTAATTTTCTTTATCTGTTGTTTTTTTTTTAATTTCAGTTAATAAACAACAAAAGAATATTAATGCTATAATGAAAAATATAATAAAACGCCAAAATGAGCAAATGCTTGTAAAACGACATAATGCCATAAAAACGCCCCCAAAAAACTACCAAACTATATTAAAATTACTTTGAACAACTAATATTATAAAAAAAGCGTGAAACAATGTGCAAAGAATATAAAACAAAAGAAGTCCAATCGTTATCTAACCGCCATTGGAAAACAAAACGCCATAATTACAGTCGTCAAAGATTTGACGTGTTATACCATAAAAACAGTTGAGTCTGAAAACAAAACACTGTAAACTGCAAAAAACAATAAAATGAAACGACGGAAAACATAATTACTAACATTTATTATATTTATTTATCTTTTTCAAAACACCATAATTACCTGTCATACGTGGGGAAAAAAGTCAATATAAAAGAAGACCATGAGAACCCAAACTCAAAAACGCAAAAAAATTTGACTAAAACGCCACATATTGTCCAAAACGCCAAATTTTTTTAAAATGGCTAAGGTTATTGCATGGAGGTTTGAAAGAAAAGAGCAACGATTCATCATAAAGTTCTCTAATAGGAGAAGGGTAAAGGTAAATAACCAGAACTGTAATAAAAAGATTGAAGAGAAAATTTCCGGCAGAAGATGATGATGATATTGACGATACTCCTATACCAAAACTTAGCAGTTGGGTATGGCATGAGGAAGAAGGAACAAAACGCCAAAAATGACATGGAAAAAGCCATAACGGCAAAAAATTAACTATGTGACACAAAAAGAATTAATTCAACGAGAAGAAAATCTGAGAAAAACAGTAAAACGCCAAATAATTAATAATTCTAGATAACGCCAAAATTATCTTGCACGCAAAAAATAAAGCAGCATGTCAAACGCGAAAATCGTGAAAGGAGAAGAATACTAAAAAGACAAAAAAACCCCTCAGACCCTGATCATGCCCCACGCCACGTGTTGGGCCAGGATGCGTTCTCACCGTTCTCACACTTTTTGCCGTTTTCTCCTGATCCCATTTCTATATATATATAGGGTGGGATTCGGCTAAAAGTCCATTTTTACTACAAAGTGTACAATGTCATAAAACACCATAATTTCAGCCATAAAACACACTTAAAACCCATAAATAACATAATGAAGATCACTAAATCATAATATCCAAACCCTAACAGTCCATAAAAACTTCAAACACACCATCGTAGAACTATGCATATAAAACACAACATGATAATCAAAATAAAACACACTAATGTTAGTCATTCAATAATCGTAGGCTTATCATTCAAAACTATAACAACCCTCCTAAAAATATTCCGACACCCCTAAAATAATTATAAGATCCCTATACGCCTTAAAATACACCCCGTATACTAAAAGTGGGCCCTAAATACTTTAAATTTATAAAAATAAAATAAAAACAAGAATTTGGGGTCGCTCGCGGGCCGCGAAGACCATGGTGGTCTTCTACGCGGGGCGCGACAGCTAGGAGATCAGGTCGCACCCTGAGGTGCCACGTGTCAAACGAATGTCGAGTCTAGTCCAATGACCGGGCCAAGCTAGGCCCTACGTAGTCTACGTCGCGGGCCGCGAAGGCTTGGCCTTCGTGCTACGTGGGCCGCGAGGAAGTCATAATCAGCTCGTATAAAGGGAGCGTCAGCAGTCATTTTCCGTCGCTCACACACAACTTTCTTTCTCAAATTCTGAATAGTAAAAGCTATACTCGGGCATTATAGCAACTAATATAACAAAGTTCTGGCTCGTTGTAAGTATTTTAACCCCCGGTTACGTATTAGATATGCTGCCCGATTGATCTAGTGCTCCGTAACGGTTGTCGAGGTTCTGCCCGACGTAGGCGTTGGAGTTTCTGTCTCGCGAAGGGTATAACTAATGTAAATATGGGTTATTATACTAACGCATGTGAATTGTTTATTTAAATAGATTATAACCATTAAAACACAAAGGAAATCCTTAAAGTAGCAATGTGAGTAATCTTCTTTTTGTAAACCATTTTGCAAACTGTTTTTACAAAACCTCAATGTGTTACATTATAATGCCAGTGATTGAGTATTTGTAATTCTACAATTATCGTCGGTATATTTGGGGTTTTGTATAAAAAAAATTGTTACTACACTGTGAGTAGTAACATGACGATAAGTCAGGTCGACAGTACCGTGGGTGGTAATTAAAGTAAGAATTGGAAACAAATGTAATTGCGCGACCGCCCTCAATACTGAAAAATGATAAAACTGTTTTGATTAAATTAGGATTCACTCACCAGTATTTACCACTGACAAATGTTTTTAAAACACGTTTCAGGCAACAAAATGTGAAAGCCAAATAGAAGCCAGCTGGAGAGCACTGAAGGCTTGGGAAAAGTGGCTATAAAAGTTACCTAAATAAAGAAGATGTTTCATTTCAATAAAATAGGATTTATTCCTATAAACAGATTGTAATGAAAACTTGGGTTTTTCCTATGTGTTTAATATTATGAAAATGTGGTATTTTACTCTGATAAAATATATCCTAACTACGGTCCTGATGTAATTTCCGCTGCCAAAAATTGATAAACACAGATACCACCGAAACTGGCTCGCAGCCGCCCGTTCCCAAGAGATAGGGGCCAGGGGTTGCGACAGAAGGTGGTATCAGAGCTACAACCACAGATACAGAAGTGTTCTGCTGACACAAAAATTTTATTTATCTTGTTAGGAAATAATCTACGTGATTACGTGCATATCTGTATATTATCCTTTTGTGTTATTTGACAATTTGTTAGTTTACAGTATGAGTGACCAAGGGCATTCGGACGCTTACCGTCAACTGTCCAACTCTCCTAGGAACGAAGGAACTTCTTCCCAGCCTTCCCCCTTGGGGTATTTGGCTGACACCGAAGAAGGGATTTTCGCATTCACAGCACAATCTGAAGAACCATTCCTTCCCAAGAAGAGAGGATGGTTCAGCAGAGGAGCTCACGAACGTAGAAAAAGGATGAAAAAATTACAACAACAGCGGGCCTTAGCAACGGCCAATAGAGAAATGAATATTCAAACCCAGGATATACTCAATAAGAGATTAGCTAATTTTCACATATTAGCTACCACCGCTGCAGACCCTAACCTAGAACAACTCGTAGCACCACATCCCTTACCCTTATTCCCAACACAACCTTTGGACATCAAAGTCAACCCAGATAACCAAATTCTAGCACCTGCATTTGACCCAACTGAAATCCCTAGAGTCCAAGCACCACATCCTCCAGATTACGACCCATGGTTTGACAATAATAGGTCGTATTCAGCCTTGTACCCACAAGATGAACCAATGCAAAACCTAGCCTCCTGCCCGGACCTTGACCCTCTAGACACCTACTTTGATAATGACCAATATATCAGGGAGATTCTAGAGAACCCGTACCCTTACGAAGAACCAATGCCACAATACCCAGACCCGATACCAGCACCTGCACCACCTATGAGCACTGAGAATGTGCAAGAACTCCGCACCTTTGGTGAGGAGATTTTAGAAGGAAGTGAAAGAATGAGACAAATAGGGGAACGACTCGTCTGGAAATATGACGAGCGTAACATGCAGTATTGGATGGATCCCCACTAAATAGTAATAATAATAATAGTAATAATAATATAACTATATATATATATATGTGTGTGTGTGTGTGTAAGTTTGAAAAAAAATATCCTAGATAATCAAATACCTATTGATGCATACTAGTATTGTATTTTAAATTCCAGTTATGTTTATAATAGATATAGATGCATATCTATAAAATAGAGTAAAGGTCGCAATGACGACGATTTTGGATCAATGTGTTGTTGTGTAATTGTTTGCATTAAATATTGTCTCATGATATTAATACTTGGTAAATGTTTATAATTCAAATGGCCGACCAAGTGAATTAAGAAAACCCGATTAACAACCCGGATAACAATAATAACATAAATGTAACACCCTTGCTATTATTTAACGATTTTCGTATAATTTACGAAAATTAAACATGTGATTATGAGCACATATACAATACAAAATACGGGTTTATTTAAAACCTTTTACAATTTAAGAAAAACATTCGACAGTCGTTCAAAACGACGACGTAACAATGTGCGGAAGCTTATAGCTTGATCGTGTTCGGTTCTTCATTGAGCTTGATCTTCATCCGGGTACTCTTGATATTCACCTATGATCAAAAGCAACTCAAAAGTTAGTTTTGATAGTTTAGAAACAAGTATAAACAAGTTTCAACATCAAATAAATGAAACAAATAAAATTTCAGATTTGTGCCCCTCGCGCCACGCGAGGGGCTCCGCTTTTCTTTTCGCGTGCCGCGACGGCACCCACGTGTTGCGCCAGTGTCGTAGTTCCCCAGCGCGTGCCGTGGGGGAGAACATTTTCCAGCAGGACTGTGTCTGTTCCTGCATTTCCTGTACGGTGTGAGGGTGCCAAACCTAATAGCGCTATCAACTAATAACCCCGTTGCCTCCCCGGCAACCAGTTCGGTAGTAGATGGGACTTAAGTGATATATATGAGTGTATTAACTAACATCCCAGTTTAACATTCCAGTTAAACCAAATAACCTAGTATTCCTCCCCGAAATATTTACCCGTTGTCCCTCCCCGGGACGCATGCTTGAAAGAGAGCAGTGAACTCACCTTTGATTTGCTCGGTAAGTCAAGTTACGTGTCAGGTCAATCAACCAAGTCCTAATACGGTTACCATTAACAATTAGTTCATAAGCACTTACATCACGTAATTAACATCTTGCAGAGTATGCACATGATCTCATAACACACCTTAGGCATTTAGCACACATACTGATTCATAACATAGCCTAACATTGCATGTCATAAAGTCCGTCCCATAATAGTTCTACACTAACTATTTGGGTTACGTACAACACATACACAAACATACCTTGCCTACACCACTTAACAGTCCATTATGGTTTTCTCAATAGTGTGTGGCCCAGTTGGTTCCGGCCCAAATAAGTCAAGCCCAGGGAACTGTGCGACTTTATTGAAGTATACGATCACAACCCGAGTGTGCGACCCATGCATGGCCCAACATCGAGAGTGTGTGATCGGAAGGATGTGTGCGACTTACAGTGGGTACGGCCCAATGTCAACCCTTGGCCCAAACAATGTGCGAAATTGAGCTGATGTGCGACTCAGGGTTCAGTGTGCGGTCCCGCACAGTTTATTTGTACGTTGTGCAATTTTAAGTAATACGATGCATAAGTGTGCGACTCATGCAGGGAAGCGGTTTTCAGTTACATTCTCCTTCAATCATGGCCAATTAGTTACACACTCATATAAATTATTTTCCAGATTTGTCGCAAACAATAGTCATCATCAAAACTGTTTTGGTCAAAAATCACATAAGGATAATGTAACCAAATCTGATTTTGTGAGGTATGATGCTTGGTTAATTGAACATTGTACGAACAACGAATGAATGAAATGAATGATGAACACAAGGATTTATACGAGGAAAAAGCCCTTGATCAATGGATGATCTCCAGCATAAAAAACCTCGAGTTATGGAAACTACCGATCACCGACTATATTAGACAAATAAAGATTACAACTTGGGATGATATCAAGCTTGTTACAATGATTGCCAGTATGTAAGTGTATGATCGCCGAGAGAGTTCTAATAGTGTGTGTGTACGAGTGTTGTTAGCTGTATATCTATCAAGCTTGTATCCCCTTTAAAATTAGAAATAAAACTAGCTAACAAACTATTCGCAAATGGTGCAAGCTCCCCACGATCACCATAACGGTCAAAGAGTCCTTGCACGTGCAGAATCATCAAGCATATTCCCCTAGAATCTCGGTTGGACCAAGTCTTATTCGAATACACATGCAAAATAAGTTAAAACATGATGGAAACAATTGTTAGTATTAGGATAATAATGAGGATCCTGGATCCTTATCCCTGCAGCTTCTTCTAAGGATCCTTAATTCAAACTGGACTGAGGATCCGTGATCCAAGCTACACTTAAGGATCCGTGATCCATAAGCTGTGAAATTCTATCCCTAACAATTGCCCACAAACATGATTAGTTAATATCTAATTAGATAGTCATGTTTGAATGATTTTCGGATTAGCCGTTGCAAGTGGATATAGCCGTTACAGGCTGATATCAGCAGCAGTCACCTTCCTGCAACAACAATCATTATAAATAGGGTTAGAGATAAGAATGAAATCCTGTATTTATACTCAAGACCCTCTTCTTTAAATCCACATTCGAAGATCTTAGTAGGTATTCTCTTTCTCCCTTCTCTCTAATTTCTTATCCCTGATCCTCTGTTCTTCAAAATCAAAGGCGAAGATGAGCCTTCGTTCCTCCCCGGCCAAAAATCCTGAACACAATAGTCCATTAAAGAGTCAGGGTTTAACCAAGAACCCTTCAACGGAGCTATGCCGATTTACTGATCCTGACATCGATCGGTTGCGCTCATGCTTCCCTGACGGCACTATATTCAGACCCTTCGACTCTTCAACCAAAAGTGATTGCATATCAGATACATGGATCACCTTCCCTGCAACCCCTTTTCTGATTGGGTTTACTTATCCTTTCCGTGTTCTCACATAGGGATTCTTCACACTTACCGGCTTATGCTACATACAAGCCATGCCAATGGTATGGAGGGTCCTATACACACTTGAGCACATAGTAGAGTAGGAGGGTATTGACATAGGGATGTCTGAGTTGAGCCAGTTGTATAATCTTGTTAGTCATGGTTTCTACCGATATCTTTTCAAATCTAAGCCTGAACAGCCTCACCCAATCTTGAAAGCCGCCAAGAATGGCCCTAACTGGAGGAATCAATTCTTCTTCGTAAGGAGAGATTCTATTCCAAATGGAACTCACCTTCCCAAAAAGTGGAATACAGATGGTAGGATATAGGATCCTTAGATCAGGATAATGGTAAGAATTCTTTTTTGTTATTGAGGATAACTGATCCTTTTTTTTTGTTCGTGCAGCCATCACCTTATCACATATTCAAGTATCACCTGCCACAGAAGAAAGGATAAAAGCTTTCTGGAAGCTTGACCCTGCAATCAGAACATTTCCCCCAAAATCACAAGATCCAGAGGAAATTTCATCCACCTCCCACAGTATGTTAAGTAAGTATCCATTTTTATATATAAATATTTAATAAAATAAAGATATGAATACTTATTTATATGTTATGCTTGTAGGTGCTGGCAAGTCTTCCAAATCCGTCTCCAGGTTCAGTGTCACTGATCTTCAAAATATTGCATTTCCCAAGTCCTCAAAGAAAGAGCACCAGGGCTCCCTCTCATGGAACGTCAGCTCCTTGAATATGTCTCCGAAGTAAGGATAATATATCCTGAAATGTGTACTCCTTCCCTGAGGATAAATGATCCTGATTGCTAACTTTCATTGTGTAGAAATTTGCTGAGGTTCAGATCCTCCTCGATCAACATGTGGCTGAAGTGGAGCAGAAAAGTCTGGACTTCCAACATATTTTCCTTGCCAAGGACAAGAATATCTCCTCTCTGGAAAAGGACATCAACGCACTGCTAAAGGAGCTGCTTCTTACTCAGATGACGGCCCAAAAAGAGAGGATGGAGATCATGGACGGGGCTAAACTTTCTGCTACTATCGCCATGCTGAAGATCTAATTGTAGATGGCTAAGGAGGCTGCTGACCCCTCTTTTGAGAGGTCTCAATGGGATCTGGAGGCATGGAAGCAAAGGCTAATGGAGCTCGGAAACGAAGATGAACCTGAGGAGGTGCTAGCTCTTGAAGGTGGTGGCAGCGAGGTGAAGGATCCTGAGGCGGAGGCAGCTGGTGGCAGTGGCAAAGGTGGCGAAGAGAAGGTTGAAGAAGCAGCGAAGGTGTAGGCTGCATGAATGGGCGATGATGGAAATTTCTAGACGTAGCCGGAGCCCATTTTTTAAGGTTTAGTGGTTTTATTTGGTGGTGTTTTGATTGCAAACAATTATGGTCGGTAATAACTTAAACAATAGTTATTAGGATTAAGGATCACTGATCCTTATAACAACAGGTAGGATGACAGTTGGTGGAGGGATCCTCTGTTTGGGGGATGAAGCCACTGTTATCCTGCCAACTTTATTTTCCTGCACTTTAAAGACTTTTTAGTATGGACACCCTTTACCTACCCCAGAAGACGGGCCACGTATTGCTGGTAGATGCTCGGGGTAGGTAATTTTGACAACCTTTCGAAGGGTTAACCCGGTAAATAAATAAATAAAACCTTAACTTTTGGCTATTTCTGGTGTTGTTTGTTGTACATTTATTTGTTAATTATTGTTGCACAAGTTTATAGCTTACAAGTTATTGTCAAAAGTTTTAAGTGTACACCAAAAATCAGTTTATATCAGAAGATTTAGGATATGATCAGGTATACTATATCCTTCAATCAAAGATTGTATTATCTAAGGTCAAGCATTATGTTATCAAAGGGTTAGGGTATAAGTAATAAATCAAGAATAAAGTTAAAGTTAATAAGGATCATACCGGAGAATCCAAGTTAGGATTCTATATCCTCAACACTTACAACATTTTGAAAATGTAAGAGCCATCAGAAAATTAGGATTTTGGATCCTTAACTGTTTAGCTTTGGATATCTGTAATAATAGATTACTTGGGATTAAGCCAAACATTGTAAAAAGACAACATTAGAAACTGGGGACAAGCCCAAAACTGGGGACAAGCCCAATAAACTAGGGACAATCCCAAAACTGGGGACAAGCCCGAAACTGGGGACAAGCCCAAAGGATCTTGTGTAAACTGGAGTATGGCCCAAAACTGGCGACTATCCAAACTTAGTGACATGAAAATGCCAAAACCTTAGCTAACGTGAAAACGTTAGAAACCTTAGGAACGGATGTATGGTACGTCTACCATTATACTTAGGATCCTAAATACAGCCAGTACAATGAAATTGTCAGCCCCTAAAGCAGGTACTGGTCCCATTGCCTTTAACTGCACTAGGATAATCGTGCGCAACTGGCGAAGGTGTAAGAACCTGATTCGTAGAAGATAGTAGATACCTTAAACTGGGGACAAGCCCAAAAACTAGGGATAAACCCAAAGACTTAGGAGATTTCAATGGATACTTGATCCTTTGTCAAAGATGTGCCAACTTCTGCAAAACTTAGAACTTAGTGAAGAAGGATAAAGGATACTGGATCCTTCTCCTGCTGAACAAATAAATTAAAGAATTAAAGAACTAATAATAAAATCATTACCAAAGTGAGAATCATTTATCCTTTGAGGATGCTAGATCCTTAACCACAATCTTGTCTTAGCTGAGGATCCTCGATCCTTCTTACATAAAGTATTTTTTAAGATGGACAGCATTCCAAGCCCTTGGTAATAGATCACCTTCCATTGTTAATAAATGATATGCCCCCTTTCCTGCCTCAGCTTCAATCAGATAGGGGCCTTCCCATTTTGGTGCTAACTTGCCATCAGCAGGATTTGTGGTATTTTGGAATGCTTTCCTCAACACCATGTCGCCAACTTGAAATTTCCTGATCCTGATATTCTTGTTATAAGCTCCATCCATCCTTTGTTGATAGCTAGCCAACCTTATCCTTACTTGTAGGTCCCTCGGAGGTTGAGGTTAAACCTTATCCTTGTTAAGTTCAACACACTAGCAAGTGCGGAATCCAAGCTAGAATGCAAACCGGTAGTTTATAATGAGAACACAAGCTACAAAGAGAAAGGTAGACACGCAAGATATCAAAGTTTTCTCTTGTATTTCAGTGGACACGGTTACAGCCCTTGACCAAACTGAAAATACGCTCTCAACAAGACTAAGTTCACTCACACAATAAAGTGAACACATTACATCAGTATATATAACCTTCACAGCTAGTCTGGTCGAAGGATCAGATAGAATGATCGAAAGATCATCTATCGAGATAAGACCTATCGAAGGATCCACACATACCTCGAAGGATTGGCATCCTTCGAGGTCCATCTATATCCATCGAAGGTTATCTTTCGAGCTCATCGAAGGATATAAACAATCCTTCGATGAGCCATCCTTCGACACACACAATCTTACAAACTTTTCTAAGTGTTTGACCAAGTCAAACCAGGAGGATGGTTGACTGGTCAAACTTACATTAAGCACACATATTAACACATCTAAGACGTAACAAGACTAACAAAAGACATCGTTTTATATCATTACAAAATACAGACAAAGTACAGACACAAGTGCACCAACAAACTCCCCCTTGGCTGTAGCTTTGTCTTGATCTTTGTGTCTTCAAGTCTCTGACGTCCTTTCAACCATTAAGTGATGCGTAGACCATACACTTCCCGCATTCACCAGTAGGTTGAAGCAATACCGGGCCATCTTCTGAAACTTCATTGCTTGTTCACGATCTCTAACCAAGTAATTTATCTCGTGATCCTTAAGAACAATAATATCCGACCTGGACATGTTAGTAATCCACATCGGATCTATCATTCGAAAGTTCTCCTGACTATCTCGGAATAAGATCACGGCTTCTCCAGTATCTGCATCATAAACCCAGCAACGAAAATTTCCCAGAAAGTCTGTCTTCATTTTCAACAAAGGTATCTTCTTCATCAACTTTGGAGGATCATAAACCAATCGATAACGAGCAGTATTTGTCTCTGGATCGAGCGTGAACCTGATTTGCTCGTATCGAGGAAACTGCGGCTTGTATAGCGGATCCTCCCAACCTCTTCTACGTTCCAATCTGATCTTCCTCGCGAACAATTCCACCATCTTGTCTTTGACTCGATTAATAACCTCCAGCTGAGCCAAAACCGCAACATCATAATAAGGAAGTGAAAGAATGCTGAGAAGAGTCCTGAAGTACTGAAGGCCGCATTCTCGCTTCACAACCATGCAATGAAGATCCTTGATGAACATCCAGCTGATAATACGACCCCTAGCTGGATTTCTTTCCAAAACCATGTAGTTGGCCTGATCCAACGGAGGGAGCGGAGGAGGATTCCTGGCTAGGAAATCCGCTCGCCATTCATTCACAGTCTTTTCACGGTTTTCTTGAACTGATGGAGAATCTGAAGAAGGATTAGAAGATTCTGCTGTCTTTGCTTCCTCAAGATTATCATCAAGCGAATTAAGCTCCACATTGTCTTGACTAACATAAACGGGACGTTCCGGATCCGAACCGATGAAGATTTCTTCAATCGTGGAGAAATCGGTTTCGTCCGGAACCAACGGAGTGGCATCGATCGTCGTCACATCAACTTCATCCATTGCTGTCAGAGCTAACACACATTCATCAGACATCTCAGTAACATGTTCTCCCTCTTCTAATAGTTCACCCGTGATTGGATGATACTGTTGAGCAATTGAGGATTCAGGGAGATCAGTGAACGTTTCCGGCTCAAGACTAATATGTTCAAAAACTGCTGAAGCTTCCAATGTCTCAGTCTGCTCAGAAGGACCAGTAGCTGTTGGAGGAGCAGAAGGAGCATCTTGAGATGTACCAGACCCACCTGCAGCACCAGATGCAGTTGCACCGGAACCTGTGGCAGCTGGTTGATCAGGATTTGCTGCATCATCATCCTTATCATCGCCACGCCTTGAAGGAGCGATGCCCAAAGCTTTGCACCGTTCATTCCAAAGTGTAACAACTTTTTGATCAAATTTCTTCATGTTTGCTTGAATAGGCTTGAAGGCTTCTATTAATCGATCATCACGATTCTTATAACGATCGGACAGCTCTTCATGCTTCTGTTTTAACGTTGTTGCCTCACGTTCTAGCACAGTACTATGCTTCTTCATTATCTCAACCTCTCTATCACGAGCCATATTAGCTTCTTTCAGTCTTTCTATCTCTTGAGCCTGTTCTCTTATCTTGACATTCTGAGCACTAACAAGTGAGACCAGCTTGTTGTGTGCCTCAGCATCATGTGTTCGCTGTATACGGTATTCTTCAATCTTTCTTGTATTCCGACCGACTATGGTACCCAGTTCACTGACTTGTTCAATCAGGAATTGAATTTTCTCAGCATCAGACAACACAGATAATGTTTCTGCTAGAGTAGGCCGTGAGGGCTCAGGACCTGAGAAACCAGTCTGGCCAGATGGACCAGAAGTACCTGTTGGACCAGGAATAACAAGAGGAGGACGTGGATGTGTACCTGAGACGGGGGTTGCAGGCGGCTGTTGATCAACAGGCGCCGTGCGTGCCCCAGAAGACGTCTGTGGAGAAGAGATCAGCTCCAGCATCTCTGATGTGGTTAATTGTTCACTGATAGGAGGCAGCTGTTGCTCCGGAGGCGTTGAATGCTGAATCGGATCAGGTGTAGTGATATCACCAGCCGTTTCACCTGTTGGCTTTGATCCGCCCCTTGATTTCTTAGAAGTACGAGTACTCTCTCTTCTTGCTTGTCTATTCCTTCTGTGTAAACCAGGAGCAGCAGGAATATAATCATCATCTTTATCAGATTCTGTGACATTCACCGGTTTCTCAATAAGTTCAAAGCCACGAAAATTCCCTCGCTGATCATAAGCCTTACGCATCCCTGGAGGAGGAGGATTATCATCCTCAGAAGATGAATCATCATTATCAGCACCTCCTTCAGCATCAGAAGACAAACTGCTTTCATCTGCCAACCTCCTTGGCTCATCCACCTTACTTTTACCTCTGTCAGCCGCAACATTACCTGACTGACTAGCAGGATCACCAGCTCCACCTGCACTAACACGAGCATCAGGATTGACAAACACTCCCTGAACTTCTTCTGCAGCAACATTCACACCGACTTCAACATGTGCTGCAACATTTGAACTGCCAGCAGACTTCCAGCTCGATGCTTTAATACCATGTTTAGCCCCGAGCTGCGTGGTAGCCAAAGCGATTAACCTTGGCTCTTCATCATCAGAATCACTCGCATCTCGACGCCATTTGTTGTTCTGCGGTGCCTCGTAGGCCGGAACATCAAGATGACCAATAAGCTTTCTAATTGGATCCGATTCTTTATAGTTGGACATGGATTTGAAAATCAGCAGTGTACGCTCATTCATCGGATTGACAGGAAGAACATCTGCTTCAGCTTTAGGAAGATCAGGAATCTGATCATCAATCATCATCTGCAGGAATCTAGGATATAGCCAAAACTTGGTAGATGTTCGTTGAGTTGCTGACGGGAGTGACCTTCGAGCATTTTCTTTCAGATTGTCGAAAATATAACGTGATATGTTGAAAGGCTTGTTCAGAATCAAAGCCGTAAACAATCCCGTTAAATCAATCGGCGACAGATCATATCCAGATCGTTTGTTGCTCAGGCAGTGAATAAGGATATGCAATAAGAGCTTGTACCGAAGCGGCATAAACTTTTTGTTGATCTGATTTGCAAGAACGTTATCGCTGTACCGTAGCCTTATCAGCAAGCCCCGCTGACATTGTAAATCAATAGAAGTAGGATCTTCTGGTTGATCTCCTAGTTGCAGACGTGCTCTGATAGTGTTTTCTGTAATCACCACGGGTTTCTCAGCAACTGATCCCCTAATCACTTCCTTGTTATCCACTGTTTCAACCACAGCCGAATTCCAGAACTCCTTGATATGAGACTGATAAGCAGTGTGCTGTGTAGTGATTGCATAGTTGATACGAGTGCGATGAAGATACTCCATTATTCCCGTGAATTCCGGACTGATTTTGTCTTCCGATTGCAAATACGCGGCCATGTTGTGTCGTGGCTCCGACATAGATTCAACTTCCGATTTTTCTTTCTTGGTTGGTTTTGCCCATTCCTTCTTTTCTTTCGGTGCCATTTCTGTTCATGAAAACATGGACACGTAATGAGAAACAGTCAACAGTTAACAAGAATTCCACACTTAGGAAAAATTTCAATTTCTTGGAAAAATTCTAAGTGTTTGATCCTCGAATGATGCCATTTAGGTATCGAAGGATGACAGACTGTTCGAAGGATTGAAACATGGCACGAAGGATGACTGACTGTTCGAAAGATGTTACTTTCCTCGAAGGATGAAAATCCTTATCGAAGGATCATCTTTCGAAGAATCAAGAATTTGAAAGATATCTTGATCATTCAAAAGGTCTGATCAATCGAAGGATGAATCCTTCGAGAAATTTAACATCTTTCGAGTCTCAATTCGAAAGATATTTTGCAACACATCTTTCGAGGTTGAGAATCAACATCCTTCGTGTTGATTTCCGGCAACACTGTTCAACGGCGTTTTTCCGGCGGTCATTTTAACTGTTTTAAGTGGGTGTTATTTAAGTGGTTTCAACTCTTTAGGAACAACAAACATCAAACATTTAAAAACATCACTAATCAAGACACTTAAAACAGATATAACAACATCAAAAACCAACCCCGGACACAAAACCCCAACCCGGATACAACCACAAACACATGTATCAATCAAACACAAACACTTTCAAACCATTTAAGACACAAGACAATGACTCTGAAACAAAGAACATCCGTCAAAATTCAACATTTTAAACAACAAAAACCTACAACAAACATATTCACATTACAAAACAAAACACATGATTAGATGAAATGATTATGTTGTTGTTTGAAACGTGTATTAGGGTTATCCTACCGAGATTGTAGATGAAATCCTGATACACTAAGTTTTTGAGTAAATTTTGGCAGAGTTTCGGTAGGATCAGAGGATTTTTGAATAGTGAATTTGAATCAGTTATGTTGAAATGAAGAAGAAGACACCCTTTTATACCCTGACCTCGAAAGTCGAACCGTCTCGAAGGATAGATGATCTTTCGAAAGATGAAAAGGTGTTTCGAAAGATCAGCTTTGGGTCGAAGGATCCCTATCTGGATCGAAAGATACCAGATATTTGAAAGATATTTGTGGGAATCCTCGAAGGATATCTTTCGACCTTATCCATCTTTCATAAAGGTCTGTTGACCAATTCATCTTTCGACTGAGATGATTGACTTTCATTGACTTTCATTGACCTTCTGATCTTTCGAGGGCCATTGCTTCCTTGAAGGATCAGATTTCCACCAACACTTTGGATTTTTGGGAATTTTCAATTTAAGCCCTTCAAATTCTTAAAAGCTTTCAGAAATGACCGTTTTGAAAAATTGTCCGTTATGAAGTTCTGCAAAGGTCAGTTTTATGAAGTATTTCGGCTTGTCAGATATCTGATCGAGTACCAACATCGGTTAATCAACAACTAAGATTAAATTGAAAATCTTTTTGGATTTTGATAAAAATAAAAGACAACAATAAAAGACAACAATTTTAGAATCCTTTGAATGTTATCAAACGACATCACCGCTAATGTCGTGCTGATATGCACCAAACGACAAAAACTGTTTAAAAAGACAATAAAAGGTTAATCACTAAAGTTAAGCAGTAAATAAATATGTACAAACACAACAATATTTTTGCGAGTTTCTGGCGAAAAGAATCATATCAGTTTGCGGTCTTTTGTCAAAACACATTTCCTTTTAATATTCTTTTACAGAAGTGGATAAGTATTCTACCGCAATTACCGATATTGTTATCCACTTAAACTCAACGATCAAGTGTAATCATAATGCATTGAGATACGTTAAGGTATGATTTATACTTACCGACCGGTGTTCATCCACTCACGACACATTCCCGTATCAAGGTATGCACGAGAGTTCATCTTACTGGGGAGTATACCATTTATCATCCGTTTTTAACGTATATAAAATGTGAACAAGTCACTTATTTGATTTGAAAACAAGCCCTATGTGATAGAATCACTTATTGATGAGGAACTTGATTTTCATATGCATGAGGGCACAGGAGCAAGTCCGTGAACAGGTCAGTACTTCCGTACAGCAGAGAGACGAACTTGACTCCCGGATAAATGTGATATTTTATCACTTATTTGTTTGGACATGTGATTGTTTATCACTTATTGAGGTCGAATGCAATATGTACACGTATGTATGGTATCATGGAAGATCTAGACTTGCGTCCCCGTTATTTTTCGGTAAAAGATACAACCATGATACCCAGATGATAAACAGCATAAACCCCAAATATCTCAGAACCTCGGCAATCTATCAAACGAAATTTCGGTACCAAGACCATATGCCAATGAGCGGTTCCCACGCGGTTTTCAGTTCGTTATGTTTATATCCCCTGCACACTTTAAAATGATCGTGAGTCTACCGGTACATCATTAGTAGAGCTACTTATTGTTATTATTTTTTTTTTGATTTCTAGAAACATGTTTCGACCGACCTCTGATGTAATATCATTTTCTCTTATCTTGCCAAGAAAACTCATTTTTGTTTTTCTATTGTTTTTGTGTTTTTCTGAATTTTCTCCCCCTTAAATGCAGAAAGTAAATAAAGTAAAGACATATTTTTGTATTTTTGCGGTTTTTCAATGTTTTTGAATTTTCTTTGAAGCTTTCTCCCCCTAAAATTTAAAAACAAAGAAAATAAAGACACAACATTTTTTTTTTTTTTTTTATCAAAGTTATTTACAAAAACGATTTTCCGATGTCGGTTACCCTTGCTTCACCTTTATGCCGTTTACCAAAAGTAAATAATCGAATCTTGATTTATCAAAAGCTTTGGTAAAAAGGTCGGCACGTTGGTGATCGGTATGAATGTGAACCACATCGATAAGTCTCTTTTCAAAGCAATCACGTATGAAGTGATATTTAATATCGATGTGCTTCGTTTTTTAGTGCTGTACAGGATTTCTAGTGATCTGTAAAGCAGCTTCATTATCAACAAAAATAGGAGTAGTTAGGAATTCAAAACCGTAGTCCCGCATCTGTTGTTGGATCCATAGAACCTGGGAGCAGCAACTAGACGCAGCAATGTATTCCGCTTCACATGTAGACGTAGCCACACATGTCTGCTTCTTGCACTGCCAAGTGACTAGGCGATTGCCTAAGAACTGACATCCTGCTGTAGTTGATTTTCCATCTTTCTTGCAGCCGCCGAAATCAGAATCACTGTAAGCTTTGAGATCGAAGTTATCATCCTTAGGGTACCATAACCCGGTGTCAGGGCAACCCTTCAGATAACGAAAAATCCTTTTGACAGCAGCATAGTGAGAGACCTTCGGATTCGCTTGGTATCTGGCGAGAAGGCACGTTGGATACATAATGTCGGGTCTTGATGCAGTGAGATACATTAACGATCCAATCATAGCACGATAAAGTGAAGAATCCACAGCTTCCCCTTTTTCATCCGGAGTAATCCCGTGATTCTGCGGAAGAGGAGTAGAAATTGGCTTCGAATCGGACATCTGGAACCGGCTCAAGATGTCTCCGACGTACTTGGTTTGATGGATAAAGATTCCAGATTCGGACTGATTAACTTGCAAACCCAAGAAGAACGTCATTTCACCCATCGCACTCATCTCGAATCGATCTTGCATCACCTTCTCAAATTCCTTGCATAAATTATCATCGGTAGAACCAAAGATAATGTCATCGACGTATACCTGTACCAACAGAAGATCTTCACCTTTTTCTTTGATGAAGAGGGTACAATCGATCAAACCCCGTCTAAACCCGTTGTTCAGCAGGTAGGTAGACAGTGTCTCATACCAGGCTCGAGGTGCTTGATGAAGACCATATAACGCTTTGTTAAGTAGTAAAACTCTGTCAGGATGTAATGGATCTTCAAACCCCGGTGGTTGCTCGACATATACTTCCTCTTCGACTACTCCATGTAGAAATGCACTTTTAACATCCATCTGGTACACTTTGAATTTCTTGAAGGATGCGTAGGCTAGAAAGATTCTAATAGCCTCCAGACGTGCAACAGGTGCGTACACTTCATTGTAGTCAATACCTTCTATCTGACTGAAGCCTTGAACAACTAACCTTGCTTTGTTTCGGACAACAATTCCACGGTCATCCTTCTTGCACTTGAACACCCAACGAGTTCCGATCTTCTTGTAGTTGTCGGGCCTATCAACCAATTTCCATACGCCCAATTTCTCAAATTGCTGAAGTTCTTCTTGCATGGCTTCCACCCAGGAATCATCTTTCAATGCCTCCCTCCAAGATCTAGGCTCTTCTTGGCTAACATAGCAGGCGAAAGACCAATCATTCTGTTGTCCCGATTCTCGTATCTCAGCATACAAGCCAGCATTTTCATTATTTCTGATTTGATTTCTTGTCCTTACACCACTGAGAACATCACCTATAATATTCTGCTGAGGATGAATGTTATGAATTCGGGTTTCAGGAACTAGAGGAATTTCAACATTGTTCCTCAAGTTATTGATATTTAAATTCCCGATATCATTCTGAAGCTGTTGAGTTGTAGAAGATGATGCATTTTCTTCTTGGACAATTGGCGCAGACACTGGATCCGTTGCTTCTGAAGTACCTTGAACCGGACCTCGTGCTTCACCATCATTTGCATCAACATACTCCTCATCTTCCGATGACAAATTGTAGTCGACAGCATCATTAAACACCTCATTTGAAGCGAGATTGTTGACAGAAGAAGATGCTTGTGAGTCAACAATGATTGGGCGAGCTAACTGAGAGCCAGTCGCATTCTCGCTTTCAGACAACATTTGAGCAATTGCATTGTCATCATCAAATGTCGGCAGATTGAATGAGTTGAAAAGACCATCATAATCGAACATCCATGGATCTCCAGAAGGCTTCGGAGGATTAGAATATCTTTGAACTCTTACTTCACCCCACTCTTCAATCCTCTTGGTAGTCAGGTTCCATACTCGCAGATTAGGAGTAGCATACCCAAGGAAGTAACCTTCGATAGCTTTGGCACCAAACTTCCCGTCAGGCTCAATCATGGTACATGGTGCACCAAAAGGTTCTAGATATTCTAAGTCAGGAGTGTTCTTGTGTAGAAGTTCGAAGCACGTTTTGCCATGTCTTTTCACTGTGAGAACCCTGTTTAACGTGTAGCAAGCCGAGGCAACAGCTTCAGTCCAGAATCGAACTGGAAGCTGAGACTCAACCAACATGGTTCTTGCAGTCTCAATTAAGGTTCTGTTCTTTCTTTCAGCGACTCCGTTTTGTTGTGGCGTGTACCGAGAGCTGTATTCATGAAGGATTCCTTTTGCAGTGCAAAATTCATCCATAACCCTGTTTTTGAACTCGGTTCCGTTGTCGCTTCGAATTCGCCTCACTTTTAGATTATAAAGATTTTCCAACAAGGTGATCAAATTCTTTAGAATTTCTGGAGTCTCGCTCTTGTGGACCATGAAATCAACCCATGAAAATCTTGAATAGTCATTAGTGACTACCAAGCAGAAAACTTCCCCGTGCACACTCTTGTGTTTGACTGGGCCGAAAAGGTCCATATGCAGACGTTCGAGTGGCATGTTTACCGTGTTAACTTTCTTCAATGGATGTGATTTCTTGATCTGCTTCCCTTTCTGACACGGCACACAGACATCTTGAAGTTGAAAATTCTTCACATTGACACCTCTCACCAGATTGTTTTTGACAAGGTGATTCATTTTTCTGAGGTGAATATGACCCATCCGTCTGTGCCAAGAGATCGTCTCCTTTTCAGTGGCTTTTGAAATAAAGCAAGTAACTTGTTTGGACTTGGTTATTGCTTGGCTCATATCGAGGACATACAAATCATTAACTCTTGGTGCTGATAAGAGAATCCATTCTTCGGGAATCTTGAATCCTGGCTTCAGCACATAACAACCGGCATCATCAAAATGCACGGTGAACTTCTTGTCGCAGATCTGAGAAACACTTAGGAGATTGTGATCCAATTGTTGCACATAATTGATTTTGTCGAAACTCACAACTCCATTTGAGATCATTCCCTCGCCGGTGATATACCCTCCTTTGTCTCCAGCAAATGCAACATATCCTCCTCTTATACTTCGCACATCGAAAAGAAGACGGTAGTCGCCCGTCATGTGCCTGGAAGCCCCACTATCAACAATCCAATGACTATTAATAGTTCCTCCTGGAGCCGCCTGCACATACAGTTAACTTATCAGTTTGAGAGGGGGACCCAAGCCTTTGTGGACTTGGGTCGTCCTTGATCATCAAGGAAAGTGATTTCAATCACTTGATGATTAGGAAAAAGAACCTGTGGTGCTCCCCCTGATTGAATTACCTGTTTTTGCTTCCAAGCTGTTTGTCCTTTACCAGTATTTGAATTTATTGTTTTAGCATTTACTGGTTTTACAGTTTCAGATTTTGCTTGTACAGGTTTTTCTTCCTTGACCTCTGATTTTAGGGCCTTTTCAATTACCTTTTGATTCTTTTGCTTTAACTTCTTTTCCCTTTCTTTCAAGACACGTGGGTCTTGTTTCGGGGAAACTGATCGTTTTCGGTAATCGATTTCTTGGGGAGCACTCGTTGTTGACTTCAGCTTTTGCACGTGTGGGCAATATCTTACAATATGCCCAACTGTCCCACATTCAAAACATGTTCTCCGTTCTACAAACTTCGGAGCAACACGTTGATGACCAGACGGAGAACCAGACCATGAACTTTGTGATCTAGACGTGCTTGGGCCTAAATCACATCCGTTGGTGTGTTGGGTGTAATTATTCTGATCATTTCGTTTTAAAATTCTAAACTGTTGTATAAACTCAAGGTTAGATTTATCCTGAAATGTTTCAAGTTTGTCTGAACCCGTGGATCCAACAAAGTTCATATTCGGTCCTCGCTTCTTAACAGGAGCTCTTTTGTTTTGCACCTTTTGTTGTTGAACCTTAGGTTGCTCAACCCTTGATTGTTGAATTTTAGGTTGTGCAGCCTTAGGTTGAGTAGCCTTAGACTGTTCAACTTTAGGTTGTTGAACCTTTGGTTGTTCATTCTTAGGCTGCTGAACTTTAGGTGCTTGAACATTCTTGTTCTGAGCCTTCCTTCCCTGTACCTTACCCTTTCCGGAGTTGACTTGTTGTTTTCGCTCAATTGGTGGTTTTTGGTTTCCGTATTGTTTTCTAATTTGTTCACACGGAATTGGATCACATTGAGTGACGGTAACTTTGCCACTTTTGTTCCCCAAAAACTTATCAGTACATCCTTCAAAAATTTGCTCAATTAAATCTTGATTTACATTTTTAATTGGAAAATCTTTGTTAGAATAGATTTTGTCATCTCCTTTGAGCGTGTACAACAAGTTATTCCCTTCACGGCTAGATACAAGGGACTCCATTGCTTTTGACATTTCAGTCTTACTCGGTTTCACTGGTGGATCACACAGGATGTGATTCTCGATTGGAATATCTGTTGTAACCGAGTTAGACTGTGGTTTCACAATTTCTTCAGATTCATCATCCGAAGAATCAGCATCCTCAATAATGGGAGGACTCTGTTCCTTAACACACGATGAATCTGTCACATTCTCAGATTCTGATTGACCCGAGGATGATGTACCAGTTGTGAACCCGAGGCCTGCTGCAAAGTCATCTAGACCGAGTGGCACAGTAGGTTCAAAACGGGGCATATCCTCGTCATCAGGCAATTTCGAGTAATTGTGATTCATTGGGGGAGGACATGATTTGAATCCAATACATGGTTTATCCCCCTTTTTCTTTCTCTCTTGAACGTCAATGATGTGATCCAATACAAAGCGGGAATTGGAATAGCTTTCCAGTTTCTGCTTAATTGTTTCACATTCACATCGAGCTGTTGCCAATTCTACCATTTGCTTTTCAATTGTGTCAATAAGATTGTTGTTAGCATGTTGTTTTCGCAAAACAGCCTTTTGTAATTCTGAAACATCATGTTTTAATGACGCAATTGTTGCTTTAAATTCCTTTTCATTTCTGGTTAAAAACAAGTTAGCTTCAGTTGCTTTAGAAAGATCTACAATCAATTCTTGATTGTGTTTGTATGTGATTTCAAACTGACTTTCCTTTTCAGCATATTTAACATTTAAGCTATCACAATTTTCACAGCTAACTACAGTGGGTTCATCGACACATACCTGACTTGATGAACTGTCGACATTAGCCATAAAGGCTGAATGGAAAGAAAAAGATCCATCTTCAGAGAAGAACTGAGCAAGCTTCTCGGAAGTTCTAGCAGATTTCTGGCAAAGAATAGATCTCCTCTTGCATAATGCTTCAGCTTCAGCCAAAAGCTCATCAACTTCCAGATCTAAAGCATCACTTGATAAATCACCAGCATCAAGTGATTCCCCATCCATGCTCCCACTATAACCCGAACTATCTTCATCTTCTGAAGATTCACCAGCAGACACGGGTTCTACTACCTTCTCAATCACTTTAGCATAACATGCTGTTCCACCATTTCCTCCTTCTCCAAGCTGAAGATTCCAATTGCAGATTTCATCAGCTTGAACAACCAATCCTCTGTGGGGATTAGTGTTTGAGGTTCCAGATGCATTTCCTCCAACCGGCACTATTGATCTGTCATTGTTGTTCTGTTGCTGTTGTGGCTGTCCTTGATTCCTGAAGGGATTCTGATTTCCTTGCTTAGGAGGCTTCTGACACTCCCGCTTGAAGTGACCCTTCTCACCATAATTGAAGCAAGTGACTGCATTTTTATCAAAACCATACTTGGTGTTGTTGTTGCTATTCAAGTTGGTTCTCCCCGTCCTTTCCATAAACTCCTTTGCTCTTCGAATTGCACTAGCAAGAGCCCATTTGATATCCATCATTTCAAACTCTTCCCT
Organism: Helianthus tuberosus; assembly: GCA_030545235.1. Lineage (NCBI taxonomy): Eukaryota > Viridiplantae > Streptophyta > Magnoliopsida > Asterales > Asteraceae > Helianthus > Helianthus tuberosus. The sequence continues at coordinate 21,546,183 of CM060352.1, forward strand.
ATCCACTTGCTGATAATCTTCATTGGTTAGATTGATATTTCCAATCTGACCTGCAACCAATCCACAATAAGCACTAACCAAGGTGTTCAACATCTCCATATGCTCCTTGGCTACTTCGACACTGACTTTTGAAAAGCTGGAAGTGTCTAATCTGACTGTGTTCGGATTGGAAGTGGCTTGAAAGTTTGAAGAGCTTCCATAAAACCCTTGCTGTTGCGGTTGTTGTTGCTGAGCTCTGCTTGGGTCTATGAAAGACGGTGGTGTGAATTGAGGAGCCGGTTGCACATCCTGTTGTAGGGAAGAAGAATCTGGTCTTGAAAACATCGTGTATGCTGAAGGATCAAACTGATTTGTTGTGGAAGGCCCGGTGTTTGAGATGAAGGCTGTTTGAAGCTTCGCATGTTGAGAAACTGGTTTTTCTCCACTGATGCCTCCTGCAATCCCAAAGTACATCTCTGGATTTTGAGGAGTTAGAGTTCTTTTTGCCTTAAGCTTTTCTTCTACATCCTTGTTCTCCAATTTCTGAATTAACTCATAAACGGTGATTGTGTCTAGAACACCATTTTCCTTGAGAATTTCAAGATAACTGCTCCACTTTGCTGGTAAGCTATCAGCAAATCTCTTCACCATTTCTTGTGGAGTGGCAGTGACTCTAAAGGCAAACATCTCGCTCAACAAATGATGGAACCTTGTAGATAACTCTGCCAAAGTCTCATTCTCCATACACGTGAATCCTTCAAACTCTTTCTTCAACAATTCTTGCTTGATCTTTCTAGATTGAGCATTTCCTTCACATCGTAACGTGAGCATATCCCACAAGCTTTTAGTAGTCGTGCAGTAAACAAACTGGTGATAAATGTCTCTGTGAAGAGCTTGTGTGAGAATCATGAATGCTTTCTTTTCTAGCTCAAATTTCTTCTTATCTTCTTCAGACATAGTGCTGTAAGTTTGTGGATTTGATCCTGCAACTTCCAAATCATTTTCAAATGGAGTGAAGAAGCACATCCATAGATCTTGACCTTGCCCCTGAACATAAGTTCTCAGCCTTTCTTTCCACCATCCCCAATCATTGATGTGATTCAGCTTTGGCGGTTTTGTACTTGTACCAGTTTCACTGTCGTTCTGCATCATGGCTTGAATGCTGCTGCTTTGATTTGTGACCAAAGCCCATTGATTTGCAGTTATCATTGCAGCTTGAGGTGGGGCAATAGCTTGCATCCATGCATTTTTGTTGAAATCTGACTGAGATTGCGTAGCTGACGATTGCGTAGCTGATGATTGTGGAGTCAAAGTTGTTTGAGTCCACGCGGTTGGATCCCACTGACCATTTGTTCCCATTTTATAAAGAAAATTAATATATTAAGTGAAAAATATATTTAAAATTTGAAAAACAAGTTTTCCTTTTTTTTTAAAATTAATTTTTCACAAACTATGTTAAAATCTCGAAGGATAACAAACAGCCGAAGGATCTTTGATCGAAGGACCTGAAAAACACAAACTTGTTAACCTTAAACATATTAGGATCGAAAGACAGAACTTGTTCGAAAGATCAACAGTGTTCGAAAGATCACTGTTGAGTTTCGAACGATGACCTCGAAAGACTCTCCAATCGAAGGATCCTTGTCTTTCGAATGAGACCTGTAGATCGACAGATATATCCTTCGAAAAGATTCCTTGGATCGAAAGATAAGTCACAGACTTCGAAGGATGTTCGAAGGATGATTATCTATCGAACCTCCTTTGATCGAAAGATGATCTTTCGACATCGAAGGATATCCTTCGATCTTCACTGACACAATTGACAAAAGTTGACAGGTTGGTGAAAAGGTGATTGGTTGGTGAAAAGTTTTCGGCAGAAAGGTATGTTCAGACCATACTTTCTGCCAACCCATATTTGACTTGATAAAATATTGCCCAAAAACAGAAACTTCTTATCCAGAAACCGGTCACCGGAGTAAGCCGGAATTTTGGCCGGAAATACCAAACCTTTTAACAACAAGTTTTTTAAGTTACCCAACCCGTCCTTTATCACACCCGGAAGTTTAGAACACGTTTTTATGTCAAGAAAAACACTGAAAACGAGTGCTAAACCATGTGAGTTTTATCCAAACACTCCAAAGTCTTGTATAAACTCGGTTTTTAACAAGGAAAAGAGCCACGACTCTGATACCACTTGTAGGTCCCTCGGAGGTTGAGGTTAAACCTTATCCTTGTTAAGTTCAACACACTAGCAAGTGCGGAATCCAAGCTAGAATGCAAACCGGTAGTTTATAATGAGAACACAAGCTACAAAGAGAAAGGTAGACACGCAAGATATCAAAGTTTTCTCTTGTATTTCAGTGGACACGGTTACAGCCCTTGACCAAACTGAAAATACGCTCTCAACAAGACGAAGTTCACTCACACAATAAAGTGAACACATTACATCAGTATATATAACCTTCACAGCTAGTCTGGTCGAAGGATCAGATAGAATGATCGAAAGATCATCTATCGAGATAAGACCTATCGAAGGATCCACACATACCTCGAAGGATTGGCATCCTTCGAGGTCCATCTATATCCATCGAAGGTTATCTTTCGAGCTCATCGAAGGATATAAACAATCCTTCGATGAGCCATCCTTCGACACACACAATCTTACAAACTTTTCTAAGTGTTTGACCAAGTCAAACCAGGAGGATGGTTGACTGGTCAAACTTACATTAAGCACACATATTAACACATCTAAGACGTAACAAGACTAACAAAAGACATCGTTTTATATCATTACAAAATACAGACAAAGTACAGACACAAGTGCACCAACATTACTAAATCTCTGAGTTCTTCTATAGTATCCAAATCTTGAACCAAGTTTTCAGCATTTCCTTTAGGATCACGGATGCTTGTTCTTGCAGTAGGGATTACCATCTCTGTAGGGATCACAGATTCAACTCCAAATACTAAAGAAAATGGAGTCTGGCCAGTAGCATTCTTGGGAGTTGTTCTATCAGCCCATAACACATAAGGTTGCTCTTCTGCTCATTTCCCTTTCTTGGATCCAAGCTTCTTCTTCAAGTTGTTGATGATGATCTTGTTAGATGATTCTGCTTGGCCATTAGCTTGTTGGTGGACTGGTGTTGATGTTATCATCTTAATCCCCCAGCTGTCACAAAAGTTAGTAGTTCTACTCCCAATAAATTGAGATCCATTATCACAAACAATCTCAGAAGGTATGCCAAATCTAGTAATAATGTTTCTTTTGATAAAGGATATGACTTCCTTTTCTCTAACTTGTGCAAAGGCTTCAGCTTCTATCCATTTGGAAAAGTAATCAGTCATTGCAAGCATAAACACTTTTCCTCCTGGTGCTTTGGAAAGTTTTCCAACTATATCCATTCCCCATCTCATAAATGGCCAGGAAGAGGATATATGATGCAGGAGCTCTGCTGGTTGATGAAGGATATTGCTATGTCTTTGGCAAACATCACATTTCTTCGCATAATCCACAACATCCTTCTTCATGGTAGGCCAATAATATCCTGTTCTAAGGATCCTTGAGAACAGTGCTCTACCCCCAGTGTGGTTTCCACAATCTACTTCATGAAAATCTTTTAGAACTTCTTGAATTTCTGGATCCTCAATGCACCTTAAATATGGACCTGCAATAGATTGTTTATATAATATGTTATTTAGTATTGTAAATTGAGATACCTTGACTTTGAAAGCTCTAGGATTTTCTTCTGTAGGGATCTCTCCGTGTTGTATATATTTCAGGATTGGAAGGATCTAGGATCCTGAATTTGACTGTGCACCATCACTAGGCATGATTGAAGAATCATCCACTATCTTCATAGCTGTGTGATCCTCAATGGCAGGAGTTAAAATATGAATAATTGGTATTCTAACATCCTCCGGAATCTTCAATGATAATCCAAGATTGGCTAAAGCATCGGCTTCTGCATTTTCTTCCCTGGGTACCTTTGTTAAGCTAAAAGAAGAAAAGAGTCTGCCGATTTCTTGACTATCTCAAGATATTTGATTAGCCTTTCACCTTTAGCAGCATAAGAACCATTAAAGTGGTTAGTAATTAACAAAGAATCTACATGTACCTGTTTTGGTCAAAAATTACCGAAGAAATTAAGTGATCAAATTAGTTAAGTGAGGTAGTGTGCTGAGAACGTGTGTTGAAAATATGCTAGTTAAGTTGTTTGCAAAAACAGTTTCAGGATACGGCTCAGGATATAGAGCTGTATCTATGATCAAACAATGAGCGAAAATGTAAAGGGTGACACGGGATGTACGAGGAAAGCCCTTGATCAATCTAGATCGCCGGCACAAAACCTCGGGAGCTGACAATCGCAGCTCCTTGTTCTTCTATTACTTCAAATATCAGGATACAGTGCAGGATATGATGTGGATCAACTAGGTGTTACAATGTAATTCAAGTACAAGTGTTTGTGTGTAGTGATTGTTTGCTGCCAGAGAGAAAAAGTGTGCGAAAGTGAGCATGTGCCTTAATCTGATCCGATCAATCTATTTATAGTAAAAGGAAACTAACTAAATATCCTATTATTTCGGGATTCAGCGGATACTCCCTATATGAACGTTGTAGTCCTGGTCTTCTGGGTTCAACGTCTATAACCCAACGAATTTGCCCGAGTCTTGAGGGGAAGAAGTCCACTTGAACGTTGGAGACTTGCAGCTTCTAATCTGCACGTGGTTAAATCAGTTACCACCAGGATATCGTATCAGGATGTTACCAATATCCTGATATGGTATCCTGATCACAAATAAACAATTAAAACCAGAATATTAGTCAGGATATATGTGCAGAAAATGACCCATAACAATTGTCCCCAAAATATATCTGTTAGTATACCATTTCCAACGGATATATTTTAAGTTTTATCTCTTAAATCGAGGTTAATAAATCGAAATGACACTTGATGTGACTCGGTGCAACTTCCAACGCGATATTTACTCTAAACCCCCTATACTCAGCCTTTATTTATTTGACTTATCCCGTATCATTATCATCATATTTCAAGCGATTTCTCAGGTACTTTCCTTCTCTCTTCTTTTCCTCTATTTTCCTTCATCGAAATCTTTCATGGCTAGTAGAACGAGATCACATATAGGTGACTCAATTCCATCCTTCGAAGCCCAAAACCTTCTTAAAGAACCCGAAAAAGAAGTTTGCTCATTTGACAATGCTGACATCGCCTCCCTGCAAGCTTCCGGTGCCTTCCCCGTTGGTACAATCATTCACCCTTTCGACAGGGAAATCCGATCGGATTTTTCTTCCAACGAATGGGTCTGCTTTCTGGCTTATCCCTTTTCTATTGGACTCCGATATCCCTTTCCGGCCTTTATATCCCGTTTCTTCGAGCTTACCGGTCTCAGCTATGCCCAAACCATGCCTATGGTTTGGCGGGTGCTAGTGACCCTGGACCGAATCAGATCCCATTTTACTCCTGATCTCTGTATTGAAGATCTCCCGATGGCCTATCGCCTTCGCTCTCATGGCAACAGTTGTTTTCTCCTTTTCTCTACCTCCAAAAATCCTCTTATCCTTAAAGCCACGAAAAATGAGGAGAAATGGAAACAGAAGTTCTTTTTTGTAAAAAGAGATTCTATTACGGTAGGTTTTGACCTTCCAGTGAAGTGGTTGACTTCTGGTAGGATTTAGGGTTTTAGGAGTATCCCCAGTCGTATCCTGAAGCTACATCTTGAACTGACGTCTTTATCTTTTGTGCAGCAAATTTCAAAGAACTAGCCCCTCCAAGCGCCGAGTCTGAACATAGGATTAAAAGCATTTACCAACTTCCAAAAAATGAAAGAACTTTTTCCCTGTCATTTGAAAGCCCAAGCCAGAGATCCGGCTCTGAGATGTCTGGTAAGTGTATTAGTATGAAATGTATGTATCAGTTTAAAAATACTCAAGAGTTAAATGTTTCTTCCCTTTAAACAGCACCGGTTAAAGCTCCAGAGGTCTTTGATCTCGATGAATTGGACAGCTATCCTGCTCCCCTTTCGGTGAACAAGGAACCAATCCCCAAGGCCATCACGTCTTCCAAATCTAGCGGTTCGAAGGCTATTGCTACTCCAAAGCCTCCTCCAGCCACCAGGACTCGTGCTGCCAGCGCCCGGAAGAGAAAGGAAACGGATTCCCCAGCTACCTTCGAGACTTTTCCTTATGAGAACCATGGATTTAATGAAGCCAGTGGGTTCATGACTTCATTCCTTAATCAGGTAAAAATTCCCATCCGATATCCTGAACATGTATGTTAACCATTATCCTGAACATCTTACATATGTTAATACCTATTCTTTTTATTTCAGGGCCTGGAACGTCTCATGCACTTGTATGAGGAGGCCTGTGGTCTTAACAAAATACTGGAGGCCAAACTCAAGAAAGCCGAAGTTACCATCGCAGACCAAGGGATGATTACCGCTGCCCAGTCTCAGCACTACGAAGACAAACTCAAGGCGGTGACCCAAGAGCACCAAGTTGTCATCCACAAAGTCAATGAGGACACCCAAGCTAAGCTGGATGCTGCTCTTCTTCAATACCAGCAGGATATGAGTTCCTATCGGGATGGCCTCAAACGATCTATTGTAATTTCCCTTCTCCAAGCCAGGTTAAGGATGGCCTATGAGGCCAAAGCCTTGGGCTTTGAATGCCTCTCCTGGAACATCAAGGCTTGGGAAGCGAAATTAAAGGATCTTGGAGGCAATCCTGTGGAACACCCTGCAAAGCATGCTGGTGAGGAGCCTTCTAAGGCGTCAGAGGAGGTGGCCGATGCTGGTGGTGATGCTGAGAAGAATCCCGAGGGTGATGCTGCTGGGGTAGACGTTGCTGGTCAAGAGGGTGCTGCTCCTTAAGCAGCGAAGTGGGTGATGATGGATATACGTGCCAAGGCCGGAGCCCACTTTTTTAAATTTGATGGTTGTGGTTGTTCGAACAATTTACTTTTCCAGTCTTTGAACAATTTATATTTCCTGCACTAGCCCAATACGATGGCCAAAGGTGGATGGGTCCAGGAATAGAGTGTAACCCCATTGTCGAACTCCGATCCTTTTGCAACTTTTCATACTTAGATGTCCCCAGTCCGAGATACTTAGTACACTAGGTCCAACTTTGACCTTTTGAGTTCTACACAATTGCCTCAGAAGGAATGTTCCCTGTGCATGAAGTCTTTGAACACTTAGAAAATTTTTGAATATCAGTTCCAACTGTTCGAACAGTTCTTGTGTTACAGGGGTAAAACCCAAAAATATACTGGGGATAAACCCATAGGTGTCCTGGGGAAAATCCCAAATTTTCATGCGCTACAGGCGGGAGTGTATAAACTTCAAGACTTAGAAAGGTGATAACCTTTAAACCTTAGAGGGTATGAAAATACCCTTCCGTGAGAGAGGGTGATCAATCCTCATATACCTTTAGGATCCAGGATATAGCCAACATTAACGAAATTGTCAGCCACTTTTACATGGACTGGTCCCGCTATCTTGAACTATTCCTGGATAACTTGCGCTCCAGGCGGGGTGTTTAAACCCAATTCGAGAGAAAGGTGAATACCTTTAAACCTGTGAAGGGATCAGGATCCCTTAAGCGTGAGAGAGGGGGCCAATCCTCTAATCTTTCGAAGTATCCTGAGTATGTATCCTGGATCTATATCCCGAAGCATATACTGCAAAACAACTGTAAACTAAGGTGGGTGTTAGCCTGGCTAACACCCCTCCGATGCTTAAGTCAGTAATGGGTTCAAAAGAATAAACAATATCAAAACATATTAAAAGAGATAGAATCCATACCATCCTGAGTTAGAATTTAAATTCTAAACTCACTTGAAATAGAGCTTTAGATGTATGGCATTCCAGGATCTTGGTAGCATATCCCCCTCCATATTCTTGAGTCGGTATGCTCCTTTTCCTGATTCTGATTCAATTTCATAGGGTCCTTCCCACTTCGGAGCCAACTTTCCATCAGCAGGATTAGTAGTATTCTGAAAAGCCTTTCTCAATACCCAATCTCCAACCTGGAACCTTCTAGTCCTTATATTCTTGTTATATGCTTTAGATATCCTCTGTTGATATGCTGCCATCATTAGTTTTGATGCATCTCTTGTCTCATCAACAGTATCCAATTCCTGGCATAGGGCTTCAGGATTCTGCTCAGGATCCCGAAGATTGGATCTTGCCGTAGGTAGGAATGGCAATGGGCCGGGTATTAGTAATCCCAAGCCCGTACCCGGTTGTAATTCTTTGGCCCGTACCCGGACCGTTACCCGTCGGGTATTTGTCGGGTATTTACCCATCGGGTATCGGGTATACCCGCGGGTAACGGGTATACCCGCGGGTAACGGGTATACCCATTTATTTGTTAAAAATATCATTGAAACTCTCATGTGCATTTTTTACTCTAATGTTTATATAATTTACTACTTTAATAACTACAACAACGGAAAATATGACCAATAACATACAAACATATCATATTTAAATGCATATTTGAAACATATATCTGCATAATTAACTAATTAATGTACTGCTACTTTGTAACACATAATGTCAGTTTATATATTTTGCATTTAATTGAACATCAAATATGAAAAATAGTAGCATTAATAAGAACCCAAGTGATCTCCCTAACAACTTGAAATGTTTTTAGAAAATTCTAAAACTAACACATATCTTTAATTTGTATAGAAACAACATAACTAAATAAAAAATCTTGTGTTTATATGTTAAGGTCTTGAAGACAAACAACAAAGCAAAATAATATGAATAAGTGTATGTACTAAAGTTTATATAAATGTAAAGTTTATATAAATGGAAAATTAAATTTAAAATAATATGTTCTTCGGGTATTATTCGGGTAAACGGGTCGGGTATTGGGCGGGTATCGCTAAATCCCATACCCGTACCCGTACCAGAATATTTTTATATTTTTAATCCCATACCCGGCCCATACCCGTCGGGCTTTGGGTATAACCGGCCCGTATGTTTCGGGTTTCGGGTATACCCGTTGGGCTTGGGCTTTTTTGCCATCCCTAGCCGTAGGTATCACCATTTCTGTCGGGATCACCGCTTCTGCTCCAAATACCAATGAAAACGGGGCCAGTTGCACTTTTTACCGTTGTTCTATCAGCCCATAAAACAAAGGGTAGTTCTTCTGCCCATCTTCCTTTTTAGCTCCTAATCTCTTTTTCAGGTTGTTGACAATTATCTTGTTTGAGGATTCTGCTTGTCCATTTGCTTGAGATATCTCATGATTGGAGCCGTCCAGAACTTAGGATCCTCCTCAGGATATTCATCGTCAGGATCCTGAACACTTACTACTTCCTTATCTTGAGGATCCGTCGCAGGATACAGGATATGTAATACTGGTATTCGGGTTCCTTCCGGTATCCTGACTGATGATCCCAGATTTGCAAAGGCATCAGCTTCAGCATTATCCTCTCCTGGTACCTGTTCAAGTGTAAAAATATCGAAATATGTAACGCCCCAAAATCTGAATGTTAATATTTGTCGTGTGTTCCTATATGACACGTTAAGAAATAAATAACTAGGCTATTTAACCTAGTTAAGGGTATGGTCAAAAGTATTAAATGATGAAGGTAGTGTCAGTTATGTTTTAAAGGCAAACCCGAGGGGCTAAAGTGGAACAAATGAAAGTTTCTTACTAATTAAAAGATCAACACACACACATAAACACACATACGTGTGTGTTCGTGAAGCTTCAGGAGCTCTCAAGAGCTCCAAACCCTAACTCAACTAAATCACCAAATTGAAGGGTGAATTGAAGCTCAAATTCAAGAAGGAACACGGATTAATGATCACCTTCACGAGGGGATCATAAGGTATCTCTTAAATCTAAGATTGGTGATCATGTGTGAAGTGGGTTATGTTCAAATACGTGAGTTAATATGAAATTGATCATGTATAAGGGTTAGAATCATCGTATAGAACACGGGTTACGTATGGTTTGTGTTAATTTGATGATTAGAGGTGAAACCCATTAGTTAGGGTGAAGATGATGACTAGAATCACCACCCATGTCCGAGTCTTGTTGAAAGATTGATGTATTATGTGGGTATGATGAATTCTTGTTAGATGAATTAGGAGAAATATGATGATGATATGTTTGATGTTTATTTGGGAATGATCCATGATGGTTAGTAGTAGGTTTTGATGGGTTATGTATGAGTTTAGAAGATTTATGCATGAATTAGTTGTACGTGATGCTTAAAAGGTAGTACGCACATCAAGTGTATGATAAAATGTATATAGTGTCGTCCGTATAGTCGATTATGATGTTACGAGTATATGTTGATAAGTCGATAGTTACATATGGTTAATAGTTGACTCTTGAAAGTCAACAAGTATAAGAAACATGATTTAACTCGTTGTTGTAAAAGCATGATTATAAGAAGTCGTTTGGTTCATGTTATGTTAATATGCGTTAATTGTGATTACATGATGAATTACATGTGTTGGAAAGGATATGAAGTTGATTATATGTTTTATGCTTGTTAGGAATGACTAAGGAAAGTTAAGTGTGAAATATGCGATTGATATGATTGTTAACATGTACAAATGAGTATGCTAATAAGAGCGTGATTTCGATGAAATGAAAGTATAGGAACCACGTCGAGACGGGCTCAAGCATGAGGTGTTAACGGGTCAAGAAGAGGCAAGGAATCGGATACGAGCACGGACGCATAAGGTAAGTGATTTCCGTAATCACTTCTTAGTTCGATTAAGTAATATGGTGTTTTAATTAACTAAACATGATGTTTGAGGTCAAATATGTGTTGTAGTCTTTCGTCGTAAATGATGGGATTAAAGTTGACCAAAATGCCCTTGATGGGTATTTTGGGCAAACGATCTTAAAAGTAGTTTAGAAAACAAGTTATTCGATTAGTGTAATGTTTTGGTCAAGTATGAAAGTGGGGAGTATGGTTTTGTTAGTCATAGACCAATTAATGCGCGAATACCCTTAACGGGTCAAAATAAGCATATGAACGATAATGGGTTAAGAGGAGGCAAAACATCCAAGAATTTAGTCTTTGATGATAGACGTCACTGATATTATTAGGTTCATAAGAAGTTATGGTAAAACAAACAAGTTATGTTGATGAATGCATGAACGGGTCGAAATTTGGTAAGAGGGTAATAAGCCGAAGAGTTAAAAGTCTGAAATTTTATTATGTCGGATGTTGGATTTTAACTCCATTAGATGGAGAATTAAATTACGTACGTATAGGAAAAAGAATCGGGTAAAACGGATAAAAAAACGAGAGAGTTATGCTCGTTTCCGTAAAATCCGAACGTGCTGGGAATATGCAGCAATCAGCTGCAACCTTTCTGCTCAAACAGGGGCGTCGCGCCATGCGACGGGGGGTCGCGCGACGCGACGGGGTGTTTTTCGCCGAAAGTTGTTTTCGTGTCTCGTTTTGTCTTGGGAACTCGTTTAAACGCGTTTTAAGTTGCGTATGACTAATTTAATTTACGTTTTTATAAAACGGAGTGTATGCACATGTGTAGATAGGTATGTATGTATGTTTATAAGTATGTACGTGGATATATGATGGTATGTATGAGAGTAGGTATGCATGAGTTTGGTATGCTGCAAGTAGGGATGTATGTATGTATATGTGTATAATGTCATGAGCATACGTAATGGTGTTGGTATGTGTATATGTAGATACGTATATAACGATGTAGATGTATTTATATGTAGGTATGCATGTAGGTTGGCAAGTATGTGTGTGAGTATGTATGCAAATAGGTACGTATGCATGTGTGTACATATGTATGTATGGAGATAATATGTATGAAGTTTAGGTATATATGTAAGTCATTCAGTATGATTAAGTCTGTACGTTGTTATTTGTGTACCTGGAGCTTTAGGGGTAATGTAGGTATAGTATCGAAGACTCATCAGAGGCAAGGTACTCAGAAGGAACGTTTAATGTAAAGGAATAATGGAACGGAAATAATCCAAGGCTAAGTATTGTTTGTATTGATAACATATTAATGTCTTGTATGTATTTGGTGAGTGCAGGTGGTTCGAGCCAGATTATCATATTGAAGAGGAGCGATCAAAGATCAAGTCACAAGATAGATTGTACGGGAGTGTTGAGTACGTAACTGATTGAAGCTAGGTTATGTTTTCTTATTGTAAATGAGTATAATAAACGTATTTATTGTAAAAGGATTAACCTTAGAAATGATTTTAAGCGCGTCAAGGTGTTTGTAACGAAAGAAATTTTTATGGTACGAATTTCCGCTGCGACTTTAGTCAAATACGAATTAGGGTCTTACAAGTTGGTATCAGAGCCCTGGTTTGAGGGAATCAAGTACGAGAAGGTAAGTACTTGAACTCAAACTTGTGTGCTCTTGAGATAAGAAACCCGTACAATATAAGACTCGATCAAGATCCAAAGGTAGAAGCTAATGTAAGTATGTACTTATGTATACGTATAAAGAAACTGATGGTTTTGTATGTGCAAGGTAAGCATAAGTGTTTGAAGAGGATGATCCGCGAATGCAGTTTAGGATGAATAACTAGAACAGTCAAGTGGCAAATAGGCAAATGAGCCCAGGTACGTGAATTTAATATGTGGGTACATGTAATGGTAAGACTCATTAAGGGAAGGAAAATTTTAAATGAAAGACAATGATTGTATAGTAATGAAGTACTGAAAGTGATACACGCGCCGAAACCTAAGTCTACGGACATAAGGTGACAATTACATGAAGGCACAAAACTACTATGTGGATTGTGTACCTGGCCAGTACACGAGAAACGTATGACGTTCGTGAGATCATGATAATTGTTACAGGTATGTCCGGTAGAGTTGGGTAGCAGGCGGGCGTGTGGGTGAAATGGGAAGTAAGACTCTCGGGAAATTGAGAGTACTAAGTAAGAATGAAAAACATGCCTGATAAGAATGAAGAATGTTGAATCCGTAATTAAGTACGGATCAACAAGATATGAATAATATGTTTGAATCCGTGAGACGGGTTCAAGGATGAAAGGCATGGATGATATGTTTGAATCTGTGAGACGGATTCAAAGATGAAAGGCATGGATAATATGTTTGAATCCGCAAGAAGGATTCAAAACACAGAAGTAATGAAAGGCATGAATGTAATGTTTGAATCCGTAAGGAGGATTCAATGAATGAAAAAGCATGAATGATGCGTCTGAATCCGTGAGACGGATTTAAAAATATAAAAAGATGAAATTTAATCCGCATAAGAAGATGTCGACAGTTTGACCATGATAGAGTCGAACGGGTCATAGAAATAAGTATAAAGTAAAAGGTGATAGTATAATAGACGAAGTTTTGTATAAGTTACGTGTTAGATGTGTTAGTAATTGACTCTTAGAAGTCAGAATGATGACGGGCGGTGACCCGGACAATAACTTGAGTATGGGCGGGAATGGTAAGCTTGGTAAGAAATATTGAAACGATATAAGAAGGTCTTTGCAAGTAAGCAGGAATGGAAGGAAGTACGAGCGTGTACTTCAGTTGGCGAAATGATTAATAGAATGATAGGATTGCATGTAAGAGATAGAATGTGTGGTACGTTATAGTATGTACGTAGGAAATTGTAGAAGAGTTATAGGTGGGTAATCACCTAGTGTAATGAATGTTTAAATGACATATGCTAAGCGCCGATGTTGTTGATGATAATGTAGAACTATTGATGTGATGAAACCAGTCGTATTGGTGAAAGGATGTGCATGAGCGGAAGCTCATTACACGGATGAATGAAACCTGGCCTGTACGGCTAGTACTCGAGGAGAAGATGGTCGATCTGGGTTGCGGGTCGTTGGTTTGAGAAATGAAAAAGAGGTTAGTAAAATGTTTAACTCATGTTGGATAGATATGAACTAGTATGACACATTTATATATGTAAATTAAGTAATGCATGAAGTGAAAGCAATAGTAATGTGGAATGAACGAGATGATTTAAAGGTAACGTAAAGGTATGCAAGGAACAAGTAATTGTAGAAAATGTAGAATAAGGTTAACGTTAGAGTTAAGCACGTAGGTGTGACTATGAAATAGTAGTTTTGTGGTGGTAACAAAACAAAAGTTAAATGTTATGCAGAGTATGTAGAGAATGTAATTTTTAAGAGATGAGATGGAGATATTAGATCCATTAAGAACGGATCATATTAAAGGTTGGAAGAGTATGTGTATTGACCCGTTATTGACAGGTCAAGGAAATGAAAATGAAAATGATATATGAAAGAATGTTCAGGAAAGTATGGACTTGTTTGGAAAAAGTCAATTGTTTGAATAGTTTATGAATCGAGAATGTATAGTTACCCATTATTATGATGTATTAGTTAGAGTTAAACATATCTGAGTATGTACAAATTTCGATGCGAGATCGTATAGTCGATGAAAACATTATGAATGTTGAAATAAACAAATGGGAATGTTAGTAATGGGATGTTGGAATGGTTTCAAGTAAATAAAAAGATATATAATGCATATGATATACGAGTATTAGAATGATGAATGAACCATTAGCTACGAAGGCTGTTAGGAATTAGCTTTATTAGTGAAAGCGACACTAATAAGAACTCCGGAACGGGTTCTTTAAGAAAGAAGATAGTCGTTATGATGGGCTAGCGGTAGTGTTGATGGGACGTAGAGAAGAATTAATTAGTGTTAAATAGAGGTGAGAAAGGTTTCGGGGACGAAACCTCATTTAAGGGTGGTAGACTTGTAACGCCCCGAAATCTGAATGTTAATATTTGTCGTGTGTTCCTATATGACACGTCATGAAATAAATAACTAGGCTATTTAACCTAGTTAAGGGTATGGTCAAAAGTATTAAATGATGAAGGTAGTGTCAGTTATGTTTTAAAGGCAAACCCGAGGGGCTAAAGTGGAACAAATGAAAGTTTCTTACTAATTAAAAGATCAACACACACACACAAACACACATACGTGTGTGTTCGTGAAGCTTCAGGAGCTCTCAAGAGCTCCAAACCCTAACTCAACTAAATCACCAAATTGAAGGGTGAATCGAAGCTCAAATTCAAGAAGGAACACGGATTAATGATCACTTTCACGAGGGGATCATAAGGTATGTCTTAAATCTAAGATTGGTGATCATGTGTGAAGTGGGTTATGTTCAAATCCGTGAGTTAATATGAAATTGATCATGTATAAGGGTTAGAATCATCGTATAGAACACGGGTTACGTATGGTTTGTGTTAATTTGATGATTAGAGGTGAAACCCGTTAGTTAGGGTGAAGATGATGACTAGAATCACCACCCATGTCCGAGTCTTGTTGAAAGATTGATGTATTATGTGGGTATGAAGAATTCTTGTTAGATGAATTAGGAGAAATATGATGATGATATGTTTGATGTTTATTTGGGAATGATCCATGATGGTTAGTAGTAGGTTTTGATGGGTTATGTATGAGTTTAGAAGATTTATGCATGAATTAGTTGTACGTGATGCTTAAAAGGTAGTACGCACATCAAGTGTATGATAAAATGTATATAGTGTCGTCCGTATAGTCGATTATGATGTTACGAGTATATGTTGATAAGTCGATAGTTACATATGGTTAATAGTTGACTCTTGAAAGTCAACAAGTATAAGAAACATGATTTAACTCGTTGTTGTAAAAGCATGATTATAATAAGTCGTTTGGTGCATGTTATGTTAATATGCGTTAATTGTGATTACATGATGAATTACATGTGTTGGAAAGGATATGAAGTTGATTATATGTTTTATGCTTGTTAGGAAAGAATAAGGAAAGTTAAGTGTGAAATATGCGATTGATATGATTGTTAACATGTACAAATGAGTATGCTAATAAGAGCGTGATTTTGATGAAATGAAAGTATAGGAACCACGTCGAGACGGGCTCAAGCATGAGGTGTTAACGGGTCAAGAAGAGGTAAGGAATCGGATACGAGCACGGACGCATAAGGTAAGTGATTTCCGTAATCACTTCTTAGTTCCATTAATTAATATGGTGTTTTAATTAACTAAACATGATGTTTGAGGTCAAATATGTGTTGTAGTCTTTCGTCGTAAATGTGGGATTAAAGTTGACCAAAATGCCCTTTATGGGTATTTTGGGCAAACGATCTTAAAAGTAGTTTAGAAAACAAGTTATTCGATTAGTGTAATGTTTTGGTCAAGTATGAAAGTGGGGAGTATGGTTTTGTTAGTCATAGACCAATTAATGCGCGAATACCCTTAACGGGTCAAAATAAGCATATGAACGATAATGGGTTAAGAGGAGGCAAAACATCCAAGAATTTAGTCTTTGATGATAGACGTCACTGATATTATTAGGTTCATAAGAAGTTATGGTAAAACAAACAAGTTATGTTGATGAATGCATGAACGGGTCGAAATTTGGTAAGAGGGTAATAAGCCGAAGAGTTAAAAGTCTGAAATTTTATTATGTCGGATGTTGGATTTTAACTCCATTAGATGGAGAATTAAATTACGTACGTATAGGAAAAAGAATCGGGTAAAACGGATAAAAAAACGAGAGAGTTATGCTCGTTTCCGTAAAATCCGAACGTGCTGGGAATATGCAGCAATCAGCTGCAACCTTTCTGCTCAAACAGGGGCGTCGCGCCATGCGACGGGGGGTCGCGCGACGCGACGGGGTGTTTTTCGCCGAAAGTTGTTTTCGTGTCTCGTTTTGTCTTGGGAACTCGTTTAAACGCGTTTTAAGTTGCGTATGACTAATTTAATTTACGTTTTTATAAAACGGAGTGTATGCACATGTGTAGATAGGTATGTATGTATGTTTATAAGTATGTACGTGGATATATGATGGTATGTATGAGAGTAGGTATGTATGAGTTTGGTATGCTGCAAGTAGGGATGTATGTATGTATATGTGTATAATGTCATGAGCATACGTAATGGTGTTGGTATGTGTATATGTAGATACGTATATAACGATGTAGATGTATTTATATGTAGGTATGCATGTAGGTTGGTAAGTATGTGTGTGAGTATGTATGCAAATAGGTACGTATGCATGTGTGTACATATGTATGTATGGAGATAATTTGTATGAAGTTTAGGTATATATGTAAGTCATTCAGTATGATTAAGTCTGTACGTTGTTATTTGTGTACCTGGAGCTTTAGGGGTAATGCAGGTACAGTATCGAAGACTCATCAGAGGCAAGGTACTCAGAAGGAACGTTTAATGTAAAGGAATAATGGAACGGAAATAATCCAAGGCTAAGTATCATTTGTATTGATAACATATTAATGTCTTGTATGTATTTGGTGAGTGCAGGTGGTTCGAGCCAGATTATCATATTGAAGAGGAGCGATCAAAGATCGAGTCACAAGATAGATTGTACGGGAGTGTTGAGTACGTAACTGAGTGAAGCTAGGTTATGTTTTCTTATTGTAAATGAGTATAATAAACGTATTTATTGTAAAAGGATTAACCTTAGAAATGATTTTAAGCGCGTCAAGGTGTTTGTAACGAAAGAAATTTTTATGGTACGAATTTCCGCTACGACTTTAGTCAAATACGAATTAGGGTCTTACAAAATATCCTGCTAATTTTTTGAGAATTTCGAGATATTCGATTAACTTCTCCCCTTTAACTGCATAGGATCCATTAAAATGATTAGTAATTAACAATGAATCAACATATACTTGCAAACTTTTGATATTCATGATTTTAGCCAATTCTAATCCTGCAATTAAAGCTTCATATTCTGCTTCATTATTAGTGACATGAAACTCACATCTAATAGCCTGGGGTAATATGTCCCCCTGTGGCGGTTTTAGTAGTATACCCAAACCTACACCTCTGACATTAGATGCTCCATCAGTATATAATGTCCAGGATTATAAGTTTTCTCCTAGCTGTTGTACTTCTAGGTCTACTTCATTTTGAATATCACTACTGAAATCAGCCACAAAGTCAGCTAAAGCTTGAGACTTTATGGCATTTCTAGGCTCATATACTAGATCATAGGCACTTAATTTCACTGACCACTTAGCCATCCTACCTGACATCTCGGGTTTCCTAAGCACATTTTTAACAGGATAGTTAGTTTTAACGTGAATCCTATGTGTTTCAAAATAATGTCTAAGTTTTGTTGACGCCATAACTAGGGCTAATATCAATTTCTCTAAGTGTGAATAACTAGTTTCAGCATCTAATAAGCTTTTGCTAACATAATAGACAGGATATTGCTGACCTTCATGATCCTTTACAAGGACAGCACTTATAGCGTTCCCCGATACTGCGAGGTATAGGGATAATGGTTCACCATTTTCAGGCTTCATCAATAGGGGTGCAGTTGAAAGATACTGCTTCAAATCCTGCAAGGCTGCTCATGCTTCACTCCCCATTCGAACTTCTTATTCTTCTTCAGGATATCATAAAATTCCTTGCATTTTTTCGAGGATCTTGAAATGAATCTGTTTAATGCTGCTACTAGCCCTGTTAACCGTTGAACATCCTTCATATTTGAAGGTGACTTGATATCCAGGATAGCTTTCATCTGCTCTGGGCTTGCCTCTATCCCTCTTTTCATCACCATGTATCCTAGAAACTTTCCTGCCCCCACTCCAAAATGGCATTTGGAAGGATTTAATTTCATGTTATACTGGTCCAGGATATCAAATGCTCACTTAATATCCTGGAGGTGATCCTCAGCCTTCTTAGATTTTACTACCATATCATCGATGTACACTTCCATGGTGTCCCCCAGCTTCTCTTTGAACATCATGTTCACCTCTTTGATATGTTGCACCTGCATTTTTCAAACCAAAGGGCATAGCAGTGTAACAATAAATACCTGTTGGTGTCATGAAGGCAGTAACCTCCTGGTCTGAAGGTTCCATTTGGATCTGCTGGAATCCTGAGGATGCATCCATGAAGGTTAATATCTCATGGCCGGCAGTAGCATCCACCATTGAATCGATATGAGGAAGAGGAAATGGGTCTTTGGGACAAGCTTTGTTCAAGTCTGTGTAATCTACACAAACTCTCCATTTCCCAATTTTATTTTGCACCACAACTACATTTGCCAGCCATTTAGGAAACTTCACTTCCCTAATCATCTTGCTCTTTAGTAGTCTTTCAACTTCCTCTTGGATGATCACATTTCACTCCGGAGCAAACTTCCTTCTCTTTTGTTGGACAGGCTTGAACGACTTGTCGATACCGAGCTTATGAGTTATAATATCCTTGGAAATGCTTGTCATATCCTCGTGCTTCCACGCGAATGTTGACATCCTGCATTTCAAAAAGTTAGTCAATTGATCTTCAATATCCTGATGGATATTGGTTCCCACGAGCACCGAGATATCCGGATTATCCTAATCCAGGATAATTTTCTTTACATCCTACTCCGAAGCCTCCATGATATCCTGTCCTCGCATCTTTAATTGCTATGCTGCACTAGGCTTTGTTGAGGATTTCATCGAAGAAGAATAACACTCCTTCGCTTCCTGTTGATCGCTTTCCACCTTGACTACTCCCCAAGGGGTAGGGATCTTGATACACTGATGATAAGTCGATGGCACAACTTTCATATCATGGATCCAAGGCCTACCTAATATAATATTATAGCAGGATAAGGAGTCCATGACACAAAAGCGCTGCATTGAGTTGACCCCTTGAATATACACGGGTAACTTTATCTCTCCTACGGTATTCCTAGCTTCCCCACTGAAACCAACGAGCACAGTGGACTTTGAAGTAATATCCATTGGGGATACATTCATCCTTTTCAACGTTTCCAGCTGATTTATGTTGACAGAGCTGCCATTATCCCCTAATATCCTGCGTACAAAATGGTTAGCAACATATAACCTTATTACTAATGCATCATGATGGGGATCCTGGACAATATCCCTGTCATCATTATCGAACGTGATGACTTTGTCAGTCGTGAGGGTTGACATCCTGGTTGGCTTATCTCCCTTATCTGCTTTGGCTTCCTTCGCGTGTCTTTTCACCGCAGAATATGATGTACCGCAGATGTCGGATCCTCCTGAAATGAAGTTAATTATTTTTGCATCTGCAGGAGGGGATGTTGCACGTTCAGGATCCTGAGAAGGATCCTGACCCTTATTCTTCTTTCTTCCCAAGAGGTCCTTCAGATATCCCTTGCTTAAGAGATAGCTTATTTCTTTTCTTAAAGCGATGCAATCCTCAGTAACATGTCCGAAATCCTCATGGAAAGCACACCTTTTGGACTTGTCCTTCCAATCAGCCTATTGTTGATTTTTCCGGGGCCATCTTGCTTTGTCTCCTAAATGCTACATAGCATACATCAGTTCAGGTATGTTAACAGAAAAACAATATTCAGACAACTCGGGATACTCCTCAGGAACCTCGTCTTCAACAGCATTCACTTTTTGCCATCATTTCGGCCATACGGTTTAGAGCGATATGGTTTATACGAGGATTCTGATTTCCTGTTGGTTGACTCATAGGTTGTGGATGAATTCATCCTCTCTTGCATCTTTTTATCATCCTCCAGCCGAATGTATCTTAAAGCCCTGTTACGAGCTTCGTCCAGATTCCTACAGGGATTCATTACAAGATCCTGATAAAATTGAGAATCCTTTTGCAACCCCATCTTGAAGGCTTGCACAGCTGTTGCAACATTGAGATGTGGGATATCCAAGGATTCCCGACTAAACTTGTTCACATAATCCCTCAAGGATTCCTGAGGTCCTTGAGTTATCCTGTAAAGGTCACTGGTTAGTTTCTCAAAACTCTGGCTGCAAGAAAATTGACTATTAAATAAATTAACTAAATGAGCAAATGAAGTAATTAAGTGAGGAGGAACATTTAAGAGCAATTTTAAGGCTGATCCTATTAAGGTAGAACCCAAACCCTTGCACAAGCATGCTTCTTTGAGATCTGGAGGGATAGGGTTGATTTCCATCCTTTCCCTATACTGGACAATATGCTCCTCAGGATCCGTAGTTCCGTCATAGAGTTTCACGTTGGGGGTTTGAAATCTTTTTGGGATTTCAGCATCACAAACTGGATATGCAAACCGTGATATCCTGTGGCTATCCTAGGACACTTCTGGAATTGGCTGGACCACCCCAGGAACACTGGATATCATGTCTTTCAGTTTTTGAAGCTCCCTGGAGAATGCTGAGGTCATACCTGCATCCTGCAAAGATCCAACACCATTAGTAGCAAGAGTATTATTATTATTAGATACATTACCAGTCTGGGGATTCTGGCCATATCCTGAAGCATATCCTGAGCTCCTCACAGTTGATACTCTTACTGAAGAGGGTATCTTAGGAGTATGATTCTGGGAATGACTAGGCACAATATTCCCCCGGTTATCCTCAGTATAAACTGCAGAACTGAAGTTCAGAGCCCTGGGTTGCAAGGGAGTGACAGTATCTTCAGCAGGCCTACTTGGGCCGGATTTCAAGAGTTGTATCTCTCTCATTAGCATCTGATTAGTTTCCTGCTGCTGCCTCATCTGTTCCTGTACACTACCAAACAAATTTAGAATTTCTTCGTTAGAAGCCAAAACAGGACCAGATCCCTGGACATTGTGAGTGGGGATAACATCCCGAGCCATATGACTTTCAGTTCCCTGTGAAGAGGCTTGCATTCTCGGAGGAGGTGGTGGAAGCACCGGACCAATTATTGCAGAGGTTATAGCAGACACGGTGGAAGAGCTCATGTTTGATCTCGAGGCCATTGAAAATAATGTAGTAAAAAGTTTTGAAAATAAAAAACCAAGTAATGATTTTGCAAAAGCTTTTAGTAGAATTAGCACCAGTTGCCCCACGGTGGGCGCCAAATTGTTTTGGTCAAAAATTACCGAAGCAATTAAGTGATCAAATTAGTTAAGTGAGGTAGTGTGTTGAGAACGTGTGTTGAAAATATGCTAGTTAAGTTGTTTGCAAAAACAGTTTCAGGATACGGCTCAGGATATAGAGCTGTATCTATGATCAAACAATGAGCGAAAATGTAAAGGGTGACACAGGATGTACGAGGAAAGCCCTTGATCAATCTAGATCGCCGACATAAAACCTCGGGAGCTGACAATCGCAGCTGCCTTGTTCTTCTATTACTTCAAATATCAGGATACAGTGCAGGATATGATGCAGATCAACTAGGTGTTACAATGTAATTCGAGTACAAGTGTTTGTGTGTAGTGATTGTTTGCTGCCAGAGAGAAAAAGTGTGCGAAAGTGAGCGTGTGCCTTAATCTGATCCAATCAATCTATTTATAGTAAAAGGAAACTAACTAAATATCCTATTATTCTGGGATTCAGCGGATACTCCCTATATGAACATTGAAGTCCTGGTCTTCCGGGTTCAACGTCTATAACCCAACTGATTTGCCCGAGTCTTGAGGGGAAGAAGTCCACTTGAACGTTGGAGACTTGCACCTTCTAATCTGCACGTGGTTAAATCAGTTACCACCAGGATATCGTATTAGGATTTTACCAATATCCTGATCCGGTATCCTGATCACAAATAAACAATCAAAACCAGAATATTAGTCAGGATATATGTACAGAAAATGACTCATAACAGTACCTCAAGATACCTGATCCTCATGTGCTTGGCAATTTGCAAACCAGCTATTAAGGCTTCATATTCAGCCTCATTATTAGTAGTTTGAAACTCACAAGCAATTGAGTGGGGTATTATGTCCCCCTGTGGCGATTTTAGTAGTATGCCTAGTCCAGTTGCTTTGACATTAGAGGCTCCATCTGTGAAGTGTATCCAAGGATCCTTAGTCTCTTCAAGTTGTTGGACTTCCAATTCAGCTTCCCTTTGTAGATCACTACTGAAATCAGTCACAAAGTCAGCCGAGGCCTGAGATTTGATGGCAGTTCTTGGTTCATATTTGATATCATATGCACTAAGCTTGACTGCCCATTTTGCCATCCTTCCTGACGTTTCAGGTTTCCTGGACTCAGCATCAAGTAGACTTTTACTTACATAGTATACAGGATGTTGAGTACCTTCATGATCCTTAACAAGGACCGCACTTACTTCCTTAGAAGAAACTGCTAAGTATAAGGATAATATATCCCCATTCTCTGGTTTCATTAAAGCTGGAGCTGAGGATAGGTAATCCTTAAGGGCGTTGAGAGCATTTTCATGCGTTTCAGTCCATTCAAATTTCTTATTATTTCTCAAAATGTCATAGAATTCTTTGCATTTCTCTGATGACTTTGAGATGAATCTTTTCAAGGCTGCGATCCTCCCTGTCAATCTTTGGACATCCTTGGCATTGGCGGGAGACTTGACGTTCACAATGGCCTTGATTTGTTCTGGACTTGCCTCTATCCCTCTTTTTGTCACCATATAACCTAGGAATTTGCCAGCTTTTACACCAAAGTGACACTTGGAAGGATTCAATTTCATGTTGAATCTATTAAGGATATCGAATGCTTCCTCCAAATCTCTAAGGTGATCCTCAGCTCTTTTGTACTTAACCACCATGTCATCAATATAGACTTCCATTGTGTGTCCAATTTGTTCTTTAAACATCATATTAACTAGCCTTTGGTATGTAGCACCTGCATTTCTCTTCTTGGATGATGGCATTCCTTTCAGGTGCAAACTTTCTCCTCTTCTGATGTACGGGTTTGAATGACCTATCAATGCCAAGTTTATGAGTAATAATATCTTTAGAAATACCTATCATGTCCTCATGCTTCCCAGCAAAGGTAGTTTATCTCTTCATTAAGAAGGACACTAAATGCTGTTCAATTGTGTCAAGGATCCCGGACCCTATAAAAATTTTGGATTCAGGATCCTCATGGTTTATCAAAAATATCTTTGACATCTTGTTCTCTGGCCTCCAGGACATCTCTTAGAGGATACTTTAATTGCTATGCCTCCCTAGGTCTTGAGGTTGGCTTCATTGATGAAGTGTAACAATTCTTGGCTTCCTGTTGATCACTTTCTATCTTCACCACACCCCATGGAGTAGGGAGTTTAACACATTGATAATAGGTAGATGGAACTGCCTTCATATCATGTATCCACGACCTGCCAAGGATAACATTGCAACAAGATAAGCAATCTATGACACAAAATTTTTGAAAAGAATTAACTCCCTCTATGTAAATGGGAAGTTTAATGTCTCCCAATGTATTCTTTGTTTCTCCAGTGAATCCCACAAGGACTGATGATCTTGGGACAATTTATGATTAAAGGATATTCATCTTTTTGAGGACATCGAGTTTGATAATGTTCACTGAGCTTCCTCCATCTATGAGAATCCTGCGAACAAAATGGATAGAAATAAACAATGTAATTACAAGACCATCATAATGAGGATCCTGAATATCTACACGGTCATCCTCGTCAAAGGATATAATTTTCTCCTGTGTAAGGATGGAGGTTCGAATAGGCCTATCCCCATTCTCCATTTTCGTCTCTTTGGCATGCCTCTTGGCTGCTGAAAAGGAAGTTCCACATATATCTGATCCACCGGAAATGAAGTTGATAATTTGAGCATCAGCTGGAGGAGAAGGAGCCCTTTCTGGAATCTTTTCAGGATCCTAGATCCTTGACTTTTTTCTTCCTAATAGCTCCTTCAAATGTCCTTTGCTTAACAAGTACCCAATCTCTTTCCTGAGTGCTATGCATTCATCAGTAAGATGACCAAAATCTTCATGATATGCACACCACTTGGATTTGTCTTTTATGGCAGCCGGCTTGTCATTCATTCTAGGCCACCTAGTTTTGTCACCTAAATTCTACATAGCAAGGATCAGTTCATTGTTATCAATAGCAAAACAATATTCAGAAATAGGAGGATAATCCTTATCGTCCTCTTCTTGCTCCACAGCATGCACATTTTGATTATCAGACTTGTTGTATGATTTTGGTTTGTTGTTCCTGAAATAGGATCCTTGTTTTTTCCTGCTTTGAGGATCCTGACAGCCTCTCCTGGATCCTTTTGTCATCCTCTAAATGGATGAATCTAAGGGCCCTGGTCCTTACTTCATCAAGGATCCTGCAAGGTGTCATTACAAGATCATCATAGAATTGTGAATCCTTAAGCAAACTCATTTTAAAAGCTTCCACAGCTGTTGCAATATCTAAGTTGGGAATTTCTAAGAATTCTCTACTGAATCTAGTTATGTAATCCCTCAGTGATTCACTGTTACCTTGAGTTACCCTATATAAATCACTAGTTAAACGTTCAAATATCCTACTACATGAAAATTGGCTATTGAACAAATTAATTAGATTGGCAAATGAAGTAATAGAGTAAGGAGGAAGACTTAGCAGCCATTTAAGAGTTGATCCTGTCAGTGTGGATCCGAAACCCTTGCATAGAAATGCTTCTTTTAACCTTTCAGGAATGGGGTTGATCTCCATTCTCTCCCTGTATTGAGCCACATGCTCTTCTGGATCAGTTGTACCATCATAGAGCTTTATATTTGGTGTTTGAAATCTCCTTGGTATCTCTGCATCACATATAGGTGGTGCAAAATGAGATATCCTGTGACTTCCATCCGGAATTTCATGAATGGGTTTAACCACTCCCGGAACACTGGATATCATATCCTTGAGCTTTTGTAACTCCCTAGCCATAGCTTGGTTGATTCCTGGTTCCTATACAAAGCCATGGTTAGTATTATAAGATGTATTTAAAGTATTACCTCCTGATTGATTTGAGGTTGGGATTCCTGATGTGAATCCAAACTAATGTGATTCTGGTATGATCAAGGGACCAGTCGAAGCAATAGTTTGCATGGGGATGAAGTCTCCCAAATGAATCTCTGAGCTTCTGGGTTGTAGACTCATTAAGGAACCTTGATCCTGAAAGATATTGGATCCTTGATACACAGAAGTTGGAGGTCTTGGAGGATATTCCATGGATCTGTGAGCCTGGGATGAGGATCCCTAGACCTGAGATAAGGATTCTGGATACTAAGAGTAGGATCCTTGAATTAACTGCGTCCCCATGTATCCTCCTGAACTAGAGAAGGATCCTTGATACTGGAAGGAGGATCCTTGATGCTGAAGAGAGGATCCTGTAAGTTGGAAGTAGGATCCTTGAGCCTGTGTCATTGCCGATGATCCATAATGTGTACTCGATGATCCACCCTGGTACTGGACACCTGATGCTGTGGAATGATGGGCAGTTGTGACTGGAGTATCAAAATTCAGTGATCTAGGCACCAATGGAGAGTGATCCTCCGCTGATCTCTTCAATTTCTTGATTTCGTCAATCTCCTGAAGGATCCTGTCATTAGTTTTGTCTTGCTGTTGCATGTAATCCTTCATCTACAAAATCAAAGAATAAAGATCATTGCTAGTAGGACTAGATGAAACAATTGTAGTTTCTTTTGTGAAAACGGGGGTTGTCTTCTTCGCAGCGTTCTCGGCATTCTTCTGGGATCCAGAAGGAATAGGAAGCAAAGGTGGAATGCCCAGTGAAGAAGTGATCGCCGACATGGAGCTTGAAGTGTTCTTCGCATGAGAAGCTATGTGGTTAAAGGTAACGAGAAGAAATGAACGAAATGAACGAAATTTTTCAAGGATGAAGCACCGATTGCCCCACGGTGGGTGCCAAACTGTTTTGGTCAAAAATCACACAAGGATAATGTAACCAAATCTAATTTTGTGAGGTATGATGCTTGGTTAATTGAACAATTGTACGAACAACGAATGAATGATGAACACAAGGATTTATACGAGGAAAAATCCCTTGATCAATGGATGATCTCCGGCATAAAAAACCTCGGGTGATGGAAACTACCGATCACCGACTATATTAGACAAATAAAGATTACAACTTGGGATGATATCAAGCTTGTTACAATGATTGCCAGTATGTAAGTGTATGATCGCCGAGAGAGTTCTGATAGTGTGTGTGTACGAGTGTTGTTAGCTATATATCTATCAAGCTTGTGTCCCCTTTAAAATTAGAAATAAAACTAGCTAACAAACTATCCGCAAATGGTGCAAGCTCCCCACGATCACCATAACGGTCAAAGAGTCCTTACACGTGCAGAATCATCAAGCATATTCCCCTAGAATCTCGGTTGGACCAAGTCTTATTCGAATACACCTGCAAAATAAGTTAAAACATGATGGAAACAATTGTTAGTATTAGGATAATAATGAGGATCCTGGATCCTTATCCCTGCAGCTTCTTCTGAGGATCCTTAATTCAAACTGGACTAAGGATCTGTGATCCAAGCCACACTTGAGGATCCGTGATCCATAAGCTGTGAAATTCTATCCCTAACAATTGCCCCCAAACATGATTAGTTAATATCTAATTAGATAGTCATGTTTGAACGATTTTCGGAGTAGCCGTTACAAGTGGATATAGCCGTTACAGGCTGATGACAGCAACAGTCACCTTCTTGCAACAACAATCATTATAAATAGGGTTAGAGATAAGAATGAAATCCTGCATTTATACTCGAGACCCTCTTCTTTAAATCCACATTCGAAGATCTTAGCAGGTATTCTCTTTCTCCCTTCTCTCTAATTTCTTATCCCTTAATTCAAACTGGACTGAGGATCCGTGATCCAAGCTATACTTGAGGATCCGTGATCCATAAGCTGTGAAATTCTATCCCTAACAAAAACAATATTTGATTTGGATCAATCAACATGAGAATTTTCAAAACAAAATAACAGTTCATCGAATAATCACATATTATCAATATTAACTCCGATATTAATCACATTCATCTGGCTTAGTAATTCAGTCGCATAAGAAAATTCATCATACTTGTTAACACTCAACCTTTATTAGCATTTGTAGTATCATAGCCTTAAAACAGTATCATTCATCTACCTCCTGCGGAGTTTTCGAAGCTCACTTCGTCGGTTATCAAGAACCCTAGTTTATCAATCAATTATCACAACAGGTTCAACAACGCTATCATGCCTCCCTAAACATCTTCATCATTCATGTTATCACATAATTATTACGATCATTCATCAATATGTGATGTTAAACATCTTGTATTTTCATATACTTTGGTCGTATAAGTCAAACCCCTTTTGTGATGTTAAACATTTTAGTTGGATAATGTTTGAACTAGTTATGTTTATTCGGATCATGTAGACCCCAACTCGTTACTTTGGTTTGTGACAATCTAAATACTTTGGCATTGCTTTAACTATTTTAAATCATTATTAGATGTTTGCTAATCGAATGCTTAAAAATCTTTCGTGTCGCGCCTCATGTTTCCGCCTTCAGACGAGTGTGACAAATTGGTATCAGAGTCTCGTTTATAGGGAACTAGGATTCTTTCTTGAGTCTAGACTATAGCCTCTAGGGTGCTCGCACGAAATGTTTTATTTGCATAAAACATTTTCATTACATTGCATTTGCATCCATGGTTAGGTTATTTAGGTTTGTGTGTTGTACAAGATAAAAATTCCAAATTACGTCGAATTGGCTTAGAAGATGTCGTATTTGTCACGCAATTCAGCATGTCACCACCATTTACATCGATCACATCACGGAGGTCTGGAGATCCGTTTCTGTTGTACAAGAAAAAAAATCCAAATACTTCAACACCATTGATGTGTGTAAAATACAACATATAAATTATATCAAATACAACATAAAATCAACCCTTTTTCGGTACTGATGTTGGAAAAAACATGTTTCTTTGTTTCTTTTTAATTTACAGGGTCAAAAGAGCTTAAATGCACAAACGAAGCAAATTAACAGCAGAAACCAACATAAATACAAAGAAGGAGTATTGACACGACTCGCCAAGCCCCTATCCACATCCAAACCAACAAAATAACAAGATCAGATGCTCCGGCATGGGGCTGTGCCCACTAGGCATGGGCCGTGCCCAGTCAAGATCCTCTGCAGAAGAAAAGACAACAACAAAAGACAAATCAGACACATCAACACGGGGCCGAGCTAAGGCAACACGGCGCGTGGTCAACTCTAAGATTCGCAGAATCTGAGATAGTACAACAAGTACAATGGCCACGAGTCATGCCGTTGACACACGGGGTCGTGTTAGTACAAGACCTGACACTGTAATTAATGAAGAAGAGAGAGATGGATGGCCACAGGGCAGTGTGAACTATCTGACTTCAGCTATAAATATAGGTGCTTGGTTCCATTCCAATCCATCTCTTGGCAAACCACTTCTCTCACACTTGCCACCACTCCACTACCACTAAAACACCAACATCCACCACCATCATCCATCTTCCATCATTTAGAGTGTGTAGTAGTCTCGGGATCCAAGATCGATCGTAAGAGTTCTTGTCAAACAAAGGCCATGCTTGGCTAAACTATTACATCACTTGATGAAGACAAATCTTTTATGTATTACTCTTTGATTTCCAACCTTTGGCTCCTTTTTATTTGGGTATGTATTAATGAATTTAATAACTAGTTTTCTATATTGAAGGCGAATTTATTTAACCATTCTTCATGTTTTGTTAATTCACTCATTCGTGCTTTACGGTCTATATAAAGCACGTTAACTTCCTGGAAGGGGTTAGAAGGGTGGTTGGGTAATTCTATGTCCCGTTGATCCTGCGAGAACCTGGTTCAAGCCTAGTAAGACTTCATGAGTGGGCGGTACAATCTGCCTCAGGAGAAGTAAGAACCGCTTGAATCCCTTATCTATAAACTACTATTAAAACTTTAAACCAACCTTGTGAGATTGTATCCATGCTGACTCAGACCAATAGGTTGAGGGTAACGCTGCTCGGAAGGGAGCCTACCACTTTTCGCATTAATAACTTACTTAATTATCTTTCAATAATCCGACCTTGCAGGACTGTATCCCTGCTGACTCAGACCAACAGGTTGAGGGTAACGCCGTCTGGAAGGGGGCTTACTACTATAACTTAAAGATAATCTCTTAAAATGCCCAAAGTGAGGAAATCATTAAAGGATACATATAAAAGGAGTTGGAACCAAGTGATTCCTTCTTGTCTATTTTTTTTCCTTATATTTTATTTTTAACTTTTTAGTTTATCTTTTTTATAACTTTCAAAACTTTTTTATCAAAATTTGGTTAGATTTGACATTAACGATAAGTCGATACTAAAAGCTCTTGTGTCCTTGGACGACCTCGGTATTTTGCCATCACTATACTACGTCCGCGATGGGTGCACGTGCCCTAACGTGTGTAGAGTGATAATATTATATCATGTTTTATAAATTTAAAACTTGATTCAAGAGTAAAAAGAGCTTAAAATATATCTAAAATTTATATACACCCGCACACACGTTAGCCATGGTTCATAACAAACCCGTTATCATTACCAAAGAAACCGTAAGAACCAAGTTTCAGTTAAAGACTGACATGGTGATAAAATTCTAATGAAGAAAGAAGATATTCTTGCTGGAATCAAGACACTAGGGTACGAAAGTGACTTTTCAGCAAAATCAAGAAAACAAAGTTATCTCAAGAATGGAGGTTTATGTGTCATGTTTTTAGTGTTTCCGTGGCACTTCGAAAAGGTGGATACTCACTAGGTGCTAGTCGGCTGGTGGGATACCGACTATCGATTAGTCGGGATTAATCTTATCGGGCTTTTATGTATAACTTTACACACACACACACACACACACATATATATATATAGGGTAGGGCTATATAGAAAACCCTATCTATATAAAAAACCCTAGAAAACCCAACCTCCCGACATTTTTTTTTTGAAAAAAAATAACACATGTAATATACATGTTTTTAAGAGTTTTGGGCCAAAAAAATCAAAAAAGCAACGAAGGGATAATTTAAAAAAAAAATTTCAGTAATTTCTGTCTTTTTTGCCTAACACATATTAGGCAACCGGACATTGCTGAAATTTGTTTGTTTTTTTTTTAAAATCCCTTCGGCGCTTTTTTGTTTTGTTTTTTTTTTTGCCCAAAACACTCTAAAACATGTATATTACATGTGTTATTTTTTTCAAAAAAAAAATGTCGGGAGGTTGGGTAAAAATGGGGGGAGATTTGGGTTTCCAAAGTTTTCTAAGAAAATGAGGGTTTTCTGTCTAGCATTGCCCTATATATATATAACAACAATATTACTTTTATGTATATATTTACAAGTTTAGGGACCAAATGTAAACAAGTGAAAATGGAGGGGGTTAAATGTTTAAGTACCAAAACTTAATAAAACCTAATTTACGTTATATACATCATACGCGATTGTTTCTCCTCCATTCGTTTGACACAACAGAAAAATACAAACCCTAGCCCCAAATTCACCTACATAATTAATTGGTTCTTTAATGGTATTCTATTTCGCACAATGGAGATAAGAGAGCAGGGTCGATTTGGAGCCAACTAGCGACTAATGGACTTATTAGCTCAAATTTAATCAGTTGTCAGGCGACTACCAATTAATCGCCAACTAGTCACAATTCTCCCATGCTAGTTGAATCTGGATTGGGTTGCAGCAATGTACCAATTGTCTATAAACGGGCTATTCAATATATTAGGTCTAATCTTCAACAACATGGTTGTAAATGCAGAAAACAAATTAACAAGATGGAAGACGTATGTATACATTGTGTTTTTCAAAGTTTTGTGTATGCTAAGCTTTTGCCTTCTTAGTTGCGGAGCTTACGATATGTTTCTGGTTGCTTGATTTTAAATATGAGTGGGCTAAAAGTCAATGTTTATTTTAGAAAATGAATATTGGATTTAAATACCCTCAACTTTTACCATTTGACCGACCGATAACATTCCCAACTTACGAATTGTACCACGCCACTCTCAGCTTTCAATTTATTTTGCTCTGGCACTCCCAAACTAATTAAACCCTAACCGAGTTACTTTTTTACTGATGTGACATTTTTTTGCTTAGGTGGCATCTAACATGACACTTTTTTTTTTGCTTGGCATAATTTTTGCTAACATGGCATTTGATGTGACACTTGTTTAGTGACATGACATGTGACTTAGGGTTTAGAAAATTTGAAGTGTTAGAAGAAAATAAGTTGAAAATTGTGAGTGGCGTGATACAATTCATTTTACCATTCATAATTTTGATAAAAAAGATTAGCGAACTTTGTTATTTTGGTGATATTCACTATTTCAAATGCATCATTGAATAAAATCTTTTATAATTGAAATAAAATAAAATGAAATCCACTTTTAGATATATAACACTATGAGCGGGAGAATTATTGCAAATAAAGTTTCCAGTCCATCAACTTTAAGGAAGAGCATGATTCATGTGTAAATCCTTTATTAATGTTTCTATCTTAACTATATATTCAGCTTTTAAATATAACAACAATCCATCTTATCTTCCTAAACTAACCCAACTTCATTTTATATCCATCATATAAAATCATTTCATCAGTCGTGTCTTTCAATTCCCTGGAGTTATGGAGCACAGCCCAACAACTCAGTATCTCCGACTTCTAGATGAACTCAGTACCGGTGACTGCAGAATTCCTGGCTATGTTACAAGTACATTGCTAAAATACGCGCAACCTATATACCGATCAGAAAGAGAAAAAAAGTACAGCGAACCTATGGTTTGGATTGGGTTGTATATCGCGTGTGCATCTCTTGTTTGCATCCTTACTATGGTGGCTGATTTATTACATGGTATGCGTAGGGGGAAGCTATGGTTCCCGTGCAAGTATTTTAGAATCAATTCTGCCTTTCTCACTGTAATATCTGTTGCGATGAAGTTACCGGTGGATCTAAGTGGTTCCATGCCTGGCGATGTGGACCAAGTGGCAAAGCTCGGAAGCATGGCCTTCATGTGCACCATGATGGCTAATTTATTGCCTTGTTTATCAACCATGGACAACAATGCACTCTGGTCGAACATCACAGCTTTGTGTCTTCTTGTGATCACAATGGTTGTGAATATTTGCATTCAAATACAGACAGGAGTTGTTTCCTATAAAGAAGTTGCCCCTATTATAAATGTTATTTCCCCCTCATATGAGGTTAAAATTAACAAAGATCGTAATATCATACTAGCCTCCATTTATGTGACTTTGTTACTTTGGTTGTTGCTAGTACATGTATGTTCATGTTTAGCGATTCTAAAATCCAAAAAGATTATAGAATCGAAATACCAACAAGGTCACGATCGAGCTTTGAAAGAAATCAAACAGTCATCAGGAGAATTGTTAACGGTTGAGCAGCTGCAAAAACATGTGAAGAACCACTGGATCATGGCAGGAAGTGGCAGCCCCCAATTCATAACAGCTTGCTTTCGTACCACATCTGCTTCTGGGGTAATATGTGTTTTCGTCACTATCTTACATACTCTTACTATGTTCTGGAGTATTGATGCTATTATGGAAGAGGACTGTGATTCAGATTATGGTCGATCCATGATAGCAATTGTGATAGTACAGTTTATTGGAGTCGTGATTGGTACAATTGCACCACTTTCTAGGTGTTTTGCAGCCTTAAGCTTTAAAGTGTCCCTCAAAATCGTTTCAAACGATTTTAAGGTTTTTAAACTAAAGAGCTACTGGACATCGAAGTTATATGAGTGGAAACGTGCTAGTTTAAAGCTCCCATTTCGTAACCACAGTCTCAACGTCATCATCGAGACTTCGAAAAAGCTAATTCTCTACATTTGTATAGAATTCCAGGGGGGATTTGTTGTGGTATGCAAGATACTAGCCTTGATACCATTTGTATTCATGATATGTGTCTTGTATTGTTTTCGTTGTTTGAAGTGGTTATTGCATAAATATCGCTTTAATTCATCATTCAAACAGTTTAGTTCATTGGAAGAAAAGACCAACTTCTTGGAACGAAACGAAGATCTTCGTCCATATGTTTTGCAACTTGAAGATGAGATGGAGCTTGCAAAGAGAACATTGGAAGGCCTTTCAAAATCTGTGAACCGATTGATCCAAAATGGTGAAAAGAGCCAAGCCAACGATAATCTCATGAAGCTAATTAAACGAAACTCTGCCAGTGGTTTTCATGGAGTTGCAAAGTTTGACAACGTAGATGAGTATGACATGCAAGATGTTTCATTTTTACTACTAAACGTAGAACATCAAAATTGTTGGAGCTTGCCAGTGGTAACCTTAACAACCATCGCGGTTTCTCTTCCTGGAATCGAAAGGGAGGACGTTGATAACTTGTTGAAAGGTGTGAAGGAAGGTCTACTATACGTCACACTTGTTGAAGAAAACCTGAATGCTACCAATGACTTTGTAAGCGTTCAAGAGGCTGCAAAAACTTTGTGGAAAGAAGTTGACATTGACCACAAATGGTTAGGATACAAGTTGCCAGACACCTCTTCTCAAGTGAAAACAACTAGACAGATTGTTGAATGGTTCAGGGATACATCTGAAAACATAGTTTACTCGGAGGTCGCAAGTTGGAAAGATGATTCCAAAGGCAGGTCTATGTGTGCCAACTCAATGTATCGTATAACCAAAACGATATTGAGTACCAACAGTGCCAACAATGATGATGAGGTTAGCCAAAAGGAACTATTTGGTAACTTATCATCAATGATCGCTGACATAATGGCCGCTTGTCTCACAAACCTACCTCAAGTCATAGAGATGAAATGCCACACTAGTGCAATAGAGATAAGGGAGGCCAGTGTCAAAGACGCAGCCCGACTTCTGGGTGAGTCTACAAAAATAATCAAAGAACTTCAAGGTCGTGGTATTCTAGGCATGAATCCAAGTGACTTGCCATTTATCCATAAATGGCGTGCTTATTTAAGGAATAGTTAATTCCTTAAATTTCAATGTTAAGTTCATGTTTATATGTTTTCATCTTCTGGTTTCCTAGCATCTAAATGTATGTTAATCAAGTCCTTGGTTCTCATAGTAATTTCTACTCTTTTTTCCAACTTCTATTATATCTTTTAAGCAATAAGTACTGTGCATTATACAATTCTCAAGGTTATTGCTTAAATTGGTTTTGTATAGGTGGGTTCACACTAAGATCACCAAATATTTACAAGTCATTCTATCCGTTGATGACTAGAATATGTGTTCACCAATGAATACATTATTTGTAGAACCATAAAAAAAGTATGGTCATGATATATGTATTTATCTTTTTAATAATTCTCAAATAGATTATATTTTCAAAACTTCAAGTAGTAGCTTTTTATCCTTATAAAAAAGAAATAAGTTCATCCCACTTAGACCATGGGGCGGGGGTTGGGGGAAAACGCCCAAGTCACCTTTGGTGTGGGTTTCAGCCCGGGCGTGGGGCGGGCTAGCAAGGTGACATGGCGTGCTCTCAATGGCCAAACCAAACTCATGCCCCCAACCCAAGCCCCCACCATACCCCATGGGCGTGGGTTTGGATTTGAAATTATACCCAAAGACACGTGTCAACCAAAGCCCCAACCCAAGCCCCAACCCAAGTCCACCATACCCCACGGTCTAAATGCTAATAATTGCAACTAAAGTTACATAAAATTATAATGCTTATCCTTGTCTTGGTCACAGTTATGTAGGTTTTGGTGGAAATTAGTGTAGGTAGCAAGGTTCTTTTGGTCATTTGTGCAACTTAAAGTGCAGGATTAATTATTCTCTTTAGGTTAAATCGTTCATAAAATTTACATAGGTTTATGGAGTGTGCTCGGATAAGCCACCTGCACAAAGGTTGAATCTTCATTTGTCTTTGTTCGACTGATGGTGCCTCAGCCATTCACTTTACATTAATATCAAAGTGATGGGACCAACATGATTGGTGAGGAATTATTGTGGCAGCAAGAATCAACAACAAAGAAGTGATTGATGTGTATATTGTTGTTTTGTAGTCGCGTTGCGCGGGGTAAAACCATGACAAATCACAACAAAGCCACACCATCGCTATCGACCACTAATACTGAAGTTTCAACGTCTTAATGCGGAGAAATTAGAACCAAACGTAAAACATAGAAAATAATAACTAACTCGATTTAGGACATGAGCGTTGCAACGAACCTGTTAAACGGGAAAAATAGACAATGTAAAAACACTGAACAACACACGCACATTGCACCATGTTAACTCGCAAAATTTAGAACCGAGTGTAAAATAAAACGTTGAACCACACACGCACGTTGTATCGTGTTATCTCGCAAAATTTAGAACGAAAGTAAAAATGTTGTGACTTAAATTGGAAAAGATGAAAAGAAGTAAAAAAAAATCAAGTAGTTTTGTGTTAAAAGTATAATATCAATTTTTTTTTTTTTTTTGAAAATCCCCCTAAACGTAGGGTATAACACCTCTATGCATTAAAATTTTGCAAATTTATAGTTTGTAATTGTTTTTGCTTTTATGCAAATTTGTATTTTGTGATTCGTACTTAGTTATGTGTATGATTCTTAGGCGTCTTTTCATTATCTGCACTACAAAATCGAGGGATATATATTATAGAGTATGGTTAATGCGAGAACCACTCTTATTGTGATAACCACAAGAACTAATGTGAACACAACAAAAAATACCTAAAAATTAAAAACACAAAAAAAATATTTTTTATTAGAATCGCTAAATTTCGTCACTTAAAAACTACTACATATGCATGATCCGATATATATGGTATATGTGTTATAAGTTTTTTTTTTATATTCTTGTTCTAAAAAAAACTACGACAGCAATTGTTGTTCAATTTTTTATTTTATTTTTTTTTATTTTTTTAGTGACCAAATTTAGCGATTTTATTTTAAAAAAATTGTGTGTTTTTAATTTTTTTTTTATGTGTTTTTGGTTCTGTTCACACTGGTTCTCGAAATAAAGGGTGATTTCTAACGTATCCTTATCAATGGATTTTACTGAGAGATCACCGACACATACCTCACCTTCAGAATAAGTGCTTGTTTCACCGATAGATCACTAGTGGGGTCCTCATCAACGAAAGCAATGCCAATGTTTATCAATAGTTTTCTCTACGATGCATTTCAGCGAATTCCATTTAGGTACAAATGAAGAATTCGATCATATGTGGGAAACCGAGCTATATTCCCGAACTCCTTTGGGATATACATGACGATTTGAATTTTGAGGCCACCAATTAACTACTTCTAAACGCATTATAGCACAAATGAAGTATTCAACGTCACCTTTAATATATTATATTTCTGAAACCATATATATTAAAAACATTAGGTGTTATCAACAAACACTGCCATTATATATATCAAGGTTGGAGAACTCGCTAGTCGCTAGCGGGTCGATGAGGTAGGGACTAGCGACTACTCGGGATTACTCGTGATTACTCGGGATTAATCAGATCGGTAATTTTATATGTATATTTTTTTATTTTTATAAATATGTATATATATACTCACACATCCATATCAATATAATACTTAAAAAGAAAAAAGTAGTTCAAAATTCAAACTAAACTTACATATAATTCATAACATAACAAGTCTAAGTACTTAAAATTCAAACATTAACAAATAGTTCAAATGTAATCGTCATCCCCGTAGTGTTCAATGATTTCGACACCATCCGACTCGTATTCAATGATATCGTTAGATTTTCTTTTAAGAACTTTACTACCGGTTGATTCCATAGATGCCATAACTAAACAACACGTCTACACCAAAAAAATCATCAATTCAGTACAGCTTTCACAAGTGCATTCACTAAATTAGTAGTAAATTATAATTGGCTAACTGTAATCAGTCGAACAATTACAACAATTGCAGCATTCACTACGTTATTAAACAACAATTAGAACATTGATCAGTTCATTTACAACAATCTACGTATTCCCATCCAATATCTGTACTCTGTTTGGACTAATAAAGAATTAAAGAATTAAACAACAATAGAAGCAGCAGCACAAACAACAAACAAATGCTACTTCCTGTTTGGACTAATAAAGAATTAAAGATCGTTACCTCTTTGGACTTTGTAACAACTAATGAACTAATAAAGAATTAAAGAAGTCGGAGAAGGAAGCAGAGCTAATTACCTGTCACCTGATGTCGGGAAGCAGCGCCGCCGGGAAGTTCGGTCGCCGGAGAAGCAGCGCCGCTGATGTCGCTGATGATTTAGGGAGTTAGGGCAACGATTCTGATGAACTGAGTTAACTATGAATCAATGATTTACTGATTTAGGGTATAACTGTATAAGGAATATAAGGAATTTGGGCTAAAGTCTTAATTTTGGGCCACTTTTTTAACTGTTTTAACTGGGCCGACTAGGGCCGACTAGGCTGACTTGGGCCGACTAGCACCGACTAGCACCGGCTTTGACCGGCTTTGACCGACTAGCGATTTATTTACTGATTAGTGAAAATTTACTCAGTAGAGGGCCGACTAGCGACTAGTCGCCGATTAATCGCCGACTAGTCGCGATTTTTGCAACACTGATATATATAGACGGATAAAGAAAAATGTGAAAACTAGAGTGGCATGAGAGTACTTGTAGTGAACATTTTTAACGGATTTGTGATAGCTATGTCATGTGTCATCGCATTTATTGTTAGTTGAAAACCACTAGCATACACATCCTAACCATCAAATTATGTGAGAGGGGTTTTATATTATAAAGGGTATAAAAAGTGGTTGTGAGTAGAGGAGAGAGAAAATGTTACTGTTCATCTGTATATTTGGGGGGACACTGTTCACCCGTTATAATTTTTTAATATATTTTGAAAGTGGTTGTGAGTGGAAGTGAGAGAAAAATGTAATGATAATATTATTTAATTGAAAGGAGAAAGAAAAAATATTTGTTTTTAGTGGAAATATATTGATATAGGAGTTGTTTTTTAGTGGAATGTATGTATAATTTGATGGATTGGATGTGAATAGAAGTTTGACAAAAGCACCATAGAGAATGTCAGGGCCGGCTTGGGCCAGGTGCAGAGTGAGCCACCGAACAGGGCCCACACTCTTAAGGGGCCCATAATTTTAATTATATATATATATTTTGCGTATATATATTTTTTGAGCAGGATTTTAGATGTCAATGGGTTAATGGTCTAGTGGTCTGCCGCAATTATTGCACAGAAGAAGCTGAAGTTCGAAACATGTTGTTTGCTTGTTTTTTGGTTTTCATCAACCTATTCTTTAGGTTTTAATCCTTTTTTTATTTCCCACCAGCTTTCTTTAATTTTGTTCTTTTCTTTATGGATCTTATTTTTATTCCCTTTAGTAAATGTCACCAATTGTTTTTAGTTATCCCAATAGCTTTCTTTTATGTGAATTGCAAGTTTTGTCCTTTATCTTTAGGCCACTTTGCAAGTTTTGTCCTTTATGTTTAAAGTTGACGAGTTTTGTCCTTTATGTTTAAAAATCAAGCACGTTTTACCCTTTTGGGCAAAACGTGCCTGATTTTTAAGGACAAAACGTGCTTGATTTTTTAAACATAAAGGACAAAACGTGCTTGATTTTTAAACATAAAGGACAAAACGTGCTTGATTTTTAAGACCCAAAGGGTAAAATGTGCTTGATTTTTAACATAAAGGACAAAACTCGTCAACTTTAAACATAAAGGACAAAACTTGCAAAGTGGCCTAAAGATAAAGGACACAACTTGCAATTCACTCTTTATTTTTTATTTTCTATATGCCACTTATTTTTAATTCCCTTCGGTAAATGTCACCCACTATTTTTAGTTAAACACATAATTGTTCTCTTTTAGATGTTTTATATAACTCGATTTGTAATATACTTTTAAGCTTTATATATACAATATTAATTTAGTAACTTCTTGTCTAAAAAGCATATTATAATGCACTAAGATGTTAAATATGTTTAGTTTTGGTTTATTTAGGGGCCTATATATATCGTCATATTATTTATTTTTTATAAGTTTATAAATAGGGTCCCTTCTTCTCTCAGGCACTTAGAAGGCTGTTAGATTCTTGGAGACGGCCCTGGAGAATGTGTCTATAAATATATATACACAATACTCATACATGCAAATCACTCATACATGCAAATCTTAAGTCATATACTTATATTTTAGTGCCATGCAAAATTAAAAAAAATAAAAATAAAGGTATATTTTACATGCCTTGAAAGGATAAAACTATAAAAGCATCTTTAATTAAAAAAAAATAATCACCAATCCACTTTTAGACCGCACTAAGGTTCTGTTTGTTTTTCTGTAGGAAAAGGTCTGCAGTCTGCGGACCACATCTGCAGGTATCTGCAGGAGAAGAGGTGGACCAAAGATCTGCAGTCTGCAAGAAGAAGAGGGTTTGTTTTTTTTATACATAAACCTCTTCACACACATTACACACACAACACACACCATACATCTCTTTGCTTTCACTTCACCACCGCCACCACTTCACCACCGCCACCACTGTCACCACCGCCACCACTTCACCACCACCGCCCAGATTCTTCCATCCCCTCTCTTTCTTCTTCAACTTCAAGAAACCCTAGTTCCTTTTTCACAAAATATAGCCAACACCCCCATACTCCCTCATTCTCCATCTTCTCGGTCTGATGACCAGAGCCGAACACCGGCATCCGGCGGACCTCTCCGTCCGTTCGTCTCCACTAGCAGGTCATCGACACAATCACCCACTAGTTCCCCTTCGATTGACGACACGGAGCACCACCACCACCGAGATGAGAGAGAGACTAGAAGTGAGAGAGAGGAGAACCAGAAGAAGAATGGAACGGCGGTGGTGGTGATTCGGTTTGACGGGATTCACGGTAACCGCCTCCTTCTATTTCTTTACCTTCTGTTTATGATGATGATGAGGGTTTTCGATTTAGGGTTTTTCCACAGATCGATGTTGATGATGATGAGGGTTGTCGATTTGGGGGTTTTGTTTGTGATGTTGATGATGATGTCGGAGGTGGTGGCGGAGTGGAGGTGGTGGCGGAGTGGAGGTGGAGGTGGAGCAGATTTGGGGGTTTTGTTGGAGGTGGAGATTAGGGCTGTTCAAAAAGCTCGCGGCTCGGAGCTCGCTCGAAGCTCGCTCGGATTTAGCTTGGAAAAAGCTCGCTCGATTTGGCTCGGTTTAAAAGTGAGCCGAGCCGGCTCGGCTCGGTTAGAAAGTGAGCCTAGCTCGGCTCGGCTCGTAACGAGCCGAGCTGGCTCGGTTCGGCTCGCTTTGTAGCTCGACTCGGTTTAGCTCGAATTATTTTACTTATAATAAGTTTTAATTTTATATACATTATAATATATTACGAAAAAACTGATTATTATTTACATGTATATAGGTTTGTAAGTTGATATTTATGGCATATTTGAAGATTGATTACCATACTAATGAACTAATATTGTATTTTATTGAAATTAAAACTTATTTTGCGTTGTTAAACTTGATTTTGGTTTGAATTGTATTAGGTTGAACTTATTTTGAATATATTCTTTTAAATTATTGAATAATATGTTAGGCTATTAAATTTTAAGAGGTATATATTAGTTTTTTTTTATAAAATCGAGTCAAACCAAGCCGAGCCGAGCTAGCTCGGTTTAAAACCAAGCCGAGCCCGAGCTTAGATTTTCAGCTCGGTGTCAAATCCGAGCCGAGCCGAGCCAGCTCGGTTTATAATCGAGCCGAGCCCGAGCTTGGCCTGGCTCGGCTCGGCTCGGCTCATGAACAGCCCTAGTGGAGATGGTGGCGGAGGTGGAGATGGTGGTGGCAGATTTGGAGGTGAAGAGGTCTGCGTGGTGAAGAGGTTCCAAGAAGACTTGGGTCCATGTCTGCTCCAAGAAGAGGTCTCGCAGACCTTTTTTAATGAAAGGTCTGCGAGAAAACAAACAAGCTGCAGACATCAAACGTCTGCGTGCGTCTGCGTCGCGTAGACATAAGTGGCCAGAAGTACTTCTGGCCAAAAAACAAACAGCACCTAAGTAAAGTACTTTAATGGGTGATAAGATTAAATATTGGATTCGTATCATGAAACTAAATAAAAAAATCCACCAAATTATCATGCATCTCTTTATCAGTTCACACTCATACAGGTTTGGCTGGAAAGTAGTGGTTGTTGTGAATTTATTTTCTTTATTCATGCTACAGATTTAAAGATCAACGTGTACTAGTACAAAAAACAATTTTTTAGTGCTAAGATTTATGGCTTTTTGAGAGATGTTGAAAGAGCACCATTAAATCTTTAAACACACCACCATAAAAACAATAATAGAAACCAAATCAGCCCACCATTAAATCTCTAAACATCACCAAAAAATCAATGATAGAAACCAAATTAGTCCACCGTTAAATGTCTAAACACACCACCAAAAAATCAATGATAGAAATCATAAGTCTTTAACACGTGTCAATATGCATTTACCGCCATTTAATCCACTACTAGAATATCAAAAAAAATTTGACACTGCTTTGATTGGTTCACTTGGGTTATCTTTATATTTTTAAAAAATAAAATATAAAAAGGTTATTGGCGCTGGTCCGTAAAAATATACATTATTTGAACAAATGTTTTTTTGTTTTATTTTATTTATAAAACATCCAAGATCTAATACAAAGGCAAATAAAACAAAAAACTATATAAACAAAAAATGTATAAAATCTACAAGCATAATGAAATAAAATTACATGTTCATATAAAGCTACAAAGAATGAGATACAAACATAATTTCTATAAAGTCATTTCCTAAAATAACAAATTTAAACACATACAATCAAACCAAATCAACATAGTGCATAAATGACGTTCATCGCCGTATAGTTTTCCGGCGAGTATCTTCGGTGTATTTGATAGCATCACGCATAAAATCATCAAGAAATATCTTCAAATTAATCTTGTGTCTCTTCGTAGATAAGGCCATTGATACGCTTTGCGCCACATCGCCGGTTTCTTGATACTCTGGAAGCCGTTCCGGAAAACTTTCTGGTGATGCTTTGCTCCTCCTTAACATTTTTCTCTCTATAAAAAAAATTTTGATTTTAACATTGTGTCTGTATATATGTGGGTATAAAGGTTGTGTTTTTTGAGGCTTAATTTGATCCATTGATTTAATAGGACGAGAGCAATTGAAAACCGTAGGATTATGATCCATGTGATACCTAACAAAATGTTTTGATTGGTTCACTTTGTTGGTGCTATTAACAACTTCACCCTCAAAAAATCAATTTAATGGCGCTATTAACAACTTCACCCTCAAAAAATCAATTTAATTGTGCTATTAACAACTTCAACCTCAAAAATCAATTTAATGGTGTTGTATAACTTCTAAGCATTTAATGGTGCTTTGTAATCTATTTTTTTGGTGGTGTGTTTATTTATTAGTGTGGTAATCTTTTTATTTGGTGCTTTGTATACTAAAACACTACCAAAAATTGAATTTGACACCACCAAAAAAATGGTTCTGTACTAGTGGTGCATGATTGATGATTCATGTGTTTAACATAATACGTTGAGTTACAGTCCGTAAATCTGTTGGAGATGTTAATCTTGATTTTACAATTTAAGGGGTAATTAGTTGAACCAAGAAGTTGAAGGATAATTTGGTTCACATGTAAAAAAAATTGGTCAATCGTATCTCCTAGACTATATTTATTGACTCGTTTTGGTTATGTTTCCTATTTGTTAATGTGTTTCTTTATTGAGCGTATCTTGGATTAAGAACATTAGGTTAGAGAATACGTTAATTGTGTTATCGTTAATTGTGTTATCGTATATAAAGAGATTAGGGGTCTTTGTTTTTTTTGGAACGGCTAACTTTATTCAACCTTGTCACACCCCAACCGATGGTGGAAACATCGGGGCATGGCACTGAGCGAAACAGATTGTCCATGAGTACAAATAACAACTATTCATTACCAGATAATTAAACGTCATGTCCCATACCACAACATATCCAAATAAAAACAGCTATTACAAATAATTGTCTCATAAACGAATTCTGTTCCGACAACTCAGATTTAAGCGTGACATAACTAGACCCCTAGCTTGATTCACCAAAGCACAGCATTCCTAGCATTTCAAACACCTGTCACATACGTTAAAATAAAGTCAATACACAGAGTGTAAAGGTGATCATACAAGTTTAATAGTATAATAGAGTTCGAAATCGTTTACGCATAACCAGCATGTATAACGTATAATGTGAAGCACGTAAGTTATCGACAAAATTCCTATCAATATCAATGAATGCGAGTCGACTTCGAGTAGCGAGTGCGCAACACATGTTCACCACTGTGAACATGTGAAGTAAAATCCTTAACAACCCCTGAATGAACAGGTGCTGAGTCCAAACTATAGTACTATCGTTGCTAAGGCAGGTAGACAGCAATCAATGTGTAAACATAACAAACA
The DNA here is from genome assembly GCA_030545235.1 of Helianthus tuberosus. Lineage (NCBI taxonomy): Eukaryota > Viridiplantae > Streptophyta > Magnoliopsida > Asterales > Asteraceae > Helianthus > Helianthus tuberosus. Next base: position 21,590,355 of record CM060352.1, read on the forward strand.
GGCATTCATCGAGTCACGTATAACATGCAATAGCGGTTAGCGTTAAAAGTGTTGGCGTTGTGTGTTTGATGTGATTTAGAATAAGTGACGTATGTAACACCCAAAAGTGCGTTAAGCAAAAAGGGATCGAGTATACTCACAACGATGATGGATTGAAGGGAGCGCTAGAGAGAGAGAGTCAGCCCAGTTACAGAACGATAGCGTAAGCGATAAGTGGCACGTAAAACGATGCAAGTGTTGAAGTAATGAGGTGATCCGAACGGATGGCAATCCGATCAGATGGCCTCTCGGTCGGTTCGCCACTCGTTTGGGATGGATGTGTTTATGTATGATGGCTTTGAAGTTTTCGTTGTAGCATTTTATGAAAACAGAAGTATCCTTACCATTCAGGTCACCCATTTGGACGGTCATCCGGTCGGATGGCCGCCCGTTCGGATACCGATCCGAATGGAGGCTACAATTTAGTTGAGAATTGTTTAAGTGTGGAAGGCATTTATGCCAACCGATCGGATTGTCGTTCGATCGGATGGCAATCCGATCGGACGGCAGTCCGTTCAGTGACTTGTTCATTTTGAAATTTGTTAAGTTTGGAAGTTTGCGGTTTGATCGAGACGGCATGACATCGTGTTAAACAACCAGAATTCCATCAAGCCCAAGTTACCCGATCAGACGGGAATCACCCCAATCTGACCAGTCAACTGTTCTTGGCGGTTTGTTCACGTTCAACCCGAAATCGGTTGTCTCTTTAGTAGGAATCAGATCTGGGACCGACGCTTCACTAGGGAATGAGTAGAAGGCCTGAACTACCTCCGATTCTACCGGTTTTGAGTGCATTGAGTGTAAAAGAGTTGAAAGAAAGTAATAAAACCATCTTTCAATCCTTTTAACCTCGAAAATGTTTAGATTTATGCGAAAACAGTGTTAAATCATGTTGAAATCCGTTAGATTCGAGTTGTTCTTGGTGGAATGAAGCCAAACCTTGAAGTTCATAAGAATTCCATGATGACATCACCCTAAAACACCTCAAACCCGGCGATTTCATGTTAAAAGTGAAGATTTATCGGTGAAAAAGATGGAGAAATGCGTGTAGATCATAGAAGTACAAGATTTAGGTTGAAAACTTACAAGAATCGGGAGAAATCGAAAGAAAACGGGCTTGAGCGAGCTGGTTCGGAGAAGAGGCTGTCACATCAATGAAAGTTGATGTGACAGGGTATTTATAGAGTTTCCAAAAAGGGAAAAAGAGGTGCGCGCAGAACACGGATCGGATGGCCATCCGATCGGATGGTCATCCGTTCGGATGACCATTCGATCGAATGGTCATTCGATCGAGTTGTGTCCGCGAGTTGGTTTTCGTGTTTTCATTTTGCGTGTTGAGCGTTGCGATGCGTTTCGAGTGAGTGATGCGATAGATTTAATAACACTATATCTAACATACAATCATCCTAAATATAAACCGTGAATCTCGAGTTTGCGATGAGATTGCGTTGCGATAGAGTTGCGATTGTGTTTCGAGTAATCACCACATAACATAAATAAACATGCACAAGTAATACATAATTAACACACACACGTAAAACAATATCCGGAACACATAATTCGGGTTGCGATGCGATAGCGATGCGATTAGCGATAAGTCGTTTAGCGATTAACATGCGATTAAATAGCGATTTATTAACATGTACTCCACATAATACAACTAAAGCGATTAAAATAGATTATTGATTGCAAGTCAAGGAGTACAATCAGTAATTGAGTAAGGAGAGACAGATCGCAATTAGAAATCTTTTCTCCCTTTGACTTTGACTTTGACTTATACTTTGACTTTCGAAACACGAGGTGTTACAGCCTCCCCTGCTTTAGGAAATTTCGTCCCGAAATTTAAGAAGTAGGCGTAACAAACAGTTACGGGTACTTCGCTTTCATGTCACTTTCGAGTTCCCAGGTGAACTCGGCGCCGCGTTTGCCCTCCAAGCGAACCTTCACAATGGGAATGCGTGAGCGTCGGAGTAGCATGGTTTCTCGACCCATGATCTTGACAGGCTTTTCCACGAAGTGTAATGTTTTGTCCACTTGCAGATCCTCAAGAGGGACATGTAACTCCTGGTCGGCCAAACACTTTTTGAGGTTCGAAACGTGGAAAGTCAGGTGGACATTACTCAGTTCCTTCGGTAGTTCGAGTTTGTAGGACACTTTGCCAATCCTTTCCAGAATCTTAAAGGGTCCCACGTATCGAGGCGCGAGCTTTCCTTTCTTGCCGAATCTGATCACCCCCTTCCAAGGTGCAACCTTTAGGAGTACGTGATCGCCAACTTCAAATTCAAGGGGCTTGCGGCGTCTATCGGCGTAACTTTTCTGACAACTCTGAGCTTTCAGTAGATTGTCTTGAATTTGGAGGATTTTGTCAGTCGTTTCTTGCAATAGCTCAGGACCGGTAATTTACGCGTCTCCGATCTCGTGCCATACAATAGGCGATCGACATTTTCTTCCATATAATGCCTCAAATGGTGACATTTGGATACTAGAGTGATAACTATTATTTTACGAGAATTCGACTAAAGGTAAGTGCGCGTCCCAATTACCACCGAAATCTATAGAAAGTGAGCGGATTTAGTAAGACGATCAACGACAACCCAGATGTTGTCACGAGGCATCCCGTGACGACATATAATTTCGTCGGTGTAGATTCGTGCCAATATTTCTACCTTATAGTCTTCCCGTATCGGTAGAAAGTGAGCGGATTTAGTAAGACGATCAACGACAACCCAGATGTTGTCGTGACCTGATGGCGTGCGCGGAAGTTTCGTTATTAAATCCATAGCTATACTCTCCCATTTCCACATAGGGATCTCGGGTTGTACGAGTAAGCCAGAGGAACGTTGATGCTCAGCTTTGACTTTCGAACAAGTTTGGCATTTCGAAACGTAGATGGCGATATCCTTCTTCATGCCCGGCCACCAGTACTTGTAGCGCATGTCCTGGTAAATCTTATCTGCACCGGGATGAATGGAGTATCGCGACTTGTGGGCTTCGTCGAGCAGAATCTGTCGTAAATTGGTGCGCTTGGGAATCCAAATTCGGTCGAGATAATGGAAAATACCATTCGATTTATTCACCAGTTGTTCTCCATTGTTGATGATCCTTTCCTTCTTCAAAGTGCGTTCAGTAAATCAAACATGTTGGGCGTTACGGATAAGAACTTCGAGATTGTGCTGGGCTTGGGTATTGCGAACGCTATGCAAATAGCTTCGTCGACTGAGAGCATCGGCGACGACGTTTGCTTTGCCTGGGTGGTAACGGATCTCACAGTCGTAATCGTTTAGTAGTTCTACCCACCGGCGTTGGCGCATATTCAGCTCTTTCTGACTAAAGATGTGTTGTAGGCTCTTATGGTCGGTGAAGACCGTACACTTGGTACCGTATAGGTAGTGTCTCCAAATCTTTAGTGCAAAAACAACTGCACCAAGCTCGAGGTCGTGTGTGGTATAGTTCTTCTCGTGGATCTTGAGCTGACGAGACGCATACGCGACAACCTTGTCTCGTTGCATAAGAACACAACCAAGACCGAGGTTAGAGGCATCGCAATAGACTACGAAGTCGTCGTCTCCGTCGGGTAAGGAGAGAACGGGAGCGTTGCAAAGCATAAGCTTCAGAGTTTGAAAGGCTTCCTCTTGCTCAGTTATCCAAACAAAAGGCTTATCCTTGTGCGTAAGAGAGGTGAGGGGTACATCGATTTTCGAAAAGTCGGCGATGAATCGGCGATAGTAACCTGCCAATCCGAGGAATGAACGAACTTCGGACAGGTTCTTTGGTGTGACCCAACTCTTAACAGCTTCGATCTTCGCAGGGTCGACATGAATTCCTTGACTATTGACAATGTGACCCAGGAACTGGACCTCCTCAAGCCAATTCACACTTGGAGAACTTGGCATAGAGACGGTTTCCCTGGAGTAACTCAAGAACCAAACTGAGATGTTGCACGTGTTCGGCTTTTGTTTTGGAATAGATCAGGATATCATCGATAAACACGATGACGAAACGGTCAAGATAGGGTTTACACACGCGATTCATTAGATCCATGAAGACTGCAGGGGCGTTAGTAAGACCAAAGGGCATAACCACAAATTCGTAATGACCGTAACGGGTTCGGAATGCGGTTTTGGGTATATCTTCCTCTTGAATTCGTAGCTGGTGATAACCTGAACGTAGATCGATCTTGGAAAAGCACATAGCACCTTGAAATTGGTCAAATAAATCGTCGATTCGGGGCAAGGGGTATCGATTCTTGATAGTAAGCTTATTCAATTCCCTGTAGTCGATGCACATCCGGAACGATCCGTCCTTCTTTTTGACGAAAAGGACAGGTGCGCCCCAAGGAGAGGTGCTTGGGCGAATGAAGCCTTTATCAAGTAGTTCCTGGAGCTGACTCGAGAGTTCACGCATTTCAGAAGGAGCGAGACGATAAGGCGCTCTAGCAACAGGATTTTCTCCAGGAATGAGGTCGATTCGGAAATCGATATCACGAGTGGGAGGTAAACCAGGTAAATCATCAGGAAATACGTTAGGGAATTCACTAACCACGGGTACTTCTCCTATTGCCTTTCCTTTCTTTCCCTTCTCCGCTACTACGATGTGTGCCAAGAAAGCTTGGTATTCCTTGCGGAGATACTTGCTAGCTTGGACACACGACATGAGTTGTAACCTCTTCGAAGCGACTTCACCATAAACACACAATTGGTCACCATTTGCGAGAGAGAATCGAATCATCTTGTCGAAGCAAACAATTTCAGCATGATTTTCCTGAAGGAAATCCATACCTACTATGACATCAAAGCTACCGAGTTGCATTGGTATTATGTTAATCAGGAAAACGTGACCGTTGAGATCGAGGGTACAGTCACGTAGAACAGAACTGACGGTGACGGTTCTTCCAGTGGCAACTTCAACGTCGAAGGTCATAGGGAGATGGGCGCGCTTACGATTAAGGAGCTTTTCGAATTCAAACGATACAAAACAGTTATCGACTCCAGTATCAAATAAACATGAAGCATATATACCATTTACGAGTAACGTACCATTAACCACATTGTTGTCTGCCTGAGCCTGACGGGCATTGATGTTGAAGACTCGCCGGCGGGCTGCTTGCTGAGCTGGTTGCTGCTGCTGTTGCTGTAGTGCTGGCTGTTGTTGTTGTTGTGGTGGCTCTTGCTTAACCACTCTATTGGGGCAGACGTTTGCGAAGTGGTTGGGATCACCACACGCAAAGCAAGCTCTTGCGTGAGCAGCGGGAGCAGGAGCTGCTTGTTGTCCTTGTGGAGCTGGTAGAGCAGGAGTTTGAGCTTGAACTGGAGCTTGAGTTTGGCGAGTACCAGCACGGCAGTTAGCGTACATGTTGCAGTGGACACAGAAACGGCATGCGATACCAACCGGGTGATGATAAGTACAAGTAGGGCAGAGCGGGTGTGGGCCAGTGTATGCACGCTTGGTAAGCGGTGCATTGGCCACATGAGCCGCTAGTTGACGGTTCTGAGGTTGCGGTTGGGTTGGTACAGCTTGGAGTGGTGCGGCAGTAACTGCACCGTTCTTGTTGCTGGAGCTGCTGTTCTTTCTCTTGCGACGTGAGAGTTTTGACGATTGCGGTGCGGCGGTTGTTTCAGCGGTAGTAGCAGCGGTGGCTTGATGAAGACTTTTGGCAGCTTTATTGAAATAACCAGACCTGACTCGCTTATCATTGATCTGAGCGGCGAGCAGGTAGGTTTCCGCAATAGTTGTCGTCTTTGCAGCTTGCACAAAGTCTGCAACACAATCCGGAAGAGTGCGGATGTATTTCTTGATCGTAACCTCGGGAGTAGTAACTTGACCTGGACAGATGAGACTGAGCTGCTTGAAGCGAGCAGTTAAACCGGCGTTGTCGCCACCTTCCTGCTTGATATGCCAGAACTCGTCCTCCAACTTTTGGAGCTCGTGGGGAGGGCAGAACTCGTGCATCATGATGTCCTTCAACTCATCCCACGACAGTCCGTAAGCTGCATCATTCCCTCGTTTTTTTTCTCTCAGCTGTCCACCAATCTAGAGCGCGGGATTGGTAGACGCCGGTTGCGTTAACAATGTGAAGGTTTTCCGGACAGCCACTCTGGCGTAAGGTGACTTCGATCGAATCAAACCATTGGAACATGGCCGTAGGCCCATCTTCTCCGGTAAATTCTTTCAGACCATAGGCTTTGAACTGCTTAAAGCTAAAAGTTGATCTAGGAGAGTCTGTCCTGGATTCTTCCGAGGATTTGCTAGCATTTTCGTTCAACTCACTAACAATCTGTGGTATTACTTTAACGACTTGACTTGCGACGAGAGAAGCGAGTCGCTTGTCAGCTTGTTTACGTCTAGCAGCGCGAGAGAGGTGTGATCCAGATGACGACAGTGTCTGCAATAGACATCGTCACAGGACTCAAACACGATTTCGATTACGTCTAGTATAGTCTATTATCTCCCTTAAAGCTACTTATACACGTATAAAGCTCAGGAACACGTAAACACGAAATCAAGTAGGCACGTAATACACAGAGGCACATAAGCACGTAGTTTACGTAAGCACAGAGGCACATAATTCACATAATCTACTATATTTTGCACATATTCACCTACATACGTTGCACGGATTCACCTATTTTTCACAGCAACGCACGCGATCGAGAGTTACGAGTGCGAGAAGCGATCAATTGTTGCGAGTAACTCAAACGATTTGTTACCGTTTAGAGATAGATGTGCAGTGCGAGTTGTGTACGTTGATCATAGCGAACAGCGAAAAGCGAATAATCACCAAATCGAAACACATAAACACATAAAACCACATAAAACACATAAAATCGGTAATTCTTAGAGTCAGCGATGGCGAAATCTAGAATTGAAACACATAAAATCGAATAGGATGTCTCGGGTGCGTTAGTAGATTCGACTGTTCTCAAAGACCTGGGAGCACCTTTTGGCTTAGTAGATTGTGCTCTCGCCTCAATCCATCGGGCCATTACGTGTCCCTAGTCGTTGGAACTCATCAAGACTTTGGTGAGAGTTTTATAAAACTAAATTATAGGGCGGAATAGGTCATCAAGGTTCGGGTTCCACCCCTAACTTAGCAACTCCATCCCTGTTTGTGCGATAGAATCATGAGAAAATCGGCGTCGAAGTGTCGATTTCACTCCTGATTCAGCGCAAATTCTCATGTTGTAGTAAATAGTTGCGTTAGGCGGGGGATTTAATCGAGAGTTTGTGGCTTTCACACCTATTCTCAACCTAACCACCTTGCCTTTCGCGGAGATTTTGAAAATCGTGCGAGTTGCCAGTCTTAGGAAAGACTGACCTTGCGCGAAGCGGTAGTTTGCGATGTTCGCGCAAAAGTGTGTAGTGTATAGCGAGTGTAAGCGGAAATAGCAAATAGGCCCGTACAAAACCTCTACCAGGTATGCACAAGTCGGTATGTTGGTACTTAGACTATAGACTAGGTCGTTTCTAAGACATCGACCCGGACTAGGTCGAGTCTTGCCTAATTCCCTATAGTTATGGCTCTGATACCAATCTGTCACACCCCAACCGATGGCGGAAACATCGGGGCATGGCACTGAGCGAAACAGATTGTCCATGAGTACCCATAACAACTATTCATTACCAGATAATTAAACGTCATGTCCCATACCACAACATATCCAAATAAAAACAGCTATTACAAATAATTGTCTCATAAACGAATTCTGTTCCGACGACTCAGATTTAAGCGTGACATAACTAGACCCCTAGCTTGATTCACCAAAGCACAACATTCCTAGCATTTCAAACACCTGTCACATACGTTAAAATAAAGTCAATACACAGAGTGTAAAGGTGATCATACAAGTTTAATAGTATAATAGAGTTTGAAATCGTTTACGCATAACCAGCATGTATAACGTATAATGTGAAGCACGTAAGTTAGCGACAAATATCCTATCAATACCAATGAATGCGAGTTGACTTCGAGTAGCGAGTGCGCAACACATGTTCACCACTGTGAACACGTGAAGTAAAATCCTTAACAACCCCTGAATGAACAGGTGCTGAGTCCAAACTATAGTACTATCGTTGCTAAGGCAGGTAGACAGCAATCAATGTGTAAACATAACAAACAGGCATTCATCGAGTCACGTATAACATGCAATAGCGGTTAGTGTGTTCGATGTGAGTTAGAATAAGTGACGTATGTAACACCCAAAAGTGTGTTAAGCAAAAAGGAATCGAGTATACTCACAACGATTATGGATTGAAGGGAGCGCTAGAGAGAGAGTCAGCCTAGTTACATAACGATAGCGTAACCGATAAGTGGCACGTAAAACGATGCAAGTGTTGAAGTGATGAGGTGATCCGAACGGATGGCAATCCGATCGGATGGTCATCCGATCGGATGGCCTCTCGGTCGGTTCGCCACCTGTTTTGGATGGATGTGTTTGTGTATGATGGCTTTGAAGTTTTAGTTGTAGCATTTTATGAAAAGAGAAGTATCCTTACCATTCAGGTCACCCGTTCGGACGGTCATCTGGTCGGATGGCCGCCCGTTCGGATAGTGAGCCGAATAGAGGCTACAATTTAGTTGAGAATTGTTTAAGTGTGGAAGGCATTTATGCCAACCGATCGGATTATCGTTCAATCGGATGGCAATCCGATCGGATTATTGTTCGATCGGATGGCAATCCGATCGGACGACAGTCCATTCATTGACTTGTTCGTTTTGAAATTTGTTAAGTTTGGAAGTTTGCGGTTTGATCGAGACGGCATGACATCGTGTTAAACAACCAGAATTCCACCAAGCCCAAGTTACCCGATCGGACGGGAATCACCCCAATCTGACCAGTCAACTGTTCTTGGCGGTTTGTTCACGTTCAACCCGAAATCGGTTGTCTCTTTGGTAGGAATCAGATCTGGGACCGACGCTTCACTAGAGAATGAGTAGAAGGCCTGAACTAGCTCTGATTCTACCGGTTTTGAGTGCATTGAGTGTAAAAGAGTTGAAAGAAGGTAATAAAACCATCTTTCAATCCTTTTAACCTCGAAAATGTTTAGATTTATGCGAAAACAATGTTAAATCATGTTGAAATCCGTTAGATTCGAGTTGTTCTTGGTGGAATGAAGCCAAACCTTGAAGTTCATAAGAACACCATGAAGACATCACCCTAAAACATGTCAAACCCGGCGATTTCATGGTTAAAAGTGAAGATTTATCGGTGAAAAAGATGGAGAAATGCGTGTAGATCATAGAAGTACAAGATTTAGGTTGAAAACATACAAGAATCGGGAGAAATCGAAAGAAAACGGGCTTGAACGAGCTGGTTCGGAGAAGAGGCTGTCACATCAATAAAAGTTGATGTGACAGGGTATTTATAGGGTTTCCAAAAGGGAAAAAGAGGTGCGCGCAGAACACGGATCGGATGGCCATCCGATCGGATGGGCATTCGTTCAGATGACCATTCGATCGAATGGTCATTCGATCGAGTGGTGTCCGCGAGTTGGTTTTCATGTTTTCGTTTTGCACGTTGAGCGTTGCGATGCGTTTTGAGTGAGCGATGCGATAGATTTAATAACACTATATCTAACATACAATCATCCTAAATATAAACCGTGAATCTCGAGTTTGCGATGAGATTGCGTTGCGATAGAGTTGCGATTGCGTTTCGAGTAATCACCACATAACAAAAATAAACATGCACAAGTAACACATAATTAACACACACACGTAAAACAATATCCAGAACACATAATTCGGGTTGCGATACGATTAGCGATAAGTTGTTTAGCGATTAACATGTGATTAAATAGTGATTTATTAACATGTACTCCACATAATACAACTAAAGCGATTAAAATAGATTATTGATTGCAAGTCAAGGAGTACAATCAGTAATTGAGCAAGGAGAGACAGATCGCAATTAGCAATCTTTTCCCCCTTTGACTTTGACTTATACTTTGACTTTCGAAACACGGGGTGTTACAAACGTAACACCGGACTATCTTTATCCTCGAAAGACACCATAAAGCCTAATAATTCTGGTTGGTCAACAGAACCGTTATATCAACACAAGATCCAACACGATTTGGTTACTAATATGATTAAACTCAACTGACGACTCTAAAAGTTTATTATGTTTTTTGTTCTTAATAAACTTTTTATAGTTGTTATATCCATCAATCGGATTGGATACTGAAAAGAGATCAAACAAGAGAACAGAGAGAGGTAGTGGACACCCCTCACCAAAACTCCATCTGAAGTACTAACTACTGAGAACCACCAGTTTAGGGCCGCACAGCAGATGCGTAACAAAAGGGGGCATGTAAGGACCTTCAAAAATGTCCTAAACCAACCCGTAAGTAAAAACCCGGACCCCTGAAACCCTACTGTGCATGAAAAACCAAGAAAAACAAATTTCTGGGTTTCAGGCGGGCTGTGTAAAGGTAAGCTTAGCCTTACGCGGGCCGCGTTAAACCTAAGTTGACCAGATAAGCGTTACAGTCCACATGGCATCTACCTGGAAACCCTACTCGTGACCCAGCAAACCTACACGTAGACTAGGTGGTCACGCGGGTCGCGTAAGGGTCGAGCAAGGGTTCACGCGGGCCGCGTGAGACCCATTTTTCACCTATAAATAGAAATGGCCATGAGCAGTTCACTGATGTTGAAACCAAAACTCAAAAACGAAGTTTGGCTGCTCAAATTCGAAATTTACTTTTACAATAGCGAGGCGCTGCTATGATACAGGGTATTAACTCGATCGCTGCTACGATTCAATGTTCGATCGATTGAAACTATCTGATGGATGTTTAAGTGCTGCCCACATTAGGGCCATACTTTGTCATTAGTCGTAAATTCGACGGATGTTTAATGTAACAACTCTCATCAAAAGTCATAATTATTAAAATAATCAGTCCAAAAGGAAACCCTAATTGAGACACCCAAGTGATTCTGAACAAACCCTAAAATTTTCATAATTTTCAGAATCAGGATTAGGGCCCCTAAAACTCAGGGGGGGGGGGGTTAAACCCTATGGACGATTATCCATCTAAAACGTTGGCAACAAGGAATTTACGAAAACTATCAACTCAGCTAAGCTAGTCCCAAACGTGGTAACCTATAGCTAGAAAATAGGTCTCACGCGGCCCGCGTGAGAATAAGCCAAAAACTAAAGCGGGCCGCGTAAGGGTAAAATTTTACCTATAAATAGTGGGGTTTGGGACTGGAATCTGGGCACAGAAACGACGTAAAATTTCGAAATATTCACTGAGTTACGTTCAAATTACTCTAAATCCACACACGGGTCTCGAAATTCTGCTGCAAAACAGGGTATTAGCACAATCGCTGCTACGATTCATTTATCCGACGATCAAGATATCCAATGGATGTTTAAGTGCCGCCCACATTAGGGTTATACTTTATCGTTCGTCATTAATTTGACGGATCATCGTTAATTTGATGGATAAAGTATTATACTTTGTCGTTCGTTGTTAATTCAACGGATCATCGTTAATTCGATGGATGAAGTATTGCATTTTGTCATTCATTGTGAGAATTTGATCTCGTAAATTATCGTAATTGCTGGATTGATTACTAACCCAGTTTTGTGTGCATTGTTATTTATATTAGGTTAACAAGGCTAAATCATAGATTAGACTCTGACCATATTAAATCAGCAATGTGAGTCATTCTCTCTTTTTATCAAATCTATTTACAAAATCATGTTTATTTTCAAAGTTATAATTACGGGGATTAAGTCTTTGTAATCACCAAGTTACAGCCGGTATGTGGGGTTTTGTATACATTACTTGATAATCGTCACCATTGGGGCAGCCAATGGGGGATATGACCATAGTCACAGACACCATTGGACGAATGGGCCAAAGGGTCGAGTGACAAATACCGTGGGTAGTTGGCTTGATATCAGAAACATTGTAATCGCTCTTAATACTGTAAATTATAACAAATGTGTCATTTCAGTAAATAGAATGATTCACTCAGTATTTCCCGCTGACAAAACCTTTTTCAAACATGTTTCAGGTGATTTGCTGTAATTCAGGAAAAAGTGCTGGGAAGCATTTCAATCTTAAGATAGTGGCTCATTATAAAATAAAGAAATAAGTTTTGTAACATAACGATTTTATAGTAAAATCATACTATTGTAAATTATCGGGGTTTTATCCCGAATTGTGAAATAAAATAATCGGGGAAAATTTTAGCTTTAAACGATCCTGTTTCCGCTGTTAAACTCAACTAAATAAATACCGCAGTATTTCTGTCCCGCGGCTCCTGAAACGGGTCAAACCGGGTCGGGGGCCGTGACAGAAAAAGGTGGTATCAGAGCCACTGAGTTAAGCTAATTAAGTATTTAGAAATACTTAATTTTTCCTGATTACTATTATGTGATTATTTGTATTATTAACTGATTATTTGATTATTTGTTAGTTACAGTATGGGTAAGAAAAAGCTGTCAAGTATCTATCTTAAATTAGATAGATCATCTAATGAGAAGGGAAGTTCATCCCGAACCAAATCCTCGAATCAGGCTGAAATTCCTGAAGAAGGAATATTTGTGCGAAAGGCACAATACGAGGAATCACTTTCTCCTAAAAGGAGGGAGATGATTATTAAGAAAAGTAAAGAGAAAATTCGAGAAAAGAGGATTAAACGAGAAACTCAGGAATTAATTGATAAATCACCTTGGGAAGATAAACTAGATGAGAAATGGGCAAATTTATATATGCTAGCCACAGTAGCAGAAAATATAAATCTTTAAAAGTTTAGCACCCTACTCTCACAATCTAGAAACCCTGTGTGATAAATAAAATTTGAAACCTAAGTGTGTTTGTCAGTTATCTTTGTAATCAACTAGTACACAGTGTGTAATAAATTACAAAGTTATTTGTAAATTTTTAACTTAGTATTTTATGCATTTTGCATATATGCTACATCAGCATGAGTGGAATATCCGAAGTTTTTCAGAACCTTAATCTTTACCCCGTAACTATCGAAGCTTCCAAAGAGTATACTAGCTACTATCCCGATGTTGAACAACCAGTAGAATTCAAGGTTCCACCTTTGAGCAAGCCAAAACAAAAGAAAAGAACTTATGTAGGATGGAGGAAAATCCGTAAGAAGAAGCCAGCTAAAAAATTGCCCAAAGTAAACAATCCTTTGAAAAAGGGAAAAGAAGTTATAACCGGAGAGAGTTCTAAACAACAAGAAATGGAAACTGGAGACAAAGAGGAAGGTAAGGAGATAGAAATACAGATGGAGGAAATTACTAAAGAAGTAGTAATGGAAGTTGGACAAGGGTCTATACCAGCTCAGAGAGAAATCGGAGAGAGCTCCAATCTAACCCAGGAAAGAACTTTTCAAGATGAGATAGATTTCCTGTTGGCAAGCTGTGAAACCATTCAGCCTGTCAATAATAATAATAATAATAATATTTTTAATTATCCTCTTGGAAACCAATTCCCTATGAATTGGGAACCAGCAATTCCAGATCCAATAGTCCACTCCCAACCCATAGGAATGGATGAATGGTGGACGAACGATTGGCAATTTCAAAATATTGTCAATAATCCTTACTCTTTTCTTCCACAATTCGATCCAGAACCCCTACCTAATCCACCCATGAGTAATGAAAACATGGCTGAACTTCGCCACTTTGGTGAAGAGTTGTTTGATGCTGGAACTAGAATCAGGGAAATAGGGGGACAGATTGCCTGGAAGTACGATGAGAGGGAACTACGTTTTTAGAACAGCAAATGACGAGAGATAGTAGGATGGTAAAACAGTGTTTGTATAATAGTAATAATAAAGTTAGTCTGTAAATAACAAATAAAACTCTGTATGATATTAGTGTGTAACGATGCATACTATGATAGATATAAAAAGAAATCGAGAAATCGATTGTTTTGACTATATCTATATTATAAAATTTTCTGATTGTTTGTATGTAATTATTATTTAGCAGATACTAATAAAAGCTATATATATATTAATCAGATGGCCAACAATGGTAATGAACCAGTAAATGAAGATAATCAGTCTGAGCAACATCCAGGAGATCAATATATGACTCGGCAAGATATCGAAAACATTGTTGCTCAAGGGATAGCTAATGCTATTCCAGCATTCATTGCTGCTATCAAGAATCCATCCGAACCACAACAAATTGTCCCTAGTAAACAGATTACTGAAGATAACTTCATTAATAGTGTAAATGGAGGCAATAATCATGTTAATCATAATAAGGAACCACATCAAGCTCCATTACCCAAGAAAATGAAAACTGCAACGCCTGGTTGCACTTTCAAAGAATTCCTTGCTTGTAAACCCACTGAATTTGCAGGAAATGAAGGAGCAACTGCATCACTGCGTTGGTTAGAGAAAACCGAAGCAGTCATTGCAATAAGTAAATGTGGTAAAGATGATCAAGTTATGTATGCATCCAATCTGTTCAAAGAAAATGCACTTGAATGGTGGAATACTGTGTTACAATCAAAAGGAAGAATAATAGCTTATGTTATGACTTGGGAAGAATTTAAGGGTTTGGTGGAGAGAAAATTTTGTCCTGAGTATGAAAAGCAACAGATGGCGAATAAGTTTCTAAATCATCGGATGATGGGTGTGGATTGTCGTGGGTATACCTCGACATTCTTTGAATATGCAAGAGTAGTACCAACACTGGCTTCGCCAGAACCGGTACTCATTTCTCGCTATATTTGGGGGCTAATTAGCGAAATCCGCAATATTGTTAAAGCTGCGAGACCTCGCACTATTGATGATGCGGTAGAATTAGCCAATACTCTAACCGTTGAATTGGTACGCACAAGAGATGAAGATAGGAAAAAGGCACTAGCTCAGAAAATTACCCAAGGATTTCGTGTGGGTAATAATAACAACTTCAAGAGAAAAGGAACAGGGCAAGCTCCAGTTCCGTCATTCTGCAGGAAATGCAAAAAGAAGCATTATGGAAGATGTGATATTACTTGCAATTTTTGCAAAGCTGTAGGACATCGTGAAGAGAACTGCAAAAAGAAAACAGTAATCTGTTTTAATTGTGGAGAAGCTGGGCATTATAAAACAGAATGTCCTAAATTGGTCAAACCAGTAGATAACAAACCCAAGACAACCGAAGGAACTACTAAGAAGAATGCCAGGGCATTTCAGCTGACCACTCAAGAAGCAGAACTCATTCCGGATGTGATAGCGGGTACGTTCTTAGTTCACAATGTGTACGCAAAAGTATTATTTGACTCTGGTGCAAACCAAAGTTTTATAAATACTTCATTCTGTCAAGCTCTTAGTTTACCTTTAACCAATATTAGGCAGATTTTTACAGTTGAAACCGCAGACGGAAATTCAGTTAAAATAGATAAAGTATTGCAAGAAGGAAACATAGAACTTTTAGGACATAAATTCTCTGCAAAACTATTGCCGATGAATTTAGCTAAATTTGATGTTGTATTAGGAATGGATTGGTTAGTAGCCAACCATGCTAGAATCCTTTGTGATCAGAATTCCATAGAAATTCAATCACCTACCAGAGAAGTGATTAGGATTACAGGAGATAAACCGCGGAAACCCATGAAGTTCATATCAGTAATGAAAGTTGCTAATTATGAACGAAAACAAGGAATAGTGTATATGATTTCAGTAATCATTAGCACTAAGGGAAAAGATCTTAAGGAAATACCAGTAGTATCAGAATATCCTGAAGTATTTCCAGAAGATTTACCAGGATTACCTCCAGACAGGGAAGTAGAATTTAGGATTCATCTAATTCCAGGAACTACACCGATAGCCAAGGCACCTTATCGGTTAGCACCCACAGAAATGTTAGAACTGAAAAAGCAATTAGATGAATTACTAAGTAAAGGATTCATACAACCTAGCTCATCCCCTTGGGGAGCGCCAGTGTTATTTGTAAAGAAAAAGGATGGTTCAATGAGAATGTGTATCGATTATAGAGAATTGAATAAGGTTACAATTAAGAATCGATATCCATTACCTAGGATTGATGATCTTTTTGATCAACTTCAAGGGGCTAGATATTTTTCTAAGATAGATTTACGCTCTGGATATCATCAATTGAAGGTACAAGAAGAAGACATACCTAAGACTGCTTTCAGAACTAGGTATGGTCATTACGAGTTTACAGTCATGCCCTTCGGGTTAACGAATGCACCTGCAGCATTCATGGACATGATGAATAGGATCTGTAAACCGTATTTGGATAAATTTGTAATTGTTTTCATAGACGATATACTTATTTATTCCAAAAGTCAGACAGAGCATTGTGAACATCTTCATGCACTCTTAACCTTGTTAAGAAAAGAAAAGTTGTACGCCAAATTCTCGAAATGCGAATTTTGGCTAAAGGAAGTACAATTTTTAGGACACATGGTGAATCATGAAGGTATTCATGTAGATCCTGCTAAGATAGAGGCAATTACCAAATGGAAGGTTCCACAAACAGCAATGGAAATAAGAAGTTTTATAGGTTTAGCTGGATATTATAGACGGTTTATTAAGGATTTTTCTAAGATAGCTGTACCATTAACTAAGCTAACCTGTAAAGCTACTAAGTTTGAATGGGGACCCAAACAAGAAGAAGCTTTTAGAATTTTGAAACAGAAATTAACCCATGCACCAATCTTAGCCTTACCAGAAGGAACTGAAGATTTTGAAGTATATTGTGATGCTTCAAAATTAGGATTTGGATGTGTGCTTATGCAACGCAAGAAGGTAATTGCATACGCATCAAGGCAATTGAAAAAGCACGAAGAGAATTATACGACTCATGATTTAGAGTTAGGAGCCGTAATTTTTGCCCTTAAGATTTGGAGACATTATCTGTATGGAAGTAAGTTTACTATCTATACAGATCATAAGAGTTTAAGATATATCTTTGGGCAAAAAGAGTTAAACATGAGGCAAAGGAGATGGATGGAAATCCTAAGTGACTACGACTGTGATATTCAGTATCACGAAGGAAAGGCGAATATAGTTGCAGATGCCTTAAGTCGTAAGTATTATGAGAAACAACGACGGGTTCGTGCTCTCAGATTAAATCTACAAATAGATTTAATGGAACAATTGAAGAATATTCAAGTTACAGCAATCAAGGATGATGCTGAAGGAATGAAAGGACGAATCAAGGAATTAGAACAAGGAGCAGATGGAATTTGGAGATTCCACAAAAGTAGAATTTGGGTACCTAAGCAGGGAGACTTAAGATCTAAGATTTTAGAAGAAGCTCATAAATCTAGGTATACTATACACCCAGGAAACAATAAGATGTACCAAGATTTAAGAAAGAACTTTTGGTGGATAGGAATGAAAAAGGACATAGCCAGCTATGTTTCTAAATGTCTTACTTGTTCACAAGTTAAGGCAGAACATCAGAAACCTTCAGGTCTACTACAACAGTTAGAGATGCCAGTATGGAAATGGGAACTTATAACAATGGATTTTGTTACTAAGTTACCCAAAACCAGAAAAGGTAATGATGCGATTTGGGTAATTGTAGATCGATTAACCAAATCAGCTCATTTCTTACCAATGAAAGAAACCTTTAGCATGGAAAGACTGGCTAAATTGTATGTAGATGAAGTTGTATCCTTACATGGAGTTCCACTCTCCATTGTTTCGGATAGAGATAGTCGTTTTACTTCCCATTTCTGGAAAAGTTTCCAGCAAGCTATGGGAACTCGACTAAATTTGAGCACTGCATATCATCCACAAACAGATGGGCAAAGTGAAAGGACAATCCAAACTCTAGAAGACATGCTCCGAGCATGTGTGATAGACTTTGGTGGAAGTTGGGATGATCACTTACCATTAATTGAATTCTCCTATAACAATAGTTATCACTCAAGCATTGATACTGCTCCATTTGAAGCACTGTATGGAAGAAAGTGCAGAACTCTAGTTTGCTGGGCAGAAATCGGAGAAAGTCAATTGTCAGGTCCTGAAATAGTGCAAGAAACAACTGATAAGATCACTCAAATCAAGGAAAGACTGAAGACAGCTCGGGATCGCCAAAAGAGTTATGCAGATAATAGAAGCAAGCCGTTAGAATTCCAAGTTGGAGACAAGGTATTGTTGAAAGTTTCTCCTTGGAAAGGAGTGGTAAGATTCGGTAAGAAAGGAAAGCTAAGTCCAAGATACGTAGGACCATTTCCAGTGATCCAACGTATAGGACCAGTAGCTTATCGTTTACAATTACCAGAAGAATTATCTGGAGTACATGATGTATTTCATGTATCCAATCTCAAGAAATGCTTATCAGATGAATCACTGGTAGTACCTCTTCAAGACATAAAGGTAAACGAAAAGTTGAAATTCGTTGAAAGACCTCTTCAAATTGAGGATCGAAAGATCAAGTTTCTCAAACACAAACGACTAGTTCTAGTCAAAGTTAGATGGGATTCAAAGAGAGGAGCTGAGTATACTTGGGAACTGGAATCAGAAATGAAGAAAAAGTATCCTCATTTATTCCAGTAAATCTCGAGGACGAGATTTTTCATAAGGTGGGGAGAATGTAACAACTCTCATCAAAAGTCATAATTATTAAAATAATCAGTCCAAAAGGAAACCCTAATTGAGACACCCAAGTGATTCTGAACAAACCCTAAAATTTTCATAATTTTCAGAATCAGGATTAGGGCCCCTAAAACTCAGGGGGGGGTTAAACCCTATGGACGATTATCCATCTAAAACGTTGGCAACAAGGAATTTACGAAAACTATCAACTCAGCTAAGCTAGTCCCAAACGTGGCAACCTATAGCTAGAAAATAGGTCTCACGCGGCCCGCGTGAGAATAAGCCAAAAACTAAAGCGGGCCGCGTAAGGGTAAAATTTTACCTATAAATAGTGGGGTTTGGGACTGGAATCTGGGCACAGAAACGACGTAAAATTTCGAAATATTCACTGAGTTACGTTCAAATTACTCTAAATCCACACACGGGTCTCGAAATTCTGCTGCAAAACAGGGTATTAGCACAATCGCTGCTACGATTCATTTATCCGACGATCAAGATATCCAATGGATGTTTAAGTGCCGCCCACATTAGGGTTATACTTTATCGTTCGTCATTAATTTGACGGATCATCGTTAATTCGATGGATAAAGTATTATACTTTGTCGTTCGTTGTTAATTCAACGGATCATCGTTAATTCGATGGATGAAGTATTGCATTTTGTCATTCATTGTGAGAATTTGATCTCGTAAATTATCGTAATTGCTGGATTGATTACTAACCCAGTTTTGTGTGCATTGTTATTTATATTAGGTTAACAAGGCTAAATCATAGATTAGACTCTGACCATATTAAATCAGCAATGTGAGTCATTCTCTCTTTTTATCAAATCTATTTACAAAATCATGTTTATTTTCAAAGTTATAATTACGGGGATTAAGTCTTTGTAATCACCAAGTTACAGCCGGTATGTGGGGTTTTGTATACATTACTTGATAATCGTCACCATTGGGGCAGCCAATGGGGGATATGAGTGACCATAGTCACAGACACCATTGGACGAATGGGCCAATGGGTCGAGTGACAAATACCGTGGGTAGTTGGCTTGATATCAGAAACATTGTAATCGCTCTTAATACTGTAAATTATAACAAATGTGTCATTTTAGTAAATAGAATGATTCACTCAGTATTTCCCGCTGACAAAACCTTTTTCAAACATGTTTCAGGTGATTTGCTGTAATTCAGGAAAAAGTGCTGGGAAGCATTTCAAGCTTAAGATAGTGGCTCATTATAAAATAAAGAAATAAGTTTTGTAACATAACGATTTTATAGTAAAATCATACTATTGTAAATTATCGGGGTTTTATCCCGAATTGTGAAATAAAATAATCGGGGAAAATTTTAGCTTTAAACGATCCTGTTTCCGCTGTTAAACTCAACTAAATAAATACCGCAGTATTTCTGTCCCGCGGCTCCTGAAACGGGTCAAACCGGGTCGGGGGCCGTGACATTTAAGTATAGCACTTTGTCATTAATCGTGAGGGTTTTAGTCTCGTGAGTTATCGTAAATGATGTATTAGTTACTGACCTAGTTCGTGTGCATTGTTATTTAAATTAGGTTACAAGGCTAATCAGTAGGCTAAACTCTGCCCGTATAAATATGCAATGTGAGTCATTCTCTTTTATCAAAAGTATTTTACAATACTCCATTTATTTCCAAAAAGTTATAATTACAGGGATTAAGTCGTGGTTATCTTGAATCACTGGCTAGTGGAGTATTGTGCACATTACTAATTTCTCACGGTTAGGCTAATAAATCCTAACAGTGATAATCATCACTACTTGGGGAAGGACCCAATAGTGGTATGACCATCGTCACCAGGTGACACGGTGCCAAATAAAAATAAGATAGAAGCCATTGTAATCGCTCTTATGCTGTAATTTATAACGATGTGTCGTTGTATCAAATTTGAGTGACTCGCCAGTATTTCCCCGCTGACAAAATATTTTAAAACATGTTTCAGGCGACCTGCTGTGAATCAAGAAAAACGTGCTACGGAGCACTAACCAGCTTAAAGAGGTGGCTCAGTTAAAAGTGAATAAACATGTTTTATAAATCAGGGAATTTACTTGTGAAATTCCTCTTTTGTAAATTACGGGGTTTATCCCGAATTATGGAATAAAATAATCGAGCATTTTCAAGTTTTAAAAGATCCTGGTAAAATCTTCCGCTGTCAAACTCAATTAATAAATACCACACGAGTTTCTGCCCCGCGGCTTCCGGCTCGGGTCAAACCGGGGGCGGGGGCCGTGACAGAAAGAGGTGGTATCAGAGCCACTGATTTAAGCCAATTAAGTATTTCGAAAATACTTAATTTTCCTGATTGCCATCATGTGATTATGTGTTTCTATCTTGACTATCTGTTAATTTACAATACGGGTAAGCAAAGAATTTCGGACATCTATCATAAATTAGATAGTTCACCGAAAGATAAGGGAACTTCATCCCAATCAAATTCCTCAAGATACTCAGCAAATACTGAGGAAGGAATCTTTGTTCGTAAAGCACAGTTTGAGAAACCACTTACCCCTAATAAAAGAAGTTATATTATTAGAAAAAGTCAAGAGAAAATAAAGAAGTCCCAACCAAAAGGAGTGATGATTAGTAAAGAAACTCAGGAAATAGGCAATAACCCACCATGGGAAGATGAATTAGATGAACAATGGGCAAATCTCTATATGTTAGCCACTACCGCAGTAAATGCTAACTTCTAGTTAAAGTACTAAACCAGTACCAGTACCTTTGCCACCTATAAGACAGAAACTTTAAACTATTAAATAACCACTAGTATATTTCAGTTGTAATAAATGTCTAGCAATAGTTCGTTTTAATCAAATAAATTGTATTTAAGTTTTCTAAATTGCCATTTTGTGAGTATGTGTATTACAAAATTTTAACCTAGAATTTTGTGTGTTTCTTCATAAATGCTAAACAGCATGAATGAATTATCCGAAGCTCTTGAGAATCTCAACCTCTATCCTGTTAATGTGGAAGTTTCTAGAGACTTTACCGGTTATCGTGTCGAGGTAGAGGAACCTATGGAAATTCAAACTCAGCCACCGGAGAAACCCAAGCCAAAGAAGAGAAGAAGAATTGTGGGTTGGAGACGTGTGCGCAGGAGGAAACCAGCAACACAGAAAATTTTAAAGACGGAGGATCTAAAAGGTAAAGGCAAGGTAATAGAAATTGGTGAAAGTTCCAGGCAAGACCAGGAAATGCCACCCTGGGAGGAGTTGGATCATAAACTAGCACTTAGTGACCTCATCGGACCTGTCGGTGAGAATCTTTTTAATTACCCAGCAGAAGCACAACTTCCAGTTGACCTAGAACCTGAGATCCCAGATCCTATTATCCACACCCAACCTCTACCTGCAGAGCTAGAAGAATGGTGGACCACCGACTGGCAGTTTCAGAACCTCCTAAACAACTCTAATACCTTTTTCCCTCAGTTTGACCCCGAGCCTCCACTACACCCGCCTATGAGCAATGAAAACTTGGCTGAACTCCGCCATATTGGCGAAGAGCTGGTGGATGAAGGAAATAGAATCCGAGAGGTAGGGGAGAGGATCTCCTGGAAGTACGACGAGAGGGAGCGTCGTTTCTAAGATGCCAGCAGATGAGGATGGTGTGACTGTGGTTGTATGGTTGTAGGAATATATGTTTAATAATAATAATCATAAAAATATAATTATGTGAAATAACTTAAAAAAATAAAACTTTTGTAAGATAACCAATGTGTACGGATGCCTAATATATATGTATATATATATATAAAATATCTAACGTCGAAAGATCGACAATTTTGGATATACTTGTTGACATGATTATATGCAATTGATTTGTTATATTTAGTTATTAATTATTTTATTCTAATCACTTATATAAATTAATTACCAGATGGCACATGCTGGTAATGAACCAATTAACGAGGTTAATCAATCTGAGCACAACAATGAAGATCAATTTCTGAATAGGCAAGATATCGAGAATATCGTTGCTCAGGGAATAGCCAATGCTATTCCAGCAATACTTGCTGCTGCTCGAAATCCAGTTGAACCTCAAATTATTCCGAGTAAACGTACTCATGAGGAAAACTTCAGTAATAGTGTAAATGGAGGCGGCAACAACAATAATAACAATAACGATGATGGAATGCAAGCCCCGCTCCTTAAGAAAATGAAAGCTGCAACGCCTGGTTGCACTTACAAGGAATTTCTTGCCTGTAAACCAGCTGAATTTGCAGGCAATGAAGGAGCGACTGCTGCATTGCATTGGTTAGAGAAAACCAAAGCAGTAATTGCAATAAGTAAATGTGCTGAAGAAGACAAGGTCATGTACTCGTCGCATCTTTTTAAAGAAGGAGCGTTAGAAGGGTGGAATACCGTTCTACAAGCTAAAGGAAGGAATGTGGCGTATGCTATGAACTGGGAAGAATTTAAGAGTCTCGTGGAAAGAAAATTCGGTCACGAGTATGAAAAGGAACAAATGACGAATAAGTTCCCGAATCACCGGATGGTAGGTGTTGATTGTAGAGGGTATACTTTGACTTTCTTCGAGTATGCTAGAGTGGTACCAACCTTGGCTTCGCCTGAACCGGTACTTATTTCTCGCTATATTTGGGGCTTAATTAGCGAGATCCGTAATATTGTCAAAGCAGGGAGACCCCGCACGATCGATGATGCGGTGGAATTAGCCAATATTCTGACTGGCGAATTGGCGTGGACAAGAGAAGAAAACCGGAAAAAGGAAGTAGCCCAAAAGATTACCCAGGGATTCCGTATGGGTAACCGTAGCAATTTCAAGAGAAAGGGGACTGGGCAATCTTCCACTGCTCCATTTTGCAATTCCTGCAAAAGAAAGCATTTTGGAAGATGCAAAGGGTATTGCAATTTCTGCAAAATTCTGGGGCATCAAGAAGAAGATTGCAGGAAGAAGAAAGCAACAATCTGCTACAACTGCGGAGAAGCTGGACATTTTAGGCCAGACTGCCCTAAATTGGCCAAACCAGCTAATAACAAAGCCAAACCTGCAGAAGGAGCTACCAAGAGAAATCGAAGAGCCTTCCAGTTGACTACTCAGGAAGCAGAACTAATTCCTGACGTGATAACTGGTACGTTCCTAGTTCACAACGTTTATGCAAAAGTATTATTTGACT
Source organism: Helianthus tuberosus (assembly GCA_030545235.1). NCBI lineage: Eukaryota > Viridiplantae > Streptophyta > Magnoliopsida > Asterales > Asteraceae > Helianthus > Helianthus tuberosus. The sequence goes on from CM060352.1 coordinate 21,614,094, forward strand.
CTGGTGCAAACCAAAGTTTTATAAATACTTCATTCTGCCAAGCTCCTAACCTACCTTTAACCAACCTTAGGCAGATTTTTACGGTAGAAACGGGAGATGGAAATTCTGTTAACATAGATAAGGTTTTGCGAGAAGGAAAGATAGAACTCTTAGGCCATGAATTTTCTGCAAACCTATTACCTATGAAGTTAGCAGAATTCGATGTGGTATTAGGAATGGATTGGTTAGTAGCCAACCATGCTCGAATTCTTTGTGATAAGAATTCCATAGAAATTCATACACCCACAGAAGAATTAGTGGTGATTACAGGAGATAAGCCACGTAAGCCAATGAAATTCATTTCAGTAATGAAGTTAGCCAGTTATTCAAGAAAACAAGAAATAGTGTATATGATTTCAGTAATCATTAACACTAAGGGTAAGGAACTTAAAGAAATTCCAGTAGTATCAGAATACCCGGATGTATTCCCAGAAGAACTACCGGGATTACCACCCACTAGGGAAGTCGAATTTAGAATTCATCTAATTCCTAAAACTACACTGATAGCCAAGGCACCTTATCGGTTAGCACCCACCGAAATGTTAGAACCCGCGAGACGGATTCAAGGGATGAAAAGCGTAAATGCAATGTTTGAATCCGCGTAAATGCAATGCTTGAATCCGCGAGACGGATTCAAGGGATGAAAAGCGTAAATGCAATGTTTAAATCCGCGAGACGGATTCAAAGAATGAAAGATATGAATGCAATGCTTGAATCCGCGAGACGGATTCAAGGGATGAAAGGCGTAAATGCAATGTTTGAATCCGAGAGACGGATTCAAAGAATGAAAGATGTGAAGGCAATGTTTGAATCCGCGAGACGGATTCAAAACATAGAAGGTATGAATAATGTGTTCGAATCCGCGAAACCGATTTAAGATATAAAAGACGGAACTAGTCTACATAAGAAGAAGTCGATAGCTTGACCATGTATGTGTCAAACAAGTCATATAAGTAAATGTAAAGCAAATGAACAAAAGAATGATAGGAATGAAAATATCCGAATGTGTAAGTAATTACGGACCAGACAAGTAAATATTTCTTAAGTGATATGATTCAAATTATGCTTAAACTTTCATGTATATATATATATATGAATATATTTATGCAAATGCGTTTCATGCAAGAATGGTCGAAAGGATAAATGGGTCTTACGGGTCAGATGGCGATTGCCATTTGAACTCGTTAGTTAATGTTTTGATATGTTAAGTTTTGTACTCATAGGTGAGCTTGATGAATGGACACGCAATGTCACCAATCGGAAAGGAATGATCACCGTAAGATAAGGATGACGAATCAATGGAATCTACTTCAGCCAGATATCATAGTGTGATAAACCTATCAGGATCAGTGAAAGAATTCTCATGAGCGAAAGCTCATTACACGGATGAATGAGATCAATCCTGGGATGGTTTGGATTTGTAATGAAGTGGTCGGTTTGCTTTCGCGGGTCGTGGCAAGGTTAGTGAATTGTTTAATATGTGAATTTAAGTATAAAGTTATGAATTGAATAAGTACTTCTGCACGAACCAGTGGTAACGCGAGATGTGATATGATAAGGAAGGGTTGACTTTTAGAAGTAGGCTAAGAATGAGTTTTAAATCTGGCTTAAGTAGTAGACAGTGCATGTATGAGTAAGAAGGTAGAAGTAAAACTCCAAGTATATACGAAATTATTAGAACTAATACTAACGGTGAATGCGGTAGCAAGTTCATATGAACTTCATTTTGCTTTTATGTAAATCATGGTAGTAAACCCTTGGGTTTGCTTTTAGTTTGCACACTCTAGTTCCAGTACGATAATGTGATGGTATGATTATATTTATTCATGAATAAGACTTTTGCAAAGATCCTGAATGTATTCATGTGGTATTGAGCATCGTGAATGGATAGATGAAAAAGTAAGAGTAGTATTGGTCTACTAAGAATGAGAAAGGTTTCGGGGACGAAACCTTCTTTAAGGGAGGTAGACTTGTAACGCCCCAAAATTCGAACGCATATATTCGCTCTATGTTTCCACATATGATATGACACAGAATAAAATAAAATAAAATAGGTTATTTAACCTAGTTAAAATACTTAGTCAAAACAAGTAAAGAATGAATTTGGTGACAATTGTGATGGTGTGACAAACTAGAGGGACTAAACTTGGAAAAATTGAGTCAAGTTTAGTTAAATTAGAAGATTCAGTATTATGTGGGGGTGTTGGTGGTGTGTGTCGACACCCACAGGAGAGAAGGAAGGAAGAATGCTCATGTTGATGCAATTTGACCAAATCAAAAGGGAGATTCAACTCAAATCTTATGCATGAACTCAAATCCATGTTCATCTAGACTTGTTTTACATGACGTAAGTTGTAGAATCCAATTTGGTGAGGTTGTATGAAATGGGTTGTGTTCAATCCGTGAATTTATGTGAAATTAGAATGATAATGAAGTAGAATCATCTCATGAAACATGAATCATGCTCGAATTTCTGATTATTTTGATGTTTTAATAAAAACCCACTTATGGAAGTAATGTCATGAAGATGATTATGTTGCTTATGCTAGATAGAGTGTAGTTTCGATATGTATGAAGTTTGATGTTGTAGATTATTGCTAAATGAATCTGATTTAGAAGGAAAGTTATGAGAAATTAGTTGAAATTGATAAATGAAAACAAGAAATGGGTAACAAAGCATGAATGGGTTGTACATTAGGCTTAGAACGTTGTATGCACACCAAGTGTTTGATGAAATGCTTAACTGACAATTAAATGTGGAATTATATGCAAGTTGTGAGTAAATAAGTTTAGAAAGTAATAATGAAGTAGTTGTTAACTAACTAATATGTGAAGTGTGTTTTAGATGGAGTTCATGTGGAAATTTGAATGGTTATTATGATATGGTAGAAGCATGCATTAGGAGTTTGAACTCTATGCTTAAAGATACGGTACACCCTATGCGTTTAGTTGATTTGGTGGTAGGGATCAAGGGGTGAAAGTGGTGTCTTTGTATGGTATGTGGATTTCTAGTAAGGTTAATGTCGGGTTCAAGGATAGTGTAAATTAGTTAATCTTGAATGATGTTTTTAGTCATGAAATTATGAGACGACTAGTATGGAAGGAATTGTTTATGTGGTGTGCATATATGATCTTGTGGTCGCATGGTGTTTTACTATGTGAGTAGGGAATGTATTTGATGTCCGTAGTATAATCGACTATAATGATGCGATTATATGGATTAGATTGATAATTCATAAGATAGACAGTTGACTTTCTAAATAACAAGGCTTTGTCACAAGTGTCATGTTAGAGAAATCATTAAGTACATGCTATGTCCATATGTGAGTTTATACTAACGAAGTGGCAACCATGATGACATGAAAGTATAGGATCATGTCAAGATGGGGAAAAGCATGGAAGGCTAACGGAAAGGATAGGAGGAAGCACGTATGAAACGGGCACTCGAGGTAAGTGATTTCCGTAGTCACTTCTTAGTTTGTTTAAGTAATATAATGCTTTATTTAATTAAACATGATGTTTGATGTCAAGTTTGTGTTGAAGTCTTTCGTTGTAAATAATGGGAATAAAGTTGATTAAAACGCCCTTGATGGGTATATTGGGCGAACAATCTTAAAAGTAGTTTATAAGCAAGCTATTCGATTAGTGTAATGGTTTTGGTCAAGTATAAAAGTGGGGAGTATGGTTTTGTAAACCATAGACCATTTAATGCGCAAACACCTTAACGGGTCAAAATAAGCTTTTGAGCAAAATGGATGGAAAAAGGTGTAAGGTATCCGGGAATGATTCTTTTATAGTAGACGACCTTGGAATTATTAAGTTCATGTAAAGTTAAGGTTAAACCAACAAGTTATGTTGTCAAATATATGAATGGGTCAATTACGTCAAAAATGATTATTAAGCCGTAAGCGTAAGTAAAGGTTTTTCTTAATCCGGGTGTGGGATTTTAGGTCCACATGATAGAGGACCAAATTACGATCATGTAGGAAGAAACGGGAGGTTAAACGGGTAAACGGTTCAAAAGTTATGCGCATTTTAGTGCGTACGGATGACGAAACGAATCTGCAGAAAAAGGCATTTTCTAGAGGGCGTCGCCGACGGGGTTAGGGCCGTCGCCGACGGGCTCTAGAAAACCAGTTTTTCTCTGACGCCCTCCCCAAGTCCAAAAACCTGAAATTTGTTATTTAAGTTGATTTTTGTATCGTAGGCTTTGGTTTGTTATTCGTGGACTACGGCGGGCTTTCTAAACATGATTTTGATCGATCCTTAGATGTTCATGGGCTATAAATCAAAGTCTAAGTCCCATGTAATTAACGTATGAGTATGTAAGAGGTATGCAAGATCTTGTACGTGTGTGTAGATGTGTATTTATGTATGTATGGAAGTACGTGTGATCGTATGCAGGTATGTAAAGACGTAGGAACGTAGGTACGTATGTAGATGTGTATTTATGTATGTATGGAAGTACGTGTGATCGTATGCAGGTATGTAAAGACGTAGGAACGTAGGTACGTATGCAGATGTGTATTTATGTATGTATGAAGATACGTATGCGTGTAGGCATGTATGTAGAAACGTACGAATGTAGGTACGTATGTAGAAGTGTATTTAGGAATATATGAAGATACGTATGAGTGTATGCATGTATGTAGAGAGGTATGGATGTATGCACGTGTATATGTAAGTATGATTTTGGATACGTTGAGTGTTAATGATATTAATCGTGTGCCTGGAAAACGAAGATTAATGCAGGTACATTATTGAAGGCTCACCAGGGAATGGATATGCGAATGATATGCTTAAAATTAGAGAGAAAGCTGAATGGAAAGTGTACATGTATGAATCTTGTTTATATGTATAACATATGCTAATGTTATAAATGTATGTGGTGAGTGCAGGTTGTACGAGAGTACGGGTGATTATCACAAGGAATAGAGATAGAAGACCGAGTCACAAGGTAGATTGTACGGGAATGATCGATTGTGTACCTTAGCAAATAGGAAGTTTGCTTTTGTTTAGTAAAAGAGTTATTTTTAAAACGGACTTTCAAGTAAGTCAAGACGTTTGTAATGAAAGAAATTTTATGGCACGAATTTCCGCTGCGATTTTTGTTAAATACGAGTTAGGGTCTTACAAGTTGGTATCAGAGCCCTGGTTTGAGAGAAATCAAGTATGAGGAGGTAAATACTTGAACTCAAACTCGTGTGCTCTCGTGACCAGGAACCCGTACAATCCAAGACTCGATCAAGATCTAAGGGTAAAAGCCAAGGTAAGTATGTGCTTAAATATGTATTGGAAGATAACTAACAATATGTTATGTGTAAGGTAAGCATGGTTGCTTGGAAAGAATGATTTGTGGATGCAGTCTAGCACCGGCACCAAGGTATGTAATAGGACATATTGACCCTGGTACATATATTTAAGATATGTAAGTACATGTGATGGTAAAACCTATCAATGAAAGGAAAATTTTAAATGAAAAATAATGATAAGAATGGTAATGAAGTTTTGGAAATGTTACACGTGCAGAAACCTAATTCTTCGGACATAAGGTGACAATTACACGAAGACACGAAACTAGTATGTGGATTGTGTACCTGGCTAGTACACAAGAAACATATGACGTTCGTGAGCCCGTGATAATTGTTACAGGTGTGTCCGTTAGAATTGGGTAGCAGGTGGGCGTATGGGTGAAATGGGTAGTAAGACTATCAGGAGATTGAAAGTACCACGTAAGGGTGAAAAGTGTGAATGATAAGAATGAAGAATGTTGAATCCGTAAGAAAGTACGGATTAACAATGTATGAATGCAATGCTTGAATCCGCGAGACGGATTCAAGGGATGAAAAGCGTAAATGCAATGTTTGAATCCGTGAGACGGATTCAAAGAATGAAAGATATGAATGCAATGCTTGAATCCGCGAGACGGATTCAAGGGATGAAAGGCGTAAATGCAATGTTTGAATCCGAGAGACGGATTCAAAGAATGAAAGATGTGAATGCAATGTTTGAATCCGCGAGACGGATTCAAAACATAGAAGGTACGAAAGGTATGAATAATGTGTTCGAATCCGCGAAACAGATTTAAGATATAAAAGACGGAACTAGTCTACATAAGAAGAAGTCGATAGCTTGACCATGTATGCGTCAAACAAGTCATATAAGTAAATGTAAAGCAAATGAACAAAAGAATGATAGGAATGAAAATATCCGAATGTGTAAGTAATTACGGACCAGACAAGTAAATATTTCTTAAGTGATATGATTCAAATTATGCTTAAACTTTCATGTATATATATATATATATATATGAATATATTTATGCAAATGCGTTGCATGCAAGAATGGTCGAAAGGATAAATGGGTCTTACGGGTCAGATGGCGATTGCCATTTGAACTCGTTAGTTAATGTTTTGATATGTTAAGTTTTGTACTCATAGGTGAGCTTGATGAATGGACACGCAATGTCACCAATCGGAAAGGAATGATCACCGTAAGATAAGGATGACGAATCAATGGAATCTACTTCCGTCAGATATCATAGTGTGATAAACTTATCAAGATCAGTGAAAGAATTCTCATGAGCGGAAGCTCATTACACGGATGAATGAGATCATTCCTGGGATGGTTTGGATTTGTAATGAAGTGGTCGGTTTGCTTTCGCGGGTCGTGGCAAGGTTGGTGAATTGTTTAATATGTGAATTTAAGTATAAAGTTATGAATTGAATAAGTACTTCCGCACGAACCAGTGGTAACGCAAGATGTGATATGATAAGGAAGGGTTGACTTTTAGAAGTAGGCTAAGAATGAGTTTTAAATCTGCCTTAAGTAGTAGACAGTGCATGTATGAGTAAGAAGGTAGAAGTAAAACTCCAAGTATATACGAAATTATTAGAACTAATATTAACGGTGAATGCGGTAGCAAGTTCATATGAACTTCATTTTGCTTTTATGTAAATCATGGTAGTAAACCCTTGGGTTTGCTTCTAGTTTGCACACTTTAGTTCTAGTAAGATAATGTGATGGTATGATTATATTTATTCATGAATAAGACTTTTGCAAAGATCCCGAATGTATTCATGTGGTATTAAGCATCGTGAATGGATAGATGAAAAAGTAAGAGTAGTATTGGTCTACTAAGAATGAGAAAGGTTTCGGGGACGAACCCTTCTTTAAGGGAGGTAGACTTGTAACGCCCCAAAATTCGAACGCATATATTCGCCCTATGTTTCCACATATGATATGACACGAAATAAAATAAAATAGGTTATTTAACCTAGTTAAAATACTTAGTCAAAAAAAGTAAAGAATGAATTTGGTGACAATTGTGATGGTGTGACAAACTAGAGGGACTAAACTTGGAAAAATTGAGTCAGGTTTAGTTAAATTAGAAGATTCGGTATTATGTGGGGGTGTTGGTGGTGTGTGTCGACACCCACAGGAGAGAAGGAAGGAAGAATGCTCATGTTGATGCAATTTGACCAAATCAAAAGGGAGATTCAACTCAAATCTTATGCATGAACTCAAATCCATGTTCATCTAGACTTGTTATACACGAGGCAAGTTGTAGAATCCAATTTGGTGAGGTTGTATGAAATGGGTTGTGTTCAATCCGTGAATTTATGTGAAATTAGAATGATAATGAAGTAGAATCATCTCATGAAACATGAATCATGCTCGAATTTCTGATTATTTTGATGTTTTAATAAAAGCCCACTTATGGAAGTAATGTCATGAAGATGATTATGTTGCTTATGTTAGATAGAGTGTAGTTTCGATATGTATGAAGTTTGATGTTGTAGATTATTGCTAAATGAATCTGATTTAGAAGGAAAGTTATGAGAAATTAGTTGAAATTGATAAATGAAAACAAGAAATGGGTAACAAAGCATGAATGGGTTGTACATTAGGCTTAGAACATTGTATGCACACCAAGTGTTTGATGAAATGCTTAAGTGACAATTAAATGTGGAATTATATGCAAGTTGTGAGTAAATAAGTTTAGAAAGTGATAATGTAGTAGTTGTTAACTAACTAATATGTGAAATGTGTTTTAGATGGAGTTCATGTGGAAATTTGAATGGTTATTATGATATGGTAGAAGCATGCATTAGGAGTTTGTACTCTATGCTTGAAGATACGGTACACCCTATGCGTTTAGTTGATTTGGTGGTAGGGATCAAGGGGTGAAAGTGGTGTCTTTGTATGGTATGTGGATTTCTAGTAAGGTTTATGTCGGGTTCAAGGATAGTGTAAATTAGTTAATCTTGAATGATGTTTTTAGTCATGAAATTATGAGACGACTAGTATGGAAGGAATTGTTTATGTGGTGTGCATATATGATCTTGTGGTCGCATGGTGTTTTACTATGTGAGTAGGGAATGTATTTGATGTCCGTAGTATAATCGACTATAATGATGCGAATATATGGATTAGATTGATAATTCATAAGATAGACAGTTGACTTTCAAAAAGTCAACTGTGTATGAATAGCATAACAAGGCTTTGTCACAAGTGTCATGTTAGAGAGATCATTAAGTACATGCTATGTCCATATGTGAGTTTATACTAACGAAGTGGCAACCATGATGACATGAAAGTATAGGATCATGTCAAGATGGGGAAAAGCATGGAAGGCTAACGGAAAGGATAGGAGGAAGCACGTACGAAACGAGCACTCGAGGTAAGTGATTTCCGTAGTCACTTCTTAGTTTGTTTAAGTAATATAATGCTTTATTTAATTAAACATGATGTTTGATGTCAAGTTTGTGTTGAAGTCTTTCGTTGTAAATAATGGGAATAAAGTTGATTAAAACGCCCTTGATGGGTATATTGGGCGAACAATCTTAAAAGTAGTTTATAAGCAAGCTATTCGATTAGTGTAATGGTTTTGGTCAAGTATAAAAGTGGGGAGTATGGTTTTGTAAACCATAGACCATTTAATGCGCAAACACCTTAACGGGTCAAAATAAGCTTTTGAGCAAAATGGATGGAAAAAGGTGTAAGGTATCCGGGAATGACTCTTTTATAGTAGAAGAGCTTGGAATTATTAAGTTCATGTAAAGTTAAGGTTAAACCAACAAGTTATGTTGTCAAATATATGAATGGGTCAATTACGTCAAAATTGAATATTAAGCCGTAAGCGTAAGTAAAGGTTTTTCTTAATCCGGGTGTGGGATTTTAGGTCCACATGATAGAGGACCAAATTACGATCATGTAGGAAGAAACGGGAGGTTAAACGGGTAAACGGTTCAAAAGTTATGCGCGTTTTAGTGCGTACGGACGACGAAATGAATCTGCAGAAAAAGGCATTTTCTAGAGGGCGTCGCCGACGGGGTTAGGGCCGTCGCCGACGGGCTCTAGAAAACCAGTTTTTCTCCGACGCCCTAGGGCCGTCGCCGACGCCCTCCCCAAGTCCAAAAACCTGAAATTTGTTATTTAAGTTGATTTTTGTATCGTAGGCTTCGGTTTGTTATCCGTGGACTACGGCGGGCTTTCTAAACATGATTTTGATCGATCCTTAGATGTTCATGGGCTATAAATCAAAGTCTAAGTCCCATGTAATTAACGTATGAGTATGTAAGAGGTATGCAAGATCTTGTACGTGTGTGTAGATGTGTATTTATGTATGTATGGAAGTACGTGTGATCGTATGCATGTATGTAAAGACGTAGGAACGTAGGTACGTATGTAGATGTGTATTTATGTATGTATGGAAGTACGTGTGATCGTATGCAGGTATGTAAAGACGTAGGAACGTAGGTACGTATGCAGATGTGTATTTATGTATGTATGAAGATACGTATGAGTGTAGGCATGTATGTAGAAACGTACGAATGTAGGTACGTATGTAGAAGTGTATTTAAGAATATATGAAGATACGTATGACTGTATGCATGTATGTAGAGAGGTATGGATGTATGCACGTGTATATGTAAGTATGATTTTGGATACGTTGAGTGTTAATGATACTAATCGTGTGCCTGGAAAACGAAGATTAATGCAGGTACATTATTGAAGGCTCACCAGGGAATAGATATGCGAATGATATGCTTAAAATTAGAGAGAAAGCTGAATGGAAAGTGTACATGTATGAATCTTGTTTATATGTATAACATATGCTAATGTTATAAATGTATGTCGTGAGTGCAGGTTGTACGAGAGTACGGGCGATTATCACAAGGAATAGAGATAGAAGACCGAGTCACAAGGTAGATTGTACGGGAATGATCGATTGTGTACCTTAGAAAATAGGAAGTTTGCTTTTGTTTAGTAAAAGAGTTATTTTTAAAACGGACTTACAAGTAAGTCAAGATGTTTGTAATGAAAGAAATTTTATGGCACGAATTTCCGCTACGATTTTTGTTAAATACGAGTTAGGGTCTTACAAGTTGGTATCAAAGCCCTGGTTTGAGAGAAATCAAGTATGAGGAGGTAAATACTTGAACTCAAACTCGTGTTCTCTCGTGACCAGGAACCCGTACAATCCAAGACTCGATCAAGATCTAAGGGTAAAAGCCAAGGTAAGTATGTGCTTAAATATGTATTGGAAGATAACTAACAATATGTTATGTGTAAGGTAAGCATGGTTGCTTGGAAATAATGATTTGTGGATGCGGTCTAGCACCGGCACCAAGGTATGTAATAGGACATATTGACCCAGGTACATATATTTAATATATGTAAGTACATGTGATGGTAAAACCTATCAATGAAAGGAAAATTTTAAATGAAAAATAATGATAAGAATGGTAATGAAGTTTTGGAAATGTTACACGTGCCGAAACCTAATTCTTCGGACATAAGGTGACAATTACATGAAGACACCAGAAACCTTCAGGTCTACTACAACAATTAGATATGCCTGTATGGAAATGGGAACTCATAACAATGGACTTTGTTACTAAGTTACCCAAAACCAGAAAAGGTAATGATGCGATTTGGGTAATTGTGGATCGATTAACCAAATTAGCTCATTTTCTACCCATGAAGGAAACCTTTAGCATGGAAAGGTTAGCCAAGTTATATGTAGACGAGGTAGTATCTTTACATGGAGTCCCACACTCCATTGTATCGGATAGGGATAGTCGTTTCACTTCCCATTTCTGGACATGTTTCCAGGAAGCAATGGGAACCTGACTAAATTTAAGTACAGCTTATCATCCCCAAACAGACGGACAAAGTGAAAGGACGATCCAAACTTTGGAGGACATGCTTAGGGCATGTGTGATAGATTTTAGTGGAAATTGGGATGACCACCTACCCTTAATTGAATTCTCCTATAATAATAGCTATCATGCTAGCATCGAAGCTGCCCCATTCGAAGCACTGTACGGACGTAAGTGCAGAACTCCAATTTGTTGGGCAGAAATAGGATAAAGCCAATTATCAGGTCCAGAAATCGTACAAGAGACCACTGACAAGATCACTTAAATCAAAGAAAGACTAAAGACGGCTCGTGATCGCCAGAAGAGTTATGCAGACAATAGACGCAAGCCGTTAGAATTCCAAGTTGGAGACAAAGTACTATTAAAAGTTTCTCCTTGGAAAGGAGTAGTTCGATTTGGTAAGAAAGGAAAGCTGAGTCCGAGGTACGTAGGACCATTTCTAGTAATCTAACGTATCGGACCAGTTGCTTATCGTTTACAACTACTAGAAGCGTTAGCCCGGGTACATGATGTATTTCATGTATCCAACCTCAAGAAGTGTTTATCTGACGAATCACTGGTAGTACCTCTTCAAGATGTAGAGGTAATGAAAAGTTAAAATTTGTTGAGAAACCTCTTCAGATAGAAGACCGAAAAGTCAAGTTTCTCAAACACAAAAGACTAGTACTGGTCAAGGTCAAGTGGGATTCAAAAAGAGGACCCGAATACACTTGGGAGTTGGAATCAGAAATGAAGCGAAAATATCCTCACTTATTTCAGTAAATCTCAAGGACGAGATTTTAAATAAGGTGGGGAGGATGTAAGGACCTTCAAAAATGTCCTAAACCAACCCGTAAGTAAAAACCCGGACCCCTGAAACCCTACTGTGCATGAAAAACCAAGAAAAACAAATTTCTGGGTTTCAGGCGGGCCGCGTAAAGGTAAGCTTAGTCTTACGCGGGCCGCGTCAAATCTAAGTTGACCAGATAAGCGTTACAATCCACGTGGCATCCACCTGGCAACCCTACTCGTGACCCAGAAAACCTACACGTAGACTAGGTGGTCATGCGGGCCGCGTAAGGGTCGAGCAAGGGTTCACGCGGGCCGCGTGAGACCCATTTTTCACCTATAAATAGAAATGGCCATGAGCAGTTCACTGATGTCGAAACCAAAACTCAAAAACGAAGTTTGGCTGCTCAAATTCGAAATTTACTTTTACAATAGCGAGGCACTGGTACGATACAGGGTATTAACTCGATCGCTGCTACGATTCAATGTCCGATCGATTGAAACTATCCGATGGATGTTTAAGTGTTGCCCACATTAGGGCCATACTTTGTCATTAGTCGTAAATTCGACGGATGTTTAAGTATAGCATTTTGTCATTAATCGTGAGGGTTTTAGTCTCGTGAGTTATCGTAAATGTTGTATTAGTTACTGACCTAGTTCGTGTCTATTGTTATTTAAATTAGGTTACAAGGCTAATCAGTAGGCTAAACTCTGCCCGTATAAATCTGCAATGTGAGTCATTCTCTTTTATCAAAAGTATTTTACAATACTCCATTTATTTCCAAAAAGTTATAATTACAGGGATTAAGTCGTGGTTATCTTGAATCACTGGCTAGTGGGGCATTGTGCACATTACTAATTTCTCACGGTTAGGCTGTCACACCCTGGCTTTGCGGAAGCGTGGTTAATTTGGTGTGACTTCTTAATACCATAGCTTAACCATAACAAGCTATATGAAATAAAAACCATGCAAGATCATCCATTAAAATAAGTTTGAAGAGTAAAGAACCACAACATTGTCTTAACGGATATCACATCCTAGCAAACATAAACAGTGTTCAAAAGACACAACACCAACAAGAAATAAACACAGCTTAAGAACTGTGACTCGTCCAGGAAAAAGTCACATCCCTTAAACTCGGATGACCTCGAAACTAGTGCAGCGAGAAAACGTGTCATACCGTGCCAGATCCTTTAATTCCCTGAAATACATGTAAGTTGAAAAAAATCAACAGTAATGTTGAGCGAGTTCATGTGTAAGTGAGTAAATAAACCTTTGTAAACAAGTCCGTATGTATGAAAATCCCTGGTATGTAGCAATAAAGGAAAAAAAGATCGATTAATGTGTAGCTAATACATTAATAAGTGACATGGACTAGGAAGCACTCAAACCTGTAACGCGTATTTTATACCGGTCCTTCCGGCGGAACGACATAGTCACCACATGCAGTCGCACGCTGGCCCATGTGTGGGGCTCGCAACACCCGATAGATCTATCACTCATGCCTCTCGGTCCTTATACAAGGATTAATGGTCTTACGATAATAGCCTATCCATTCACATGATCTAGTAGTAGGTTCCTTAGCTAATCATACCGTGTATAAAACGTTTGTAATCAGTATGTAACATGTATTTCACCCCCGCAGTTTAAAAACTGAAAACAGTTAAGAGAAAAGGGGGACATGAACTCACAGTGGTGCGTCTCTACCAAGTATATCTCCTGCTCAAGCAGCTGTGCGACGACCTACACGTACTAACTCTATTAGACGGACGGTCGTGCCTTAGCTTAAGGTTTAAGTTTTTGGGAAATAGTTAGACAACTATTCCGTGTTTATATTTTTTTGTAAATACTTGGTAATTATTCTCCTTCCCAAGGATGGGGGATTTAATACATGTGTGTTCGTAACATTCGAAATACATTATTAAGTCTCACTTAATATATTTTATTTCTTACTTCAAAATATAGTCATTCTTCCCAAAAATATTATATTTTAATACATGTGATTTTCCCAAAATAATACTTAGTAATATTATTTTTACTCTAAAAATAATATTTACGTAGTTCACAAAATAATCATAAACATTTATACCAGTGATGTTGTGAAAAATATATTTATATCAAATATATATTTACCCCGTTTTATTTTGTGAAAACCCCACCTCCGATATAAAGTCGTGGCGAAATCTATAATTCGAAAATAAGTTTAAAATAGATTTATAACACTTGTAGTGAAAATATTCCTAAGTGTTAGGTTTTTTTGGAAAAATTTCACCATAGTTTCCCCTGTAACTGGAGGTGGCCACGCTTTTAAGCGTATCATTTTCTTTTATAAATCAAATCAACAATTTTCTCGTTCAATCAAAACAATGTTCAAAGCATCAACTAGTCAAAATATATATAAACCGCATAAATTACATGAACTTGTGATTTATCCAAAATATGAAGTAAATCCCATTACTTTTAGTGGATCTTTTGTATAAATCAATCCGGTTTCGTAAAAGTCTCGTTTTTAAAGAAAATAAATCTTTACAACTTCTCGTAAAATTTGACAAAACAAATTCCTTGTCGAAACTTAGTGTTACACAAGTGTTTACACACTTGTGTGTTTAAAATTATTCTTGTTCGTGTAAGATCCGGCTTTAGAAAAATATGATTTCTTTGACACTCGGTCCTTTGAAAATACCGCTTGTAGATCCGTAGATCTACTAGTTTTAAACACTATTTTGTAAGTAAAATCGCTTTTACACAAGTTCGAGTTTCTCGTGTGGTAGAGTTTCATCACTTAACCCTTGTTACACTTAAACAAACTCTATGTCATGATCCATGATCACGACTAATCCGGGTTAGATGATGATCCGAGCTACCACAACATAGATCGGCACTAAATAATCACACAAAACAAATCTTACAAGATTTACACAACAATCAAGCTTTTAACCATTATTTTTAGCATTTTTAGTAGACTTTTTCATATCATTATGTATGTTCATGAGTTTTAACCATCATATACCGTTTTAACCACTTTAAAATAGATCGAGAGTGTGTTTAAAACAACTTACTACTAGCTCGAGGCTAGGGAAGAAACTAGTCGAAGATTGGGTGGATAAAAGCAATGGGGTGAGGTCCTTCGCGTTCCGAATGCACCAAGCTTCCTCGTATGTGATCCTTAACACTTGTGCGTGCTTGGAATAGCTTGATCAAGAATGTAAAGTGGCAGTGGTGGTGGTATGGTGGTCGGCCGAAAGTTCAAAGAGAGGGAGAGAGAGATATGGTGTGTTGATGTGTGTTGAAAGAATATGATGGGTTAAGCATGATACTTATAGACAATTCTCTACAAGTTTAACCATTGGATGTTATGTCACCTAGATTTTTAGCAAGGTAATTAAAATAATTGATCAAGGACATGGTGTGTCCCCTATGGGGGACCGAGTTCGGTTACAAGGGAAGGGGGTTGGTTGGGTTGGAACTAAATAGTTAGGCTATAGTTAGATAATTAGGAATTTAATTCGGTTACTAACGTGTAGTAAGTTGCGACGGGTGTTAGGGTATTCGGGGACCCTAACTGGCTCAGAAAAAGATAAACAATGTTATTGGCAATATTTTTATGTTCCGGATAAAGTTCGGTTGTTTGGTTGGATAGTGATCCGTTAAAGTGCTTAACAAAGCTTTAAAGTGTCGTTATTATTATTTTCAGTGACACAACTTATTCCCGACACATTGGAAAGTGTCTAGTAATATTTTTCCCATGTTTTGGCACTTTATTAGATAGCTTAATGCTGAATTTTTATTTAAAGTGCTGAATTTTGTACTTAAAGTACGTTTTTGGCACATCCGGTCACTGTAATCTCATTCCTAGTGACGCAGTTCTACAACCCTTATATCCCTACACTCTCTATTAGTGTAGCAAACTATCTCTGGCTCTTACAAGCCTTAGAGGCAGTACCTGCCTGGTGCTGGTTATAACAGCACGTTTAGTAGGTTATCCGTTATTGTGCTACAGTGCTTTTGTGCATCACGGTTGTCACTACAGTTCTGTATGTAAGTAGTAGGGTGACAGCAAATAAGGTATGATGCAAGTAAGTACATGTATCAGTATTCAAATAGCAGTTTATCCACAATTTCAAGTAAGCACAGTAATTAAGCAGTACTTAATTATTAATTAAGTCGTACGGATACCTGGTTTGGTGAGGGTTGTCACATAGGCTAATAAATCCTAACAATGATAATCATCACTACTTGGGGAAGGACCCAATAGTGGTATGACCATCGTCACCAGGTGACACGGCGCCAGATAAAAATAAGATAGAAGCCATTGTAATCGCTCTTATGCTGTAATTTATAACTATGTGTCGTTTTATCAAATATGAGTGACTCACCAGTATTTCCCCGCTGACAAAATATTTTAAAACATGTTTCAGGCGACCTGCTGTGAATCAAGAAAAACGTGCTACGGAGCACTAACCAGCTTAAAGAGGTGGCTCAGTTAAAAGAGAATAAACATGTTTTATAAATCAGGGAATTTACTTGTGAAATTCCTCTTTTGTAAATTACGGGGTTTATCCCGAATTATGGAATAAAATAATTGGGCATTTTCAAGTTTTAAAAGATCCTGGTAAAATCTTCCGCTGTCAAACTCAATTAATAAATACCACGCGAGTTTCTGCCCCGCGGATTCCGGCTCGGGTCAAAACGGGGGCGGGGGCCGTGACAGGGCAAGACCCAAATCTTTTTTGCGACTATCACAAAGATTTCGGGCACCTGACAGATGATTGCATAAACTTGAGGAAAGAAATAGAAAGAGCCCTAAAGAGCGGTAGACTGACACACTTGACCAAAAATGTCAGGAAAGATATGCGCCTAATAAACAGACGAGACGAAAGGCCAGATAACAAAAAGATACGGCGATTGGAAACACACATGGTGAAAGGTGGTCCTAGAAGAGGGAAAAAGAACTATAACAAGCGCGTTCAAGACGACTCATGGCGCGAACAACAGGTGATCTTTCCCATCGTAAGGGGAGGACCTCAAGAAAGAAGGCCCATCGTAATTTCAGGAGTACATGGTCATTACCAGACGGATTATATCTTTATTGATCCCAGAAGCACCGTAGACATCATTTATGAGCAATGCTTTAATCAGTTGGACCCGGGGGACAACGCACGCTTAGAACCAGTGGACTACCCACTCACCAGATTTTGCAATGAAGCAGTCTTTCCGTTAGGCCAAATATCATTCCTAGTCCTGTTGTCGGACGGGAAAACTCACGAACCGAGGATGTCATGTTCATGGTCCTACCGGTGAACTCTCATCACGATATCCGTATGGGAAGAGAATCCCAAGGAGATTTTAGCATGATTTGCTCAGAACCCCACTCAGCAGTCGGATTTCCAATAGAGACAGGTGCAAAAATCATTTATGCAAGCAAAGAAGTGCTAATGACCGACGAAACACGTCTGACGAAAGCAAGTAAACCAACTCCACGCGTAGAACCAGAAAAATGGGTCCTCAACAGGAAATACCCAGAACAAACAATCACGATAGGGCCAGCGATTTCGGAAAACATCCGTGTTTTCTGAAGCAGTTATTGTTCAGAAACATGGATATTTTTGCCTGGACACCGATATACATGGTAGGTGTCCCATGGCACATAGCAGAACATTGATTGAACGTCTTAGAAAATGTTAAGCCAGTGGTCCAGACGAAACGCAATTTGGGTCCAGAAAAGAACGAAGCAATGAAGGAGCAAGTGACAGAGCTGCTCAATGCAGGGATCTTACGAGAAGTTTGTTACCAAACATGGGTTTCGAGCCCAGTAATGGTCCCAAAAGGAAACAACGGATGGTGAATGTGTGTCGATTATAAGGATCTAAACAAGGCGTGCCCAAGAGATTGCTATCCGTTGCCAGAAATTGACGAAAAAATTGATTCCTTGGCCGTATGCAAATGGAAATGTGTAACACCTCGAAAAATCACATCCAATGAAGTATTGACACGTGTAATAAACCCTAATGAAGTCAAACGTTGAATTTAAGGGACTAATTTTTCGAAAAATCGAAAACTTTGATTATGAAAGAACTGGAAGTATTATCATACCCAAAATAAGCTTCTAAATAACCTTTTACGTTTTTATATACACAAATGAGCCACTTGCTAATCAAGTGTAACCGTTTATGTAATTAATTGAAAGTTTGCGCAGAAAAGGGTTAAAAGCGTCAACATTACCTCTGAGTAACCTTTTAACAAACCGAGAGCCTCATGATATTTGATTATACTCTCGGGATTACCAATCATTGGCCACCCAAGGCTTTTATGCCCAAAAGTGAAGTTACGCGCAACTTTGCAAGTATAAGGGACTAAAAGTGTCAATATGTTTAATTATACCTCTGAGTGACCTTTTAGCAAACCTGAAGCTTTGTAACGATTAAATATGCTCACTAGAATACATGATAAAAATTTCATCAAGTTTCGTTATCGTATGAGAAAGTTATGATCAAATTCGTATGCGAGGGGTTTAAAGCGTAAACGTTGAAAGTTATGACTTTTCGGGTGATAACCAAGGGCTTAACAAAGTGGGTATAAGACTTGAAGCCTTATAAGTCAAGTTGAGGGGCTCAAAATGCAAGAAACAAAGTTTGGTTGACCTTTCGAAGAGCCAAGAGCCAAGGATGCAAACTGAAAAAGTTTTAAAACCTGAAGATAGACTCCAGGCGGGCCGCGTAAGGTCTTGGCAATCCTTACGCGGGCCGCGTCAGGCCCCCAGATGCAGAAAATCATGAATGTTGGTTGTTCAGCCTTGGAACCGACTTAAGAAGATATTTTCTCATCCATTGGCGACCCCTAAACATTCCTAGGCACTTAGGGACACTTGTTGGTGATCTAACATCAGTGGTAGCATGATTTGTCAACAATCTAGTGTGTTTAGAACACTATAAAAGGCCCTCATGTTTCACCACTTTGATCACACCTTTCTTCTGCAATTCTGGAGCTTCTTGGAGCATAAGAGCAGACCCTAAGCCTTCCTAATCGTGCATAAATCTTTCTTAGTTGAGTTTTTACTTAGTTTTAGCTTAAAAGTCAAACCGTCGTAATTACCGGTTGACTTAACGATTAATCACTAATGGTTCAGTGATTAGTCGAATTAAAAGTAGTTATAAGTTGGTAATTATGTGGGTAATAAACCCTTAAAAGGGTTCCCCCTGATTCCCACTCTAACTAGGTCAAATGTCGGGTCAAACTTGTTATTAAAAAGTCAACAGGATACTTAATTTTCAATTTATGCATAATTAGCAATGTAGAACACATACAACCTGTTTGATCATTATTATAACTTGGTAATTAGTGTAAGAACATGTCTAAGCATGTTCAACCCGACAATTTTACGTTTAGACCCGGGTCGGAACCGAAAGTCGCAAAGCTTTGACTTTTGCTTTGACTTCAGTTCTGACCCGTTTAGGCATGTTTTAGAAATGCCTTAGAGCTTTAGTTGGACCAGGTTACATGCTAGTATAACCCTCTGTGATTATACACCATGGTTCATTAGTTAACCAATTAATATGCATGATTCCGTTAATTGCTCATATGTTGACCATTATGCCCTTTTCACCTTAATACGTGATTTTTGAAAATGTAAAAGAGTAGAAACCTTAATTACTGATTTATAAACTTGTAACCAAAATTTGACATCAGTTTGAGGTCTAGATTAAGAGTTATGCTCATTAGCGTAAATTGAAAGCTTTAAACGGCGTAATTAGCGTATAGCCTATTTAAACCTACTTTTTGATATCAAACTTCTTACCCAGTGATGTAATATATTATTTTGGGATTTTTGAAGATTTTTAATTAATTTTAGGCTGAGCATAACTTATAGTCGTAGGCTTAATCCGGTAATTGTCGGTTTTGCCCTTACGGGCTATAAAATGAGTTTTACATATCTAATCGACTCCAAACCTTTTACTACTGATTAGATATGATAAATAAATTATTTTAAGCCTTCTGGAATAATAAAAATATCAGCTTTATGTATAGAACCCGGAAATGGCTTCTAATCGCCTTTTTAAGCGTTTTTAACGCATAGTATGTACTAGAATTATTTTAAACATACAAGGGTTGATACCTACTGATATTTTAGGTAAATTATGATATTTTAACAGTAAGCAAAAGTTGTTAAACTCAGACTTAAGTTTTGAGCTTTTCGGCTTATGTAAAATTACCAAAATGCCCCTACGGTGCATAGTTTGGTTATAATTGATAAATTTCACATATATACTTTACCCTACAGTTATAAATTAGTAAACTAAGTATTTTTACTGATTATATCAGACCTGTAACACAGGTTAATACTTAGACTCTTTTATAACCTTGTAAATGACCAAACTACCCCTACGGAGCATAGTTTGTGTTTAAATTCGTTTTGGGCATAATGGAAGGTACCCTACTGATATCACAACATATTTGATGTATATTAACTTAGGAAACCTGGTTAGGACCCTTATGATTACCCGTTACGCCTCTTTCACGTTCGGTTCGGCTTATGTAACTAGTTTACATAAATTAGCCGAAACGGGTCAAACCTTATCGGTTTTACCCCAAAATTCATAATGTGCCTAGATTACCCATATAAGGCAAGTCTTCAATCTTGTCGGGTCTAAATCACATTTTATTCCGGTCTTCGCCTAATCGTGCGTTTGAACCGTATAATTAACCGGTCTAAGCTTAGGCTTAATTAAAGACCCGTTAGCATTCTAATTGGTTATTTATACCATCATTCCAGACTAGAGCCTTCCGGTAAATTGTACCTACGCTTACTTAAGTGAATACGGCTGAGTTAATATAATTCTTGCTATTTAAGACAGGAGCTAGCTCAGGTAAATACTCTTAACTTATTTTCCCTATTACGGGCTTGAGATACGGTAATATTAATACCGCATGGTCAGGTATGGGATTCAAAGACCAATGAGTTGGGAAATCCAAATAACCTGTTTTAATTCGTATTGCTTGACTGAAACATTGGGGGTTAATGCGACCGTGTCCTGGATATCCTTGACTCATTAAATTGCAATGGCCACGACCTAAGCACGGGGTGTAGGCATACACCTGACAGATGCCATATGTTTATTAACTAATTATACCCAATAAGGGATTCCCAATAAGGGAATAGTGGTGTGTCGGTTAATCTTGAACCGGCATAGAACCGGGCCCCGTATGTAGAGCAAGTTATGTAAAACTGATAACATGAAATATAGTTTGTTCCAAGTATAAAAGATTAAATTTTTGCCTTGTGCATTTTAATCAAAGTGTCAAAACATCTTCGTGCCTTGAGCACCTAAACCAATTTTCATAGACATTTTCAAATGAGTCGGTTGAGTGTATTTACCAGTGAAAACTGACGTATTTTCAAATGTCTAAGTGACAGGTACAAGTACGTAATAGGCTGGAAGCTGCTCAGGACGTTAATAAGGAATCTTGCAAGTTCTAGGCGTCTAAAGTCTGTTGAACAATATTTATGTTTTAAGATCCGCCTGTGGATCCTTTACTTTCCGTTGTAATACTTGATATTACTTTATATTCGGATTGTAATGTATTTATCTTTTGCTTCCGCTATGCATTTAAATATTGTGTTGTTTGACTATGATGATATCAACTACGTCACGATACTCCCCTACCGGGCCCACCTGTGAAACGTAGAAATGCAAGTCTTGGCAGGGCGTTTAGCTACGCTAAACCGCTTCCTCGCCAATCATGCTGCAAAATCGTTCCCATTCATTAAAATATTACGCAATTGCATCAATAAAAAAAGGTTCCAGTGGATTTCAGAGGCAGAAGCTGCCTTCAGAGACATGAAAGAATGCTTTATACGACTCCCAACTCTTATAGCCCCAATGAAGGATGAACCACTGGTCATGTACTTGTCAGCTTCGGAGAAAGCAGTAGGGATAGTCCTCTTGGTTGATCGCCAATGTGTGCAAACCCCAGTATACTACGTCAGCCGTACATTAAATGATCCAGAAACAAGATATTCAATGATGGAGAAGCTAGTCCTAGCTCTCATCCATGCCTCCAGGTGGTTGCGTAGATACTTCTCAGGACACGTTATCCACGTTCTGATGAATTACAACATTGGTAACATCCTAGCAAAACTAGAAATCTCAGGAAGATTAGCTAAATGGGCCATCGAGTTAGGAGGACACAATGTAGTTTTTAGACCCAGGCCGGCAATCAATGGGCAAGTATTAGCATACTTCCTCACCGAAGTGCCCGGTGAAAAAGACAGAGAATGTAAGGCAATGGAGCAGGCTGAAAAACAAGCCACCAATGAAGTATGTCTATTGTACACAGACGGTGCATCCAACGAGGATAGCAGGAGCTGGGTTGAGGCTAGTAAGTCCAGATAAACACGAGTTTACCTATGCCATACGTTTGGAGTTTAAAAGCACAAACAACGAGGCAGTATACGAAGCTTTTTGGCAGGGTTACATTTGGCTGTGAAAATGGGAGTAAAGAACCTCGAGGCGCACGTCGACTCACTGTTAGTCGCAGACCAGATAAACGGGTTGTGCGATGCAAAAGGCGACATCATGGCACTTTACCTAGAGTAGGCAAAGTCAATGATCCAACCCTTCAAAATCAGTCATATCAACAGGAGTGAGAACAAGCCCGCCGATGCAATAAGCAAGCTTGCTTCCACGAGTTTCCAACACCTGGCTAAATATGTGCGCATTGAAGTACTGAAAAACCCATATGTCCCTCTCCGACAGGTAAATGTCATCCAGATGGGATCCTCGTCATGGATTTTGCCAATAATCATGTATTTACAATCGGGGATACTAACAGAAAACAAGGCAGAGGCTAGAAAGGTGCAGCATAAAGTGTTACACTACCAGATGTTTGACGACATCTTGTACATGCGATCTTACTTGGGGCCCTTGTTATGGTGTGTCAACCCCGAAGATGCAAACTATCTTATCAAAGAAATACATGAAGGGATCTGCGGAATTCATGTAGGCCCAAGAATGGTCGTGGAAAAAGTAATGAAGGCTGGATACTATTGGCCAGGGATGCATTTGGACGTGGTGAAGGTTTTGAGGAAATGTGATGCCTTACAACGACACGCACCCAAGACATTGCGACCCAAAAATATCGTCTTTCTTATCACTTGGTGGGTCGCTACAACCGCTTCCAATTTCTCATGCTATTTTTGAAGATCTTGCTCTTGATTTCATTATTTGTCCACCCAATTCACAAGGGAAAACCGTTATTATGGTGATTGTTGATCGATTATCTAAACATGGGCACTTCATTGCCTTGCCTTCCTCCTTCAATAGTTTCACAGATGCCACAGCTTTTATTAACGACATTATTCGTCTCCATGGTGTTCCCTTATCTATTGTTAGTGACCGAGATGCCCGATTTATGACGGATTTTTGGCGCGAACTACATCGTTTGAGTGGTACCCATCTCAAGTTTAGTACCGCGTACCACCCACAGACGGACGGGCAATCCGAAGCACCAAAGCGTTGTTTAGAAATGTATCTCCGTTGTTACATTGCTGATCACATAAGTGGCTGCAATTCTTACCGTGGGCAGAATTTTGGTGTAACACATCTTACCACACATCGTCCCAAATGACCCCATTTGAAATTTTGTATGGCCGCAAGCCCCCTTCCTTGACTCGTTACTTACGGGGCTCCACTTCTAATGTGACTCTCGAGAATCAATTACTAGAGCAGGATAATGTGTTAACTCTCTTGAAAGCTAATTTATCAAAGGCTCAAACTCGTATGAAGTTGGTTGCGGATAGACAACGTCGAGCTGTCCAGTTTGATGTTGATGATTGGGTATTTGTAAAACTCCAACCATAGCGACAAGGGTCCGTCCGTTTACAACGCCACCACAAATTGGGTCACCGCTCTTTCGGGCCGTACCGGGTACTTTCTAAAATTGGTTTTGTTGCATACAAGTTGGACTTACCGGTCACCGCTAAAATTCACCCTGTCTTTCATCTTTCCTTACTTCGCAAATGCATCGGTAAGCCTTTCCATCAAATTACACCAATACGTTTGGTGGACTCCACTTCTAGTCTCATTTTATCACCCCAGGCAATCCTCCAAAAGCGTACGGTGTTTAAAGGTACCCAAACAGTTCCACAGAGTCTTATACAATGGGATGGCCTCACTACAGCAGAAGCCACGTGGGAGGATGATGCTCAATTGACGCAACAGATTCCTGATTTTTCCCTTGAGGACAAGGTGGGTTTTAAAGGGGGCCGGTAGTGTTATGGGCCCAACAGACCAGCCCAAAAGTGTCCTTGATCAACATGTAGATCCAGCCCAAACAAAGAGAAATGAAAGAATCCGGAAGATGCAAGAGAAATTCAAGGACTATGCCATGAATGCCACATCAGCACTAGCCTAACAGAATTGGTTGTGCTTGTTATTTAAATTAATTATTGTGTGATCATGAGGTAGGAAAAAGTTGTTAGATCTCATTGGTCATTCTCTTTCTCATCTCCATTTCTGTATTCTCTTTCTCACCTTGAATTTCTATCTTACAATCAATTAATGAAAATTATTCCTTATAAAGTCAATTGCAATTGTTATATCCTGGTTCATTAGAAAACCCCTATATGTGTGAAGTTGTGAACTATTCTATACGTCAGCTCTTAGATACTATCCAAAACAGAATGCACCATCATATTATACCACTAAACTTTATCTTAATTAACAATCATTCAATTCTTACCGGTTAATGTAATATGTAACCTGATTTGCAGGTAGCATGTTGTATTTAACTTTTAGTTAATGATAATAAACTCGATTAAATTTACCAAAATCAATAAAGCAACTACATTGATTAATTCTTTCGAGTAGAATGTAGCATGGATAAGGTAGCTTACAGAAGGTTACCTTCAACAGAATGGTGAAGCTTTACCTTCAACAAGTAAGATTTAGAACCTACTACAACTGCAGGCAAACAACCTCACAAGCTAATAATTAATTTACAATCAACCCCATGGAAGCTTGACACCCATAAAAGTCACACACAATTTCAACAACACAAAACCACCATAATCACATTAGATCGATCATATGGGCTTACGTTGTGTCGAGTGTGATGGTACTTAGTGTATCACTAGTCTCCATTAATGAAGGCCTATCATTGTTTCCCTTTAATTTGTAATCCGACGATTGTCTCGACAACATATCCTCCATCCTCCTCACCACATCGCACATTGGTGGTCGTTGATCCGGCGCAATCAATACACATTCCTTTGCTAACTCTTGTTGATCAGTTCTGTTTAAACATAAAGGAAAACATGTAAATAATACCTGTTACAGCAGACAGGCCAGTAGAGAATCCTGTCAGAGACGCAGCCAATGAGTTCGACATACTTGTCAGGATGATCTGGTTCCTCCTTAGGGTGTAAGGTAATGATGGTGATGAAGCCGAAACTAGGGATGAATCGGTTTGGAGAGAGAGGGACGAATTGATGTTATGAGGGTTGTAAGATTCACTAAATTGTGTAACCCTTTAACTCTCTAATAACCTCCTTATTTATACACCCAAGAGGAAACCTAATTAGTTAATAAGGGTAATATGGTCCATCAACAATTACCAACTAATTATTAATAGGTTATTAATATATTTTGATCTATATAATATAAATGATTATAATGGCTACAAGATTAAATAATATAACAATAATATATTTAATCTTACATTCTCCCACTTAGCCAAGTAATCATTTATCATGAGTATTAGATAAGCCTGATCAGGAGTTAACACTCATTTTAGCCTTAAACAAGTACTATAGCAGAGAAATACAGCCGTTGAATCATTATGCGACTCAGGACCCCCATTAATCATACTATAGCCTTAATTTAAAACCTAATCGTTATGATCAAAATATGCATAAGCCCTTTATTTGATTTGTAACTTCATTTGTCTATATGCCATTATGCTAGCTTGACATATTATTAGAGACATACAAAATCAAACGGATGAGGAATATTAAAAGTTAATCATTCATAGTACGATATGCAGTTGTACATAGTCATCAATAAACCCGTGATTATTATAAGCGCTTACATAATAGTTATGGGTGATAGACTTTTAGTTATAGGATCCTTAAGCATATCATGAATGCATTCGATACAAAGATTTAGTTTCCTCAATTCGTTCATAAACGAATAATTAATTGCGTATCGAAATTTAATGCAACACCTCTCGAACTGTTACTGTTCAAGGAGACATGGTAGCTGACTTTATCACACTAAGTCTTCAAAACATTAATTATATGGAGTTAATAAAGTTATGAGTCCACTGATAAATTTCCAACAACATTTAGTGACTATATTATGTCGTTATAACTTAGGTTGTTAATATCAGTGCATTATAACTCCTCCATGAAATAGGTTTTGTCTGCTGACATAAATATATACCCGAAATTACATTTTGTCATCTTTGAATATCACAAAGTTATAGTAATAAACCGGTTTTAATTCTCACTTCTTCTTCAAATTATAGTCTCTCGTTTCTTTAAAGATATTGTAATACTCCATTAGATGCTTCACACTAATCTAGACATATCTAGTGTGTTGTAATGTGAGTAATATCTAAACGAGTATAGACTTAAACTTACATAAGGCTTCTAATTAATGAAGCGTAAGAAATAATCTCATTTATCCTATTATCCTCTAAAGGAGAGCAGTATTTTGTTACATATGCAACGACTAATTTAATGTTAAACTTATGGAACGGAAGTAATGTCCCATTTGGTCTATCTCAACATGTTATGATATCTATTATGTAAGAGATATCTCTGAGATCTATTATATCAAAGTTTGTATTAACAATGCTTTGACTTATGTAACATATACTTGTCAAAAGAATATCATCTATATATAGACAAGTTTATCTTAGTTGCTCCCACTCATCTTGAGGTAGGTACATTAGTCCACTTGATTTTTGATGAAAATAATTACGTTAAGATTTCATCACATTATGATGTTTGCATTAACCCATACATGGATTTTATTGGCTTACAAATAAAGTGTTCTTTAACCTCCAGTTTAGAACTTTCAGGTTGTTTTATGAACATGTAAATGTGTCAGCCAGTTTGTTAGGGAAAATTGTTTTTAATGTTCATCTAATGTAGCCTTAAACTATTATAAGCTACTAGAACAGTAATGATCATCAAAGAAATCTTTTGTAAGATAGGTAATAAAGATTATTTAATAATTTATCTCTTCCTGAGTATAACCTTTGACAATCAAACATGCTTCTTCATGTCTTAACGCTTATATTAGGATTTGGTTTAGTTATGAACACTCTTAGGTAATTCAATCAAATCCCAAACGTTATACGAACACATAAAATCAGTTTTACTAGAAAACTGTTTTATTCAATTCAGAAGATTGATTGACACTAATGGCTTAATTAGAAGAGATAGGATCAGTAAACTTTTCCAAAATCCATTTCAACTTCAGTTAGGGAGGTTATGTAATCATCAAAGTTAGTAGGCTTTTAAACCTAGATGACCTCCTGAGTTGATTATTGGGTTTATTAGAAGTTTCAGTTTTTATGGATTAGCTCTTGTTTAGGTTGCTATCATTTTCATTCTGAGTTTGTAAGAGTTGGTGCAGTATGGTGTACAAGAGGTGTAATCGGAGTTAAATTCGAAGTGAAATTTAATGACATTCTTCCCCCCGCCTCTTGTATTCCTTACAAATCATGATAAGGACTTTGACTGCTCCCACTAACCTTAGAAATCTTTAGGAACTCAGCATGCTTATGGTTAATATGTAACGACCAACAAATTCTAATAGAGAAACGAGTTAATGACGTTAGTCGTTGTAGTTTCTCTTGTTGAGGATTATGTTAGTTTAGGTAAGAAATCTAAGTGTGCCCACAATTAAGTAACAATGAAACTTTTGTAATAGTAGCATTAGATTTAAGGAGATAAGTTATGATAGAACAGTGTCATAATGGAGCAGTGTCTTGTACAAGAGGTGTAAATTGAAGTAATATAAAGTTTTCACTCCCCCACCTCTTGCAACTATTGCAAGTTATTATTAAGACACTTAATGCTCCCACTGATCTTTGATATATCTAGAAATGCTACAAGAGAAGTTTCAATGAGGTACGTGACGTGGGAACCTATCATATATATGTTAGACTTTAATTGATTTCCTTAACGTCCAAATGTCATAAGAAACTTAAGGACATATTTAATAGAAATCTTAGTAAGTAAATATATGAATAGATTTCTTCTAAGACTGTGGGCCATATGCGACAAAAATTAGATACAAGTTGATAGCCTTTTAAATGATAAATGAATTATGTCTGAATATTCCATTTTGGAATAAGTTCCACGAATGTCAATAAATGACTTATGATGGACCTATACTTATTCCTTAAGCCAAGTTATATGCGACAAAAATTAGATACAAGTTGATAGCCTTTTAAATGATAAATGAATTATGTCTGAATATTCCATTTTGGAATAAGTTCCACGAATGTCAATAAATGACTTATGATGGACCTATACTTATTCCTTAAGCCAAGTTATATTTTAGGGCTTTAACGTCATGATTTAAAATCACTTAGAATGAGATTAGTTGAATAATCATCCTCATCAACCATGTCATGATTTCTCATGAATTTCGGTTATAATGGATGAAATTTATAAGTCTCAGTTTCCTTTTGTCAAATGCTCATTTGCATGATGACAAAAGTTGTGAAAACGTAAGGTATCATCTAATTTCATCTTAGTAATGTTTCTATCCAGATATTTAGAACAAATAAAATGAGAGTTTGAGATAAGTGTGACTTTATGTTGGTTATGCAAACCTCACAACCTTCATGACATAGCCTAAGTAATGATACTGTACTCTGATTAATTATCAGAATATGTAAGGTATCGAAAGGCTTTGTTAGAAGACTGCTTATTATGGTTCTTATAGCCTTAACAATTAATTTTGTCACTAACTCTCATATTAGTTATTTGTTAAGTTCTGGTAAGGAAACGTATGGAACTAGAGTCAACTAATCATGTGTTAATTGGAATATTGAAATTACCAGACTTAAATGTCATTAATAAGTGACTATCTAATTAATTTATCCAACTTTTCTTTAGAGTAATGGATATTCTCGTTGCTTATGTCTAGTCTAATGGCATAATTATGCAGTGAGATTTTCTCTTAAAGAGCCTTAAAGTTGGAATTAGCACTTGTAATTTGTCTATGGACCTTAGAACAATCCTCTTTTAAGGTTTTAGTGGTTGTAAGGTGAATAACAACTTATTTTCCAGCTTTAAACATTTATTTCTTTGTACATATGTTGCTTATCAACACACTCGTTATACTTTGGTATTTTGAGTGTTATAGTTGATTTATAAGACATCAAATTGTACAAGTGAAAATCTTAGTATGTAATGTACTGGAAAAATGTACTTATTTCCATGCGAAAGCCCTTAACTTTAT
The DNA here is from genome assembly GCA_030545235.1 of Helianthus tuberosus. Lineage (NCBI taxonomy): Eukaryota > Viridiplantae > Streptophyta > Magnoliopsida > Asterales > Asteraceae > Helianthus > Helianthus tuberosus. The sequence goes on from CM060352.1 coordinate 21,643,550, forward strand.
GGGTCATGGTATTGTACATTATTATGTATTCACATATACCACTTAGCTTTATAGTTTAGAATTTTAAATGAAGGCATGCATCTTAGGAGTTCTAGTGATTATTCCACAATAATAGATTAGTCTTAGGAAAGACTTAATTTGGAATAACTTTAGTGATAGCATTTACGTTAGAGAGTTCTTGATTATCATAAGAGACATCATGTTCGATTTGTCCTATTCATCATGCTCTAATTTTCTTCTTTATAATCTTTATCAGAAGAGAGCAATAGGATTATCGTGTCTTAAGAGATAATCAAGGATTTAATTTAAGAGCTAATTCTAATAGAAACTTTAAATAAAGCAAACATTTTAGGTTTAGGAATTAGAGTGGATGAGATATTTATAGAAGAAAATTATAGTGAATAAAATTATGGGTACTAAGAATAAGGCAGACGAAATGATCATAAAGTTAATTAAGGATCATTAATATAAGGATCATTATATGAAGAGATTGTGATATGTCTATTACTAACATCAAAATAATAGACTTAGTAAAATTCTACTTAAACAAAGACAAATCAGCTTTGGCCAGAAGTGTAATCATTTAAGTATGTGTGCAAAGTAATCATGACAAATCAGCTTTGGCCAGAAATGAGACAATCACTTCAGTTATGCACTTGTCAAGCATGCTAAACATAAATGAATTAAATCAGTTTTGGCCAGAATTAAGACATTTCACGTTTGTAATGCATACTCAACATAGCTTTTTATAATACTTGAACAATAGATAGATGTATTAAATCAGCTTTGGCCAGAAATGATACATCAGAAGCTCATTCAAGTTAAGCTATTTTGGTTTTGTAAAACATTATTTGATCCTTATTAGTTAACTAAGTAATTACAAAAACCAATTATTTAATAGCAAACCATCTGTTAGTTCGGATCGAATGGTGCGGGGGGCAGCGCGCCCCCACCCGGGGTTCGGGGTGGAGCCCCGAAAAAATTTTAGTTCACATTAAACAGCTTAAGGTAATGAGGTCTCGACTGAGTTATGAGATCTCGAGTCAGTTATGAGGTCTCGAGTCGCAACCTGTTGTCTCGAGTCGGGACCATGGTCTCGACTATCACATTTTATGAGATCTCGAGTCAGTTATGGGGTCTCGAGTCGCAACCACGGTCTCGAGTTGTGAAGATTGAAGCCCTTAGTCGAAAACTCGGTGGTCTCGAGTCGAGACCTTGTAGTCTCGAGTCGAGACCTGATGGTCTCGAGTTGTAAACTTCTGGTCTCGAGTTGTAAAACTTCTGGTCTCGAGTTGTAAAATTTTGATGACCTTTATGATTTCAAGTCGAGACCTTGTGATCTCGAGTCGAGACCTTGTGGTCTCGAGTCGGTATCTGATGGTCTCGAGTCGTAGTCTGATGGTCTCGAATCCACTATTAACAGCTGTTTTGTGATAATAACTAAAACTCGAAATTTAAGGGATTGTGAGATAGTGTTTCCTATTTTATTTCTGATCTAAACTTATCACAAGATTTCGAAAATAATAACTGAAATCCTTTAACAGTTTTCGAAACTTTAATTAGATAAAATTAAGATCAAAACAATGAAAAACACCCACTAATCCAAATTATATTCCAAATCTTGGGGAATTTTCAAGTTTTATCTTAGAACAATTGAAGAACCCTAAAAAAATAAAACATAATTCTGGGTTCCGAAATCTAAATTTTATGATTTTAGTTAACAGATTTCGGATATTATTATCCCGTTATTGGTTTCGAGTCAAAAAATTAAACATATTATTCCGAAAACAGTGATTTCGGTATCAAGGACCCGAAAACAGCCGAGACTTTTAAAGGCTTTAAAAATTTTCGTTTTCCAGATTCTTGATCCCAGAATAATGGATACAAAAAACAGAACCGATTTATCAACATATGCTCTGATACCACATGTTGATCAGTTCTGTTTAAACATAAAGGAAAACATGTAAATAATACCTGTTACAGCAGACAGGCCAGCAGAGAATCCAGTCAGAGACGCAGCCAATGAGTTCGACATACTTGTCAGGATGATCTGGTTCCTCCTTAGGGTGTAAGGTAATGATGGTGATGAAGCCGAAACTAAGGATGAATCGGTTTGGAGAGAGAGGGACGAATTGATGTTATGAGGGTTGTAAGATTCACTAAATTGTGTAACCATTTAACTCTCTAATAACCTCCTTATTTATACACCCAAGAGGAAACCTAATTAGTTAATAAGGGTAATATGGTCCATCAACAATTACCAACTAATTATTAATAGGTTATTAATATATTTTGATCTATATAATATAAATGATTATAATGGCTACAAGATTAAATAATATAACAATAATATATTTAATCTTACAACTCTACCAACTTGTCAATATTATGATCCCTCGTTAATTCCACATCAAAAAGCTCAACCTTAGGTTCTTCGCATACAATTGAACCGACCCCTAAGTCAGAAAAGTGGACCCTTTCCTTATCAAATGAGGCATTGTTAGGAATTTTTCTGGTTAAAAGCTCCAATAACAAAACCCCAAAGCTATACACATCATATTTGAATGTGAATTTCAGTGTCTCGAGAACTTCCGGGGCCCAGTAACCGGTTACCTGATGGTTTAGGGAGCTTGACCCATGGTAAAGTGTGTTGAGACCGTAGTGGGACAAGGAAACTTCATTGCTAGTTTCATGTTGGAGGAAGATGTTTGATGATGTGATGTTGCCGTGAACAATTTCGACTTCATGTAAGCATGCCAACCCCCTAGCGGCATTTAGTGCAATATGCATACGACCGTCCCAGTAGAATTGTGTTCGGATTGAACCTGTACTTCCTGCATAACAATCACTTGCACCATTTTACTTAATGCATACAACTATACAACTCAGTTTTTAAAGATTTAAATCATCATACGACTATCTAGGCACGACACAAATTATTACTTGAATAAAAATAAATGATTCGTTTTCTTAATCTTAAAAGTTTAAAAATAAAAGAAAATGGTATAAATGTAACAGCATTGTTTCTGACTCGTATCTTCTAAAATTTTATAAAAATATACATAAACTAGTTGATGCCCCGCCCGCGTTGCGGGGCGATGGCCGAATAATGAGCGAGTATTAGTCAGCTCATTGACACGAAAAACAATTAAATCGAGTCAACCAATTAAAACAAAACACTTTTATAGTTTTGATAAAAAAAAAAACAAAAACAATGACAATAGTGTAATTTTTAACTGAGGGAAAGTTGTATTTTTTGACTGGGGTAAATCGTAATTTGACAAAAGCTAAAGTAATGGCAGTACTGTAAATTTGAACCTGGGGCAAAGTTGTAATTTTTCACAGGGGCAAATTCGTAATTTTTAACTTGGGGTAACAACGTAATATAAATTTGAACTAAGGGCACAATCATAATTTTAAGCTTGAGACAAAAGCACAATTTTATTTTGAACCGAGGGCAAAATCATAATTTTGAGTTGGGGGCAAAAACATAATTTTATTTTAAACTGGGGAAAAAACGTAATTTTGAATTGAGGGCGAAATCACAATTTTTAAACGGGGAAAATCACATTTTTGAACAGAGGGCAAAATTGTAATTTTTAAGTGGGGACAAAAACAAAATTTTATTTTGAACTCGGGGCGAAAATGTAATTCTGAGCTGAGGGCAAAACCACAATTTTATTTTGAATGGAGGGAAAAATCGTAATTTTGAGCTGGGGACAAAAGCGTAATTTTATTTTGAGCTGGGGGCAAAACCGTAATTTTAAAGAGGGACAAAAACATGATTTTAGAATAGATATAAAATAATAAACTGGTTGGTCCAATGGGAGAGTGCCAGGCAAAGTCGTAATTTTGAAGTGAGGGCAAGATCGTAATTTTAAGATGGGGACAAAAAGCGTAATTTTATTTTGAGCTGGGGGCAAAAACGTAATTTTAAAATGGATATAAAACAATAAATGTGTTGGTCAAATGGGGAAGTGTCAGGCAGCTGTCTGGCACTATTCCCCCATTTGGTTTTTGTATATGTAGGAAACTAGTTTTTGCCCCGCCCGCGTTGCGGGGTAATAAACCGAATATTTCTCTCTCATAACATGTATGTCTGTGTTTTGGTTACTTGTACATACTACTCATAACACGATCTCAAAAAAAATTACATCGAGTCAACCAATTAAAACAAAAACACTACCATACTTTTACTAAAAAAACTAAAACAATGGAAATACTATAATTTTAAACATAGAGCAAAATTGTAATTTTTCAGGACAAATAAGCATGTACCAGGCATGCCTGGACGAATAAAAATTACACCTATGCCCGCCCACGTTGCAGGGTGTTAAATCAAATATTTCTTAGTTTCATAACATGTATACATGCATTTAGGTTACTTGTGCATACTACTTATAACACGATTTAAAAAATACATCAACACAACCAATTAAACGAAAACACTGCCATAGTTTTGCAAAAAAATTAAAACAATAACAGGTCTGTAATTTTGAGCTGGGTGTAAAATACTAATTTGTCAGGACCAATGAGCGAGTGTTTGATAACTGTTTGACACAATAAAAGTTACATTGAGTCAACCAAGCAAAATAAAACAGTACTATAGTTTTGCAAAAAAAAGGTATAACGATGGCAAGATAATAATTTTGAACTGTGGGAGAAATCGTAATTTTTGAAATGAGAGCAAAATCATAATTTTGAACAGATGGCAAAATCGTAAAAATATGTTGAACTGGGGGCGAAATCATAATTTTAAACTGAGGGCAAAATTATAATTTTGTTTTGAATTGTGGGCAAAAACGTAATTTTAAGTTGGGGGCAAAATCGTAATTTTGAGCTAGGGGCAAAAACATATTTTTATTTTGAAGGGGGCAGCAAAAGCGTAATTTTAGACGGATGGTGAAACCGTAAATTTAAACTCGTAGTAGAATTAGAAATGAGTTTTTGAACTGAGGGCAAAAGCGTAAATTTTGAGCAAGGGCAAAAAGATAATTTTATGTTGAATTAGGGGCAAAACGTAATTTTAAACAAAGGACGGAACCGTAATTTTAAGCTATGAATAAAATTAAATTAAAAATGAGTTGGTCCAATAGGGAAGTACCAACCAGCTGCCTGGCACTATTCCCAATCTTGTAAATGTATAAGTAGTAAATATTTTTTTTTGATTGTTCATATATATCTTTATCTTTATTGTTTAGTATATAATAAATGAATTTTTTTTTTTTTTGAAGACACCATCTCTTTTGGTGACTCTCAACCTTATTTTTTATGTCTCTCTCTTTCATTTTAAATATATAAAAATATTTAAACATAAGTTTCCTGTTTTCTCTCGCATACTAAATAATAATAGTAAATCTAATTTTTTCCGTTACTCTCTTATTTATTTATTATTTCTTTCCTCAACTATTTAATTTTTTTTTACCTTAGTAATAACCATTAATATTTTGTTAATCCAACCTCGTATAATACACAAGTTTTTAACTTAATATAATTGATTAATATTAATAACAAAATAGAATGTTATAATACATGAATAGTACATAAAAGTATTTTTTTTAGAAACTCATGAATTTCCTTTTTTTATAGATCCTTTTTCTTAAGGTCACTGAAAAGAAAAGTACAATTCCTATAGTATATGATGCTCAATTATATAAAATAATCAAATTGTCATTCTCGTTAACAGAAAAAATAAATGAAGTTAACTTAGTGGACTTAAATGACAACGATAAAAACTTTTTGAATCCACAGACGAAAATTGAAAACTTTGAACTAAAGTGTCATTTAACTCAATTCATTTAACTCAAAATGACCCAACCATAAGGTCTAAAATGTGGCATTTAACTCAATTCATTTTCTTAATATGAAGCTCAATTATAGTGATGCATTAATTAGTTGTACTCAACTATTGGCAATAATGTAGGTTGTCCTACTTACACTTTATTCAAAGCCAAAACATATCAGGGTGGAGGGTATGGTTCAATCACTCTAGGGTGTTTGAGTCACTTTGTTACCCAATTATAGCATGTCATGTCAACTCCTCATTCTACTCCCTATTTTACACTCAATCACTAGGTATGGTTCAAACACCCCTCAATTAAAAAAAAACTTGATTGGTTGTATCTCTCCTCTCTCCTCTCTCTCTCTCTCCTCTCAATCAATCCACTCAATCATCGGTGACTATACACCGATTCTCCCATCCCCGAAGGAAGTCACCGAACACCTTCATCACCATGGTGTGGTTCACCGATCGGTGAAACATATCCCCGATTGGGTCACCGAATCCATACCGCCCACCCTCATATCTTCAACTTTAATGGTTCACGTTATTCAAAGATTTTGTAAAACTACAAGACGTACTACCGAGTATAACCAACGCAATGAAATAGTTTAAAAGTTCATAATGTAGTGACAAATAATAATTTTTTTAAGATGAACTTACACACTCTAAATCTAATCATGACTATATACTATTTGTCGATCACGTGACTGGAACCCTCAACATCTCAAAACTGATATAGTGCAACATACATGTATACTAACTAATAAGCTACCAGCAGGACTTTGGTGACAAATGATAACTAGAGATGAAGAAATTACCATGAAGACGATCAGATAAGCTACCAGCGGTCATGTAATCATAAAACTAGAAGGTATGGTGAGGGTCATCCCCAAGGGGATGGGCCTCCACGTAGGACGCCACATCACCTCCCATATGGGATGACCCTCCAAGCATTTTTTAAAGGGGTGGAAGATGGGCCCCACAACAATATATTTTTTATTGTTTATCTTTTTTATTTGTTTAACTTTATAAAAACAATTTAAAAATTAAATAAAAATACTACATAAAATAAGTAAATTAAATCCATAACATAACATAAATAAAAATTACATAACCTAAAAAATAAAATTACGAATCCTAAAAAAATAAAACATTAAAACGAAATAACTTACGACGTCCATTTTTTCTTAACTTCCTCTTTCATCCTCCGGAACCGAGTCAAGATCCAACCTCATAATCCTAAAATCCTCCGCCCGAGCATGGTCGGCCGACAAGTTCTTTTTATAAACATATTTTTCCGCCGTGAGCTCTTTGAACGAACGGAATTCGGATATCAACTTGTCCATTTTCGAACCAGCCCCGGAAGACGTTTGGCTCGAGCCGCCCGCTTTTCTCTTTCCGGCCGCCTCTTTTTTTGCTTTGTCCCTTCCAGGGGGACGTTCCGACTCGTGAACAGCAAACTCCTCCTCGTCAGATTCCGGTTCGTCGTTTATGTCTCTGTGACAACGAGCGGTGGAGCCTCCCGCACTATAACTTCCAGACTCGGAAGTTTTACTCCGTTTGACGGTTGCGACCTCGTTTGGAATAGGCTTCCATTTGTTTTCTTTCTTTAAAATTTTCCATGCTTGGATGTGTGAAAGGAGTTTTATTCTTCTCATCTCATTTAGCCAAAGCAAGGTTGAGAATGTCATCCTCGTTACTCCCACTATGAGGATTAGTGTAATAAAGGTTATAAATACCGCTAAAGCGGTTGATGATCTTGCTCATTTTATGCCACTTGCCAGAGACAGAATCGACATCGCGCATCGGGCCTTGCTCCATAATCGAGTTAAATTTCTCCGTTATCCCCCTCCAAAAACCAACACCCGTTTGGTTGTTCCCTAAATTTTAAAAAAAAAAATTGCCTTAGTAAAATAAAAATATATCTTTTTAGAATTAAATTTAAAAAAAAAAAGTTTGGTTCACCCCGACAATCGGGTTAGTTGAGGACTCAACCCACGCCATTGCTAGCGCCTCCTCCTCTAATTTTGTCCAAGGTCTCGCCTTTGGTTTCGACTACGGTTTCAACTGCCTTCTCCTTCTTCTTTGTCATCGTCAAGTTGAACCGGTGATGTTGGCGGTTGGGATTCGAATTTCGTTTGAGATTCAAACGAGTTGCGTAGCATCATTTGTTGGAGTGCTTGGAAATGTTGCATTTGTTGGAGTTGAGACATTTGTTTGAACGCGTTGGGTGATTGTTGGAAACCCGAAAAGGAAAATTGTGGAGACTCCCATGAAGGATCAATAGTCGGAGTGTAACCGGGCGTCGAAAAAAAGTTAGCTTGATTCGGGTTCGGGTTGGGATTGTTCGGGTTGGGAATGTTTGGGTTGAAGGGATTCATGATTTTTTTTTATAAAAAGATGGAGTTTTTTTATAAAAATAGATGAGAGAAGAGAGAAGTGAGTAGATTTTGGATTGAGTTAATTAAAAAAAATGGAAGAGGTGGGTATTTATTTAAAGTAAAAAAACTTTTTTTTTTGTAATATAGCCGTTGTCAACGGCTAATTTTCAAAAACATGGGCCCGTCGCGAGCGGCTGGAGGCAAACGGAAAGGACGAGATGGGGCTAAGGGGGGCGGTGTTGAGGTCCGGCGTCGGGCCTGGACGGGGCTGGGCCGGCCCCCATACCTTCTAGTCTAATGCATTCATTCTTGTACAATCTAACAACCAACCAAATTTTCAAAGGCTCAAACTATCTACACACCCTATCTGCCTATTTGCACATCATTTGCCTCGTATATGCCTATACGGGCGTATAAGGTTACATCAAACTCAGTGCCTGACTCATGTCAGATTTGGTTTGGCTGCTCCTATATGCCACGTACAGGCCTATACATGGCGTATAGGACCCCTCGTATAGGTATCGCATATGTTCCATGCCCCATATGATGTCTGTCGTTAGTGACATGCAAAAACCTAATTAACCTAGGTAGCTAGGGTAAGCAGGGTATCGAATCCAGAGGAGTCTGTGGTTAATGCTAATTATTATTTGACGTTTTGTTTGTAAATTTTACTAAACTAACTGATGATTATAAAACTGATATGGAATTAAAAACACATTTCGGATCCTAATGATCGACCAAACGGGTCGGGTTCGAAAGTCTAAACGGTTGTTTAGACCGCTTATCGTACGACCCTATATAAGCATTAAACTAAAAGTGACGAGTTAAACATGTTAAAACATAATGATGAGAAAAGCTGAGCACTCCGGGATTCAGATTCTGTAATTACTAATAACCTAGTTCTGATTTTATTGGATGCTATTGATTGAATAGTAAATCTGTCACATCTACCAATTACCTATGCAATTCAAAATCTTAATATTAATTGATCAGATAAATATTAAAACAAGCGTACATAGGAATCATTCAATCAACAAAAGCATAATTGGATTCAACACATAATTATAACTCTGACTGTCACTCAGGATTTGTCTGTCACACAAATTATATACTCACGCAAATAGTCGGCTGTCACCCGACTACAAATCCAAATCTCAATACAAAACAAAAACTAGAATTAAAAGTGTCTCACAAGAATCATTCACCCGAAGTGTCCACGAGAGATTTAGCCGCTCATGATACTTGTCCGATCAAAAGCTTGAGATAGTGACGAAGACCTGATGATGTTGATGAAGAGATTGAAAACCTCTACTGCCGTCGAAGATGATGATATCGAGATGGTGATACCCCCCAAAAGTGACGCTGATGATCGATCTTGTTCCTTTGAAAATTGGGCTGCATGTGTTTTTGGGTCTGCTTATGTTTGCCGCCAAAAGAAGTCCACCGAGTCCACAATCATGTGCGGCCAATTGATCTTCAAAGTCCATTTTACATTAATATGTGGCGGCCCTTAAAGAATTAATGTGATTGATGTCATGTGCCACCCAACTCCACTACTGATCGATGATTTAGACTGGAAGGTATGGAGGAGGCAAGTCCTTCAAGGATGGGCCGCCACATCACCGCCACGTAGGAGTGGCTTGGAGGGGATGGACCTAGGGGGTGGGGGATGAACCCCTTTGTGTATATATATGTATGTATGTATAGGTATATGTGAGAGAAGGGTGGAGAAGGGAGGACCGGCGCAATCGGCTATTGGCTGCTGGTGAGGACGGGACGGGGCGAGGGGGAGGTGTGGGGGACCGGCGCCGGGCCTAAGCCGGCCCCCATACCGTCCAGTCTTATAAGGCTATAGGGTGTAGTCATGACCCTCATGACCACCATGACCCTCCACATAGGCACCATATCATCCATCTTTAATCCATCATTCAAAACCACTACCCTAAGGGTGTGGTCATGACCCAAACCACTAACCCCTTTATTTTTTTTAATTTATTTTTGTCTTAAAATTATCAAATGGGAGGGTCGTGGTAATCGTGGATTAATCCATGGGAATCACCATCAATCAAAGAAGGGGATGGTGTATCATTTAATTAATGGTCCTATGTGGAAATAATGTTCCAATCCATGACCCCCACACCCCATAGCCTAAAACCCCCAATAAAATAATGGCCCTTCAAATATCATCTCTCAATCATCATGTTGTTGACTTCTGATCCCTCAAGAAGGTGCCAACATGTGTCGTTGACTGCCAATTACTTCTTTTGGTCACGTGATGGCTCAGGGTTTTTTAAACCCATTTAAAAAACCTTTTCAAACAATAAATCGCTGCCCTTTATTCTAAGCCGTAAGTTACGATATGGGGCGCTAGTTACGGTTCGAACTTTCTGTTTGTTTTGTTTTCAACACCTCTAAACCGTAAGTTACGGTTTGAATCTCGTAATCTACGGTCGTATTTTTCCAATTCCATTTCTCTTCACATAATAATTTCACACAATGACACATTAGGTCCCTCAACTTTGTTATATCATATGTCTTGTGCGTCTAAATTCCATATCGGACCCGAACACTTTCCGCATGACGTGATTTCTTTCAATAATCATCCTTGCTCGTTCCTCTTTGCTTCCACGCACTTTAATTTCACCGAATTATGCCGATTAACCTATAACACCACAAAAGCTCGTAGATATCTCATTCGACACGTATAATCAAGTTCACGACAATAAAACACCTGTAATAATACACTTTAGAACCCGGTTTTCACACACTCCATCAATATGCCACGTATAAGTCTATATGGGGCGTATATAAGGTTTCTTTTTACAAACATTTTATATAATATTAATCGTTTTAGCAAATTTTTTGTTACGTCCGCATTTTTCCGACTTTATAAAATTACTTACTAATATAGTTTGATAGACATCAAAAGTACTAACTTTGTAGATGACAAAAACTTTACAAAAAAATTGGGCATGACCCGTTCGTAAAACGAACATACCCCCTGTTTTTGAACATAATAGACAACATCCATCTACGACCCTATTAGCATTAAACTACCCCAAACAAAGACAACAAGTTTCCAAGTGTAAGACTTCAAACAAGATGAAACAAAATAACAAGACAAGGACCCAAAAGGTATGCTTATAAACTAGCGGAAGCGTTCGGTATAAAAGAAAGACATAGACATGTGCTCGCTCCAAGCTCCGGATCGCCTATAGTGAGGTTTTACCTACATTCAACAAGGATTTTAAAAGTTAGTCATCATACTAGTTATATATATAACCCTTTCGTTTTAATTCAATCCATTATGAACATCATCTTTCTTGCGCATTAGACTACCCAAATACTTGGGTTGTGCATAAACACTCTCAATGAGAGTTAAGCATACATAAGACTACCCCAATTACTTGGGTTTGGCATAAACACTCTCAATGAGAGTTAAGCATACATATCCAACCCGTTTAATCGGGTTAATTGCTTTCAACATAAATTCTTCTTTCTATCCGTATAACGGATTAAGCTTCTAGCATTTATCATAGCATTCAAAACCACCCGTTCAAAACGGATGGAAGCTTATTCTTGATCGACTTGTTCACTAGAACCGGCCGACTTGCATAACTTATTATAACTCTCATAACAACCAAATCCGCAAGGGATTTGCTAGTTACTTACTAATCACCATAACATTTTGACAATAATTAATTATGATGTTATAACAAAATTATAAATAAGGTTTTTGTATGCAACGAAACATACCTCGATCCTGAGGGCCTTCCGACTTCTTAGAGCTTGAACCTTCTTCCTTTATGCCAATTTGAAGAACAGATGTAGGAACCTAGAATTCGTTGTTTATACTTTCAATTTTCTCAAGATTTCACTTGATTCTTGTGAATTTTGGTAAACTAGGGTTCATCCCCCTTGCTCCTCTCTGTTTGCTCGACCAGAACCCCCACACACGAATTGTGTGTGGGTTTTTTACTTATGTTTCCTTTAGTAACCTAGCTTTTTGGCATTTACAACTTTGGCCCCTTGATTTTTATTTACTTATTAATTTTAAATAATATCCCATTTACTTCTACATTTTATCCTAAGTGAAATAAACATTTTTGGGGTGTTACAAGTCTACCCCCCTTAAAAGAGGTTTCGTCCCCGAAACCTAAACACATACTAATCAACTAATGTCATACCAAAGAGAAACGGATAGTGCTTCCTCATTTCGTCTTCTGCTTCCCATGTAAGTTCCTTAGTGGTGTTCATCAGTGCACGTTTATTCATTCATTTCATTCAAAATACATACCATGGCAAGAATGCACCCATATTTTGTAAAAAGGGTCTCATTCATGAACATACATAGCTATACATCCTATCGTTACTTTCTTAAATCAAGTATAATACTCATATACTTATAATTACACGTATGCTCTTACATACACACATACATACCTTCATGAATACATTTACACATGTATACATACATACAAGCTTTATTACTTGTGCACCTACAATCCCCTCTAACACATACATACGTACATTCATATATATACACTCCTACATCTATTTACATATACCCGAAAACATACTTGCAACATAACTACTATTTCATACTCATCTTTCGTACTTAACTCGATATTCGTCATTACACTACGTTTGTTACCGACCTGTACTATGCACATTTAATCCCATTTCTAGTTTCTTTAAAACCTTGGTTTGTTTGACCCATTTATAACAGGTCAATGCATGACCGCTCTCTAACATATCATTTTCATTCATTTGACATGTTCGTGTCAGGTCATTTCATATTGGAGTATACCTTGTACTTACTTCTAATCAGAGCATTCTTACAGCATGTCACTCCATCCTTCTTATATTTAACATTGATGGTTATCTTATTTCATTTCATTCTTTTGTTTAATTTGGTGTTTATTAACCCATAACTCCTTCACAAATTTCTTATTTGTATCAGCATTATACTGTACTTGGATCAAATAATATGACTTGTAAGACCAAAGCTTACATAATTGAGAATTCATAGGGATATTTGCATTTAATATAATAATAGCCCTAACTTTCATACAATGTATATAACACTTCAATACTTTAGATATGATAACATATTCGTACTCATAAAACCCTCACAAGGTTCTTAATTGGTTTAATTCGTAACATAACGTAACTTTACCCTTTCCGAGATCAACTTCAATTCCTCATGCATCCAATGTTCTCATACTTTCATTACTTTGCTTTCTCAACGGGAACACGTTTAATAATGTTAATACTCAAACGTATCCATATCGTATATTCGCACATGCTTTTATACGTGCATACATACATACATTCATTCATACATATATACATATGTGCATACATTTATTCCTACCTTCATACGTACTTACATTCATTCATTCATACTTACATACATTCATACATTTTTGCATACATTCATACATTTTTGCATACATTCATACATACTTGCATACGTGCATATATTCATACATATATATATATACATACTTACATACATTCCTGCACTCTACGTACATGCGTACATTCATACACATCCCTCATACCTTCATGGACGATAATTCTTTCTTCATGCATTCGTACATACATTCATACCTACTTACGTACATATCCACATACGTTCATACATTGCTTCATCTCTACATATACATACACTCATGCATACATTCGTACTTATCTACATACGCACCTTCATACATACATACATTCCTACATCTTTACATACGTGTGTACAATCATACATAACCTCATACGTGCATACCTTACTACGTAACTTCACACATGCATATCTTTCATACATTACTTCATACTTGCATGCTTAAACGCGCATAACTTTGAACCGCTTAACCGATTAACCTCCCGTTTCTTCCTACATGACCAAAATTTGGTCCTCTTTCATATGGACTTGAAATCCTACGTCCAGATTAAGAAAATTTTTTAACTTATAAGTTTTTGGCTTAATAATCCTTATGAATTATTCGACCCGTTTAATAAGATTTAAGCACTTTGCCCGAATCTCGCTTGTACTTTTCATGCCTCCTATTTTCACACTAAGACTTCTTTCGTTTTCCACCACAACTATATCCGTGGTGGATCTACCTTGCTAAAATCAAATATTCCACATTTTACCCTTTGGTTCGACAATTGACGGATTTCCATCCTTACATATCAGTACTTTCGTAATATCATTAGTTTATGTGAGCATACATACGACTATTCACTTTCTTTCTATTCATACATTAATCGACTTTCGTTAGTAGAATTTTCATATAATTGAGACGTTCATTAATAGTTATCTCATTTCAAATCCATACAACTAAACTATCATCCATCATAACACGTAATTCATCTAGTACGTAACACATTAACTCTCTACTTAAACAATTGTGTCTAATGACTATCTCATGATATCCCTTTATTGTTGACCTTCAGAAAGTCAACGGTCTCGTTTACATACTTCAAACCTTCGGACATGTATCCATCTAAATATGGTAGGTCATAATAATAATACCCTGCGTCTCTCATACTCGTATTGTACGACATGTACAATTTACGTGATCCTCTAAACAATACATATATACATTCACATACACGTATTTTCACATGCTAATGCTCCATGATTCTACAATTAGCAAATTTCATTCGAAATAACTATATAACATAATTTCAACATATACTTTACTAGTTAGCTCGTATGATTCACATTTAGCACATATTCGCCTCTTAATCATACTAAAGCAAATCATTAAATACACATAAGCATCACTCCATTCATGTACAAGGTACAAGCCTCAAATGCATAATTCTATCAAAGCATACATTCATCCGAATTTTTATACGAATTCCAACTCCACTTTATGCATTCATCATTCATTTCATGTCATCCATTCATTACATTCTACTTTTTATAAATTTTACTTTATCGTCGACGATCTACATGATCTTGTTATGTCTTCTTATAACTTGACAGGAACACAAAACGGGCATTTCTGAGAAGTATGGGAACTTAAATCATAATTTACAAGCTTCAGTACATCATAGTTCATTAATCCGTATTTACTTCATTCACATTCTCATATTTTAGACTTTACTCACTTTTTTAAACTTTCAGCATTCATTCGAGTCATTCGACACTTTACTTTTGACCTTTACAATTTTTTTTTTCATCGTAACCACTATTTGTGGTTACATATATCATGTTAGGTCTTACATGGACCCTAAATAAACGTTGAAGTGGCTTTCGGAAAGTACTTTTGGCTAAAACATGAAAAACATAAAAATCTGGCGGACCAGCTTAGCACCACATCATGTGTCCGTTTAATACAAATCATATGTTTTCCATATAACACATACTTCGACCTTTGTTTACTACACTTGTAATCGTGCAATTCAAAATCTTGATCATCTAAGGCTCATTATTCAACTTATGTTATTCACATCATTACCTTTAATTCTTTATGAATCCTTTTTCGTTGTGATCACGGATTGTGATCATAAGTATCTTATCCTTATGATTATAAGGATCTTATATCATGTTCTAAATATCTTTTAGATCATACAAAAATCCTAATCATGAAAAACAAGCAAAACAACAAATTTCAGCATATCGCACTTCTAACAGCCGTCGGCGACGGCTTTAAGTTCCGTCGGCGACGGGTCCTAAAAAGTGACCGTCGCCCATTTGGTCCGTAGACAGCGAGTTAGTGCGTCGGATCAATGGGGGGTGTCGGCGACGGCATTGAAGCCCATCGGCGACGGCATTGAAGCCCATCGGCGACGACCCTTCCTTCGTTAAAGTGCTGAAAAATTTTGCCCAGACACAGCTGTGTTGATTTTCTGAGTACAATGTCACACAGCTGTGTCAGCCTTGCTATACACCCTGATCTCAGCAACAAGTATCAATGGTCCACACAGCTGTGTCACTTAACGACACACCTGTGTGCGACGCCAGATCAGATAAAACCCAATGTTTAACTCCCATTTTTACTATTTCGCATACTTAACTTAAATATTAATCATAAACACACTATACATACTCGTGTTTAACAAAAACTTAAAGTTTTACCTCATTGGCGATCTCGGAGCGAGCACACTTTTGAACGAGCCATCGGTTTGAGTTCGAGCACTATGACTCTTGCCCGAATCCCTCAAACCTTGGCTCTGATACCAACTTGTTACGTCCGCATTTTTCCGACTTTATAAAATTACTTACTAATATAGTTTGATAGACATCAAAAGTACTAACTTTGTAGATGACAAAAACTTTACAAAAAAATTGGGCATGACCCGTTCGTAAAACGAACATACCCCCTGTTTTTGAACATAATAGACAACATCCATCTACGACCCTATTAGCATTAAACTACCCCAAACAAAGACAACAAGTTTCCAAGTGTAAGACTTCAAACAAGATGAAACAAAATAACAAGACAAGGACCCAAAAGGTATGCTTATAAACTAGCGGAAGCGTTCGGTATAAAAGAAAGACATAGACATGTGCTCGCTCCAAGCTCCGGATCGCCTATAGTGAGGTTTTACCTACATTCAACAAGGATTTTAAAAGTTAGTCATCATACTAGTTATATATATAACCCTTTCGTTTTAATTCAATCCATTATGAACATCATCTTTCTTGCGCATTAGACTACCCAAATACTTGGGTTGTGCATAAACACTCTCAATGAGAGTTAAGCATACATAAGACTACCCCAATTACTTGGGTTTGGCATAAACACTCTCAATGAGAGTTAAGCATACATATCCAACCCGTTTAATCGGGTTAATTGCTTTCAACATAAATTCTTCTTTCTATCCGTATAACGGATTAAGCTTCTAGCATTTATCATAGCATTCAAAACCACCCGTTCAAAACGGATGGAAGCTTATTCTTGATCGACTTGTTCACTAGAACCGGCCGACTTGCATAACTTATTATAACTCTCATAACAACCAAATCCGCAAGGGATTTGCTAGTTACTTACTAATCACCATAACATTTTGACAATAATTAATTATGATGTTATAACAAAATTATAAATAAGGTTTTTGTATGCAACGAAACATACCTCGATCCTGAGGGCCTTCCGACTTCTTAGAGCTTGAACCTTCTTCCTTTATGCCAATTTGAAGAACAGATGTAGGAACCTAGAATTCGTTGTTTATACTTTCAATTTTCTCAAGATTTCACTTGATTCTTGTGAATTTTGGTAAACTAGGGTTCATCCCCCTTGCTCCTCTCTGTTTGCTCGACCAGAACCCCCACACACGAATTGTGTGTGGGTTTTTTACTTATGTTTCCTTTAGTAACCTAGCTTTTTGGCATTTACAACTTTGGCCCCTTGATTTTTATTTACTTATTAATTTTAAATAATATCCCATTTACTTCTACATTTTATCCTAAGTGAAATAAACATTTTTGGGGTGTTACAAGTCTACCCCCCTTAAAAGAGGTTTCGTCCCCGAAACCTAAACACATACTAATCAACTAATGTCATACCAAAGAGAAACGGATAGTGCTTCCTCATTTCGTCTTCTGCTTCCCATGTAAGTTCCTTAGTGGTGTTCATCAGTGCACGTTTATTCATTCATTTCATTCAAAATACATACCATGGCAAGAATGCACCCATATTTTGTAAAAAGGGTCTCATTCATGAACATACATAGCTATACATCCTATCGTTACTTTCTTAAATCAAGTATAATACTCATATACTTATAATTACACGTATGCTCTTACATACACACATACATACCTTCATGAATACATTTACACATGTATACATACATACAAGCTTTATTACTTGTGCACCTACAATCCCCTCTAACACATACATACGTACATTCATATATATACACTCCTACATCTATTTACATATACCCGAAAACATACTTGCAACATAACTACTATTTCATACTCATCTTTCGTACTTAACTCGATATTCGTCATTACACTACGTTTGTTACCGACCTGTACTATGCACATTTAATCCCATTTCTAGTTTCTTTAAAACCTTGGTTTGTTTGACCCATTTATAACAGGTCAATGCATGACCGCTCTCTAACATATCATTTTCATTCATTTGACCTGTTCGTGTCAGGTCATTTCATATTGGAGTATACCTTGTACTTACTTCTAATCAGAGCATTCTTACAGCATGTCACTCCATCCTTCTTATATTTAACATTGATGGTTATCTTATTTCATTTCATTCTTTTGTTTAATTTGGTGTTTATTAACCCATAACTCCTTCACAAATTTCTTATTTGTATCAGCATTATACTGTACTTGGATCAAATAATATGACTTGTAAGACCAAAGCTTACATAATTGAGAATTCATAGGGATATTTGCATTTAATATAATAATAGCCCTAACTTTCATACAATGTATATAACACTTCAATACTTTAGATATGATAACATATTCGTACTCATAAAACCCTCACAAGGTTCTTAATTGGTTTAATTCGTAACATAACGTAACTTTACCCTTTCCGAGATCAACTTCAATTCCTCATGCATCCAATGTTCTCATACTTTCATTACTTTGCTTTCTCAACGGGAACACGTTTAATAATGTTAATACTCAAACGTATCCATATCGTATATTCGCACATGCTTTTATACGTGCATACATACATACATTCATTCATACATATATACATATGTGCATACATTTATTCCTACCTTCATACGTACTTACATTCATTCATTCATACTTACATACATTCATACATTTTTGCATACATTCATACATTTTTGCATACATTCATACATACTTGCATACGTGCATATATTCATACATATATATATATACATACTTACATACATTCCTGCACTCTACGTACATGCGTACATTCATACACATCCCTCATACCTTCATGGACGATAATTCTTTCTTCATGCATTCGTACATACATTCATACCTACTTACGTACATATCCACATACGTTCATACATTGCTTCATCTCTACATATACATACACTCATGCATACATTCGTACTTATCTACATACGCACCTTCATACATACATACATTCCTACATCTTTACATACGTGTGTACAATCATACATAACCTCATACGTGCATACCTTACTACGTAACTTCACACATGCATATCTTTCATACATTACTTCATACTTGCATGCTTAAACGCGCATAACTTTGAACCGCTTAACCGATTAACCTCCCGTTTCTTCCTACATGACCAAAATTTGGTCCTCTTTCATATGGACTTGAAATCCTACGTCCAGATTAAGAAAATTTTTTAACTTATAAGTTTTTGGCTTAATAATCCTTATGAATTATTCGACCCGTTTAATAAGATTTAAGCACTTTGCCCGAATCTCGCTTGTACTTTTCATGCCTCCTATTTTCACACTAAGACTTCTTTCGTTTTCCACCACAACTATATCCGTGGTGGATCTACCTTGCTAAAATCAAATATTCCACATTTTACCCTTTGGTTCGACAATTGACGGATTTCCATCCTTACATATCAGTACTTTCGTAATATCATTAGTTTATGTGAGCATACATACGACTATTCACTTTCTTTCTATTCATACATTAATCGACTTTCGTTAGTAGAATTTTCATATAATTGAGACGTTCATTAATAGTTATCTCATTTCAAATCCATACAACTAAACTATCATCCATCATAACACGTAATTCATCTAGTACGTAACACATTAACTCTCTACTTAAACAATTGTGTCTAATGACTATCTCATGATATCCCTTTATTGTTGACCTTCAGAAAGTCAACGGTCTCGTTTACATACTTCAAACCTTCGGACATGTATCCATCTAAATATGGTAGGTCATAATAATAATACCCTGCGTCTCTCATACTCGTATTGTACGACATGTACAATTTACGTGATCCTCTAAACAATACATATATACATTCACATACACGTATTTTCACATGCTAATGCTCCATGATTCTACAATTAGCAAATTTCATTCGAAATAACTATATAACATAATTTCAACATATACTTTACTAGTTAGCTCGTATGATTCACATTTAGCACATATTCGCCTCTTAATCATACTAAAGCAAATCATTAAATACACATAAGCATCACTCCATTCATGTACAAGGTACAAGCCTCAAATGCATAATTCTATCAAAGCATACATTCATCCGAATTTTTATACGAATTCCAACTCCACTTTATGCATTCATCATTCATTTCATGTCATCCATTCATTACATTCTACTTTTTATAAATTTTACTTTATCGTCGACGATCTACATGATCTTGTTATGTCTTCTTATAACTTGACAGGAACACAAAACGGGCATTTCTGAGAAGTATGGGAACTTAAATCATAATTTACAAGCTTCAGTACATCATAGTTCATTAATCCGTATTTACTTCATTCACATTCTCATATTTTAGACTTTACTCACTTTTTTAAACTTTCAGCATTCATTCGAGTCATTCGACACTTTACTTTTGACCTTTACAATTTTTTTTTTCATCGTAACCACTATTTGTGGTTACATATATCATGTTAGGTCTTACATGGACCCTAAATAAACGTTGAAGTGGCTTTCGGAAAGTACTTTTGGCTAAAACATGAAAAACATAAAAATCTGGCGGACCAGCTTAGCACCACATCATGTGTCCGTTTAATACAAATCATATGTTTTCCATATAACACATACTTCGACCTTTGTTTACTACACTTGTAATCGTGCAATTCAAAATCTTGATCATCTAAGGCTCATTATTCAACTTATGTTATTCACATCATTACCTTTAATTCTTTATGAATCCTTTTTCGTTGTGATCACGGATTGTGATCATAAGTATCTTATCCTTATGATTATAAGGATCTTATATCATGTTCTAAATATCTTTTAGATCATACAAAAATCCTAATCATGAAAAACAAGCAAAACAACAAATTTCAGCATATCGCACTTCTAACAGCCGTCGGCGACGGCTTTAAGTTCCGTCGGCGACGGGTCCTAAAAAGTGACCGTCGCCCATTTGGTCCGTAGACAGCGAGTTAGTGCGTCGGATCAATGGGGGGTGTCGGCGACGGCATTGAAGCCCATCGGCGACGGCATTGAAGCCCATCGGCGACGACCCTTCCTTCGTTAAAGTGCTGAAAAATTTTGCCCAGACACAGCTGTGTTGATTTTCTGAGTACAATGTCACACAGCTGTGTCAGCCTTGCTATACACCCTGATCTCAGCAACAAGTATCAATGGTCCACACAGCTGTGTCACTTAACGACACACCTGTGTGCGACGCCAGATCAGATAAAACCCAATGTTTAACTCCCATTTTTACTATTTCGCATACTTAACTTAAATATTAATCATAAACACACTATACATACTCGTGTTTAACAAAAACTTAAAGTTTTACCTCATTGGCGATCTCGGAGCGAGCACACTTTTGAACGAGCCATCGGTTTGAGTTCGAGCACTATGACTCTTGCCCGAATCCCTCAAACCTTGGCTCTGATACCAACTTGTTACGTCCGCATTTTTCCGACTTTATAAAATTACTTACTAATATAGTTTGATAGACATCAAAAGTACTAACTTTGTAGATGACAAAAACTTTACAAAAAAATTGGGCATGACCCGTTCGTAAAACGAACATACCCCCTGTTTTTGAACATAATAGACAACATCCATCTACGACCCTATTAGCATTAAACTACCCCAAACAAAGACAACAAGTTTCCAAGTGTAAGACTTCAAACAAGATGAAACAAAATAACAAGACAAGGACCCAAAAGGTATGCTTATAAACTAGCGGAAGCGTTCGGTATAAAAGAAAGACATAGACATGTGCTCGCTCCAAGCTCCGGATCGCCTATAGTGAGGTTTTACCTACATTCAACAAGGATTTTAAAAGTTAGTCATCATACTAGTTATATATATAACCCTTTCGTTTTAATTCAATCCATTATGAACATCATCTTTCTTGCGCATTAGACTACCCAAATACTTGGGTTGTGCATAAACACTCTCAATGAGAGTTAAGCATACATAAGACTACCCCAATTACTTGGGTTTGGCATAAACACTCTCAATGAGAGTTAAGCATACATATCCAACCCGTTTAATCGGGTTAATTGCTTTCAACATAAATTCTTCTTTCTATCCGTATAACGGATTAAGCTTCTAGCATTTATCATAGCATTCAAAACCACCCGTTCAAAACGGATGGAAGCTTATTCTTGATCGACTTGTTCACTAGAACCGGCCGACTTGCATAACTTATTATAACTCTCATAACAACCAAATCCGCAAGGGATTTGCTAGTTACTTACTAATCACCATAACATTTTGACAATAATTAATTATGATGTTATAACAAAATTATAAATAAGGTTTTTGTATGCAACGAAACATACCTCGATCCTGAGGGCCTTCCGACTTCTTAGAGCTTGAACCTTCTTCCTTTATGCCAATTTGAAGAACAGATGTAGGAACCTAGAATTCGTTGTTTATACTTTCAATTTTCTCAAGATTTCACTTGATTCTTGTGAATTTTGGTAAACTAGGGTTCATCCCCCTTGCTCCTCTCTGTTTGCTCGACCAGAACCCCCACACACGAATTGTGTGTGGGTTTTTTACTTATGTTTCCTTTAGTAACCTAGCTTTTTGGCATTTACAACTTTGGCCCCTTGATTTTTATTTACTTATTAATTTTAAATAATATCCCATTTACTTCTACATTTTATCCTAAGTGAAATAAACATTTTTGGGGTGTTACATTTTTATACAAAAATAAGTTTTCTATTTTAAATAAATAAAAATAACAAGTATAGGATATGATACAACACCCGTATAGGTCTCGTATAGGAATCATATAATTAATATTAGTGTTATTGATATTAATATGATTTTTTTATAATTAATATTAGTGTTATTGATATTAATATGAGTTTTTTTATAATTAATATTAGTGTTATTAATATTAAAAAGAGAAAACAAACAAATATATACATATATACACACTCCGCATACAGGGCTAGACTGGGCGTCTAGTGTGGTCCAAAAGACCATTATAGCCCTGTTTTGCCCCCAGTCTTGCCCTAACTCAAGGGTAAAATGGTCTTTCTTATCTATACTCCCCGTATAGGCCTAGACTGGACGTCTAGTGGTCCAAAAGACCATTATAGCCCTGTTTTGCCCCAATCTAGCCCTAACTCAGGGGTAAAATGGTTTTTTTTGTCTATACGTCTTGTATAGGCCTATATGAGGCATATACGGGTCATATAAGACAAAATATGACATAATCAGAGATTCTCTTGGAAATTGAAAAAGGTTATACGCGACGTATAGACCTATACGAGGCGTATATAAGGGTGTGTGAATATGTAGACCTTTTTCAAGTAATAATATGAGACTAATAATATTAGTAATATTAACATTTTGAAGAAAACTATGATGTTTTTCTTTTGAGTAGACTGCCATTTTGGTCCCTGTGGTTTGGTCACTTTTGTCATTTTAGTTCAAAACTCACCTTTTGCATCTGGGTCATGTGGTTTCGGTTTTATTGCCATTTTGGTCCAAAAATGAAATCATGTCATATTTGTCTTATAAAATCCTGCTATTTTGTCCTTTTTCGCAGGGGCAAAATGGTCATTTCTTTTTTATAAATAAATACAAGATTTTATAAGACAAATACGACTTGATTTGCCCCTGAGGAAAAGGATAAAATTACAGGATTTTATAAGACAAATATGAGCTGATTTCATTTTTGGACCAAAATGACAATAAAACTGAAACCACAGGGACCCAGATCCAAAATGTTTGAGTTTTGGACTAAAGTGGCAAAAGTGACCAAACCTCAGGGACCAAAATGACAGTTTACTCTTTTCTTTTTCATACAAAAAGGTAAGAAAATAAAAATAAGAGTTAAATGCCATTTTAGTCCCTGTGGTTTGGGCCATTTTGCCAGTTTAGTCCAAAGGTTTCATTTTTAACATGTGGATCCAAAAAGGTTTCACAGTTGCCATTTTAGTCCACTGGGTTAACTTCATCCATTTTTTATGTTAACGAGAAGGCCAATTTGGTCATTTTGTATGTAATTCTGTTAACTAAAAGGGCAATTCAGCCATATAAAATGACCGAATTGGCCTTCTCGTTAACAGAAAAAACGGATGAAGTTAACCCAGTGGACTAAAATGGCAACTGTGAAACCTTTTTGGACCCACAGGTTAAAAATGAAACATTTGGACTAAACTGGCAAAATTGCCCAAACCACAGGGACTAAAATGGCATTTAACTCTAAAAATAAAAATAAAACATACTTGTGTTATTATATGCATCAAGGCAGGCTGCCTGACACTTCCCCAAGTTACGATTTTGTTCCGCTTAAATTTACAGTTTTCCATCGGGTTTTTTTTTCTATCTCAGCCAAATTACGATTTTGCGCCCCGTTCAAATTTACAGTTTTGTCATCGTTTTTGTTTTTCCCTATCAAATTACAATTTTAGCCCCAATGTAAAATTACAGTCATACATTTAAACCAAAGCGCCCCGCTTTGGCCAAAGCGGGGCGTTTTGGGGGGGGGGGTTTAAAAATCATTTTAATTCAAAAACGCACCTATACTTGTCGTATCGTGACGTATTTTTGTTACACCCTAATTCGTATTTGACAAAAAGTCGCAGCGAAAATACTGACCATAAAATTTCTTTCATTATAAATATCTCAACTTATTTAAAATTTAACTTTAACATAATTCTCATTCATAAATCCGTCATCCTCTTATTTACTAATTAAAAACATAGCTTACGTTTACTACATTTTACATTCAACGTCCCCGTACAATCTCTCTAGTGACTCGGTCTTCAATCCCTAATCCTTGTGATAATCGCTCATTATCCGTACAACCTGCATTCACCACATACATTCATAACATTAGCACCCATTAAAGAAACAAAGTTAATTCGCGTACACTTGGTCATCTTTTATGCTTTAAGCATTTCATTTGCATATCCATTTCCTGGTGAGGCTTCAATAATGTACCTGCATTACTTTTCATTCTCAAGGTACACCATTAATAACGTTAACCCTCATCGTCTCTAAATCATGATTCCATACGTACTCACATACATATCTACATGCGTACATATCTTCCCTACAACCTTACATATGTGCATACACTCTTACATGCCTTTATACATACATACATACATACATACATACATACATACATACATACATACATACATACATACATACATACATACATACTCATCTACATACATACAAACCTTTCCTACATCATTACATACATGCATACAATTTTACGTACCTTTTCACATGCATACATACACATCTACATACATACAAACCTTTCCTACATCATTGCATACATACATACCCTCGTACATATCCTTACACATACATACATACACATCTACATGCATACAAACCTTTCCTACATCATTGCATACATACATACCCTTGTACATATTTTTACACATACATACATACACATCCGCATACTTACCTACTCGCATACATCCATCCCTCCATACATCCATACACACATAAATACATATACATACATACATACCTTTATACTTAATTCGTTACGTTTATGGTTGCGTACATGCTCATCGTACCTCAGAAACATTCTAAAATGAGCTTAGAATACAATTTGGGACTCCTTGCAGGTTACAAGACTGATTACGGATGAATTATGCGCATTCCGTTGAACTGGCAGCTGACGCACGGCCATGCGTCGTAACCGCACGACCGTGCGGCCCATGCGTCGTCGGGGACACTGGCCTGGCACGAGCCAGAACACTGGTTTACTCGGAATCGCACGACCGTGCTCCTGGGTCGCACGACCGTGCGACACCTCCCGTCGACCCAACCTCCGTAGACAGTAACATATGCCGTCGGACAAAAGTGAGATTATAGAGGGCGTCGGCGACGGCCCCTCTAAACATGGTTTTTCCTGCAGATCCGTTTTAACGTCCGAACGCGCTAAAACTTGCATATCTTTCAACCCGTATACCCGTTTAACCTCCCGTTTCTTCCTACATGCTTGTAAAATCACATTCTATCATATGAACTTAAAAACCCACATCCGGATTAAGGAAATTCTTATCTTACGCCCTATCGGCTTGTTATCACATTCTAATTATTTGACCCGTTATGGGTATTTGCGCATTAATTGGTTTATGGCTAACCAAACCATCATCCCCACTTCCATACTTGTCCAAAACATTACGCTAATCGAATAACTTGTTCCTAAACCACTTTTAAGATCGTCTACCCCAAAATGCCCGTCAAGGGTATTTTGGTCATCTTTGATTCCATCATTCACGACGAAAGACCTTAACACATATCTGACCTCAAACATCATATTTAATTCATTACGACACTTATTACTTACTTGTACTAAGAAGTGATTACGGAAATCACTTACCTCATGCATCCGTGCTCGTATCCGATTTCTCGCCTTTTCTTGACCCGTTAGCCTTTCATGCTTGAGTCCGTCTTGACATGATTCCTATACCCTCTTATGATCAAGATCACGCTCTTATTAGCATATGCATTCGTACATGATAACAATCGTATCAATCACATATTTCATACTTAACTTTCGATAATCATTTCTAACAACATAACTCATATAATCATGTCCGCATACGTTTAACTCATGTAACTCATCATGTCATTACATTTAACACGGATTGCTATTACATGCACCATACGACTTCTCATCAACCTATATTTACGACAACGAGTCAACTCATGTTTCTTATACTTAGTTGACTTTCAAAAGTCAACTATTAACCATGCATATCTATCGACTTATCAACATATTCCCGTAACATCATAATCAACTATACGGACGACACTATATACATTTTATCATTCACTTGATGTACGTACTACCTTTTAAGCATAACGTACAACTTATTCATACACAATCTTCTAAATTCATACATAGTGCATCAAATCCTTCTACTAATCATCATGCGGTCTTTAAAATCAAACATCAATAATATGAACATATTATCACTTTCATCATATCATCAAAACCCACTTCATGACTATATTTCTAATCACTTACAAGTGATCTAATCTTAAGTTCTCCATAGTTTCTTCATGCTTTAGATAGATGTACTACCTTGTAAGCATAGTGTACAACTAGTTCATGCATATCATTCTAATCTCATACACAATTCATCAATTACTTCCTACTAATCATAAAGTATCATTCACACATAAACATCAACACATATTTCTTTCAATTCATCTAACCATAGTTCATCATAACACAACATAATTCATGAATATTCAACAAGAATTGGACATGATGAACACCCATGTCATCTTAATCACCCAACTAGTGGGTTTACATCCTTAAACATCAAATTAGTCAAAATTATGCATAACACATGTTCCCTATGATGATGTTAACACATAATCATGCTTAATTTCATACAATTTCGTGGATTGATCATAACCCACTCCTTACAATATCATCAAATCTTAAATTACAACTTACCACATGTTTGCTAGGGCTAGATTATCAAGAAAACGAGTTCATGCATCAGATTTGAGACTAATCTCCTTGTCAATTTGAAGCTTTCTTGTGAACTAGGGTTTACACCCATTCTTTCTTCCTCCTGCTCGAACTCACGCACACACACCCAGTGTGTGTGAGAATTCTTGTTTTAATTAAACTCATATTCAATTTTGGCAATCTTAGTCCCTCATGTTCCCTCTCTTATTTATAATTGGCACAACTCTTATTCTCTAATTGTTTCTACCATACTTTTAACTAGGATAAATAACCTAGTTATTTATTTCTTAATGTACCATAGCATAGCATTTAACGAATATAAACATTCGGGTTTTGGGGTGTTACAAGTCTACCCCCCTTAATTAAGGTTTCGTCCCCGAAACCTTTCTCATTTCCTCTTACACACAGACACTCATGTTTGATTTCATAGTCACATCATAATCATAAGTAATCATCCTACCTCATTTCCTAATTATTCAATCAATTGGCTTCCTCTTCTTAACAAGTCTATACTTTCCATGGCATACTTTCATATAACATTCTTATTTCCTTTGACTCGTTAATAACAGGTTAATATACACACTTATTCAAACTTATCATAATGCTTACGCTCATATGATCCGTTTATAACGGATTTAGTACTTTCATCTCATCCTTTAAGATTCCATTCCATAGACACATTGAATAACATTTAACTCTTGTTTTGTTATCACCACAAAACTGCATTTTTTATAGTCACACCTACATGCTTACTTTCATAATTAACATCGTTCTACATTTCTTTAGTTATTTGTGCCATACATATCCCTTCGTTACTTACGCATTCGGATATTTTCATTCCCATCATTCCTTCGTTCATTTGCTTTACATTTACTTATGTGACTTATTTGACGCACACATGGTCAAGCTATCGACTTCTTCTCATATAGACTAGTTTCGTCTTTTATATCTTAAATCTGTTTCGCGGATTCGAACACATCATTCATACCTTTCGTACCTCCTATGTTTTGAATCCATCTAACGGTTTCAGACATTTCATTTATACCTTAACTTCTTTCATGTTTCGAATCCGTCTCGCGGATTCTAGCATAGCATTTCATGTTTCGAATCCAATCCGTCTCGCGGATTCTAGCATAGCATATCATGTTTCGAATCCGTCTCGCGGATTCTAGCATAGCATATCATGTTTCGAATCCGTCTCGCGGATTCTAGCATAGCATATCATGTTTCGAATCCGTCTCGCGGATTCTAGCATAGCATATCATGTTTCGAATCCGTCTCGCGGATTCTAGCATAGCATATCATACTCTCATTCTTGAGAGTCTTACATTTCTCTTCACCCTCACGTCCACCTACTACTTAATTCTAACGGGCATACCTGTATCAATTATCACGGTCCCACGAACGTCATATGCTTCATGTGTACTGGCCAGGTACACAATCCACATACTAGTTTCGTGTCTTCGTGTAATTCTCACCTTATGTCCGAAGAATTTGGTTTCGGCACGTGTATCATTTTTCAAAACATGTTTACTATACCATCATGGTTCTTCATTTAGCATTTTTCTTCCCTTAATGCATTTTACCATTTCATATACCGACATATTAAATTTACGTACCTGGGTTCAACTTTATCTTATTTCATGCCTTGGTGTCGGTACTTGACCGCACTCGCGGATCATCCTCCTCAAACGCTTATACTTACCTTGCATATACAAAACCTTCAGTTTCTTTATGCGTATACATAAGTACATACTTACATTCTCTTTTACCTTTGGATCTCGGCCGAGTCTTGGATTGTACGGGTTTCTTATCACAAGAGCACACAGGTTTGAGTTCAAGCACTTACCTTCTTACACTTGATTCTCTCAAACCAGGGCTCTGATACGTATTTTTGTTACACCCTAATTCGTATTTGACAAAAAGTCGCAGCGGAAATACTGACCATAAAATTTCTTTCATTATAAATATCTCAACTTATTTAAAATTTAACTTTAACATAATTCTCATTCATAAATCCGTCATCCTCTTATTTACTAATTAAAAACATAGCTTACGTTTACTACATTTTACATTCAACGTCCCCGTACAATCTCTCTAGTGACTCGGTCTTCAATCCCTAATCCTTGTGATAATCGCTCATTATCCGTACAACCTGCATTCACCACATACATTCATAACATTAGCACCCATTAAAGAAACAAAGTTAATTCGCGTACACTTGGTCATCTTTTATGCTTTAAGCATTTCATCTGCATATCCATTTCCTGGTGAGGCTTCAATAATGTACCTGCATTACTTTTCATTCTCAAGGTACACCATTAATAACGTTAACCCTCATCGTCTCTAAATCATGCTTCCATACGTACTCACATACATATCTACATGCGTACATATCTTCCCTACAACCTTACATATGTGCATACACTCTTACATGCCTTTATACATACATACATACATACATACATACATACATACTCATCTACATACATACAAACCTTTCCTACATCATTACATACATGCATACAATTTTACGTACCTTTTCACATGCATACATACACATCTACATACATACAAACCTTTCCTACATCATTGCATACATACATACCCTCGTACATATCCTTACACATACATACATACACATCTACATGCATACAAACCTTTCCTACATCATTGCATACATACATACCCTTGTACATATTTTTACACATACATACATACACATCCGCATACTTACCTACTCGCATACATCCATCCCTCCATACATCCATACACACATAAATACATATACATACATACATACCTTTATACTTAATTCGTTACGTTTATGGTTGCGTACATGCTCATCGTACCTCAGAAACATTCTAAAATGAGCTTAGAATACAATTTGGGACTCCTTGCAGGTTACAAGACTGATTACGGATGAATTATGCGCATTCCGTTGAACTGGCAGCTGACGCACGGCCATGCGTCGTAACCGCACGACCGTGCGGCCCATGCGTCGTCGGGGACACTGGCCTGGCACGAGCCAGAACACTGGTTTACTCGGAATCGCACGACCGTGCTCCTGGGTCGCACGACCGTGCGACACCTCCCGTCGACCCAACCTCCGTAGACAGTAACATATGCCGTCGGACAAAAGTGAGATTATAGAGGGCGTCGGCGACGGCCCATCAGGGCGTCGGCGACGGCCCCTCTAAACATGGTTTTTCCTGCAGATCCGTTTTAACGTCCGAACGCGCTAAAACTTGCATATCTTTCAACCCGTATACCCGTTTAACCTCCCGTTTCTTCCTACATGCTTGTAAAATCACATTCTATCATATGAACTTAAAAACCCACATCCGGATTAAGGAAATTCTTATCTTACGCCCTATCGGCTTGTTATCACATTCTAATTATTTGACCCGTTATGGGTATTTGCGCATTAATTGGTTTATGGCTAACCAAACCATCATCCCCACTTCCATACTTGTCCAAAACATTACGCTAATCGAATAACTTGTTCCTAAACCACTTTTAAGATCGTCTACCCCAAAATGCCCGTCAAGGGTATTTTGGTCATCTTTGATTCCATCATTCACGACGAAAGACCTTAACACATATCTGACCTCAAACATCATATTTAATTCATTACGACACTTATTACTTACTTGTACTAAGAAGTGATTACGGAAATCACTTACCTCATGCATCCGTGCTCGTATCCGATTTCTCGCCTTTTCTTGACCCGTTAGCCTTTCATGCTTGAGTCCGTCTTGACATGATTCCTATACCCTCTTATGATCAAGATCACGCTCTTATTAGCATATGCATTCGTACATGATAACAATCGTATCAATCACATATTTCATACTTAACTTTCGATAATCATTTCTAACAACATAACTCATATAATCATGTCCGCATACGTTTAACTCATGTAACTCATCATGTCATTACATTTAACACGGATTGCTATTACATGCACCATACGACTTCTCATCAACCTATATTTACGACAACGAGTCAACTCATGTTTCTTATACTTAGTTGACTTTCAAAAGTCAACTATTAACCATGCATATCTATCGACTTATCAACATATTCCCGTAACATCATAATCAACTATACGGACGACACTATATACATTTTATCATTCACTTGATGTACGTACTACCTTTTAAGCATAACGTACAACTTATTCATACACAATCTTCTAAATTCATACATAGTGCATCAAATCCTTCTACTAATCATCATGCGGTCTTTAAAATCAAACATCAATAATATGAACATATTATCACTTTCATCATATCATCAAAACCCACTTCATGACTATATTTCTAATCACTTACAAGTGATCTAATCTTAAGTTCTCCATAGTTTCTTCATGCTTTAGATAGATGTACTACCTTGTAAGCATAGTGTACAACTAGTTCATGCATATCATTCTAATCTCATACACAATTCATCAATTACTTCCTACTAATCATAAAGTATCATTCACACATAAACATCAACACATATTTCTTTCAATTCATCTAACCATAGTTCATCATAACACAACATAATTCATGAATATTCAACAAGAATTGGACATGATGAACACCCATGTCATCTTAATCACCCAACTAGTGGGTTTACATCCTTAAACATCAAATTAGTCAAAATTATGCATAACACATGTTCCCTATGATGATGTTAACACATAATCATGCTTAATTTCATACAATTTCGTGGATTGATCATAACCCACTCCTTACAATATCATCAAATCTTAAATTACAACTTACCACATGTTTGCTAGGGCTAGATTATCAAGAAAACGAGTTCATGCATCAGATTTGAGACTAATCTCCTTGTCAATTTGAAGCTTTCTTGTGAACTAGGGTTTACACCCATTCTTTCTTCCTCCTGCTCGAACTCACGCACACACACCCAGTGTGTGTGAGAATTCTTGTTTTAATTAAACTCATATTCAATTTTGGCAATCTTAGTCCCTCATGTTCCCTCTCTTATTTATAATTGGCACAACTCTTATTCTCTAATTGTTTCTACCATACTTTTAACTAGGATAAATAACCTAGTTATTTATTTCTTAATGTACCATAGCATAGCATTTAACGAATATAAACATTCGGGTTTTGGGGTGTTACAATTTTGCCATTACAAGTCATTTTACGAAGTTTAGGTCTATACGACACGTTCCGGATAAGTTCGGTCACATGTGTGGCCGTATTCCATGATTTCGTGTGATTCTGTTTTGATTTCACTTGTAGTCCAACGTGCCGTGTTGTATGTATACACATCCTACCGGATCAGTATTTGATGTATTTTGTCAATATGGGTCGTGTGGGTGAGATTCAAGCAAGCATGACACATGATAGAAGCGCATCTTTAAAAATAATCCTACAATCTGAATATATATATTAATCCAGTTAACTTTTTGATGATTAGCTAAAACTTTGATATGTGATTCATATTTCATAGTCAACACCTTTTCTAGATCCTACATACAAGCTGAATATGTTTATTTTCAAAATAAGACAAAAGAAATACAATATAAAAGTTAATTAATCGAATACAAATCACAACAATTAAACTATATGATTCTTAATAAACAAATAAATTCCCTAAAACTAAACAAATCTCATATTTTATTAATCAGAGACAACCTATAAAATAATATTATCACCATTGTTTTCTTAATACTTTCGCCATCGACATTTACCGCGTGAGGGGACTTGAATTGGTGGACTAGTCACCGCATGGTAAGAATGGAATGTTTGGCATTTTCGACCGTTGGGAAGTGGAGAAACGGCTATAATGCCGTTGTATATTATAAAAAAAAAATTTCAATTTCCTTTATAAAAATACTGGCCGAGTTACATCAATATCGCAGGTAAGCGAGCAACAAGCTGCGCCGCTACCCCTTTCTGAATAGCAAACCCTAGCCTATTAAAGACAAACCCATGCCCCCCTGTTGATGGGCAACTGCTGTGGACAACCTTTTGGACCCTAGTCAACAAAAGCTAGGGAGCCAAATGTGTCGAAGGCGAAGGGGACAAATGCATGTTGGTTATCAGCACATGCTTTAGCGTGTTTATCCACCTTTTTAGATTCCGTTTTCCTTATAGCTTGTCCTGCTACAAACCCACTTTCCCTTAAACCAGCTAAGGGGGAGACTTCTGCGAGATCCACACAAGCATGTTTCCCTCCCGCCCATCTTTTTCACCCATTCTAACAACATTCAATTAATCAAACAATACTATGGATAGGCAAAACAAGAGCGATGGCAAGAAAAAAGTTTCGGGTTCCAGTTCAAAGGCGAGGGGACGCGGCTCGCAAACTAGACGAGGCGGGTCGAGTGTGTACCAACCTAACTATCAACCACAATTTATTCAACAACCGGGTTTTTACACCACCCAACCGCAACCGAACTACCCACCACAATTTTTTTCTTTACCACAAGGTTCCACGATGGTTGCACTGGGTGTGTACGATTATCCCTTGAAGCCCAAAACGCGTTTGACCCGTTTGCTCCACGATTTAATACACCGACTCAATCTCCTAGAGAAAATGTTGAACACGTGCTTCCAATATACGATGATGATGAAGATGAAGAATATGTAGTCGAGACTCAAGACTTAGACAAAGATGATGTAGATGAAGAATATGAAGCCGAAGAAGTAGGCCGCACGATAATGTTCCACCAGAGATGTTGGATAATATTAGATAAAATTTCAAAAAAAAAAATGAATGTTAGTTAAGAGGAAATAATGACATTTACTTTTGAAAAATGTATTTAAGTTCAAGAGGAAACACAAGGATTTAGTTTGGTTTTTTTATTGTTTGGATATATTATTAACATTAATTTGGTCACCACATAAACTTCGTAATCACCAACAAATCCTTGTGTAATGTATCATTGTCTCATGACCATCATCAATTTGTAATTTTGTGGTTGAATTACAATTTTTTCTTACATCTTTATTTTTCTATCATGAAGATAATACCAAAAATATAATCTCGTGTGTATCACGTATACGTATGTATAAGGTAAAACTCACAAGAGCAGCGGCGGAACTAGCCCAAAAATTTAGGGATATCTCAACTTTTTTATTTTTTAGACTAGGGGTATCCTTTCTATAACGTAGACGAAGTTGCGGAGTATTTTTACACTATAGAAACGGAGTTAAGGGGTATTTTTACACTACGGAGACGGGGTTGAGGAGTAACCCGTGCTACCCCTACTAACATTGTAAGTCCGCCACTGCACAAGAGTCACGTTTTTTAAACCGAAAAACAAAGAGAATACCATTTGATGGAGAATTATTACTAGACAATTATTGTTATTATCAACATCTTGACATGACTTTGAACAAAATGCAACCATATATTAGGTGTTAAATATATACACATACAATATATAATGGGTACAACATGAATACATGTATAAATCAATGTGTGCGTATATTTATATCATCGTTGAAGTTGGTACTCTTAATTAGTGGCGGAACAAAGAGAAAGGTTTTATGGGAACGAAGTTGGTTGAATTAAATTGTGTTTTGGATCATTTTAACTCGTTTGGTTTTGCTATGGACATAAAATTATTCATTTTGATTGATTACTCTACAAATCTCTTTCATATCTTTTATGCATAACATGTATTACTTGTACGTGATGCATCGTTATGTCTAAAGGTATTTTTATTTTATTTTTTCTATAAATTTGGTATGTGAAATTTGTTCACGTAATGAAAGTAGGTCCAAGGCCTTGTCAATTTTAGGTTGGAGGTCTTATCGTTTTTCTCAAAAAGAAATATTTGCATTTGTCTCATCATTTTTCTCAAAAATATATATATATATATATATATATATATATATATATATATATATAGGTAAAGGGTACTGTACAAATTCCCTTATCGTACATTACGTACGCTACAATCTCAGCCGTCAGATCATCTTCCCGCAATGAAAATCGCATGTTGTTTTTTTTTGTAATAATTTCGCATGTGATAATTTTGATGAAATAGCAGGTGTTTTTTTGTAACAATTTCGCATGTGGTAATTCAATTTCGCATGTGATAATTTTGATGAAATAGAAGGTTGTTTTTTTGTAACAATTTCGCATGTGTTAATTCAATTTCGCATGTGATAATTTTGGTAACAATTTCGCATGTGTTAATTCAATTTCGCATGTGATAATTTTGATGAAATAGCAGGTTGTTTTTTTGTAACAATTTCGCATGTGGTAATTCAATTTCGCATGTGATAATTTTGGTAACAATTTCGCATGTGGTAATTGAATTTCACATGCGATTTTTCAAAGCGGGAAGATGATCTGACGGCTGAGATTGTAGCGTACGTAATGTACGATAAGCGCATTTGTACGTTAACCAGCCCCTATATATATATATATATATAGATGAGATAGATTTGGGCTAGGTGGCATTTGTATTTGGCTATCTTGGCTGATGTGGCAATTTAGTTTAGGAGGGAAATCACATTTGGCTTCTACATTCACGATTTCAAGATAAAAAACACGGGTTCCGTTTGTTATTCGGGTCGAAATCCTGAATTTGGGTCAAGCCTGACGGATATTATATATTTCTTTTTTTTTTCTCATTCTTCTTCCACACACTTTACAAACCCTAGAAAAACTATTTTGCAGCCTCTCTCCCACCGCCACCGCCACCACCACCAACAACATCCTCAGTTCCAAACCATAGCCAAAAACCTCTGCAACATCATCTTCTTCACACAAATCAATCCTATTAACCAATCAAAGGTATGTTTCTATGTTTTTGATTTTATTGTTTCTGATTTCTTTGTTTTACGATTGTAATCTACACAATCGATCCTAAATCTGCTTTATTTATGTTATTCAATTCTATAGAAACTTGATTTTATAAAGATTGCTTCGAATGCTATTAACTTCTTCTTTGTCCTAAACTTTGTAGATCTGATCATAAAAATTGAAGGTATGTTGTTTTAATTTGTTGTTTATCTATTGTGTATCTTTAATCAAGCGATTGAACATTTATCTTTTTGTTTTTTTTGCAAACAAAATCAAAATCAGAGGTTTTATTATCATCATCTACATTTATCAAAGTTACTGATTTTTGTTGATTTTGTTTTTCATGTGGAACCCTAAATCTTGGATAAAATCGGACTCCGATCATTCGTGAAACAACAGAGGTTAGTTAAATGTTATAGTTGTTTTCTTTTTTTTAAGTTTGTGTAGGTTTGATTTTATCCTTTCTGTTCGGTATTTTTTTTTAATTAATAACATATGTTCTGAATGTTTTATGGTTTGTTTTTGTCATGGTAAACCCTCAATCTTTTGTGACAATCGGACTCGAATTGTTTGTCGACCAAAACAGGTTAGTTCAGTTTTATTGGTGTTGTTTGTTTTTTGATATGTATAGTCTTTCTTTTTTGTTTTTGTCTTTAGGCGTTAATTTGAAATTCTATGTGATTATCTTTTGAAGTTCTTATGGTTTGTTTTGTGAGTTATAATTTTTTGTATTTAGTTATAATTTTTGTATTTAATTAGTTTTTAATTCTTTAAAGATGTCTTTGATTTCTTTTTAAATCTGTTTTTGTTTCTATAAATAGATTAGTGTTGTTAAAGATGATTTTTGTATTCGAAATTATGATTCGGTTTCTGTAAATAGACTTTGTTTCTATAAATAGATTACCGTTATATTTTTTTAAACAATGGTTACTTCCTTTGCAGTTATGGATCATGAAAACAACGCTCATTCGTTGTTAAAGTTGATTGAGGACTATGATCCTATATTTTTCGAATTGTTCGTCGACCAAAAACAGGTTAGTTCAGTTTTGTTGGTGTTGTTTGTTTTTTTATATGTATAGTCTTTCTTTTTTATTTTTGTCTTTAGGTGTTAATTTGAAATTTTATGTGATTATCTTTTGAAGTTCTTATGGTTTGTTTTGTGAGTTATAATTTTTTGTATTTAGTTATAATTTTTTGTATTTAGTTAATTGTTAATTCTTTAAAGATGTCTTTAATTTCTTTTTAAAGTTGTTTTTGTTTCTATAAATAGATTAGTGTTGTTAAAGATGATTTTTGTATTCGAAATTATGATTCGGTTTATGTAAATAGACTTTGTTTCTATAAATAGATTACCGTTATATTTTTTTAAAACAATGGTTACTTCCATTGCAGTTATGGATCATGAAAACAACGCTCCTTCATTGTTAAAGTTGATTGGGGACTATGATCCTATATTTTTGGTATGTTTCTTAAGTTTTCAGTTTTGTGCACATAATAAGTTATTGCAACTTATATGTTTTTTTTTTGTTTCGATTGATAGGAAATACCGTATGATTTTGCAACCTTATTGTGGGGAGAACAACTTCCATATGTCAATGTCTTAAAATTATTGATGATGACTTATCGTGAGCCATTTAGTTATAATTTTTGTATTTAGTTAGTTGTTAATTCTTTAAAGATGCCTTTAATTTCATTTTTAAAGTTGTTTTTGTTTCTATAAACAGATTACTGTTGTTAAAGATGATTTTTGTATTCGGAATTATGATTCGGTTTCTGTAAATAGACTTTGTTTCTATAAATATATTACCATTATATATTTTTTAAAACAATAGTTACTTCCTTTGCAGTTATGGATCCTAAAAACAACTCTCATTCGTTGTTAGAGTTGATTGAGGAATATGATCCTATATTTTTGGTATGTTTCCTTATTGATTTGATTTTTAAATTTTAAATTTTGAAATCAATCATTATTTTAAATTTAAATTTTGTAGTAAACCATTATTTTGTTTGATTTTAAATTTACAATTACGAAGTCAATTATTATTTTAAATTTAAATTTGAAAGTTTTCCATTAATGCGTTTGATTTTAAATTTCGAATCTGTAAATTGAATTTAAATTTGAAATGTTAGACTTTCCTAATAAGTTTGCTTGATTTACGGGATTGGATATTAGTGATTTGATTTTCAGATTTTAAATTTTAAATTTTGAAGTCAATCATTATTTTAAATTTAAATTTTGAAGTAAACCATTATTGTGTTTGATTTTAAATTTTGAATGCTTTGAAATCCTGATGTTTTTTTATGAGATGTTTTGACTATATTATTTGTAATTTTAGGGATGCTTCGAGTCTTCGACCATTGTTTTTGTACTCGAGTTGCATATCTAATTCAAACTGTGTTTTATAATTTTAGATGATAAACTTCTTTCAGACTCCTTCCCCTACAAGGAACTCTTGAATGGGATCCTATGAGAAGCTGAAGGAAAGGTATATCTTGAACTGTTCTTTATCTATATATATATATATATATATATATATATATATATATATCTTGAATGAGATCCTATGGGAAATTGATCTCTATTCGATTAACTGATGTATATTCTTTTCCTCACCATTTTGTTCCGTTAATCAACTCATGTGTGCTCTTATGTTTGATACCGGATCTTATTCCAGTGATTAATATCCGCTTGAGTAACCCAATCTGAGTCTGATTTTTTTCGTTAACGATTCGGATAAACTTTCCCGAATTGGGTTTTCTGCAAGGCTAATCATCTAAATTAATTTGTTATTTTTATGGTTTACCATTGCATAAGTTAGTATAATTTGTTGAAAAAGTTTTGTTTTGTGGGATAGTAGTCATAAATTGAGTAATATTCAAGGTTTATGTGTTTTTATTTTGATTCATTACCTGTTTATTTTGGATGGTCCGGAGTTTTTGGCTGCAACTATGTTGGACAGATATATGTTTGCTATGGCTGTAAATTGGTACCATGTCGGTTGATTTTGCTTGGCAAGGTTAGACTTTCCTAATAAGTTTGCTTGATTTACGGGATTAGATATTAGTGATTTTATTTTCAGATTTTAAATTTTGAAGTTAATCATTATTCTAAATTTAAATTTTGAAATAAACCATTATTGTGTTTGATTTTAAATTTTCAATTTCGAAGTCAATTATTATGTTAAATTTAAATTTGAAAGTTTGCCATTAATGTGTTTGATTTTAAATGTCGAATCTGTAAATTGAATTTAAATTTGAAAAGTTAGACTTTCCTAATAAGTTTGCTTGATTTACGGGATTGGATATTAGTATACTTTCTTTATTGGGTTTTAACTAATAATTTGATTGACTCGGTTGTTAGATTTGTGACGATGCGTCGGACAAACAACATTGGGAAAATATACAGCCTTGAGCCTTGGTAAGTTAACACATTAGTTAAGGTTATGAAGTTTTTTCATGGCACCGACACATTATTGAGTAGTAGCGCAGTAGGTTAGTGATATTAAAATTTGTGCCTTGAGAAATTTTGTATATTGATTGATGTTTGAAATTGATTGTGAGGTCTTTGATTGTGCATTGTATTGCTGATTGATCTATGAGATTTTGTTGATTGGCATAAGGTATTAGATAAGATGTGTTTGAAGTTGTGAAGATGAATAAGTGAGACATGTGTAGCAGATATTAGTGAGTGCACAACACATTAGTTAGGGTTTTGAATTATTGCTACAGGTTAGTGATGTTAGAGATTGTGTTTTGAGAAATGTGTAGATTGAATTATGTTTGTGTTTGATTGTGACACCTTTGATTGTGCATGAAATTGCTGGTTATATGAGATTTTGTTGATTGTAGACAAATAAGTTTGAACACAACTTATTAGATTTGAAAGTTTTCCATTAATGTGTTTCATTTTAAATTTCGAATCTGTAAATTGAATTTAAATTTGAAAGGTTAGACTTTCCTAATAAGTTTGCTTGATTTACGGGATTGGATATTAGTGATTTGATTTACAGATTTTAAATTTTAAATTTTGAAGTCAATAATTATTTTAAATTTAAATTTTGAAGTAAACCATTATTGTGTTTGATTTTAAATATTGTATGCTTTGAAATCTTGATGTTTTTTCTGAGATGCTTTGACTATATTATTTGTAATTTTAGGGATGCTTCGAGTCTTCGACTATTGTTTTTGTACTCGAGTTACATATCTAATTCAAATTGTGTTTTGTAATTTTAGGTGAAGAGCTTCTTTCAGACTCCTTCCCCTACAAGGAACTATTGAATGTGTTCCTATGAGAAGTTGAAGAAAAGGTATATCTTGCACTGTTCTTTATCTATATCTATATATCTATATAGCTTAAATGGGATTCTATGGGAAATTGATCTCTATTCGATTCACTGATGTATATATTCTTCTCCTCACCATTTTGTTCCGTTAATCAACTCATGTGTGCTCTTATGTTTGATACCCGATCTTATTCCAGTGATTAATATCCGCTTGAGTAACCCAATCTGAGTCTGATATTTTTCGTTAACGATTCTTGTAAACTTTCCCGATTTGGGTTTTCTGCAAAGCTAATCATCTAAATTAATTTGTTATTTTTATGGTTTACCATTGCATAAGTTAGTATAATTTGATTTTTAAATTTTAAATTTTGAAATCAATCATTATTTTAAATTTAAATTTTGAAGTAAACCATTATTTTGTTTGATTTTAAATTTACGATTACGAAGTCAATTATTATTATAAATTTAAATTTGAAAGTTTTCCATTAATGCGTTTGATTTTAAATTTCAAATCTGTAAATTGAATTTAAATTTGAAAGGTTAGACTTTCCTAATGAGTTTGCTTGATTTACGGGATTGGATATTAGTGATTTGATTTTCAGATTTTAAATTTTAAATTTTGAAGTCAATCATTATTTTAAATTTAAATTTTGAAGTAAACCATTATTGTGTTTGATTTTAAGTTTTGTATGCTTTGAAATCCTGATGTTTTTTTATGAGATGCTTTGACTATATTATTTGTAATTTTAGGGATGTTTCGAGTCTTCGACTATTGTTTTTGTACTCGAGTTGCATATCTAATTCAAATTGTGTTTTGTAATTTTAGATGATAAACTTCTTTCAGGCTCCTTCCCCTACAAGGAACTCTTGAATGGGATCCC
Source organism: Helianthus tuberosus (assembly GCA_030545235.1). NCBI lineage: Eukaryota > Viridiplantae > Streptophyta > Magnoliopsida > Asterales > Asteraceae > Helianthus > Helianthus tuberosus. Next base: position 21,685,221 of record CM060352.1, read on the forward strand.
ATGAGAAGTTGAAGGAAAGGTATATCTTGCACCGTTCTTTATCTCTCTCTCTCTCTCTCTCTCTGTATATATATATATATATATATATATATATATATATATATATATATATATATATCTTGAATGAGATCCTATGGGAAATTGATCTCTATTCGATTAACTGATGTATATTCTTTTCCTCACCATTTTGTTCCGTTAATCAACTCATGTGTGCTCTTATGTTTGATACCGGATCTTATTCCAGTGATTAATATCCGCTTGAGTAACCCAATCTGAGTCTGATTTTTTTTTGTTAACAATTCAGATAAACTTTCCCAAATCTGGTTTTCTGCAATGCTAATCATCTAGATTAATTTGTTATTTTTATGGTTTACCATTGCATAAGTTAGTATAATTTGTTGAAAAAGTTTTGTTTTGTGGGATAGTAGTCATTGTGAAAGCACCGGATCGATGACAAACATCAAACATTGCACTTGATTCAAGACATGAAGAACAAGAACATAAGATGAACAAGATAGAAATAAGTAGAAGATGAATCCTTTATGATGAATCAGTCATCACAGATTACACAAACCAAAGGAGTATACATCATCTTCTACAAGCTGGTTTAGATCACAAAGATCTAAACCCTAGCTTTCTCTCACTAACACATAGTCTCTCTCTCTAGGATGTGCACACCAGGAGGAACAAGAAGTTAGGAGAGGTGCACAAAGCTTCTTGATCGATCAATTGTTGCCCTAATCCTATACAACATATATATATAGACTAGGGACTAAAACTCGGACAAAATACTCTACACAAAAACCCTGAATTTTGTCCCTAACATAAACCTCAGACCTTTGTCCTAGACATAAAACTTGGACAAATTGTCCAAGGATAAACCTTGGACTAAGTTTCAAGACTTGTACAATAAAGACCCTCACAATTGGAATGCATGCACTTATCACTCAAAGTGCACTAACAAACTCCCCTTGGTCTTCATCTGGTCTTGAATTCTTCATTATTGTTGACTTTAACTTGGACTTCTGCTTTGGTTGACACATAACTGATAAGCGACAGTTACCCGGCAGGAACTGCACTTATAGTCTCCCCCTTAACTGTTGCATCAGTTCTGTCTAACACTGATATCTTCAGTCACCAGATACTTCACTTACAGACTCCCCCTTGACTGATGATATTATGCCTGTTTTCAACTTTGGCTGAGACTTGATCTTTCCGGCAGAGCACAGCGATCTTCAACCCTTCTAATTAAAGACTTGCTGACGATCACTTAAGGCCGCTTTGAGAAACCCGAAGAATCCAACATCAAACACTGTAGATCCTCCCCCTCAAACTACTCCCGAATCAAGTTAACGCGAACCGACCTACAACCACATGTAGGAATATCGCTCGATACATTAATCTTCAAACCTAACCAACAGTAGAAAGAAACATTGGATTTCCAATGCCCAGCCTTGAACACTTCAAATTTCGCAAAGACATGAAGCTCAGTTCGATAAGTTAATAACAAACTGAACTTTGTAAAAGTACATCCACCATCTTGATCAGAGTCTTCAACCGAGTGTCTGAAATCATTTCATCTCGAATCTTCAAGGTCCAATCTCGTATCTTCACGAATCCACCAATTACCCGATGACTTTCGTCTCCAATCTCCCCCTCAATGTAAGAACCCCTATTTCGAGAATCCGATCAGTCACCAACTTGGAAGAGAGATCAAGAAGACTAATCATCTCTACTCTAACCGGCATACGATAAAGGCTTGACCTTCAACTAGTTGCCAAAAGAACAATTTGCTTCATCACGTCAACACTTGATTAAACCTCGAACAAACTTGAAAAAACTCAATCATACACTAGCTCTAACTTGCTTCATGTTATGGACACTTCGCCACCGGTAAGATTAACACTAAGTTAATCTCAAAGATAGTAAACATGAACTTGTTTCGATGTAGCACCACGAGCTTTTGGTTTACAAAGAAAACAGGAATTTCAAAATTTTTACTCCCCCTATTTCTTTGTAAACAATACAAAAATCCAAGCAAATCTTATTCTCTTCACCTCCTCACTTGATCCGGACAACGTAAGTACCATAAAACTTTTCGATAATCCGAAACCGACTTCAAGTTTCCGAACTATACATAATTCTGACTCTTAGTTAGTTATCCGGTACCCCAGGTAACCCGGAATAACTAGAAAAACTCGGAACATGCACAACTCGAAACTTCCGAACAACACAACCTTCTAAATTTAGCTAAAAATCTGGTACCCCAGGTAACCCGGAATTCTAGAAAATTTAGAACTCGTAAAACCCGAAAGCTCTTGAAACCCCGGATCAGATCATCTGAGCAGTATATAGAGTACAAAGGAATTCGAAACAAGCAAGGAGATAAAGGAAACTCTAATAGGGACTGCAAAAACTCGGAATCACGAATAGAGAACAGACAACGAAGCACAAAACACTGTCTTGACTGTTTAAAACTCGGAAATACTTCACCTGTTTAAAACTCAGATGAACTCAGATGAACTTAGTTTGACCAAAACTGTAATACTCGGAGCACAAAACTCAGATGAGCACTGTTTGACCAAAACTGTAAAGCTCCGAACTTATAGTCGATAAAACTTGGAACAGACGAGTGTTTGAATAAAGCTCGGAGCTAAAAGAGTTTAACAAAACTCGGAAAGTTTTGAATAAAACTCGGAAACTCGTAAAACTCAGACATTTGATCTTTTAACAGAACTCGGAGTTGAATATTTTAAAACTCGGACAGAGACTTAGAAACAAGTCTCCAGACTATCTCCCCAGTGTGACTTCACACTGGTTCACCAAAAACCCCGGAAACACAAACACAGAGTTTTAAACTCAGACGGGTTTAACACTAAGAAAAACTCGGACAAGGCAATTTTTGGATCAAACCTCATATCTGCAAACCATCACAGCCGACGAACAGCTTCATTTTCTTCAAGTTTTCTCCAGAATCTTCACGTCTTCAAGATGTTTAGCGGAAACAAACATCAAATCAAGAGCAATGGTGATTCGGATGGCGGTTAGACCATTCCGAATCGGTAACCACGCTCTGATACCACTGTTAAAACACCGGATCGATGACGAACATCAAACATTGCACTTGATTCAAGACATGAAGAACAAAATATGAACAAGATGTAGAAGATGAATCTCTTTATTAACGAATCAGTCATCACAGATTACATACCAAAAGAGTATACATCATCTACAAGCTGGTTTAGATCACAAAGATCTAAACCTAGCTTTCTCTCACTAACACATAGTCTCCCTCTCTCTCTAGAATACACACAGTGATTGAGAATGGATGGGATCTTGTGAGAGGTGCACCAAGCTTCTTGATCGATTTGCCTCATGGCCCTAATCCTATACAACACATATATACAGACTAGGACTAAACTCGGACAAACAATCTACACCAAAACCCTGACTTTTGTCCCTAACATAAACCCCTGACCTTTGTCCTAGACACAAACTTGGACAAAGTGTCCAAGGATAAACCTTGGACTAAGTTTCAAGACATGTACAATAAAGACCCTAACAATTGGAAGGCATGCACTTTTCATCCAAAGTGCATTAACAAACTCCCCCTTGATCAGTGCATGGTCTTCATGTGGTCTTGAATTCTTCATTATTGTTGACTTTAACTTGGACTTCTTCTTTGGTTGACCAGAACTGATAAGCGACAGTTACCCGGTAGGAACTGCACTTACAGTCTCCCCCTTAACTGTTGCATCAGTTCTGTGTGGCATCGATAATCTTCAGTCACCGGATACTTCACTTACAGTCATAAATTGAGTAATATTCAAGGTTTATGTGTTTTTATTTTGATTCATTACCTGTTTATTTTGGATGGTCCGGAGTTTTTGGCTGCAACTATATTGGACAGAGATATGCTTGCTATGGCTGTAAATTGGTACCATGTTGGTTGGTTTTGCTTGGCAAGGTTAGACTTTCCTAATAAGTTTGCTTGATTTACGGGATTAGATATTAGTGATTTTATTTTCAGATTTTAAATTTTAAATTTCGAAGTTAATCATTATTCTAAATTTAAATTTTGAAATAAACCATTATTGTGTTTGATTTTAAATTTTCAATTTCGAAGTCAATTATTATGTTAAATTTAAATTTGAAAGTTTGCCATTAATGTGTTTGATTTTAAATTTCGAATCTGTAAATTGAATTTAAATTTGAAAAGTTAGACTTTCCTAATAAGTTTGCTTGATTTACGGGATTGGATATTAGTATACTTGGTTTATTGGGTTTTAACTAATAATTTGATTGACTCGGTTGTTAGATTTGTGACGATGCGTCGGACAAACAACATTGGGAAAATATACAGCCTTGAGCGTTGGTGAGTTAACACATTAGTTAAGGTTATGAAGTTTTTTCATGGCACCGACACATTATTGAGTAGTAGCGCATTAGGTTAGTGATATTAAAATTTGTGCCTTGAGAAATTTTGGATATTGATTGATGTTTGAAATTGATTGTCAGGTCTTTGATTGTGCATTGTATTGCTGATTGATGTATGATATTTTGTTGATTGGCATAAGGTATTAGATAAGATGTGTTTGAAGTTGTGAAGATGAATAAGTGAGACATGTGTAGCAGATATTAGTGAGTGCACAACACATTAGTTAGGGTTTTGAATTATTGCTATAGGTTAGTGATGTTAGAGATTGTGTTTTGAGAAATGTGTAGATTGAATTATGTCTGTGTTTGATTGTGACACCTTTGATTGTGCATGAAATTGCTGGTTATATGAGATTTTGTTGATTGTAGACAAATAAGTTTGAACAGAACTTATTAGATTTGAAAGTTTTCCATTAATGTGTTTCATTTTAAATTTCGAATCTGTAAATTGAATTTAAATTTGAAAGGTTAGACTTTCCTAATAAGTTTGCTTGATTTACGGGATTGGATATTAGTGATTTGATTTTCAGATTTTAAATTTTAAATTTTGAAGTCAATCATTAATTTAAATTTAAATTTTGCAGTAAACCATTATTGTGTTTGATTTTAAATTTTGTATGCTTTGAAATCCTGATGTTTTTTTATGAGATGCTTTGACTATATTATTTGTAATTTTAGGGATGCTTCGAGTCTTCGACTATTGTTTTTGTACTCGAGTTGCATATCTAATCCAAATTGTGTTTTGTAATTTTAGGTGAAGAGCTTCTTTTAGACTCCTTCCCCTACAAGGAACTATTGAATGGGTTCCTATGAGAAGTTGAAGAAAAGGTATATCTTGCACTGTTCTTTATCTATATCTATATATGTTAAATGGGATTCTATGGGAAATTAATCTCTATTCGATTCATTGATGTATATATTCTTCTCCTCACCATTTTGTTCCGTTAATCAACTCATGTGTGATCTTATGTTTGATACACGATCTTATTCCAGTGATTAATATCCGCTTGAGTAACCCAATATAAGTCTGATATTTTTCATTAACGATTCATGTAAACTTTCCCGATTTGGGTTTTCTGCAAAGCTAATCATCTAAATTAATTTGTTATTTTTATGGTTTACCATTACATAAGTTAGTATAATTTGTTGACAAAGTTTTGTTTTGGGGGATAGTAGTCATAAATTGAGTAATATTCAAGGTTTATGTTTTTTTATTTTGATTCATTAGGTGTTTATTTTGGATTGTCCGGAGTTTTTGGCTGCAACTATGTTGGACAGAGATATGCTTGCGATGGCTGGAAATTAGTACCATGTCGGTTGATTTTGCTTGACAAGGTTTGACTTTCCTAATAAGTTTGCTTGATTTACGGGATTGGATATTAGTGATTTGATTTTCAGATTTTAAATTTTGAAGTCAATCATCATTTTAAATTTAAATTTTAAAGTAAACAATTGTTGTGTTTGATTTTAAATTTTCAATTTGGAAGTCAATTATTATTTTAAATTTAAATTTGAAAATTTGCCATTAATGTGTTTGATTTTAAATTTCGAATCTGTAAATTGAATTTAAATTTGAAAGGTTAGACTTTCCTAATAAGTTTGCTTGATTTACGGGATTGGATATTAGTGATTTGATTTTCAGATTTTAAATTTTAAATTTTGAAGTCAATCATTATTTTAAATTTAAATTTTGAAGTAAACCATTATTGTGTTTGATTTTAAATTTTGAATGCTTTGAAATCTTGATGTTTTTTTTATGAGAAGCTTTGACTATATTATTTATAATTTTAGGAATGTTTCGAGTCTTCGACTATTGTTTTTGTACTCGAGTTGCATATCTAATTCAAACTGTGTTTTGTAATTTTAGGTGATAAACTTCTTTCAGACTCCTTCCCCTAAGAGGAACTCTTGAATGGGATCCTATAAGAAGTTGAAGGAAAGGTATATCTTGCACCGTTCTTTATCTATATCTATATATCTATATATCTTGAATGGGATCCTATGGGAAATTGATCTCTATTCGATTAACTGATGTATATTCTTTTCCTCGCCATTTTGTTCCGTTAATCAACTCATGTGTGCTTTTATGTTTGATACCCGATCTTATCCAGTGATTAATATCCGCTTGAGTAACCCAATCTGAGTCTGATATTTTTCATTAATGATTCATGTAAACTTTCCCGATTTGGGTTTTCTGCAAGGCTAATCATCTAAATTAATTTGTTATTTTTATGGTTTACCATTGCATAAGTTAGTATAATTTGTTGACAAAGTTTTGTCTTGGGGGATAGTAGTCATAAATTGAGTAATATTCAAGGTTTATGTGTTTTTATTTTGATTCATTAAATAAGATGTGTTTGAGTAATATTCAAGGTTTATGTATTGCTGATTGATATATGAGATTTTGTTGATTGGCATAAGGTGTTAGATAAGATGTGTTTGAAGTTGTGAAGATGAATAAGTGAGACATGTGTAGTAGATATTAGTGAGTGCACAACACATTAGTTAGGGTTTTGAATTATTGCTACAGGTTAGTGATGTTAGAGATTGTGTTTTGAGAAATGTGTATATTGAATTATGTATGTGTTTGATTGTGACACCTTTGATTGTGCATGAAATTGCTGGTTATATGAGATTTTGTTGATTGTAGACAAATAAGTTTGAACAAAACTTATTAGATTCACATTTAAGTATAAAAAATGAGAGGTTGTTATAATCTGAATTATATTCTGAAAGGAAAAGGAAAAAAAGAATAATTTAACACAGAGAAAAGAGGATAGATAGAGAGTTGCCACATTTTTAAAACCAAAAATATAAGGTAACCATGCTTCTAAAATCTACTATACTTTTTAATAATATTTTGTGGAAAATGGACTATATTGGGTAGGTAGTCAAACATGGTTTTTAGGGTCAAAACGTCTGTGCTGGGTTGACTCGGGACACTTTTATGAAAAACTTGATGTTTCTGACCTTAATAAACCATTTTTGTAGATGACCAATGTATATCTCTACTTGAGGAATTCTCCAAAGATCCAGAGTTGATTGTTTCATAGAGCTGTGAAGTTGCGTTAAACATACTGGATTTTGAACGATCCGACAAACCATTCGAGGTACTTGGTAGATTAAGTTTCTTATCTGGGTGGTTGTTACAGGTTTAGGATGTTAAATGATTTTGGATGTACTCTGCGATGTCGATGATGCAGAGATGTTGGTGAAGCTCAGGTTAACAACTTCATGTGTATATTTTAATGAATAAAGTTTTTGTTTTTTTATATTTTCTAATTTAAACTTTTAATTAATTTCTAAATTTAATTAAATGAGTTTGTTTTGCAGGTTCGAACAACTTCATGTGTATATTTTATTATAAACAATAAAAGTTTTTTTTTTGTTTCATGAGTCGTTCAGAGAGGCAAGTTTCTGCCTCCGGTTCTTGCCCGAAGTTTCTGATCTTACTCTCAACCCATTGACTACAACTTTCAATTCAAAACAATTATAAAAAAATTACGTTCTAAAACATGTATTTTTATTTTATTTTATGACATAATTCGATTAATATAAAGTAAATTTTTCTACCCGCGAAGTTCGCGGATAATAACCTAGTATATATATATATACATAAGCATTTGTTACAAGAAAAGACTAATTGAAATGCAAGGATTCGAGTGGGCTTTTCCCCCTTTTCAATATGTTGGATTAATATTATTTTATTCTTATAAAGAAGAAAGTTCAATATGCATACATGTGTTGTAACATGTGCTTAGAGAGTTTTCCAAAAAAAAACTATAATTTTCCTTTTTAACCTTCAACTTTTAATCTCTAACAATTTAAGTTTTAAGTTTAATCTTTGTTTCCTTTTTAACCCTAAACTTTTAATCTTTGATAATTAAGTTTAAAGTTTTAATCTTTGGTAATTTAACCCTTTTGATTAATTTGATTTTTCCATTCTAATTCAAAAGTTTCTATCTTATACGATTTAACCCCTTTGATTAATTTGATTTTTCACTTCTAATTCAAAAGTTTCCATCTTTTGCAATTTAACCACTTTGATTTTTTTTACTTATGTGTGGTAATCTTGGCTTTGGGGGTTTTCCAAACAAAAAATGGTTATGCATATGGTTGTTAAAACGTTGGCTTTTGGGGGTTTAAAAAAATGATTTTTTTTACTTTTCACCCAAAAGTATTTCATAAATTATTTTTAACCCAAAACTATTTGTTTTTTTTTACTTTTAACACAAAACTTTTTATCTTTTGCAATCTATCCTCACAATTTTTTTTTTGCTTTCAGCTTTGGTCCTTTATAGCTTTTGTTTTCCGCAAATTTTTCGCTTTATGCTTCGTTCTAAATTTTGTGACTTAACACATCGCAACGTGCGTCTTTGGTTTAACGTTTTTACGTTTCGTCTATTTTTTCCCATTTGATAGGTTCAACATAATGTGCGCGTCATAAATCGACTTAGTTATAACTAAAGAATCCCCGCCGCATTGCGGTGGGTCGTAATTCTAGTTACACTTTAAATTATAAACAAACAGCAGCCATTTAATCAGTGTCATCAAATATTTGTTGAGGGGCTTTGTCAACAATCGTTCGCTAGGGTAAATTGAATATTTACCTAATTTAAATGTAAATTAAAATTACCAAATTACAAATTTACTCATTTTGATTTATTTTATTAAATTATACAATGACTATTGTACCCTTATTTTTACTAAAATCTTAAAAATTTAGTAAAACAAAACGCCAAACCTCAAACCGAGGCGGCGTTAAAGCGTTATATTAATAAAAAAAATTATTAAACCTTAAAATTTTTTGTTTAAAAACGCTTGTTAAAGCGTTATATTATATGTATAATTGGAGGGCCTTACACATTATCTCTTTTACCCCTACCCCCTTCTACTTATCATGTTTTGTTGACTGGTTTTAGGTTGACGGATTTAACTTTTGACGTAAACACGATCCTTATATTTATTCATGTATTAAACATCAAATCTAACCCGCACACAGTTAAAATCATGTAACCTGAACACAAAACCTGTTTAACTCTTCTATCTAAATATAAGATAAAGGTAGAGGGTGGTGGCGGTGATGGTGGAGGTTTGAGGAGGCTGTCGGTGGTGGGTGGAGGGTGATGGTGGTGGATAGAGGTTGAAGATGAAATATGATGGTGGGGTTCTACAAATAATTTCTATTTTTTTGTATTATATCATTAAGGGTAAATTTGTAATTTCACATGGACTTAACGGAGAAAACTAACCCCCATCCACTCCAGGGACTATCCGAGTAACAAACAAGCAAACCACAGGGAGCACCAGTGTAATTTCCAAAAGTTGGGGACTATATGTGTTATTTTGTAAAACCACATGAACTATCCGTGCATTTTACTCTAATAAATTACAAGCAAAAAATGCAAATCTAATCTAAACTCTAAAATAACAAATTTACAAGCAAAAAATGCAAATCTAATTAAATCATCACAGTTAAGGGTGGACGGTATCATGTCGGGGACTCCATTTCACCGGGCGGTGAATGTTCGCCGCCCCCTAAGCGGTGTTCGGTGATTACCTTTTTCGGTGTATAGTCACCGATTATTTGAGTGGGATTGATTGATTATATATAAACTCAAACACCCTAATAGTGTTTGAACCATTGCCAGTGATTGAGTGCAAAATAGAGAGTGGGATAGGGACTTGACATGGCATGATATTATTGGCTAGACGGTAACTCAAACACCCTAAAGTAATTGAATGATACCCTCCACCCTAAACTCTAAACACTTGATAGTTATTTCTCATTTGTTTAAACCAGGTTATAGACTCGTATATTACCCTGGCTGAATAATGAAAATGTTATAATTATAAATATGTAAATACTTTTTAGATTACATATTACATATAGTAATTGATAAATCAAAAGTATATCACGCTAGTTTAAATTAGGAATTATAATTGTGTGACTTATTAAATAGTAAGTAAAACTTGGTAAAAATTGTTCCTCAAGAAATTTTATTATTTATATATAAAAATAAAAGGGTCAATCTGTGAACCCATCAGGTCGATTAAAATATGATCTGTTTAGCTAAACATGTTCACAGGTTAGATGAGATTATAGTGCGGAGTTTGAACGAAAAATAGTATAAACTAATTAAATCCAACCTCACTAATTTCGTGTAGAAAGTTACTAGATGCCATTAAGCTAAAAACTCGTTATTTCCCATCATTCAAAGTAGGGTTTTTCATATATAGCATCCACACAAGACATTTAAACAATTATATATATGCTCCTAACTATAATGCCATAACATGAAGCTGGCATAATAAGAAATCAACTACACCACCATAACTACTTACTATACTAACAAAGTTCTTTCCTTGAAGGAGTCATTTGAGCATCTCATCAAACAGTTTTGACGCGTAGAAACCTTCTCCGAAGAACCTCCATCAAAGGATTGTCATACTTGTTGTACAAGAATTAGAAAATGCGCGCAAGATTAGAGGTGAGGAGGTATAGGAAAAAGATGGTGAGTATGATGATGGGAATTCGAGAAACGACGAGGATGAAGATGACGATTATGAGGTGAAAGAAGAAGGGGAAGCTTTGAGAGTCATCTTCTGGTGTATGGTAGTACTGCATTGTTGATGAGTCCATAATGTTTGCAAATGAGTTCATGGATTTATTGAGCATGAGTGATAGTGACGGATGGAGTGAAATATTTCATATTGTTTTGGATTTAGATAATAGTTAAGCTTTGGTTTTATTAAATGAGTTGATTATAATAGTGAGTGGGTGAGGGATGCTGCATTATTAGCTGACACACAATTAAATGGAAAGGTGATGTTTCTTTTTTGTAATGTAATGGGTTTTTGCCTTGTGCGACCATCATCAAAGAAACATCACCTTACAATTTTTGTGAATCAGATTACAAAAACTTTAACGTACTAAACGTATGAATAGCATGAAAAATACAAAAACACACGGTGACATTTTTGTAATTATCTGCTTGTAAGGTAATTATCAAAATTACTCTACAAATGATACTGTAGAGTAATTTTGTAAAGTGTTCTTGTAGAGTAATTTTGTAAAATGTTCTTTTAGAGTAATTTTGATCATTTAGAGTATTACGAGTGTCACCCCAAAAAAACCTAACCCTCTCCCACCCCCCAAAAACCTAACCCCCCCCCCCCCCCTCCCCCCAAACTAAATGCTAAAAACTAAACAATAAAGCTAAACCCCATAACTAAATGGTAAAAAAAATTACAAAATTACTCTACAAGGTTAAAATTACTCTACATGGTCATTTTACAAAATTACTCTACAGGATCATTTGTAGAGTAATTTTAAATTGTATGTTTTTGGATAAACTTGTAGAGTAATTTTAATTCACTTGTAAGGTAATTTTGATGCAGAGTAATTTTGATACACTTGTAGAGTAATTTTCATAATTACCCTACAAGATCAAAATTACTCTACAAAAACATTTTACAAAATTACTCTACAAAGATCAAAATTACTCTACAGGATCATTTGTAAATAAATTTTGATAATTGCTAATAATTACAAAAATGTCACCGCGATTTTTAGTAAAACCTTCAGTTCGTACGTTTTGTACGTTAATTTTATTTGTATTTGATCTTTTGTCTACAAAAGTGATATTATAATTTTTTGGGAGACGGGGTTTTATCGATTATTCCACTGTCGTGCCTTTGGGCGGGTGGAGGTCGGGTTTCCGCGCATCTGGGGAGAGCCAAGGGGCTGGCAGCGGTCGAGTAGTCGACCTTGGCTACAACGTCCGGTGCCACGGTGATTGACACGTCGTTCCTTGCTGTTAAAAAAAACAAAAGCTGTAATAAATGCCTGATAAATTATCCAGGCAATCAACTCTCTATATATAACTACAACTCTACAAGTCTAGAGATCGCCTCTCTCCAAAACAATTAATCCTCATGTGTCATTAAACTGTATGTCATTATGTCTAAAAGGTTCATTTAGTGATATCATTATCCGGGTAAAGATCAAATAGGAAGTTAATTTTCACTAGAAAGGATAGGAAGCCATAGGATTATGACATGTGGCAAATTTTAAAATAAAGAGAAAGGGTATTTTAGTCAATCCAACTCCTTCTTCTTCCTTTTCAAAACCCAGTAAATTCAAAAACCCATCATTTTCAAAACCCACCATCTTCAACTATTTCTTCACTTTCTATCTCAATAATCACTACATTATAGTGCGATTTTCATCACAAATCAATGATTCAGAACCCGATCAACGTGTTCTTCAGCTTTTTTTTGAAGAAAACCCAGTTTAATTTCATAAAAAAATCTCGTTTTTTCCGGTGATTTTGGAGATAATCACTCGATTCGTTCGATTCAAGCGTTGATAAGTGTTTCAATCATTCAAAATTCATCAATTGTCGAAGAAACCACTTCGATCCATGTAAGAAATTCTTTAATTTCATTTTTACGATCTGGGTTTTTGATTTACTTATTGCGTTTTACGATCATGGCGGGGGTCCGGGGGCGGCAGCCCCCGGTAGCGGGGTCCTAGGGGCGGCAGCCCCTGGCGGGGTCCAAGGGGCAGAGCCCCTGGCTGGGGTTGAGCTGTAATAAAAATGCATCAGAAAAATTAATTTTCCAGAAATTGGCTCATTTCGAAGACAATAATTCGTAGACAATTCAGACAGTTCACAGTCCCAGACAGTTCCCAGACAGTTTTATATGTCCATTGCGTTTTAGAAATAAGAGTGTTTTCACAGTCCCAGACAATTCCCAGACAGTTTCAGTCCTTTCTGGCTATTGCGTTTTAGAAAAAAACATATTTTTAAGTGTTTTTAGTCATTGCGTTTTAGGTAAAACACATTTTTGAAGTGTTTTTAGTCATTGCGTTTTAAGTAAAACACATTTTTATGTGTTTTCAGTCCATTGCGTTTTAGAATGAGTCATTTTTAAGTCCTTTCTGGCTATTGCGTTTTAGAAAAAACATATTTTTAAGTGTTTTTAGTCATTGCGTTTTAGGTAAAACACATTTTTGAAGTGTTTTCAGTCCATTGCGTTTTAGAATGAGTCATTTTTAAGTGATTTCTGGCCATTGCGTTTTACAAATAAGACATTTCTTTGTGTTTTTTGTGCATTGCGTTTTAGGTAAAACACTTTTTATGTGTTTTCAGTCCTTTCTGGCTATTCAGTAACGAGCAAGAATGAGATATAACTGTGATTGGATGAAGAAACAATTGGGTGACAAAGTTGCCATGGTTCAAATCTCAAATCACCTTAAAAACATAACCTAGTATTCTTGTATCTGGAAAGTTTGGTGAGTCTGCAAATATGGAGAGATCGTAATCACATTCTGCATATTCAAAATTCCCTATAGCTCTCTTTAACAGCAAAACGCAATTCATTCAAGAGCTTCCGTAAAACACAAACGTTAGGTAAAACACATTTTTATGGGTTTTTAGTCCATTGCGTTTTATAAAGTACATTTTCTTTTGAGTTTTTAGGCTATTGCGTTTTAGAAATAAAACATTTCTTTGTGTTTTCTGGCCATTGCGTTTTACAAATAAGTCATTTCTTTGTGTTTTTGGTGCATTGCGTTTTAGAAAAATGTCATTTTTTAGGGTTTTTTTTTCATTGCGTTTTACGTAACTGGGGGTTTTTCTATTGCGTTTTACGCAACTGGGTTTTGAATTTTTTTTTTTTTAAATATAGCAATAGTATACTCGTTTTAAAGATAAAAAAACGCTCGTTTTTTTGGTGCAATTTTTATAAAAAAATAATGTCGTATGAAAGAGTTATTAACGTTTAAAAAATGGGGGGGGGGAATTGGAGGAGAGAGAAACTATTGGCTTACTTGACTAGAATGCCCCTGAAAAAAGTCACGCGCCTCTTTTCTTACTTTCAATCTCCCTGATTTAATCTTAACCCTTGATTAACTTAATGGATGGTCAAGATCACTTCCTATCCTTCCTAGCCAAATTAACTTCCTATTGTATCTCCACCCATCATTATCCAAACTTAAAGATAACACTTTTTACTTTATGTAAACGTACATGTTTTTATTTCTTTTTAAACGTGGCATACTTAGAAATCGGCAGCGGGTAAAATGTATATCATTGCGTGATTCTTCCCATACCGTCTTCTCTCATCTATTACTCTCGTAAATACTTATAAAAACGAGCAAATATTGTCAGTGACGGATCCATCAATTTTTTTTCAGGGGGTTCCTTATGTTAGATTTTCATTAATTCTCACTATTTTTTTTTCCCAAATTATACAAGTATTCACTATTTTTTCCATTTTTTCTGAACCGAGGGGGTTCCTAGGAACCCTCAAAACCCCTCTGGAACCGCCCCTTTATATTGTTATAATCATATTCGTTTCTAGAAGAAGCTTGAGTGATGTTATGATACCACCACAATTGACCATATTAATATTGTGGTCCTTCATATGATCATGAGTTGCTATCGAAATTATTTTTGAGGTAGGGGCTACATACAACTATGACGTCGATGGGTAGTTATTATTACGGTAAAATATCACTATTCATTCTACCTAATTGTGGCTAAAAAAAGGAGTAACTCCAAAACCACTTTTGAGCACTTATTTGCACCTAACGGCTAACACATAATGTATTCTCTTGTTTTTATTTTTATTATATGTGTTGAATCCTCAAGAGTTTTGAAGGGTTATATGAACTTACTACATGGTTATAATGTCTTTAAATTTGATAACAAGTGATTTAATAGTTTGTTTGATCAAGTTCATAAGATCGAATTGGGATAGGATGTCGTTATCGATCTGAATCGCGACAACAATAGATTGATTAAAAAAATGGAAATTTTGTTTCGTCTTGTAAAACATTGCACAAATTGCATAATTAGTATATACTATGTAAGTGTATTATAATTTTGTAACTTTTATAACAACAATCTTTTTTTTTTTTTGAAAACTGTTAACTAAACACCTAGCTACTTGTATTTGTATATTTATATGATGACATGTTTCATGATAACTCTTTAGCCGGTTTATTTTCTTATTTTTTTTGAACGGCCAACAAACTCAATCCCGAGCACTCTCGGGGCACCCACTGGACAAACGGAGTACTCCGAGAGTAACCCGAGTCCACCACCAATTCCGGGGAAAACCCGGTAACCCACCCGCCCGTAGGCACGACGGTGAAATTACCGGTAAAACCCGTTTGGCTCAAGGATCCAACCCAGGTTTCCCTGGGTCTCCTATCATTGCCCACCAGTGCCTCACTCTGCACCAAGTGGGAGTCGAACCTGCATCTCTCAAGAGAAATACAAGCCCTCCACCACTTGATCTAGAGATCATTATATATTATTATTATTACTATATATTAATAAAGGAATTACTATATATTAATATTAATATTAATATTAATAATTACTATATATTTGAATAGTGATTTTAATATTATAATAACTAGGTTAGAACCCCGTGTATTACACGGGTTGAATAAATGTAATTTTATGTAGTAAATTAAAACAGTTATTCTTTAAAAATCTCGTTTATTACACGAGTTGAACAAATGTAATTTTATATATCTATTATATATAATAAACAAAAATAATTTGGGACACGTGTCACCCTAATATTGCATCTCAGATGCATTTGGGCGGGAAAATTTTGGGTCAGAAATATGGGTTACACGCGGTGCAAAATATGACCCGACCTATATTTGTACGCATCTAATTTTCTTTTCCAAAACCCTAGAGAGCCTTCTTCTCCATTTTCCTTCATCTTCGTTCTGGTTCGCTTTTATCATTAGTGATGCTGATTTCTAATTAGGGTTTCTAGATCTCATCACAAATCCTACACCCGTCTGCTTTCTCTTTCTTATGCTGATTCAAGAAGATGAAGGCCATGGCGATTCAAGCCGATTGGATCATGTGGTACCGGCGCTGATATGTATTGTTCTCATTCAATCGTATTTCGTTCAACGACATTAGAAGCATCAATCAATCGAATTTCATTCAATCGGCACCGTCTCTCATTCAATCTACATCATCCAGTCTATAATTATTTACGATTTTGAAGTGTTTGTGATGAAATCCTTTTTCTCTGATCGAATCATCTACAATCCATTCTTATAATCATCAGGTATTAACTTTTCTATCTCTACATAGTAATGGTGTTTTTAGTTAGGTCTTTGTTGTTGTTCTTTCATATTTCTATTAATCATCGGTATTTGATTGTTGGTGTTCTTTCGGGTGTTGCAGATGAGTGACTTTTGGCCGAAGGGCTCTTCTGGATACCATCTTTTGCAAGTCCTACAACGATTGCTGGTTGCTAGAGTGGATTCCGATAGGTTGATGTTTTGTAAGTTTAGTTTTACATATCCTTTTTTTATGCGTAACTATGTTAATTTATTTTGGTCAAATATTTCCTACAAGTTAAGGATTTGTTTTTGTAGTGTTTTCTATGATTTTATATTGTTGATGATGGATAATTGTTTTATCTAACAGAACTTGACTTTGTATACATATATGATCTGTAACAAACGTAGCTTAATAGAGAAGTTGAAAGACAATGAAATCAATTTAAGGCTTGCTCTTGGCATTACAAACTAACCCGTTGAGACGTTTTGTGACGGAGATGCAGGTGCAAATGCAAACTCGAGGTCCAGAACATATACCATTTTGGGACATCATCCCTTACCGGAGTTAGTTTGGTCTACACAGAATGGTTTAACAATCAAGTGTGGTGGTTGCACCAACTGTGTTGCTGGGACGGAGCCTTGTGTTTTGAGTGATGAAAAATGTATGTTTAAGGAGTCGGTTAAATCCGTAGTTGGTTCAACAGGTACATATTCTTCCTTGACCAAGATTTTGAAGTCAAATTTACTATTTTTTCGACTTATAAAGTGATATGAATAACAGTTGAAAATGAAGTTGAAGTAGTGTCAGAGATTTTCAATTGGTAATATGAAAGTTAATCTGTTATATACTTATATCCATCATCTTTTTGTGTATATGTGTTACAGATGAATCCAGACACTAATTATGATTGCGTAAGAAGTTTTTGTTCCCTTTTCTCAGATGATATTCTAATACGAGCTGTAATAATTCGTTATATATATGTTTGTGTCTGTGTGTGTGTGTTTTTGTTCTACATATTCACAACGATAAAATTTCAGAGGACAGCTGATGGACATTTTGTTACTGAGAGTGAGTCTCACCATAATCTATGCTTGACATATATTCTCATTTATGTCATAATATCATATTAAAAAATCCACTAAAAACTTGGTGCAGTTGAAGGAAATCGAATTGGTGCGGTTCATGGCAGGGATTTGTGCAGTTAGTCTTTTATTTATATCTGTCACTTGCACTTTCTTGCATGTTTTCTGTGTTCATTAAACAGTTTTATATGCACAGTTAATTTAAAAAAAATCCACTAAAAAGTTGTGAAGTTCTACTAAAGAAGCACCTTTTTATATTACATGTTAAAGTCAAATCTTATGGTATGAGTTCTAGAATCATGAAACAAGCCTCCTACGTTGTTTAGTGCAAACATATATCTGCTTTTTCTTTGAATTATCTATACTATCTTATAACAAAACTATTTAGGACAATTGACATATCACTTAATTTTAAGACACCTATTAGGGCTATTTTTGGTAATAATTTTGGTATTTATGACATAATTTTGTTATTTAATGAAATTTTGGTATTTAATCTTTTATGTATATATATATATGCTTCAAGATTTAACGATGTTCACAATGTGGCCAACATTTCTGGCCGGTTTGATCTGAAAAGAGGCATTGAGGGCCGATTGGGTAAAGCTTACTTGCAGCGGATTAAAAAACATGGATTCATTGATGTTGTCAATAGAAAGGGTAAGCGTCATGCTCCATATTTTAAAATGTTCTATAGATAATTAAGTCATGCATTATTATGATTTACCCTTTTAAGTTTTTCTCTATATGACCAATGTAACCCATGTATAATATATATTTAAATAAACTAATCAGCTCATGCATAAGCAAATGGGTCAAATTGACATCTCTAAAATTGTGCATATCAGTGATCTTACTTGAAGTTTTGAATATTTATAGGAAACATAGAGTATTGTCCGAGTGAAGAAAGTTTAATGGACCGTTTAAATACGAATACAAGTGCAGCATGCCAACTGATTCCCCAAAACTGCAGGTTTGTATCTTTTATCAGCCGTCTTGCTTTATTTTCGCCTTTTAAATTTATATTTCCATAACTTGTCCAAAACCATTCATTCTTGCATGACAACCAATTAGTTTTTTTTTTAAATTTAATGATTATTATTCATAGACGCGTTAATTTCGACTGAGTTACTTGTAAATAGGTAGGTTAGGTTGATTTGTGTTTATTTTATATTAAACGGGTCAAGTAAAAAAAGTTAGCTAAACAAAGGTTTGGGTCGAACGGGTGAAATCGTTTGATGTCTTTTCTTTAGGGTAAAGCACATAGATGGTCCCTGTAGTTTTGGAAAAGCTAGGGAACTAATTCAAAATTTTGCTAAACAACAGGGACCATCCGTGTACTTTACTTTTTTTTTTTTTTTTTTAAATGATGCATAGGACCTCATATATAGTTTAATTCATAGAGGTGGTTATTTCGAGCCAACTACTTATAAACTGGTTGATTTGGTTTCCGTTTGATGTCAAACGGGTCATTTAGAAAAAGATTCGTTGAAGTTATCGAAACTTTAAAACCTGTTGAAGGTATACAATCTCCTAAACCGTTTTATTCAAAGAAATAGATTCACTATTGTAATAAAATTGTTTTTCTAATCACAATTAACTCATTGATTATTTGTAAACAAGATTAATAAACGAACAAAAAAGTACGTCTGGGTCAACGTGATGTGACCTAGACTGTTTTATAGCCCGTATGAAAAACGAATGGGTTGAAACTGTTACCCATCCAGCCCGTCTCTAACTACCATTGTCCAATGAGCGCGTTTCACAATTTTGATCTGTTTACTAATGAAACAAGGGAGATTCAGATTTAGGTAAACCGGCTACTTTGTACAAATCTTGAAAAGAGACAAGAGTTAAAAGAGGAAGGTTAACTTTGGTTGGATGTGGATGGCAAGAATTTATTGCATATGTGAATGCTGGATGTTATTATGTGGTTCGATTGCCACTTGGTTCTTTGCCGGCCTTCATATTTAACTTTGGTGCTAAGGTATCACAATAATAATAACTATTTCTCAGATCGTTTTAAACATTTAACCTTATATATAACTTTATCAGTTTTTGCCCGGGATTGGTGTTGGTTAAAGAAGTGGAAAAATGGGTTATTGGGTGGACCAGACAAGTTGGTCAAATATGTTTGGATCAAAAGTTCAAAACAGTTAATTCTTTACACAGATTATCTTTACATGGTCTCTTTAGGATATTCTGAATAAGGACCTTTATAAACACCTTGTATGCAGATGCTTATTTTACTATGCATTGTTGTATTCTTTGAAAAGCAAGGTGGAACCGTGGCAGACACTATTAGACAATGAAAGTGAAAGTTCTAAAAATTCGATTAAATTCTTCTTTTGGAGGATTGTACTTTGGGGTGATGAGATCAAAATAAGTATACATTATGGTGCTCATTTATGTTATTTATATCCAATTTTCATATTTTTTACAGATGAAAATGGTTTTAAGACACGTACCGTGAGGCTTGTAGCTGATACTATTGTTTTATATCGACACGTACCGTGAGGCTTGTAGCTGATACTATTGTTTTATATCACCAAGTTTTTTTTTTTTTTTGAAGGGTGACTTTCGATATGTACTGACCATTGGTCACCGGGTTCCCGTCTAGGACGGTTACCCGTCAGCCCAGCTTTCGCAGACGCGATGTTCTATCGGGCCCCGGCTGCCGCTCTGACTGACCTTCGCCCGGAAACCATACTGCCCCCACACGAGAGACTCGCTGGGGTAACAGCTGGGTAAAACCGGGTTGCCCTCAAGACCGCACCATGCCTCGGTAGGATACGGTCTATCATTGGGACGTCCCGCCCCCTAAGACCACGAGTGGGAGTCGAACCGGTGACCTCCCAAAGGAGGAACCGGCCCAACATACCCAATGGGAACCACTGGGCCACGGAAGGGGGATATTTTATATATCACCAAGTTCACAGGGTACTTTGTATCTAATGGTTAAATGAGCCATATAAAATTATATAGTTAAAAAGAAACGGGTCAACTTGGTTGATTGGGTCTAAAGTCATCTAAAGTTTTAAATAGATATACGCAAAACATTGGATTGATATTCGTTTCAGATTTTGTTATAATATTCATCACTATTTGGCTTGATGGTGTCATTTGCTACATCAACAAACATTGTTTAATACATTTCTTTTATAGATTGTCAATTACTTTTAAATTTATCTCGATAACAATCGTAAAGTTCGAAACAATTATCAACCCAATAACGTTTTTTTTTTAAAATGAATTTTTCAACTTATTTAACGACATAATTCAATTAATCTAAAATAATTTTTCCTACCCGGGAAGTTCCCGGGTGATAACCTAGTTAAATAATAAAAAAATATAACTCTAAGAACCCCATGTATTGTACTGAATAAATGTAATTTTATATACCAAATAATAAAATCTGTGTATTGTACGGGTTGAATAAATCTAATTATATATACTAATATTAAAAAATTATATCTTTAAAAACACTGTGTATTACACGGGTTAAATAAATGTAATTTTGTAACCTTGTATACCGCAAGCGGGACGAATATATACTAAATAATAAAAAAAATTATATCTTTAAAAACATCATGTATTACACGGGTTAAATAAATGTAATTTTGTATAGTAAATAATATGTTATTGGATTCGTTTAAAAATCATAAATTTGGTTCGGTTTAATTCGAATAAATTCACAAACTTGGTTAAGTTTAATTCGAATTGATTAGAACCCCAATTTGAAAAATCAAAAAACAGAATTATATTATTAGCTTCTCTTCCTAATTAGTGTTTTTTTTTTAAGTTACCAAATAATAAAATCCGTGTATTGTACGGGTTGAATAAATCTAATTATATATACTAATAATAAAAAAATATATCTTTAAAAACACTGTGTATTACACGGGTTAAATAAATGTAATTGTGTAACCTTGTATACCGCTAGCGGGGTGAATATATACTAAATAATAAAAAAATATATATCTTTAAAAAACACAATGTATTACACGGGTTAAATAAATGTAATTTTGTATAGTAAATAATATGCTATTGGATTCGTTTAAAAAATCATAAATTTGGTTCGGTTTAATTCGAATAAAATCACAAACTTGGTTAAGTTTAATTCGAATTGATTAGAACCCCAATTTGAAAAATCAAAAACAGAATTATATTATTAGCTTCTCTTCCTAATTAGTGTTTTTTTTAAGTTTGATCTAATGTCTCATAAGTTATTTTGTATATTTTGTTTGTACTTTAAAATTTTCGTATAAATAATAAAAAATTATATCTTTAAAAACACCATGCATTACATGGGTTAAATAAATGTAATTTTGTATAGTAAATAATATGCTATTGTATTCATTTAAAAAAACATAAATTTGGTTCGGTTTAATTCGAATAAATTCACAAACTTGGTTAAGTTTAATTCGAATTGATTAGAACCCCAATTTGAAAAATCAAAAAAACAGAATTATATTATTAGCTTCTCTTCCTAATGAGTGTTTTTTTTTAAGTTACCAAATAATAAAATCTGTGTTTTGTACGGGTTGAATAAATCTAATTATATATACTAATAATAAAAAATTATATCTTATTTGAATAGTGATTTTAATATTATAATAACATATAGTTTTTTTTATACTTTTATTATTTTCATGTTATAATATAATAATAGTTATTTTCTTTTATTTTTTTACTTTAATCTTTTTTTTTAATATCAGGGGTTGGGATAAGCTTGGTGTCAACCGGTATCGAACCAGTATTGGTATCGAAAATTACGGGACGGTCCTGTTCGGTATCAGTATATGAAGGTAAAATCCGGCACTAATACAGAAAACGTCAAAAGTTGGTGCCGGATTGATATTGGAAATCTTTTGGTTCGGGAAATTCAGTGCTGCTACCCGGTACCATTTGCTTATCCCTGATCACGGTTACCGTACGAACAACGGTATCGTACAACTTTTTTTGGTTGATTTTCTTCAACTTTTAATTTTTTCTTTTTTTAGTTTCAGAGGTAGGGATGAGCTCGGTGCCAACTGATACAGAATCAGTACTGATACTGAAAATATCGGTTACGGTACCGGTATATGAAGGTAAAAAACAGTAGTGAACCGGTACCAGGAACGCCAAAAGTCGGTACCGACTTGGTACTTAAGATCTTTCGGTTCGGCAAATTTGGTACCGGTACCCAGAACAATTTGTTAATCTCTGACCACAAGTTTCGTACGAACAACATCGTTACCATACAACTTTTTTGGTTGATTTTCTTTCGGTTATCTTTTAGTGTTTTTTTCTACATTTTCTTTTTATTCTTGTCAGCAGTTCCGTTCGTAACACGTTCGTAGTGATTTCAAAACACATGTAAACACATACTAAATAACAAAATAAATTCGCCGCAACGCGGCGAACTTCTTTAAACCTAGTTTAAGTAATTAGTGACAAGTCTATCGTTCATCACTACCCACAAAAGTAGGGGTCCTCTTGTTGAGAGGTTGTATGCCCAAGATAAAACTAGGTACGAGCATGGTATCGATACCGGTATTCAGTGACGGAACTAGAACATTAACTCAGGGTATCCTAATTTTTTTTCACCGTGCAATTGTATAATATTAAAAAAAACAACAATAAATAAATAAAGTAAAACAAATACCTAATAGATTTGTTATCTTATTTTTTTCATAGCTTGAAATCGTTCCATCACATCATCGTCTTTACTTCACGTAAAAAATCCTTTTCGACCGCACAAACCATAGCATTGTTCAAAAATTCCGGGCCAATTCGATTGCGTAAATCTGTCTTGACAAGCTTCATTTTTGAAAAAAAACATCTTTCAACGGTTGTGGTTGCAACCGGTAAAAGCAAAGCTAGCTTCACTACTCGATAAACTAAAGGACAAAAACTATGCGTTCCCGTTTTCAATCATAAACAAGCGCAAGATCTCTTATTCCATTCAAGTTTCGCTTATAGTGTGACGAAATGGGCAATTGGGATTTGGGTTTGTTATTTTCAATTGATTTGTATCCTCGTAGTTGTGTCGTGCCATGCATTAAAACTTCAGGGCAATTGGACAATTATTTACAATCTTTTATTATTTTTGGCTAAAATATTGGGCAATTGAGCTTAATATTTAAAATCTTCAATTGATTTGGGCTAACATATTGGGCAATTGGGATTTGGACTTATTATTTTAAATGATTTGGGCTTACAGACTTTTTTAGGGGTGTCCTCATAGTTGTTCAGGGGTATATTTCCGTACCAGTACCGAAATACTTCTCACTAGATAAAACTACTGCATTATTTATTAAATTTGAATAAAATTAAATAAAGTATATTACTTTTATATAAGTTATTTGTGTACGGTACTATTTGGTACCGGTATATTTCCGTACCAGTACCGAAATACTTATCCCTAGATATAACTACTGCCTTATTTATTAAATTTGAATAAAATTAAATGAAGTATATTACTTTTATATAAGTTATTTATGATTATTATCATAAAATACATCAATAGCTACTTTTTAACTTTACATTAGTTCTATTCTTAATCTACTTACTACTCACCTCCTTCTTTGATGATTAAGATGTGATTTTAGAAAGAGTTTAACAAGATACACATTTAAATAGCTAAGGCAGTGGAAGAGATTAAATAGAATTTGTTTTTAAACTAGATCTAAGTGTATTTAAAGTTGTGTCGTAGGGGTTTTTTTATTTTTTAAAATCTATCCATAACATTGTCTAGATATAACATACACAACTATCACTTAAATTGTCATCGCCAATTGGATTACGCAAGTCAGTATTCACATGCTGCATTGCTGAAAAACATATTTCAATGGTTGCGGTTGCGACGAGTAATACAAGAACATGCTTCAATAAACGATACACTAATGTAATTGATAGGTGAATCTTTATTGAAACCAATAACTTCACAAGACTTGATAAACCATCCAAATTGGCAAATTGTTTCATCGGAATCATATGAATGCAACTCGATCACCAAGCCCCATATGTACGTGTTACATGTCAATCACCAAAAAAATGTTAAAACTATCTAACCAACGTAAACAGTGCATTCGATCTCACAACTTGGTTTGGCTAATCTTATTAACAATACAAGTGGCCAAATGGGAATGTGACATGATAAGTCATTTTCAAAACCTAGCATAGAGGCCAATAAATAACTCTCTCAAGACTTGATAAACCATCCAAATTGGCGAATTGTTTCATCGGAATCATATGAATGCATCTCGATCACCAATTCGCCCCAAGCCCCATATGTACGTGTTACATGTCAATCACCAAAAAAATTGTTAAAACTATCTAACCGACGTAAAGAGTACATTCGATCTCACAACTTGTTTTGACTAATCTTATTAACAATCCAAGTGGCCAAATGGGAATGTGACATGATAAGTCATTTTCAAAACCTAGCATAGAGGCCAATAAATAAGGATAAGATCGGACTGAAGAAAAGTCGTGATTTGTATGCTCAATGAATCAATGAACCAAGACCAAATACTGCGACATCTTTCTAATAAAACACAATTTCCTGAAGCTTATCTTTTAGTCATTATTAATTAATTTTGTAGTCATTTTTAAATGCTGATTAGTTAAAAAAAAAATTTAAACTCTTTAGTTCAAGAATTACATGCCAATTAAGCCATGTGATCCCTACATAAACCTAAGGCAATCGAACAAAAGGTTTATCGAGACAACTACACTCAATACTATTTGCTAATTATATGAACCAAACTAAAAATAATAGAAATTTAAACAAAATCGAATTCGAACTTGGTTTTTGAATCGGGTTAGCAACCAATCAGAATTTTGAATTCGGTTATGAATCGAATTTGGGTTTGTATTTTCAACCCGAATATCCGAATTCAGATTACACATATATACATATATCCATTTTGTTATATATTATTTCTTTTTTACTTTACTTTTGTTTTTCTTCAATTCAGATTCACTTTCAGAGCATTTAAATTTTAATAACTCGAAAAACAATGTAATGAAAACCCTTCTATACAAGTATTTGATTGTTATCAATGGGGGATGGTCTATTTGCAATGATAAAACATTTAAAACACCTGGGTAGGAAAGGGATTAAAAGAAATTACCCGTTAAAAAAAAACAAGTATTTGATTGTTTACAATTACAAGATATCTAATTAATAAAATTGTTAAAACAACATATCTTAATAAAATTGTTAAAAAAAGAGCTGAGGATACCAAATTTGACTTTCTTAAAATCCTACTTGCATATTGGTCAACCATGACTACTTCATTGATGCTATAAATGACAATATACTTGCTCGAAATAGTTAACACTATAAAACCCTTAGACTATTAACTTCCCATATATCATTCTTTCAAAATTTTGGGTTTAGACTTTAAGGTTTAGTGATAAAAATTCGGCTCGATTAGTTAACATGAAGATATACAACGGCAAGAAGAGTACTAGGAAATCGGGATATAAGTGTAAACTTGTTGTAATCAAGATTCTTATTAAAACAATGCAACATTGCATGCTACATAGATGGCGATACATTGACGTCGAGTTTGGAGATGCGCCTAAAGATGTAAAGGAAGGACAATTTGCAGTTATTGCAGTTAATTGTGAGAAGCCGAAGAGGTTTGTGGTCGAGTTAAGGTGCTTAACTAACCCTGGTTTCTTGAGGTTGCTAAAGATAGCTGGAGAAGAATATGGGTTCAAACATGAAGGTGCTATTTCAATCCCTTGTGAACCTGATGAGTTGCAGATGGTTTTACAAGAAATGAAAGAGAAGTAGCTTGATAACTTTGAGATCATGGATTATGTACATATGGTTTATTACACATGTGTGTGCTATTGATTATTTTCAAGGAAGTTTGTATATTGAGATAGACGCCCAGCGTGTAAGTTCTTTGTATTTACGAAAATCAAACACCTTATCATTTAGAACTCTGAGACGTGAGGTCCAAACCCCATACAAAACATACCATTAATACGATTACTACACATGTTCATATTCACAATACCATGGAAAAACTCGAATTCTCATCACCATCAATCGTCCCCTGATGTTGTTGGTACCTAATTAAATCTTGTTAGTAGGCATCGAACTCATAAAATAAAATTTTAACATGTTTTGACGAATAATGTAAATATAAAAGTTGCATTAAACCTTTGTCGTCGAATAATGTAAATATAAAAGTTGCTTAAAGGAACAATATAAACTATGAATTAACCGGAGTCCTTAAAAAATATTAACATTGCTTGGTGGGTTATGTACGTGTACTTTTATGTCGTTTGCTTGTTAGTTCTACAACTTCCCAAAATTATTATTGTATGTAAATGCGCTAAAATCATTAGATAATGGACTTTAACTTAAATTGATAGGCTTAAAACTTTAAATCGACTGGCTTAATTCGAGGATAGCTCTTACAAAAACGTATTACATTTTTTTCTAGAAAAACTAGAATATTAAGTGATCATCCCAACCTAAGGGGAGTGGGGGTGGTATCACTTGCAAAAATTTCATCATTCACAAACATCCAATCAAGTTTCGTCATGTCATCAACCATTATTCCATCGCTCACAACTATTTTTTAGTGGCGGTGGTTATCACTAGTGATGGAATTCCATCACTCACTACTTTTTTTAATTTCTTTTTTTTTAGAAATTAACAATAAAACACTAAAATTATAAGCTTCATTAAAATTAAAACATACTAGTTCAATTTAACATACTAGAAACATTTTAGACTACAATTTAAAAAAAAATTACTAAAAAAACTATACTCCTCGTCCGACTCATGAAACTCCAAACCTAAAGAACCTACTAGTTCGATTAAATCGTATCTCAACCAAAAGTGAGTTTCTTCATCATGCAAGTATTGTTGGATATTTTCTGGAATTTGAACTTGTGTAGGAGGATCCGGCTCCCAATCCGGAGATATTGCACGTCCGTCTTCTTTGATTATCATATTGTGCAATATGATAAATGCATATACTATGCTATGTATTGATTTCTTGTTCATCGCACGAACCGGTCGGCGTAGTATGCCCCATCTACCCTTTAAAACACCAAAAGCCCTCTCAATATCTTTTATTGCCGATTCTTGTAACTTTTTGAACACGATTTCTTTAGCCTCGACAGGAAAGGAAGGAGCTTTCACAAAAACAGAGCATGATGGGTAGATACCATCCACAAGAAAAAAGCCTCGTCTGTAATATCGTCCGTTAACATAGAATGGACAGAAGGGTGCGGTACCATCCGTTACGGTTTAAAACAAGGGCGACGTGTGCAACACATTGATGTCGTTGTTTGAACCTGGAACACCGAAATATGAATGCCAAATACATAAATTATTCGACGCCACTGCTTCTAGTATGATGGTTGGTCTCTTGATGTCACCCCTAACATACACCGCTCGCAACTCTCTTGGACAATTTTTCCACTCGATATGTGTACAATCGATGCTACCGAGCATCCCTGGAAAATGCCATCTAGCCTCATGTGCGGCGTAAATACGTGAGATGTCGTGGTTCGTCGGTTTACGTAAAAACTCTTTACCATACAATTTAATGACCGTGTTGCAAAAAAAATTGCAGACATTCACGGGAAGTTCTGGCCGCCATAGCTAGGTATTCATCAAATTGATCGGGAGGGTTACCTGTTGCTAGTTGGCGAATGGCGGACGTGCATTTTTGTATCGGCGTGAAACTTTGTTTGCCCCTCGCATCGTAACGTTCTTGAAACCATTCCTCGCTTGCTTCGATGTCTCCAACAATCTTTAAAAATAATTGTTTTGGTAAACGAAAACGATCTCTGTTGGAAAAATATGTGAAAATAGCATTTTTCACAAATATAGGAAAATGATTTTTTCCTATTTTGGACTAGAAATAAATATAATAAAATGAGCGGGTTTTATATATTTATTTGTGGGTTTGTGTTCTATGTTGGAAGACCTTCGCAACGAACTAAACCACGTCCAAAACCGAGCTAAGATGAATGAGATATCGATGCTCAAAGTTGGGTGTTTGGAACATTCAATGCTGAAACAAAAGGGAAAGTAGCACATTGTCCCACATCGGATGAGAGATGGAACTTAAAGGGGTATTTAAGTGGAACTCTCCATCCTTATTGTTTCATGGAAGCACACACTAGTGTCCTCGCGAAGGGTGCGGAGCACCCTAACTCGCACACGCCACGCGCGCGCGCGCGTGGCGTGGGCGATGAGGCGCAATGTGGCGCTTTGATGGCGCACTTTGCACTTCGCATCGCCGCGAGCCGCCTTTGTATTTTTGACCACGTGCGCGTGGTGGAGCACAAGGGTTGCAAGGACCAAGTGGTAGGTGATGCGGCGCATGACGTGGCAGTCATGCGCATGCGCGCGCGAGTACACATGGCACGGAGGCGCGCGGGTGCACGCATGGTGCATGGGTCCTGCTGTGTCGTGCGCGGCGCACCAGAGTGAGCCAATACGGCGCGACTGTGTGGCGCGCTCGTATAGGCTCACAGGTGACGTGGCGCACGCGCGCATGGACTTGAGCCAAGAGGACGCACCGCGCAGGTGACGTGGCGCACGCGCGCATGGACTTGAGCCACGAGGACGCACCGCGCATGGTGACGTGGCGCATGCGCGCATGGCTGTGAGCCAAGAGGCCGCACTGCGCTTGGGCGCGCGCGCGCGCGCAGAAAGCTTCCAGCATTGAATAACAGAGCAGTTTCAGTCCAGCTTCGTAACTGACGAGTTAACTGGCTTTGACTGAGAATTAAATGACGTATTAAATTGCATTGAAGACGTTTAATGCAATTTAAACCTCTCTTTAATTCGTTTTTTGACTGTTTCGACTTAGGAGCTGTATATATACAGCTCCATACCCACATCAGAAGTACACCAGTAACAACAGCAGCAAACAACTCTCTCTCTACTACTTGTGATCTTCTTTTCTTGCAGTTTCAAGGTAACCTTCGGGTTGTAGGTCTACTCCGCCAGTACCACTGCTCTGACTGTTGTACCCTGGGAAACAAAACGAGTACTCTTGGGAGACTCGGAATTTGTTTTAAGGGAAGCGTGTTAAACACGTGCCTCAGTCCAACTCTGCTTCTACACCTTTCTTGTATTTTGGATTTTTCAGTTGTAATAGTACTTGTGTTTCAGCTTTCTTATTTCTGAATTGTAATCTTGTAATTAAATTTGTTTATTTTATTTAATTTATGCGAACGGTTCCTACAATCTCTAAAAGTTTCGGTATTGTAGAGCGGATTCTCCACAAAATAATCGTTCATTAACACTTCGTTGGCACGTATACGATCACGGTCTACCATCTTCTTCTTTGGGCGGGACGAACTAGATTCAAGTTCGTTATACAACGACACAAAATATTTTAGCGTCTCATTGTCAGAAGACGACTGGGTATCGCTATCGCTGTCCATCAGAAACGTCGAATCCGTAGGAAACTCCTTTTGAGAAAGATGCAGATTGTGTGAAATGTGTTTGGGTTTTTGTGTGGGTGAAATGGTTTAAAATTGAGAAGTATATATAAAAGGTTTGAAGGGTTTTTTTTTTATTAAAATTACCGTTAAAAAACGGTCCAAAAGCAACGTTTGAATTTTTACAACGCGTGAAGTTTTCCACGCATTTTAAGTTTCACACGTGGAAAACTGTGGTGGCGGCGGTGTTCCCATGTTCATCACGAGTGATGGAGGTGCCATCACGGACCACCCCCAGTCCTCTAATTAAGTAATTTCGCCACTAGCCTCATGTACGTGTTACATGTCGATCACTAGAAAAAAACGTTAGAACTATCCAACCGACCGAGGTAATTTGATCTCACAATGTGTTTTGACTCATCTTATTAACAATTCAAGTGGCCAAATGGGAATGTGACTTAATAAGTCATTTTCAAAACCTAGCACAGAGGCCAATAATTAGTACGGATATGATCGGACTGAAGAAAAGTCGTGATTTGTATGCTCAATGAACCAAGACCAAATTAATGCTGCTGACATCTTTTTAAAAAAGACATTTTCCTAAAGCTTATCTTTTAGTCATTTTCAATTAATTTTGTTGTCATTTTTAGTTGCTGATTGGTTAATTTTTTAAAACTCTCAACAATTACATGCTAATTAAGCCACATGTGATCTAAAATACGACCACTTCATTTGATGCTATATATTAATGACAATATAGTTTCCTTCATTTGCAACTTATTCCAAATAGGACTATAAAACACTTATAAACTATTAACTTCCCATCATTCTTTCAAATTTTTGGGTTTAGACTTTAAGGTTTAGTGTTAAAAAGTCGACTCGGTTAGTTAACATGAAGTTATACAACGGCAAGAATAGTACAAGGAACTCGGGGTATAAGTGAAAGGTTGTAATCAAGATTCTTATTAAAACAATGCAACATTGCATGCTACATAGATGGCGATACATTGAATTCGAGTTTGGAGATGCGCACAAAGATGTAAAGGAAGGACAATTTGCAGTTATTGCCGTCAAGTGCGAGAAGCCAAAGAGGTTTGTGGTTGAGTTAAGATGCTTAACTAACTCTGGTTTCTTGAGGTTGCTAAACATAGCTGGAGAAGAATATGGGTTCAATCATGAAGGTGCTATTTCAATCCCTTGTGAACCTGATGAGTTGCAGATGGTTTTACATGAAATGAAAGCGAAGTAGCTTCATAACTTTGAGATCGTGGATTATGTATATATGGTTTATTACACATGTGTGTGCTATTGATTATTTTCAAGGAATTTTGTATATTGAGCTAGATGCCCCGCGTGTAAGTTCTTTGTATTTACAAAAATCAAACACCTTATCATTTAGAACTGTGAGACGTTAGGTCCAAACCCCATACAAAACATACCATTAATACCACTACTACAAAAAGAGGCATTTGCTATAAAATTTTGCTACGGAAAAAAATGGTGGAAAATTTTGCTACGAGTTTGCTACGGATTAGCTACGAGCTCATTTTGCTACGAATTAGCTACGGATTAGCTACGAACTTCCGTCGCAAATGAATTTCGTAGCAAAACTCATAGCAAATTCGTAGCAAAGTTGATGAAATTAATCAAAATCATATAATGTAGCAAAACCGGTAGCAAAATCCGTAGCAAAACCATGAAAATAAGTATTAAGAAATAAACAAAAAAAAGTAAAATAAAATTTGTAGCAAAATCGATAGCAAAATTGTGAAAATAAATTTAATAAAAAACTTAGTAAAATTGGTAGCAAAGTCCATAGCTAAATCATAAAAATAAATATTTAAAAACTAACTAACTGAGGTTTAATAAGAATGGTAGCAAAATCGGTAAGTAAATAGAGTCGGCAGAGAAATTGGTAGCAAAATCTAGAAAAATTCTTAAAAACTAACGTAGCAAAATCGGTAGCAAATCCATAGAAAAATTCATTGCAAAATAAGAAAAAGAAAGTATTCCAAAAATAATTTACTAATATCCATAGCAAAATACGTTGCAAAAACAAAAAAAACAATTAAAATTAATTAATAATAGTGGTAGCAAAATCCATAGCAAACTAACAAAATAAATATTCAAAAAACAATAAAAAAAAGACGCGTAAAAAAATCCATAAAAAAATTGACAAAAGAAATATTAAAAAATAATTAATAATATATACTATAGAAAAATCAAAAGCAAAAATATTAATTACTTAAAAATATTTATAAAAATGTCAATTTTACACGAACTGATGTAAACATAAATACATTTAATATAGCTATCTCATACAAATAATACGTACCAAATTAAGCAAAGGGATGAGCAAATGGTGCTGGGTACCGGTACCGAATATATTTGGTACCGGCTTTTGACGTTTTTTGGTAACGGTTTGGTACGGTACCGGTATTTATCGGTTTTACCACTCAAATACCGGTACGATACCAGGTATTTTCGGTACCGGTGCTCATTCTTGGGATTTTCAGTACCAGTTGACACCGAACTCATCTCTAGTTAAATATATTAGAACATTTAGTAATTGATTTCTATAACGTTTTCATATTATTTGCACTCATTTTATTTCTACAACGCTTTCTATAATGTTTTAATATTATTTGCAAAACTTTGATAGTGTTTTGTTTTAATTGGTAGAGAAAAAATATTTGGCCGAGCGCCCGCATCGTGGGCGGGGCATAAACTAGTACTACGAAGACCATGAAGGGGAACAGTGCCAAGCAGCTACCCGTCACTCCCACATTGGCCCAGACAAGTTACGATTTTACGTACAATTTAAAATTACGATTTTCCCCATTTTCAAAATTAAGATTTTGCCCCAAACATCAAACTACACATTGATTGGACAGTTTGTTCCTCACCTGTTGTAAAAAAAAGATATTAGGCCTTTGGGTATACTTTAACCTAACTTAACTCTATCTAAGTGACACATCAACTTTTTTTCCTCCTTTCACTTTGTCCCACTCTAAGAAATGGTTTAACACGTTAACACATAACTCTTTTAATGCACTTTAACATTGGGTTTTGTCTAAAAAAGAAAATAATATTTAATTCAATCTCTTAACATTGGGTTAACATGTTAACAAATAACTCATTTAATGCACTTTAACACAAAGAGGGGTGGTTTGCAATGTTAGTTAACATGTCATGTCATTGTTAACACTGTAGATGTTAGAATACACCCCATGACCTTATCATTAAATAGGTTTGGAAATATTTT
The DNA here is from genome assembly GCA_030545235.1 of Helianthus tuberosus. Lineage (NCBI taxonomy): Eukaryota > Viridiplantae > Streptophyta > Magnoliopsida > Asterales > Asteraceae > Helianthus > Helianthus tuberosus. Next base: position 21,718,535 of record CM060352.1, read on the forward strand.
TGTTCCTCACCAGTTGTAAATTAATTAAAAAAATAAAATTAAACTAATTTTAACACTTATAAACACCTTACATGTTATAATTTAAACCCAATCACTTCAAAATAGTATTCTCTTCTCAAACTTTTAATATTCTTGAACTTCAAATTTTTAAAAATTATGAATTAAAGAGGTGATTATCGAGCCTCATTAGAGTTCGACTCATACGAATAATACGGGATCGGCGGTTGGAATTTACCCGATAATATTAAATTACATTTGTTAATATATAAACTAACATAATAAATAATAAAAATAATAACAAGTAAATAATGATTACTTAATCATCAACCAACACCTAACCAAGCCCTTACCATTACACCCCTTCTGGTCATTTCTAAGTGAAAAAAAAGTGTGCTTAGACTATGGGGTATGGGGCGGGGGTTTGGGTGTGGGTTGGGGGAAAACGCCCAAGCCACCACCCCGGGTGGGCTTGGGTTGGGGCGTGGCGTGGCCCTTGGGGCTTGGGTTTCAGCCGGCTTGGGGCGGTCATGACATCCTAGCTGGCTTGCTTCCATTCGCTGACCCCGCCATGTCATAGCGGGCCATATGAAAAGTTTGAATTTTAAATTCAAACCGTTTGGCTTGGCCAAGCGGTCACCCAACATCCCCTATAAAAACCCCAAACCCCACCGTGTGGTCCATCCCAAACCATCGCTATCCCCCGCTACCCCAAGCCGAAGAATATGGCATCCTGGACCCACGAGGAAGAATTGGCTCTCGTCACAAGCGTCGTTGACGCTATGAAGGGGCGTAAACAAAATATTGGCCGGAAGCATTCGCAACCTACCGACATAACGTCGGTAACGACCGCCACAACCTCAACGCATGCCAACATAAATGGCGTGAGTTACGGCCCAAGCTCGACCGTTTCAAGGCTTACTACGAAGCCGTTCCGAGCGGTGAGTTAAGCCACGAGGACCAGGTGGCGAACATAGAGTTTCGAGGCAAGGAGCGAAAGGCGTTCGACAAGATCGATCTTTTTGAAATTATTTAAAGCTCTAGGTTTGTTATTTTGTAATTTTTAGAAATTATGTAATTTTTAGTAAATTATGTAATTTTTAGGATTATGTAATTTTTAAAATTTTAATGAAGTTGTAGGTTTTTTTATAAATGTTATGTGATTTTTATAAATTTTTTTTAATTTTTTTTTTGAATATTCTGCCACACGGTGCACCCAACCCAACCCAAGCCCAACCCACGCCCCGCCATACCCCAAGGACACGTAACTAGGCGGTGGGGGGGCTCTCATTCCACGTGTCAACAAATGCCCCAACCCAAGCCCCACCGTACCCCACGGTCTTACGTGTCGCCTACATGACAACACTTTTTTTCTCATCCAAGCCTCCAACCATGCCCCCATAACACATAGCCTAAGTAGCAAATTGGATTCATGTTGGTTTAGATGATTTTGTTTCTGATTAAACTTTTAATTTTAACAGAATCTATTTTTTTTTTATGATTTTAGCCATTTGTTTTTATCATTACACACCCAAAAGAAACAAAAAGCCACCGAGCCAAAACAAACACAAACTCCCGATCCGAGTCACCTCCTTCCAACTAATCCAAACCCTTCATTTTAATCTCCACCAATCAGAATAAAGCACACGGATCCACTATTTCTCATTCAAACTTCCACGTATATATATAATCAGGCATTATTTACCCTTTTTTTTTTGGAAATTAGGCATTATTTACCTGATAAGCCTTCGCAATCTGAAACCCTAGTTCCCAAATCCATCTATTCTCACCTTTTCCAGTTAAGATTATTATGCATTTTCTTCTTTAATCGTGCATCAACAGTTCAAAATTGGTTGATTTTGTTCTGACTGTGTTTTTCTTTTGAAATTTATTAAGATTTGTTACTTTGATTCGCAATGGCTCGTACGAAGTAGACCGCTCGTAAGTCCTCCGGTGGAAAGGCTCAAAGGAAGCAACTCGCTACCAAGGTATTTGATTCTTTTAACGTTTTGTACAGTTTTCGTTTTGATTTTGTTACAAATCTGTTCATCGTTTATGATTGTTTTTTTTGTGACGAATTGTTTAGGCTGCTAGGAAATCTGCTCCAACAACCGGAGGAGTGAAGAAACCTCATCGTTATCGTTCTGGAACTGTCGCACTACGGTGAATTGGCCAATCATGCTGTTTCCGAGGGTACTAAGGCTGTTACCAAGTTTACTAGCGCTTAGAGGAGATTGGTTTGTTGGGTTAGGTTTTGTTTGGTTTATGCAACTGGATTTTGGTAATTTGATGTAAAGCTAGTTAATGTTCATTTATTAGTTTCAGGTGCCTTGAAGTTGGATTGGAAGAAGACAACAAGTAGAGAAATATGCTATATCCGGAAAATTGAAGAAAGTTTGTTTATACATTTAATTGTTGTCAGATAATCCGCCACAAAATGTTCTTTAATGTTGAAATTAGGTGTATGGTTTTTGTGTAGTTTGGATTTTATTGTGTTATTTGAATAAGTTGGTATTTTAATTTTATTGGTTTGTATATCAAGTCATGTTGGTTTTTTATATTTATTAAAGATTTGAGTATAATGATTGAACGAAAAATAATGAAAAAAATAATAAAATTTTAAAGTTTCTTAATATCAATTGTTAAATCCTTAGCAAAAAAACCTTACAAATTTGTAGCTAAAACCTTTCAAAATCTGTAGCTATATTCGTAACAAAAATCGTAGCAAAATTCGTAGCCAAACTCGTAGTAAGTTCGTAGTTAAATTTTGTAGCAAAAACATTGCAAATTATCATAGTCAACCCATTCGTAGCAAAACTACTCCGTAGCTAAAAATAACCATAGCTAAAAACATATGTAGCTACACGTATCCGTAGCTAAAAATAATCGTTGCTAAAAACATCCGTAGCTAAAAACCCATAGCAAAATTTCGTAGCAACGTTCTTCATAGCAAATTCGTGGCTAAAATACCGACGACATTTGTTGTAGCTAAATTCGTCGCAAACATAATTTCCGTAGCTAAAGTTCGTAGCAAATAAATTCGCGACGGGACTTGTAGCTACGAATCAAATCCGTAGCAAATTCGTAGCAAAAAGGGTGTTTGCTACAGATTTGCTACAGATTTGGCCGTAGCAAATGCCTATTTCTGTAGTAGTGTACGATTACTACACATGTTCACATTCACAATACCATGGAAAAACTCGAATTCTCATCACCATCAATCGTCCCCTGATGTTGTTGGTACCTAATTAAATCTTGTTAGTAGGCATCGAACTCATAAAATAAAATTTTAACATGTTTTGACGAATAACGTAAATATAAAAGTTGCATTAAACCTTTATCGTCGAATGATGAAAATACTGAAGACAGTGTATGTGTGTTTCTTGTCTTGAATCTACTTTGTAACTTTGTGTTATCTTGTCTTTAATTACTACCATATCCAGTGTTGAATAACATTTGAAAAGTATAGTATTGGATAAGCCTACCCGAAGTACAAATAGTGACACCATGTAGATATGACAACATCAAAAACGTTAAGGGTTATATCTGCTAGCCACCTAATTTAATAACGTTAATTTTTGTTAAAAGTAATGTATATAATGTAGATTTTTTAACTTGCTTAAAGGAACAATATAATCTATGAATTAACCGGAGTCCTTAAAAAATATTAACATTGCTTGGTGCGTTATGTAATATGTAAGTATACTTTATGGCGTTTGCTTGTTAGTTCTACAACTTCCCAAAATTATTATTGTATGTAAATGTTCTAAAGAGTTAAGATCCTGTAAAAAAGGCCCAAGTGTGAGAAAGGTAAGAAAGAATCTCAGCTGATCTAATGGTTGAGATCAATAGGGACCAAATTGCAAAATATTTTTGTTAATTTGGACTGGATTGAAATTTATAGGGCAATTGTGTCTTTTTATCTTTATTTGTAAATCAAATCCCTGCAATTTCGTTCTCTCTCTCATACGATCACAATTTCTCTCTCTCTTTTCTTCTTCTATGTTCAATCAATCGGAAGATCAAAAACGACAGCGGCGGTGGTGGTGGTTCGAGCGGCAGCGGCGGTGGTGGTGCTGGATCGGCAGTGGTGTTGCGGCGGTGCTGGTGCCGGAAGTGGCAGTAGTGGTGGTCGTGCGATCTCTCTCTCTACATCGAACGGTGCCGGAAATGGAGAAGATGATACAGAGGTGTTATATTTCTTTCATTAATGGTGTTTATTTTCTTTTTTGAATGGTGTTATTTTCTTATCTGAATGGTGTTATTTTTCTTTTCATTAATGATGTTATTTTCCTTTCTTAATGGTGTTTTTTTCTTTTCTAAATGGTGTTATTTTTCTTTTCTTTTTCTTTTTCTTTTCTGAATGGTGTTATTTTATTTTTCTGAATGGTGTTATATTTCTTTACTGAATGGTGTTATTTTGCTTACTGAATGGTGTTATATTATTTACTGAATGGTGTTTTTTTGTTTACTGAATAGTGTTATTTTGTTTACTGAATGGTGTTATATTTTGTTTACCGAATTGTGTTATATTATTTTCTGAATGGTGCTATTTTTTGTTTACTGAATGGTGTTATATTTTGTTTACTGAATGGTGTTATATCTTGTACTGAATGGTGTTATTTTGTTTACTGAATGGTGTTATATTTTGTTTACTGAATGGTGTTATATTTTTTTGTAAAAACACCATGAATTGAACTATGAATTTATTTAAAACACCATGTCATGAACATGCTCTGATTTTGTGAATGATGCAAAAAAAAATTAAAATGAAGTAGGAATGATGTTATGGACGGTTATCAAGTCCTTAAATCAAGGATTTTCTCTCTCCAAATCCTTAAATCAAGGATTACCATATTTGAATTGTTAATACATTTACAATTATACCCTTAAGTCTTAATTTTAATTAGTGTCACATGTCCTCACCATATTCCTTCTTACACTTCTCACAAAAACCACATTTTTTACAATAACCTCACCCATGTTCTAAAATCATTAGATAATGGACTTTAACTTAAATTGATAGGCTTAAAATTTTAAATCGACTGGCTTAATTCTATGATAGCTCTTATAAAAACTTATAACATTTTTTTTTCTAGAAAAACTAGAATATTAAGTGATCATCCCGACCTAATTAAGTAATTTCGCCACTAGCCTCAGATCACTAGAAAAAACGTTAGAACTATCCAACCGACCGTCGTAATTTGATCTCACAATGTGTTTTGACTCATCTTATTAACAATTCAAGTGGCCAAATGGGGATGTGACTTAATAAGTCATTTTCAAAACCTAGCACAGAGGCCAATAAGTACGGATATGATCGGACTGAAGAAAAGTCGTGATTTGTATGCTCAATTTTTGGTGATGAATCTGTGGAGCATCTTTTTACGGCTTGTTGGGTAGCGTCTTTTTAAAAAAATAATGTTGCTGACATCTTTTAAAAAAAGACATTTTCCTAAAGCTTATCTTTTAGTCATTTTCAATTAATTTTGTTGTCATTTTTAGTTGCTGATTGGTTAATTTTTTAAAACTCTTAGTTCAACAATTACATGCTAATTAAGCCATATGTGATCTCATAAACCTAAGGTAATAGAACAAAAGGTTTATCCGGACAACTACACTCCATACTATGTGTTAATTATATGAACTAAACTAAAAACAATTAGAAATTCAAACTTGGTTTTGAATCGGGTTAGCATCCGAACACAATTTCGAATTTGGTTTTGAATCGAATATGCGTTTGTATATTTGACCCGAATATCCGAATCCAGAACACACACGCATATATAAAATACGTTTATCTGTTTTTGTTATTTATTTTTTATTTGTTTTTCTTGAACTCAAGTTCAGTTTCAAAATATTTAAGTTCTAATAACTTGAAATCCGATGTAATGAAAACCCTCCCATACATACAAGTATCTAAATAAAATTGAAAAAAAAGTGAGGTGAGGATACCAACTTTGACTTTCTTAAAATCCTACTTGGTCAAACAGCAAAGCTTTAATGCATGTATGCTTGGACAGCTAAAATACGACCACTTCATTTGCAACTTATTCCAAATAGTTGAGACTATAAAACCCTTATAAACTACTAACTTCCCATATATCATTCTTTCAAATTTTTGGGTTTAGACTTTAAGGTTTAGTGTTAAAAATTCGGCTCGGTTAGTTAACATGAGGATATACAACGGCAAGAAGAGTACTAGCAAATCAGGATATAAGTGTAAAGTTGTAATCAAGATTCTTATTAAAACAATGCAACATTGCATGTTACATAGATGGCGATACATAGAAGTCAAGTTTGGAGATGCGCCTAAAGATGTAAAGGAAGGACAATTTGCAGTTATTGCCGTCAAGTGCGAGAAGCCAAAGAGGTTTGTGGTTGAGTTAAGATGCTTAACTAACCCTGGTTTCTTGAGGTTGCTAAACATAGCTGGAGAAGAATATGGGTTCAATCATGAAGGTGCTATTTCAATCCCTTGTGAACCTGATGAGTTGCAGATGGTTTTACAAGAAATGAAAGAGAAGTAGCTTGATAACTTTGAGATCATGGATTATGTATATATGGTTTGTTACACATGTGTGTGCTATTGATTATTTTCAAGGAATTTTGTATATTGAGCTAGATGCCCCGCGTGTAAGTTCTTTGTATTTACAAAAATCAAATACCTTATCTTTTAGAACTGCGAGACGTGAGGTCCAAACTGCATCAAAAAACAGACCATTAATTATACGATTACTACACATATTCACATTCATAATACCATGGAAAAACTCGAATTCTCATCACCATCAATCGCCCACTGCACATGAGACTTTTGTTGCATACCATTAGGTGCAACCTAGGAGGTGCGTATTTAAGAAACCGTTAATTTATTGCAATAAGCTCGATTAAATTCTTCATTTCTAAGTCCGTGTATGTGTAACATCAGGCCCCTCTCACCACCAATATTGTTCGCTTTGCCCCCGATGAGTTGCACATCCAGGAACTCGATGGCCCCTCTCACCACCAATATTGTTCGCTTTGCCCCCGATGAGTTGCACATCCAGGAACTCGATCACGTATTTGTTTTTGGTTGCCCAAGTGGAGACTTCTCAGGAGGTCACCCAACCTAGTACTACTCCCACCGAGCACGCTTAACTGTGAAGTTTTCATGTGCTCCGCAACCAATTAAGCCCAAAACGCGTTGGTGATTTAAGAGGCATGACATTCTTTAAGAACCAATATCTCTCCTGGCACGCCCGATGTGGGATTTGTCTAGGGTGTCACAATAGTCCATGTTAATCTGTAAATCTTCTCGGTATCGGGATCGGTATCGTTAGTCAATAGTCATGGAGTGAATTATTGAGTCATGGTACATCGGATCTCAAGGAACTCCATATCAGGGTTCTATCTTGTGGTATGGAAACACTCAAAACATGGTGCATTAGAGTGAAGTTGATGTCAACGTATAATGGTGACATGGTATTCAATGGCGGACCCATGAATTATTTTATGGGGTGCGAGCAAGGAGTTCAACCAAAATTTCAAGAGATGCGATTGAGAATTTTCCTTATAAAAAATACTTTTTGAGGGGGGCGCCGCCTACCAAATTCTTCACTTGGGTCCGCTCCTGATGTTGTTGGCACCTAATTAAATCTTGTTAACTCATGAGAATAGGCATCAAACTCATAAAATAATTTTTTAACATGTTTCGACGAAAAATGTAAATATATAAGTTGCAATATCAAACCTTTTATCTTCAAGTGAAACATTGAAGACAATATGTGTGTTTCTTGTCTTGAATCTACTTTGTAACTTTGTGTTATCTTGCCTTTAATTAGTACAACATCCGGTGTTGAATAACATTTGAAAAATATAGTACTAGATAAGCCTACCCGAAGTACAATTAGTAACACCATGTAAATATGATCATATGACACCAAAACAAAAACCAACTGCTTGCGTCCCACACCGAAAGAGGGTGCGGCGTCGCGATACCAACATCCCATAGTTAGGAGGAAAGGTCAGCCCAAGACTAGTGGGGCGATACCAACATCTCCAAGTCGTGAGGAAATGTTAGTCTGATGGCGATGTTGAGTGGATTTATGATCATTTGATGTTGTTTGCAGCCTGATGGCTAGATGCCAAGTGATAAGACAGTTGGAAGAGGTGATGAAGCTGTCATCATAACACCTTTTACAGTGAAACCGGTGCTGGGAAGAATGTTCCTCGTGTTGTCTTTGTTGATCTTGAGCCGACTGTGATCGATGAAGTGCGGACTTGTCCATCTCGCGCCAGCTGTGCCATCCCGAACAACTGATTAGCTGTAAAAAGGACGTTGCTAACAACTTTGCTCGTGGCCACTACTTGCCAGACCATTTGGAAGGGCCGTAATGAATTGATTTTCTCAAATAGTGATTTCCTTTAAATGGGTCAAAAACCGAGCCAAGCGAAACGAGATCGAGTGGGAGACCTGGAGAAGTTTAATCTTCCTAATGTGTAACTGATGTAATTTATGATAGTTCTAATACAATTTCAAATTAAAGACCTGGTGGATAAGCTTGGGTGGAGAAATTTTTTTGAGTCATTTATTTGTTATCTTGAATAGTTTTTTTTCTTTTGAGTCAATTTAGGAAGTCACAGTAGGATAAAACTGATGTGCACATAAATTTGGTCATGAATAAAACCCTTTGCTGTACAAATAAAATAAGTATTGATCAATGTTTCAGTATATGCAATCAGTTCATTATGTTTGCTTTGAATAATTGTACTAAGTTTTTTGTACTTTTGTTTTAACTAGTGGATATTTCCGTGCGTTGCATCGGATATTCAGTCGGTATCAGTTCGGTTTATTATAGTATATGTATGATACCGGCACTCGATAACCGAAAGACATACGTCCAGGAAGATATCAACACTTGTTTTATGTCAACAAAATAAGCGGGAAAAAACAAATGGCGGTACTGGTACCCATGTTATATGTGCACGGTTCCTTACGGTAGATAACAAAAAAATGATTATATTTGACAAATTAAACTTTGATCGAAACATCGATAAGAGTAAGAAGTCGCACCGGTAAATTTGAAGTTTTATGAAGCATTAAATCATATAATTAAAATAACTAAAATGCTAAACGACATTACTTTATATAAAAAACTAATGCGTGAGAGTTGAGATAACTTCGATGACATATACGTTCTTTTGCTCACTTGTACATTGTTATTCACATATCAGCTTTGAGTAAAATGTATATCAAGATGCAGATAAAATAAGCACGTTACAACGACATATTCGAAATTTTACCGAACATCGTACTTAAAATGTTATAAAAGAAAAACAAAATATGCTTAAAATAATATAATAGTAAAATAAATAATATAATATGAAATGTTGTTATTGTTCATCACCCATGAACTTTAATATATAGATAATATATAGATAATTGGAAAAGAAATCGTTGACATGTGCTTGGACCGAATAAGAAAGCTTGCTTTGAACTTCACTAGGCGTTCACCAAAGTTTTACTTTCATAATTGATTTTTTGTCCATATATTGTGGGCTCCATTTGGTCAGATTTAACCACAAAAAATTAACTGAGTTAAGACTAAAGGACATAACTTGCAAGGGTTTGCAAACATCAAGTACGTTTTCTGTAATTATTGAAGATAAAGGACACAGTTTGCAATAAATGACATACATAAAGGACGATTTTTGTAATTTACTCTTTAAAAAATTATACAATTAAATTGTTATTGGACTAAGATTCACATATTTGTGTCCATTTTCTTTCACACTTGAGAACCACAAGACCCACCTGTGTACTTAATAAAACATGTTTGGGGTACTTTGTTTTCTAAAAGTTTGATTTTCTTAGAGAAAAACACACGACTATTTGATTAGAAGTATGTAGTCATGTCTTTTAGATTTCACACTATTTCTTTACGGTTTGAAACTTGAAAGGTTTATGTGGATCAAGATTACATATTTGTGTGCTACATCTTCTAAAAATTGTATTCTTTTTGTTTAGAAAATAGCATGACTAATTGACTATATATAAAAGAGATATAGATGTGTCCTTTTATTTTCATGACCCTCAATCAAATTGCAACCCAAAAGTAGATTTTCATGATATGACATTGACTTCTACGTTCAACCCTTTATGATCTACGATCATTTAAAACACTCACACACAGTGTTTAAGTGCTTTTGCTCAAATACGAGTCAAATTCCATATTCTGACTCGTTTGACTATAGTCATCAAAATTTGACCTTTTAACTAAAACATACTATTTCAACTAAATAATCCAAGTCAAAAACATTTCTTGTTTCCTTTAGAATCCAAAAAATTGCACAAAACTAGATCAATATTCAATATGTACTTCATAGTCTCACCCAACTATAATCACCATAAAGATCTAAGCAAACCATATTGCTCATTATAATCACCATTAATCTTTTGAGTTGCCAACCTCGTGGCTTTGAAAATTTTCTTTGGTGCTTCTTTTGAATTGTATCTTGAATAGCATGAACAAGCATATCAAGGTTGCTTTGAATCATGGGTTGAATCTCCTTGGCTATGACACTCATAGTGTAAAGAGTGATTTCACGAGTTTGGAGACACTAATGTTGTGTGACAACCGGTAATAACGGCTTCTAATTACGTGATTAGCAAATGTTTAAGGCAATAATAAATAGTGTTTAAGGCATGAATTAACTTAATTAGGCTATTGGAATGCTTAGGAACGCTTATCTGACGTTACAGTGCGCGTATAGTGATTCTCGAGAAATCTGCTAAATATTAAGCGATAACGAACTGACACCGTACAAAATACTGACAACGCCGACAAATACGAAGTTTTTATGTATAATCTAAATTTATGGATTTCGTTGTGCGAAATTATCACGCTTCCGAACGGCACAAAACGCAAACATAAACGAAAAATGCGACTGCAGGAACGCACCGGAAATGAAACGAAGGCATCAGACACACGTATTACCTCCAAAACCGAAATATTATGACATATTTATTATTTTTTTATCAAAACAATTTATATAAAATATGAATATGTTACGAACTTAAGAGTTTAAAAATTAGTTAATTTGTAGTCAATGACATTTAGTTATTCGTATATTGAATATATAATTTGTTTACAATTTAAAACTCATTAAGTACACATATATGTGTGTGTATATGTTCATATACATCTCTATGGATGCAATCTTGTATTTAGATAATTAACCCAAGATATTTTATTCATACCTATCCCCTATATGTACCAACAATAAACTATCAGATCACATCCATATAGTTCCTACTTTCTCTAAAAAGAATTTTTTGCTTGTTTAGGTGGTTTAAGAATACAGAGAGTGTTTGTAGGTGGCCTAAAATTTTGTGTTCAACATTAGGTACCTCACTAATTCAAATAACACGAGCTTCTATCAATTTTCTGCAAAACTGTAACAGATTCTGCAAAAGCTGTAAAAGTTCTTGAAACTCCATGTTTGGAACAACCACCTTATTAAGCTCACTGTTAGGAACTGCAATCTTCAAGAAGCTCGCTGTTTCATCCTACCATCTTCATGAAACTCGCTGTTTGATAATACCATCTTCAAGAAGCTCGTTGTTTGAACCTGCAATCTTCAAGAAGCTCGCTGTTTGAACCTGCAATCTTCATGAAGCTCGTTGTTTAGTGATGCCAACTTGTTTAAGATCGCTGTTTGAAGATGCCAAGTTGTTTTACCTCGTTGTTTATAACAACTCTCCTGAAACCCTTATAACACCCCTAAACGCCCTAAAATACACCCCGCATACGTAAACGGCCTTAAATACCTTTAATTTTATAAAAATTAAAAAAAAACAAAATTCAAGGGGCTCTGGTGGGGCGCGACAGGCCCCCCTTGGTCCGTCGCGGGGCGCGAGTGAGTAATGGGTGGCGGAATGATTAAGGAATTAGAACAAGGAACAAATGGAATTTGGAGATTCCATAAGAAAAGGATTTGGATACCCAAACAAGGAAACCTACGCCACCAAATATTAGAAGAAGCCCATAAATCTAAGTATACGATACATCCTGGAAGTGATAAAATGTATCAAGACTTAAGAAAGAATTTCTGGTGGATAGGAATGAAAAAGGATATTACCCAAGACACGAAAAGGTAATGATACAATCTGGGTGATTGTAGATAGGTTAACCAAGTCTGCTCATTTCTTACCGATGAAGGAAACCTTCAGTATGGAACAATTAGCCAAGTTATATGTAAATGAAATAGTTTCATTACATGGAATTCCTTTATCTATTGTGTCTAATAGAGATAGCCGTTTTACTTCTCATTTTTGGACAAGTTTCCAAAAAACAATGGGAACCAAGTTGAATCTAAGCACCGCTTATCATCCTCAAATGGATGGACAAAGCGAAAGGACAATTCAGACAATGGAAGATATGCTTAGAGCTTGTGTAATTGATTTCGGAGGAAATTGGGATGATCATTTACCATTAATAGAATTTTCTTACAATAACAACTATCATACCAGTATCAATGCTGCACCATTCGAAGCACTTTATGGACGAAAGTGCCGAACTCCAGTCTGTTGGGCAGAAATTGGAGAAAAGCAACTGTCTGGACCAGAGATAGTACAAGAAACAACGGACAAGATTATTCAAGTCAAGAAAAGACTAAAAGCAGCACGCGATCGACAAAAGAGTTATGCTGATAACAGGCGAAAACCATTGGAATTTCAGGCAGGAGATAAGGTATTATCAAAAGTTTCTCCTTGGAAAGGAATAGTAAGATTCATCAAAAGGGGAAAGCTAAGCCCTAGGTATGTTGGACCCTTTGAGATTATTAGAAGAATAGGACCAGTAGCTTACCAGCTACAACTGCCAGAGGAAATGGCAGGAATACATGATGTATTTCATGTATGTAATCTCAAAAAGTGCTTAGCCGATGAATCATTAGTGGTACCTCTTAAGGACATAAAGGTAAATGAAAAACTTAAGTTTGTAGAAAGACCCTTACAGATTGAAGACAGAAAGATCAAGAATCTCAAACACAAGAGATTAGTTCTAGTCAAAGTATGATGGGATTCCAAGAGAGGACCAGAATACACTTGGGAGCTCGAATCAGAGATGCAGAAGAAATATCCACACCTGTTCCAGTAGACCTCGAGGACGAGTTCTAAAACAAGGTAGGGGGGATATAACAACTCTCCTGAAACCCTTATAACACCCTTATACGCCCTAAAATACACCCCGTATACGAAAACGGCATTAAATACCTTTAATTTTATAAAAATTAAATAAAAACAAAATTCAAGGGGCTCTGGCGGGGCGCGACAGACCCCCTTGGTCCGTTGCGGGGCGCGAGCGAGTAATGGGTGGCGGAACCCTAAGCCGCCACGTGTCCTGTCACTCATCGAGACTATACTCGTGACTGATCAACCCCAAACCCTACTCCACATAGCTCACGGGGCGCGACACACCCCTGTGTGTCTCTCGCGGGGCGCCAGGGACTCCCTGAACAGCCCTATATATAGAGGAGATCGGCATTCAGTTTTCGTCGTTCAAAATATCGATCTCTCTCTAAATCTCTGAATAGTAAAAGTAATTCCCGGGTGTTATACCCACTAAAATAGCGAAGCTCTGCCTCGATGTAAGTATCATAACTCCCGATTACATATTAGATACACCGCCCGATCGATCTAGTGCTTCGTAACGCATGTCGAGGCTCTGCCTGACTCAGTCGTTGGAGTTCTGTCTCGGGAAGAGTATAACTAATGTAAATTGGGTTATTATACTAACGCGTGTGCATTGTTTAATTAATAGATTATAACCAGGAAGTCACAAGGAAATACCTAAACTAGCAATGTGAGTAATCTCCTTTTTATGAACTATTTTTACGAAACCTGAAATGTTTTAACAGTGATTGAGTATTTGTAATTCTACAATTATCGTCAGTATGTTGGGGTTTTGTATATAAAATTTGTTACTACACTGTGAGTAGTAACATAACCATCAGTCAGGATTGACAGTACCGTGGGTGGTATATAAAGTAGATGTAAACAAATGTAATTGCTGGATTGCCCTCAATGCTGTAAAATGATAAAACCTGTTTTGATTAAACTTGGATTCACTCGCCAGTATTTCTTGCTGATAAAATGTTTTTAAACGCGTTTCAGTTAACAAAATGTGAAAGCCAATTAGAAGCCAGCTGGACAGCACTGAAAGCTAGGAAAAGTGGCTATAAAAGTTACCTAAATAAAGAAGATGTTTTATTTCAATAAATTAGGGTTTATCCCTATAAATATGTTTGTAATGGAAACTTGGGAATTTCCCATGTATTTATTATTATAAAAATGTGGTGTTTTACTCTGATAAAATATTTCCTAACTACGGTCCTGATGTAAATTCCGCTGCCAAATTGATAAACACCGATACCACTGATACTGGTTCGCGGCCGCCCGTTCCCAAGGATAGGGGCCGGGGGTTGCGACACTGTTTGAAGCTAACATATAGAATATCGCTGTTTGAAGGCGTGAAGTTATATACCATTGTTTTGAAGGTGCCAATTATTTATACCCCGTTATATTATGAAGCTGGCAAATCAAGTTAGCTGTGGTGTAGTCAAATCAAGTTAGCAAGTCTATTACAAACCATGTAAAATTAAAAAGCCAAAGCAGCAGATATAGTATTGATTCTTACCCACACAACTACTAGACTACTATTGATTCTTACACATTTTTGACATTATCATCTCCCTAAAAAGTTACCTTCTTTATAGACTGCTACGAATAACAATTTTTAATAAGACCAAGGGGTGTGGGGATTGTCCTCCCCGGCTTTGGGTCGTCGCCCTCGTCCCACACCGCCCCCTCCCCCTCCTCGCGGCGCAACCGGCTTCTTTTGAACGTTTGGGACGAGCTGAATGTGGGCCACCCATAGAGAGAGAGTTATTTTTTTGTTTTAATTATTTAACTAAATAAAAAATAATAAAAAAAGGGAGGGAGGACTATGCTCCACACCCTTGGGTAGTCACCAAGGGGATGGTCTTTCATCCATGCTGACGTGGCGCCTACGTGGCGGATAGTCCCCAAAGGGACTACCCAAACCACACCCCATGGTCTAAGACCATGCGTAGTGGTTTGATGAATAATGCCCCCACCCTTAGGCCTTTTCTGCCATGTGGCAGTCCAGTCAGCATGGGGGAATTATTGGGCGTTTTTACAAAAATGACGTAGTGGAATAATGCCCAATAATACCCCATCCAATCATTACACAATTATTTATTTTTTTTAAATTAAAAACTTAAAATACTTCATTAAATTAAAAAAAATTACAATATTAGAAATAAAAAAAATAAAAACCGAATAAACTTAAAAAAAACCTGAAATAAAAAAAGAAATAAACTTAAAAAAATAAAATACATTAATTTTCGTCTTCTCTTTCTTCATGCTCGCCAACTTCGTCTTCCTCGTCATTCGTTTCTTCTTCACCCTCAGGTGGGATATACCGAACCGACCATGCGTGTTGCACCAAATCAACCGTTAACGCGGAATGGTACGGTTCGTAACGCAATTCTCGTGCATTATTCACACTTTCTTCCATTGACGCCTGCGGATGCTCCTCCTGAACGGCTCCCGGTACATAATTCTTGCATATCGTCTTTCCTTCGTCTTCCAAAATCATGTTGTGCATGATTATACAAGCGTACATAGCATCTCTCATTTTTTGCTTGGTCCATGCACGACAAGAATTTCTCAAATAGTGTCATCGTTGTTTAAGAACCCCAAAGCATCTCTCAATGTCTTTTCGTGAAGACTCTTGAACCTTTTTAAAGTGTGCTCCTTTTTCATCGATAGGATCACTAAACGTCTTCACGACAATCGAATACCTAGGATAAATTCCATCATACAAATAATATCCATGAGGGTAGTAGTTTCCGTTTGCGTAAAAAGACGTTTTTGGAGCTCTGGCAGAAATCCAGTCCTCTAACAAAAGAGATTGTTCAAAAACATTTATATCATTGCATGACCCGACCACGCCAAAGTAAGCCGACCAAACCCAAAGGTCCTGTGAGGCAACTGCCTGAAGAATAACAGTAGGTCCCTTTTGGTCACCCCGTGTGTGTTGACTTTGCCATACGGTCGGGCAGTTATCCAAATGCCAATGTATGCAATCCAAGCTTCCGATCATACCAGGAAAACCATGCTCAGCCGAATGTACCTCGTAAATCTTTTGAAGGTCGTCCCATGTGGGCGTTCTCAGATAACACGCACCGTACAAATCTATAATACCTTTATAAAAACAAACGTATACAAACATAAGCTTAAGAAAAAAATTACTTGTAATGTTTATAGTAAAGTATAGGAATGTACCGCGACAAAAATGCTCCAAGGGGTCTCGCGTTGTTTTCTCGGCCATTTTTAAATACTTTTCGCTGATGTCGGTTGTGTTTTCGTAAGGAAGGGCTCGTAGCGCCGACGTACACTTTTGAATACCGGTGAATCCAAGTGTCCCTTTCGCATCTGCTTTTTGTTTAAAATAATCGTAGTTGCTTTCCAAGTCGTCAACGATGCGCAGAAACAAACGCTTACTCATTCAGAAACGACGCCTAAAAACTTATGGGTTCGAAAATGTTGGCGTCTCATCGAAATAATCTTTCATCAACCGATCATTTGCCGCACGTCGGTCTCGTTCAGTATAATCTCTTGTTTTAACTTCACGTTCGGGCCGTCGACAATGCTTCACATATCTCACCGCTAGTTAACAAGCACTCGTAATTGCCTCTTGCTCGACCTCCTCATCGGTGGATTCACCGTCATCCGCTAAAAACTCTCTATAGTAATAGTTTGCGATGGACGAGGAACTAGGGGAACCCATTATTTTTTATAAAAATGGTTGAATATTTGAGATTGTAGAGGTTTATGTTTGAAAAAAAATGGAATGGAAGTGTGTATTTATATATAGGTGAGAAAAGGAATATATATATATATATAGGGTAGGGTTCTAGAGTGAACAATGGTTTAGTTGTGAACAAAGTGAACAGATCCTGACCATTCATTTCTTAGATGATGAGATTTAATACTAACAGCAATTTTGTAATTAGTTTGTATAATATAACCAGCAAAAAAATCGTATAGGGACATTATAGTAAATTTCTATCATTTTAATTTTGGGAACCATGAATGTTGAACAATTATTCTTAGAAACTTTTAAAGATTTTCTCTCTCTAGAGAAAAGAACCCTATTCATTCCTTATACCTCTGCATCACCGACAGTTAGGTTCTGAAGCCATCGATATAGAAGGTGTGGCATATCGGCGACCTTAATCAACAGAATTCTGGCAGTGGTAAGTTTATAATTCAGTAAATCGTTGCCGGTTGTGTATATTTTCTACTTCTTTTAAATATATCAAATCGAAAGCTAGGGTTTCTTTCATCTGCTGTAATAGTTGTTTAATCACAAGTTTTTGGTCCGATGTTGTGTTTTGATCAACCATTGTTCGATTACATCAGTAATTGTTTTGAAGGATAAGGTTAATTTAACATGTGTATTTCGATTACTGGTTGAGTTTTTTGGGGTAAGATGTGATGAAGATTGTAGACTGGGTTGTACACATATGTACAGGGTGTTTTTTTTAGTTAATGCACAGGGTTTTTTTAGTTAATGCACTGGTTCAGAATACACATGTGTTATTCTTGCTCTGTTTTTTAAAAATTAGTTCTCCTTGCTCTGTTTTTATTTGTTTTTTTATGTGAACTGGTTCGGAATACACATGTGTACATTAGTTCTTCTTGCTCTGTTGATTTTACACTTGTGAATTATGCTGAACTGGTTCAGAATACACATGTCTTCTTGCTCTGTTTTTACAAATTAGTTCTTCTTGCTCTGTTTTTATTTGTTTTTTTTATGTGAACTGGTTCGGAATACACATGTGTACATAAGAATTACCGGTGTGTTTATTGCTCTGTGTAAACTAGTAGATTTACACGTGTGTATTATAATGTTGATATTGAATTGGGGAAAAAGTTTATTTTTATTTGTGAAAAGGGACTAGTGTGTGTAAACACATATGTACAGGGTGTTTAACGTATAAAGTGGACTTTAGGTTCATCTTTATCTCCATGTAATTTTTATTCAGTACTTCTTTACAAGCAAAACAGATGTCACATAAATCAATCATCATGGCATGCTCGGTAACTATCCCGTGAGTAAAAAGAGATGCCTGTGCAAATATAATTGATTGTGGACAGACAATTGATCTGACCTCTGAACTAGTATTCGTATTCTCTTCTTATTCATAATTTGTTATACTAGTATTCGTATTCTCTTCTTATTCATAATAATTGATTATGGACAGACAATTGATCTGACCTCTGAACTTGTATGCATCCACGATTCTGCAAGACCTTTGGTGCTAGTGATGCAGAAAAGGTTTGTTACTCTCAGTTAATCGTTTTCATCTGAAGTTGTATCTTTAATTCTCTTTGATTTTTAACAGGTTCTGAATGATGGGTTGCGAGTGGTAGCATCAGTACTTGGTGTTCTTGCTAAAGCTACTAATAAAGAGGTATAAATACATACTTATTTGAGTTCCTGATTGTTTATTATGCTCTGTTTAAGTTGGGTGTACACATGAAGATTGTACACTG
Organism: Helianthus tuberosus; assembly: GCA_030545235.1. Lineage (NCBI taxonomy): Eukaryota > Viridiplantae > Streptophyta > Magnoliopsida > Asterales > Asteraceae > Helianthus > Helianthus tuberosus. The sequence goes on from CM060352.1 coordinate 21,737,163, forward strand.
GGTTGTTGAACACTAGGATGCGGTTTTAGAAGAACAGTTTAACTTTCGTTTAATATAATATTGTACATATGGTGTAAAGGCTAGTGTACACTTAGGTAATGTACTGTTGTGCACATGTGTATACGGCGATGTCCATATGTGGATTTTGTTATAAAGATTTATTAATACACTGGGTTGTACACATATGTACAGGGTATTTTGTTTATTTGTCTGCAACCTGGTTTGTACACTATGTACAAGTGTGTATATTGTTATAAAGATTATTGGTGTGGTTTTTTGGGGGAAATTCGATGAAGATTGTACATTGGGTTCTACAGATATGTACAGGGTGGTTTTGGTTTATTATGCTCTGTTTGAGGCGGGTGTACACGTGTGTATTCAGATTTTCCTCTGTTTTTATGCAATGTTATGCTGTTTGGTTGGTTGTACACTGGGTTATACACATATGTACAGACTGTTGTACACAGATGAACATACCAATGTACACCGAAGTACCTTCTAACCCGACATGATTGACACCACTAGTTACGATCTATAGTCTATATATGGATGTAGCTCAATAAAAATTTTCAGCTAGTAGTTTGGATGACTAAACTACAATTCTATATTTATGTTCTGAGTGTTTCTTGTTTGATATTTATGCAGGCTTAACCTGAAAGGCGACAGAAAAACTAGTTGATGACAAGCGTCATGGGTTATTCAGCGTGAATCTTTTTGTGCTTTGTTCATATTCGTAATGGCTTGTTAGTAATCAAATCAAGAATTATTTCAAAATATTGTTGGGATATTTTAGTACCTGTATGTGTTTTGTTTGATTAATTAATTTGATTATTTTTAAATGAAGGATGGGTTGTTATTTCTGAATCTATATTTCTGTTATTTGATGCTTTGTGTTCAACCGTAGATATGTGGCTCCAATCCACTCATGCTTTTATAGTGCTCTAATTAATCGGAACGTAGTTTTCATCAGCGTTTTCGAAGAAAATATGGGTATTGCTTTCTGCATTATGGGTAGTTTTAACCATGCAAAATATTCGTAACTGCATTAAAAACCGTAGTCTTGTTTCATCATGTAAAAGCTATGCCACTCATACTTGTGTATTGAAGTAGTTCTAGTTTTTTTATGACTTAAACAGTTTATTATTGACATGTAAACGTGTTTGTTCAAATGTAAGATGCAATAAAAACAATTTAGCGAGGCGTTAAGTAACATTATGAATACAGCAAACGAAAGATGTAATCAAACTAATAGGCAAAGCATTTTAAAACAGTCTCCAATGTAATTGTTATAAAGATTAAAAAAGAAAACAAAACTATGATCTTGTGTGTTTTCAACGCATCTTCTAAATTTCGCTAGTGTTGGCTTCGCTTTCCTATTCTATCTCTATGTCTTCTTCATTTTGTTCTTCCTCGCCGTCTTCGTTTAACTTCACAGCATACTTTTTCCTTAGACGTGTCAAACACGCCTTTCCGCCAAAGCTTTCATATGGAAGTACATTAGACCTATGCCAGGCTCTATTAGGAATACCATTTTCCTGCACATTATCCATAAATTTAAATGACCGTACATTCCAAGTACATTTACACCTTATAACAACATAATGTACACCAGTGTATAGACTACAAATACACAAATGTATACTATATGTGTACACTTGTGCACTGCTTACTGAAAAAATAAGTTTTAACTTTGCAGCATGACTTTTAGTTTTGTCAGTTTGAATTACGGAACGAAAACCAATATTTGAAAAATCTTGAACAAAGAAAGGGTTTTTAGTTTTGTCGGTTTGAAGTCATCATTATCAAGACTTTTACCTACAAAATCACAAAATTTAAGCTAAAACAATAACCTTGTTTAAAAATTAAAAGCTACAATGCAAATCTCACCAATCTTCTCCACAAAATATCATCTGTTTCTCTGATGCCCGCTGTATCGAGTAGTGTGACTGGGATACCTTGAACCGTCACATTGGCTTTCACGACATCCCGTGTTGTTCCAGCAATGTCTGTAACTATTGCTCTTTCACTCTGCAAGCTAAATTATAAATATCATAAATGAAAACATAAACTATTGTTTTCTAATGCATGATTAAGTTCCCTAGAGTATGCTTATTGTAAAATATGATATATCTAATTTCATATACAACCTTCTAAAATAATTGGTGTAATGTAAAATAGGAGTAACATTTCCCGTTCAAAAAAAATGTATCCTTATAAATTTAATATATCATATCTACCCTTTCGACCACTGGCAACAACTTATTTACTCATTCTGTAGTAAAAAAAACAATATCAATTACTAATAACAATGTCTTTCACTTGATAATATGAAAACAACGTTATTTATTCAGGATATCAGGTGGTAACAACTGCTTTTATTGTATTTACTACGGAATGGGTCAATATGATATTGTTAAGTGTCTTCATATAGTAAACATGATATTAGAAAATTCAAAAGAATATATATGTGAAAAGTATAATAATTTCACCCGAACTAAATGTGTTTGATTTGAACATAACTTACTCCATGAGTTCAGCAGACTAGACTTCCCAACATTTGGGCTACCAATGATGGCGATCTGTAATTATCAGACTTTTATTTTGTCAAAAATACAAGACATTCAAAACTTCATCAACCAAATAAACTTCATCACCTTCACAAAAAATCAGAGCAAATCAACCACAAATCGAATGAACCAAAAAAGCAGTGTATAATCGAATGAACCCAAAAAACAGAGTATACATATGTGTATAATCGAATGAACTGAAAAAAAAAACCATACTAACAATTATTCGTCGGAATTAATCAGATGAAGCCAACCATATACACATCAACTTCACAAAATCGGGGAAAATCAACCACAAATCCACTAATTAAATGTACATCCAGCAACTAAAAAGATCTTTAACCCAGAATTCTTGTTTAATTATATGAACCCTAAAATAAAGAACAAAATAGACAAAATTGAAACAAGACAACCACACAACCCATAAATCAAATGAAATCAAACAGCTTTAATCAACCTTATTGAACAAATAATTTTTTTATATGAACATTCATCTAAAACCCTAGTTTTTAAATGCACAAAAAAGGGAATAAATCTTGAACTATACATAATCGGATGAAATAGACAATTACAAATACCGAAATACACTTGAAATTCGTACCTTTGTATGTTTTGAAGATGTAATCTCGGAATTATGGTGGCTGGGAAACAAGGGCTCGTCGGCGGTGAAAGATGATGGTGTAGAGAAAGAACGAGATGGCGATATTTTGAAGATGTAGGTGGCTGAAAACCAGGGGCTCGATGGCGATGTTTTGAAGATCTAATCTCTGAATAATGGTGGCTGGGAAACAGAGGCTCGACGGCGGTGATAAAGATGATGGTGTAGAGAGAGAACGGGATTACCTTTTTGTTTTGATTTGATCTTTTCTAATAACTGATATTTGGTATGGAAAGAAATAAGGAATTAATGAAAATTAAAGGTAAAATTACAATCCTACCCCTTATCATCTTAAACAAAATCAAGGGCCAAGATTAGTTCACACGGTTCACAAACAAAGATGTTGTTCACTCATGATCCTAATGTCACGGCCCCAGCCCCGGTTTGACCCGGTCAGGAGCCGCGGGACAGGAACCCGTGGTACTTATTAATTGATGCGACAGAGGAAGATTTTGACAGGATCTGTTAAAACTAGAAAATGCCCGATTATTTTATTTCAAAATTCGGGATAAACCCTGTAATTTACAATAGAGGAATTTTACTAGAAAATTCTCTGATTTATTAAAACATGTTTATTCATTTTAACTGAGCCACCTCTTCAAGCTTGTTAGTGCTCCGTAGCATGTTTTCCTTGATTTACAGCAGGTCGCCTGAAACATGTTTTAAAAATATTTTTGTCAGCGGGGAAATACTGGGGAATCATTCATTTTGATAAAATGACACATAGTTATAAATTACAGCATAAGAGCGATTACAATGGCTTCTATCTTATTTTTATCTGGCGCCGTGTCACCTGGTGACGATGGTCATACCACTATTGGGTCCTTCCCCAAATAGTGACGATTATCTCTGTTAGGATTTATTAGCCTAACCGTGAGAAATTAGTAATGTGCACAATACCCCACTAGCCAGTGATTCAAGATAACCACGACTTAATCCCTGTAATCATTGTTGCAGAAATCGGTATAGGCGGCCGATTAATCGGCGCCTAGGCGCTAGTCGGCTACTAATCGCCTAATTTTGAGCAAATCGGCCAATTAATCGGTCCAGGTCAAAATCGGTCCTAGTCGGTCAAAAGTCGGTCCTAGTCGGTCAAAAGTCGGTCAAGTCGGACTAATCGGACCATGGGTTTTTTGGTCAAAATCGGTCCTGGTCGGTAAAAATCGGTCCTGGTCGGTAAAAGTCGGTCCTAGTCGGTCTACTTGGTCAAAAGTTGGTTAATTTTTGAATTTTTATGTGAATTTTGAAGTATTATTTTTATATTATTGTGTATATATATATAAATTTGAAAAATTACATATATAAATTCCCATTCCGATTAATCCCTATTAATCCCGATTAATCCCTAGGCGGTACCTCACCGCCCGACTAGCGCCTAGCGCCTTCTACAACATTGCCTGTAATTAGAACTTTTGAAAATGCTTGGAGTATTGTAAAACATTATTGATAAAAAGAGAATGACTCACATTGCAGATTTATACGGGCAGAGTTTAGCCTACTGATAAGCCTGATAACCTAACTTAAACAACAATGCATACGAACTAGGTCAGTAACTAATACAGCATTTACGATAACTCACGAGATTAAACCCTCAAGACGAATGACAAAGTGCAATACTTAAACATCCATCGAATTCACGACGAATAACAACGTATAAACCCAATTTGAGCAGCACTTAAACATTCATCGGATAGTTTCAATCGATCGGACATTGAATCGTAGCAGCGATCGAGTTAATACCCTGTATCGTAGCAACGCCTCGCTATTGTGACTTGTAATTTCGACTTTTGGACATTATACTTCGTGATTTTGATTGAAATTTCTACACAGGATGATAGCTCGGGACCAAATCTATTTATAAGTGAAAAATAGGGTTCACGCGGCCCGCGTGAACCTTGGCTCGATCTTTACGCAGCCCGCGAGGGGCACCTATTCGTAGATTAGGGCTACGTTGTCATCAGTAGACTTGCCACGCGTGCGACACGTGGCCCGGATGCTTATCCGGTCAAGCCTCACATTGACGCGGCCCGCGTAAGGACATACTTAACCCTTACGCGGCCCGCCTGAAAACCAAGAATCTTGATTTCTTGATTTTTGATATGGATTAGGGTTTCAGGGGTCCGGGTTTTCATTTATGGGTCAGTTTGGGACAATTTTGAAGGTCCTTACATCCTCCCCACCTTATTTAAAATCTCGTCCTCGAGATTTATTGAAATAAGTGAGGATACTTTCGCTTCATTTTCGATTCCAGCTCCCAAGTGTACTCGGGTCCTCTTTTTGAATCCCACTTGACTTTAACTAGTACTAATCTTTTGTGTTTGAGAAACTTGATCTTTCTGTCTTCTATTTGAAGTGGTTTTTCAACAAATTTTAACTTTTCGTTTACCACTATGTCCCGAAGAGGTACTACCAGTGATTCGTCTGATAAACATTTCTTGAGATTGGATACATGAAACACGTCATGTACTCCAGCTAATTCTTCTGGTAGTTGTAAGCGATAGGCAACTGGTCCTATACGTTGAATCACTGGAAATGGTCCTACGTATCTTGGACTTAGCTTTCCTTTCTTACCAAACCGAATTAATCCTTTCCAAGGAGAAACTTTCAAGAGTACCTTGTCTCCAACTTGGAACTCTAGTGGTTTGCGTCGATTGTCGGCATAACTTTTCTGACGATCTCGAGCCGTCTTCAGTCTTTCCTTGATTTGAGTGATTTTGTCAGTAGTTTCTTGCACAGTTTCAGGACCTGACAATTGACTTTCTCCTATTTCTGCCCAGCAAACTGGAGTTCTACACTTACGTCCGTACAGTGCTTCGAATGGGGCAGCTTCAATGCTTGCATGATAACTATTATTATAGGAGAATTCAATTAAAGATAGGTGGTCATCCCAGTTTCCACCAAAATCTAGTACACATGCCCGGAGCATGTCTTCCAGGGTTTGTATCGTCCTTTCACTTTGTCCGTCTGTTTGTGGATGATATTCAGTACTTAAATTTAGTCGGGTTCCCATTTCTTCTTGGAAACTTGTCCAGAAGTGGGAAGTGAAACGACTATCTCTATCCGATACAATGGAGAGTGGAACTCCATGTAAGGATACTACTTCGTCTACATACAACTTTGCCAACCTTTCCATACTAAAGGTTTCTTTCATGGGTAGAAAATGAGCTCACTTGGTTAATCGATCCACAATTACCCAAATCGCGTCATTACCTTTTCTGGTTTTGGGTAACTTTGTAACAAAGTCCATTGTTATGAGCTCCCATTTCCATACAGGCATTTCTAATTGTTGTAGTAGTCCCGAAGGTTTCTGGTGTTCTGCTTTAACTTGTGAACAAGTAAGACATTTAGAAACATATCTAGCTATGTTCTTTTTCATTCCTATCCACCAGAAATTATTTCTTAAGTCTTGGTACATTTTATTGTTACCAGGATGCATGGTATACTTAGATTTATGAGCTTCTTCCAAAATCTTATCTCTTAATTCTCCTTGCTTAGGTACCCAAATCCTTTTCTTATGGAATCTCCAAATTCCATCATTTCCTTGCTCTAATTCTTTTATTCGTCCTTTCATTCCTTCAGCATCGTCCTTGATTGCTGTTTCTTGAACATTCTTTAGTTGTTCCATTAAATCTAACTGCAGATTTAATCTAAGAGCACGGACTCGTCGTTGTTTCTTATGATACTTACGACTTAAAGCATCTGCAACTACGTTTGCTTTTCCTTCGTGATATTGGATATCACAGTCGTAGTCACTTAAGATTTCCATCCATCTCCTTTGTCTCATGTTCAATTCTTTTTGCCCAAATATGTATCTTAAACTCTTATGATCTGTATAGATAGTAAACTTACTTCCATACAGATAATGTCTCCAAATCTTAAGGGCAAAAATTATGGCTCCTAACTCTAAGTCATGAGTCGTATAGTTTTCCTTGTGCTTTTTCAATTGCCTTGATGCATACGCAATTACCTTCTTGCGTTGCATAAGTACACATCCTAATCCTAATTTTGAAGCATCACAATAAACTACAAAATCTTTCGTTCCTTCTGGTAAAGCTAGAATTGGAGCATTGGTTAACTTTTGTTTTAAAATCTTAAAGGCTTCTTCTTGCTTAGGTCCCCATTCAAACTTAACTGCTTTACAGGTTACCTTAGTTAATGGTACAACTATCTTGGAAAAATCCTTAATAAAGCGCCTATAGTATCCGGCTAACCCTAAAAAGCTTCTAATTTCCATAGCTGATTGTGGAACTTTCCATTTGGTGATTGCTTCTATTTTAGAGGGATCTACGTGAATACCTTCGTGGTTCACCATGTGTCCTAAGAATTGCACTTCCTGTAGCCAAAATTCACACTTCGAGAATTTGGCATAAAGCTTCTCCTTTCTCAACAAGGTTAAGAGTACATGTAGGTGCTCACAATGTTTTTCCTGACTTTTGGAATAAATAAGTATATTTTTGATGAAGACAATTACAAATTTATCCAAATACGGTTTACAGATTCTATTCATCATGTCCATGAATGCTGCGGGTGCATTCGTTAGTCCGAAGGGCATGACTGTAAACTCGCAATGACCATACCTAGTTCTGAAAGCAGTTTTAGGTATGTCTTCTTCTTGTACCTTCAATTGATGGTATCCTGAGCGTAAGTCGATCTTAGAAAAATATCTAGTTCCCTGGAGTTGTTCAAAAAGATCATCAATCCTAGGTAATGGGTATCGATTCTTAATTGTAACCTTATTTAATTCCCTATAATCGATACACATTCGCATCGAACCGTCCTTTTTCTTTACGAACAACACTGGTGCTCCCCAAGGGGATGAACTAGGTTGTATGAATCCTTTACTTAGCAATTCATCTAACTGCTTTTTCATTTCTAGCATTTCAGTGGGTGCTAACCGATAAGGTGCCTTGGCTATCGGTGTAGTTCCAGGAATTAGATGAATTCTAAATTCTACATCCCTGTCGGGTGGTAATCCCGGTAGTTCTTCTGGGAATACATCTGGGTATTCTGTTACTACTGGAATTTCCTTAAGTTCCTTTCTTTTTGTGTTAATGATTACTGAAATCATATACACTACTTCTTGTTTTCTTGAATAACTAGCCAACTTCATTACTGAAATGAATTTCAGTGGCTTTCGTGGTTTATCTCCTGTAATTGAAATTACCTCTCCTGTAGGTGTATATATTTCTATGGCATTTTTATCACAAAGAATTCGAGCATGGTTGGCTACTAACCAATCCATTCCTAACACCACATCGAATCCAGCTAAGTTCATAGGTAACAGGTTTGCAGAAAATTTATGACCTAAGAGTTCTATCTTTCCTTCTCGCAAAACCTTATCTATGTTAACAGAATTCTCATCTGCTGTTTCGACTGTAAAAATATGCCTAAGGTTGGTTAAGGGTAATTTAAGAGCTTGGCAGAATGAAGTATTTATAAAACTTTGGTTTGCACCAGAGTCAAATAATACTTTTGCATAAACGTTGTGGACTAGGAACGTACCAGCTATCACGTCAGGAATTAGTTCGGCTTCCTGCGTAGTCAGTTGAAAAGCTTTTACGTTCTTCTTTGTAGCTCCTTCTGCAGGTTTGGCTTTGTTGTCAGCTGGTTTAACTAATTTCGGGCAGTCTGGCCTGAAATGTCCAACTTCTCCACAGTTGTAACAAACTGTTGCTTTCTTCTTTCTGCAATCTTCTTCTTGATGCCCTGGAATTTTGCAAAAATTGCAATACCCTTTGCATCTTCCAAAATGCTTTCTTTTACAGGCATTTCAAAATGGAACAGTGGAAGATTGCCCAGTTCCCTTTTTCCTGAAACTACTACGGTTACCCACACGAAATCCTTGGGTAATCTTTTGGGCTACTTCCTTTTTCCGGTTTTCTTCACTTGTGCGTACCAGTTCGTCAGTTAAGGTGTTAGCTAATTCTACCACATCGTCAATAGTGCGAGGTCTCGCAGCTTTAACGATATTATGGATTTCGCCAATCAATCCCCAAATATAGCGGGAAATAAGCACCAGTTCTGGCGAAGCCAGGGTTGGTACTACTCTCGCATACTCGAAGAATGTCGAAGTATACCCTCGACAATCTACACCCATCATCCGATGGTTCAGGAACTTATTCGCCATTTGTTCCTTTTCATATTCAGGACAGAATTTTCTTTCCATTAACTGCTTAAATTCTTCCCAACTCATGGCATAGGCCATATTTCTTCCCTTGGCTTGAAGTACCGTATTCCACCATTCTAGTGCCCCTTCTTTAAAAAGATGCGACGCATACATGACCTTGTCTTCCTCAGCACATTTACTTATCATAATTACTGCTTCAGTTTTCTCCAACCAACGCAATGCCGCAGTCGCCCCTTCATTGCCTGCGAACTCAGCAGGTTTACAGGCAAGGAATTCTTTATAGGTGCAACCAGGCGTTGCAGCTTTCATTCTTTTGAGAATTGGGGCTTGCCGTATCTCATTATCGTTGTTAGTATGATTGCCTGTAACACCTCGAAAATTTACGACCAATAATGTATTGACACGTGTCATGGGCTTTGAATATGTGAAAACATACTTTAGAGGGACTAAAGTTGACAAACAGTGAAACTATGTGAATATAAGGGTCCAAAGTGTCAACAATTGATAAATAGGCTCTAAAATAACCCTACATGATGTTTATAATCTTAAACGGATAAATCATGGATCATACGAAGCGGAAAATGAAAGAAAGTGAGGAATTACAAACTACAGGGGCCAAATGTGTCAACATGTTGAAAGTATACATCTGAGTGATCTTTTGGCAAACCCAAAGCTTGTAATGATAAAATATACTCACTAGAATATGTGATAAAAATTTCATCAAGTTTCGTTATCGTATGAGAAAGTTATGATCGAAACCGTACACGAAGGGTTAATTACGTTAACGATGAAATTCGTGACTTTTCGGGTAAGCACAAAGTTAACCAAGGACTTTACCATGTTTGTAAAAGTCCCAAGGCCCTTAAAAATCAGATTTGAGGGTTTAATGAGCAAGATAAATCGCCAAAACCACGTTACAAAGGTCAAGGACTGAATTGTAAATTGTTGAAACTTGTTAAGCTGGTAAACAGCTTGTACGCGGCCCGCGAGGGGCCTGTCGCGGCCCGCCTACAAGTCGCCAGCGACAAAATCAGCGACCAGGTGCCAGTTGCAGGTCTGTTTCGAGTTGTTTCCAGCTGTTGTCGATACCTGGGGCTCTCCAATGGGTTTACATGCATTTAGGGGCACTTGTCCTCTTCTTATAACACTCCTAGACCTTTGTGGCAGCCTATAATGAGATCAAAATTGTGATAAAAGGGTCTTGTAGTTGCAAACCTTTAACACTTGCATGTTCAAAAATTCACAAGATCATCTCTGGAGCTCTCTGGACGACAAGCCAACTTTCTAGTGATCTCTAAGCTTAATTAGGACCATTGTAAGTGTTCATAACCCTTTCAAATTCGTTCTAGCTTAGTATATTATCCGAAAGTCAATCCATCGTAATTTAAGTTTGACTTTGTGATTAAACGAAATTTGCTCAGTCTTTTCTCAAATTGAAAGTACCTACAAGTTGGTATTTATGTGGGTAACAAACCCTAAAAAGGGTATTTTCAGATTCCCACTCTAAGTATGATTATTGTCGAGTCAAAGCTTATCTTAAAAAGTCAACAGAATGATTATTTGCAAATTTAAGCATGATTAGCAATGTAGGGAACATGCAACCTGTTTGATCATTAAAATAACTTGGTAATTAATGTAAGAACATGTCTCAACATGTTCATCTCGACAATTTTCAGTTTAAACCCGAATCGGAACCGAAAGTCGCATAAATTGACTTTTTCTTTGACTTTCAGTTCTGATCTGTTCATGCATGTTTGAGATCTGCCTTAGAGCTTATTTTGGACCAAGTTTCATATAAGTTTAACTCTCTGAGATTTTACAACTTGGTTCAATACTTATCCGATTCATATGCATGTTTCCGATTAATGCTTAAAAGTTGACTATTATGCCCTTTTTACTATAAAACGTGATTTTTGAAAAAGTGAAAGAGTAGAAACATTTTTTACTGATTTATAAACTTGCACCTAAAATTTGATATCAGTTTGAGGTCTAGATTAAGAGTTATGCTCATTATCGTAATTTGAAAGCTTTATGTTACTTAAACGGCGTAATTAGCATATAACCTATTTAAACCCACTTTTTGATATCAAACTTTTTACCCACTGATGTTATATAATATTTTGGGATTTTTAAAGATTTTTATTTAATTTTTGGCTGATCATAACATAGGTCTCTAAGTTTAATTCGGTAAATACCGATTTTGCCCTTTTAAGCCATAAAATGAGTTTTACAAATCCTTTTAACCCCAAACCTTTTTCTACTGGTTTTATTTGATAAATAAAATATTTTGAGCATTCTGGAAATATCAAAATATCAGCTTTCTTTTAAAAACCCGGAAACGGCTCTAAATCGCCTTTTTAAGCGTTTTTATCGCATAGTTTGCACTATAACCATTTTAAACAAATAAGGTTGATACCTACTGATGTTTTTAGTATATTTTTATATAATAACAGTAAGTATAAGTTTTTGAACTCAGGTTTCCAGTTTTGACCTTTTTAGCTCTTGTGAAATTACCAAAATACCCCTAAGGTGCATAGTTTGGTTTTAAATGATAAATTTCACATATGGGTCATACCCTACTGTTATAATATGTTAAATTAAGTATATTTACTGTACAAACCAGACCTGTAACTCAGATTTCTAATTTAACTCTTTTATAATCTTTTAAATGACCAAAATGCCCTTATGAGGCATAAATTGTGTTTAAATTCATTTGGGGCATAATAGAATATATCTTACTGATATTATAACATATTTAGAGCATATTAACTCAGGGAACTTGCATATGACTCTTATGGTTACCCGTAACGCCCTTTTCGCGCTCGGTTCGGTTTATGTAACTAGTTTGCATAAATTGACCAAAACGGGTCAAACCTTATCATCTTTGTCTCAAAATCCAGAATGTATTTAGTATACCCATATTATACAAGTATTCAAACTTGTCGGGTCTAAATCACATTCTATCCGGTCTTCGCTTAATCGTGCGTTTGAACCGTATCATCCTTAACACTAGCCGGTCTAAGCTTAGGCTTAAATAAAGACCCGTTAGAAATCTAATAGGTTATTATAAACCTTCGTTCCAGATTAGGAGCACCGGTAAAAGCTACCTTCACTTGCTTATTGTGAATTATACTTTACTCAGGTAAATACTTTTAACTTATTTTCCCTATACGGGCTTGGGTTACGGTATATAAAATGCCGCTTGATCGAGCATCAAATCTTACATCTTTGGGTGGTTAATTGAATAATTTGATCGGCTCGTTTAAACAGTCTTGTTCACTTAAAGCCTTTGGGGGTTAATGACCATGTCCCGGATATCCTTGGCATCATCTTACGAGATGGCCACGACCTGAGCACGAGGTGTAGGCGTACACCTGTCAGTGTATAACTCTATATTGTGGTGTGTCTATTGATCTTTAACCCGGACAAGAACCGGGCTACTGAACACACAAGTAACATGTAATTCGTTCACAAGATTATACTAAATAATTATCCCAAGTTATAAAAATGTTTTGTGCTATGAGCATTCAAATCAATTTTCAACCATTTTCAAAATGAGTCAGTTAAATTGTATTTACCAATGTAAACTGACGTATTTTCCAAAAAGGTTAAGTGCAGGTACTACACGTACTAGGATGGCTGTCTTCTATAGCGTCCACAATAAGTCTCGCAAGCTTGGATGACAATAAACTGTTGAACAATATCTTATTTTATTTTATTTTCATCCGCCTGTGGATCCGTTTCAACTATTAGTGACATTTAATATTACACTTTATTAAAGTTGAAATGAATCTATCTTTGCTTCCGCTGTGCATTTATATATTGTGTTGTTTGTCTATGATGATACCAACTACGTCACGATACTCCCCACCGGGCCCACCGGTGACACGTGGAAAATAAGGGTGTGACAGGTTGGTATCAGAGCCAACTCTGAGTGAATTAAACACTAGCCTTTTGTGTTTAATCTCAGTTACACAATTGCACATTCCTCGATTCTCGAGTCTAGACAAAGAACTTAGGAATTTTCCAAATTTTTGGTTTTTATTTCTAACTTTGTCTTACATATATTTTTGTTGTATCACTTGTTGTTTTTGACAGGATCACAAAAATGCCGCCACGTATGAGAGGAAGAGGCCGAGGACAAGGAGCACATGTATCCCCAAACGACCACGAGGCCGGACCGTCACACCGGCGAACACCTTCGGATCCTCATACAGCAGATGCTCAAGACCTTTGGAGGTCTCTTACTGAACCAGCAAGACGCTCAGTTTCACTGAGTACCTCCCCGTCTATCCCACACTCCTTTGGGCCTCATTCGGAGAATGAGCCCCACAATTCTCAACAGTCCTACATTCCCCTACTAGGACACAATTCACCCTTTAACCATCCATCACCCGTCTTTCAGGGTCAGTTCAACCCTGACGACTACTTAGGAGCAGCAGTGGGTTTTAACCCACTTGGACCCGAAGACCACTTTTCTGGTGGCAACCCGATGGACATCGATGAGGATACTGATCCTGCAATGCCACCGTCCGGAACACCGAACCACCCCATCGAGATTTCAGATGGGTCACCGTTTATGGGATCACCTTACAATGGTCCCGACAGTTTTGAGGAGAACTTCAAATAGTATGACTGGGCATTTACTCCCAGTTACCATAACTCTCCCCTGCACCAGCCACATCACTCTCCCCTGCACCAGCCACACCACTCTCCCCTGCACCAGCTTCTGCCCAATTCTCCCCTGCATCAGCTACAGCAGCAGAATCCTTCCGAGGATTCTCGACTTGTCGCGGTCACTCCGCCGCCACCACCGCCTCAGCTTCAACCTCCCTCGCCTCCAAGGTGAAGGAGAACGACAGTGCGAATATCCGCACGAGGGGGAATACGCATCAGCACCCCTCCACATTCAGGTGGCAATCAGTACTCGCCTGTCCACGAAGAACCAGAGATGGGTGAATCCTCACATCCCGTCTCTGAAGTAGTCTCTGCGCCAGTCGCGCCACAGCCACCATTGGGTTTTGGAGACCCAATTCCCACTTACACTGGAGCTGCAGCATTCAACCCTTTCGAGCAGCAGATCCACACAGGTTACAACTTTACAGAAGATCCCTACTGGGTTGCGGCAAACTCTCTCCAACCGGGAGGTTCTTACGGAGGTCCCTGGGCTACGGGACACTCGACCTATGGATACCCATCATATGGGTATCAGCAGTCACAGCCTCCTCAACCTCCGCATTATCAACCACAGCCTCCTCAACCTCCGCATTATCAGCAACCACCTCAAGTGCCGGCGATGTCACCGCCCCAAATGCAAGAAATCCTTCATGAGATACAAGAGGTGCGTCAAGAGATGCGGCATGAGTTGCGGCATGATCGAAGGCATAACCGGGGGATGTTTAAGAAGATGGTGGATTTGATTAAGGGTAAAAGCAAGAAGGGTCACTGAATCCTTTGTTTGTTTGATTATCTTAGTGTGGTACTCATGTCCCTGCGTGGACATATATTTATTTCAGTACTCTACCCCTGCGTGGGTATTTCTTTCTGTTCTGCCCCTGCGTGGGCATATCTTTTTATTTGACCCCTGCGTGGGTTTGTTTGTTTTGTTAGTTGGCCCCTGCGTGGGCATGTTGTTTATGTAAAAGACCCGTTTAGGGCAAACTCGTACTGGTTTAATTTTTATTTTGAATGGTTAATTTAAGTTTTTCATTTTTAAATTATGTGCATAAACATAGGATATGAATGAATGAAAAATAACATTTATTATTTTGATGTACCATTTTAATAAAATAATAAGGATCTTAAAAGGTAAAACCTAGCTGTTATGTTGTCATAAATTTAGCCAAAATGGTAGAACCTGTTTAAAAAGATTCAAATCTCTGTTAACATCTGTAAACATGTTAACATTCTTGGCTAGTGTGATCCGTAAAATCACACATGTCACCCTTTTTAATAAATTATCCAAGTTTAATATTTCTATATATATTTGGTTGCGACATAATGCCTACGGGTTATAATTAATGTCATATAAAACAAAAAGGCAGCCGTAGTTTATAAACTCCCTGCCAAGAAAAGGATTGATTTGTCTTATTTATTCAAACTTTAATCCTATAAGATCTAAATTTGTAATTTAGAAATTTGTCTACGTGACTAGGCTTATTATGCCAATATTATATTTCATTCTAAAAAGATTACTAGTAAAAATCCTGAATGAAATTATTAAATTAACTAAT
The DNA here is from genome assembly GCA_030545235.1 of Helianthus tuberosus. NCBI lineage: Eukaryota > Viridiplantae > Streptophyta > Magnoliopsida > Asterales > Asteraceae > Helianthus > Helianthus tuberosus. Next base: position 21,752,748 of record CM060352.1, read on the forward strand.
ATGGCTTTTATTTACCATGGTTAATAAATCGTCAAGAACGGTAATACTGTTTAGGCTTCTAAATAGACCTTGTCCTTATTTTTATGTAGCAATTAAGACTACATGGCTAAGTCTGAAGAATTAAACAGTCGTCCAGCAGAAAACCCAGATAATACTAAAATATTAGTAACGGGTGCGGAGTTGAAAGCATTAGTGAATGATGCTGTTATCGAAGCGCTAAATAGACAGTATAGTGAATCGAGCGGGACCCGAAGTAGGACCCGATCTGCCCCACATTCTAAGCCAAAAGTTCACTCGGAAGCTCATAGCAAACCGCCCTCTAAGAAAGAGGTACCTAAGAAAGATAAGCCAAAGAAGGATGATGATCATCATCACTCCTCGAACCAACATAGTGTCCCATCAAGGGAGGTCGAGCATAAACAGGAACCGCGTGGTAAGTCCTGTACATACAAATACTTTGTCTCATGTAAACCCCGGGACTTTACTGGGGAGAAGGGAGCGGTTGACTGCATAACCTGGTTGGACGAAATGGATACGGTTGTGGACATCAGCGGTTGTGCTGAAAGGGACGTAGTGAAATATGTATCCCAATCGTTCAAAGGAGAAGCACTGGCGTGGTGGAAATCTCTCATACAAGCTGCTGGAAAGATCCCACTTTACAACTTATCATGGGATCAGTTTGTTGCTCTTATTAAGGATAATTATTGCCCGCAACACGAAGTTGAGAGAATTGAGTCAGACTTCCTATCTTTAGTGATGAAGAATTTAGACTGCCAGGCATACCTCACCACTTTCAATACTCTATCTCGGTTGGTTCCATACTTGGTAACCCCAGAACCGAAAAGGATTGCCCGTTTCATCGGGGGTCTAGCCCCTGAAATTAAAGCAAGTGTTAAGGCATCGAGGCCTGCAACTTTCAGATCAGCAGCTGATCTATCTCTCTCTCTCTTACCTTGGACGTAGTCAGGTTGAGAGCGCTCAGGAACTCAGAAGAGAATAAGAGGAAGCGTGAGGACGATACCTCACGAAGATCAGGTAAGAAACACCGAGGAAATGACGACCACAAGAAAGGATCGGGGTCTAAGAGAGATGGGCAACAATCGGGGGATAAGCCCAAATGTAAAACTTGTAAGAAGAACCATTTTGGGAAATGTCGATTTGAGTCGAAATCACAGTCTCACGTGAGATCCTGTGGGATTTGCAAATCTACGGATCATAAGACTTTGGAGTGTAAGAAACTGAAGGATGCAACATGTTACGGTTGCAACGAAAAAGGGCACATTAAGTTTAATTGCCCAAAGTACGCCAAGAAAGCCGAAGATGGGAAGAAGACCAATGCGAGAGTCTTCAAGATGGACGCTAAGGAAGCTGTTCAAGATGACAACGTGATTACAGGTACTTTTCTTGTAAATGATGTTTTTGCTAGAGTATTGTTTGATTCTGGAGCAGATAAGTCTTTTGTGGATAATAAGTTTTGTGACTTGTTGAAATTACCTGTAAAACCCTTAAGTGTGAAATATGAGGTGGAATTAGCTGATGGAACCATAGAAACAGCCTCAACTGTTTTAGATGGATGTGTTATATCCATTAGGAATCATTCTTTTCCTTTGTCCTTACTTCCCTTTAAGCTAGCCGGCTTTGATATAGTTATAGGAATGGATTGGTTATCGCATAACCAAGCCCAGATTGTGTGCAACAGAAAGCAAGTGGTAGTCAAAACCCCGTCTGGGGAGTCACTTACCATTCAAGGGGATACTCAGCATGGATTGCCTGAGCAAGTGTCCATGCTCAAGGCATCTAGATGTCTGCAGAAGGGTTGTGTCATTTATATGGCACAAGTTACTATTGATGAGCCAAAGCCCAAGATCGAAGACATCCCTATTATTTCGGAATATCCTGAAGTATTTCCCGAAGAACTACCTGGTTTACCACCAGATAGGCAAGTGGAATTCCGAATTGACATCATCCCGGGTGCAGCACCAGTAGCGAGAGCGCCTTATAGGTTAGCACCAACGGAGATGAAGGAATTAAGGACGCAATTGGATGATCTGCTAGCCAAAGGTTTTATTAGACCTAGTTCGTCTCCTTGGGGAGCGCCGATCTTGTTTGTCAAGAAGAAGGATGGATCGATGCGTCTGTGCATCGATTACCGTGAGCTTAATAAAGTCACTATCAAGAATAGGTATCCTTTGCCCAGGATCGACGATCTGTTCGATCAGTTACAAGGAGCAAGCTACTTTTCTAAGATCGATTTGAGGTCAGGCTATCATCAGTTAAAGGTTAAAGATGAAGATGTTCACAAGACAGCGTTTAGGACTCGTTACGGACATTACGAGTTCCTAGTGATGCCTTTTGGGCTCACTAATGCACCGGTCGCATTCATGGATCTCATGAATCGCGTCTGCAAGCCTTATCTGGATAAATTTGTCATCGTCTTCATTGATGACAATCTCATCTATTCTAAGAGCCAAGCTGACCACGAGAAACACCTTCGTTGTATTCTCAAACTTCTACACCAAGAGAAACTCTACGCCAAATTTTCGAAGTGCGAATTTTGGCTTCGAGAAGTCCAATTTCTTGGACATGTGGTAAGTGAGCGTGGTATCCAGGTGGATCCCGCTAAGGTGGAAGCAGTTATGAATTGGCAAGAGCCAAAGACGCCTACTGAGATTCGCAGTTTCCTAGGTTTAGCAGGATATTATAGGCGTTTTATCGAAAACTTTTCAAGGATTGCTGCGCCCCTAACTTCGTTGACACGTAAGAAGGTTAAGTTTGATTGGGGCCCTAAGCAGCAGGAATCCTTTGACATTCTGAAGAAAAAGTTGAGCAATGCACCAGTATTAACATTGCCCGATGGTATAGAAGAATTTGTGGTGTACTGTGATGCATCACACACTGGCATGGGCTGTGTACTCATGCAGAAAGGCAAGGTTATTGCCTACGCTTCACGACAGCTAAAGGTGCACGAGAAGAACTACACCACCCACGACTTGGAGCTGGGTGCCGTTGTATTTGCATTAAAGCTATGGAGGCATTACTTATATGGAACCAAGTATGTGATCTATTCAGATCACAAAAGCCTTCAACATTTGTTCAATCAGAAGGACTTGAACATGCGACAGAGACGCTGGATGGAAACTCTAAATGATTATGATTGTGAGATAAAATACCATCCGGGCAAGGCAAATGTAGTCGCTGACGCCTTGAGCAGGAAAGAAAGAGTGAAGCCGATAAGAATCAATGCCAAGCGTATTGAAATAAGGAATAGTTTGAACGAAAGGGTGTTAGCTGCACAGAAGGAAGCTGTGTTGGAAGCTAACTATCCTGGAGAAAAGCTAGGAGTAACTGAGGAGCAGTTATCCTATGACAAAGACGGAATGCTAAGATTGAATGAACGAATATGGGTTCCAGTTTATGGAGGACTCCGGGATGTTATCCTCCAGGAAGCCCATAGTTCCAAATATTCCGTTCATCCTGGAGCTGATAAGATGTACCAGGATCTAAAAGCAAACTACTGGTGGATTGGTTTGAAAAAGTCTGTAGCTGCCTATGTAGCTAAATGTTTGACATGTGCGCAAGTCAAAGCTGAGCATCAGAAGCCGTCAGGTTTGTTACAACAACCTGAAATTCCCACGTGGAAGTGGGAGATGGTGACGATGGATTTCATCACCAAATTGCCAAAGACGAGAAAGGGAAACGATACTATATGGGTCATAGTTGATAGACTGACGAAGTCAGCACATTTTCTACCCATCAAGGAGACTTATAGCTCCGATATGTTAGCACAGTTATACGTTGATAAGATTGTAGCTTTGCATGGTATACCTGTGTCTATTATCTCGGATAGAGATACAAGATACACCTCTCATTTTTGGAAAAGTTTCCAACAATCTTTGGGTACTCGTTTAAATTTTAGTACGGCTTATCATCCTCAGACTGACGGTCAGAGTGAGCGTACTATTCAAACGTTGGAAGACATGCTACGTGCATGTGCGATCGACTTAGGTGGAAATTGGGATAAGAACCTACCACTAATTGAGTTCTCCTACAACAATAGCTACCACACCAGCATAAAAGCTGCGCCTTTTGAGGCCTTATACGGTAGAAAGTGTAGATCGCCCATTTGTTGGGCGGAAGTTGGAGATGTCCAACTATCAGGACCAGAGATAGTTTTTGAGACGACGGACAAGATTGTCCAGATTCGCGATCGTTTGAAAGCTGCCAGGGATAGGCAGAAAAGTTATGCGGATCCAAAGCGTAAGGCTTTTCACTTCGAAGTGGGTGATAAAGTGTTGCTTAAAGTATCACCCTGGAAGGGGGTGATGCGATTTGGTAAGAAAGGCAAGCTAAGCCCGAGATACATAGGACCTTTCGAGGTTATCGAACGTGTCGGGTCAGTTGCTTGTAAGTTAAACTTGCCAGAAGAGCTTAGTGCTATCCATAATGTGTTCCACATCTGTAATTTGAAGAAGTGTTTCGCTGATGAATCACTGGTTATACCACATACGGATGTACATATAGATGAAAGCTTGAAATTTGTGGAAAAGCCATTGTCAATTGAGGATCGACAGGTAAAGAAGCTTCTAAGGAAGCATGTGCCTATTGTGAAGGTCAAATGGGATGCCCGTAGAGGTCCCGAATACACATGGGAGTTAGAATCCACGATGAAAGAAAAATACCCTCATTTGTTTCAGTAAATCTCGGGGTCGAGATTTCTTTTAAGGGGGTGAGGATGTAACACCTCGAAAATTTACGACCAATAATGCATTGACACGTGTCATGGGCTTTGAATATGTGAAAACATACTTTAGAGGGACTAAAGTTGACAAACAGTGAAACTATGTGAATATAAGGGTCCAAAGTGTCAACAATTGATAAATAGGCTCTAAAATAACCCTACATGATGTTTGTAATCTTAAACGGATAAATCATGGATCATACGAAGCGGAAAATGAAAGAAAGTGAGGAATTACAAACTACAGGGGCTAAATGTGTCAACATGTTGAAAGTATACCTCTGAGTGATCTTTTGGCAAACCCAAAGCTTGTAATGATAAAATATACTCACTAGAATATGTGATAAAAATTTCATCAAGTTTCATTATCGTATGAGAAAGTTATGATCGAAACCGTACACGAAGGGTTAATTACGTTAACGATGAAATTCGTGACTTTTCGGGTAAGCACAAAGTTAACCAAGGACTTTACCATGTTTGTTAAAGTCCCAAGGCCCCTTAAAAATCAGATTTGAGGGTCTAATGAGCAAGATAAATCGCCAAAACCACGTTACAAAGGTCAAGGACTGAATTGTAAATTGTTGAAACTTGTTAAGCTGGTAAACAGCTTGTACGCGGCCCGCGAGGGGCCTGTCGCGGCCCGCCTACAAGTCGCCAGCGACAAAATCAGCGACCAGGTGCCAGTTGCAGGTCTGTTTCGAGTTGTTTCCAGCTGTTGTCGATACCTGGGGCTCTCCAATGGGTTTACATGCATTTAGGGGCACTTGTCCTCTTCTTATAACACTCCTAGACCTTTGTGGCAGCCTATAATGAGATCAAAATTGTGATAAAAGGGTCTTGTAGTTGCAAACCTTCAACACTTGCATGTTCAAAAATTCACAAGATCATCTCTGGAGCTCTCTGGACGACAAGCCAACTTTCTAGTGATCTCTAAGCTTAATTAGGACCATTGTAAGTGTTCATAACCCTTTCAAAATCGTTCTAGCTTAGTATATTATCCGAAAGTCAATCCATCGTAATTTAAGTTTGACTTTGTGATTAAACGAAATTTGCTCAGTCTTTTCTCAAATTGAAAGTACCTTCAAGTTGGTATTTATGTGGGTAACAAACCCTAAAAAGGGTATTTTCAGATTCCCACTCTAAGTATGATTATTGTCGAGTCAAAGCTTATCTTAAAAAGTCAACAGAATGATTATTTGCAAATTTAAGCATGATTAGCAATGTAGGGAACATGCAACCTGTTTGATCATTAAAATAACTTGGTAATTAATGTAAGAACATGTCTCAACATGTTCATCTCGACAATTTTCAGTTTAAACCCGAATCGGAACCGAAAGTCGCATAAATTGACTTTTTCTTTGACTTTCAGTTCTGATCCGTTCATGCATGTTTGAGATCTGCCTTAGAGCTTATTTTGGACCAAGTTTCATATAAGTTTAACTCTCTGAGATTTTACAACTTGGTTCAATACTTATCCGATTCATATGCATGTTTCCGATTAATGCTTAAAAGTTGACTATTATGCCCTTTTTACTATAAAACGTGATTTTTGAAAAAGTGAAAGAGTAGAAACATTTGTTACTGATTTATAAACTTGCACCTAAAATTTGATATCAGTTTGAGGTCTAGATTAAGAGTTATGCTCATTATCGTAATTTGAAAGCTTTATGTTACTTAAACGGCGTAATTAGCATATAACCTATTTAAACCCACTTTTGATATCAAACTTTTTACCCACTAATGTTATATAATATTTTGGGATTTTTAAAGATTTTTATTTAATTTTTGGCTGATCATAACATAGGTCTCTAAGTTTAATTCGGTAAATACCGATTTTGCCCTTTTAAGCCATAAAATGAGTTTTACAAATCCTTTTGACCCCAAACCTTTTTATACTGGTTTTATTTGATAAATAAATTATTTTGAGCATTCTGGAAATATCAAAATATCAGCTTTCTTTTAAAAACCCGGAAACGGCTCTAAATCGCCTTTTTAAGCGTTTTTATCGCATAGTTTGCACTATAACCATATTAAACATATAAGGTTGATACCTACTGATGTTTTTAGTATATTTTTATATAATAACAGTAAGTATAAGTTTTTGAACTCAGGTTTCCAGTTTTGACCTTTTTAGCTCTTGTGAAATTACCAAAATACCCCTAAGGTGCATAGTTTGGTTTTAAATGATAAATTTCACATATGGATCATACCCTACTGTTATAATATGTTAAATTAAGTATATTTACTGTACAAACCAGACCTGTAACTCAGATTTCTAATTTAACTCTTTTATAATCTTTTAAATGACCAAAATGCCCTTATGAGGCATAAATTGTGTTTAAATTCATTTGGGGCATAATAGAATATATCTTACTGATATTATAACATATTTAGAGCATATTAACTCAGGGAACTTGCATATGACTCTTATGGTTACCCGTAACGCCCTTTTCGCGCTCGGTTCGGTTTATGTAACTAGTTTGCATAAATTGACCAAAACGGGTCAAACCTTATCATCTTTGTCTCAAAATCCAGAATGTATTTAGTATACCCATATTATACAAGTATTCAAACTTGTCGGGTCTAAATCACATTCTATCCGGTCTTCGCTTAATCGTGCGTTTGAACCGTATCATCCTTAACACTAGCCGGTCTAAGCTTAGGCTTAAATAAAGACCCGTTAGAAATCTAATAGGTTATTATAAACCTTCGTTCCAGATTAGGAGCACCGGTAAAAGCTACCTTCACTTGCTTATTGTGAATTATACTTTACTCAGGTAAATACTTTTAACTTATTTTCCCTATACGGGCTTGGGTTACGGTATATAAAATGCCGCTTGATCGAGCATCAAATCTTACATCTTTGGGTGGTTAATTGAATAACTTGATCGGCTCGTTTAAACAGTCTTGTTCACTTAAAGCCTTTGGGGGGTTAATGACCATGTCCCGGATATCCTTGGCATCATCTTACGAGATGGCCACGACCTGAGCACGAGGTGTAGGCGTACACCTGTCAGTGTATAACTCTATATTGTGGTGTGTCTATTGATCTTTAACCCGGACAAGATCCGGGCTACTGAACGCACAAGTAACATGTAATTCGTTCACAAGATTATACTAAATAATTATCCCAAGTTATAAAAATGTTTTGTGCCATGAGCATTCAAATCAATTTTCAACCATTTTCAAAATGAGTCAGTTAAATTGTATTTACCAGTGTAAACTGACGTATTTTCCAAAAAGGTTAAGTGCAGGTACTACACGTACTAGGCTGGCTGTCTTCTATAGCGTCCACAATAAGTCTCGCAAGCTTGGATGACAATAAACTGTTGAACAATATCTTATTTTATTTTGATCCGCCTGTGGATCCGTTTCAACTATTAGTGACATTTAATATTACACTTTATTAAAGTTGAAATGAATCTATCTTTGCTTCCGCTGTGCATTTATATATTGTGTTGTTTGTCAATGATGATACCAACTACGTCACGATACTCTCCACCGGGCCCACCGGTGACACGTGGAAAATAGGGGTGTGACATTGCCACCTCCGTTTACGCTATTACTGAAGTTATCTTCATGAGTACGTTTACTAGGAATAATTTGTTGAGGCTCAACAGGTTTCTGGGCAGCAGCAAGGATTGCTGGAATAGCATTGGCTATTCCTTGAGCAACGATATTCTCGATATCTTGCCTAGTCATAAATTGATCTTCCTGATTTTGCTCAGATTGGTTAACTTCGTTAACTGGTTCATTACTAGCGTGTTCCATCTGGTAATTAATGTATAAATTATTAACATAGAATAAATAACAATTATATGTAAAACAATCACACAATTTCACAACACATGTATAGCCCAAAACTGTCGATTTCTCGATTTCCATTTTTATATATTATATTATGCATCCGTACACACTGTTTATTTTACAAAAGTTTTATTTTTAAGTTTTTTTACAAGATTATATTTTTATTGTTATTATTATTATTATACAATCATAGCTTCACAACCACACTATCTCTTGTCAGCTGGCACCTTAGAAACGACGTTCCCTCTCATCGTACTTCCAGGAGATCTGTTCTCCCACCTCCCGGATCCTATTTCCTGCATCCATCAGCTCCTCGCCAAAATGGCGGAGTTCAGCTAAGTTTTCATTGCTCATTGGTGGGTTTGGTATAGGTTCTGGGTCGAACTGAGGGAAAAAGGTATAAGGGTTATTGAGGAGGTTTTGAAACTACCAGTCGTTAATCCACCACTCATCCATTTCTCCTAAAGGTTGTGTGTGGATCAAAGGTTCTGGGATGGCTAGTTCCAAATTTGTTGGAAGTTGGGTTTCGGCAGGATAAGGAAAGAGGTTGTTATTGATAGGCCTAAGGATATCACAGCTTGCCAAAACGCGATCCAATTCTTCCTGTAATGGAAACTCCTCGACTTGCCTAGAACTTTCCCCAATTTCCATTTCTACTTGCCTAGCATTTTCCTCAATCTCGATCCCTTTTCCTTTATCAATGGGATTTTCTATTTTGGGAACTTTTCTAGTTGCTGGTTTCCTCCTGGTTACCCGCCTCCAGCCTACAAATCTTCTCCTTTTCTTAGGCTTTGGTTTCTCCAGAGGTGGAGCTTGAAATTCCATAGGTTCCTCCACATCGGGCAAGTAACCAGTAAAGTCTCTGGAAACTTCCACTTTTACAGGATAGAGATTGAGATTCTGAAGGGCTTCAGATAACTCATTCATGTTGTTTAGCATATATACAAAAATGCACCAAAAATGCTAAGTTAAAAATTTATAATAAAATTTCACAGATAAACATTCATGTATTATTGCATACCGTGCGATTAGTTTAATACAAAACCACTGAAATTTAAAACATACTAAGGTTGCACAATCCTAATTTATTTTATTTTCTTTTACTAAGTTGTTTATTTGATGGGTAAAGTTTCTGGCTTGTAGGTGATATAAGTGCTAGTACTGGGTAAGGGTATTTTTAAATGTTAGCATTGACTGCTATAGTGGCTAACATATAAAGATCTGCCCATTTTTCATCTAACTCATCTTCCCATGGTGGATTATTGCCTATTTCCTGAGTTTCCTTATTCATCACTCCCCTTGGTTGTGACTTCTTTACTTTTTCTTGACTTTTTCTAATAATCCGACTTCTTTTCTTAGGAGAAAGTGGTTTCTCAAACTGTGCCTTACGGACAAATATTCCTTCCTCGTTTTCTGCTGGGTATTTTGAGGATGAAGTTCCTTTTTCTTTCGGTGAACTATCTAATTTATGATAGATGTCCGAAAGTCTTTGTTTACCCATACTGTAAGCAAATATTCAAATAATAAAACACGTAATCACAAAATGGCATTCAGAAAAATTAAGTATTTTCTAAATACTTAATTGGCTTAAATCAGTGGCTCTGATACCACCTTTTCCTGTCACGACCCCAACCCCGGTTTGACCCGGCCAGGAGCCACGGGACAGGAACCCGTGGTACTTATTAATTGACGCGACAGCGGAAGATTTTGACAGGATCTGTTAAAACTAGAAAATGCCCGATTATTTTATTTCATAATTCGGGATAAACCCCGTAAATTACAATAGAGGAATTTTACTAGAAAATTCTCCGATTTATTAAAACATGTTTATTCATTTTAACTGAGTCACCTCTTCAAGCTTGTTAGTGCTCTGTAGCACGTTTTCCTTGATTTACAGCAGGTCGCCTGAAACATGTTTTAAAAATATTTTTGTCAGCGGGGAAATACTTGTGAATCATTCATTTTGATAAAATGACATATAGTTATAAATTACAGCATAAGAGCGATTACAATGGCTTCTATCTTATTTTTATCTGGCGCCGTGTCACCTGGTGACGATGGTCATACCACTATTGGGTCCTTCCCCAAGTAGTGACGATTATCACTGTTAGGATTTATTAGCCTAACCGTGAGAAATTAGTAATGTGCACAATACCCCACTAGCCAGTGATTCAAGATAACCACGACTTAATCCATGTAATTATAACTTTTGAAAATGCTTGGAGTATTGTAAAACATTATTGATAAAAAGAGAATGACTCACATTGCAGATTTATACGGGCAGAGTTTAGCCTACTGATAAGCCTGATAACCTAATTTAAACAACAAAGCATACAAACTAGGTTAGTAACTAATACAGCATTTACGATAACTCACGATATTAAACCCTCACGACGAATGACAAAGTATAAACCCAATTTGAGCAGCACTTAAACATTCATCGGATAGTTTCAATCGATCGAACATTGAATCGTAGCAGCGATCGAGTTAATACCCAGTATCGTAGCAGCGCCTCGCTATTGTGACTTGTAATTTCGACTTTTGGACAGTAAACTTCGTGATTTTGATTGAAATTTCGACACAGAATGATAGCTCGGGACCAAATCAATTTATAGGTGAAAAATAGGGTTCACGCGGCCCGCGTGAACCTTGGCTCGATCTTTACGCGGCCCGCGAGGGGCACTTATTCGTAGATTAGGGCTACATTGTCATCAGTAGTGTAACACCTCGAAAATTCACGTCCTATAATGTGTTGACACGTGTCATAATGTTTAAACGTGTGAAAGAAATATTATAGAAGGACTAAAGTTGACAAACGTGGAAAGTATGTGAATATACGTATTCTAAGTATCAACTGTGAATAATTATATTATACATTACCCCTACACGATGCTCATACCTTCAAACGAATAAATCATGGGTCATACGAAGCTGAAAGTGAGAGATTACAAACTACAGGGGTTAAACGTGTCAACATGTTTAATTTATACCTCTGAGTGACCTTTTGACATACCCGAAGCTTTGTAACGATAAATTATGCTCACTAGAATGCACGGTTAAAATTTCATAAAGTTTCGTCAACGTATGAGGAAGTTGTGATCAAATTCGTGTGCGAGGGTTTAAAAGCGTAAACGTTGAAAGTTAGACCTTTTCGGGTAACAATTAAGTTACCCGAGGACTTAACAAAGTGGGTATATGTTTTAAAGCCCCTATATGTCAATTATAAGGGTCCATACGGCAATTTATAAGTGTCTGTACAAGATTTGAAGAGCCAAGGATCAAACAGCAATTAAATGAAATTTTTTGGCTGAATTAAACATGCTCGCGTAGCGCGAGCCTGATGCCTTATGGCGTCGCGCTACGCGACTGATTGATCTGGACAGAATGTTTGTTTTCGTGGCCCCTTGTCTGCCACAGCCTTGGTGCATGCACTTTGATCGATCATTCATCACCCCTTGGCCCCTAAAAACACCCCTAGAACACTAGGGCATGTGTCAAACAATTGTGGAAGGGTCCTAGACTTGGTTGTCAAGCTTTTGTGGTGTCCATGAGCACTATATAAGGGACCATAGTTACAACAATTGCTTCACACATCATTCAAGTGCCATCTGATCATTTGAAGAGCTTCCAATCTGATTCAAGGCCTTCCTAATCACCCATTTAATACTTGTAAGTATACTAGTCCTTTCTTAATTATGTTTAGTTTAGTTTTTAGCTTAGAAGTCAACATATCGTACTTAACGTTTGACTTCCAGTTTAATTAAGGTAGACTCAGTCGTAACCCGAAATAAAAGTACCGTTAGATAGGTAATTATATGGGTATTAAACCCTTATGAGGGCAAGTACCAATTCCAGACCTAACTAGGTCGTTTGTCGGGTCAAACGTTGACCGAAAAAGTCAACAGAAATACAAAATGCGATTTAATGTGCAATTAATGATCCGAAAGGTGTGTAACCTGTTTTAACCTTAATATAACATGATAATAAGTATAAAAACTTGTCTACGCTTGCCCGACTCGACAAATTTCTGTTTAAACCCGGTTCGGAACCGAAAGGCGCAAAACCTTGACTTTTGCTTTGACTTCGCTTCTGACCCGTTTTAGTTTGATTCGGAAATGCCTTAATGCTTCATTAGAGTAGGGTTGCATGATAGTATAAGTCTCTGTACTTGTTTCGTTGATTATCCAATTAATATGCAAGTTTCCGTTAATCGCTCATATGTTGACCATTATGCCCTTATTACCTTAAAACATGATTTATGAAAATGTAAAAGTGTAGAAACCTTGAATATTGATATATAAACTTGTATACAAAGTTTGACATCAGTTTGACTTGTAGATTAAGAGTTATGCTCATTATCGCAAAACTATTGCTTTATGTTAACATAATGGCGTAATTAGCGTATAGCCTAGTTAAACATACTTTTTGGTATCAAACGAATTACCCACTGTTATAAAATATTATTTTAAGATTTTTAAAGATTTTTAATTAATTTTAGGCTGAGCATAACTCGTAGTCGCAGGCTTAATTCGGAAATTGTCGGTTTTGCCCTTACGGGCCATAAAATGAGTTTTACACATCTAAACGACTCCAAACCTTTTGCTACTGATTTGTTATGATAAGTAAATTATTTTAAGCCTTCTGGAAATATAAAAAATGTCAGATTTCAGTATCGAACCCGGTAATGGCCTTTAATCGCCTTAATTAGCGTTTTTAACGCATGATATGTTTTCAAATCATATTGGACATACCCGGGTTGATACCTACTGATATAAGAGGCAAATTATGATATTTTAACAGTAAGCAAGGGTTGATTAACTCAGACTTCGTTTTTGAGCTTTTCGGCTTATGTGAAATTACCAAAATACCCCTACGGGGCATAGTTTGGTTAAAGATGATAAATCTCACATATATGCTTTAGTCTACTGTTATAACTCATCAAATTAAGTATGTTTGCTGTTTACATCAGACCTGTAACTCAGTTAAACATCTAAGCGCTTTTACAAACTTTAAAATGACCAAACTACCCCTACGGGGCATAGTTTGTGTTTAAACTAGTTCGGGGCATAACGAAAGACATCTTACTGATGTCACAACATATTTGAAGCATATTAACTTAGGAAACCTGTATATGGCTCTAACGGATACCCGTTACGCTTATTTCGCGTTCGGTTCGGTTTATGTAACAAGTTTACATAAATTAGTCGAAACGGGTCAAACCCTATCGGTTTTATCTCAAAATCCAGAATGTGAATAATAAACCCATATTAAACAAGTCTTCCAACTTGTCGGGTTTAAATCACACTCTATCCGGTCTTCGCTTAATCATGCGTACGAACCGTATCTTTGAAACTAGCCGGTCTAAGCTGAAGCTTAATTAAAGACCCGTTAGGATTCTAATAGGTTATTTAAAAACCTTCGTTCCAGATTAGGAGCCCAGTAAAAGCTATCTGTACTTGTTGATTTGATATACGGCTGGGATTGAATTTATATTTAGCTCAGGTAAATACTTTTAACTTATTTTCCCCTATACGGGCTTGGGTTACGGTACATAGCGTACCGCTTGATCGAGCATCAAATCTTCCACGCTTAGTGGTTAATTGAATAATTTGATCGGCTCGTTTTAAACAGATGTGTTTACTTTACAGCCTTTGGGGGGGTTAATGACCATGTCCCGGATATCCTCGGCATTATCTTACGAGATGGCCACGACCTGAGCACGGGGTGTAGGCGTACACCTGTCAGTGTATAACTCTAGAATTGTGGTGTGTCTATTGATCTTTAACCCGGATACGTTCCGGGCTACTGAACGCATAAGTAACATGTAATTCGTTCACAAGATTATAATATTAAATAATTCTCCCAAGTTAAAAAGATTAATTTTGCCTCTGTGCATTTTAATCAATGTGTCAAGATATTTTGTGCCATGTGCATTCAAAACAATTTACAAACTCTTTTTCCAAAATGAGTCAGTTGAATGTATTTACCAGTGTAAACTGACGTATTTTCCAAAAAGGCTAAATGCAGGTACTATACGAAATTGGCTGGATATGTCTCCTTAGCATCAATAGAAGTCTCGCAAGCTTAAGATGCCTAAAAGTCTGTTGAACTATTGTTTCCATTTTATGTTCGATCCTTCTGTGGATAAACTTCCGGATATTGTGATAGTTGATATTACAATAATAAATTCGGTTGTATCATACTTTAAATTGCTTCCGCTGTGCATATTGATATTGTGTTGTTTGACTATTACGTTGCCAACCATGACGTCACGATACTCCCCACCGGGCCCACCGGTGACACGTGGAAACCGGGGTGTGACAGGTAGACTTGCCACGCGTGCGACACGTGGCACGGATGCTTATCCGGTCAAACCTCACATTGATGCGGCCCGCGTAAGGACATACTTAACCCTTACGTGGCCCGCCTGAAAACCAAGAATCTTGATTTCTTGATTTTTGATATGGATTAGGGTTTCAGGGGTCCGGGTTTTCACTTATGGGTCAGTTTGGGACAATTTTGAAGGTCCTTACACCTAAACCTATATATATTTATATATATATATATACATAGATACATACATACATACATACATACATACATACATACATACATATATATATATATATATATATATATATATATATATCCGTTGAATTTGACCGTTGCAACGGTCTGATTGGCCAATTCATCGTCCCTTTCGCGTGATTAAAACCACACCAAAACAAAGTTTTCGAGCAAACACGCCTAGGGAGCGGTCGAGAGGCGGAATCCGGCGTGATTGGGGCGGAATTTTGAAAGAAAAAACGCCCGTCATGGGTGGTCTAAGACCAGACGGTATGGGGGCCGGCTTAGGCCGGCGTGGCCCGGTGCCGGTCCCCCGCACCGCCCCCCTCGGCCCGTGACGTGAAAACCGGATCCCACTCGACGATTGTGACGGGCCATAATTTCAATAAGTAGGCGTTCAACGGCTATATTGTTTAATAAAAAAAATTCCCCTTTTCTATAAAACCATCTCATTTTGTATCATTTTTCACCATTTTCTTCCCACTTTCAACCCAAAACACTCTCATTTTTATACCATTCTTTTATAAAAAAATATATTTTCATCCACAATGACATCTAATTCTTGGTGGTCCTCGTCTTCTTCGGAGGAAGAGGAGATGTTTTACGCAAACGTTGTGGTAAAGGCGGCACATATTCTTATGAAGGAGGAAGAGGAAGAGGAAGACGTCTCGTCTGAAAGCGTCATTACCAGACGAATACGGATTAACAGAGACCGCCAAGGTTTATTATTATTAAATTTTATTATCCTTATTCCTTATTTCCTCGTATTTATATATTTATTACGACAGGAGCGCACGAGAAATTTGTGAACGATTATTTTTCGGATGTACCCCTTTACAATGCCGACAGTTACAGACGAAGGTTCCGAATGAGTCGCCGGTTATTCACACGGATTGCTGATGATTTGGCGGGGCTTGACCCGTTTTTCACGCAACGACCCGATGCTCGGAATTATGAAGGGTTCGGCACGTTACAAAAGTGTACTGCGGCCATTCGCCAACTGGCGTACGGGACAGTGGCCGACGCTTTGGACGAGTACTTACAGATGTCGGCAAGAACTACGCGGGAATGTTTGTATCGGTTTTGCCATAATGTGGTGAAACTGTATAGCAAAAAATATTTGCGGAAACCAAACGCGTATGATGTTTAACAGTTGTACCAAACTCATGAAGCACGACACGGGTTTCCTGGAATGCTAGGTAGCATTGATTGTATGCATTGGGCGTGGCATAACTGCCCGAATGCGTGGCGAGGCCAATACACGCGAGGTGATCACGGCCATCCAACCTTAATACTTGAGGCCGTGGCCTCACAAGATTTGTGGATCTGACATTCTTTCTTTGGTTTCCCTGGTTCACTCAACGACCTCAACGTGCTATACTAATCGGCGATCTTTAGCGATGTCGTTAATGGAACCGGTCCGGACACCCGTTTTACAGTTTCTGGGGTTGAGTATAGACGCAGGTATTATCTTGCTGACGGAATATATCCGTCTTGGTCTACAATTGTCAAGAGTAGTCTTTTTTTTATAAATTTTAGGTAGTGTAATTTTTTTAGGTTATGTAATTTTTATTTATGTTATGTAATAGATTTTATTATCTTCTTTTATATCTTATTCTTATTTAAATTTTGAATTGTTTTCATAAAGTTAAATAAATAAAAAAGTTAAACAATAAAAATTAAATAATAAATGTTAAACAAATAAAATAAATTAAACAATAAAAAATTATGTGGGGTAGCCCCATCCTCCACCCCCTCAAAATGCAAGGAGGCCCATCCTCCATGAGATGGTGATGTGACGCCTACGTGGCGGCCCAACCTCATGGGGATGAGCCTCCCAATACCCTCTAGTCTAACTCTATTATATATATATATATATATATTAAAAAACCAACTTAATGAATATTATTTTGGGGGGAAGGATCCACTAAAAAGTGAATTTTGCCTAAGTAGCATAAGAAGTATTGTGATGATGACATGTGACACTCCTAATAAGTAGGAATGAAAGTCATTTTTCTCCTTATAAATAGAAGTGAAAATGACATGTGACACCCCTTTTGTTTTTTAAAAATACAACAAAATAATTCTAGCACAAAAAATTTAGTATAAAAAAATATAGCTCAAAAAATGTAGTACAAAAAATATAGTACGAAAAAATTCAGCAAAAAAATGTAGTATAAAAAAATCCAGCACAAAAAATTGAGAAAAAAAATTTAAGATAAAAAATCCAGCACAAAAAATTTAGCATAAAAATATAGTAAAAAAATGCAACATAAAAAAATGTTATACAACATAGAGACACAACACATTTTAGTGGGTTTTTTTAGTCTTCATATTTTCTATAGCAATATGGTACTCAAATTAAAGATAAAAAGACGCTCGATTTTATGGTGAAATTTTTATGAAAAAATAATGTCGTATAAAAAAGTTATGAACGTTTAAAAAATCGGATTTTACCATGCATATTTTATGAAAAAATATGCATGTGGAGAGAGAAAGTTCATAAATAGGATTTTCTCAAGATACCTTTGCACTACTCATTTCTCCTACCTTTCATCTTAACACTTGCACAATTCCTTCCTAATGAGGTAAAATCAACATTTTATTTGATTTTATCCTTATTACTTGAATTCTATTTTTAATATACAGATAACTCTATTTTTAGTCTGCAATTGTAAAGGCAATTGTGTAGTCATATCCATCCATGTAGGGTGCAAGTGTTTAGTCAAATCAACATGCAGCTAAAAAAACAAAAACCTATATCACGTGGTCTCTGCATTGAACATTTAACATTGAAAGATTGCAAGTTCAAAATTCCAAGTTCATAAAACAACCTATCACGTGGCCTCTCACTTTTCCACAAAGTCCGGCAGCCGGACTTGACCGGTGGAGCAGGTGACGAGCCGGCGCCGATGCTCACGGCGGCGGTGGTGGAGATTTTCACGGCGGACCCGGGGTGTACCCTCCTAAATCAAACCTCCTGATCATGAATTCGGCACCAGATTTCCAATCGGAGCAGTGTAGGTGGCAGATTTGATCACCGGCAGCCGCGGTTTGGGACTTTACACTCCGGTAAACATAACTAAGCCTTTTTTTTTTCCTTTCTTTCTTTCACCTTTTCTTCCAAGATCTCTTAGGTCCATGTCCTCCGGCTCTCTAGTTGTTGTTACAGGTAGCAGTGGTGGTTCCGGCAGGTTCCGGTGATGATGATGACGAAGATGTTATGGTGGTTTTCCGACGATTCGACGGCGACGGTGGTTATTATGGTTCAGTTTCAGGTCACGGCTCGGTTCAAGTTCAGTTTCGGGTGAACACAAGTTAACAATTTCAGTTACGGTTCGGTTCGGTTCGGGGCAACTCACGGCAAAACGGGTTCGGGTCAACCCGGGTCAAACCCGGTCAACTCAGTCAACACGGGCCTGGAACTTTCTCTCGATGCCAAAAATTCTAAAGATACAATGCTGCTATGCTTCAAGATTTTCTTGGAGACTTTGGTTAGCTTATTCTCAAGATCATTATTTTTTTATACATGATTTTTATTTTCTTGCTAAATGTATTTTTATTTGCGATGAAGGAGCACCAACTACTGAAAGACCAAAAGAAGAATATAAGAAAACGACCCAAACAAGGAGGAAAAGGTAATTATATTCTTTAAAGTTCTTATTATATGTGAAATATTTATGAAATTTAGTTCATATTATGCACTTAATATCGATGAAATATCACCCATATATCGGTTATCGGTCCCCATGAAATTACCCTATGTAAAAGGAGTGAGGATTTTTATTTTATTATAAAAAGCTAAGTAAATTGTCATTTTACTAGTATGAGACCCTGCGCGCGTTGTTGCGGCGCGCTAAACCATTGAAAGTTGATAAAATATTTGATCCAAAGTCTAATAGATGGCAAGAGCTTCAAGCTCAAACGAAGAGAACTCAATCACATATATATTCTTGATTGAATAAAAATTTTATAAAAAAATTTATTATAAAGAATTCAGGATTCTTGTTAGGTGTCTGTTGCTATTTGAATATGCAATTGCTTCAATTGCATTCCCATGTGAAGAAAGTAAAAATTATTATCTCATAAGGTACATAGTAAGGTTGTAAAAATGTGTTTATGGATAATGGTGATCTTACATGTTTGTCAACAAAAACAAATTAATTCCCATGATCCTCAACAAAGCTGTAGTAGTAAACCATTAAATAATCACCAAAATGTAGATAAGACACATTCACGTACCACACTCCTCATGTAGTTTTAAAATAGGATAGTTTAAACATATTTATAGCAATAGATACAAATATTTAAACCATTAAATAATGACCAAAAAGCTGCATGTTCGCTTTGATTATGTATTCTTCGTCGCCCGGTGACTTCGCCGGCGCTAAGAACATTACCACCCGATGAGACCACTTCACCGCCATCCACCGCCGCATCCCCACCCCTACTTCCCCCATCTAGCAACCTCTTCTCTTCCAGCTCCTGTTTCTTCTCCGTCAATATCCTTGCATGCGCCACCCACGTCCAACACCCCACCGCCTTTCACCACCTCCCCGCGCCACCCACTTCAAGAAACAATCAGTCGCTTATTTTCAAAGTGTTTGAAATTTATCTATTCAAAAAAGAGATGAGCTTTGGTTAGTGGTAAATAAACTAAAAGCAACTAAATATAGTAGTGTTTTTCATCAAAGAAGAAGAAATGGCTAAAGTAAACAGAAAAGAGAGTAAATTAACTAACCGATGATGATGTAGATGAAACGGTGCTGATGAAACACGACCAAAATCTTGGCCGGAGATCACCTTCCAAAGTGGAAGAAACATTCAACAATCTTCAACCCAACCCAAACTAAACAAAACAATGTTTAACCAAAATGATTATCATCAAGAGAAGCAAAAACAGTCAACGTAAACACAAAAAAGGGAACTTTACCAGAGGAGAGCAATCGGGATGAATGAATTCTAGTGGTAAAGGAGAAGATAAATATTGATTTTAATTGAGTGGGTGAGGGAGATTAGGACACGTGTTATACACAAGGCCGGCTTTAGTGTGAGTATAATAAAGCAACTGCTTAGGGCCACCAACTCTAAAGGGCCTTATTTTTTCATATACATTAATTTTTACCGGTTTAATACTAATGATTATCATATTAAGCAAGAGGTGTCATTGTATCCAAATTGTAAGGAGTTATTGTAGATTAGGTGAGTTGGACAATGAGTTAAAATGGGTAAATTGTTTCTCTCAAAACACATAAAATTTGTAAGGTTGAGGACAATAATGTTTCAAAAGGCCTCATTTTTTGAGTTTGCTTTAGGCCTCCACAAAGGTTGAGCCGGCCCTGGTTATACAAATGGATGATAAATATTTACAACCAACAAAACTGAAGGTACATGTAACATATGCACAAAAAGCCAAAAGTACAACAGTCAAATGCACAACTTAGGATTTTTGTTTTATTATGAAAAGTTGAGTAAATTGTCATTTTGTTTTATTATAATTTTCATCCAAAACTATATTTATAATTTTTTTTCTTTTAAACATATATATATATATATAGGTAGAGGATCCTGTAAAAAGTGCTCAAAGTGTGAGAAGTGTATTATAACACTATATATAATACTATATAACACCATATAACTTTAGGCCATTTTTACACTATCCTTACCCTATATATATATATATATATATATATATGCAAAATTTACCTTTATATCCTTTAATATAGAAAAAAAGTTACGTATAAAAAAGTTACGTGCAAAATGCGCCATCAAAACGCCACATGCGCCCATCGCCCACGCCACGCGCACGCGCGTGTGCGTGTTCGCAAGTACACTAGTGTGTGCTTCCATGAAACAATAAGGATGAAGTGTTCCCACTTAAATACCCCTTTAAGTATCATCTCTCCTCCTATGTTGGAGAAGTTGCCACTTTTCCAATTTTTCACCATTTAATGTTTCAAACACCAAACGTTGAGTATCGATATCTCATTCATCTTCGCTCCGATTTGGATGTGTTTTAGTTCGTTGCGAAACTCTTCCAACATAGAACACAAACTCACAAATAAATATATAAAAACACCTCGGTTTCTTATATTTATTTCAAGTACAAAATTAGGAAAAAATGCATTTCCTATATTTGTGAAAATTGCTATTTTCACAAATTTCCAACACAACCCAGTTATCAACATCGCATGTTGGGTAACATCGGGTTGTTAGTCGTTATTCACAATATTTGCCCAACGGTCATCATGGGTGTTGTAGGCACCCCAACGATAAGGTTCCTCCATGGTTGTTTCAGAGGCTACTTGAGGATTTTCAAAAGTACCCATATTGTAGCAAAGTGCCAACATTGGATACTTGCGTCTCCAGGACCAAAGTTATATTTCAAGACCTGAATTATGTTGTAAAGCACCGTAACTTTTTCAAAATGCATAATTTTAAATCTTCTACTAGATGATGAGTATTTAAAGCCACGTATCACCTGATTTAGGGGTTCAACGTAGTTCTGTTCTTCAAGCCCATCTTCGGTAAGAACCACTTCTAACGTGCCAAACAGAAGGCCTTTTGTACCCACATGTGCTAATAATGCATTGGGGGAGAGCTGTAGCCATGACTCATCTAATTTCGCCCGCATATGATTGTATGCATATGTGTGGCATTGATGGCCAGACATCCGTTACTACACTCTTGGTCCCATACCTCGGGTGAATCATCGAAGCAGAAATAGTGAAAACCGTTGTCAATCGGACGTTTTCTAAAAAAGGAAATGATATTAGCAAAACATAAATACCTAAACATATAAGAAAAAAGATGAACACTTTGTGTGAGTAACTTACTCGCTGGTCGTTATAAAATTCAAGTTCATGTTTTTGCTAATCTGAGCACGTGGGGGTTTGTAAAAATTCGGAAAGAGATGAGTAGGAAAGGGTACCGCGATGGTGAGGGGTGCTTACTACGCGGCGAGACGGAGGTGGTGTCTCAACGAAATTTTCAGTTCAGGAGATTGAATGGAGAAAAATGTTGAGAAGATTTACATTATGAAATTTAAAAGGAGTGAGGATTTTTGTTTTATTATGAAAAGCCGAGTAAATTATCATTTTAGTCCCTTGGGTTTGTCTTAAATTACCATTTAAGTCCCTTAGGATTTTTGTTTTATTATGAAAAGTTGAGTAAATTGTCATTTTGTTTTATTATAATTTTCATCCAAAACTATATTTATAATTTTTTCCTTTAAAGATATATATATAATTTACCTTTATTTTCTTAATATAGAAAAAAAAGTTACGTATAAAAAAATTACATGCAAAGTGCGCCATTGAATCGCCACATTACGCCCATCGCCCGCGCCACACGCGTGCACATGTGTGAGTTAGGGAGCTTCGCACCCTTCGCTAGTGCACTAGTGTGTGCTTCCATAAAATAATAAGGATGGAGTGTTCCCACTTAAATACGCGTTTAAGTTTCATTTCTCCTCCTATGTGGGACAAGGTGACACTTTCCCAATTTTTCAGCATTCAATGTTTCAAACACCAAACTTTGAGCATCGATATCTCATTCATCTTCGCTTCGTTTTGGACCTGGTTTAGTTCGTTGCGGAGCTCTTCCAACATAAAACACAAACCCACAAATAAATATATAAAAACACCTCAATTTTTTATATTTATTTCTAGTCCAAAATTAGGAAAAATGCATTTCCTATATTTATGAAAATTGTTATTTTCACAAATTTCCAACACAATCCAGTTTATCAACATCGCATGTTGGGTAACATCGGGCTGTAAGCCGTTATTCACAATATTTGCCCAACGGTCATCATGGGTGTTGTAGGCACCCCAATGATAAGGTTCCTCCATGGTTGTTTCAGAGGCTACTTGAGGATTTCCAAAAGTACCCATGTTGTAGCAAAGTGGCAACACTGGATACTTGCGTCCTCCAGGACCAAAGTTATCTTTCAAGACCTGAATTATGCTGTAAAGCCCCGTAACTTTTTCAAAATGCATAATTTTAAATCTTCTACCGGACGATGAGTATTTAAAGCCAAGTACCACATGATTTAGGGGTTCAGCGTAGTTCTGTTTTTCAAGCCCATCTTTCGTAAGAACCGCTTCTAACGTGCCAAACGGAAGGCCTTTTGGACCCACATGTGCTAATAATGCATTGGGGGAGAGCTGTAGCGATTGCTCATCTAATTTTTCCCGCATTACGATTGTGAGCATATGTGTGGCACTGATGGCCAGACATCCGTTACTACACTCTTGGTCCCATACCTCGGGATAATCATCGAAACATGAATAATGAAAACCTTTGTCAACTGGACGTTTTCTGAAAACAAAAAGGAAATATTATTAGCTAAACATAAATACCTAAACATATAAGAAAAAAGATGAACACTTTGCATGAGTAACTTACTCGTTGGTCGTTGTTAAATTAAAGTTCATGTTTTTTGCTAATCTGAGCACATGGGGGTTTGTAAAAATTCGGAAAGATATGAGGAGGAAAGGGGACCGCGATGGTTAAGGGTGCTTACTGCGCAGCGAGACGGAGGTGGTGTCTCAACATAATTTTCAGTTTAGGAGATTCAATGGAGAAATATGTAGAGTAAAGCACATGGGCTACAAGGAACAGGTGGCAGGTAAACCATGGAGGGTGACGTGGCAGTTACACATGCGCGGGTACACGACGCATGGACACTGATGTGACGCGCGGTTGGCGCACCAAATTGAGACAATACGGCACGACTGTGTGGCTTGCTCGTATAGGTTCATTGGTGACGTGGCGTACGCGCTCATGGAACTGAGCCAAACTGGCGCGCGCATGCAGGGCACATGAAATTGAGCCAAAATCGCACACGCGCACGTGAGCATGTAGACCAGCGCGCGCATGAATATGAGACAAAATGGCGCGCGCGCACCAGCATGTCTTGCGCGCGTGCGCGCAGAAGCTTCCAGACATTAATGATAGAGCCGTTTCATTTCAGCTTCCAGACATTAATGATAGAGCCGTTTCATTTCAACATTAATGATAGAAGCTTCCAGACATTAATGATAGAGCCGTTTCATTTCAACATATTTCTCCATTGAATCTCCTGATCTGAAAATTACGTTGAGACACCACCTCCGTCTCGCCGCGCAGTAAGCACCCTTCACCATCTCGGTCCCCTTTCCTCATCTCTTTCCGAATTTTTACAAACCCCCACGTGCTCTGATTAGCAAAAACATGAACTTGAATTTAATAACGACCAACGAGTAATTTACTCATGCAAAGTGTTCATCTTTTATCTTATATGTATAGGTATTTATGTTTAGCTAATATCATTTCCTTTTTATTAGAGTACGTCTGGTTGTTGACAGAGGTTTTCACTATTTATGCTTCAATAATTATCCCGAGTTATGGGACCAAGAGTGTAGTAACGGATGTTTGGTCATCAGTGCCACACATATGCTCACAATCATAATGCGGGCAAAATTAGATGAGACTTGGCTACAACTCTCCCCCAATGCATTATTAGCACATGTGGGTTCAAAAGGCCTTCCGTTTGGCACGTTAGAAGATATTTTTACCGAAGATGGGCTTGAAGAACGAAACTACGCTGAACCCCTAAATTAGGTGGTACGTGGCTTTAAATACTCATCATACGGTAGAAGGTTTAAAATTATGCATTTTGAAAAAGTTACGGGGCTTTACAGCATAATTCAGGCCTTGAAAGATAACTTTGGTTCTGGAGGATGCAAGTATTCAGTGTTGGCACTTTGCTACAATATGGGTACTTTTAAAAATCCTCAAGTAACCTCTGAAACAACCATGGAGGAACCTTATCGTTGGGGTGCCTACAACACCCATGATGACCGTTGGGCAAATATTGTGAATAACGCCTTACAACCCGATGTTACCCAACATGCGATGTTGATAATTGGGTCGTGTTGGAAATTTGTGAAAATAACAATTTTAAAAAATATAGGAAATGCATTTTTCCGAATTTTGGGCTAGAAATAAATATAAGAAACAAAGGTGTTTTTATGAAATTATTTGTGGGTTTGTGTTCTATGTTGGAAGAGCTTCGCAACGAACTAAACCATGTCCAAAACGGAGCGAAGTTGAATGAGATATTGATGCTCAAAGTTTGGTGTTTGAAACATTGAATGCTCAAAAATTGGGAAAATGGCACATTGTCCCATATAGGATGCGATATGAAACTTAAAGGGGTACTTAAGTGGGAACACTCCATCCTTATTGTTTCATGGAAGCATACACTAATGTACTCGCAAAGTGAGCACCCTAACTCGCACACGTGCGCGCGCGTGGCGTGTGCGATGGGCGCTTTGATTGCGCACTTCGCACCGCTTGAGATCAAACTTTGTATTTTTTACCGCGCGCGCATGGTGAAGCACATGGGCTGCAAGCACCAGGTGGCAGGTAAACCATGGAGGGTGACGTGGCAGGCACATGCGCGGGTACACGACGCATGGACACTGCTGTGACGCACGGTTTGCGCACCAAATTGAGACAATACGGCACGACTGTGTGGCTTGCTCGTATAGTTTCATTGGTGACATGGTGCACGCGCGCATGCAGGGCGCATGAAATTGAGCCAAAATGGCACACGCGCGCGTGAGCATGTAGACCAGCACGCGCATGAAAATGAGCCAAAATGGCTCGCGCACCAGCATGTTTTGCACGCGTGCACGCAGAAGTTTACAGACATTAATGATAGATCTGTTTCATTTCAGCATTTGAAATATAGACGAGTCAACGGTTTTGACAGAGGATTAAATGACGAATTAAAGTGCATTGAAGACGTTTAATGCAATTTAATTCACCCATATTTAATTCGATTTTATGTTTTATCCCGAGACCTGCAGTATAAATAGGAGGCCACCCCTGCTGCAGAAGATACATCGAACAACTCACCTTCTTATGCAACTTCTCCTCTACAGAATTTTCTTCTTTTTCTTTCTTGTAGTAAGGTACACCTTCAGGTTTTCGTCAAGTCCGGCAATGCAACTGCTTAGGCTGTTGTATCTTGAAAACAAACGAGTTTTACTGGGAGACTTGAAATTTGTTTTAAGGGACCCGTGTCTAACACGATCCTTAGACGAGAACTTTTTATTTTCAGTAATCTCGTTCTTAATTGTATTGTATTTTTCAGCTTCATTTTGTTCTTCATTTGTAATTCAAGTTAATAAAATTTTATTTATTTTATACGAATGGATTCCTACAATCTTAAAACATTTTTTAAAACACTGTTCGTGTAGAATTATAAACTATTCTCTTGTGATATCGAACTAGTTTTGACTTCACACAGTGGACAAGGTTCCACTTTTCCCACTTAAATACATATTTAAGTTTCATCTCTTCTCCTATGTTGACAAGGTGCCATTTTCCCAATTTTTCAAGGACTAAAATGGCATTTAACTCTAAAACAAAAATCCTTATTCCTTTTAAACTTCGTAACATAAATTTTCTCAACATGTTTCTCCATTGAATCTCCTGAACTGAAAATTACGTTGAGACACCACCTCCGTCTCGCCGCGCAGTAAGCACCCCTCACCATTGCGGTCCCCTTTTCTCCTCATCTTTTTCGAATTTTTACAAACCCTCACATGCTCTGATTAGCAAAAACATGAACTTGAATTTAATAACGACCAACGAGTAATTTACTCACTTAAAGTGTTCATCTTTTTTATTTTATGTTTAGGTATTTATGTTTAGCTAATATCATTTCCTTTTTTTTAGAATACGTTCGGTTGTTGACAGAGGTTTTCACTATTCCTACTTCGATAATTATCCCGAGGTATAGGACCAAGAGTGTAGTAACGGATGTATGGCCATCAGTGCCACACATATATGCTCACAATCATAATGCGGGCAAAATTAGATTAGACATGGCTACAGCTCTCCCCTAATGCATTATTAGCACATGTGGGTCCAAAAGGCCTTCCGTTTGGCACGCTAGAAGATGTTTTTACCGAAGATGGGTTTGAAGAACGGAACTACGTTGAACCTCTAAATCAGGTGGTACGTGGCTTTAAATACTCATCATCCGGTAAAAGATTTAAAATTATGCATTTTGAAAACGTTACGGGGCTTTACAACATGATTTAGGCCTTGAAATATAACTTTGGTCCTGGAGGACGCAAGTATTAAGTGTTGGCACTTTGCTACAATATGGGTACTTTTGAAAATCCTCAACTTGCATCTGAAACAACCATGGAGGAACCTTATCGTTGGGGTGCCTACAACACATATGATGACCGTTGGGCAAATATTGTGAATAACAGCTTACAACCTGATATTACCCAACATGCGATGTTGATAACTGGGTTGTGTTGGAAATTTGTGAAAATAACAATTTTCACAAATATAGGAAATACATTTTTCCTAATTTTGGACTAGAAATAAATATAAGAAACTGAGATGTTTTTATATATTTATTTGTGGGTTTGTGTTCTATGTTGGAAGAGCTTCGCAACGAACTAAATCACGTCCAAAATGGAGCGAAGATGAATGAGATATCGATGCTCAAAGTTTGGTGTTTGAAACATAATTGTTATTTGCGCTCGCACCGCTTGAGAGCCTCCTTTGTATTTTTAACTGCGCACGCGTGGTGAAGCACATGGGCTGCAAGAATCGGGGGCAGGTAAACCATGGAGGGTGACGTAGCAGGCACATGCGCGGGTACACGATGCATGACCAGGTTGGTCTGCGCGTATCGGCCCATGGACACTGATGTGACGCGCGGTTGGCGCACCAAATTAAGACAATACGGCATGACAGTGTGGCTTGCTGATGTGCTAAAAGGTGGTTTAATTAAAACAGTTAAAATTACCCTAAATCTAGACACTCCAAGCTTTAAATTTATAAACTTAGACTCGATCTAAAACTAAAACCACACAACCGGCAAGTGTACCAATCAATGTAGAATAGCTAAAGTAAGACCGAGTATCGAACCCACGAGACTCTAAAGATTACGCTAAGACTCTATCTAGACTAAGAATGACACGACTTAACTAATTGTCTATTGATTGGGGGGGGGGGGTTTCTAAAAATCCTAAATAAAATATTAAAATAATATTAAATAACTTGACACGAAATTTGACGAAGACTAGAACCAGTGGCGATGAAGACTACCTAGGCTAGACGCAAGTTTAACTCAGAATGGATTTCTATTCGATAGTTTTGTGGTATGGAACCGGGATCTTTAAATGCTAAACCTATTAAGATACCAACTAAGCCCCTCAATCCCTCTCAAGGTGATTCTTGTGGCACTACCTAGGCTGTTACGCTTACCGGTTTAACTTCTTGAAAGTGCCTAAATAAGACGATCTACCTCACAGCGCGAAAGTCTAAGGCAACTATGGGTTTTAATCTTGGTTTAATAGACAAGAGAATGTTTAAGGACTATACCAATTTCTTAGACCTAGCTATAAACCAAACCGAGACCTATTAATAACCTCGAGCTTCACAGCGACAAGATTAGCAGAACACTTGATTTTATTAAATTACCGATTATTACTTCTAAGGTTAGTTATGTAATTTCACCTTAAAGAGTTAAAGATTTATTATGTCATATATACACTCACCTAAATCAAGAACCCTAGCACAACCCTATTATGTGATAAAGACCGTCACCAAGGATTATACGAAGCCACAATCAGCAATAAAACAATATCAAGCATGCATATACACCAAGTTAAAATTTCATAGCCGTTACAATACAATAAAAACCATAAACCACTTAAAAACCGAATAAAAATCCAAACTTTATTTAAACCATTGTCACACCTAGGTAGTTAAAGCGTTTTAGCTGCTAAACATCATCAAAAACAGAATCATATTCAAAATATAATCTGAATTCATCGTGTCACAAAGTTAAACGAACGAAAACGAAAGATAAAGGATGGTTAAACCCGAATCTTCACTCCCGAACGCTCCCGAAGTATACCCGAATGATTCCGTAGCCCCTTTTTCACGTAGTGCGTTGAGGGGTCGGGCAGTCCACTAATATTCATTTTCTTGTATTTATGTTGGATTTAGCTGTTTTTTTGCTTCTTTTGCGTTTTTGAGCTCATTTAATCCTGAAAATACAAAAGGAAGACAAAAACACTCTTTTTCCAATATTAGTACTTAAAAAGGGTTAGTTTTATGCCTCATTTGATGTAATTTATATGTTGCATTTTTCATACATCAAATACCCCCACACTTGAACTTTTGCTTGTCCTCAAGCAAAACTCTTTAATATGTGGCTTACACTCCCAAATGGAATAGGTAGAAGAGAAGGTTTTGGGCTTGTCGTAGAGTGTGTCGGGATTTCCAAGATCTTTTTGGGTTTTATTTTTATTTATTTACACTCCTATTCGCAATGATCTATTTAGAACTTTTCATAAAAGAAATTACTTATTTGGGCATAACATGCCTTTTTAAAATTCTATTTATATACAAGTTCACATACCTCACGGGGAAATCACTCACACTCGGCCGAAGGTGTATTTTTAGTGAATCACTCGAGAGCGGCATGGAACTTATTCCTACCATAGGCTTGCCAAAAATCAATCCTCCTCCTTTTTAACTTTTATACCTTTGTAGATATCAAGAGGACTTGTGGGTTAAGGGTTAGGCTAGGGTTAAAGGTAGGTGGTTGGGTTAGTGGTTAGTAGAAAAAGGGCTAAAAGCGTAACAAGTGTCGGTTTTCGTATTTTTGCAACTTTTTATTTTGATGAAGCTTTTATTCAAACTAAGTTATTTTTTATTAACTTGTTTGTTTATTTTCTTTTTCCTTCATCATTATCACACATTTTTTTTTTTTTTACGAAGAACCGAACTTGTTACTAAAATAAAAGGTTAAAAATGAAAAAGGTTTTGGTGGGTAAAAGGATTTTTTGTTTGGGTGATGAAACGAAAAGGTTTGGGCTCAAAGGGGCTAACTAGGGGGATTTTTGGGTAGGTGGTAAAAGAAAAAGAAAAATAATGGTGTAGAAATAAAAAGGGTTAGTCCTAATGCCTCCATCATTTACTTACTCGGGTTTAAGTTGATAAGGACCGGGAATGTATTGTCATGGCAAGTTCTAGAGTCATAAGAACCAAGCGGCTATTCACACAAGAAAC
Source organism: Helianthus tuberosus (assembly GCA_030545235.1). Taxonomy (NCBI): domain Eukaryota; kingdom Viridiplantae; phylum Streptophyta; class Magnoliopsida; order Asterales; family Asteraceae; genus Helianthus; species Helianthus tuberosus. The sequence continues at coordinate 21,782,959 of CM060352.1, forward strand.
GAAAAATGAGCATTTAGTCAAATGATATGTAATTGTGTGCTCAATAAAGGTTCAAAACTCACTTTTGTGGGAATGGGTTTTTATGTGATCAAATATATATAATTAAATTTTAAATAAGTTTGCTATGCCTTTTTATAATTTTCTTATGTTGGTTCTTTTTATCACTACGCTATCGGTTGTAAATTTGTAAAAATATAACCTTTTTGAGAACTTGAATTTTCCGAGTTAAGGCTTATATTTAGGACTTGCAAAATTCAAGGTTTTAGCATCCCCCCACACTTCAATTACACATTGTCCTCAATGTGTCCCAAAAATAAATTTTTAGGTTGATTAGATGTGTAAAATAGTGTTTAAAAAGCAAAAATTTGTGTTACTGGGCACTGAACACGGCCCCGTGTTGTCCGGGCACGGCCCCGTGTTCAAGTGCCAGTAACAGAATTAAAACAAGAGAAACAGAAGCCTGGACACGGGGGCGTGTTGGGTGAACACGGCCCGTGTCCAGTTACCTGAACTGGGCGTTTTCTGCAGGGTGCTCAGCACGGGGCCGTGTTGGTTGGGCACGGCCCGTGTTGAACCTTCTGAAATTGTCGGGTTGCCTTGTTCTCGTGTATGGGTTCATTTTTCTCGTTCCCCTTTTCATCCTTTACCACCATGAGTGTGTTTTATTCATTACAAACCATCCAAACCTTAAAACCATCATTTCATTTCATCATAGAGAGAACTTACATAGTCCTAAATTAAGATAAAATTAAAACTTCACTAAATAGGTCAGCAGGTGTACGAGGTTATCATAAGAAGTTCTACTTATTTTAAGAAAATTTCGAGAATAGTTTCCCGATATAGTAGGACTTTTATCCGAATGATTTCTTCCCTAAATGTTATTTAAAGCCATTCTTCGATTTCCCTAGGAAGGAAGAATGCGCCTTCATTTTCCTCCGCAGCTGGTGGTTGAGGGGGAACATTCACCGGGAATCCTTGCACCACTCTTCGCGGAGGTTCTTGGTGCATGGAGTACCATTCGGCTGGAATGACAACTTCGGGTACCATGTTCCACGCCCTTTGGGTTATTATAGGTACCAAAGGCGGGGAGGCGAGAAGGTTCAACCTCTGGTGCAAGAGGTTTACTTCATGGAGACAGCCCTCCAGCCCCACTGTAAGATGGTTGATACGGTCGACCAATGCTTCCTCCACTCTCGTCATTTCGTCAATAGCCTCTCTTAGAGCGTAAACATAGTTTACAAGAGAGTCTTCTGCTGTTGAAGATCTCCTTCCTTGTCGGTTACTTCTTGAAGATGATCCGCTTGTTCTGCTTGCCATTTTCTGCGAAGTGAACCGAAGAAAGCTAAATTTTTACAAAACAGATCCTCGGACACGGCCCCGTGCTCACTGAGCACGGCCCCGTGTTCATTTGTCTGCAGAATTTTATGCTAGGGAGTCTTGGAGTTTTAAATTATTCTCATGATTTTTAGCTAGTTTTTAGGCTTAGATAATTTAAAATAAAGTTATACAACTAACTTTAAACAAGAATCCTTAGCAAATAATCTTACAAACTTCACATAGAGGGTTGGAATCAAGAGATTTCCAAGCTTCCATGGAGGAAATTTTGAAAAATTTTTAAAGAGGAGGAAATGAGTAAAAGTGGAAGGGACAAGAGGGTCTTTGGGAACCTTCTTTTAGCACTTACCTAGGATGGTATGAGTGAAAACCACAGGAATCTCTGTCTTTTGAAGTGGTAAAAAATGAGCAGGATTCAGGCTGCATTTAAAGAAAACGACAGTGGACTGAACACGGCCCCGTGTGCAGAGGAATTCCTGACACATTTTGTCCGTATTCTGACCAAATAAGCAGAGAATCTCTTTGATGAGCACGGGGGCGTGTTGACCTGGACACGGCCCCGTGTCTGGAGGCTGTTTTATGGAGTTTTGCTTCTTCTAAGGATTTCGTCGAAATCGGGTGGTTCCTTACTGGTTGGAACAACCCCAAAGTGCCTAAGATACCTTAATTGTCCTAGACTAAGGCGAGAATGCAAGAGGTTGTCGGTGAGGGTAATTCCTATTTTCATTCTAGGTGGACAAGTCCAACCCTTTCCCGGGCTCTTGTTAAAGAAGGTGTATGCCGAATCGCTCAGGTCTATGTATGCACCGAACGAAGTCGATGGAGAGTCCTTCACGGCACAATCGACACAGGGACGACTATCGTCCAAGTCTTTGCTAGGTACGAAGGTATTTTCGGGAGCAACGAGGTTGTCGGAATGCGGTTCCAACATCTCTTCATGGGTATCGTCTTGGGGTGGATCAATAAAATCATTCCCAAGCTCTTCTAACCATTTCAGAATTAGCTCTTCTAGTTGAAATAACTCGTCGAGGAGCATTTCCCCTAGAATATCTGGCTGGGCGCATTCGAGGGTGAAATAGTGCTTATTTTTACTTTCTCCCCTCTTAGGGTTGTGAGAAGTTGGTGGGTCCATGTAGTGGGGCCTATAATTTAGGAAGTAGCATTTTACTTCTTCATGTTTGCCACCACATAATTGACACCACGTACCATAAGAGTGCCGAAAGTAAAAATAATTACTATCACTCATGTTTATGTCAGAAATTACCAACCGCCGGGATTTAACGGTTCTGTTTTCAGTAACTGAAACTTGGGCACGGGGGCGTGTTGAGTGGGCACGGCCCCGTGTTCAGCTTACTGTCTGATGTAAAACAGGATTGCCAGTTCCAATGATTGAGCACGGGGGCGTGTTCAGCGGGCACGGCCCGTGCTGAGCTCTGCAGAAGCTGAAAAACTAAGAAAAAACTAAAAAAAAAATGATTAGGCCGTTGAACTCTCCAAAGGCTACCCGGTTTCTTCATAGATACGAAACAGTGCGAGAGCCGTCAGCAGTACTACCCGGTTTCCTACCATAGGCTCAACACGCCCCCGTGCTCATCAAAGAGATTCTCTGCTGATTTGGTCAGAATACGGACAAAATGTGTCAGGAATTCCTCTGCACACGGGGCCGTGTTCAGTCAACACGGGGCCGTGTCCAGTGCACTGTCGTTTTCTTTAAATGCAGCCTGAATCCTGCTCATTTTTGACCACTTCAAAAGACAGAGATTCCTGGGATTTTCACTCATACCATCCTAGGTAAGTGCTAAAAGAAGGTTCCCAAAGACCCTCTTGTCCCTTCCACTTTTACTCATTTCCTCCTCTTTAAAAATTTTTCAAAATTTCCTCCATGGAAGCTTGGAAATCTCTTGATTCCAACCCTCTATGTGAAGTTTGTAAGATTATTTGCTAAGGATTCTTGTTTAAAGTTAGTTGTATAACTTTATTTTAAATTATCTAAGCCTAAAAACTAGCTAAAAATCATGAGAATAATTTAAAACTCCAAGACTCCCTAGCATAAAATCCTGCAGACAAATGAACACGGGGCCGTGCTCAGTGAGCACGGGGCCGTGTCCGAGGATCTGTTTTGTAAAAATTTAGCTTTCTTCGGTTCACTTCGCAGAAAATGGCAAGCAGAACAAGCGGATCATCTTCAAGAAGTAACCGACAAGGAAGGAGATCTTCAACAGCAGAAGACTCTCTTGTAAACTATGTTTACGCTCTAAGAGAGGCTATTGACGAAATGACGGGAGTGGAGAAAGCATTGGTCGACCGTATCAACCATCTTACAGTGTGGCTGGAGGGCTGTCTCCATGAAGTAAACCTCTTGCACCAAAGGTTGAACCTTCTCGCCTCCCCGCCTTTGGTACCTATAATAACCCAAAGGGCGTGGAACATGGTACCCGAAGTTGTCATTCCAGCCGAATGGTACTCCATGCACCAAGAACCTCCGCGAAGAGTGGTGCAAGGATTCCCGGTGAATGTTCCCCCTCAACCACCAGCTGCGGAGGAAAATGAAGGCGCATTCTTCCTTCCTAGGGAAATCGAAGAATGGCTTTAAATAACATTTAGGGAAGAAATCATTCGGCTAAAAGTCCTACTATATCGGGAAACTATTCTCGAAATTTTCTTAAAATAAGTAGAACTTCTTATGATAACCTCGTACACCTGCTGACCTATTTAGTGAAGTTTTAATTTTATCTTAATTTAGGACTATGTAAGTTCTCTCTATGATGAAATGAAATGATGGTTTTAAGGTTTGGATGGTTTGTAATGAATAAAACACACTCATGGTGGTAAAGGATGAAAAGGGGAACGAGAAAAATGAACTCATGCACAAGAACACGGCAACCCGACAATTTCAGAAGGTTCAACACGGGCCGTGCCCAACCAACACGGCCCCGTACTGAGCACCCTGCAGAAAACGCCCAGTTCAGGTAACTGGACACGGGCCGTGTTCACCCAACACGCCCCCGTGTCCAGGCTTCTGTTTCTCTTGTTTTAATTCTGTTACTGGCACTTGAACACGGGGCCGTGCCCGGACAACACGGGGCCGTGTTCAATGCCCAGTAACACAAACTTTTGCTTTTTAAACACTATTTTACACATCTAATCAACCTAAAAATTTATTTTTGGGACACATTGAGGACAATGTGTAATTTAAGTGTGGGGGGGATGCTAAAACCTTGAATTCTGCAAGTCCTAAATACAAGCCTTACACAAAACTCTATTGGAACGGCTAATCATCCCAATTTTTTTTTCAAAAATTTCATTTTTTTTACTTGTCTAGGTTTAACTCGGAAAATTCAAGTTCTCAAAAAGGTTATATTTTTACAAATTTACAACCGATAGCGTATTGATAAAAAGAAACAACATAAGAAAATTATGAAAATGCATAGCAAACTTATTTAAAATTTAATTATATATATTTGATCACATAAAAACCCATTCCCATAAAAGTGAGTTTTGAGTCTTTATTGAGCACACAATTACATATCATTTGACTAAATGCTCATTTTTCGTTTCTTGTGTGAATAGCCGCTTGGTTCTTACGACTCTAGAACTTGCATTACAATACATTCCCGGTCCTTATCAACTTAAACCCGAGTAAGTAAATGATGGAGGCATTAGGACTAACATTTTTTATTTCTACACCATTATTTTTCTTTTTCTTTTACCACCTACCCAAAAATCTTCCTAGTTAGCCCCTTTGAGCCCAAACCTTTTCGTTTTATCACCCAAACAAAAATCCCTTTTACCCACCAAAACCTTTTTCATTTTTAACCCTTTATTTTAGTAACAAGTTCGGTTCTTCGTAAAAAAAAATTTAAAAAAAAAATTTGTGTGATAATGATGAAGCAAAAAGAAAATAAACAAACAAGTTAATCAAAAATAACTTAGTTTGAATAAAAGCTTCATCAAAATAAAAAGTTGCAAAAATACGAAAACCGACACTTGTTACGCTTTTAGCCCTTTTTCTACTAACCACTAACCCAACCACCTATCTTTAACCCTAGCCTAACCCTTAACCCACAAGTCCTCTTGATATCTACAAAGGTATAAAAGTTAAAAAGGAGGAGGATTGATTTTTGGCAAGCCTATGGTAGGAATAAGTTCCATGCCGCTCTCGAGTGATTCACTAAAAAATACACCTTCGGCCGAGTGTGAGTGATTTCCCCGTAAGGTATGTGAACTTGTATACAAATAGAATTTTAAAAAGGCATGTTATGCCCAAATAAGTAATTTCTTTTATGAAAAGTTCTAAATAAATCATTACGAATAGGAGTGTAAATAAATAAAAATAAAACCCAAAAAGATCTTGGAAATCCCGACACTCTACGACAAGCCCAAAACCTTCTCTTCTACCTATTCCATTTGGGAGTGTAAGCCACATATTAAAGAGTTTTGCTTGAGGACAAGCAAAAGTTCAAGTGTGGGGGTATTTGATGTATGAAAAATGCAACATATAAATTACATCAAATGAGGCATAAAACTAACCCTTTTTAAGTACTAATATTGGAAAAAGAGTGTTTTTGTCTTCCTTTTGTATTTTCAGGATTAAATGAGCTCAAAAACGCAAAAGAAACAAAAAGACAGCTAAATCCAACATAAATACAAGAAAAGGAATATTAGTGGACTGCCCGACCCCTCAACGGCACCTTCCAAAGCAAAGTAGCCAGAAGACTGAACACGCCCCGTGCTCAGCCAGCACGGGGCCGTGCCCAAGAAGCAACAGAAAAGACAAACCTATAGAAGCTTCTATTGCCCACCACGGGCCGTGCTCAGCGGACACGGGGGCGTGTCGAAAGTACAGCAGGCGCATTTATTGTAATTGCGAATTACAATTAATGAGGAGAGAGATTGTCAGACGGACACGGGGCCGTGCCCAGCGGACACGGGGCCGTGCCCAGCTCTCTGTTCAGCCTATAAATAGGAGTGCTGAACAGAGAGCTGGGCACGGCCCCGTGTCCGTCTGACAATCTCTCTCCTCATTAATTGTAATTCGCAATTACAATAAATGCGCCTGCTGTACTTTCGACACGCCCCCGTGTCCGCTGAGCACGGCCCGTGGTGGGCAATAGAAGCTTCTATAGGTTTGTCTTTTCTGCTGCTTCTTGGGCACGGCCCCGTGCTGGCTGAGCACGGGGCGTGTTCAGTCTTCTGGTTTCTCTACTTTGCTTTGGAAGGTGTCGTTGAGGGGTCGGGCAGTCCACTAATATTCCTTTTCTTGTATTTATGTTGGATTTAGCTGTCTTTTGCGTTTTTGAGCTCATTTAATCCTGAAAATACAAAAGGAAGCCAAAAACTTGATGCATGCGAAGTGTTACTTATTTTAGGTGTATATTTTAAGCCCTTTTTAACACTTATTATAGCCAAGTTTTAAATTTATAAAACACGATATTTCACTAACACTAAACACACATATGGGCAAGTGCACCCATAGTTGAGTGTAGTATAGCGTTGGTAAGATACCGAGGTCGTCCAAGGACACAAGAGCTTTTAGTACCGGTTTATCCTCAACATCTAACCAAAATAAAAGTTTAGAAAAATGTTTTAGACTAAGAAAATTAAAAACTAACTAAAATGCTGAAAATAAAAATAAAAGAAAAACAGATAGACAAGATGAATCACTTGGTTCCGACTCGTATCTAGTATAACCTTTGATTATTTCCGCACTTTTGCACATAATTAAGAGATTATCTTAGTTATTGTAGTAGGCCCCTCTTTTGAAGGTGACGTTACCCTCACCCCAGTAGTTTGAGTCAGCAGGGATACAATCCTAAAAGGGTGGATTATTGAAAGATAATGAATTAAGTTATTAATGCAGTATTGTGGTAGGCCCCGCTTTTGGCGGTGACGTTACCCTCGGCTAAGTAGTCTGAGTCAGCAGGGATACAGTCCTAAATAGTCGGGTTATAGTATTAATAGTAGTTAACTTATGAGGGGATCAAAGAGTTTGGACCCCCGCCATCCAATACCGTGAAGTATTGAAGGAGGTCCTACTAAATTTGACCCAGGTCCATTGCAGGACCTCTAAACGCTGAACAATGGCAAGACCTTTACCAAACCGTTCCCTTAACCCCCGACCAGGTAGCCAACATATCTCCATATAGACCGTGGAGATATGAATGGTGAAAATCCTTTATTTTATATAGACAGTAAAATAATGCCAAGACACCACGGACAAACGATAAGGAAAGATCACCTTCAACATAAGTAACTAGTTATTAAAGTCATTAATACAAAACCAAATAAAAAGTGCAAAAGATTAGAAATAAAAAATATTATACTAGACACTTTGTCTTCACCAAGTGATGTAAGAGACTTAGGCAAACATGGCCTTGATTGTCAAGAACTCTTACGATCAATCTTGGATCCCGAGACGACTCACACACTCTACGATGGACAATGGATGATGGTGGTGGATGGTGGTGTTGTGATGGTGGTGGGTGGTGGATGAAGTGTGAGAGAGGTGGTGTGCCAAGGGATGAGATGAAATGAATCCAAGCACTCCTATTTATAGGCTGAACAGAGAGCTGGGCACGGCCCCGTGTCCGTCTGACAATCTCTCTCCTCATTAATTGTAATTCGCAATTACAATAAATGCGCCTGCTGTACTTTCGACACGCCCCCGTGTCCGCTGAGCACGGCCCGTGGTGGGCAATAGAAGCTTCTATAGGTTTGTCTTTTCTGCTGCTTCTTGGGCACGGCCCCGTGCTGGCTGAGCACGGGGCGTGTTCAGTCTTCTGATTTCTCTACTTTGCTTTGGAAGGTGCCGTTGAGGGGTCGGGCAGTCCACTAATATTCATTTTCTTGTATTTTTGTTAGATTTAGCTGTCTTTTTGCTTCTTTTGCGTTTTTGAGCTCATTTAATCCTGAAAATACAAAAGGAAGACAAAAACACTCTTTTTCCAATATTAGTACTTAAAAATGGTTAGTTTTATGCCTCATTTGATGTAATTTATATGTTGCATTTTTCATACATCAAATACCCCCACACTTGAACTTTTGCTTGTCCTCAAGCAAAACTCTTTAATATGTGGCTTACACTCCCAAATGGAATAGGTAGAAGAGAAGGTTTTGGGCTTGTCGTAGAGTGTCGGGATTTCCAAGATCTTTTTGGGTTTTATTTTTATTTATTTACACTCCTATTCGTAATGATCTATTTATAACTTTTCATAAAAGAAATTACTTATTTGGGCATAACATGCCTTTTTAAAATTCTATTTATATACAAGTTCACATACCTCACGGGGAAATCACTCACACTCGGCCGAAGGTGTATTTTTAGTGAATCACTCGAGAGCGGCATGGAACTTATTCCTACCATAGGCTTGCCAAGAAATCAATCCTCCTCCTTTTTAACTTTTATACCTTTGTAGATATCAAGAGGACTTTGTGGGTTAAGGGTTAGGCTAGGGTTAAAGGTAGGTGGTTGGGTTAGTGGTTAGTAGAAAAAGGGCTAAAAGCGTAACAAGTGTCGGTTTTCGTATTTTTGCAACTTTGTATTTTGATGAAGCTTTTATTCAAACTAAGTTATTTTTGATTAACTTGTTTGTTTATTTTCTTTTTGCTTCATCATTATCACACTTTTTTTTTTTTTTTTTTTTTACGAATATCCGAACTTGTTACTAAAATAAAGGGTTAAAAATGAAAAAGGTTTTGGTGGGTAAAAGGGTTTTTTTTTGTTTGGGTGATGAAACGAAAATGTTTAGGCTCAAAGGGGCTAACTAGGGGGATTTTTGGGTAGGTGGTAAAAGAAAAAGAAAAATAATGGTGTAGAAATAAAAAGGGTTAGTCCTAATGCCTCCATCATTTACTTACTCGGGTTTAAGTTGATAAGGACCGGGAATGTATTGTCATGGCAAGTTCTAGAGTCGTAAGAACCAAGCGGCTATTCACACAAGAAACGAAAAATGAGCATTTAGTCAAATGATATGTAATTGTGTGCTCAATAAAGGCTCAAAACTCACTTTTGTGGGAATGGGTTTTTATGTGATCAAGTATATATAATTAAATTTTAAATAAGTTTGCTATGCCTTTTCATAATTTTCTTATGTTGATTCTTTTTATCACTACGCTATCGGTTGTAAATTTGTAAAAATATAACCTTTTTGAGAACTTGAATTTTCCGAGTTAAACCTAGACAAGTAAAAAAAATGAAATTTTTGAAAAAAATTTGGGGTGATTAGCGGTTCCAATAGAGTTTTGTGTAAGGCTTGTATTTAGGACTTGCAGAATTCAAGGTTTTAGCATCCCCCCCACACTTAAATTACACATTGTCCTCAATGTGTCCCAAAAATAAATTTTTAGGTTGATTAGATGTGTAAAATAGTGTTTAAAAAGCAAAAGTTTGTGTTACTGGGCACTGAACACGGCCCCGTGTTGAGTGGGCACGACCCCGTGTTCAGGTGCCAGTAACAAGAACTTACAGAAGGTGGACACGGCCCCGTGTCCACTGGACACGGCCACGTGTCTGACAAAATTCTGCAGAACAGAAGCCAAGCAGCAGGTCTGGGAGGTGAGCACGGGGGCGTGTTGGCTGGACACGTCCCTGTGTGGACAGTCTGAAAGCCTGAAAAACAGGTTTCTTCCTCCGGTTTTTCCATCCTGGCCCTATAAGTGCTGAGGCTTAGCACCCCAAGCCTTGGTTTGTACCTGTTTCATCACTTAATACCACACCAAGCAACACAAACATCCTACATTACCACAGTTAATTGTTCCAAGCATAAAGTAAAAGAAAAATAAAACGGAAAAAGTGTTTAAGGAAGGTAAATGTTTCAACTTCTGGCACGCAGGCCACCAATCGTTCGATAGATAAAGGGACTTAAACCTGTGGGCTCGCCATCAACCCGCTCCTGCTCCTCCAAACCCTCTACTCCATATCTTCATCGCTCTCATCACCTCCATCCCCATGCCCCGCCATGTACTCCCGGATGCTGCCGATATCGTCTTGTAGATCGTTGATGTTGCGTTCAATAGCTCCGACCCGGTGGTATGTGTTGTTGGCGAGGTTGTAGGCGTTCCTGGTACACATGAGGTTTTCCTGCATAAGATCATGTAAGCTTTGAAAATTAGGAAAACCGCCTCCTTGTGAGGAGGATTGACCCGGATCACCATGGGGTGGATACTGGTGGTGGGGAGGTGGTGCGTGAAGAACTAGGGCCTTGATGCAGGCCCAAGTGTGGAGGAACGGGCTATTTTGTATTTGGAGGCCCAAGACCGCGTAACAAAAGGAGCTTCACTAAAATGGCTCTAACTTGGGCTACAGGGGTCCGTTTTAGGCGTGTGACCAGGCGAAACGACCGTGTGAACGAGCTCCATCTTGCTGCAAACAGCCTACGGCGGTTTGGGTCATCGTCCGACTGAAAAAACGCTTATTTCTATTATTTATTTGCATTTTTATGATTTTTGGTCTATTTTGGGCATTTTCTTTTAGGCCGTGTGTTTGGCCCGTTATCTCTTTTAGGCCCATTTCGAATTTCGGTTTCTATTTATATGTCCCTCTAGTAATATGAATGATCAGAATTGATTTTTGAAATTATTGAATTTTTCACTTCAAATTCCGTGGCCTTTGGGTTGCAATTTAGGGGTTGGGGAAGAACACACGGGTATTCTTAGAATCAACGTGTTTGATCTTCGTTTCCGTATCACGCGCTACATCAGTTGGTATCAGAGCCGAATTCTTGGCTCAAAATGCCTCCGAGGAGAAACAACAACAGGCCTCTTGATGAAGTGTATGAACGAGAGTTGGAGCAGCGACTTATGGCGAGGATGGATGAACGGTTGGATCAAGTGGTCAATCAGTTGACTGATCGGATGGCCGATTTGATCAATCGTAGGAGGCAGGGACCCAATGACGGGTATGGTTCTGATTTTAGTAACCCATTTGGTGATGGTTCGGCTTCCGAAGACGAACAGGAAGGGCGACCAAGGGGTGAACATGGAGGGGGTAACAGGCGTTGGGATTCTGGGATAAGAGTTGATATTCCAGAATTTGATGGGTCTAATTTGAATCCGGAGGGGTTCATCGATTGGTTGGCTACCGTGGAGGAGGTGTTTGAGTACAAGGAGGTGCCTGAAAATAAGCGGGTGGCCTTGATCGCTACCAGGTTGCGTGGTAGGGCCTCTGCGTGGTGGCAGCAATTGAAGTTAACACGAAACAGGCTCGGAAAGTCAAGGATCGTGACATGGGCCAAGATGAGGAAGTGCTTGCGGTCCAACTTTTTGCCTCATAATTTTCAAAGGTTGGTGTACCAACGTCTGCAGAATTTAAAACAGGGGGCGAAATCTGTTGATGATTATACAACGGAGTTTTATCAATTGATTGCGAGGAATGATATTCAAGAACCGGAGGAACAACTTGTTTCTCGGTATATTGGGGGTCTAAGGGTTCAAATTATGGAGTCCGTTAATCTTTTTGATCCGTTAACCATTCCAGAGGCACACCAACGGGCGTTGGCCTTTGAGAAGCAAAACCGTCGGGTGGGCGGTTCATTTACTCCTGCTGGGGGAAACGTTGGGTCGGCCAGTGGGGCACCTCGTGGTGGGCCAAGTCAGCAAAAACCAGGGGTTATCAATACTGGGTCTTCTTCTAAGGGGGCTAGTAGTAGTGGTCCGAGATGTTTCAGTTGTGGTGAGACGGGCCATCGTCAAGCTGAGTGCAAGAAGGCTGGTAAACGACACTTGTTTGCTGAGTCTGAGGATGAACAGTATGAAGCATATGAAGATAACCCAGTGTACGATGAAGAAAATGAATATGAAGAGGAGGTTGTGACCGGTGATGTTGGGGTGAACTTGGTGGTTAGACGTTCTTGCTATACACCAAAGGCAGATGGGGATGATTGGCTGAAGCATAACATCTTCCACTCAACATGTACCATTTTGGGAAAGGTTTGCACGTTTGTCATTGATTCGGGGAGTTGTGACAATCTGATTTCTGAAGAGGCAGTTCAAAAGTTGGCCTTGAAGACAGAGAGTCACCCGAAACCGTACAAGCTTCAATGGCTTAAAAAGGGAGGTGAAGTGACGGTATCTAAAAGGGCACTTGTTTCTATTTCTATTGGGTCAACGTACAAAGATGATGTTGTGTGTGATGTGGTCCCTATGGACGCGTGTCACTTATTGTTGGGTAGACCTTGGGAATATGAACGTAATATAGAGCATCACGGGCGGTCCAATACTTATAGCTTTATGTTTGGTGGTGTGAAGATCACTCTTGTCCCTAGCAAGCCTAAACAGTTAGCCACAAAACTGTCGGGTAATTTGTTGACCATCAGTTAGTTTCAAGATGAATTGGAGGACACAGACAGTGTTTTTGTTTTGATAGGGAAGGCAGTGCCCGAGGAAGTCGAAATTCCTGATGCTATGGTTCCTTTGCTTGAGGAATTTTCTGATGTGTTTCCTGTTGAATTGCCCGATGGTTTGCCACCTTTGCGTGACATCCAACATCATATTGATTTGGAGCCTGGGTCACAGTTACCCAATAGACCACATTACAGGATGAGCCCTGGTGAGCATGAAGAGTTGCGAAGGCAGGTTGAGGAATTGATTTCTAAGGGGCATGTTCGTGAAAGTATGAGCCCTTGTGCTGTTCCTGCTTTATTGACTCCAAAAAAAGATGGCACTTGGCGTATGTGTGTTGACAGTCGAGCAATCAACAAGATTACTGTGAGGTACAGGTTTCCTATTCCTCGACTTGATGATTTGCTTGATCAACTTAGTGGTGCTACTATTTTTACGAAGTTAGATTTGAAGAGTGGTTATTACCAGATTCGTCTTAGACAGGGTGACGAGTGGAAGACTGCCTTCAAGACTCGTGAAGGGTTGTATGAGTGGTTGGTGATGCCATTTGGTTTATCAAACGCTCCTAGTACTTTTATGCGTGTGATGAATCAGTTGCTTAGGCCTTTTATTGGGAAGTTTGTGGTTGTGTATTTTGATGACATTCTCATTTTTAGTGTTTCTTTCAGCGACCATGTTGTGCATGTGAGGCAAGTTTTGGCCTTACTTCGTAGGGACCGTTTTTATGCAGCCACCAAGAAGTGTGTGTTCATGACCCCTAAAGTGTTATTTCTGGGGTATGTTATTTCTGGTGATGGGATACAGGTTGATGAATCCAAAGTGGCGGCTGTTCAAAATTGGCCAACTCCTACTACCATTACTGAAGTTCGTAGTTTCCATGGGCTTGCTTCTTTTTACAGACGGTTTATTCCACACTTCAGTTCTATTATGGCTCCAGTGACAGATTGTATGAAGGGGAAGACGTTTGTATGGACGGATGAGGCAGAGTTGGCTTTTCAAGTTGTGAAAGAGAAGCTCACTACAGCACCAATTCTGGTATTGCCTAATTTTTCTCAAGTTTTTGAAGTTCATACTGATGCCTCAAAGGTTGGAATTGGTGGGGTTCTTAGTCAAGGTGGTCGACCTGTTGCTTATTTTAGTGAGAAGTTAACTGGGCCTAAGTTGAGGTACAGTACTTATGACCTAGAGTTTTATGCAGTGGTCCAAGCTGTAAAGCATTGGCGTCATTACTTGTTTCAAAAGGAGTTTGTTTTATTCACTGATCATGATTCCCTAAGGCACATTCGTACTCAAGACAAGGTATCTCATAAGCATGGGCGATGGTTGGCCTTTCTTGAGAAGTTTACTTTTGTGGTCAAGCACAAGACTGGTGTTTCAAATAGGGTTGCTGATGCCTTAAGCAGGAGGAGTAATCTGCTTGTATCTATGAGGGTTGATGTGCCGGGTCTGGAGTTCATTCGTGAGCAGTTAGCCATTGACCCTTATTTCTCAGTTATTTTGCAGGATGTGGAAACTGGGAAAAAGTCAGATTTTCTTTTGCATGATGGTTTCTTGTTCAGGGGAAATCAGCTATGTATTCCTGATTCTAGTCTTCGTTTAAAGATTATTAAGGAGCTGCATGGTGAAGGGCATGTTGGTCGTGATCGTACTTTACAGTTGGTTCAAGCTTCTTATTATTGGCCTACTATGAGGAAAGAGGTGGATCGTTATGTGAAGAGGTGCCGTATTTGTCAGGTTTCCAAGGGCACGGCCACCAATGCGGGTCTCTATATGCCTTTGCCAGTCCCCTCGCAGCCATGGGTAGATATTAGTATGGATTTCGTGTTGGGGTTACCTCATACTCAGAGAGGTAATGATTCCATCTTTGTTGTGGTGGATCGGTTTTCTAAGATGGTCCATTTTATTCCTTGCAAGAAGACGACTGATGCTGTTAATGTAGCCCAACTCTTTTTTCGTGATGTGTACCGTCTGCATGGGCTACCTTCTTCTATTGTGTCTGATCGGGATACCCGATTTCTGAGTCATTTTTGGCGTAGCTTGTGGAAGATGGTGAATACTCAACTCAACTTCAGTAGTGCTTATCACCCGCAAACTGATGGGCAAACTGAAGTTGTTAATCGGTCACTTGGGAATTTGTTGAGGTGTTTGGTTGGTGATCATGTGAAGGCATGGGATCAAAAATTGTGTCAAGCTGAGTTTGCTCATAATCATGCTGTTAATCGGAGCACTGGATATAGCCCATTTCAGATAGTTTATTCTTCTCAGCCTCGAGGACCACTTGATTTGATGTCTCTTCCTGTTTCTGGATCTGTTCCAAAGAAAGTTCAGGATTTTGTGGAGGGTTTACATGAAGTTCATAATGCTGTGTATGATCATTTGACCAGTGCTAATCTGAAGTATAAGCAAGCTGCTGATCAGAAGCGTAGGCATGTTGAGTTCGAGGAAGGTGATTTTGTTTGGGCTGTTTTGACTAAAGATCGTTTTACAGTTGGGGAATACAACAAGTTATCAGCAAAGAAGATTGGCCCAATTGAAATCGTGGAGAAGATCAATCCGAATGCATATCGTCTACAGCTGCCTAGTCACATTCGTTGTTCTGATGTGTTTAACGTGAAACATCTGTTGCCTTATTATGGAGATTCTTCTGATGATGAACCTGTTGGTAATTCGAGGGCGAATTTTGTCTATCCAGGGGGGAATGATGCAGGCCCAAGTGTGGAGGAACGGGCTATTTTGTATTTGGAGGCCCAAGACCGCGTAACAAAAGGAACTTCACTAAAATGGCTCTAACTTGGGCTACAGGGGTCCGTTTTAGGCGTGTGACCAGGCGAAACGACCGTGTGAACGAGCTCCATCTTGCTGCAAACAGCCTACGGCGGTTTGGGTCATCGTCCGACTGAAAAAACGCTTATTTCTATTATTTATTTGCATTTTTATGATTTTTGGTCTATTTTGGGCATTTTCTTTTAGGCCGTGTGTTTGGCCCGTTATCTCTTTTAGGCCCATTTCGAATTTCGGTTTCTATTTATATGTCCCTCTAGTAATATGAATGATCAGAATTGATTTTTGAAATTATTGAATTTTTCACTTCAAATTCCGTGGCCTTTGGGTTGCAATTTGGGGGTTGGGGAAGAACACACGGGTATTCTTAGAATCAACGTGTTTGATCTTCGTTTCCGTATCACGCGCTACATCAGGCCTCCTGTGGGTTCCATGCATAGCCTTGCGTTCTTTGGAAACTCACTGTTCCGTCTTCCGCCTCATAGAGTAAGTTCATGACTCGGCAAATGTGGTAGTCAACTCGTCCCGACCATGGGCTTCTTTCAAAGGCTCTTGGAATTTGCGTATAATGCTTAAAAAGACGGTACACCCATCCTCCGAAGAAGATAGGCGTTGGAGCTCGAGCAAGGCGGTTGAGATGCATGTTTCTTAACAGGAGATACGGAACATCGAGGGGCTTTTGGTTGTGGATACAGTGGAGGACAACCAAATCTTTCAACCCTACAACACCGCTACTGTCGTGACGTTGGTTTAGAGAGTAGGTGAGGATCCTGTGAATGTAGCGATAGAGCGGATCCCTTAGCTTCGTGCTCTTGGTGCTACGAGGGTCGTAGATTCCTTCACCGATTTGAGCCCATGCGGCTTGTCTTTCATTTCCCTCCAAGTCTCGTAATCCCCCGGTATTTTCTTCGTTTCCCGATTCCTCTTCTTGGTATAGACCTATTATGGCTCCAAACTGTGCCATGGAGATCGAGTACATTGTCCCTCCACACCGAAATACAACCCCTTCATTGTCGAATGGGTCACACCTTGAATTGAAGTTGAAGGTACTGTAGAACTCCATGGTGCATTGATGCACCGACCGAAGCCTAGTGTTTAATGCAACAGCTAATGGTCCCGTAACGATGTTGTTGAATCGGTTCAGCTGGTTTACCAAGGTTAACAGATCCGTGCAAGCTCTCCTGGGGTACTCTTCGGGTCTTGTTTGAAGAACCTCATACCTTGCCCTTGCATCAAGCTCACTTGCATTGAACCTTGTGAATTTTGCCATCTGAAAGAATACACCAAAAATTAGCACGAAACAGAAATGTTTTCGGACAAAACTGCAAACAACGGGCTGGACACGACCCCGTGTCCAGCGGACACGGCCCCGTGTCCAGAGGTCTGTTACTCAAAAACTTCATTTTTCGACCCGGTTTCGAAAACTTGAAAATTTTTGGCCCAATAGGTGCGGTTTCCCCCGAAAATGAAACCCTAAACACCGTTTTTCCCAAAATATCCCGTTTACCTTATCAATTTTATCTTTTTCGGTTCAAGAACAAGGGTTTGGGGTTTTTGTAAGAAATCGGGTGAATCTATGAACAATCTAAGTGTATTTACTTCCCTTAACACTAATCTAACTAAATGCAAACAGATTTGGGCAAAAATTTTAGGTTCGATCCGGATGAACATCAAGAACCCTAGATTTTTCCCCAAATTTGTGGTGTTTTAACTACATGCAAGTAACTAATCTAACTACTAAGAGTGATAGAATCATACCTTGACGTTGTTAGATCGGTAAGAGACGTCGAAATTTCGCGAAAAATCGCCTGGAACCAGAGCTTTTGTGGGGAAACGGGGCGTGTGGAATGAAGAAACTGTTTTGAAAAAGGAGTTTTATCCCGTCTGCAGCGCGAACACGGCCCCGTGTCCAGCGGACACGGCCTCGTGCCGAGCAGTTTTTTTTTTTTTTTTTTGATGTGCGTGTGTGAGTGCCCCTTTTTCCCATAAGCTATGGTTTAGAAAACTTACCGCTTTATTTTGTCGTCTCAATCGTTCGTAACTTACCAGGCATGATGTTTTTATTCTTCCATGGTTTGAAGCGAGATCTCTTCTTCCTCATCCTCAATAAATCCTTGATAGAGTTTCAGCCGTTGGCCATTGACTTTAAATGGTGGCCCATTTCGAGGTTTAATTTCTACTGCACCGTGTGGAAAAATATGGGTGACGGAAAAAGGTCCTGACCACCTAGACTTTAATTTACCAGGAAACAATCGAAGTCGTGAATTAAACAAAAGAACTAAATCTCCTACCCGAAATTCATTAGGTTTAATATGTTTGTCATGCAAATTTTTCATTCTTTCCTTATAAATCTCGGAGTTTGAGTATGCATAATTCCTAAGCTCGTCTAATTCATTTATTTGACAAAATCGATTTTTACCAGCAAATTCTAGATCTAAGTTTACATTTTTGATTGCCCAGTAGGCTTTGTGTGCAATTTCTACTGGCAAATGACAACTTTTTCCATAGACTAGCTTATATGGGGTTGTACCTATCGTTGTTTTATAAGCAGTTCGAAAAGCCCATAAAGCATCATCTAATTTATCAGCCCATTCCTTTCTATTTAACCCTACGGTTTTTTCGAGTATTCGTTTTAACCCTCTATTAGTCACTTCGGCTTGTCCGTTTGTTTGAGGGTGATATGCTGTCGAAACCCGGTGATAGACCCCATATCTTGTTAAAAAAATTTCAAGTTGATGGTTGCAAAAATGGGTACCTCTATCACTTATTAAAGCTTTAGGTGTGCCAAAACGAGAGAATAATTTTTTCAGAAATCTTACCACTACTCTTCCATCATTTGTTGGAAGTGCCTCGGCCCATTTAGACAAGTAATCTACTGCCACAAGTATGTATTTGTTTCCTTTCGATGGTGGGAAATGTCCCATAAAGTCGAGTCCCCATACATTAAAAATTTCACAAACAAGAATGCCATTTTGTGGCATTTCGTTTTTGGAAGAAATATTACCTGTTCTTTGGCAAGCATCACATGTCTTTACAAGATTTTGAGCATCTTTGTAAATGGTTGTCCAATAAAATCCTGAATCGAATACCTTTCGTGCGGTACTGGCAGCACCATGATGTCCTCCGTATGGACCTTCATGACAATGGCGGAGAATTCTTCGTGCTTCACTACCATGTACGCATCGTCTGACGAGTTGGTCGGCACACATTTTGAAAAGATATGGATCTTCCCAAAAGTAGTGTTTCACATTGGCAAATAATTTTTTTCTTTGATGATGTGGCCATCCTTTTGCGACTATACCGCTAGCTAGGTAGTTAGCAAAGTCGGCGTACCATGGTTCTTCCTTATATTCCACCATTTCCAGGGACTCAGTTGGAAATTTTTCGTTGATTTGCTCGTCCCTGGTTGCCTCCAAAGCTGGGTCTTCTAAGCGTGAAAGATGATCTGCTGCGGTATTTTCTGCTCCTCTTTTGTCCTTGATTTCAATGTCAAATTCTTGGAGGAGTAGAATCCACCTAATCAAACGTGGTTTTGCGTCTTGCTTCTTAAAGAGATATCGAATGGCTGCATGGTCTGTATAGACTATAGTTTTAGAAAGAACAAGATAAGAACGAAATTTATCAAAAGCAAATACCACAGCTAGTAACTCTTTTTCAGTTGTTGTGTAATTTTCTTGTGCATCGTTAAGTGTTTTACTAGCATAATATATTGGGTGGAAATGCTTTTCTTTTCTCTGTCCCAAGACAGCTCCAACTGCAAAGTCACTAGCATCACACATGATTTTGAAAGGAAATTTCCAATCAGGTGCTATCATGATAGGTGCATTGACTAGCATTTCCTTTAGGGTTAGAAATGCTTGATTGCAATCCTTGTCAAAGATGAAAGGAGCATCTTTTTCAAGTAATTTTGTTAGATGCCTTGAGATCTTTGAAAAGTCTTTGATAAACCGCCTATAAAATCCGGCATGCCCTAGGAAACTTCTAATAGCTCTTACGGAGGATGGAGGTGGTAATCTAGAAATGGTATCTATTTTGGCTCGATCCACCTCCATTCCTTCGCTTGAGATTTTGTGACCGAGTACTATTCCCTCCGTTACCATGAAATGGCATTTTTCCCAATTACCTCACATCGGGATAGCATTCGTTCAAGGTTATCGAGGCATTGGTCGTATGAATCCCCAAAGATAGAAAAGTCGTCCATGAAGACTTCCATTGTCTTTTCTATCATGTCATGGAAAATGGCTACCATGCAACGTTGGAATGTTGCGGGGGCATTACATAGACCAAACGGCATGCGTCGATAAGCAAAAGTTCCATAGGGACATGTGAAAGTTGTCTTTTCTTGGTCTTCGGGTGCTATCGGGATTTGAAAGTAACCTGAAAAACCATCCAAGAAACAGTAAAATTTATGACCGGATAATCTTTCTAACATTTGATCAATGAAGGGTAAAGGAAAATGATCCTTTCTTGTTGCTTCATTTAATCGTCTATAATCTATACATACTCTCCATCCTGTGACGGTTCTCGTTGGTATTAATTCATTCTTTTCGTTAGTAATTACCGTCATACCTCCTTTCTTTGGAACTACTTGGACGGGACTTACCCAAGGACTATCGGAAATAGGATAGATAAGTCCGGCGTCAAGTAATTTGATGACTTCGTTTTTAACCACTTCTTGAACATTTGGATTTACTCGACGTTGTGGTTGTATGACCGATTTGTAGTCATCATTCATCAAAATTTTGTGTGTGCACATAGAAGGACTAATTCCTTTTATGTCAACAAGTTTCCAAGCTATTGCATTTTTGTGTTTTTTCAAAAGATTAATTAGTTTTTCTTTTTCTAAGTTATCTAATTTAGACGAAATAATTACAGGTAACTTACCATCTTTGTCTAGAAAAGCATATTCCAAACCTTTTGGAAGTTCTTTGAGCTCAAGTGGTGGGTCTTTAGGAGACTCCTTATTTGGTTGCTCGTTTCGATCAAGAACTTTAAAAGTTTGTTCTATGGCGACCTCTTCTTCAACAAAGTGGTCAATCTCTTCACTTGTATCGGGTGGTTCATCTTCATCTTCAATTAGGGGGTCATTATTGCCGAATGGATATTTCATTGATCGTTCGAGATCGACACTTCTTTTAAATGCCCCTAACTGAAGAGGTAAATTGTTGAACTTCCGGTGTTTCAAAGCTTCGTGAGTTTTTACAAATGGTCGTCCCAACACTAGAGGAGCGTCATCGAGGATGACAAAGTCGGTTGGGATTACCATTTGATTTGTTTGAACCAAAACATCTTCAACTATACCGATTGATTTTATTACTTTCCGATTGGATAGAAAAATGGGTATTTGAAGTGGAGAAAAATCACTAATACTTAATTTTTCGAAAATGTAGTTAGGCATTATGTTAACACAAAGATCTTTATCGATTGTGACATTACTAATAAACGAATTTTGAAAGAAACATGGAACCGGTGTGATGTTAATTTCAAATGGGTCTTCTTTTATTAGCGAAGTTTGATCATTAGTTAACTTAACACTTACCGTTTCGTCAATTTTAGTGTTAGTGTTTAACTCTTTTAAAAACTTAGCATGAGTGGGTACTAAACAATGATTTTCGAAAGAAGGTGTCAGGAGATTAATTTCTTCAAAATTAGACTCTTCTTGGATTTTGTTGGACTCACCTTTTTCGTTGTTTAACTCATGTGTCGGTTTTTCACTTATTTGTTCTTCCATTTTTTCATTTTTAGTTATCTCTTCCTTTTTTTAATTCTTCTCTTGCGCGGGACTCCTCTTCCCTTGCGCGAGCTTCTTTTATACATCGATCGATAACTCTAATGTGTTCTAATATCCTATCGGTCACTTCGGTTATAGAAAAAGAATCATTATTTTCTAAGCTTGAATCCGGTTGTTCGACCCTTTGTTCCTCATAATACCCATATGAAGTTGATGGTTCACACCGTTGTCCTTCATTGTAAGCATATGATGGATAAGGTTCGTAATTTTGTTCTTCATAATACTCATATGAGGTGGGTTGTTCACGCCAAGGTTCCTCATAGTAAGCATACGAAGGTGGTGGCTCATATCTTGGTTCCTCGAAGTATGAGTATGAAGGCTCATACCTTGGTTCATCAAAATATGAGTATGAGGGAGGAGGTTCATACCTTTGGTCTTCATAGGATGTGTATGAAGTTGATGGCTCATACCTGGGCTCCTCATAGTAGGTGTATGAATTGGATGGTTGATATGAGCGATTATTTTGAACCGAGCGTGCATTACGACAATTAGTGCAATAATTACCCCTATAATCATCCTCCTCATAGGTGTAGTTGTAACCTCCTGAGTATTGATCCATAAGAATCACTCAGCAGACCACAACCGAGTCTCGAGATCAGAAAACAAAAAGAAAAACGGAAACAGAGGCTGGACACGGCCCCGTGTTCAGTGAGCACGGCCCCGTGTTCAGGATCTGTATCTGGGCGTTTTAATTAAAGTTACTGATTTCGTTGAGCACGGGGCGTGTTCAGTGAGCACGGCCCGTGTTCAAGCTTCTGTTACTGGGTGTTTTATGAAAAATATGCAGCACGGCCCCGTGTTCAGCGAGCACGGCCCGTGTTCAACCTACTGTAAATGCAAAACTAAACTAAAATGCAGAAAAATGTGGGCCCGTTTTGAAAAGGTTTTGAAAAACTGATTAGGCCGTCGATTTTAAGCTTTCCTAAAATCCTTGTGTCCCCGGCAACGGCGCCAAAAACTTGATGCGTGCGAAGTGTTACGTATTTTAGGTGTATATTTTAAGCCCTTTTTAACACTTATTTTAGCCAAGTTTTAAATTTATAAAACACGATATTTCACTAACACTAAACACACATATGGGCAAGTGCACCCATCGTTGAGTGTAGTATAGCGTTGGTAAGATACCGAGGTCGTCCAAGGACACAAGAGCTTTTAGTACCGGTTTATCCTCAACGTCTAACCAAAATAAAAGTTTAGAAAAATGTTTTAAACTAAGAAAATTAAAAACTAACTAAAATGCTGAAAATAAAAATAAAAGAAAAAACAGATAGACAAGATGAATCATTTGGTTCCGACTCGTATCTAGTATAACCTTTGATTATTTCCGCACTTTTGCACATAATTAAGAGATTATCTTAGTTATTGTAGTAGGCCCCTCTTTTGAAGGTGACGTTACCCTCACCCCAGTAGTTTGAGTCAGCAGGGATACAATCCTAAAAGGGTGGATTATTGGAAGATAATGAATTAAGTTATTAATGCAGTATTGTGGTAGGCCCCGCTTTTGGCGGTGACGTTACCCTCGGCTAAGTAGTCTGAGTCAGCAGGGATACAGTCCTAAATAGCCGGGTTATAGTATTAATAGTAGTTAACTTATGAGGGGATCAAAGAGTTTGGACCCCCGCCATCCAATACCGTGAAGTATTGAAGGAGGTCCTACTAAATTTCACCCAGGTCCATTGCAGGACCTCTAAACGCTGAACAATGGCAAGACCTTTACCAAACCGTTCCCTTAACCCCCGACCAGGTAGCCAACATATCTCCATATAGACCGTGGAGATATGAATGGTGAAAATCCTTTATTTTATATAGACAGTAAAATAATGCCAAGACACCACGGACAAACGATAAGGAAAGATCACCTTCAACATAAGTAACTAGTTATTAAAGTCATTAATACAAAACCAAATAAAAAGTGCAAAAGATTAGAAATAAAAAGTATTATACTAGACACTTTGTCTTCACCAAGTGATGTAAGAGACTTAGGCAAACATGGCCTTGATTGTCAAGAACTCTTACGATCAATCTTGGATCCCGAGACGACTCACACACTCTACGATGGACAATGGATGATGGTGGTGGATGATGGTGTTGTGATGGTGGTGGGTGGTGGATGAAGTGTGAGAGAG
Source organism: Helianthus tuberosus (assembly GCA_030545235.1). Lineage (NCBI taxonomy): Eukaryota > Viridiplantae > Streptophyta > Magnoliopsida > Asterales > Asteraceae > Helianthus > Helianthus tuberosus. The sequence goes on from CM060352.1 coordinate 21,806,329, forward strand.
GTGGTGTGCCAAGGGATGAGATGAAATGAATCCAAGCACTCCTATTTATAGGCTGAACAGAGAGCTGGGCACGGCCCCGTGTCCGCTGGGCACGGCCCCGTGTCCGTCTGACAATCTCTCTCCTCATTAATTGTAATTCGCAATTACAATAAATGCGCCTGCTGTACTTTCGACACGCCCCCGTGTCCGCTGAGAACGGCCCGTGGTGGGCAATAGAAGCTTCTATAGGTTTGTCTTTTCTGCTGCTTCTTGGGCATGGCCCCGTGCTGGCTGAGCACGGGGCGTGTTCAGTCTTCTGATTTCTCTACTTTGTTTTGGAAGGTGCCGTTGAGGGGTCGGGCAGTCCACTAATATTCCTTTTCTTGTATTTATGTTAGATTTAGCTGTCTTTTTGCTTCTTTTGCGTTTTTGAGCTCATTTAATCCTGAAAATACAAAAGGAAGACAAAAACACTCTTTTTCCAATATTAGTACTTAAAAATGGTTAGTTTTATGCCTCATTTGATGTAATTTATATGTTGCATTTTACATACATCAAATACCCCCACACTTGAACTTTTGCTTGTCCTCAAGCAAAACTCTTTAATATGTGGCTTACACTCCAAATGGAATAGGTAGAAGAGAAGGTTTTGGGCTTGTCGTAGAGTGTTGGGATTTCCAAGATCTTTTGGGTTTTATTTTTATTTATTTACACTCCTATTCGTAATGATCTATTTAGAACTTTTCATAAAAGAAATTACTTATTTGGGCATAACATACCTTTTTAAAATTCTATTTATATACAAGTTCACGTACCTCACGGGGAAATCACTCACACTCGGCCGAAGGTGTATTTTTAGTGAATCACTCGAGAGCGGCATGGAACTTATTCCTACCATAGGCTTGCCAAGAAATCAATCCTCATCCTTTTTAACTTTTATACCTTTGTAGATATCAAGAGGACATGTGGGTTAAGGGTTAGGCTAGGGTTAAAGGTAGGTGGTTGGGTTAGTGGTTAGTAGAAAAAGGGCTAAAAGCGTAACAAGTGTCGGTTTTCGTATTTTTGCAACTTTTTATTTTGATGAAGCTTTTATTCAAACTAAGTTATTTTTGATTAACTTGTTTGTTTATTTTCTTTTTGCTTCATCATTATCACACATTTTTTTTTTCGAAGAACCGAACTTGTTACTAAAATAAAGGGTTAAAAATGAAAAAGGTTTTGGTGGGTAAAAGGGTTTTTTGTTTGGGTGATAAAACGAAAAGGTTTAGGCTCAAAGGAGATAACTAGGGGGATTTTTGGGTAGGTGGTAAAAGAAAAAGAAAAATAATGGTGTAGAAATAAAAAGGGTTAGTCCTAATGCCTCCATCATTTACTTACTCGGGTTTAAGTTGATAAGGACCGGGAATGTATTGTCATGGCAAGTTCTAGAGTCGTAAGAACCAAGCGGCTATTCACACAAGAAACGAAAAATGAGCATTTAGTCAAATGATATGTAATTGTGTGCTCAATAAAGGCTCAAAACTCACTTTTGTGGGAATGGGTTTTTATGTGATCAAATATATATAATTAAATTTTAAATAAGTTTGCTACGCCTTTTCATAATTTTCTTATGTTGGTTTTTTTTATCACTACGCTATCGGTTGTAAATTTGTAAAAATATAACCTTTTTGAGAACTTGAATTTTCCGAGTTAAACCTAGACAAGTAAAAAAATGAAATTTTTGAAAAAAAATTGGGGTGATTAGCGGTTCCAATAGAGTTTTGTGTAAGGCTTATATTTAGGACTTGCAAAATTCAAGGTTTTAGCATCCCCCCCCCACACTTAAATTACACATTGTCCTCAATGTGTCCCAAAAATAAATTTTTAGGTTGATTAGATGTGTAAAATAGTGTTTAAAAAGCAAAAATTTGTGTTACTGGGCACTGAACACGGCCCCGTGTTGTCCGGGCACGGCCCCGTGTTCAAGTGCCAGTAACAGAATTAAAACAAGAGAAACAGAAGCCTGGACATGGGGGCGTGTTGGGTGAACACGGCCCGTGTCCAGTTACCTGAACTGGGCGTTTTCTGCAGGGTGCTCAGCACGGGGCCGTGTTGGTTGGGCACGGCCCGTGTTGAACCTTCTGAAATTGTCGGGTTGCCTTGTTCTCGTGCATGGGTTCATTTTTCTCGTTCCCTTTTTCATCCTTTACCACCATGAGTGTGTTTTATTCATTACAAACCATCCAAACCTTAAAACCATCATTTCATTTCATCATAGAGAGAACTTACATAGTCCTAAATTAAGATAAAATTAAAACTTAACTAAATAGGTCAGCAGGTGTACGAGGTTATCATAAGAAGTTCTACTTATTTTAAGAAAATTTCGAGAATAGTTTCCCGATATAGTAGGACTTTTAGCCGAATGATTTCTTCCCTAAATGTTATTTAAAGCCATTCTTCGATTTCCCTAGGAAGGAAGAATGCGCCTTCATTTTCCTCCGCAGCTGGTGGTTGAGGGGGAACATTCACCGGGAATCCTTGCACCACTCTTCGCGGAGGTTCTTGGTGCATGGAGTACCATTCGGCTGGAATGACAACTTTGGGTACCATGTTCCACGCCCCTTGGGTTATTATAGGAACCAAAGGCGGGGAGGCGAGAAGGTTCAACCTCTGGTGCAAGAGGTTTACTTCATGGAGACAGCCCTCCAGCCCCACTGTAAGATGGTTGATACGGTCGACCAATGCTTCCTCCACTCCCGTCATTTCATCAATAGCCTCTCTTAGAGCGTAAACATAGTTTACAAGAGAGTCTTCTGCTGTTGAAGATCTCCTTCCTTGTCGGTTACTTCTTGAAGATGATCCGCTTGTTCTGCTTGCCATTTTCTGCGAAGTGAACCGAAGAAAGCTAAATTTTTACAAAACAGATCCTCGGACACGGCCCCGTGTTCATTTGTCTGCAGGATTTTATGCTAGGGAGTCTTGGAGTTTTAAATTATTCTCATGATTTTTAGCTAGTTTTTAGGCTTAGATAATTTAAAATAAAGTTATACAACTAACTTTAAACAAGAATCCTTAGCAAATAATCTTACAAACTTCACATAGAGGGTTGGAATCAAGAGATTTCCAAGCTTCCATGGAGGAAATTTTGAAAAATTTTTAAAGAGGAGGAAATGAGTAAAAGTGGAAGGGACAAGAGGGTCTTTGGGAACCTTCTTTTAGCACTTACCTAGGATGGTATGAGTGAAAATCCCAGGAATCTCTGTCTTTTGAAGTGGTCAAAAATGAGCAGAATTCAGGCTGCATTTAAAGAAAACGACAGTGCACTGGACACGGCCCCGTGTTGACTGAACACGGCCCCGTGTGCAGAGGAATTCCTGACACATTTTGTCCGTATTCTGACCAAATCAGCAGAGAATCTCTTTTATGAGCACGGGGGCGTGTTGACCTGGACACGGCCCCGTGTCTGGAGGCTGTTTTATGGAGTTTTGCTTCTTCTAAGGATTTCGTCGAAATCGGGTGGTTCCTTACTGGTTGGAACAACCCCAAAGTGCCTAAGATACCTTAATTGTCCTAGACTAAGGCGAGAACGCAAGAGGTTGTCGGTGAGGGTAATTCCTATTTTCATTCTAGGTGGACAAGTCCAACCCTTTCCCGGGCTCTTGTTAAAGAAGGTGTATGCCGAATCGCTCAGGTCTATGTATGCACCGAACGAAGTCGATGGAGAGTCCTTCACGGCACAATCGACACAGGGACGACTATCGTCCAAGTCTTTGCTAGGTACGAAGGTATTTTCGGGAGCAACGAGGTTGTCGGAATGCGGTTCCAACATCTCTTCATGGGTATCGTCTTGGGGTGGATCAATAAAATCCTTCCCAAGCTCTTCTAACCATTTCAGAATTAGCTCTTCTAGTTGAAATAACTCGTCGAGGAGCATTTCCCCTAGAATATATGGCTGGGCGCATTCGAGGGAGAAATAGTGCTTATTTTTACTTTCGCCCCTCTTAAGGTTGTGAGAAGTTGGTGGGTCCATGTAGTGGGGCCTATAATTTAGGAAGTAGCATTTTACTTCTTCATGTTTGCCACCACATAATTGACACCACGTACCATAAGAGTGCCGAAAGTAAAAATAATTACTATCACTCATGTTTATGTCAGAAATTACCAACCGCCGGGATCTAACGGTTCTGTTTTCAGTAACTGAAACTTGGGCACGGGGGCGTGTTGAGTGGGCACGGCCCCGTGTTCAGCTTACTGTCTGATGTAAAACAGGATTGCCAGTTCCAATGATTGAGCACGGGGGCGTGTTCAGCGGGCACGGCCCGTGCTTCGCTCTGCAGAAGCTGAAAAACTAAGAAAAAACTAAAAAAAAAATGATTAGGCCGTTGATTCCTAACTTTCTTAAAATCCTTGTGTCCCCGGATCCGTTGACTCTGGAGAGTTTGTATGATAGGGTGGAGCAGGTTAGGCAGGAGATGAGGGATGTTAGGCAGGAGGTGCAGCATGTTAGGCAGGAGATGCGGGATGGTATTCAGGTTCTTCTTGATCATTTACAGTTACCACCACCATCATCTTGGCAGCCATTGGAGGAGGTGCCTGTTGATGAGGAGCAGGGCTCAGATGAGGAGTAGATGCTAGTTTGAGGATATGCAGCAGTATTTGTGGAGCTTATATCTTTTGTTTTTATCATATCCTGGTCTGTATTTATATTTTAAACAGGTTAGTAGAGTTTTGGGGGTTGGTTGATACGTTGAGGTGATTGTGACTTATGATATGATGGTATATATTATGTTTGCTTGGTATGTTGGATTGTTAGGTCGTTGTTGTTGCCGCTTCCGTTCGCGTGTCCGAGTTTGCTGAGCGCGTTTGGATTGGAGGGCATATGTGGTATCGACTGGCATACTGACAGTCTCACATATTTATTCAGCTAAGTCATTCCACTTGTACACTTGTATATTTATTTATTTTGCTTTTTAGGTTTTAGGAGTCGTGTTTTCATCCTTGCATTAGGGACAATGCAAAATTTAAGTGTGGGGATGGGACACTTGTGTCTAGTAGTTAGTCGAGTCATAAAAAAAATAGATTTGATTCTAAACTCTCTTGATCTTGGTATAAAACGGTTAGGAAATAACCCAGTGGTTGTTCATTTTGTCCTATAAGCTTGAGGGGGGATAAAGGATGGTTAAACCCGAATCTTCACTCCCGAACGCTCCCGAATGATTCCTAGCTTCCGAACTCTCCAAGATCCTTCAAACAGCCTCTAATGGCGTCCAAGAACTCCCAATTCGTAATGTCTTCCGGCTGTTGACGAAGATGATGATTTATAATCAAGAAAACCCTATAGCCGTTGGCTGTTTCAAGTCGGTGCACGTATTCACTTCTCTCGCGGCCCGCGTAACATATGGGATTAAGTTCAAGCGGCCGGTATCAGGGCCAAGTTCAAAAAACCATGCTTTAAGTTGAGGCGGGGCGCGTAAGAGGTAACTTAAGTTTACGCGGCCCGCCTGGGAACTCCAGGATCAGTTTTCCGCCTCGTTTCAACTCCCGAGCTCCTGTTTTCCGATCCAACGCTTTGCCTTTCCAGAATTTTGCTCGTTTCTGCTCCTTTTGGCTGTAAAGACCTGGAAAACACAAAATATCAAAAGTATGTACATTCTACGCTAAAAACGGAATAAAAACGACTATCTATCGACTAAAACGGACGCGAATAAAGATGTATTTTACAATACATCACTTGCTCGTATAGGTTCATTGGTGACGTGGCGCATGGAACTAAGCCAAACTGGTGCGCGCATGCAGGGCACATGAAATGAGCCAAAATGGCGTGTGAGCGTGTAGACCAGCGCGCGCATGAAAATGAGCCAAAATGGCGCGCGTGTACCAGCATGTCTTGCACGCGTGCGCAGAAGCTTCCAGACATTAATGATAGAGCAGTTTCATTTCAGCATTTGAAACAAACGAGTCAATGGTTTTCAGTGAAAATTAAATGACGAATTAAAGTGCGTTGAAGATGTTTAATGCAATTTAATTCACCCATTTAATTCGTTTTTCTGTTTCATCCAGAGACCTATAGTATAAATATGAGGCCACCCCTGCTGCATAATATACACCGAACAACACACCATCTTATGCAACTTCTCTACAAAATTTTCTTCTTTTTCTTTCTTGTAGTAAGGTACACCTTCAGGTTTTCGTCAAGTCCGGCAGTGCAACTGCTTAGGCTGTTGTATCTTGGAAAAAAACGAGTTCTCCTAGGAGACTCGAAATTTGTTTTAAGGGACTCGTGTCTAACACGATCCTCAGACAAGAACTTTTTATTTTCAGTAATCTCGTTCTTGTTTATATTGTATTTCAGTATAATTGTATTGTATTTCTCAGCTTCATTTTGTTCTGCATTTGTAATTCAAGTCAATAAAATTTTATTTATTTTATACGAATGGATTCCTACAATCTTAAAACAAATTTTTAAAACATCGTTCGTGTAGAATTATAAACTATTTTGTTGTGATTTCAAACCAGTTTTGACTTCACACAGTTTGTGTTTTAAAAACAAATTTTTTTTTTTGGCTTCACATAGTTTTAACTCCGCACCCTTTGCGAGTACACTAGTGTGTGCTTCCATGAAACAATAAGGATGGAGTGTTCACACTTAAATACCCCCTTTAAGTTTCATTTCTCCTCCTATGTGGGACAAGTGGCACATTCCCAATTTTTCAGCATTCAATGTTTCAAACACCAAACTTTACGCATCGATATCTCATTCATCTTCGCTCCATTTTGGACGTGGTTTAGTTCGTTGCGAAGCTATTCCAGCATAGAACACAAACCCACAAATAAATATATAAAAACACCTCAGTTTCTTATATTTATTTATAGTCCAAAATTAGGAAAAATGCATTTCCTATGTTTGTGAATATTGCTATTTTCACAAATTTCCAACACAACTCAGTTATCAACATCGCATGTTGGGTAACATCGGGTTGTAAGTCGTTATTCACAATATTTGCCCAACGGTCATCATGGGTGTTGTTGGCACCCCAACGATAAAGTTCCTCCATGGTTGTTTCAGAGTCTACTTGAGGATTTTCAAAAGTACCCATATTGTAGCAAAGTGCCAACACTGGATACTTGCGTCCTCCAGGACCAAAGTTATCTTTCAAGGCCTGAATTATGATGTAAAACCCCGTAACTTTTTCAAAATGCATAATTTTAAATCTTCTACCGGATGATGAGCATTTAAAGCCACGTACCACTTGATTTACGGGTTCAGCGTAGTTCCGTTCTTCAAGCCCATCTTCGGTAAGTACCGCTTCTAACGTGCCAAACGGAAGGCTTTTTTGGAGCCACATGTGCTAATAATGCATTGGGGGAGAGTTGTAGCCATGACTCATCTAATTTTTCCCGCATTACGATTGTGAGCATATGTGTGGCACTCATGGCCAGACATCCGTTACTACACTCTTGGTCCCATATCTCGGGATAATCATCGAAGCAGGAATAGTGAAAACCTCTGTCGACAACTGGCCGTTTCTGAAAAAAAAAAAAAAAAGGAAATGTTATTAGCTAAACATAAATACCTAAACATATAAGAAAAAAATGAACACTTTCTGTGAGTAACTTACTCGCTGGTCCTTGTTAAATTTAAGTTCATGTTTTTGCTAATCTGAGCACGTGGGGGTTTGAAACAATTCGGAAAGAGATGAGGAGAAAAGGGGGCCGCGATGGTGAGGGGTGCTTACTGCGCGGCGAGACGGGGGTGGTGTCTCAACATAATTTTCAGTTCAGGAGATTCAATGGAGAAATATGTTCAGAAGATTTACATTATGAAGTTTAAAAGGAGCGAGGATTTTTTGTTTTATTATGAAAAGCTAAGTAAATTGTCATTTTAGTCCAATGGAGAAATATGTTGAGAAGATTTACATCGAGTAATTTACTCACACAAAGTGTTCATCTTTTTTCTTATATGTTTAGGTATTTATGTTTAGATAATATCATTTCCTTTTTTTTTTCAGAAAACGCCCAGTTGTTGACAGAGGTTTTCACTATTCCTGCTTCGATGATTATCCCGAGGTATGGGACCAAGAGTGTAGTAACGGATGTCTGGCCATCATTGCCACACATTTGCTCACAATCATAATGCGGGCAAAATTAGATGAGACATGGCTACAGCTCTACCCCAATGCATTATCAGCACATGTGGGTCCAAAAGGACTTCCGTTTGGCACGTTAGAAGCGGTTCTTACCGAAGATGGAAACGTGATTTATTGACTATGTGTTAGATTACGTGTAGGATTATGTGAATCAAACTAACTGAAACGGTAAACATATCAGGACGTCGTTGACCACTCCTGATTACCTTTCACACTTATTTCCGCCGAGCAAACTAAGGTGTGTTCACAACCTTTTCCTAAAGCATGTGTTCCTAGTTTTGAACAACACTTTTTACGGTAGCTCTGGTTGTGGCTACACACGTGTTCCTAGTTGGAACCACTTAACTAACTATCCACTGGATGTGGAGTAGTACACTTGGACTAAACAAACACTCTATCATGAAAGTCCCTACATTTTTACCGATTAGTTTGCCGGGGAGGCTACGCGGGGTATTAGTTGATAGCGCTATTAGGTTTGACAAACCTCACACCGTGCTGGGAGCCGGGAGTGAACTTGAGACTTTTACATTAATGTTGGTAGACGTTAATGAGGGCACAAAACGAAACGTCAGCATTCGGTACACAGTTTAGTCATTTGATGAGGGTTAGCTACCCAATTCATACATAAACCAAAAACAGTTGTGAACTTTACTTTTGCTTAACTAAAATGTGTGAAATCGCTAACTTTATTATTGACACGTAATTGCATGCTTTGCAGGTCATTAGGTACAACTGGGATGAACGGTTGCAATTGTTGGCATGGTGTGGTTTGATAAACTTTATGTTTTAAATTACTTATTAAACTTGTGGTTTTAAATATTTGTTGGGATTTTTAACGTTGTTTCCGATGCAACTTAAACTGTGTTTTGACAATTAAAACTTGATCGTTAATCATTTTGTTAGTAATGTTTTTATGATTTTAAATATTTGGTTCAACATGATTAGTGGCTAGATCTTGGTCAGTCACACGACTCGTGGTAAAATCCAGCCTGTGGAATTTGAGGGTGTAACTATACATACCGATGGCTAGGTGATAATGTCAAAAGCGCACAAAGAAGATTAATCTATTTTGCAAATAAATAGGACTAAAGAAAAAAAATACACAAACTCAGTTAATCACAAAACTAGATCAATACTCAATACATCCTTCAATCTAACCCAACTATAGCGACCATTAAGATTTAAGCAAACCATATTGCTCATTATAATCACCATTAATCTTTTGAGTTGCCAACCTCTTGGCTTTGAAAATTGTCTGAGATGAAATCTAGATCTGATGCTTCTTTTGAATTGTATCTTGAATAGCATGAACAAGCATATCTGGGTTGCTTTGAATCATGGGTAAAATTTCCTTGGCTATGAGGCTCATAGTGTAAAAAGTGATTTCACGAGTTTCGAGACACTGACGTTATTCTTTAACAGTCTTCACACACCACTTATGAGAAGTGGACGACCTTGAGATATGTACTGACCAAGGGCAGGTAGGTTTAAATTGATTTTTCCTAACTTTTCTTTATGGCCTCTCCACTTTCTCCTTTTGTCCCTTAGACCCTCCACCAATTTCAAAGGTTGGATTTGTACCCTTGCCACTTTGTAATGCTATATTACTTCCCAAGCACACAACCCTGTATCTTAATTGCTCATTTTTCTGAATATACACCTGCCTCCTAGCCTTAACAACTTACTTTTTCACCATTTCATTGATTTTCTACTTCTCATTAATCAACTGGCCAACATAGAAAGGATTATATGATGAGTCACCACCAGAGTTGTATTTTCTTCTCTTTCTGACCTTTTTTGCAACCCTTCCAAGAACTGTGCAATGTTCATCGTCATTAGTATCAAAGTTGCCATGATCAACATTCATGTCATCCTGCTCATCGTTGCATTGATCATTAAGTTCACCATTATCCTGAACATCAATGCCAACAACATACTTAGAATGTTGCATATCCACTCCAATATCCTCCATAATGTTTTATTCATCTATCGTATATAGGATCATCTTCATCAATGTCACTGTCATTGTCCTCACTAACATTGTTACCCTCAGATGATCCACCATAACTGTCTTCTTTACTGTTTTCATTGACAGTCTCCTTTTACAGTTTCCTTAACACTATCTATGACAGTCTCTTTAACACTTCATATGAATTCAACATTTTCAATATTTGATTCACTATCTTTAGATGACTTAGATAAGTATAACATCATACGAGAATTCTAATGTTGAACATATATGTCACACCCCGATATTTCCACATGTTACCAGTGGGCCCGGCGGGGAGTATCGTGACGTAGTTGATATCATCATTGTCAATACACACAATATAATAGCACAGCGGAAGACTTGGTGAATAAACTATTACAAACCATAATGTCTGAGTGTTCGACGAAAGAATATACAGACTGGATTGTAACCAGATCCACAGGCGGATCATAAATAAAATACAAGAAACGGAAAATAACAGACTCCAGGTATCTAGGGATTTGCAAGATCCTCTTATATGACACCTAGTAGCTCCAGCCTATTTACGAGAAGTACCTGTCAATCAATCTTTAGAAAATACGTCAGTTTACACTGGTAAATACAATTAACTAACTCTTTGAAAACATTTATGAAAATTGATTTAAGTGCACATGGCACAAATTATTTATAACTTGGGACAATTATTTAAAGATAATCTTGTATACAGATTTACATGTTTGTCTTACAATTGGGGCCGGTTGGAAGCCGGTCATGATTAACCGACTCACCACTTATTGAACCCACAAAGGAGTTATAACATGTGGGTTTATATTTTAGCATTCGCATCTGTCAGGTGTATGCCTACACCCCGTGCATAGGTCGTGGCCATTTTCAAATGAAATGAGCCGAGGATATCCAGGACACGGTCGAATTAACCCCCAAATGCTTATGTTATCAAACAAGACAGATTAAAACGAGTTATGTAAATTTATTAATCACAATTCGATTAAATGATTCCATACCCGACCATGTGGTATTATTATAATACCATATCCCAAGCCCGTATAAGGGAAAATAAGTTAAAAGTATTTACCTGAGCTAAACGTGAAAAGTAACTCAGCCGTAAAATCCTAAAGCTTTATGATGATACCTTATACTAGATGCTACTTAATCTGTATAGAAGGTTTAATAACCTATTAGGATGCTAACGGGTCTTTAATTAAGTCAAAGACTTAGACCGGCTAGCTAGGAATAAACTTTACCGTTCTAAACGCTAGATTAAGCGGAGACCGGAATAGAATGTGGTTCAGACCCGACAAGCTTGGATACTTGTATAATATGGGTAAACTTAACACATTCTGGAATTTGAGGATTTAATGATAAGGTTAAACCCGTTTCGGCTATTTTACGTAAACTAGTCACATAAACCGATCCGAACGCGTAAACGCGTAATGGGTAACCAAATGAATTATATATAGGTCTCAAATGTTATTATGCTTAAAATATGTTAATACATCAGTAGGACGTTAACATATGTGCCCAAAAAGTAATTAAAACCAATTTAAGTCACGTAAGGGCATTTTGGTCATTTTAATAATTATAAAAGAGATTTTATAACAAACTGAAGTTTTGGTCCTTTGTCATCAGTAAAAATATTTAATTTATCTCATTACATCAGTAAGATATTACATATATGTGAGGTTTAGCATTCAAGGCCAAACTATGCCATGAAAGGGCATTTTGGTCAATTCACATAGGCTTTTAAGGACATTTTTTGTAATCTGAGTTCATAACTTATACCTACTGTAATAATATTTAAAATTGTTTAAAAACTCAGTAGGTAACAAGTTTTAGGTGTTAAATATGGTTTTAAACCATGTTATGCACCTAATTAGTGTAAAACTCGCTAATTGACGATAATCAAGATGTTTATGTAAATATGAGATTTTGACCAGTTTTAAATGCTCAAAATAATTTATTTAATGTATGAAATCAAGTAGGAAAAGGTTTGGCATTCAAATCATTTGTTAATCTCATTTTATGCCTAAAAAGGGTATTATCGTCATTAACCGAATTACACAAGAACTCTATGTTTTAAACAGATTATAATCTGACCAAAAATTTTAAAATTCCTTAAAAATAATATCTTAACAGTAGGTAATGAGTTTTGGTTCAAAATCCAAGTTTAATCATGTGTTATGCAAGATATCGCAAATTAATTAATAAAAAACTTCTAATTACGATATCGAGCATAACTCCTATTTGAGACCAAGAACTGATGTCAAATTTTCGGGACAAGCTTATATACCAGTAGCAAAGGTTTTTGTCCTCTCACATTTCTAAAAATCTCATTTATATGTCAAAAGGACATTTACGGCATTTATAAGCATATTAACAAACGAGTGCAAATAATTCAAACTACTAAGGACCAAGCAATATAACTCCAGAGGGTTGTACTACTGAATAATGTGGTCCTAATGGAAGCTTAAAATATGGGAGAATTAAGCTTGAACGGGGCAGAACTGAAAGTCAAAGCAAAAGTCAAGCTTTTGCGACTTTCGGTTATAAACTGACCTTAGACTGATAATTGCCGGGTTAGGACTGATTAAACATGATCTAATATTAATTACTAAGTCATTAGAATGTTAAAATATAATTTAGAACCTCTGTTTTATTAATTTAAGTCATTCTTAAACTTTCTGTCCAGTTTGACTTTTTGTCAAACTAGTTTGACCCGACAATTAACTAGTCAAACGAATTAATTAGGAGGTGCCCTTTTAAGGGTTAATCACCTACCTTAATATGGTTCCATAACCACTTTCGTTTCGGTCAGTGGCTGGACCATTTGTGATTAAACCGAAAGTCAAAGCTTAATTACGATATGTTTGACTTTTCGGTTTTTAAACTGATTAAATGGACTAAGCAGGGATTAAAACTCTTACTTAGGGTCCTTGCTATCTTTTCTACACTTGGAAATCTTCACCTAATGCTTGCAAGCTCCAGAAGTGTGTTTTGAAGGTTGATGCAAATGAGAATGCATATGAACACTACACTAAGGCTCCTTATATACTAATTTGCAAGCATTTGGATCATTCACAGTTGTAATGGAGGCTCCTAGGATCACCCCAGGTGTCCTAGTGGTATCCTAAAACCGACAACAAGCTCCTGGTTTCAATTTGGAAGGATTTAAGGCGGTTAGTGAAGAAACCTGCAGCTGTCCAAAACTTCTGCCCAGATACAGGCTTTACGGACCGTAAGCCTTTACGGACCGTAAGCCTTTACGGTCCGTAACCGATATTGAATTGTATCGCCCAGGTACCCTCCTTACGGACCGTAAGCCTTCGCCCTTGCGGTTCGTAAGAGGTTGATCAGAAAAATAATTTCCTTTGATCTTGATACCTTTGGTCCCTCAACTCATAATCATCCTCAATTACTTTCGAGAGCATATTTCAACACCATAAAGTCTCGGATTTAGAAAAAGGTCACTCAGAGGCATAAATTAGCATGTTGACACTTTTAGTCCCTTCGTATGCATATTTTCATCATTTGGCAACTTTAGTCCTTTAAACTCAATCCTTTACAAATATAAAGTTTAGGACACGTGTCTTCATACAATTGGACACATTTTTACGTGGTGTTACAATATATTTATAAAAGCTTAACTCCTTTTCGAACGTGATCAAACATACATTCAAAATCATTATTATAATTACCTAACTTTTTAAGACCCAAATCCAAACACAAACTAAGAACCTTAAAATGAAAATAAAATACCATATAACATGGATATCCCAGATGTTTAACCATTTCCTCCAATACATTAATACCAAAATCATCCATATCAACATTACCAATGAAATGTGATGTACCACCTAAGTATGCCCTACCTGGATACCTAGAGAACTCACCTCCATGATGAACCTTACAGAGAAAAACATCGGCATATCAGCTGCAACCAAAATCAGAGTACAATTTTAGAACTTTAACTAAGTAGCATAATCAAACCAACTCAGGAACTTACAGTAAATGGAGTCTGGGTTAACATCTTCTTCAATTTCACAAACCATCCAATATCTACCGGCCATCAATCAGGGTTAACGTCTTTAATTTCAGTCTTAATTTCGAACACGGATCGTTTGGGAGCAGAGCGAATGTGGTTTTAGGCCAAGCAAATGGTAGATTTTAGGATTTGGGGGATGGGTTGTATACTTTTATAGTTGTGAAGAGGGACAAAATTACTGAAATACCCTTCAAGGAAACGGTCAATTGACAGAAGGATGTAAATTGTAGAAATTTGGAAAACGATGTGGATGTAGATGTCCAAAGGTTTCTTAAAGTAGCCAAAAGTGTCGGAATGATCTAACCACACGATTGTAAACTAACGTTTACTCTTAATTTAAACTTATGAAACTTACAATATTATATCATATCCTGGTTATAAAAAATCATATATATTCTACATGTATATATGATATCCAAATAAAGAAAGATCTAGAATATTAAAAAGAAAATAACACAAAAAGATTTCAACATGTTACCCCCAAAATCAAAATTTGAACTCTCAAAAATGCTAAAGACGTGCGTGAAGTAAAAAAAAAAAAAAAACCCATCTTTACCAACGGTTTAACCTTTTCGTTCAGGATCTGGGTTTGGATCTTCGGTTCGAACAAACCCCATCGTCATCTCTCAATTGTAAGTGTAATCTATCTCACCCGATTACGATATTATTTGATTTGTATCTATCTATTCAATTTACATGCATTTGTATTGTCAATTTAGGGGAGAAATATGTTCAATTTAGGCCTGAATTTTGAGTTAATTTTGCTGAATCAATTTAGGGGTTTTGTAGAATATTATTGTGTAATTTGGGTTTGATCTGAATTGTTTCTAATTGATGTTGTTTATGGTATGAAATTGGTATAAGTTGCCGCTGTTATCTTGCATTTGAACAATTTAAGTTCATATCTTTAATGGGTATTTAAAATTTTAAATACATTTATTATGTTTTTAGTGTTTACTAATAATTGATTCAAGAATTATGTGTTTACTTGCATCATACTCCAAGAATATGATTTCTGGATGATGGCATTTTGGGCATATTTGCATTTAGTGTAGGTGTCACATATATTGTGAATACTATTTATAATTTGTGTGTTATTTTGTTAAATCAGGATTTAAACTTGTTCCAAGACTGCAAGAAGTGTTTCCCGACGACTTTATGGTCATGAACCATGTGAAATTCTGTTGATAACAATACACGATAAATGGAGTCGCAAGTTACCTTTACTCATGAGGCTTCAAGCCAACCGGAAGATGTATTTGTTAAAGATGTAATCACATCGGAAACAAATTGTGTTACGTCTAATCAGCCAGGTAATGGGAATGATTGGTTTGTTTCATCATGGTCCTTTCATTTTTGCTACGTTTATTTATAATGTGGGTTGTTTATGTAACATTTGTAATCCAGTGAAAAAACAAACACGACAATGGGCAGCGTGGACACGTCAGGAAGAAGAAAGCTTCTTTACTGCATTACGGCAAGTTGGCAAGGCAAGTTTCCCTGTGATTATATATATATATATACACACACACACACACACACACAATACATATTCCTATGGCTGCAAACGAACCGAACGTTCATTGAACATTCTGTGAAGTGTTCGGCGGGAAGTTCAATTGTGTTCGTTCGTTTATTGAACGAACGAAGACGGACAAGAAATTTCGTTCGTTTAGTTAAATGAATGAACATGAACAGAGGTCGTGTTCGTTCATTTATCTTCGTGGACGTTCGGTTATGTTCAATAGTTCATTAGTGTTTTTAGTTCTTATATTTTCATAACATACTTCAAAATTCCGACAAATAAATTATTTAATAAATATATATATTATGTTCATGAACGCTTGTTTGTGTTCGTTTGTTTTAATTTGTGTATATGAACATTAGTTTGTGTTCATGAACGTTAGTTTGCGTTTGTTGCCTAAAATGAACAAACAAACACAAACGAACGTGAACACGTTTGTTTCCTTAACAAACGAACAGTCGAACACGAACATAAAATCCCGTTCAGTAAGTATTCATGAACAGTTCGTGAACCCATATATTTCCGTAACAAACGAACACAAACAAGGTCTTGTTCGTGTTCGTTCGATTCGTTTGCAGCCCTACATATTGCTAATATTCTATGTGTTTGTTGCAGAATTTTGAGAAGATTACTTCTCGTGTGCAAAGTAAAAACAAGGATCAGGTTATTCTTTGTTTACACTATTATATGTTCAGTTCTCGTATAATATAGTGTTATCTTTGTTTTTTACATTTAGTTTCTCATTTAATGTTCAATTTACCCGTCTTTTCAGGTTAGACATTATTATTATCGTCTTGTAAGACGTATGAACAAATTGTTGGGCCCTGAACTTTCTCTTGATGCCAAAAATTCTAAAGATACAAATGCTGCTATGCTTCGATGGTATATATTCATCTCTATGTTTAGTTATATAAACATTATTTGTAGCATATATATTATATGATATAAAACATGCTTGTTTTCTTTTTCAGGTGGTCTTTACTTGAAAAACATAGCTGTAAAGCCTCAAAACTTCACTTGAAGCCTCGGAGATTCAAGATTTTCTTGGAGACTTTGGTTAGTTAGCTCAAGATCATTAATTTTCTGTATATGATTTTTATTTTCTGGACTAATTTTTATTTTTTTGCAATGAAGGAGCACCAACTACTGAAAGACCGAAAGAAGAATATAAGAAAACGACCGAATCAGGGAGGAAACTCTTCTACCACACCAACTAATAAACCAGCAAGACAACGCCGTAGACAAGGTAATTATATTCTTTAAAGTTATTATTATATGTTAGATATTTATAAAGTTTAGTTTATATTATGCAGTTAATATCTGTGATACCGATGTATCGGTTATCGGTCCCCATGTAAAATATTGGTGTCAAATATCGGTACCAATATTATCGGCGATATTGACCGGTATATCACCGATTTTCCCGATATTGGTACCTTTCTTCTTAGTTCTACCATTCGTCTTTCTTCTTGTTACTGCTATTAGTGTTTAAAGTCTTAATTGTTAAATCTTAGTGTTTTAAGTCTTTAGTGAGTTCCTACTTGGTACAATTGTTAGTGTTTTGCAAGTTGCAAAAGGTTAATTTGTTAATGGTAGTAGAGTATACTGAATTGTTAGTGTTAAATTGCTAAATATATAAATTCTACACGAAATTTAAATTACCGATATCCCACTGTGATAACCTATATCTCAAATATCGGTCCTTGATGATATGTGATTTTTTACCGCATTAACTGCTTATACATTAAAGTTAATGCTTCCACAGATGCCTACAAAAAATGGGAGAAAGCTGCAATTGCTGGTGTTTCGTTGGTTGCTGATGCTGCCGAACATTTGGAACGGACATCATTGGATCAATTGGCTAATACTGTTAAGAGTGTAGATGGTGAGTAGTATGTTTACTAAAGTAGACTTTTATGTTTCTTTTTTTTTTCTAATGTGAATATATGATTTGCTTTCAGGAGACAAAGGTTCGGACCCAATTGCACCAAATTTTAATCAAAATATGAAACTTAAACTTCAACTTTTCCCCGTCGATGAAAGCACACGCAGATCATTGGAAATGGTAGTACCCAAAAGATCAAATGAACGAGAATTATGTTCAAACATTAAATATATTAATTTGGGTTAATTTTATTTTTCAGGATAATCACAACCCGCATCTGGAGTTGACTTTAAGTACACGAAAAAAAATATCATCGGTTTTGGAACATATGAATCGAAAATGGGGTAGTTCTAGCATAGCTTCTGGAGAACTGACACTTGTCCCTTATTACGTTCAAACATTAAATATATTAAATTGTCAAAAATGGACTCGTGATTCTGTTGTAAGTGCCGGGGATGTATATGCAGCGATCGGAAGTCCTTCAGTTTTCCGCTTAAGGTATTTTATTCTATATATATATATATAGAGAGAGAGAGAGAGGCCGGTTAACGTACAATACCCCTTAACGTGCGGCGGTACGCGACCACCAATATAACGTGCGTAATTAGGGTTTAATTCAACCCATGTGTAATTATGCGAATAACGTGCGTAATTATGCAAAGTTAATTACTATTTTGCCACTGCGTTCAATTGAAGGCTTGGATTAGATCAGATCAGATGCGCGGTTGAGATGCTCGCGTACGCATCACACGATAAGGAGGTCTTGTATTTTAAACTTTCTCTCTCTCTATATATATATATAGATATATATATTATTTCAACATGTTACGATATAGTATTACAGTTCGTGTTTATTGTTTTTCTTTCTTCTTTTTTAAGGTATGGTTGGTTTGCAAAAGCGTTTTCAACACTGGAATGGGCCGACAGTTTGACTAACATAAGTGTTGGTGATTTACTCTCCGAGTTATCTCATAATCAAGATGCTAACTGTGTTGATTCGCCGTTGCCACCTGGCTCGCCATGTCAGCAACAGATTTCATTCAGTTGTGATTCGTTTGACGCTGCCATTGCTGCACATCTAAATGGCAAAAATGCCTTCCAGCCTACGGTTATATCTTCAATTTGGGATGCAGATGAAGCATGTGACGCCTTTTCGTTCCCAAAAGAAGTACAAGAATTAGAAAATAATTGTAGAGATGCTGCTGCTATGAGCCAAATTCCACCTGGCTCTGTTATTGAGGTTTACATTTTAAATTAGTTTTAGAAATATCTTCCTTTAGGGTTAATTTCATATATATATATATAGGGTGGGGTTCCAGAGTGGACACTAGTGTATTTGCGAACTGAGTGAACAAATCCTGGCCATTGATTTACACATGTGTATGGCTAGATTTCATCGTCAAATCGTAAAATACACTAGTGTATTTCATCATCAAATCCTGGCCATTGATTTACACACGTGTATGGCTAGGATTAGTTCCCTTTTTTTTCTCAAATACACTAGTGTTCATTCTTGAACCTAATCCTAACCCTATATATATGTGTGTGTGTATGTGTGTGTGTGTGTGTGGTATATATACACACTAAAAGTTCAATCCTAAATTTCATAATAACATATTTACTCTTTTAAAACACTAAAAGAATACCAGATTTATAGTATGTTTCACTGATTAAATTAACATGAAAGTACCGTTATTACTGTGAATATCACACTCTTTGTTTATTCAGTGAAACACGTTATAAGCAACTGGTTTTTATTATTTACAACGAAATGTGTAAATTTGATATTTTCTCCGTGATGAAAGAGTAAGTATGAAATTTAGAAGGATACATAAATATATATGAAGTTCAGAACTTTTATACGAATATACAACAGACTCCCTTTCTTTTTAATTGTTCTTTTTTACTGAAATTCCAATGAGAATAACATATTTTGAAGCATATTAATATGATTTTATTTCATTTTTTGTTAAACAGAAATCACCTGAACAAAAGGAGCAGAAATATGATCCCGCAAAAGTGCATTTGATGGACGAGTGTAATTTTAGCGGAAATCATGAGGATATTTCTGCAAAGGATGTCAACTCGCTTACTGATGCATACTGGGTATGTCTCTAAATAGGATCAAATTCATATATATATCTTCTAGATTTCATAATATCATATTTATCCGTTTTATAGTAAATAAAACAGATTCATAATTAATTACCTATAACTTGTTTCACTGAATAAACGAACAATAAAAAAACATTATTCCATAATATCATATGGTGATGTTTTTTAATCAAAAGTTGGTTTTTGAACGGACCTAATATTTTGTTTTTTCGTATATTGCAGGCTGATTCTTTAGGACCGTTAGAATTGGATGTACCATCATGTAGATATACTAACGACGTTATATTGAGCGATAGCATTGGTGGATTTAATTGCCTTCTAAATACCAGCCTTGATGCTTTTCATAATTGTTCATTCTTTGGATCGGAGAAAAGAGAAACAACACCCTTAACAAAACTTGGAGCTCAAGAAACCGTTTCCTCGTATCAAAAGGCTGACAGTGAGATTTCAGGTTGATTTTACACAAGCGGAACCACATGCATTTGCTGATTTAACCTTTTCTTTCGTGTTAATATGATATCCCATATCGCGATCTGACTTTAGCGTCTTCAGAAGGGCTCGATTTTCGTTACAGGAGACTTTTTTTTTTCTAATGTTGTACAAAGGTAATCATTAATTTGAGGTCTGTGAGACATTTGTTTATCATGGTAAGCATCTTTGATGATTCCTGAGATTGTATTTACATATAGAATTATTTTGGGATCATAGAATGTCTTTTTTCCTTTTCAAACCAATTACAAAAACTCAAATAAGATTAATAACATGAACAACTAAAAATAAAACTAAAACTGCATAATACTAGCACTAGATGATAACTACTCCATCCAAGTTAGCCAATAACCGTTCCCTCCTAGTTCTTGGATCTCGAACTGCCTGGGTCGCCCAACAGTACCTGGATCATCCCTGACCCATTTTGACCCAGTTCGGGGTTGCCTATGATGACATATTGTATTTCTTTGGTTATGTTTGAAAAACGGGTATGATGTTGGCTTGGGTTTCGACATTTCCTTGGAAATGTGCCCTATAAAGATATGATCGATGATTGGAAAATGCATCGTTGTTTTGTTGAAGATGCCGCTACCTTGGCTCGTGACAACTATTTTTCAAAGCATCTCCGCCAAATGGCGCTACCATGGCTTATGATATCTTAAAAGTTAAAACCTCGTTCATTGTCACAAGAAAGTCTCGGTTGCCACTATGTGGCCTTGCGACGTCTATAAACCCATTCACTTGTCAAGATAAAGTTGATGTGTCTCTCACATGTCGCTATTAGACTTAACGGCACTATAAGAAAGCCCTGAACCAATATTTTATATAATCATCTTCAACGATATATTCATACACACTCATCTTTAACAAAATCCCTTTAACGAAACTTGATATTTTAGTTTAACAAAATACCTTCTATAAAACTTGATATCCCAACAAACAATTTCTTGTTATCAAGGCATCATAAGACCACATGAACTACAACTTTTATCGAACAGCCGAAACTTCAAATCTAGAGATATTGTAACAAGCATTATCCACTACATTCTTCAGGTCATTGCTTATCATGTGAAGCAAATTCAAGTATCTTTAAAAGATAGACTGAATGTTGATGTTTCTTAATTCTTATAGAGAGTATTTTTAAAGTTATCGCAAGAGTAACTATGATGAGTTACCACAATACATTAAAGCATTACAAGCCTCAACACCTACTATTGTTGTTGATTTGGTTGTATCACCTGTTGATCAGTTCTGTTTAAACTAAATGGAAAACATGAATAACATACCTGTTATGGCATTCAAAGCAGAGGAGAATCCAGTCAGAGATCCAGCCATTGAGTTCGACATCTTTGTCAGTATGATTCGGTTCCTCCTTAGGGTGTAAAGTAATGATGGTGATGATAACCGAAATAGGGTAAGGTTCGGTTAGAGGGAGAGAGTCACGAAAATTATGATGTTAATGAGGGTTGATTGATTGTGTAAAAATGTGTAACTGTCTAACCCTTTAACTCTCTAATAAGTCCCTTATTTATACACCAAAGAGGAAACCTAATTAGTTAATAAGGGTAATATGGTCCATCAACAATTACCAACTAATTATAATAGGTTATTAATATATTTTGATCTAATATAATATAAATGATTATATAGGCTACAAGATTAAATACTAAATAAATAATATTTAATCTAACATTCTCCCACTTAGCCAAGTAATCATTTATCATGAGTATTAGGTAAGCCTGGCCAGGAGTTAACACTCATTTTAGCTTTAAACCAAGAACTATAGCAGAGAAATACAGCCGTTGAATCATCATTCGACTCAGGACCCCCATTAATCATACTATAGCCTCAATTTAAAACCTAACAGTTACGATCAAAATACACAGCCCTTTAGCGTCTGATTTGTATTTATATTTGTCTATATGTCATTACACCGGCAGAACATATGTTAGAGACATACAAAATCAAACTGAGGAAATTTTATTAATTAAAACATAAGCTAGTACAATATGCCATTAAATAAGGTCTTTAGTAAGTCCCATATTCGATACATGTTCTTCGAAAACTTTAGGTGGGAGACCTTTAGTCATCGGATCCGCAAGCATATCTTTAGTACTAATATACTCAATACAAAGATTATTTTCCTCAACTCGTTCACGTACGAACAAGTACTTTGTATCAAGATATAAACCAGCTCCAGTCGAACTGTTACTGTTCGAGAAACTAACGGCAGCTGAATTATCACAGTAAAGCTTCAATGGTCTAGAAATGGAATTAACAATCTTGAGTCCAGTGATCAGATTTCTAAGCAACATTCCATGACAGGTTGCGTTGTAAACAGCAATGTACTCTGCCATCATTGTGGAAGTTGTAGTTAACTGTTGTTTATGACTCTTCCATGAGATAGGTCCGCCTGCTAACATAAAGATGTAGCCCGAAGTGGATTTCTTGTCATCTTTGCATTTAGCAAAGTCAGAATCAGAATAACCTACCACTTCTAAATGATCACTTCTTCTATAAGTCAGTTTATAGTCTTTCGTCCCTTGCAGATATCTGAGGACCTTCTTAGCTGCTTTCCAGTGATCTAGGCCAGGATTAGTCTGATAACGACCTAGCATTCCAGCAATGTAAGCGATATCTGGGCGAGTACAGACTTGAGCATACATCAGGCTCCCGACTACTGACGCATAAGGTATCTGGCTCATTTGCTCCTTTTCAACCTCTGTTGTCGGACACTGGAATGAACCGAAAACATCTCCCTTAACTACTGGAGCGACGGAGGGTTTGCACTGTTGCATGTTGTAACGTGTAAGAACACGATCTATGTAAGTCTTTTGAGACAATCCTAAGATCCCTCTGTGTCTATCTCGGTGAATTTCGATGCCAATGACGTAAGAAGCATCTCCGAGATCCTTCATGTCGAAGTTATGCGAGAGTAAACGCTTCGACTCATGCAACATGTCTAAACTATTACTTGCCAATAGAATATCATCTACGTAAAGGACAAGTATAGTAAAGTTACTCCCACTCATCTTGAGGTAGGTGCATTGATCCACTTGATTCTTCATAAAACCTTGCCTCTTCATGACTTCATCAAACTTTAGGTACCATTGACGTGATGCTTGTTTTAACCCATAAATGGATTTCTTCAACTTACAGACTAGATGCTCCTGACCTTCAGGTTTAAAGCCTTCAGGTTGTTTCATGTAAACATCTTCGTCTAAGTCTCCGTTGAGGAAAGCAGTTTTGACGTCCATCTGATGCAGCTCTAAATCGAAATGAGCTACTAGGGCCATGACGATCCTTAATGAATCTTTACGAGAGACAGGTGAAAACGTCTCTTGATAATCAATTCCCTCTTTTTGAGTGTAGCCCTTTGCAACCAATCTCGCTTTGAAGCGTTCAACGTTCCCATTCGGATCCAGTTTTGTTTTGAACACCCATTTACAACCTACAGGTTTGGCACCATTGGGTAATTCGACTAAATCCCAAACGTCATTTTTCTTCATGGATTCAAGCTCATCAATCATTGCTTTGTTCCATTCAGAAGACTGATCACTGCTAATGGCTTCATTATAAGAGATAGGATCATTGAGCTTTCCAGCATCCATTTCAGTCAGGTAGGTAACATAATCATCCCAATTAGTAGGCCTTCTTTGCCTAGATGACCTCCTGAGTTGATTATCGGGTTCAGCGTTGTCTTGGTTTTGAGCGTTTGATGTGCCTTCGTTATGAGGTATAATGGGTTCTGATTGTGGAGGTGGAATTTGTGCAGTGACTTCAGGTGCAGTTGCATGGGGTACAAGAGGAGTAAACGGAGTAATGATAAGCGACGAGTCTCTCCCCCCCGCGTCTTGTACTTCTTGCAATTCTTCGTAAGGGTTAGTACTGCTCCCACTGACCTTGAAATCCTCTAGGAACGCAACACGCTTGGTTTCAACAATACGGGTGACATGGGAAGGACAATAGAAACGATAACCCTTCGAATGATCAGGATACCCAAAAAAGAAGCAGGTAACTGTTTTAGGGTCAAGTTTCCTTAGGAAAGGATTGTAAAGTTTTGCTTCAGCAATGCAGCCCCATACTTTCATATATTTAAGACTCGGTTTCCTTCCTGTCCAAAGTTCATAAGGAGTTTTAGGGACAGACTTAGAAGGAACTCTATTGAGTATATGAACAGCTGCTTTTAACGCTTCAGTCCAGAGGAATAATGGTAAATTAGTGTTGGCTAACATACTGCGCACCATGTTCATAAGGGTACGATTTCTTCTTTCAGCGACACCATTCTGCTGAGGCGTACCAGGCATGGTGTATTGGTTCACAATCCCCTGGCCCTTACAAAACTCATAAAATGGACCAGGAGCTTGACCCACATCAGTATGTCTTCCATAATATTCACCGCCTCTATCTGATCTCACAACTTTAATCTGACGATCTAATTGCTTTTCAACTTCAGCTTTATAATCTTTAAAAGTTGTAAGAGATTCAGACTTTTCCTTTATAAGATACAAGTACATGTAACGAGAATAATCATCAATGAAAGTGATAAATGAAGTATGTCCTGTTATACCAGCAATTTGATAAGGACCACTAATGTCAGTGTGAATGAGTTCTAATAAATTAGAGCTCCTAGTGGCACCTTTCTTATTTGCTAATGTCATTTTGCCTTTGAGACATTTGACACATGTTCCAAAATCGGTGAAATCGAGAGGAGGTAAGACTTCATCCTTTACGAGACGATTTAATCGTTCTCTTGAGATGTGGCCTAAACGTTGATGCCACAACATAGATGAAGTCTCTAAGTCTCGAATTTGTTTCTTTTCTATCTTTGTGAGTGATTCATTAATATTATATGACAACAAAGATTTAGAAAAATTATCATCTAGTTCTAATCTATAGAGACCACCATCCAGAATGCCAGTACCATAAACAACGGAATCATAGAGAATAGAGAGTTTGCGATGACCATGAGAAACGACAAAACCGTCCATGTCTAACTTTGGTCCTGATACAAGGTTCCGAGTTACCTCAGGAACATATAAGGTATCATAAAGTTTAATACATAAACCAGTTTTCAAAAATAATTGTAATGTTCCTATGGCCTTCACTTCTAATTCCCGATCATCCCCAACTTTAAGTGTTCTTTGGTTTCTTCCCAGCTTCCGGATTGTAAGGAATCCCTGAAGTGAATTAGTAACATGTACCATAGAACCAGAGTCAAACCACCAAGAGTTAGCAGGAACATTTAAATTAAAGGACTCAAGTATCATGAAAAAATCGTTACCTTTCTTAGCCAGCCACTCCTTGAAGTCAGGGCATTCCTTTTGCTTATGTCCTGTTTTCTTACAGAACTTGCAGTAGGGTTTGCCTAAGGAGTTCTTAGAGCTGGAAGGTGCACTTGTATTAGGAGTTGGATTTGGCTTTTGAACCTTAGAAGCATCCTTTCTTGGATAATTGTTCTTCCTCTTCTTTGAGCTGGAGGTGGTGAAGTTAGCAACATCAGTATGGCGATCCATCTTCATACGCTCTTCCTCCTGCACGCACATGGCGATCAGCTCACTCATCGTCCATTTGTCCTTCTGAGTGTTGTAATTGATCTTGAATGCTTCATAGGACGAAGGAAGCGAAGTGATGATGAAGTGAACAAGAAAACCATCACTGATCTCCATCTCTAGGCCCTTCAACTTATTGGCCATGTCATGCATCATCATGATGTGTTCGCGAATGCCGCTCCTCCCATCATACTTAGTCGTCACCAGCTTGAGGATAAGAGTGCTAGCGTGTGCTTTTGATGTTCCCTTGAATTGATCCTCCACAGAAGCCAGATAGGTTTTAGCATCTTCAGAATCAGGAATGGCCCCTCTGATTGAGTTATGAATGGACTGCTTCATGAACATGAGAGACATGCGGTTACACCTAGTCCACTTATCATGGAGTAACTGCTCAGCAGCAGTACTAGTAGCAGTAAGGTCCGCTGGCTTATTCTCTCTTAGAGCATAATCAAAGTCCAGCAGCCCAAGAGTAAGCATGAGGGCATCCTTCCAAGCAGCAAAGTTATCACCAGTCAAAGGTGGAATCCCTTGATTGGGTGCTGATAGTGGAAATAAGATGAGCAAGTTATGATACTAAGAAAGAAGTCTTAATGTGATCTAAGGGCATGTTATACTAAGGCAGGCATAAGTAATGACCATTTTAATTATGAAGCTGTGATAATGTCTATTACTAACATAAAAAATAATAGACTTAGTAAAATTCTATTTAAATGAAGACAAATCAGCTTTGGCCAGAAGTGTAATCATTTAAATATGTGTGCAAAGTAATTGTGACAAATCAGCTTTGGCCAGAAATGAGACAATCACTTTAGTTATGCACTTGTCAAGTCATGCTAAACATAAATGAATTAAATCAGCTTTGGCCAGAATTAAGACATTTCAGGTTTGTAATGCATACTTAACATAGCTTTTAATAATACTTGAACAATAAATAGATGTATTAAATCAGCTTTGGCCAGAATTAATACATCAAAAGCTCATTCAAGTTAAGCTATTTTGGTTTTGTAAAAATTATCTGATTCTGATTAATTAAGTAAGTAAGTGTTAACAAAACCAAGTATTTAATAGCAAACCACCTGTTAGCGCGGATCTTAGTTTCGAGTCGCAATGATTATGGTTGCGAGTCGCAATCTCAGTCTCGACTTGTAATGGTCATGGTTGCGAGTCGCAATCTCAGTCTCGACTTGTAATGGTCATGGTTGCGAGTCGCAATCTCAGTCTCGACTTGTAATGGTCATGGTTGCGAGTCGCAATCTTAGTCTCGAGTTATGATGATCGTGGTTGCGAGTCGCAATCTCGTGGTTGCGAGTCGCAATCTCGTGGTTGCGAGTCGTGATCTCTGTTAACAGCTGCTGATTGTGATAAAACTGAAACTCGATTTTTAAGGGATTTGGGATAGTATTTCCTGTTTTAATCATGATCTAAACTTATCAAGGATTTCGAAAATAATAACTGATTATCTCTTTAACAGTTTTCGAAAATTTAATAGATAAAAATTTAGATCAAAACAGTAAAACACTTACTAATCCAAAATTATATTCCAAATTTTATGAATTTTTCGAGTTTCTTAGAACATAAATGATGAACCCTAAAATAATAAGAACATAATCTGGAAATCCGAAACCTGATTTTAATGGTTTTGTAATGGATTTCGTGACAATAAGCTTAATCCTTTTATGATTTCGGGTCAAAATATCGAGTAATAATTTCCGAAAAACAGGGATTTCGGCCATAATGAAACCCGAAAACAGTTTTTGATTTTAAGTCTTTAAAACTTCCGTTTTCCAGATTTTGATCCGATAATAATGGATACGAAAAACAGAACTGATTTATCAACATATGCTCTGATACCACATGTTGATCAGTTCTGTTTAAACTAAATGGAAAACATGAATAACATACCTGTTATGGCATTCAAAGCAGAGGAGAATCCAGTCAGAGATCCAGCCATTGAGTTCGACATCTTTGTCAGTATGATTCGGTTCCTCCTTAGGGTGTAAAGTAATGATGGTGATGATAACCGAAATAGGGTAAGGTTCGGTTAGAGGGAGAGAGTCACGAAAATTATGATGTTAATGAGGGTTGATTGATTGTGTAAAAATGTGTAACTGTCTAACCCTTTAACTCTCTAATAAGTCCCTTATTTATACACCCAAGAGGAAACCTAATTAGTTAATAAGGGTAATATGGTCCATCAACAATTACCAACTAATTATAATAGGTTATTAATATATTTTGATCTAATATAATATAAATGATTATATAGGCTACAAGATTAAATACTAAATAAATAATATTTAATCTAACATCACCAAGCTAAATCATTCAATATTCAACACTTTAATTTTTTTTAGATATTTTGCTTTACTGTAAACGCATTTCACGCTTGATATAAGAAGTCGGGCTCAAGCTCAACATCCTTTACTAAATAAGCTCCCATTTAGGCTCTAGCTCAAGTACTTAAGTTCAATTTGATTCAAGCTTTTAGTTAGCCAGTCTCGAGTAGCTCACAAATGATTCGGCTCATTTCCACCCCTAGTTCTGGTCGATATGTTTGACATGTTTAATTAAACATGTAGACCTATTAACACATTTAAAGTTTAAATAAAAGAATATATTTTACTAGTGTCAATACGTTTAACCATTTTTTTATTTTTTATTACGAAACATCTAGATGTTTATGACATTTTAAACCTGGTATATAACTATTTTTAATGTGTTTAGATTAGAGTTCAGGCGTTTAAAATCAAATAAAATCAAAGATAAGTCCTATTCAAATTTATAAATATCGTTTATTACTATTTATAGGTGGATAATTATGTGAAAAATGACCTTAAAGGCCACAATATTAGGGGTGCTAAAGAAGTTAAAAGGCAAGTGGTTGAGAAGGATTCTAAATTGGTATATACTTTTTTTTTTTAAATATCATAGTCATAAGAACATTCGAGATCAACTAGCATTCTAGAAACTCTAGTGGTTGTATTTGACATCTTGCTCCCGTCAAAACATGTAGATTAACATATTAAATAATCAAATTCTAAAATCATTTATGTTATACTAAGTAAATTAGTTTGACCGTATAATAAAATATTAACATTACCATGGTAACTATTCTATATAAGTTACTTTAGTTAAAATTAAAATTAATAATAAAGTTTGAGAGTATAAACGATCATTTCACATTCACTTATCACTTAGACAGGGTCTAAGGAGAGTAAGATGTAAACAATCTATCTCTACTCTATAGAAATAGAGAGGTTGCTTCCGAGATCCTCGACTCGATAATAGTTTTGCATCAAGTCTTGGACATAAGACACATAACACTCAACAATCGGGACAAAAGCCGATTAATGCATGTAGCATTTTGTCTTTAGGCTATCAACGCCACCACATGATGTATGATTAACAGTCCGCCGCTTTTAACATTATTTTCACAAAATTAGTAAAATAACGTTAAAATTAGTGCAATTTCACTTTTGCCCCTCAAGGGTCCACGCATATATATCTAATATTAATAAATAAATAATATCATTCTAAGGTGTCTATCAATTTTTTAGGATACGTAATTAATTTATTTATATTTATATTTATATTTATATATATTACAAAGTGCTTGCCAGGGAATAGTGTCAGGTTATTGTCTGGCACTTCCCTATTGGCTCGGACAAATTACAATTTTACTTACAGTTTCAAATTACAAATTTGCAATTTTTCTCAATTACGATTTTGCTTCCAATTCAAAATTACAGTATTGTGATCATTTTATCTTTTGATAAATTGCGCTTTTACCCCATTTCAAAATTACAATTTTGCCCCCAGTTCTGAATTACAATCTTGCCATTGTTTTAATTTTTTTTAGCAAAATTTTTTTTGGAAGTGTTTTGTTTTAGTTGGTTGACTTGATGTAATTTTATTTATGTCAGACAGCTGCCTACCACTCGCTCATGCCTCATTGGTCCTAACAAATTACAATTTTGCCCCCAACTCAAAGTTACAGTCTTGCCATCGTTGTTTTATTTTTTTTTTCTAGCAAAACTATGATAGTGTTTTTCTAATTTTTCTAATTGGTTGAGAGATTTTCGGCGTAGCGCCTCGCAACGCGGTAGAGCTTAAAAGTAGTCAGGAAACAAAAGCGTAAAATTAGAACAAGTTTTCATTAATTGTATCTATCTTTAACAATAATATAAAATATATATATATATATATATATATATATATATATTTAAGCTCAAAAAATAAGAGTTAAATGCCATTTTAGTCTCTGTGGTTCGGACATTTTGCCAGTTTAGTCAAAAAGTTTGAAACATTGTCATTTGTTCACTGGGTTAACTTCATCCATTTTTTCTGTTAACGAGAAGAACAATTCGGTCTTCTATATGTAATTCTGTTAACTAAAAGAACAATTCGGCCATATAAAATGACCGAATTGCCTTTCTCATTAACATAAAAATTGGATGAAGTTAACCCAGTAGACAAAAACGGCAACGTTTGAAATTATTTAGACTAAAATGACAACATTTCAAACTTTTGAACTAAATTGTCAAAATACTCAAACCTTAGGGACTAAAATGACATTTAACTAAAAAAAATAAATGTGAAAATAAGGATATCTTTGGTAACAAGAAAGGTTTCCTGTACTTTCACTATTTATACACACAACCCCTTACCCAAACCCTCACAAATCCCCAAATTATTCACCCAATTCTTCGATCTCAATTCACGAATCAATCAACATGAGCAATCAAGCGGAATCATCGGACTCGTAAGTCATACTTCAATCGATTATCATCATCTTTCAATTGTTGTTTCATCATCGTTGATCTCGATTTCAAGTTCTAACCTTTGAATGTGTATATTGTTTGCAGTAAGGGCACAAAGCGCGACTTCAGTACGGCGATTCTGGAACGGAAGAAGGCTGCTAACAGGCTGGTTGTTGATGAAGCTATTAATGATGATAACTCTGTTGTTGCGTTGCATCCTGAGACTATGGAAAAGCTTCAGCTTTTTAGAGGAGATACTATTCTGATTAAGGTAGTTTCTTGTTTGTTGTTTGTTGATTATTGATTGTTGATCTGATGTTTTGTTGTTTTAGAGTATTGATTTGTTTTTTATTGGATTAGGTTTTGTTGATTGTTAAATAAATTTAGGGTTTTGGATCTGGGAACTTGTTTATGTGGTTTACTTGTTGATTTAGTTATAGGCTTATTGTTTAAACATAAAACACTTGGATGAATCTTTTGGGATTGGTTTTTTTTTTTTTTATTATAGTTTGGAGATTAAGTATTCTTTTTGCTAGACCGAATCGCTTTCGCATATAGTTTTTATGATGAAAAAGATTGTTCTTGACACTCTTATTTGTTTAGAAAATATCATTGTTACAAGTAAGATAAGATGAGTCAGGTTCATTGTTTAAACACTTATTGTTATTGTGAAGTTAGAAAAATTTATTTGGATTATTGTTATTGGTGAATTTAGATTGGCCCAGTTTGGAGATCAATATTTTTTTCTGTTAGATTGAGTCGCTTTCGCGTATAAGTATAACAATGTAAAGGATTGTTCTTGACAGTTGACACTACAATTTTTTTAGAAAACATAATTGATACCTATATGCATAGGATAAGATGAGCCTGTCTGATGCTATGAGAGTTTTAAATGATTGTATTAATGTCAGATTACTCCTTTGATATATGTCACTATTGATACTAGCATGTTAGAATGTAGATTGACAGAAATAATCATGAGCGGATATGATAGTATAAGTTGATTATTCTTGATTAAATCTGTAAAATCGATTAGCTAATAAAGGGTGATGTTGAGGTGATAAAAAATCATATTTTTATTTTTGTTTTTGTTTTGAAGGGCTAATCTGAAACATGTTATTGTCAATGGTCAATAACAAACTTCGGTATCAGACTATCAGCTACATAACAAACTTCAGTATCAGACTATCAGCTACAGTTTGTAGTTTTGTGTATAATAAAAGCCTAATTATATTAATAATCAGGACTGACTGCTAATCCATAAAAAACTAGACTTTCCAAATGTGATAAAGTAGAGTATGTCATGTACAATTTTATCAGTAGTCATTCATGAATAGGATAAACAGCAAGTTTCTTAGACTTATGTTAATAGATGTAGCTAGTGGCTTGCTTTTTGATTCACCTTAAACATATTTCTTTATTTACAAATATCAGAATTTTAATGTATTTTTTCTATCTACAGGGAAAGAAGCGTAAAGACACTATTTGCATTGCTCTTGCTGATGACACTTGTGAAGAGCCAAAAATCAGAATGAACAAGGTTGTCAGGGCTAACCTACGTGTCAGGCTCGGTGATGTGGTCTCCGTCCACCAATGCCCGGATGTCAAGTACGGCAAACGGGTGCATATCCTTCCAGTTGACGATACAATCGAAGGCGTTACTGGCAATCTCTTCGATGCATATCTAAAACGTAAGTTCAATTTAAAAAAAAAAACTTTTTGCAGATTAATTTATCATGTTTATTTACTAGTATAATAATAATATTAATGATGATGATGGTTGGTATGCATTGTTTTTCAGCGTACTTTTTGGAAGCTTACCGGCCCGTGCGAAAAGGTGACTTTTTCCTTGTGAGGGGAGGAATGCGGTCAGTTGAATTCAAAGTTATCGAAACCGATCCTGCGGAATATTGCGTAGTTGCACCGGATACCGAGATCTTCTGTGAAGGCGAGCCTATCAGACGTGAAGATGAAGATCGATTGGATGAAATCGGTTACGATGATGTCGGTGGTGTCCGCAAACAGATGGCACAAATCCGTGAACTCGTGGAGTTGCCGCTAAGACACCCACAGCTTTTCAAGTCAATCGGGGTCAAACCACCGAAAGGAATCCTTCTTTACGGGCCTCCTGGATCCGGTAAGACTTTGATAGCCCGGGCTGTCGCAAACGAAACCGGTGCTTTCTTCTTCTGTATCAACGGTCCCGAAATCATGTCGAAGATGGCTGGAGAGAGTGAGAGTAATCTTCGAAAAGCGTTTGAGGAAGCCGAGAAAAACGCTCCGTCGATTATCTTCATCGACGAGATTGATTCGATCGCTCCGAAAAGAGATAAAACAAACGGAGAAGTTGAACGAAGAATCGTCTCACAGCTTTTGACTCTGATGGACGGGTTGAAATCTCGTGCTCACGTTATTGTTATGGGTGCAACCAACCGTCCCAACAGCATTGACCCAGCTCTGAGACGATTCGGCAGGTTTGACCGTGAAATCGATATCGGTGTTCCCGATGAAGTCGGTCGGCTCGAGGTGCTCCGCATTCATACCAAGAACATGAAGCTGGCTGAAGATGTGGACTTGGAGAAGATTTCGAAAGAGACACATGGATATGTCGGTGCCGACCTGGCGGCTTTGTGTACTGAGTCGGCACTTCAGTGTATTCGTGAGAAGATGGATGTGATCGATTTGGAAGATGAGTCGATTGACGCCGAGATTCTTAATTCGATGGCGGTTACGAATGAGCATTTTCAAACCGCCCTTGGTACGAGTAACCCGTCTGCTCTTCGCGAAACGGTTGTCGAAGTTCCTAACGTTAGCTGGGAAGATATCGGTGGGCTCGAAAACGTTAAACGAGAGCTCCAAGAGGTAGTATTCTTATTTATTTGTTTGATAAATTTTTATACATGATCGGTGATCTAAAATCTATTAATCTGTCATGCAGACTGTGCAATATCCGGTTGAACACCCTGAAAAATTCGAGAAATTTGGTATGTCACCATCTAAAGGAGTTCTGTTTTACGGGCCACCCGGGTGTGGTAAAACGCTTCTAGCCAAGGCTATAGCCAATGAATGCCAAGCTAACTTCATCAGCATCAAGGGTCCAGAATTGCTAACCATGTGGTTCGGTGAAAGTGAAGCTAATGTTCGTGAGATCTTCGATAAGGCCCGTGGGTCCGCCCCTTGTGTTCTGTTTTTCGATGAGCTCGACTCCATTGCTACCCAGGTCTGTATCATAATATTATTCATAATAAATATAGCGAATCCAATTCAATTTTAATTTAGTTTTCACAAAATTTTACATTTTGTTGACTTCAATGTTTTGCTTACAGAGAGGAAGTAGTCAAGGAGATGCGGGAGGTGCAGCTGATAGGGTATTGAATCAACTTTTGACTGAAATGGACGGGATGTCAGCTAAAAAGACGGTTTTCATTATCGGTGCAACTAACCGTCCTGACATCATCGATCCAGCTCTTTTAAGGCCCGGTCGTCTTGATCAGTTAATTTACATTCCTCTCCCTGATGAGGAGTCGCGTTACTCGATCTTTAAATCTGCTTTAAGGAAGTCACCCGTTGCGAAAGAAGTTGATCTTCACGCACTTGCTAAATACACTCAGGGATTCAGTGGGGCTGACATCACCGAAATCTGCCAGCGTGCAGTTAAATACGCTATCCGTGAGAACATTGAGAAGGTACGTAATACGATAGTTGGCAAACCTAAAACTGAAACCGAAATTTCGGGTTTTCCTGTTTTGTTATTTCCGTTTTAGCAACGGTTATTTCGGTTTTTAAAACAAATTACGTAAGATAAATCAATATTAAAAAAACATTAACAAAATGATTTTTGGGTTATTCGGTTTGGTTTTTTCGGGTTTTTATAAAATGCAAAACCGAAACCGAACCCTAAATTTTGGGGGTTGTCTGCTCACCCCTAGTAGAGGGTAGATTGGTAATTTGATTACAACTTAATATGCTAATTGTGGGATGTGTTTTTTCTTTCCAGGATATTGAGAGGGAGAAACGGAGGAGTGAGAACCCGGAGGCGATGGAGGAGGATGTGGAGGATGAGGTGCCGGAGATCAAGGCGGCGCATTTTGAAGAATCGATGAAGTTTGCTCGAAGGAGTGTTAGTGATGCTGACATTCGTAAGTACCAGGCATTTGCTCAGACTCTGCAGCAGTCTAGAGGTTTCGGGTCGGAGTTTAGGTTCTCTGAGACTAGCGGTGTGGCCGCTGGTGCCGGTGGCTCAGACCCTTTTGCTGCTTCTGCTGGTGCGGCTGATGATGATGATTTATATAACTAGCTTTAAAGCACGACACTCTTTATCTTGGAACTTTTGTAATTTATGTAAACTTGATGCTTTTGTTTTACAAGACTAATTCTCCCTTGTTTCATGCTTTGGTTATTTACTTTGATGAGACGGTGAACGTTTCTGAAATGCTTATGAAAGAACTTTGTAAATCGTCTTTACCTTCAGTTTATAGTTTTTACCAGTTTGTTATTGTAAATAGGTTTGGCATAAGACCACTCGGTATGGGGGACGTCCAAGCCCTGTCAAGGAGCGGCGCTGCCCCGGAACACCACCTCCTGGCCCCGTCGACTTCTTCAGCGTCCTCCAATCGATGTTCTTGCCGGTCCTCTCTCTTCTTCTTTATAAACCCACCCCCAAACTAAATGCTAAAAACCTAACCATCTCCCAAATGGGTGCTGCAGTAACTTTTTTTATTTTTTATTTTTAAATCAGTGCTACAATAACTTCTTTTTATTTAACTTGTACACTTTCATCTAGGGTTGTAAACGAACCGAATGAAAACTTATCAAACATTAAGGAAATAAACATGTATATGAACCGTTTATGAACGCTTACCAAACATAGACGAACGCAAACGAACATTATATATTTGTATAAAAATACAATCTGCACTTTTTATTAGAAAGATTACGAATAATCCACCAAAAATAAATTGATACTTAACATGATTAATACAAAACCTAAGAGGTTTGTCAAACTTTAACACAAACTGAATTGAAATGATGAAATGGGGGGATATTGGCGGAGGTGTATAATATAACCGTGGTTTCAAATTTTAAAAACTAAAGCCAATAAAATATAAATAGAACATAAAAAACCTTTAAATGAAAGAACATAAATGAACACATTACCGAACGTTCACGAACATAAACGAACTTTCCGCCTAACGGTTCACGAACAGTTCGCTAAACGTTTAGTTCGTTTACAATTCTACTTGCATCCTTTCCCTTTAACTATTTACACTTCACCCCTACACTTTAATCACGTTTTGTTTTACCTTTGAACTTTAATAGAGATATTATAGGGCTCTAAATTTTAATAAATATTTTCATTTAACCAATTTGTGTCTATTTTTTTTTTTGATGTATATATTTAATCAATATATTTGTGTCTATATTCCTGAACTTTCATAGAGTTAACATACTGCCCTCGAAGTTTAATAACGTAATTTTCTTCTTTTTTAACCAATATTTTTTCTTTTATCATTTCTATACGTTTCACTATTTTGTATTTAACTTATTATAATTGAAGCTGATTTTTGACTTTAGACGTGTTTACTTAACCGTGCGGATTGCATATTGTTACCGTTGTTTCAACGTTAAATTTTTTAAATACTAATGTACAAGTTGTCAAAACTGACCTTTACGTACTTTCCATCGGATCTACACCCCCGGCACAAGCACAACACGTTACTGAATTCGTTTTTATCATTTTCATTCGACTTAAAACACATGTTCAAATCCTTTCGGACGACTTTATTTTTGGGGTTTTCCCTTTTGGTTGCTATACCGAGTGTCGGTAATGTATGGATACCGTAATAAACAAAACTTATACCAACCAAATTCCCGTCATTAGCGTTATATTTACCATTGTGTCTTGGTTTTCATTTAAGTTTTTTAAACATCTGTCTGCTCCTCGCCTCAAACCACAGGTGTAACCACAAGTTTCATAAAAATAACAAAGCAGATAATTTTAAAAAGATCAACTGGATTTGGGTAAAAAAACATGTAGTTATAGAAAGTAAAGAGTATCAAAACAGGTTCACACACTAAGGCAACGCGTGGCAACGGCGGGTAGAGATAGTGGTGGTTAGACGACAATGAGGTTGACCCACGCGGGTAGAGATAGTGGTGGTTAGACGACAATGAGGTTGACAGTGACCGGTAGGCTGTGTTGTTGATGGCGGCAGCAGCGATGGTGGTTGTATGACTAGCGACAAGCATTGGTGTTGGTGACATTGGGCTATTTGAACTCGCTCTAAGTTTGCTAATGTTACTAGTTCCAAGTTAGCTAGTTTTACAAGAGTAACCTATGACGCCAAACCATAAAACTAGTCGGCTGGACCAACCGACCCACGAACCTGTTCGGTTTGGTTAACGGTTAAACCCAAGATATACCTGATGAGAAGCCAAGCATCTTTACCTTAATTTAACAGGAAATCTTTGACTAAAACCATAAATTTACAAGTTTATCTGAACAAGATATAGCTAGAAATTAAATAAGCTTTATTAATAATAACTATCATAATGTCATAACAATGCTGATTTTAAATAAAACATTTAAAAACCAGCATAATCAATTTAAAGAACCAATAAACACTGCTGTGCATGATGACAATTCTTTGCTATAAATTTTATAAATTCAAAGTAAATAAGTTAATTCATGGAACTGAAAACCAATCGATCAATCAAGGTACGCTTGATGCCTGTGCTTAAAATTCCACCAATGTTTCTTTTTTCTGTATTCGGGTGGCGGCAACTCTGTTGAAATACACACAAAAATATCAGTCAACTTGAAAACACATAAAATGAAATTGTTATAAATTGTACGGTCGGTTTGAAATAAATAAGTTGATTGTGAAGCATACCTCCCTCAGGATAAATTGAGTTATAGTGCACCTCAGCCCAAAAGCTCAAGAAAATAACTGTAAAAGATGCAAAACTATTAGCACATATAAAGAAATGCTATTTATGAAAATATATAGAGTAAAATGCCATTTTCGTCCCTGAGGTTTGGCCGTTTTTGTGACTTACATCCAAAGGTTTGTTTTTCCGCATCTGGATCCAAAAGGTTTGAAATCTTGTCATTTTCATCCGGCTCGTTAACTCCATCCAATTTTCTCCGTTAAGTCCGGGGTATTTCCATCTTTTTTGTTAACTTAAAGGGCCATTCGGTCTTTTTCACTTTATGCAAAAAGCATTTAGCATAATGCACATAAAGTGAAAAAGAGCAAATTGCATATTAAGTTAACAAAAAAGACGAAAATACCCCTGAATTAACGAAGAAGAATGGATGGAGTTAACGAGCAGGATGAAAATGGCAAGATTTCAAACCATTTGGATCCAAATGCGGAAAAACAAACCTTTGGACGACAGTCGCAAAACTGGCCAAACCTCAAATATATATCAACGATAAATATAAAAATATACTATTTATAAAGATAAAGATCCAAACATTACCCCTTTTTGATTTCTGCACTTTCGGAAGAATCTCAATCGAACATGTATCTTTAAACGAGGTTAGAACAAAAATTTTAACCCCATACTGCAAGAAATAATTAATAAATGTTTTTAAAAACGTTTGGTGTTAAAATTTTAAACAATAATTAAGTCAAAGAGATGGTCAACTTACAGAATCTGCAGCTGCTTGTAAGGTAACATGATCTCCCCACTCTCCACTCCTATAATAAAAATAAATCTCAGGAAAATAAATTTAAAAATAAAACAAAAAATACAGATAAAAGAAGTTAATGACATACTTGGAAATCCTTTTTAAGTAGTCACTGTATGCCATGGGGACATATCCTTCATACATTTCTGGATGTGATTTGAGCTGATATATTCCATATAAGTAATATTATTAAATATCAGAACATAAAAATTGATACCGACCAAATAAAATAAGATACGGCGCAAAGTAAGGATTACCTGATTAACCACTTGTCGTCTCACAAATTTATGATGCTCCGGTGAACGGTAAAACTGGTCGGAAAGAGCGCGAAACTGGAGAAAGAAAAATGACTCGTGAACTTTATAGTGACTAGATAAGGATCTAAAAAGCAGTTACAAATTGTAACAGAATATTCTATTTTTATAAATATAACTGACCTGACAGTTACCATCGCCTTGAACTTTAGATTCAATCAGGTTATACACCTGCAACCTGAAAGCAAACAAGTCTAACATAAAAAAATACACAATTATGCATGTATATAATGATATAATATCACATATTAGTATAATTTACTCAATGAAATAAACTTCCTGACTTTTATCAACTTTGACTATATATAAACAACCGTATGAGCATAAGAGATATGAAACCTGTCCAACAGCCTTTGGTGATCAGAAGTAGCTTCATCGACTGAAGGTATATCTCCATTAACTTTGGGGATATGCTGTATCAAGATAACATAAGCCATTATTAAAGTAAACCGTACGTTCTAATAACAATATTCTTCATGCAGATGTATTAGGATACTTTAATACATGCAAGAATCTACATGAAAGAGTCAACAAAAGTGACGCGTAGATAAGTGCACAAAAGATGGATATTAAAAGAATCATAAATTAAGACATTCTACGAGTACATAATTGAGAAGATTGCTTACAAACTTACAAAATAATGCACATATATGGATTATAATTTGGCACGATCATAGGTTACAAGCAATACATTCTTAAAGAATATAATTTATGTGTATGCATAAAGATAGAAATATAAAACAAACAATTCTTGAAGCATTATATAACTCATCTTCCATATTTAACCTAGATACGATTCCAAAATAGGAGTTATTTCTAGTTCAGTTTTTCTCAGCATTTTCAGACGTTCTTGTAGGACATGCAATCCAAACAGAGTTCAGTCAGCAAGTATTTTGATAAATATATTGGAGTAAAATGCCTATTTCGTCCCTGAGGTTTGGCTTTGGCCAGTTTTGCGACTTTCGTCCAAAGGTTAGTTTTTCCGCATCTGGATTGAAATCTTGCCATTTTCATCGGGCTCGTTAACTCCATCCATTTTTCTCCTTTAAGTCAGGGGTATTTCCGTCTTTTTTGTTAACTTAAAGAGCAATTCGGTCTTTTTCACATTATGCTAAATGCTTGTAAATAAAGTGAAAACGACCGAATTAAAATACCGTTGACTTAACAGAGAAAAATGGATGGAGTTCACGAGCCTGATGAAAATGGCAAGATTTCAAACCTTTTGGATCCAGATGAGGAAAAACAAACCTTTGGACGAAAGTCGCGAAACTGGCCAAACCTTAGGGACGAAATAGGCATTTTACTCAATATGTTGAGTACTTGTATAATTACTTTGGTGATGTTAATTAATTTAATTTACCTTCTTTCTACTTTATACAAGAGATGTGTATGTGCATGTGCGCGCACTTGCATGACACAAATGTTGTAAATTTGTAATGCTATAATTTTTTACTTATCGCTAGATGCTATGGAAAACATAAATACACAAAAGAAAATCAATAGATTTTTTATTTTTCACTTACAGGAACAGGGACAATTTCATGTAATCTCTTGCCTACTTCTCCATCAAGCTCAGATTCATCTGTTATTTCAAGATTATACGAATATTCATCTCCATCATAAGAACGGTTTCCAGGGCTCGAACATGTACTCGATGGGCCCATTTCATCTGCTTCCTGTAACCTAGATTCATCACCTGCAAATCACAATAGTTTTACTTTTACCAACTAATATTATACGTATAACCGTAAAAGATATGTAATTTGGCGACTAGAGATTAAAGAACTTACCATAATAATAATTATCTGATGTCGGACCACCGTACCACTCTTGAGTGTCAGCGGACGTTTGTAAATGATCCACTTGATTGGATATATCAGATGATTCATTTTCATCGGAAATTGAGAGATCCAATAGTTCTTGTTGAAGAGAATGAGCAAGCATTTCGTCATTTTTCACGTTGTTAAATTCATTTTCTTGATAAGTACCTCCGTTATTATACTGTTCGTGACTTATGTTTATTTCATGTTGATTGCTATCACCGTAATATGCGGAACTAAACATTGGATCCACGGTAAGGAAATCAAGACCCCACTTAACGACATCTGAATCTGGTTCGCACATATTCGCGCACTAAAGTCAAAATAGGATCAGATATTCAACCCCAGATAAAGAACTCTCCTTGAAATTCTTGTTCAAATAAACGATAAAGAACTCTTCTTGAATATCAAAACTGGTTCCGGAATAAAAAAAAACAAGAACGAATTAACATATTATCATGGCTAAAAATGACATTATAAAACAAGCAATAAAAAAATCATGAAAAATGGTTCTTGTAAACATATTTATTCCTAATTTAACGCTCATAGTACAAAACTAGAAAATAAATCTATAGCAAGTTAGAAGCAATTTTAACATCTAACGGTTAGCTTATGAATGTATCATAGATCGGCCTTTATTCCCAACTAAGTAGTACACACTCAAAACGACCATATTCAATTAACTAAAAAACATACATATATCCACATCTGGTATTCGCAACTATACGCATCAAAAGGCAATACACGCCACTGCCTTTGATGTTACCAATAGCATAAAACATTATGTGATCACCACCTATCAAAGTAGCTCATATCTATATCATTCTATACTACCTGCATTAACCATAAACCCTACAACATTGTTAAGAGGTTTAATGACTGAATCCTCCAACAATCTCTTGAACCAACCGTAAATATTTTACGTAAATGGCGATTCTGATAGATTTTCCTCTATGTTCTAAAGTACAAATATCAGACACCAATCTGATACACAAAAAAAAAAAAAAAAAAAAAAAAAAAAAATTTAATTCCATTTTCTCATGTAAAAAGGGCACCTTTTCCAATCAACTCAATTCAAAAGGGCATAAATAATCATACAAATACTTATCCTAAAGTTCAAACTTATTTTAACAACTACAAGAATCAATTACCTGCAAAACCATCAACTTCATAAACAGATTTTGCAATTTTACATCCACATAACACTAATCCAAAACCTAAAGCAATTTTTCACTAATTCACCATTAATTTATCACATCACACATCTTCAATCAAATTCTAAATATCACAATGTCAAAAAAAAAAAAAAAAAAAAAAAACACACACACACACACACACACACACGCAACAATGAATACCTAAAACTGAGAAGAACTAAAAGTTATACAAAACTTAATCATTAAGTAAACCAAAAACGAATGAATTTGGCAATCTTAAATTGAATTTCAGATGCAAACAGATCACCAGAAATGAAAACGATCGGAAACAATAATAATAGTGATTCAGTACAATTATTTAACTATTATGGAAAAAAATAAAATAAATAAATAAAAAATAAAAATAAGTACAGGTTTAATTTATTTACCATGTCAGGCAGGCAGGCAATCAATCAATCAGCTTCGTTGTTGTATGTGAAGGAAGTAGAATCTAAATGCAATTCACCAACCGATATAGATATAAGCGTATATGTATACGTATAGAGAGAGAAAGTAGAGAATGAAGGAGATAAATATGATGAAAGAAGGAAGAAGAAAACGTTTTTGGGGGAGAATGGTGGTGGAGGTATATATACAGTTGCTCGCCGTTACATCATTGACGCCGTCTATTCAAATATTTTTTTTATATATTTTATTAATTTGGTAATTAAATACCAGCTACATATGTACCTATACGAGTATACACAGTGGCGAAGCTTGAGATTTCCGACGGGGGTCGAAAACGTATATACCCAAAAATTTCTATAGAACCGAGGGGTCGAAAACGTATATACCCAAAATTTTTATACGAAAGCTACATACATAACACTACTGAGCGAAAAGTTCAGGGGGTCGGGCGCCCCCTCCGGCCCTTCAAACCTTCGCCCCTGAGTATACATATACTAAAATCTGTCCAAGTAGTGTGTAATTACCAGGTACATATATACGAGTATACATATACTAGAATCTATCGAAGTAATGTGTATAAGTGTAATATGAGCTTTCGGCTTAAAATTAAGGGTGTAAATGAGTAGAACTCAAGTTATTTCAAAAGCTCTTTTTCAAGCTCAAGTATTAGTTCAGGCTCAGATTGTTAATCTTTTATTATTATTTATTATTTTTTATTAATTAACTTGTATGCATTATTAGTTTTTTTATTTATATTTACAACTAAAATTTTATATATAACGTAATATGTATTATTTAGTTATTTTTTTAATCGTAACTTGATATATAACACACACATATATTAGATATAAAAGCTATATAACTGATAGGTTAATTTATGTTTGCAAGTTGACTCGAGCTCGATAAGTGAAGTTGTGGCTCAGGCTCATTTATTAAAAAAACTTACTTTTGTACTCGAACTCGTTTAATCTCGACTGGTTTCAAATTTTAGCAAGCCGATTTGAAATAAAAAATTGATTTAGGACTAAAATCTTCTAATAATAATAATATTACCCTTTTTACCTTTAATTTATGACACTAATATAAAAAGTTACAACCTAGCATCCAAATGTGATTGAATAGAAACCCTAACATTAAATCCATAATTAATAAAATAAATGCAAGAATATAATCTGAATATTATCTAAATACTAGAGCGTAGTATGTTTAAAGAAAACAAATGGGATTCTTCTCAAACAACATAAATAGTATTACAAATTCTAGAAATGAAATTATCAAATCTTGTTGATTGTTTGTCTATGGTTGGTGAATTCATTGGTTGTGGGTGATAGTCTTGGACGAGGTGATGATGTCCGGGAAAGAGTAAACAAACAATAATGTATGTTAAGAACATATATATTAACAAATTAAGATTCTATTCGTAATTTTAATGTTAACAACATATATATTAACAAACAAGTTTTGCAAATTAAGATTACAATAATGTATGTTAACTACTAGGCGATATAGTCTTAGGATCCTGTAAAAATGACATCTTTCATGGGAAGTGTGAGAAGACATAAAAATTCATTGTTTTGGACTTGGGCATAATGTTTTGGCAAGAAAAACACTAAACATAACAATTTAAGACACAATTCAATGAATTATAGGCTTAAAACTTAAAACACAATATGCCAAGAACATTAAGTAGTGTGTTTTAAGTGTTAAGTAGTGTGTTTTAAATTTCACGCCCATAATACGTTGCATTATGTTTTAAATTTGTTATGTTTTTTTTTTTTTTTTTTTTGCCAAAACAACCCAAAACATCATGACTAAGTTCAAAACATGATGTTTACATGTCAATTTCTCTGTCTTTTCACACTTCTCACAAGAAAAGGTCATTTTTACAGGAACTCACCCAGGAGATATAAAGTGTATGTTTGTATAAACTTATTTGAATTTAAATTCTTTCAAGACTAAGTACCGAAATTGATGTTTGAAGTCAATAGAAAGAATTTAAAAGTGTACTTTACTATATTTTAAGTTTTCAATCTGTAACTTTATACAAAAATAAGGGATCTGTTACGATTTTTTTTCATACATGATAGTAAACAGAAATAAAGGCGTAATTAATGTTGCACCTACTTAAAAAACCAATGGCATTATAGCCTAGTGGTATCTTGGGGGTGGGATAAGGCTTATGACCATTAGGTCATGGGTTCGATTCCCACAAAAAGGGTTTTTATTGCCTAGTGGAGATGGATATGATCGGGTGGTTCTGCTGGTGGCACGATGATACTCCAGTGGTCCGTCAGTGATCCAAATTTGCCGTTCAAAAAAAATATACACGTCGGTATTTAAAGTTTATTTGTAAGGTTATGTTTTTTTAACATTATTATTTTTCTAGCTTATAAACCCGTGTATTATGCAGATTAAATATAAAAAAACTAGATTGACTACCATTTTAATTTATAGGTGTTACAAACCCGTATGTTACATGGGTTGAAAATTGAAAAAAAAATGTAAATCATAAGCTTATATATAAACCTTATCACACGGTTACAAAATGTAATATTATTATACATTCATAACTAGTTTAGAACCCCGTGTATTACACGGGTTGAATAAACCCAAAACCAAGTTTTAAGAAGTAAAATCATATAAAGGAATATTTTTACAAATAGGTTGGTTTCAACTCAGGGGCGGAACCATAGTGTTA
Organism: Helianthus tuberosus; assembly: GCA_030545235.1. Taxonomy (NCBI): domain Eukaryota; kingdom Viridiplantae; phylum Streptophyta; class Magnoliopsida; order Asterales; family Asteraceae; genus Helianthus; species Helianthus tuberosus. The sequence continues at coordinate 21,850,921 of CM060352.1, forward strand.
GGAGCCGTAGTAAGGACTACGGCTCAACCCCGTATTTGTAGTGTTTTTTTTTTCGGTTTGATACAATGGATATCCCTAAAAAATACGAGAATACCCCTAACAAAAAAAAAAGATATTTGATATTACTAAAATCTCATTTTTTATAAGCCCAAACATTTTATAACCCGGAAACTTGTAGAATAATTAAGCCCGGATAATAGAATAAGCACAAATTAACAATAATAGAATTGAAAGGAGGCCACTAATATAATTGATAAAGTTAGCACAATACTCAAAATAATATTATAATTGAATAAGTGATCTTGCTAGTCTTATGATGGAAACCAGAACACATAGTTTTTGTCCTTTGGTTTATCGGGTAGTGAAGTTAGCTTTGGTTTTACCGGTTGCAGCCGCAACAATTGAAAGATGTTTTCTAAATTGAAGTTTGTCAAAGCGGATTTACGCAATTGAATAGGCCCGGAATATTTGAACAATGATATGGTTTGTGTGGTGAGTGTTTGAGGTTTGGTCACTTTTGTCACTTTAGTTCAAAACTCAAACCTTTTGAATCTGGGTCTCCGTGGTTTCAATTTTGTTGTCATTTTCATTCAAAAGCAAAATTTGGTAAGATTTTTCAATTATCATCTAGTTTTTTTTTGTCCTTTTCATCTATTTTAATAAAGGGCAAAATGTCAGATTTTTTAATTTGTTATAATAAAACGTTAAAATACCATTTTGCCCTCGATTAAAAGGGAGGAAAAAGACAAAAAAAAAACTAAATGTTAACTTCAAAATCTGACCATATTTTGATTTTGGATGAAAATGACGACAAAATTGAAACAACAGGGACTCAGATTCAAAATGTTTAAGTTTTGAATTAAATCAGTGATCCAAATTTGCCGTTCAAAAAAAATATACACGTCGGTATTTAAAGTTTATTTGTAAGGTTATGTTTTTTTAACATTATTATTTTTCTAGCTTATAAACCCGTGTATTATGCAGATTAAATATAAAAAAAACTAGATTGACTACCATTTTAATTTATAGGTGTTACAAACCCCTATGTTACATGGGTTGAAAATTGAAAAAAAAATGTAAATCAAAAACTTATATATAAACCTTATCACACGGTTACAAAATGTAATATTATTATACATTCATAACTAGTTTAGAACCCGTGTATTACACGGGTTGAATAAATGTAATTTTATATATACTAAATAAAAAATATTATATTTTTAAAAACCTCATTTATTACATGTATTGAGTAAATATAATTTTATATATTAAATAATAAAAAAAATTATATCTTTAAGAACCTCGTTTATTGTGCGGGTTGAATAAATGAAATTTTATATACGAAACAATAAAAAAGTTATATTAAAAAAAAACCTGTGTATTCACGGGTGGAAGAAATATAATTTTATATACTAAATAATAAAAAAATTATATTTTAAAAAACTCCGTGTATTGTACAGGTTGAATGAAGCTAATTTTATATAGCAAATAATAATAAATGTTATATATTTAAAAACCTGTGTATTACACGGGTCTATCTATTGTTAAAAAAATCTTTAAAATTATATCTTTAAGAACCTCGTTTGTTGTGCGGGTTGAATAAAAATGGATTTTTTTTATTATTTTTTAAATTAGGTTAATACTATTTTAAATTTTTGGTTTGATTAATAAGTTGTTTAATATAATTTCTCATAGTTAACAATAATAACATTAACAATAAATAATATGCATACAATGTTTTTTTGTTTAGATAAGACTTTACGATTTGAAGTTAAGTTTATGCCAATAATTTAGGGTTGAAAGATTTATATTAAATTGATTTAAATTAAATAATAATTATCTACAATTAAGGATGGTCTAGAATAATGACAAGTGTCCCAAAGTTGGTTTTTTTTATTATATAAAGTATACATCTAGACATAGATGTTAAATATTTAGATAAAACTCAATTTAACGTGTCTTATATAAAAATGTTAAATATTTTAATGAAAAGATGAAAAAAAAATTGAAATTATTATGTTAAATTTAAACATGGTGTTAAGATCGTGATCCTTGATCGGATTGTTTTTATCTTCGCAAGATAATGATTATAACCTCAAATTAGAATATATTTAATATTATAAAAAAATCTTGTTTTAGTGTTCGTCCATGATAAGATTTATATTAATTTGATTTAAATTAAATTAAATAATAATTATCTACAATTAAGGATGGTCTAGAATAATGACAAGTGTCCCAAAGTTGGTTTCTTTTATTATATAGTATAGATATAGATTTATGAATTTTATCACATGGGTTGAGTAAATATAAATATAATCTTATAAAAATGTGTAATACGGTTAATAAATATTATAATCTTATCACACGGTTGAATATGTCTATTGTTGATGTGTATAACAATTGTTTCATAAATTATAATATTATTTAAAATTTCTGTGTGAAAATTTCAATCCTTTTTTGTTTACAAAATTTGTGCAGAGGTGGTATATTATAAATTAAAATTATACTATTAACTTTATTATTAGAAAGTTTGGCCAATTTTATTGGGTAAAAATTAATTAATATATATATATATATATATATATATATATATAATAATATTAAAATTAAAATTATACGAAATTATATATATATATATATATATATATAATAAAAACAATTGTGAGAATTGATAATAAATAATAATAATAAGGATAAATAAATATTTTTAAATAAAAAATAATTATTTATGAGTTGAAGGAGAGAATGTTACGTCTTAACTAAAATATTTTATTATAAGTTACATTTAAAAAGGATATATATGTCATATCATCATCATAACAATTAAGTAATTTACTTTGATATCATAAAAAAACGCAATGGCTATATCATGGTGTTACTATTGTTACTAAGGTTGATGTTACGGTTGTTTTTTAAATATTTCTCTTAAGATTTTTTTCTATATGATAACTTTGATTATATTTACAAGTAGTTTCTTTTTCTTAAAAAAAACTGTAAGTATCACAAATTATTTTTTAATTTATTAAGTTTTAAAAAAGCTGTTTAATATTTTTTACGTTTAAAACAAACCTACTAAAATTAAAAATTTATTGGTAGTTTGGTCATTATTTCTTGGTGTCCTTTTTGTCACCATTCCACCATATTCCGCTCGTGATTTCCGCGTGGTGAGGCACTTTATTTGACCCTCAAACTATCAACTCCTGATTAACCATTTTCAATTAATTTTTTCTACCTGTACTATACATATATATACCTCCATGTATGTATGTATGTATGTATGTAATAATTCTATAAATTTGTGTATTCTTCAATAAAATTATTACTGGTTGATCCACATTACCACATAGGTATGTATGTTCATAAACTGTTGATACCACCCGGATTGTATAAATCGAAGCAAGTCAGCCGGTTTGGCTTTACAGTTTAGTTCAAGGTTGAGTCTTACGGTGCGGTTTAAAATTTGTAACCAGCTGTGTATATCAAACCATCATTCAACATGTTTTTTCTTGTTTTAGGAATATAAAGGTCGGTTATTGTACAATATCCCTTAACGTACGACGCGTACGCGATTTGTGTATAACATGCGATTTTTAATTTTGCTTGTCCGAGTTTGTAAGTCCGAGTTTATGATCATGCGATTTTGAGATATAACATGCGAACAACCATTTTTTGGGGAGTCCCGAGTTTGTGAGCCATGCGAGTTTATACATGTCCAGGTTTGTATAACATGCGATTATGACATGTCCGAGTTTGTGAAGCATGCGATTATGACATGTCCGGGTTTGTGTATAACATGCGATTTTTAATCGCGTACACGTCGTACATTAAGGCCAATTGTACAATACACTTTTTCTAGGAATATATAGTTAGTTATGTATATGCCTTATATTTATTGTTTTAACATTTTTAGAACTTTCATTCCTTTGAATTTACGTGTTATATTTATCTTTTAATTTTTTTAGGACTTTCATTCCTTTGAATATTTCCACAGCATACAAGTTTGACCAATGTTTTGCAGTATGAGCCGGCCCAGACATTGCATGACATAATCAATGTATACAAGCTGAATCAATGTACAACACAAAATGCAGCATACATAGACTTATTTAACTTCCTATAATGCACACAGACTACACAAGTTCACTTAACTTATATCCACAACACAAATAAAAACCTAGGATTCACCTTTCTAACCCGGACGACAGGGCAATAACGTCATTTACTACCATACGCTGCAAAACCGATTCCCGACTGTTCATAATCAACAAAACGTCAACAACTTCGGACCACATCGTGAAGAAAAACAACCAGATTCGGTACGTTGAACAACCTTAGGAGACCCTTTTTCGGCTTTAGTTTTTGTGTCTTCATCCGTCTTTTTACTCTGTAGGGGCTCCACGAAAACTTTCTTCGGCTCGATAGCAACAACGGGGCCCAGACTCTTCTGTGGTGCCGGGCTGGTTGTTTGTGACGGCCCCCCGATGAGTTGGTTAATCATTTCTAGCACCTCACTCATCTTGGGCCTTGTTCGCGGGTTTCGAGACAAACACCTATTGGCTATAATCGACAACTTTTGTGCTGATTTTAACGAGTATTTACCCTCGAGTCTTCTGTCGATGATTATCCGGAACCTTTTGGAGTCTAGGTAGGGCTTCACCCATTCTAGAAGCTTCTGCTCGTTCTTGGGTCGGTTTTTATCCAGTGGGCGCCTACCCGTGATAAGTTCGTACAGAAAGACTCCGAAGCTCCATACGTCACTCTTGGATGTAAGATGACCGGTCTGGATGTATTCTGGAGCTGCGTATCCCATGGTTCCTACTACCTGATAACATTATGTTAACGGGAATTTAGAAACTTTCGTTAATCGGGATGCATAGTGAAATGACTAAAATGCCCTTTGCTACAGATATAAAGGGATCTTATGAATAAGTGCCAATACTTTAATGTAGGGGTGCTAAACGGGTCGTGTTCGCGGGTTGGCGGGTTCAACCCGACCCAAGCCTGAAAATTTCAGACGAACCCGAAAAACGTGTCATGCATATGAACCCAGACATGACCCGAATATTCACGGGTTGACCCAACAACGACCCGTTCAATCCGAATCTTCTTTATTCTGTAGTTTTTTTTCCACATATTAATATATTAAAATTAAAATTTACTAAAAAAACACAAATGTATATAATACAACTGCTATTAAAATAATAAAATCTTATGTCAATTTCTCTTTTTAAGTTATAACTATGGCATAAAACACACATCCAATTTAATTCATGACATAAAACATATTGTAAAAAAAATATAATATAATATAAATGGGTTAAACGGTTCGCAGGTTCAACTTGAAACTGACCCGAACCCATTTAGTCTAAACTCAAACCCACGAATTTCGTGTTAGGTTCGTGTCGTGTTTTCGAGTCGTGTCAGACATTCACACCCTTAATTTAATGATGACAATGAGTAAACTGGTAACTCAAGAAAGTTGCAATTCTGAAGATCGGTTCAACCGAGTTTGGCCAACCCAACCAGACCCGTTACCCAACCCATGCGTTTAACTTGCTACTTCTACTAAATAGTCTAAATTCAATAAGAAGTAACATACCGCGGTAGAGACATGAGTGAGTCCTTCTTGAGGACCTAACCGAGCCATTCCGAAATCGGAAAGCTTAGCGTTCCAATTCTCATCTAGCAGAATGTTAGACGACTTGAAATCTCTAAATATAATCTACAAAAAAATCAATGTTACTAATAATTCTTGTAAAACATACACATTACTAAACACGAATTCTGAAAATGTATCCGAACGTTAAAATACCTGAAAAAACATATCCTCGTGTAAATATGTCAACCCACGAGCAGCATCTTGAGCCACTTTGAGTCGCATGGTCCATGAGAGAGGTGAACTGGACCTTGAACATATATGGTCCTCCACACTTCCATTAGGCATATATTCATAGACTAAAAGCCGTTGCATTCCTCTTTCATCATCTTCTGCACAATAACCGATCAGTTTTACAAGGTTCGGGTGCTCAACCACTCCTAGAACGTCCACTTCGGTTACCCACTCTTTGTGCCCCTATTGCGATATAATAAAGAATATCAAGAAAGCTCATAGACAAAAGAAATTCTAAAAGAAATAGGCTAAGCAGTTAATGTGGCAAAAAATCGGATATCTGTCAAGGACTAATATTTGAGACATAGGTTACCGGCGCAGTGGGATATCGGTAATTTTAATATCATGTAGAATTTATATATATAACACTAACAATTCGGTATACTCTCCTCCATTAACAAATTAACCTTTTGCAACTTACAAAACACTAACATTTAACACTGACAATTAACAATTAAGACTTAAAACACTAATAGCAGCAATAAGAAGAAAGGCGAATGGTAGAACTAGGAAGAAGGGTACTGATATCGGGAAAATCGGTGATATATCGGTCAATATCGCCGATAATATCGGTACCAATATTCTGACCGATAGTTGACACCGATACTTTACATGGGGACCGATAACCGATATATCACCGATATTAACTGCATAGAAAATCGGTTTGAACTCAAAAATTTTAAATGGTCTCGTTTCTCATATAGAGTAGAAAATTGTAGGCTAAGGGTGTTTGGATTGATGGTTTAGGGAATGATAGAGGGTGTTTGGGAATGAAAAAAAGGGATTTGATTATCATTCCCATTAGACTCTGCTATCAAACACATAAAGAATCCACTTTTGACTTGATAAGTCAAAACCACTACTTCCAAATTCAGAATCTACTCACATGTCATTTCATCTTTAGTTCCAAAATAATGTTGACTTATAATTCAACGTAATGGGAACAGAATTTTATCAACAATCAGAAAATCGAAGCCAATTTTAAATTAAACTATTACAGTTGACATTCTAAAAGTCAAAAGATCAAAAGTCAAACATAAGAAAATAAAGCTTACCTGTAATCCTGTTCGGCCCAACTGTTTAACAGCCACTTCTAACCGTTTATTAGGATCTTTAGGGTTCTTAATGAGACCCGTGTAGACACACCCAAACCCACCCTCACCGATCATTGCTGACCGGCTAAAGTTCTTTGTAGCCGCCTTGAGTTCAGAAAACGTGAAAACTCTAAGATTACTCGGTTTTTGTGAAAAACTCGGAAAATTTGTGCTACCAGGTGAATTTATGCTATGGTCCGAGGCGATAGAACGTCGATTATCAGAATCTGTGAATAGTGAACTTGATGACCGAACAGATTTTGTTGGAGTTTTTGATTGTTCACCCTGTTTTTCATTATACGATAACCCAAAGCACTTCATAGCTTCTTGATTTGATGTTCCAAACTATCAAGCTGGAATTAGAATTGAAATCAGTATAATATTTATTTGGAATAAAATTAATAAACAGAATGCATAGAAATTAGGGTTTTTTTTTCCCTAAATTTCCTTAACGAATGCGTACCAATTAGGGCTTTTAGTTTCTTTTTAATAAACATGTAATCAAGCATGCTCAATTGCAAATAACATATCATCTACAAGAAGATTTTTGTGATCAAGACAGAATTTTAAGCAGGCAATTTGAAACATTCAAACACTTTCATTGTTCTATAACCCTAGGTTTGTCACAAACTCACAATATAACATTCAAGATTCTATTTCTAACACAATTTTCCATATCAAAGATTCAAACTTTGCAATAAATTTGAAGAACCCAGATCAAATAAATCACAAATCTATCACACCCAAGTGAAAAAATTTCAAGAAAGTGATGAAAAATTGAAACGTACTCACCTTTATGCAGCAGCTCAAAATGGTTACATAACCCTAGGTGTTTCACAATATAACACAATCAAGAATCAAAGTCTAACACAACTTTTAATGTTGAAGACTCAAACTTTGCAATAAATTTGAAGTACCCAGATCAAATAAACCACAAATCTATCATACCCAAGTGAAAAAGTTCCAAGAAAGTGATGAAAAATTGAAAAGTACTCACCTTTATGCAGCAGCTCAAAATGGTTACATAACCCTAGGTTTTTCACAATATAACACAATCAAGAATCTAAGTCTAACACAACTTTTAATGTTGAAGACTCAAACTTTGCAATAAATTTGAAGTACCCAGATCAAATAAACCACAAATCTATCATACCCAAGTGAAAAAAGTTCCAAGAAAGTGATGAAAAATTGAAAAGTACTCACCTTTATGCAGCTCAAGATCAACCTGTCTGCAAAAGATTACCTGCCCACAATTTCTCCCAAATAGAACAAGAAAATGAGGCACATAATGATGAGAAAGATGAAGTCTTTGACAAAGAAATTGAAGAAGAACTGAAACAGTTGCTAGCAAAAGACGCTAAATAATTAATATTTATTAATGTTTAGCACATGATCTGGTTTTACAAGTGTGAAATTGGGGTTTATGAGTTTGAATTGGATACAATTGCGACTTTGCGAGTGCAGTGGGTGGCGTATAATATAGGTGATTGAAGTCAACTGGTGAGAAATAATATGGGCAAAAAGATAATGACGCAAGTGTGAATTTCTTTTGTTAGTATATTCGGAAATTCAATACTTATTTGAAAGGAAAAATTACACTTTTCGTCATTTATGTTTGTATCAAATTGCAATGGATAGCCTTTAACTTCAATAATTACAGTCACAGTCCTTTTTTTGTAAAACCCATTACTCCTTACGTCCTTTACCACTAACTTGGTTAAAATTTTCAGTTAAATCCCATCACATAAGGGTAGTTTAGTCTTTCTACCAGTTTAATTAAATTAAAATTTAGAATAAAACTTAATATTTACCATCACCCCTCTCTCTTTCTATCTATCTCATCTTTCTCTCTCTCTCTCTCACTTTCTCTCTTCAACCAACCAGACCCCACCACCACACCACTGAAAACCACCACTACCACTTGAATAAATTTTATCCAGTTAATGATAATAATATGTAAGATTAAATATTTTATTTATATATTTAATCTAGTAGCCATCATTATCATTTATATAATATGGATCAAAATATATTAAAACCTATAATAAATTAGTTGGTAATTGTTGATGGGCCAGATTACCCTAATTAACTAATTGGGTTTCCCCTTGGGTGTATATAAGGAGATTACTAGAGAGGGATTAGGGTTAGACATTCATAACATCAACACTAAAATCGCCCCTCCTCTCTCTCCATTACTACGAGTTCTTCAACCCTAAAGAACTCGGTACTACCATAAAAAAGATACATCCTAAAGGGGAACCAGACCAATCTAACGAACATGACGTCTACTTCCCTCTCTGGTGTTGTTGCTGGCTTACCAGGTACACAATCATTATTTGTTTTCCATTACATGCTTATTGAATTGATCAACATGTGGTATCAGAGCTATATGTTGATTATATCAATTCAATTAAGGAATTCATTGAATTGAATTATAGGAATGAAAACAATTAAAATTGATTTTTTTTTGGTTTTTCGATTGATGGTCTGTCATTGATTTGAAAATTAAATCAATCAAAATTTATATTTCTTTGATGGTCGCTAAATCCTTTGCTTAAGAAAATAATCAGCCCAAAACATTACTGGTTCCCATCGCTTATTAATTAACATCGTACATATTAGCTTAAGAATTTGAAACCATAATTAATTCATTGAATTGTTATCTATATTGCACTTCATAAATATTTAATTGAAGTCAATATGTATTCGTGTATAACTCTCATGGTTTCTTCACATATCCATATTTTAATATGTACATAAATTTGAAATAAGTGGATTGGATTGTGATTGTCATCGAATGGTTAAAATCAATTTTTATATTAAATTTTAATATATGAATTTTTCATATGCTATCACCTAATTTTGTGATAGATCAGATTTTGATTATGTTTCCTAAAATTGTGTAACTTTATCTCCAAGTTTCGAATAAAATATATTTATAATCGAATAATAAACTTGGATAGATACACAAGAGATATTTCGAAATTATGATCAAAATCCCTTAAAATTAGCTGATTCAAACTTATCACACTAATCAGCTGTAACAGAAGTTTCGAGATAAATTTTAACGAGCCGAGACCAAGATCTCGACTCGAGACCACAAGGTCTCGACTCGAAATCATAAGTGTTCTCAAATCTTTATAACTCGAGACAACGATTTCGACTCGAGACCATAAGGTTTCGACTCGAGACCACTAAGGTCTCGACTAAGGACTTCAATCTTCACAACTCGAGACCATGGTTGCGACTCGAGACCTCATCAAGGAGTCGAGATCTCATAAAACACAGCAGTCGAGACCATGATTACGACTCGAGACACTGAGGTTGCGACTCGAGACCTTAATGAGTCGAGACCTCATAATGTTATAGATGAGTCGAGACTTGACTCGAGATCTCACTCGAGACCTCATAACTGAGTCGAGATCTCACTCGAAACCTCATTATTTTAGGCTGTTTAATGTGAACTAAGACTTAGCTTGAATGATTGGTTTTGTAAATACTTAGTTAATTAATAAGGATCAAATAATCTTTTACAAAACCAAAATGGCTTAACTTGAATGAGCTTCTGATGTATCAATTCTGGCCAAAGCTGATTTGATGCATCTATTTATTGTTCAAGTATTATAAAAACTATGTTAAGTATGCATTACAAACGTGAAATGTCTTAATTCTGGCCAAAGCTGATTTAATTCATTTATGTTTAGCATGCTTGACAAGTGCATAACTAAAGTGATTGTCTCATTTCTGGCCAAAGCTGATTTGTCACAATAACTTTGCACACATACTTAAATGATTACACTTCTGGCCAAAGCTGATTTGTCTTTGTTTAAGTAGAATTTTACTAAGTCTATTATTTTGATGTTAGTAATAGACATATCACAATCTCTTCACATAATGATCCTTATATTAATGATCCTTAATTAATTTTATGATCATTTCGTCTGTCTTATTCTTAGTACCCATAATTTTACTCACTATAATTTACTTCTACATATATCTCATCCACTTTAATTCCTAAACCTAAAATGTTTGCTTTATTTAAAGTTTCTATTAGAATTAACTCTTAAATTAAATCCTTGATTATTTCTTAAGACACGATAATCCTATTGCTCTCTTCTGATAAAGATTATAAAGAAGAAAATTAGAGCATGATGATTAGGACAAATCGAACATGATGTCTCTTATGATAATCAAGAACTCTCTAACATAATGCTATCACTAAAGTTATTTCAGATTAAGTCTTTCCTAAGGCTAATCTCTTATATATGGAATAATCACTAGAACTCCTAAGATGCATGCCTTCTTTTAAAATTCTAAACTATAAAGTTAAGTGGTATATGTGAATACATAATAATGTGCAATACCATGACCCATAAAGTTAAGGGCTTACGCATGGAAATAAGTACATTTTCCAGTACATTACATATTAAGATTTTCACTTGTACAATTTGATGCCTTATAAATCAACTATAACACTCAAAAATACCAAAGTATAATGAGTGTGTTGATAAGCAACATATGTACAAAGAAATAAATGTTTGAAGCTGGAAAATAAGTTGTTACTCACCTTACAACCACTTAAAACCTTAAAAGAGGATTGTTCTAAGGTCCATAGACAAATTACAAGTGTTAATTCCACCTCTAAGGTTCTTCAAGGGAAAATCTCACTGCATAATTATGTCATTAGACTAGACATAAGCAACGAGACTATCCATTATTCTAAAGAACAGTTGGATGAATTAATTATATAGTCACTTATTAAAGATATTTAAGTCTACTAATTATAATATTCCTATTAATACATGATTAGTTGACTCTAGTTTTTAAACGTTTCCTTACCAGAAGTTAACAAATAACTAACATGAGAGTTAGTGACAAAATTAAATGTTAAGGCTATATGAACAATAATAAGCAGTCTTCTAACAACGTTTTTCGATACCCTACATATATTCTGAGTATTAATCAGAATTTAGTATCATAATTAAGCAATGTTATGAAGGTTGTGAGGTTTGCATAGTCAACAAAAAGTCACACTTATCTTAAACTCTCATCTTATTTGTTCTAAATATCTAGATTGAAACATTATTAAGATAAAACTAGATGATACCTTACACTTTCACAACTTTTGTCATCATGCAAATGAAAAATTTGACAAAAGGAAAATGAGACTTACAAATTTCATCCATTATAACCAAAATTCATGAGAAATCATGACATGGTTAATGAGGATGATTTCTTATCTAATCTCATTCTAAGTGTTTTTAAATCATGACGTTATAACCCTAAAATATGACTTGGCTTAAGGAATAAGTATGGGTCCATCATAAGTCATTCATTGACATTCATGGAACTTATTCCAAATGGAATATTCAGACATAATTCATTTATCATTTAAAAGACTATCAACTTGTATCTAAATTTTGTCGCATATGGCCCATGGTCTTAGAAGAAATATATTCATATATGTACATAATAAGATTTCTATTAAATATGTCCATGAGTTTTCTTATGACATCTGGACACTAAAGAAATCAAATAAAGTCTAACGTATATATGATAGGTTCCCACGTCACGTACCTCATTGAAACTTCTCTTGTAGCATTTCTAGAGATACTAAAGATCAGTGGGAGCATTAAGTGTCTTAATAATAACTTGCGATAGTTGCAAGAGGTGGGGAGTGAAAACTTTATATTACTTCAATTTACACCTCTTGTACAAGACACTGCTCCATTTTGACACTGTTCTATCATAACTTGTCTCCTTAAAATCTAAAGCTACTTTTACAAAAGTTTCAGTATTGCTTAATTGTGGGCACACTTAGATTTCTTATCTAAACTAACATAATCCTCAACAAGAGAAACTACAATGACTAACGTCATTAATATGTTCATTAATATGTTTTCTCTATTAGAATTTGTTTGGTCGTTAAATATTGACCCTAAGCATGCTAAGTTCCTAAAGTTTTCTAAGGTTAGTGGGAGCAGTCAAAGTCCTTATCATGACTTGCAAGGCATACAAGAGGCGGGGGGAAGAGTGTCATTAAATTTCACTCTAAATTTAACTCCGATTACACCTCTTGTACACCATACCGCACCAACTCCTACAAACTTAGAATCCTGAAAATGATAGCAACCTAATCAAGAGCTAATCCATAAAACTGAAACTTCTAACAAACCCAATAATCAACTCAGGAGGTCATCTAGGTTTAAAAACCTACTAACTTTGATGATTACATAACCTCCCTAATTTGGAGTTGAAATGGATTTTGGAAAAGTTTATTGATCCTATCTCTCCTAATTAAGCCATTATTGTCAATCAATCTTCTGAATGGAATAAAACTGTTTTCTAGTAAAACTGATTTTATGTGTTCGCATAACGTTTGGGATTTGATTGAATAACCTAAGAGTGTTCATAACTAAACCAAATCCTGATATAAACGTTAAGACACAAAGAAGCATGATTGATTGTCAAAGGTTGTACTCAGGAAGAGATAAATTATTAAAGAATCTTTATTACATATCTAACAAAAGATTTCTTTTAGGATCATCACTGTTCTAGTAGCTTATAATAGTTTTGAGCTACATTAGATGAACATTAAAACAGCTTTCCCTAACAACTGGCTGACATATTTACATGTTCATAAAACAACCTGAAAGTTCTAAACTTAAAGTTAAAGAACAGTTTGTCTATAAGCCAATAAAATCCATGTATGGTTTAATGCAAACATCATAATGTGATGAAATCTTAACGCAATTATTTTCATCAACAACCAAGTGGAATAATGTACCTACCTCAAGATGAGTGGGAGCAACTAAGATAAACTTGTCTATATAGATGATATTCTTTTGACAAGTAGATGTTACATAAGTCAAAGCATTGTTAACACAAACTTTGATATAATAGATCTCAGAGATATCTCTTACATAATAGATATCATAACATGTTGAGATAGACCAAATGGAACATTACTTCCGTTCCATAAGTTTAACATTAAATTGGTCCTTACATATGTAACAAACAATACTGCTCTCCTTTAGAGGATAATAGGATAAATGAGATTATTTCTTACGCTTCATTAATTAGAAGCCTTGTGTAAGTTTAAGTCTATACTCGTTTAGATATTACTCACATTGCAACACACTAGATATGTCTAGATTAATGTGAAGCATCTAATAGAGCATTACAATATCTTTAAAAGAAACGAGAGGCTATGATTTAAAGAAGAAGTGAGAACTCAAACCGGTTGATTACTCTAACTTTGTAATATTCAAAGATGACAAAATGTAATTTTGGGTATATCTTTATGTTAGCAGACAAAACCTATCTCATGGAGGAGTCATAATGGACTGATATCAACAACCTAAGTTATAACGACATAATATAGTCACTAAATGTTGTTGGAAATTTATTAGTGGACTCATGACTTTATTAACTCCATATAATTAATATATTGAAGACTTGTTGTGATAAAGTCAGCTACCATGTCTCCTTGAACAGTAACAGTTCGAGAGGTGCTGCATTAAATTTCGATACGCAATTAATTATTCGTTTATGAACGAATTGAGGAAACTAAATCTTTGTATCGAATGCATTCATGATATGCTTAAGGATCCTATAACTAAAAGTCTATCACCCATAACTATTATGTAAGCGCTTATAATAATCACGGGTTTATTGATGACTATGTACAACTGCATATCGTACTATGAATGACTAACTATTAATCAATTTTCCTCATCAGTTTGATTTTGTATGTCTCTTACATATGTTCTGCCGGTGTAATGACATATAGACAACTATAAATACAAATCAAACGTTAAAGGGCTTACTTATTTTGATCATAACTGTTAGGTTTTAAATTAAGGCTATAGTATGACTAATGGGGGTCCTGAGTCGCATAATGATTCAACGGCTGTATTTCTCTGCTATAGTACTTGTTTAAGGCTAAAATGAGTATTAACTTCTGATCAGACTAATCTAATACTCATGATAAATGATTATTCGGCTAAGTGGGAGAATGTAAGATTAAATATTTTATTTATATATTTAATCTAGTAGCCATCATTATCATTTATATAATATGGATCAAAATATATTAAAACCTATAATAAATTAGTTGGTAATTGTTGATGGGCCAGATTACCCTAATTAACTAATTGGGTTTCCCCTTGGGTGTATATAAGGAGATTACTAGAGAGGGATTAGGGTTAGACATTCATAACATCAACACTAAAATCGCCCCTCCTCTCTCTCCATTACTACGAGTTCTTCAACCCTAAAGAACTCGGTACTACCATCAAAAAGATACATCCTAAAGGGGAACCAGACCAATCTAACGAACATGACGTCTACTTCCCTCTCTGGTGTTGTTGCTGGCTTACCAGGTACACGATCATTATTTGTTTTCCATTACATGCTTATTGAATTGATCAACATAATATATATAAACGAACACATGAACGAGCCTAACCAGATGAATAAGCAACAAAAATGACTCCAAATTGCTCTGAAACTGCCAGAGGGCGAGACGGAAGACTGTCCACATTGAAAGATCTTTTC
Organism: Helianthus tuberosus; assembly: GCA_030545235.1. Taxonomy (NCBI): domain Eukaryota; kingdom Viridiplantae; phylum Streptophyta; class Magnoliopsida; order Asterales; family Asteraceae; genus Helianthus; species Helianthus tuberosus. The sequence goes on from CM060352.1 coordinate 21,866,464, forward strand.
ATCCAATTTCGCATAGGGTTTATCCCCATTTCATATTCTAAACAATCCCCCTTCAAGAACATATGACCCATGAAATCGCAGCAATTTCGATCAAATAATGTCATCATTCATAGGTTTAATCTTTGTTAGTTGATGGGTCTGAGTTTTCTTCAATCAAATCAACCCAAATTGATCATGAAGTAACATTACATGTCCATTAGAACAAATTGCTCGTGACACCCAACTGTGACAACCACCACCACCAAATCCGCCACCACCACCACCAAGATCTGCCGCCGCCGCCACCCCATCACCTTCACCCCCTCCATCTCTTGACCCGTGACCTAACCACCACCACCAACAGATCTGCCGCCATCACCACCTCATCACCTTCACCCCCTCCATCTCTTGACCCGTGACCTAACCACCACCACTACCGGATCTGCCGCCATCACCGCCCCATCACATTCACCCTATCTCTCTTGACCTGCGACCCAACCTACCACCACCACGCCCTCTCTCTCTTGATCGGTTGTTAACAGATGAAGAGTAGTTGATATTAGTGAGATTGTGAGGGGATGAAGGTTGAGAATGAGAATGAAGGGGTTGTGGAAGTCTTGATTTTGTAGGTCATCAGAGGATTTAACTGAAAATTTTGTAGGTGGTTTTATTTCAGATGATTTAAAGAGGGTTGAGGGGATAGTGTGAGTTAAGATAGAGAGATGGAGGGGTTGAGGGTAAATATTAAAGCTTTTTTTCTAAATTTAATTTAATTTAATTGGTAAAAGGACTAAACTACCCTTAAATGATAGGATTTAACTGAAAATTTTAACCAAGTTAGTGGTAAAGGACGTAGGGTGTAATTGGTTTTATAAAAAAGGACTGTGACTGTAATTATTGAAGTTAAAGGCTATCCATTGCAATTTGATACAAACATAAAGAACGAAAAGTGTAATTTTTCCTATTTGAAAATTTCTTTAACTAATTAGGGTTTAATTTTTGGACGGAGAAATGGTCAAGGAAAAAATTAAATGGTCAGAAAAAAATTCTTTTAACTAATTAGACCATGCGTAGTGGGCAAGATCCACCATTGGACGTTTTGCGTCATGTGACACCCCAGTCAACAATGAACATTATTGGGCGTTTTTACAAAAGGGGTGTAGTGGGGATGTGGGGATTGTGGGACATTATGTTTTGTAATAAAATAAAATAAAAAAAACATTTAAAAATCTTATTGGCCACCAAATGAAAGTTCAAATGTGATTGGCCAAGAATCCCCTCATTTGGCGTGATTTATAACACGCCTCAACAACAAAAACTGCCAAACACGCCCATGCGTAGTGGGGATGTGGGCGATATGGGCGTGACTGAGTCCCAAAAACGCCCAAAAGGGCAACCACTACGGGTGGCCTTATGGTTTAGTTTTTGGATGGAGAAATGGTCAAAATTTAATGGTCAGGAAAAAAATTTTGGACGGAGAAACGGTTAGGAAACGAATATTTTCAAGTGGCTTTCCCTAATCTGTTTAAGTTGGAAGCTACTAAACTATGCGACATTAGGCTAATGGGTGTGGGGGACGACATCGACCCGCCGAGGCCCGTCCCGGATCGTCCACACCGCCCAACCCACGAGAGTGATGAGCCCAACTTTTGCAAATTTAAAAAATAATGTCGTTTGTAACAACTATTTTTTTAAATTAATTTAATTTTAGGGAATATGCCACAGAATAGTAATGAAGTTTTAGGAGTGTTCCAATTAGGTCACTAATAAAATTTATTGTTTACTATTGTACAAAGTTAACCCTTAATTTTAACACTATAAATACCTTATCTCATACCATTTTTTACACCGTCTCATTTAAACTCTCACAATTTCTTATAAAAATACTCTCAAACTTTTATAAAGCCATGGATCCATACAACTTAAACAACCCAAATCAAAACCTGAATCCAAGCATGTTCTCGTCATCCAGCTACAATCCAACAATCGATCCGAATTGGTCGTCGTCTCAAATTTCTTTTTCGGGTTTCTAACAATCCCCCAATGCTTTCACCCAAATGAACCAAATGCCATAAATGCAACAAATGCAAATGCAAATACTAATGCGAAACCCGTTTAACATACAATTTCAACCACAACTACAATCATCACCACCACGGGTAGGATCGTTTGAGCCGGTAGAAGATGAGTTGAAATAAGAGGTGACACAAATAGAAGAATGGAAGATAATGAAAACTGACATCAACACGTATTTTAAAGAAGACCGCCACATTTTGCAAAAAATGAAAGCAAATATCGCAAAAAAAATGGAGTTCCTAGTTTATTTAAGCAATCTTGTATTTTTTTAAGTTTAGTATTTTTTCTAATGTAACGTAAGCTATATTATTAATTTTAGTATTTAACGTAATATTACTTTTATATATGTTTTTTTTTAACAATAAAAATAGACAATATTATTCCAAATTAGCAAATTACAAACAAGTGGCAGGTAAACGGGCAACAAGCTGCGCCACAACCCCCTTTTGAATTGCAAAACCAATCCTACTAAAGACGAAACGACCCTTAAAGGTTGAGAGATTACTATTCACAACCTGTTGGACCCTGTTTAGAAATTCCACAGCCTCTGGGGCTAGGAAACCAAATGTATCAAAAGTGAATGGGATAAACACATGTTGATTCTCTAAACAAGCATTCTCGTGTTTAGCGACTTTGCTTGATTCCGCTTTCAACGCAGCTTGGCCAGCAGCAAACCCATTATCCCTGAGCCCAACAAGAGGGGACACTCCTGTAAGGTCCACACAAGCGTGTTTTCCCATGGCCCACCCAAACACAAGAATATCAGCTGGTCGAAGAGTAGACCTCCCATCGAGCGGATCCGTCAGAAAGTTCACCGGAGCCTCCTTTTTCGACGAAATCCCCGCCCGCTTTAAAACATCAAACAGAATATCCCTTACCAAATCATGTCTGTATTTAAAACCAGGCAACTCCTTACAATGCACCGCATGCTCGCCAAAAGTATCTAAACAAACCTTGCGGCAAACTGGGCTAGGCTCATCAACCGGAAACAGAGGGATCATTAGCCGGTACTTAAGAATTGCCCGGTATTCCACTGCCGACATGTGTTGGCCTAGTCCTTCAATGGGGATGACTGTCAGGAAATCCTAAGCATGAGGAGCCCGGAGACAATCGAACACGGCTTTCTGACGAGGGGATAGACTAAACTTCTCTCCTAAACTTTGGACAGTTATACTAAATAGGGCACTCGCCAAAGCATTCTGGGCTTTAGGAGGGGCGGTGTCCTTATTAGAGAAACCGCCAAGATCGAAATCCGGAAGGGATATATGTTTAATATTAATTAACAAAAAATAAATAAATATACGAGGGAGGCTCATCATCACCCACACCCCAGACCCATCACTTGGGTGAGGTGATGGCCCCCCGGTGACGTGGGCGCCTATGTGGAGGTCCATCACCAAGTCATGGTTCTCCCCCACACCCACCCGCCTTAGAGACCATGTAAAACGGATCGGTAAATATGATAAGCGTGGAAATGGGATTGGCAGAGACATCCGAAGAGTCTTCGAATGTAGAAATGGCGGAATGGGATTCTTTTGGAATATTCTCGGTTAGATCGGTGAAAAAGTCTTATATTCGTCTATGGATGTCAACCGTTTTTTTTTTTGGTGATGGAATGGTGTAGATGGGTGTCCGCTAAATGCAACATTTTCATCTGAAAATTGAAGATGAATAGAATCCTTACTCTTAAAGCCTCAGGTAGAAGAAATATTCTGGTTAGCTCTCAAAGTTGCACACTTTGCGACACGGATATTGAGATGCCTCATTATTCCTCATTTTCGAATATTACAAAGAACATAATTTTAAAGCTTGGTAATATTTGGAGACTTAACCTTTTAAGTAAAAATAAATAAATTGGTTTATTCAGTTATTTGGATACTTAAAAAATAATTATCTGAAGACATAAATAACTATTCATTATAAAATATTAAGTATTCATAATTAAATTTATATTAAATATATAAACATATATTCTTTTAATATCATTATAAGAGTGTGTTATGGGGCGGCATGTGAGGGCGGTATGCCTCAAAGCGCCGCCATAACCCCCCGCACACCAAAACGAGGGGCGCCATGTTTCAGAAATTTGGGGGAGGCGGTATAATTATCGCGGGGTTATGGGGGAATCTTTCAAAATTTGGATCAATCAAATTTAAGCAAAGTTTTTTATAATTAATTAATAAAATAAAAAATTAATAATTAGGTAATGATGGGTAGGGGCGTTATGACTACGGGCTCAAGTGATATAAGGGTGTACGGGGCGTTCGCGGGGGATGGTAGCGGTGACCCTAGTCACCGATCGGGAACACCGCCGCCATCAAAGCGGGGACCCGAATCGGTGATAGGGAGCGGTGTGGAGTTACCGCGTGGTTTGGCACGATTTTCGAAAGAGGACCGTTTGACAACGGTCATTTTTATAAAAAAAAAAAAGAAAATTCATTTTTTTCACAAATATAAATAACCACACCTTCATACTCTCATCAAACCACATTTTTTATACAAATTTCATTTTTTTATACTTCTCAAACCGAGCAATGGAGAACCAACCCCGCGAAGCCAAGAAAAAAACTAAGGGACGAGGCAAGCAACCGTCTCGTGGTGGTTCGAGCGGTGCAAGTGCACAATCACAACCCCCTTTCGGATATACTCCACAACCCCCGTTTTTTTTCCAACAACCTTCACACCCCTCCTTTTACAACACCCAAGCAACCAACCTTCAACCCAATTTCGGCTATGATTTTCAAAATTTGTTATCAATGGATGCTCCTCCTCACTCCCCCGCCTTCGACCCATATGGTTTTCGTTCCCCACAACTTCCATCGGTCCAAGAAAATGTTGAACGTCCTCTACCTGTTTGGGACGACGAGGACGATGAGGTAGTGCCCGAAACTCAAAATTTGGGCGACGAGGACGATGAATATAATGTGGATGCAGATTTGGGCAACGAAGAAGATGACGCTCGGGAAAAAAAGGGAAAAATGACGAGCGAAAAATGGACAAAGGTCCAAGAAGAGGGGTTGGCGAAGGCGTATGTACATTGCTCTACCGACAAAATGAAGGGCAATCAACAAAACCGCGATAGTTTTTGGCGTAAGATTTTAAATCATTTTAACGCCACCGTCGGTGGAAGTAACCGGACCGTGCATCAAGTACGGTCTAAATGGGGCCCGATGCAAACGAAAATAAACTTTTTCAACGGCCTATACCAACAAGCGGTAAAAATTATATTTTTTTAACATTGTATATTTTTTATTTTTCTTTACTAAGTTTATATTTTTTTAACATGTATATTTTTTATTTTTCTTTACTAAGTTTATATTTTTTTAACATGTAGGATCGCACACGAGGAAGCGGAGTCAAGGATCTCGACGTGATGAAAGTCGCTTTAACAGAATTTAAAGAGAGATATCCGAACGGTTTTCAACATGTCGAGGCGTGGGAGGTCCTTCGAAAACACGACAAATGGGCCCAAGTCCCATTGTTGGGTGAGGAAGGGGAAGGTTCGGGACATAAAAGAAAGCCCGTTGAGGTGGACCCTTCCATACCCGATATGAACGAAGACCCCTCGCCACAAAGAGCACAACGGCGAGACAAGCGTCAAGCGACATCGTCCGAGGGAAGCTCGGCCGAGTTGGCGGCACAATTCAAAGAGTACACCGCCATGAAAGAAAAGAAAAACGCGATTGAATTGGAGGCGGTTGAATTGAGGAGGAAAAGAGGGGCGCAGGCTCTCGAGCTCATAGCGGAACAACGCGAGACGATGAAAAACTACAATTACGATCGAGATATGGAAATATTCATCAAGCCGCACGACGATGCTCCGCCAAATATGTTGCCGTTCATCCTCGCCCGAAAACGCGACATCGCTAACAAGTACGGGTGGCCAATCGATTTCTAAAATTATTATTTTCTAGTTTTAATGTAATTTTTATTTTCTAGTTTGAATGTAATTTTTATTTTCTAGTTTGAATGTAATTTTTATTTTCTAGTTTGAATTTAATTTTTATTTTTATTTTCTACTTTGAAATGTCTTTTGTTAAATTGTATTTAATTTTTATTAATATTTTTTTATAAACATGCATAATTAAAACAAATTAAAAAAAAAAACCAAGTCCCCTAATAGGGGAGTGCCGCCATCAAAATGGGGTGTTAGGGGAGTTTAAGAGGGGAGTTGACGTGGCACTAGCTGGTTGGTGGTGCGTAAGAGAGGGGACTCCCCTCTTAGGGGAGTGCCCCTCTCACCCTAACGCCCCATAAAGCCCCTGTGTGACGTGGCACGACACGTGTAGCATAACGCCCCACAAGGGGCTTTATGACTACGGATGGCCTAAGATTATCATAGCGGTTCCATTCAATAACATGATTAGACAATTTAAGCCTTTAAATAATTTGTTTTGGCTAAAATGGTGAAACATGATTTGTTTTCCTTGTTACTGGAATTTATAATCTGCAAAACGTGTATATCCGGACACGTTAGCCGGGCTTGCAACTCCAGTCCCGACAGGTTGAGGCAGGCGACCCCTCTAGTCCTGGTCAGGAATTTATAATCGGAAAAGATGATCACTGTCAGTGGCAGATCCATGATTTTTTTTTCAGTGAGGTCCATTTTTTCGGTGTTCAAAATTTTCATAACAAAACGTTAAAATTTTCGGGTCGATCCTCGTTCAGGTCGGGTCATAGTGAGGTTTGAACTAGATTTAAAAAAAAAAAAACAGGAAAAACAAGTCATACAAGGATTGAACCCATAACCTCTTGTTGGGAAAAAAAGGGATTTACCACTACACCAGGTTTTCTTTTCTTTTTATGGTGTACACCTAATTGTATTTATGAGGTCCTTATACAATTTAATATACCGAATCTACTAATTGTTTTTAAAAACATTGGGGTTCGGGGACCCGTATGTGGGTCCGCCCTGATCACTGTGGGTTCTATTCAGTAATGATGATGATTAGGCAATTTGTGCCTTGAAATAAGTTGAACACCACTAATATTAAACCTTTTTAAATTAATTTAACAGAGGATGAGTATTAATAAAACTTTACAAAATCAATATGTCCTTATTTTACACATTTATTTTGTTATCTTTCTCTTTTTCCTAACTTGCGAACCCTTACTTTATCCGGTCAGAGTGAATTGCAAATTTTGTCCTTTATCTTTATATACATTTGCAGGTGGTGTCTTTTATGTTTAAAATTGACGAGTTTTGTACTTTATGTTTTAAAATCCTACACGTTATGTCCTTTAGGCCTAACCCAGTTTATTTTTTCAGTTAAATCTGATGATGAGAGGTTCACATGAGGGTAAATCAGTCATTTCATCAATCCCTCTTATTTTCCCCAATTTATACCCACCATAACCTAACCCTTTTTCACTTTTCCATTTAGTTCCAGCATTCACTGGAGATGAATTCTTATTTCCACCATCAACATCTAGTACACGAGGAGGATGACTAAAGGCAGCGACGGTGACAACTTGCAGTGGTTTGAATGTAGTGGTGTGTAGGAGACGGCGGCGATTGGTGTTTTGGCAACTGGCAGCGACGGAGACAACTGGCGGTGGTGTTGAGGAGGACGGCTGGTGGTGGTAATTTGGTGGTTACAGCAAATCGGAGATATAACTAAGAGAGAGGGAGAGAAAATGGGGAGGGAGGGACTGGTCGTGCCGATAGCAGGTGTGACGGTGGCGGGCGGTTTCGAAAACCACCACCAACTGCCGCCCACCACTTCTCCACTTTCATCTCCAAAAACCGTAAAAAAACCACCACACGCTGCCCCCTTCATCTCTATCGTTAATCATCAGCAACGTTTCTCTGAAAATCTGATCGGTACGTTTAGATTTAACCTAGTTCTAGGGAGGATTTGCAAGGTGGTTTTTTTTTTTATTTAATCTCTAAATTGCTGTGAATTGAATCTGAAAAAATTTTGGGGGTTTGTGATTGGATGAAATTTTGGTGGTTGAGGTGGAGGTGTGGTGATGGTGTTGTTGCAACCGTGGTGGGTTGGTGGTTATGGTGGAAACATGTGACGGTGGTGGAAGAAGGTTGTGGTGGTTCAGCGGTGGTGGAAGGTGGTTGTGGCGGTTGCGAAAGAGATTGTGATGGTGGTCTGGTTGAATTGCAGTGACTGATTGAAGTAAGTAAACAAGGAGTTAAATGAAATTCTTATTTAAGTTATTTATTTATATAAGAGTTAAATGTCATTTTAGTCCCTGTGGTTTGGGCCATTTTACCAGTTTAGTCCAAAGGTTTCATTTTTAACATGTGGGTCCAAAAAGGTTTCACAGTTGCCATTTTAGTCCACTAGGTTAACTTCATCCGTTTTTTCTGTTAACGAGAAGGCCAATTCGGTCATTTTATATGGCTGAATTGCCCTTTTAGTTAACAGAATTACATACAAAATGACCAAATTGGCTTTCTCGTTAACAGAAAAAATGGATGAAGTTAACCCAGTGGACTAAAATGGCAACTGTGAAACATTTTTGGACCCACAGGTTAAATATGAAACCTTTGGACTAAACTGGCAAAATTGCCCAAACCACAGGGACTAAAATGACATTTAACTCTTTATATAATTAGTCCCTAAAAGGTAAAATGACAAAGTTGTCCTCATGTGCAAGGCCTTGCACATGATCAAATTTAACTGAAAAAATTAACTAGGTTAGGCCTAAAGGACATAACGTGTAGGATTTTAAAACATAAAGTACAAAACTCGTCAATTTTAAACATAAAGGACACCGCCTTCAAATGTATATAAAGATAAAGGACAATATTTGCAATTCACTCTAACAATTATTTATAACTTCAATTTATTTATTACCTAATACTGAAATTAACTTTTTTATAATTAGTGATATACATTATTAGTTTAAAAAAAAACAATATATTAGAATGTTTAAACTAAATAGTAGGAGAGTATGTCACGTGACATTATTGAAATCATTTATTATAAATTAGATTAGATTAAAATTAAATTCATTTAAAAGTACCCATAACAAAAATAAAAATAATCAGTATCATAACTAGGAAAAATTACACTTTTCGTCCTTTATGTTTATAGCTAGTTGCAATGGACGACCTTTACCTTTAATAATTACAGCCACAGTTCTTTATTTGGAAAACTTAGTACGTCTTTCGTCCTTTAGCACTAACTTAGTTAAAATTTTCAGTTAAATTTATTTAACTAAGGGCAATTTAGTCTTTCTACTTAATTATTTATAGTATAAATAAAAAAATAAAATCAAATATAAATACTATTTTTTCCCTTTCACTCACTCTCTCTCACTTTAAACACACACTCTCTCTCTCTCTCTCACTTTCTCTCTCTCTCTCTAAACAAACAACACAGACACCACCCCTGTCTTCCGATTCAGATTCATCACCACCGCCTTCATCAGATCTATTCAACCATCACCACCACCCCTGTCTTCCGGACACCCCGTCGCCGCCATCGGATCTATTCATCCATCACAGGTGACCTGCAACCTTTTGCTTCTTCTGCACATCATAATCGAATTCAAGAAATTAAAAAACCATGTGCAGCCACCACCAAATATTCATCTCTGCTAGCCTCCAGCAACCATGACTCAGTGCCACCTCCACTGCTAGAAACCACCACAATCTTCTCAACCACCACGCCGGAAACCCACCAAGTTCTAGGGTTTTGGGGTTGTTGCGAGGACTTGCTGCCGCTCTCTATCTCCGACTACCACCAGTCACCACCTCCTCTCTCTGCAACCAAACCCCACCCTATCACTACCAAATCCGCCACTGCCACCACCACCAAAGTTGCGGCCACCACCACAAATATCCCCACCCGATCTGAATCCACAATAAGCAAACCACAACAATCCCTAACCGATCTGAAAACACAATTTAACACCACTGTAACAAATTCCCAAGATCTCAGAACTATTCCCATCACTTACCGGAACCCTAGATTGAATCGGAATGGACATCTCGTTCTATCATCATCGTCTTCCTCTGAATCTTGTCACATCATCCACGATCTACTTGATTTGGAACCCACTAACAGTTACCGTAGTTGCGATTTTACAGATCTGGGTACGAATTTGAGGAAGAAGAGTAAATACAGGCAGGATTAGGGGGTTATATGCGAAGATGATGGTGGTTTTCGGAGGTTGGGGAGGTGGTGGTGGTGGTTGCGAAGATGGTGATGGCTCTCGGGTTACCAGAGGTTGGGGAGATGGTGGTTACGAAGATGATGGTGGTTCCCGGCGACGGCGATGATGCCGGATGATGATGGTGGTTCCCGGCGACGGCGATGATGTCGGATGATGATGGTGGTGGTGGTGGTGGTTGTGGGGAAACCTAGAGAGAGATAGAACTGAGAGAGAGAGAAGAGAGTTAAGAGAGAGAGAGAGATATCACTTTTATATACATATATATTTTTTAATTTAATTTCAGATTTTTTATTTTATTTATTAAATATATTTCAAATAAATTGTGTAAAATTACCACCTTACCCTCATGTGCAATGCACATGACATATTTGACTGAAAATTTTAACCAGGTTAGGGGCAAAGGATGAAACGTGCAACATGTTTTCCAAATAAAGGACTGTGGCTGTAATTATTAAAGGTAAAGGTCATCCATTGCAACTAGCTATAAACATAAAGGACGAAAAGTGTAATTTTTCCTAACTTATTTATAAGTTATATTATTGTTACATTGTAAGATTAAATATATTATGTAACAATATTTAATCTATAGCCATCATAATCATTTACATAATATAGATCAAAATATATAATAACCTATTATTTAAATTAGTTGGTAATTGTTGATGGACCATATTACCCTTAGTAACTAATTAGGTTTCCTCCTGGGTGCCTATATAAAGGAGTTTTATGATGAGGTTGAGGGGTTACTCAGTTGCACATCCCATTAGTCATAACATCATAATCAACCTCCTCTCCTACACCGATTCCCTTATCGGTTTTCTTAGCCCCATCATCAGTTAGCACCCTAAGGAGGAACCGGATCAATCTGACAATCATATCGAACTCGATGTCATCTTCTCTGACTGGATTCTCCACTGCTTTGAATGCAATAACAGGTATGATTTCATGTTTTCTTTCATGTTTGAACAGAACCGAACCAACATGTGGTATCAGAGCATATGTTGATTAGTCGGTTCTGTTTTAATCCGAAAATCTGGAAAACGGAATTGAAAAATTCATAGCAGATTACGTTTTTGCCATCCGAAATCCTCATTACGGACGTTTTCGGATGATCACGGATCTAAGTTTCATCATTTCGGATGCATTACGGATCATTACGGATCAATTTTGATCATTACGGATGATTTCGAATCTGGAAGTTCATCATTACGGATCATCACTGATCATTACGGACGATTTCGGATCTAAGTTCCATCATTACGGATCATCATTGGTTATTACGGATGATTTCGGATCATTACTGATGCATTTCGGACAAATGTTTGAATTTTCGATTTAGGGTTCATCATAAGTTCCTCATTACGGACCATTTCGGACTCATTACGGATTCTTTTCGAACTAAACATCCATCACGGATCATTTCGGACTGAGTATCATCATTTCGGATCAATTTCGGACTAAGCCTCATCCGAAAACATCCATCGATCCGCGCTAACGGGTGGTTTGCTATTAAATAAATGGTTTTGTAATTTACTTAGTTAATTAATCAGAATCAGATAATGTTTTGCAAAACCAGAATAGCTTAACTTGAATGAGCTTTTGATATATCATTTCTGGCCAAAGCTGACTTGATACATCTACTTATCATTCGAGTATTATGAAAGCTATGTTGTGTGTGCATCATAAGCATGAATGTCTTAATTTCTGGCCAAAGCTGATTTAATTCATTCATAGATGGCATACTCGACAAGTGCTAACTAAAGTGATTGTCTCAATTTCTGGCCAAAGCTGATTTGTTACAACCACTTTGCACATATGCTTAAATGATTACACTTCTGGCCAAAGCTGTTTTGTTTTCGTTTGAGTAGAATTTTTTAGCTAAGTCTATTATTTTGATGTTAGTAATAGACAATATCACAGCTTCATAATGTAAAATGGTCATTATTTATGCCTGCTTTAGTTTAACGTGCCCTTAGATCACATTAGGACTTCTTCATTAGTATCATAACTTGCTCATCTTATTTCCACTATCAGCACCCAATCAGGGAATTCCACCTTTGACTGGTGATAACTTTGCTGCATGGAAGGATGCTCTCATGCTTACACTTGGAATACTGGACTTTGATTATGCTCTAAGAGAGGATAAGCCAGCGGACCTTACTCCACAGAGTACTGCTCCTCAGCAGTTACTTCATGACAAGTAGACTAGGAGTAACCGCATGTCTCTCATGTTTATGAAGCAGTCCATAAGCAATGCTATAAGGGGAGCTATTCCTGATTCTGAAGATGCTAAAACCTACTTGGCTTCTGTGGAGGCTCAGTTCAAGGGGACGTCTAAAGCACACGCTAGTACTCTTATTCTCAAGCTGGTGACAACTAAGTATGATGGGAGGAGTGGCATTCGCGAGCACATCATGATGATGAACGACATGGCCAATAAGTTGAAAGGGCTGGAAATGGAGATCAGTGATGGTTTCCTTGTTCATTTCATCATTACTTCGCTTCCTTCGTCCTTTGAAGCATTTAAGATCAATTACAACACTCAGAAGGATAAATGGACGATGAGTGAGCTGGTCGCCATGTGCGTACAGGAGGAAGAGCGTATGAGGATGGATCGCCATACTGATGTTGCCAACTTTACTACCTCCAACTCTAAGAAAAGGAAGAACAATTATCAGAGGAAGGATGCTTCAAAAGTCCAAAGGCCTAATTCTAATCCTAGTACAAGTGCAGCTTCCAGCTCTAAGAACTCCTTAGGCAGTATCCGCTGCAAGTTCTGTAAAAAGACAGGACACATGCAAAAGGAATGCCCTGACTTCAAGGAGTGGCTGGCTAAGAAAGGTAACGTTTATTTTATGATACTTGAGTCCTATAATTTAAGTGTTCCTGCTAATTCTTGGTGGTTTGATTCTGGTTCTATGGTTCACGTTACCAATTCTACTCAGGGATTCCTTTCAATCCGGAAGCTGGAAAGAAACCAAAGAACGCTTAAGGTTGGGGATGATCGAGAATTAGAAGTGAAGGCCATTGGAACATTACAATTAGTTATGAAAACTGGTTTATGTATTAAACTTTATGATACCTTATATGTTCCTGAGGTAACTCGGAACCTTGTATCAGGACCAAAGTTAGACATGGACGGTTTTATTGTTTCCCATGGTCATCGCAAACTCTCTATCCTCTATGATTCTGTTCTTTATGGTACTGGCATTCTGGATGGTGGTCTCTATAGATTAGAACTAGAAGATGACTTTTCCAAATCTTTGTTGTCATATAACATTAATGAATCACTCACAAAGATGAAAGAGAAACGAGACTTAGAAACTTCATCCATGTTGTGGCATCAGCGTTTAGGCCACATCTCAAGAGAACGATTAAATCGTCTCGTAAAGGATGAAGTATTACCTCCTCTCGATTTCTCTGATTTTGGAACATGTGTCAAATGTCTTAAAGGTAAGATGACATTAGCGAATAAGAAAGGTGCCACTAGGAGCTCTAATTTATTAGAACTCATTCACACTGACATTAGTGGTCCCTACCAAATCGCTGGCATAACAGGACATACGTCATTTATCACTTTTATTGATGATTATTCTCGTTACATGTACTTGTATCTTATTAAGGAGACATCTGAATCTCTTACAACTTTTAAAGATTATAAGGCTGAAGTTGAAAAGCAATTAGATCGTCAGATTAAAGTTGTGAGATCAGATAGAGGCGGTGAATATTATGGAAGACATACTGATGTGGGTCAAGCTCCTGGTCCATTTTATGAGTTTTGTAAGGGCCAGGGGATTGTGAACCAATACACCATGCCTGGTACACCTCAGCAGAACGGTGTCGCTGAAAGAAGAAATCGTACCCTTATGAACATGGTGCGAAGTATGTTAGCCAACACTAATTTACCATTATTTCTCTGGACTGAAGCGTTAAAAGCAGCTGTTCATATACTCAATAGAGTTCCTTCTAAGTCTGTCCCTAAAACTCCTTATGAACTTTGGACAGGTAGGAAACCGAGTCTTAAATATATGAAAGTATGGGGCTGCATTGCTGAAGCGAAACTTTACAATCCTTTCCTAAGGAAACTTGACCCTAAAACAGTTACCTGTTTATTTATCGGGTATCCTGAGAACTCTAAGGGTTATCGTTTCTATTGTCCTTCCCATGTCACCCGTATTGTTGAAACCAAGCGTGCCGCGTTCCTGGAGGATTTCAAGGTCAGTGGGAGCAGTACCAACCCTTACGAAGAATTGCAAGAAGTACAAGACGCGGGGGGGGGGGGGGGGAGAGACTCGTCGCTTACCATTACTCCGATTACTCCTCTTGTACCCAATGCAACTACTGTACCTGAAAGAGGGAATTGATTATCAAGAGACGTTTTCACCTGTCTCTCGTAAAGATTCATTAAGGATCGTCATGGCCCTAGTAGCTCATTTCGATTTAGAGCTGCATCAGATGGACGTTAAAACTGCTTTCCTTAACGGAGATTTGGACGAAGATGTTTACATGAAACAACCCGAAGGCTTTAAACCTGAAGGTGAGGAGCATCTAGTCTGTAAGCTGAAGAAATCCATTTACGGGTTAAAACAAGCATCACGTCAGTGGTACCTTAAGTTTGTTGAAGTCATGAAGAAGCAAGGTTTTATGAAGAATCAAGTGGATCAATGCACCTACCTCAAGATGAGTGGGAGCGATTTTACTATTCTTGTCCTTTACGTTGATGATATTCTATTGGCAAGTAATAGTTTAGATATGTTGCATGAGTCGAAGCGGTTACTTTAGCATAACTTCGACATGAAGGATCTTGGAGATGCTTCTTACGTCATTGGCATCGAAATTCACCGAGATAGACACAAAGGGATCTTAGGATTGTCCCAAAGGGCCTACATAGATCGTGTCCTTACGCGTTACAACATGCAACAGTGCAAACCCTCAGTCGCTCCAGTAGTTAAAGGAGATGTTTTCGGTTCATTTCAGTGTCCGACAACAGAGGTTGAGAAGGGGCAAATGAGCCAGATACCTTATGCGTCAGTAGTCGGGAGCCTGATGTATGCTCAAGTCTGTACTCGTCCAGATATCGCTCATATTTTGCTGGAATGCTAGGCCGTTATCAGACTTATCCTGGCCTAGATCACTGGAAAGCAGCTAAGAAGGTACTTCGATATCTGCAAGGGACGAAAGACTATAAGCTGACTTATAGAAGAAGTGATCATTTAGAAGTGGTGGGCTATTCTGATTCTGACTTTGCAAAATGCAAAGATGACAAGAAATCCACTTCGGGCTATATCTTTATGTTAGCAGGCGGCCCTATCTCATGGAAGAGTCATAAACAACAGTTGACCACAACTTCCACAATGATGGCAAAGTACATTGCTGTTTATAACGCAACCTGTCATGGAATATTACTTAGAAATCTGGTCGCTGGGCTCAAAATCGTTAATTCCATTTCTAGACCATTGAAGCTTTATTGTGATAACTCAGCTGCCGTTAGTTTCTCGAACAGTAACAGTTCGACTGGAGCTGGTTTATATCTCGATACAAAATATCTGTTCGTACGTGAACGAGTTGAGGAAAATAATCTTTGTATCGAGTATATTAGTACTAAGGATATGCTTGCGGATCCAATGACTAAAGGTCTCCCTCCTAAGGTTTATGAAGAACATGTTCGTAATATGGGATTTAGTAAAGACCTTATTTGAGCATATTGTACTAGCTTATGTTTTATGTTAATGAGATTTCCTCAGTTTGATTTTGTGTGTCTCTTAGAATATGTTCAACCGGTATAATGGCATATTGACAAATAAAGTTACAAATCAAACAAAGGGCTTACGCGTATTTTGATCATGACGATTATGTTTTAAATTAAGGCTATAGTATGATTAATGGGGGTCCTGAGTCGCATAATGATTCAACGGCTGTATTTCTCTGCTATAGTACTTGTTTAAGGCTAAAATGAGTGTTAACTCCTGATCAGGCTTATCTAATACTCATATTAAATGATTACTCGGCTAAGTGGGAGAATGTAAGATTAAATATATTATGTAACAATATTTAATCTATAGCCATCATAATCATTTACATAATATAGATCAAAATATATAATAACCTATTATTTAAATTAGTTGGTAATTGTTGATGGACCATATTACCCTTAGTAACTAATTAGGTTTCCTCCTGGGTGCCTATATAAAGGAGTCTTATGATGAGGTTGAGGGGTTACTCAGTTGCACATCCCATTAGTCATAACATCATAATCAACCTCCTCTCCTACACCGATTCCCTTATCGGATTTCTTAGCCCCATCATCAGTTAGCACCCTAAGGAGGAACCGGATCAATCTGACAATCATGTCGAACTCGATGTCATCTTCTCTGACTGGATTCTCCACTGCTTTGAATGCAATAACAGGTATGATTTCATGTTTTCTTTCATGTTTGAACAGAACCGAACCAACATACATAATTAAATTATTTTCTATGTATACTAATTTAGTATATTGTACATATATACTTGTAGGCCGTCCATCCATAAAAGGAATGTTTGTGGCTTGTCAATTTTTTTTTTCACAAAAAAAAAAAAAAAACCATAGGAAAAAAAGTCATAATTATATCTCTTGCTTCTCATGGCTCCACCTCCGTCCTCCCTCCATTGACTGCAACTTCTCATTTTTTAATTTTTTTTTATTATTATTATAGCCTTTCAAAATTATTATTAGAGAAAAATGCCCGGATAGTCCCTGTGGTTTGCCCCTTTTTCACCCTTAGTCCCTAACTTTTTAAAATTACAGCTATAGTCCCCAACTTTTGCAATTTCGTTCCCGGATAGTCCCTAATATGAATGGAGGTTAGTTTTTTATGTTAACTGTGTGTGAAATGTCTATTTTACCCCTAAAGAATTAAAAATAAAAAATAAAAGGGATGACCCACCTTCTTCCTCCTCTCTCACTCTCTCTGAACATCACCTCCCTCGATCTCCCTCTTTAATTTAGAAGATCATACACAATCAATCCAAACTAGAACAGCTATAATAACAGAATTAATTAAGATATATATGTTCGTAAGGTGTTCGATGAAAAGTCTGATAAACTAAATTGTTAGTGAACAGGCCACACAATTACAATTATTGATTTTTAATTTTTGAAAATATTTGTCTAAATAAATATATGACAAATAGTTTGAATGAAGCATATGGGGTATACTACAGAAAGAACGAATCAATTACTAAAACAAATTTTGAAGAACAAGAATACATCAACACACCAACATAAAATCAATGGTATATGAAGACACATGTCCGAAGCCGGACATGATCCCTATGACGAACAAGACTCTACTTGGACGTACATCCGAATAATGTCCGTCCAACATCGAGGACCTCCGAAGACGAACCTCCATTCAAGTGCGTCTGGATGGATGATGTCATCTAAGTTGACTACTATAAATACCCCATCAAGTACAAAGCCAAGTACGATTTTCTGAACCTTCGTCCTTACTTTCTCTCTCTACTTTCTCTCTCTACCAATACTTATCCTCACGCCGGAGGGTGGTCGCAGAGTGGCCCTCCCATCTCTGCGACGAGCCTAACGGTTTTCTGTTTTGCAGGACTGTTCTCCAAGTTCTTTCACAAGATCCAAACCCTCGCTTACAGGCTCCGGCCTAAAACGCGATTCTTTGGTTCTTCAATTGGCGCCATCCGATCTCAAAGCTTTTAGTCCTTCACTCCGGTGAATTTCTTGAGCAAAGAACTGACAAATGGCGGCCTCAGGTTCGGTGAATCTGGGATCTACAACTGTTAGTGCACAAGTTACAGCACCAGCAAGTACTGTTTCCATAGCCTCAGCTGCTTTAAGCTCAGGACCGGGAACAACCTTGCCTTTTGTTCTAATCCCTACTTAGCAAACTTCTGAGTTTGACGCGGAGTTTCTTTCCAAAAATGCAAGTCTTCTGCGACGGTTGAAAGCGCAACAGGCTAGAGATGAACAAATCCTCGGTTTACGAACTAGGTTATTTCAAGAAGAAACCCCGATAAGGACCATGGGTCCTACGATGTTTACCCATCCCACTTTTTCTACAGTTGTCACCTCCGAAATTTACACCGGGTATGTCCAGGGTTCGTCCGGACCTTCGCCAGCAATGGCTATACGAAATGAAACACAGATGGATGTAGTTAACGATCCGGAACTCACCAAACCGTATCACCCAGTTTCCATGACTGCTAAGTCAAAATTTAGCGCTCGCATCACACATGCAAAACTTCCTCCGAAGCTCAAAATGCCAACCACAGTAAAAAAGTATGATGGTACAACTGATCCAGATGATCATATGTTCGATTTCGACGGAGCTGCACGGGTAGAACAGTGGCCGATGCCAGCGTGGTGCTTCATGTTCGCACAAACACTAACTGGAGCTGCTCGAGTGTGGTTTGATGCGTTGAATGAAGGTGAGATCAACGATTTTGAGGAATTCCGAAGATTATTTCTCCAAAATTTTAGCCAGCAAAGGCACTACTCCAAAGAAATCACCGAAGTTCATAACATTCGGAGAAGGGACGGAGAATCTTTGGATAGCTTCATTGACCGGTTTAACCGGGAGAGTATGCAGATTAGTGGAGTAGTTGATCAGCTGAGGATCTCCGGATTCTGTCACGGAGTCCGGAATAATCAACTGGTCGAGAAATTACATGAAAATCTCCCAAAGACGATGGAGGTACTCATGGAACGAGCCAGAGCCTTTGCTCGAGGCAAAAACGCATGCAACCCAGCTCCGGAGTCAGATCACAAAATGTCTTCTTGGAAGAAAAACGGTGGGTCGGTGTTTGATAAAACCCCATCTGGGAATAGGGGACGATCGCACCCCTACAGCAGGAATGACAGACCTCCACGAGGAAGAAGTTCTGGATCAAGGTTTTACAACTTATCAGATCTTTCCAAAACTCCCAGTGAAATCCTCAGTGCGGAAGGGGCAAATTTCCCTGCCCCACCGAAACTCCGAAACCCGGGTGATAAGAATTCCAAGAAATATTGTGACTATCATCATGCTCGAGGTCACAACACAGATGATTGCTGGTCCCTGAAGCAAGAAATAGAAAAAGCAGTGCGATCCGGAAAGCTGTCGCATCTAGTAAAAGAAATGAAGGAATGAAAGTCTTCAGGTAATGCGGTAGATAATCCAAACAACCAACCGGTAATAGGCATGATCAGAAAAGCGGGTAGCCAAGGCATCAAGCGATCCAGCCACCATATGGCCGCTTGGATGCAACAACCCATTGCTTTTCCTCCTATCAATCCTGAAGAAATCAAGGACGGACCAATCATAGTGTCTGCAATCATAGCAGGTCACAAGGTTCGGAGGATTTATGTTGACAGCGGAAGCGCCACCGAAATCATGTATAAGCAGTGTTTTCAACAGCTTGCTCCACAGACCAAGGCAAAGTTGATCCAAGTCTCAATGCCGTTGGTAAGTTTTTCCGGAGAAGTGGTGCAGCCTATGGGGCAAATTACTTTACCAACAACATTGGGAGAAGGAAGTTTGATCCGAACCGTAAACCTGACGTATCTAGTGGTAGAAGCAAGATCCGTACATAATGTTATATTAGGAAGGCCCGGCATGTGTGCCTTCGGCATCATCAGCTCTACCATTCACGGATCGTTGAAATTCCCCACCGAAGCAGGAGTAGCAACTCTGCACTCCGAATCCACAATTTGCGTGGCTGAAGTACGACAAAGCAAGGGTACTGACAAACCTCCGAACCTCCTCACAGAAGAATGGGCCATTCATCCGCACTTCCCAGAGCAAAAAATTGCAGTCGGAGCTCAACTTCCAGAGTGCATTAAAAAGAAGTTGTGGAAGCTTTTATCTAATTCTCTTGATGTGTTTGCCTGGCAAACTTCCGATATGGTTGGAGTTCCTCGATGTTTGGCCGAACATAAGCTGAAGGTGTCGCATTCTGCGAAACCTGTAGCTCAAAGAAAAAGGAACATGGCTCCAGCTTGAAACAAAGCAATATCCGAAGACGTACGAAAGTTGTTGAGTGCCAGAATCATTCGGGAAGTACGTTACCAGACCTAGGTTTCCAACCCAGTAATGGTCACCAAGAAAGATAAAACTTGGAGAATGTGTGTAGACTTCTCCGATTTAAACAACGCATGTCCGAAGGATTGTTATCCCTTGCCGGAGATCTATCTCAAGATTGACTCTCTTTCTAGCTTTCGCCTCAAATGCTTCTTAGACGCATACAAAGGCTATCATCAGATACAAATGGCTGTAGAGGACGAAGATAAGACCGCATTTGTAACCAATGAAGGACTTTATTGTTATACCAAAATGCCGTTTGGATTAAAAAACGCCGGAGCCACGTATCAGAGGTTGATGGATAAGGCATTTAAGGACTAGATCGGAAGGAATTTGGAAATTTATGTGGACGATCTGGTCATAAAAAGTCAGGCCGAAGATAACATGATTGATGACATACTTGAAACCTTCACCAGGCTTCGGAGTGTCAATCTTAAGCTTAATCCCAAAAAATGCTCTTTCGGTTTAGAAGAAGGAAAGTTTCTCGGTGTATGGATAACCCAGTCCGGAATCAAGGCACATCCGGATAAAATCAAAGCAGTAGTCTCCATGCAACCTCCCAAAACTGTCAAAGAAATTCAGTCATTAAACGGAAAGCTCGTTGCTCTTCATCGTTTTGTTTCAAAGGCTGCCGATCGCTCTATTCCTTTCATGAATGTGTTGAAAAAACTAACGGGGAAAGGCCAAATAGAATGGACACCGGAAGCCGATTCGGCATTTCAGGAGCTAAAAATTTGTCTTGGATCCTTGCCTACCTTAACCGCTCCAATCACCGGAGAAACTGTCACAGTATATCTCTCCGCTTCTCATTTTGCCATAAGTGCAGTGCTCGTAGTGCATCGGAATCAAGCGCAAATCCCGGTCTACTACGTAAGCCGTATCTTAAAAGATTATGAAACCCGGTACCCGATGATCGAAAATTGGCACTTGCTTTGGTACACGCCTCTAGACGCCTCCGAAGATACTTCCAAGCTTTCAATATAGAAGTACAAACTGATCTCCAGATCCAACAAATTCTTAGAAAGCCAGAGGTCTCCGGACGTCTCACGAAATAGGCAATTGAACTCAGTGCTTTCGACATCACCTATCGTACCAGAGGACCGGTGAAAGGCCAGGCGGTGGCAGATTTCCTTACAGAGGTTCCTACCGGAGAAAGCACCAAAGAAAAATCCGCCCTACCAAGGGTATGGAACTTATATACGGATGGAGCCTCCAGTAAAGAAGGATCAGGGGCTGGGCTAATCCTTATAGATCCAGAAGGGATAGAGTACACTTATGCCTTACGATTCGAATTTAAAACTTCAAACAATGAAGCAGAATACGAGGCTCTCCTTGCAGGTCTCCAAACCGCAGCCAAAGCTGGAGCAACCTCCGTGTTAGCACATGTTGATTCATTGTTGGTAGCAAATCAAGTCAGTGGAGAATACGAGGCCCGAGAGGATAACATGGTTCGGTATCTCCAGCAAGTAAATAGTTTAATCTCCTCTTTTGATTCTTGCAAGATAGTACACATTCCGCGGAGTAAAAACAAAAAGGCCGATGCCTTGAGTAAACTCGCATCCGTAGCATTTTGTCATCTGTCAAAAGAAGTCTTAGTTGAAACCTTGCAAGCCCCGGCCATCCAGCAGGCGGAGTCAGTCATGTCAGTTTCTGTAATTGAAGAATCTTGGATGACTCCGATCGTGGATTACTTGAAAGAAGGAAAACTCCCAGAAGACAAAGCTCAGGCTCGGAAGTTAAAAGTCAAAGCGCTGCAATATCAGATCCATAACGGGCAACTTTACCGAAAGACCTTTTTAGGTCCGCTCTTAAAATGCTTAACGCAGGAAGAAGCCAGCTACGTCATAAGAGAAATCCACTGGGGAATATGCGGCATTCACGCTGGACCAAGGATGGTTATAACCAAAGTAATGAATGCCGGATATTTTTGGCCGGGTATGCACCAGAGTGCAGTGAACGAACTACAATCATGTGAAGACTGCCAACGGCACGCTCCCATTAGCCATCGAGCCAAGAACAACCTTGTTCCGGTTACATCGGCATGGCCTTTCCAGAAATGGGGGATTGATATTGTGGGTCCTTTCCCCGTTTCCACCGGAGGGGTGAGGTTCCTATTGGTTGCCATTGATTATTTCACAAAATGGGTTGAGGCCAAACCACTCCGGACCATCACAGGGGAGCAAGTGCTAAGGTTTGTCTGGGAAAACATAGTGTGCAGATACGGAATGCCGAGAAACCATTCAAAGCATGGTGTGAAAGAATGTGTATTGAGCAAAGTTTTGCTTCGGTTTCCCATCCCCAAGCCAACGGGCAAGTAGAAAGAGCCAACCGCAGCATCGTGGAAGGCATTCAGAAACGCTTGGGGAGGGAAGGTGTCTCATGGGCGGATGAACTCCCACACGTCCTATGGGCCCACCGAACGATGCCAAAGACGAGCAACAGGGAGACTCCCTTCAGCTTAACATATGGTACCGAAGCAGTTATTCCCGCTGAAGTAGGAATACCAACTCCCCGCATGCAGCTGAATCAGGAAGAAAATGAACAGGAACTCCTTTTGAACTTGGATTTAGCCGAAGAAAGGAGAGAGCTCGCGGCAATCCGAGAGGCGAAATACAAACAAGAGTTGGAAAAACATTACAACTCAAAGATAAAGGAGGTCCGGTTCAAAGTTGGGGACTACGTCATGCGGAGTAATGAAGCGAGTTTAGCTGAAGGAACTGGAAAAATGGCACCAAAGTGGGAAGGCCCTTACCTGATTAACACCGCAGGAAGGGACGGTGCATATACACTCAAGAAAGTAGACGGAACCATCATACCACGCACGTGGAACGGAGTTCACTTAAAAAAGTGTTTTCTTTAAAAGTTTCTTATCTTAAAATAAGACTGTAACACGGAAGCTACGGCTTCCGTCACTTTTCTATTTTCCTGTAATGCGGATGGTTATGCCCGCACCAGATATATTATAAATTCAAAAGACCGTGGAGGGTATTACCCACGGATTGCATAAAATGTTTTTACCATGACAAATCGGAGAAGCATAACTCCGGATAAGAAAATAGAATAAATTTTTCTATCTTTAACAACGTTGCAACGCAAGTATAATATTTGGCCGAATTAGGGATGCTAACCCTAAAAATTAAGGACGAACTGGTCTCGTTCGTACTTTGCTTTCATTCAAAAAAAAATTATCCTAAGTAAAATAAATCGGATCCGTGCCTTTAAAATGAACGTTCAAAGAAACAAAAGAAAATGTAAAACAAAACATGGACGCATGTATAGACAAGTGATTACATCAAAAATTACCGGATAAATATAAACCGGAAACTACATAGTCATTTACAAAGGATAATTGTTCAAGCATCGGTAAAAAACATCAATACATTCATCTGAAACAAGGTGCATGCCCCAAGCTACCGAACATGTCCACCTTACAAAAATTAAACCAATTTCAAATTTCCAAGGTGCATACCCCAAAGAGCCGGGCACGTCCACCTTCTCCAAAAAGTCATTCACTTGCAAAACGAAGGGCTTTCTTGATTTCAGAAAGAGGCGCGTTGGCAAGCTTCGGCAGATCTTCTATCACAGGAAATGTGAGAGTATCAAAACAAGCAACCGTTGTTTTTAATTCCTCCGTAGCATTACGGTTTAACAATGGCACTTCTTTATAGGGGGTCTTCTTCTGCAAAGCATGCATGTAACCAGCGTGCAGACCTGAGTTGATACCCACAGCACTCATCGCATTGTTAACCGCAGCCACGGCTGCAGTCATTTCCTTCCCTTTATGAATATTTTTCGCCAGAAGCTTCGCCCCCTCCGAAAGCATCCAAACCTTCGTTTCTTGAAGATCCTCTCCTTTAGCTTTCAGGGAAGCATTCTCCACCTCGATTTCCTCAATCCGCTCCTTTAAATCAGCCTCCCCTGATTTCAGCGCGTCCCGCTCTGGAAAAAGTGTTAGAAAAAACAGGAGAAATAAAAAGCAAGTAATTCAGGAGAAGGACGTACCGGCCAACATGCTCTCATAAGCGAGACGAGCCTTATTAAGAGAGTCTTCCATCTTCGACAAAACTATCTTGTGCTCTTCGTCCTTCCGCCTCATTGATTCAGAAAAGGCCGTGAACTCCGAAGAAATCTTATCTCTGTCCTCCGCAGCAGCAGCAGCAGCAGCTGCTTGGGACGATTGATTCTGAGCAATCAAAGAGTTAACCTTCTCCTGCTGAGACTGAAGATCTTGGGTCAACTGAGCTATTTTCTTCACCGCCTCCGGACTCCTCTGAACTTTACGCTTCAGAGAGCGAGTTTCCTTTTCCAAATTCTCCCTTACCGACTCCGCTTCCACCCACCGACGATATAGCTCCGTTACAAAGATGTTTGATTGGGCTTGATTGGTTAAAACCGCAGCTCCTAAATCTGGGTTCTTCATCTTCCGACTCCTTGCATGATCTATCGGAGTGTTGATATTGAAAAGCATAGTTCTGGCAACCAAAGTATCCATCACCGAATCTTTGTTCCGGATGTCCCAGTCAGGAACGAACTTTTCTTCGGCAGTTGTTGGGTCAATATCCATGTCATCCGAAAACAAATCTGCATATCGAAAAAAGGACATCAACTCAGGTCCGAACCAAGACGAAGGAAGAGAAGACACTTGATCTTCCTCATCATCTGCAAAACAGTCCGGACCCAAGGATGAGCCCAAATGCGTACCTGAAAAAGTCACCACCTTTGGCTCACCATGACCTTTTTCCTTATCCGTAACCACCGGATTCTCAACCTCCATGCTTTCCACTTCACTATCAGGAACAAAACCTGAATACGCAGGAGTTGGTTTAGAACGAGCCAAAGCAGCCTCTTCCCTAGAAAACTTACCTCCGGTAATGTGTTCGTTCAGCTCTTCTATTACGTTACCTTCGGAGTGAGAATCCTTTTTTGCTTTCTTTGACCTTGGCAATGGAAGTGGGTCGGTAGCACGAATTTGAACCGGCTCCTTTTTTCTCTTATGAGAGCTGGCCTTCAGAACAACACCTGATAAATCCACACCAGACATAACACCCTGGCTTTTTGAAGAAGGTCGATATTGTAAAGTCTCATCCAGATCGCGGAACTCCGGATCACTATCAACGTCATCAAGGGCAGACTTCTTACCAGTTCGTGATCCGGACGAACCCTCAACATCCTTTAACGATAATGGGATGGAAGAAGTAGCCTCTGCAGCAACTTGTTCAGGTACATCCTGGGGAATAGAAGAAGTTGCTTCTGCAGCAGAAGGCTCCGTCACGTTTTGAGTCACCTCTGGACGAATTGGTTGAGCCGAAGATGCTACTTGTTTCATAAAAGGAACATCCTCCTCGCCTTGTTCCCCGAAATCAAAATCAAAAACATTCGTGTTTGGAACCTTTAAGGCATCAAGAAGAGACATTGCAACACCTGCATCCCCAAAACAAAAAGAAAGTCAGCAAAATAAACAAGTAATGGTGACGAAGGGGACAAAAAGGACCGAAACTTACGATCACGTTTTTGGCGAATAATCGGCCAATCCTTATCCCCTTGGGCCCAGGAAAAACTGACACGACCTAACCAAAGGAAATGCTCAGGAAGGGGACGAATGGGGGATTTATGATCAATCAGGGCACGGACAAGATTTTCGTCATAAACAAAATCTTCATCAAAGGACATCGTCTGATCCTTGAAACGCCACCGCATATCCTCCGGTAGGCAGCGGTCATCCAACCAGAAAAAATTATCTTTCCAATTCTTCAGGCTAGACCGCTCGCTAGAGGATGGGGACGGGACATTCTTTCGGTGTGCAAATGTATACCAATCTCCGGCCGTTATAAACTCATAAAAATAACGAAAAACATTCAGGTCCGGTTTCCGATCCAAGGCTCGGCAAGAAATTTCAAAATGGTTAATACGGCTAAGGCCGAAGGGGTTAACTTGACAAATATGGACCCTAAAATATTGTAGAACCCTAATCAAGAAACGAGAAAAAGGAACCCTATAATTCGCAAAATTACAGACGCGAGTATAAAAGGGAAACTTCCCTTGACGGAACGGATATATTGCCTCCCTTTCGGAGGGAAGGACCGGATAAAGATCCAGGGGAATCCTATAATCTCTAACAAACTTATCCAACTGACGCTGGGTAAGCACACTCACACTCTCCGCAAGATTCTCCTTACCAGGAGCCATTTCATAAAATAAGAAATTTAAGTAAAAGAAATGGACGCACTTTGAGGAAGAAAAAGAGACTCAAAATGAAGAGGGTAACAGCAGAGAAGGAAAAAATGAGAGAAAA
Organism: Helianthus tuberosus; assembly: GCA_030545235.1. Taxonomy (NCBI): domain Eukaryota; kingdom Viridiplantae; phylum Streptophyta; class Magnoliopsida; order Asterales; family Asteraceae; genus Helianthus; species Helianthus tuberosus. Next base: position 21,893,020 of record CM060352.1, read on the forward strand.
GAAGGGTGAAAATGAAATGGTGAAAAGTGATTTTATAAGGGTTTTAAGTCGGTCACGGGGCAGTCACATCCAACCGTCACCTCCCACGAATTCCAACGCGAGGAATTACTATCGTCACAGGTAGGTGACCGACCGTCAAATCGCAAAAGTCACCCACACCACGTCATCACCATTCAAATCATACCACGTCATCGACTCAGACCACTCCCGTAGCGACACGTCATCCAAATAGGACAAAGAAAAACTTGAAATAATAGTTTGCTAAGTTTTTACAAAGACTTACCAAACTGGGGGACTTGAAGACACATGTCCGAAGCCGGACATGATCCCTAAGACGAACAAGACTCTACTTGGACGTACATCCGAATAATGTCCGTCCAACATCGAGGACCTCCGAAGACGAACCTCCATTCAAGTGCGTCTGGACGGATGATGTCATCTAAGTTGACTACTATAAATACCCCATCAAGTACAAAGCCAAGTACGATTTTCTGAACCTTCGTCCTTACTTTCTCTCTCTACTTTCTCTCTCTACCAATACTTATCCTCACGCCGGAGGGTGGTCGCAGAGTGGCCCTCCCATCTCTGCGACGAGCCTAACGGTTTTCTGTTTTGCAGGACTGTTCTCCAAGTTCTTTCACAAGATCCAAACCCTCGCTTACAGGCTCCGGCCTAAAACGCGATTCTTTGGTTCTTCAGTATACAAAAAGGATTATCTCACAGAAAGAAAATATGTACATAACACTTCACAAGATAACCAGAGACACCTTATGGTGCAATTAAAACAGATCCCAGATTTAATCAAGATAACCGGATGGATTGCCGACATGCGAAGGAAAGAAAAAGTATTGAAGAGAGAGTATGTGGTGAATTTTTGAAGAAAAATGGTTTATTGGACATCAAGATTTAATCAATTTCAGAAAAAGGTCTTGGCTGCGCACCGGCATGCTCGTTTGCCGGTTCGTTTTTCCAGCAGGTTTGTTTGCAGATCCGACAGGTTCATGAGCAGCTCTGGCATCGTCAACTGGAGGGGCAGCGAGGGTGTGGGGATTTTGGCTTTGGTCGTCGGAAAGTAGTTCTGGGTGGGATGGTAGACAATGAAGAAGAAGAGGATGATAATGTTTAATAGTAAGGGCATTTAGGTCATTTCATACCCATTTAACATAAAAAACTAACCTTCATCCACGCTAGGGACTATCCGGGAACGAAATTGCAAAAGTTTGAGACTATAGCTGTAATTTTAGAAAGTTGAGAACTAAAGGTGAAAAAAAGAAAAACCCCAGGGACTATCCGGACATTTTTCTATTATTATTATTATTATTATTACTATTACTATTACTATTACTATTACTATTACTATTACTATTACTATTACTATTACTATTACTACTGGGCACAACTAGTGACCTAGTTGTATATTATCATATTTATTTATTTCCATTTACAATTATTAATATAAAATCTTTCTAGATTTACATAAACTATCAAATGTCAACGCAGATTTGTTTCTATTTTATGCCGATGAAGAAGCAAAATATACCATATCATATCATACTCTTTTGTGCTAAAAAGTATCATTCTATCATAGCATGAGTACACCCGACTCAGATGTTATACATAGTTTTCCTAAAAGCAGTTTATACGTAAAAAATGTCAAATCCAACGATAAAACATGGATTAGTACTCTATTGCTAACATCAAACACTAGTTTATCAATTTAAACATCTTTAAATGCAAATTTATACTAGCTTAGATGATAAGAACACCAAGTCGGTATGTTTTACGACGATGATGTAACGTGAATTCTATTCTTGATGAAACACAGGTTAACGCCAGAGTTAATCTGTAGGGTTATTTCTTCTGTGGGTTCAATCTCTTTTCCTACTCGTGAAACGGCTTGGTTCCTGCAAAACAGCAACACCGTTAGTCTCGTTAAAAGGGGAATATGGGGGTTTCCCTCTTAACCAGGCTCCGGCGTGAGAATAAGTACTGTTCTGAGGGAAAATAAACAGTGTGTGTTAAGTGTGAGAGTATAGAGGGCAAGATGAGCAACCTGGATGGTGAAGGGTCCTATTTATAGCCGGAGGGTGAAGAAGGGAGGGAGCAGCGGTGCCAGCTGTAGACGCGCGCCAGCTGTCCGACCAAGGAGAATATCCCCTTGGTGTCCTCCGTTGTGGTCAGTGAAGTGGTACACGCGGCGCGCCTGCATTTGCCTATTTTGGAGACGTCGTACTGGCGTTGTCGGACTGCTCCTGGATTCGTCGCAGGCCTACCTGGCGCTTGATGACCGGTGACACGTGTTGTCCTTTATGTCGGATGGAGCATCTTTGGTGCTGCCTTCATATTTTCCAGAAGCTTCTGGAAGCTTCTGGATGGTATCGTTGATGTCAGCGCCACGTAGGATGGAAAAAGTGGTATGGTCCTTGCCATGTGGGCAAGGAATTGGGACCATACCTCTTCAAGTCCCCCCAGTCCAATGTGCCTTCAAGTTGAGTTGATCGTCTAGGAGGGATTCTGGACTTATGAAGCTAGTGTTTTTCTTTAAGACGTTTGTTGTGAGAGGCTTAAGGCATTTGCACATGATGGGCGTATGGTTTTTGATTCTTTGTGAAAGTGAGCCAAGTGGACGCATGGGGCATGGCGCATGAGTTTTGACTCCTTGCAAAAGGGAGCCAAATGGACGCATGGCGCATGGGTTTTGACTCCTTGCAAAAGCGAGCCAAATGGACGCATGGCGCATGGCGCATGGGTTTTGACTCCTTGCAAAAGCGAGCCAAATGGACGCATGGCTGTAACACCCCGAAAATATAAATCCTTATATTAAAATTCTAAGGAAATAACAAACAAGAATTTACCAACTAGGAACTTAACCTAGTTAAATTCAAGTCTTGAAATAATTCATAATATGGTTAAAATACCTAAACTTAAAGGAAAAACCATAGTTAAGGGTTTAAACTTGTCAAAAGTGAAAGATATTTACTAATAGCAACAAAACCAAACCAAACACACCAAAAATTTGGTGTGTCTGGTCGATCAAGAGAAGAGGGGCGAACAGGGGATTCTCCAAACCCTAGCTTCACACCAAAATCTACTAAATTGAAGCCTCAAATCCGTTTCAAATCGAATTCTAAACACAAATTAGTAATCACCTCATCATAGGGATCAAAAGGTATGTATAATTTTGATATTTTGATTCACCATAAATTCTAGGTTAATGGTGAATAACTGAAATTGAACCTAGATATGTCATGCATGAGTGAATCTTGAAATAATATGTTGTTTAGGGTTAAACCCTAGATGATTATTTGTGAAAATCATTGCATGTTACTTGAAGAAATTACAATCACCATTGTAGGTGATTTATGATATTGTAAAGACTAGACGAGCACTAGGATTATGAAATTTTAATCTAGTGTAAAGCTGAATTTTATGAGGAAATTCAGTAATTGAATATTTAAATGTGTACAATTTGCTTAATTAAAGTGAAATTAGATGTTAAATTGCAAGTCATGAACTTAGTAATGATTGTAGAAAAATCTGACTCGTTAGGTGTTCGTTGAAATGCCTAAGTGAGGATTTAAATGTTAGAATAGGAGAAAACGCAAATTTAGTCATGGCTCATAATGATGTGATTATGGTCATGAAAAGAGTTCTAAACAAGTTGTAAAACTGAATTTTCTAGGCAAGGAGTTCGGATCATCAAGCGGACAAGCCGGAGGGAATTCACGGGGGAAAGGCGTGCTCTAGAGGTACGAAATTATCGTTTCGTTACATTAAAAATTATTTGTTAGTTTTGAAAACATAGTAAACAAGATAGACCAATACGTCACGGAAGTGACTTTGCGTCTTAAACAAGTAAAATGGGTCAAAACAAGTGATAGAAATTGGATTTTTGAAATATCTTGTTTGATGCCTAAATCTTGTGTTACGCCCACCTTTATACCTTCCTAAATGAGATATTATCATACTATAATTTAACAAAAATCGGGCATGACCCGTTCGTATTATGAACAATTCCCTGTAAGACTAACTTGTAATAACTTAAAAATACAACACAGCGGAAAATGTGAACCCAAAATTTCGTTCTTTAATAGACATAGTACTTACAGGAAAGTTCGAATACCAAATGTCATACACTCATTAAAAAGGATTTACCACGTTCCATTACATTAATACTTCGGACCTACATTTGTTAAACTATGTGACCGATCCTTCCCGTACAATCCTTTGCTCTTGACTCGATCTTCAATCTTTCTATCCTTCATAATGATGCTAAATTCACGCAACCTGCATTTACCACATACATGTGCATCGGTTAGATTTAATGACATCATTCCTAAACTAAACACACATGATCAATAACCAGTCCGCGTTCCTTCTTCCCATACTGATCCTTACGAATATGCTTTCCATGTACATTCGTGCACTTCACTTCCTTAACCTTGGTAAAGACATTAATAGAGTACCTGCAATCACATTTCCTACTCAAGACAACGGTTTAGTAACTTAACGCTTCCACTTATTTAAGTTGTATGAACACATACCCAAGTTCCGTTCGCTCATAAGCAATGAATCCTACTTCAAACGCAGGCACAAACACACATGTATTCATAGACGTGAACTTCCACACGTGATTACGTACCCACGTACAAACGTATAACCCTTATAAATCACTTAAATCATCCCAAGGTTTACTAAGGTATGCTGATTACAAGCTTCCATACAAATAGACCACGTACATACATTATAAACTGCACAATTCTACACTATTTTAACAGCTCGATATGCATAAAAACTGCACTATTTTAATAGCAATACACAGCACAATTCTGCACTATTTTGGTAGCTCAAAATGCATAAAAACTGCACTATTTTAACAACCATTAACATGAAAATTCTGCACTATTTTGGCAGCTCAAAATGCATAAAAACTGCACTATTTTAACAACAATTAACATGAAAATTCTGCACTATTTTGGCAGCTCAAAATGCATAAAAACTGCACTATTTTAATCAACAATTAACATGAAAATTCTGCACTATTTTGGCAGCTCAAAATGCATAAAAACTGCACTATTTTAACAACAATTAACATGAAAATTCTGCACTATTTTGGCAGCTCAAAATGCATAAAAACTGCACTATTTTAACAACCATTAACATGAAAATTCTGCACTATTTTGACAACTTGATATGCATACAAACTGCACCAATATTCTAGCAAATTACTGCACAATTCTGCATTGTTTTCACATCTTTATATGCATAAAAACTACACTAATATACTCTTATTTTAACCCGTTCGGTCTTCTTAGCGAATACCATCACCTCCAATAACCGAATCCTAAATAAACTTAGATTACCATACTTAAGTGACTCGCATATAGCCTTCCTAAAATGGTGTAGGAAGTGATTCAGAAATCAAGTCCTTAATGCTCCTTACTTGATACCAATGTCAATAAAGTATCTTGCATAAATGCTAACATTTATAATACAAATAACCTCTTTTACTACTAAGGACGGAGTCGGGGAGTTTACTTACCTCGTGCGTCCGAATTTACACGTAGCTTCCATGTTTACCTTCGACCCGTAGCGCTTCCATATTTGTGCCTCTATTGACATGACTCCTATCCATACATGTCATCATAATTGTAACACGGTTAGCTTACAAACATTCGTTCATTCGGCTTTCAAATCATGCAATATTTGACTTTCGTTAGCTTATTAACGCATATAAGGGATATGTATCATCATACTTTATTACTACCGAACATAACACATCAACTAGAAAGTTCATAATGAAATAGTTTCTCGCATACAACTTTTACCTTTTTAACTTCAATCCTATACATAATCCACTCTCATTTAAACTATGCCATTCACTTACATAACTATTGCATTCACATATAGTTTGCATTCCATAACACTTTTTACAAAAGATCAATTCCATAATTTCCACATACAACACAAGACTTCCTAATTCATTCAAAATTTATAAAATTAACCATTCAAGCATTTAATCGAACACTTGGTGTGCATATAACAACCTTAGCACTAAGTACAAGTGTTTTATGCATAACTTCTCTAGTAGTCTTCACAACTTTTATCAATCAAAATCACATAATTCATTCATAGTAAAACCCTAGGAGTTCATCAATTTTACTAGTACTCATACATTCATCATCATAATATTCAATCTATGGAACTACAAGATCACCAAACTACTAGATTAAGTGGGTTTTGCCTAATCCATGCTCATATTCAAAATTTAACATCTCTTGATGTTTTGACAACCCTAGCAACCATTATTCATACCAAATTTCTGCATTACATACCCGAATTATACTAGACCCACAAAATCAAACATCACAAAATTGCAAATTTCGACTTACTTGATGTTGGGTATGCTTAGATGATCACCATTCTTAGTTCATGCATTCAACTAGGCTTCAATTCCCCTTTCAATTTGATAGATTTTGGTGTTCTAGGGTTTGACCCCTTTCTTTCTCTTCTTTTGATCGAACACACCCCAGGTGTGTGTGGTTTAAGGGTTATCATTATTATTATTTTGTTTTTTTTGTTTATATTCTATCTTTTCCTTTTGTCCATATTAACCCCTCATGTTTACCATTGTTCATAATTTACCCAATTCCTATTCTTATTTGTTTAAACCAAGCATTTAACTTGGTTTGATAACCTAGTTATTGCATCTCCTTCTTTTAAACGTGATAACATATTAACAACTAGATAATTTGAATTTTGGGGCGTTACAAATCTACCCCCCTTAAAGAAGGTTTCGTCCCGAAACCTCTTTCTTTTCTTCTACAACCCGTCTAGTCTTATTCTTCGTTCGTCCACTCATTCAAGTTACATTGGACGACTTACATAAGTATGTTGTGAGGAATTGGCTAATCACACATCCCATAGTCCATAATTTGAAACTAGCACCCTGACATATTATTTATACTTATCAAGATTTTAAATTTCCTTGCGAAAACCAATTCCTAGTCATCATTAATTTATTCATTTCCGCATACAATCTCGTTCACTCGTACACATTAAACATATCGTACCTATTCATATGGAGGTACTTTTTCAGTGATAGCGTAAAATTTTCATAAACTCATCCAATCTTTCCTCACAAATATTCTAGATGTGTTACTTATTTCATTCGTTCGCATACATAACTTCCCACACATTCATCATTAAAACATGATAGTTGTCTTGAATTTCTTAGCTTCATAATCAACTTGGGGTGTTCCTAGTGTTTAATGAATGCTAGAACTGAATTAAGGACCTTAGCCTAATAAACAAACAATTTCAGCATAAGCAGATAAGGGGGACCCGTCGCCGACGGCATATGGTGCGTCGCCGACGGGCTCGGGAAGGTCCCGTCGCTGAACATTGCCCGTAGACAGACAGTTAGCGCGTCGGGTGGAGGGGTGCCGTCGCCGACGGCATAAAGGCCGTCGCCGACGGGCTCTCTGGTGTGCAGACGCTGTTTGACCAAAATTTTTGTTCCCGGGTCCTTTTTCCAACCTGAAATGGTCTCGGGCAGTCCCGAAACCTTCCATAACATCCCATAACGTCCCAACCCAGGTTATAATAGTAATTTATTCATAACCCATTTTCTTTTTCATCTAAAAGCATAGCTCGAAATCCTTAAATCACTTACTTGCGTGGCGCTTAGAAACGAACACACTTTCACGAGAGCGTAGGTTTGAGAGATTCGAGCATCGTACATTCATATATTAAATAATTTGCTAACCTTACTACCTTGGTGCAGTACTTGAACATGCAACAACGAGTCGGTCCTCTTCGTCACCATCCATACCATGTTTCGTATTGACCTCGTTCATCCGTGTGACGAGCTTTCGCTTATGAACATTCTTTCATTGACCTTGGTAGGTTTATCACACTATGATATCTGCCATACTCATTATAAGATTGGGGATTATCACATTTCATTCAAATTCATTTAAACATGATGTTTATTACTTCTCCTTGTTTACATATTACTACTTTCAAGATTCTTTTTAAAGCACTAATGTGTTAGACCTATTCATAACGGGTCAATACATGACCATTTCTTACTATATCATTCTCATTGTTTGACCCGTTCTTGACGGGTAAATACATAATCATTATTTCGTAATTCTTTAACTCATTTGGTGTACTACACTACACATTTCCTTTCTTCTCTAGCACTCCCTTGGTTAGAAACTAAATTATTTCTCAGCTTCTGCAGTTTGACTTTTCAAGGTCAACTACCACTTATTTCTTATTATATACATGCGTATCGAAGTACAAGTTTGTACTCCTTTTCAATTCAAACATGCTTACGATCTCATAGCTTCAATGTTCCAGTGTTTTCTTGCAAACACTTACCCTTCCCGTTTTAAAGGTTAGTCATAATACTTATTTCGCTTACAATACCAACATTTTAGTTCCATTCGCTTATATACTTTCATTTCTTTTACGCATTCGATTACCCAATTAAATGGGTAATGGCATATACTCTCATAATGAGATTCAAGCATACCACTTACGACCCGGTAACATCGGGTTAATTGTTTTCAACATAAATCTTTCGTTCTATCCGTATAACGGGTTGAACTTCATACATTTGTTATTGCATTCACGACCACCCGTTCTAAACAGATGATACCTTATCCTTACTCGACTTGTTCAACTTGAACCGGTCGACTTGCATAGCTTATCATAACCTTCTTTAGCATAACCAAATCCGCAAGGGATTTGCATCATTCATATCTTTCATTCCTTGAATCCGTCTCGCGGATTCAAACTTTGCATTCATATCTTGTTGATCCGTACTTTTTTTTATGGATTCAACATTCTTCATTCTCATCACTTATACTTTTTACTCTTACGTAGTATCCTCAGTTTCCCGAGAGTCTTATTACCCATTCCACCCGCACGACCACCTGCTACCCAGTTCTACCAGACATACCTGCGATAATTACCACGGTCTCACGAACGTCATATGCTTCTTGCGTACTGGCCAGGTGCGCAATCCACGTACTAGTTTCGTGCCTTCGTGTAATCATCGCCTTATGTCCAAGAAATGGGTTTCAGTTTCATGCATATTTCTAAAACTTCCCCAAGACCACATCGTTGTCTTTCGTTTACTAATTACCCTCCCAAGGAGATCTCTTCCTTTTTCTTTTAACATCGGCACCCATACATATTAGTAGTGTGTACCTGGGGTTAATTTGCCTATTTGCACCTTTGCCCGCCTTAGCATTCATCCTATTCTGCATTCACGGACCCTCCCCTTCAATCACTTATGCTTACCTTGCACATACAAAACCGTTAGTTTCTTCGTTCACATGCATAAATACATACTTACATTCGCTTCTGCCCTTAGATCTTGATCGAGTCCTAGATTGTACGGGTTCCTTGTCACACGAGCACACAGGTTTGAGTTCAAGTACTACCTTCTCATACTTGATTTCTCTCAAACCAGGGCTCTGATACCAACTTGTTACGCCCACCTTTATACCTTCCTAAATGAGATATTATCATACTATAATTTAACAAAAATCGGGCATGACCCGTTCGTATTATGAACAATTCCCTGTAAGACTAACTTGTAATAACTTAAAAATACAACACAGCGGAAAATGTGAACCCAAAATTTCGTTCTTTAATAGACATAGTACTTACAGGAAAGTTCGAATACCAAATGTCATACACTCATTAAAAAGGATTTACCACGTTCCATTACATTAATACTTCGGACCTACATTTGTTAAACTATGTGACCGATCCTTCCCGTACAATCCTTTGCTCTTGACTCGATCTTCAATCTTTCTATCCTTCATAATGATGCTAAATTCACGCAACCTGCATTTACCACATACATGTGCATCGGTTAGATTTAATGACATCATTCCTAAACTAAACACACATGATCAATAACCAGTCCGCGTTCCTTCTTCCCATACTGATCCTTACGAATATGCTTTCCATGTACATTCGTGCACTTCACTTCCTTAACCTTGGTAAAGACATTAATAGAGTACCTGCAATCACATTTCCTACTCAAGACAACGGTTTAGTAACTTAACGCTTCCACTTATTTAAGTTGTATGAACACATACCCAAGTTCCGTTCGCTCATAAGCAATGAATCCTACTTCAAACGCAGGCACAAACACACATGTATTCATAGACGTGAACTTCCACACGTGATTACGTACCCACGTACAAACGTATAACCCTTATAAATCACTTAAATCATCCCAAGGTTTACTAAGGTATGCTGATTACAAGCTTCCATACAAATAGACCACGTACATACATTATAAACTGCACAATTCTACACTATTTTAACAGCTCGATATGCATAAAAACTGCACTATTTTAATAGCAATACACAGCACAATTCTGCACTATTTTGGTAGCTCAAAATGCATAAAAACTGCACTATTTTAACAACCATTAACATGAAAATTCTGCACTATTTTGGCAGCTCAAAATGCATAAAAACTGCACTATTTTAACAACAATTAACATGAAAATTCTGCACTATTTTGGCAGCTCAAAATGCATAAAAACTGCACTATTTTAATCAACAATTAACATGAAAATTCTGCACTATTTTGGCAGCTCAAAATGCATAAAAACTGCACTATTTTAACAACAATTAACATGAAAATTCTGCACTATTTTGGCAGCTCAAAATGCATAAAAACTGCACTATTTTAACAACCATTAACATGAAAATTCTGCACTATTTTGACAACTTGATATGCATACAAACTGCACCAATATTCTAGCAAATTACTGCACAATTCTGCATTGTTTTCACATCTTTATATGCATAAAAACTACACTAATATACTCTTATTTTAACCCGTTCGGTCTTCTTAGCGAATACCATCACCTCCAATAACCGAATCCTAAATAAACTTAGATTACCATACTTAAGTGACTCGCATATAGCCTTCCTAAAATGGTGTAGGAAGTGATTCAGAAATCAAGTCCTTAATGCTCCTTACTTGATACCAATGTCAATAAAGTATCTTGCATAAATGCTAACATTTATAATACAAATAACCTCTTTTACTACTAAGGACGGAGTCGGGGAGTTTACTTACCTCGTGCGTCCGAATTTACACGTAGCTTCCATGTTTACCTTCGACCCGTAGCGCTTCCATATTTGTGCCTCTATTGACATGACTCCTATCCATACATGTCATCATAATTGTAACACGGTTAGCTTACAAACATTCGTTCATTCGGCTTTCAAATCATGCAATATTTGACTTTCGTTAGCTTATTAACGCATATAAGGGATATGTATCATCATACTTTATTACTACCGAACATAACACATCAACTAGAAAGTTCATAATGAAATAGTTTCTCGCATACAACTTTTACCTTTTTAACTTCAATCCTATACATAATCCACTCTCATTTAAACTATGCCATTCACTTACATAACTATTGCATTCACATATAGTTTGCATTCCATAACACTTTTTACAAAAGATCAATTCCATAATTTCCACATACAACACAAGACTTCCTAATTCATTCAAAATTTATAAAATTAACCATTCAAGCATTTAATCGAACACTTGGTGTGCATATAACAACCTTAGCACTAAGTACAAGTGTTTTATGCATAACTTCTCTAGTAGTCTTCACAACTTTTATCAATCAAAATCACATAATTCATTCATAGTAAAACCCTAGGAGTTCATCAATTTTACTAGTACTCATACATTCATCATCATAATATTCAATCTATGGAACTACAAGATCACCAAACTACTAGATTAAGTGGGTTTTGCCTAATCCATGCTCATATTCAAAATTTAACATCTCTTGATGTTTTGACAACCCTAGCAACCATTATTCATACCAAATTTCTGCATTACATACCCGAATTATACTAGACCCACAAAATCAAACATCACAAAATTGCAAATTTCGACTTACTTGATGTTGGGTATGCTTAGATGATCACCATTCTTAGTTCATGCATTCAACTAGGCTTCAATTCCCCTTTCAATTTGATAGATTTTGGTGTTCTAGGGTTTGACCCCTTTCTTTCTCTTCTTTTGATCGAACACACCCCAGGTGTGTGTGGTTTAAGGGTTATCATTATTATTATTTTGTTTTTTTTGTTTATATTCTATCTTTTCCTTTTGTCCATATTAACCCCTCATGTTTACCATTGTTCATAATTTACCCAATTCCTATTCTTATTTGTTTAAACCAAGCATTTAACTTGGTTTGATAACCTAGTTATTGCATCTCCTTCTTTTAAACGTGATAACATATTAACAACTAGATAATTTGAATTTTGGGGCGTTACAAATCTACCCCCCTTAAAGAAGGTTTCGTCCCGAAACCTCTTTCTTTTCTTCTACAACCCGTCTAGTCTTATTCTTCGTTCGTCCACTCATTCAAGTTACATTGGACGACTTACATAAGTATGTTGTGAGGAATTGGCTAATCACACATCCCATAGTCCATAATTTGAAACTAGCACCCTGACATATTATTTATACTTATCAAGATTTTAAATTTCCTTGCGAAAACCAATTCCTAGTCATCATTAATTTATTCATTTCCGCATACAATCTCGTTCACTCGTACACATTAAACATATCGTACCTATTCATATGGAGGTACTTTTTCAGTGATAGCGTAAAATTTTCATAAACTCATCCAATCTTTCCTCACAAATATTCTAGATGTGTTACTTATTTCATTCGTTCGCATACATAACTTCCCACACATTCATCATTAAAACATGATAGTTGTCTTGAATTTCTTAGCTTCATAATCAACTTGGGGTGTTCCTAGTGTTTAATGAATGCTAGAACTGAATTAAGGACCTTAGCCTAATAAACAAACAATTTCAGCATAAGCAGATAAGGGGGACCCGTCGCCGACGGCATATGGTGCGTCGCCGACGGGCTCGGGAAGGTCCCGTCGCTGAACATTGCCCGTAGACAGACAGTTAGCGCGTCGGGTGGAGGGGTGCCGTCGCCGACGGCATAAAGGCCGTCGCCGACGGGCTCTCTGGTGTGCAGACGCTGTTTGACCAAAATTTTTGTTCCCGGGTCCTTTTTCCAACCTGAAATGGTCTCGGGCAGTCCCGAAACCTTCCATAACATCCCATAACGTCCCAACCCAGGTTATAATAGTAATTTATTCATAACCCATTTTCTTTTTCATCTAAAAGCATAGCTCGAAATCCTTAAATCACTTACTTGCGTGGCGCTTAGAAACGAACACACTTTCACGAGAGCGTAGGTTTGAGAGATTCGAGCATCGTACATTCATATATTAAATAATTTGCTAACCTTACTACCTTGGTGCAGTACTTGAACATGCAACAACGAGTCGGTCCTCTTCGTCACCATCCATACCATGTTTCGTATTGACCTCGTTCATCCGTGTGACGAGCTTTCGCTTATGAACATTCTTTCATTGACCTTGGTAGGTTTATCACACTATGATATCTGCCATACTCATTATAAGATTGGGGATTATCACATTTCATTCAAATTCATTTAAACATGATGTTTATTACTTCTCCTTGTTTACATATTACTACTTTCAAGATTCTTTTTAAAGCACTAATGTGTTAGACCTATTCATAACGGGTCAATACATGACCATTTCTTACTATATCATTCTCATTGTTTGACCCGTTCTTGACGGGTAAATACATAATCATTATTTCGTAATTCTTTAACTCATTTGGTGTACTACACTACACATTTCCTTTCTTCTCTAGCACTCCCTTGGTTAGAAACTAAATTATTTCTCAGCTTCTGCAGTTTGACTTTTCAAGGTCAACTACCACTTATTTCTTATTATATACATGCGTATCGAAGTACAAGTTTGTACTCCTTTTCAATTCAAACATGCTTACGATCTCATAGCTTCAATGTTCCAGTGTTTTCTTGCAAACACTTACCCTTCCCGTTTTAAAGGTTAGTCATAATACTTATTTCGCTTACAATACCAACATTTTAGTTCCATTCGCTTATATACTTTCATTTCTTTTACGCATTCGATTACCCAATTAAATGGGTAATGGCATATACTCTCATAATGAGATTCAAGCATACCACTTACGACCCGGTAACATCGGGTTAATTGTTTTCAACATAAATCTTTCGTTCTATCCGTATAACGGGTTGAACTTCATACATTTGTTATTGCATTCACGACCACCCGTTCTAAACAGATGATACCTTATCCTTACTCGACTTGTTCAACTTGAACCGGTCGACTTGCATAGCTTATCATAACCTTCTTTAGCATAACCAAATCCGCAAGGGATTTGCATCATTCATATCTTTCATTCCTTGAATCCGTCTCGCGGATTCAAACTTTGCATTCATATCTTGTTGATCCGTACTTTTTTTTATGGATTCAACATTCTTCATTCTCATCACTTATACTTTTTACTCTTACGTAGTATCCTCAGTTTCCCGAGAGTCTTATTACCCATTCCACCCGCACGACCACCTGCTACCCAGTTCTACCAGACATACCTGCGATAATTACCACGGTCTCACGAACGTCATATGCTTCTTGCGTACTGGCCAGGTGCGCAATCCACGTACTAGTTTCGTGCCTTCGTGTAATCATCGCCTTATGTCCAAGAAATGGGTTTCAGTTTCATGCATATTTCTAAAACTTCCCCAAGACCACATCGTTGTCTTTCGTTTACTAATTACCCTCCCAAGGAGATCTCTTCCTTTTTCTTTTAACATCGGCACCCATACATATTAGTAGTGTGTACCTGGGGTTAATTTGCCTATTTGCACCTTTGCCCGCCTTAGCATTCATCCTATTCTGCATTCACGGACCCTCCCCTTCAATCACTTATGCTTACCTTGCACATACAAAACCGTTAGTTTCTTCGTTCACATGCATAAATACATACTTACATTCGCTTCTGCCCTTAGATCTTGATCGAGTCCTAGATTGTACGGGTTCCTTGTCACACGAGCACACAGGTTTGAGTTCAAGTACTACCTTCTCATACTTGATTTCTCTCAAACCAGGGCTCTGATACCAACTTGTTACGCCCACCTTTATACCTTCCTAAATGAGATATTATCATACTATAATTTAACAAAAATCGGGCATGACCCGTTCGTATTATGAACAATTCCCTGTAAGACTAACTTGTAATAACTTAAAAATACAACACAGCGGAAAATGTGAACCCAAAATTTCGTTCTTTAATAGACATAGTACTTACAGGAAAGTTCGAATACCAAATGTCATACACTCATTAAAAAGGATTTACCACGTTCCATTACATTAATACTTCGGACCTACATTTGTTAAACTATGTGACCGATCCTTCCCGTACAATCCTTTGCTCTTGACTCGATCTTCAATCTTTCTATCCTTCATAATGATGCTAAATTCACGCAACCTGCATTTACCACATACATGTGCATCGGTTAGATTTAATGACATCATTCCTAAACTAAACACACATGATCAATAACCAGTCCGCGTTCCTTCTTCCCATACTGATCCTTACGAATATGCTTTCCATGTACATTCGTGCACTTCACTTCCTTAACCTTGGTAAAGACATTAATAGAGTACCTGCAATCACATTTCCTACTCAAGACAACGGTTTAGTAACTTAACGCTTCCACTTATTTAAGTTGTATGAACACATACCCAAGTTCCGTTCGCTCATAAGCAATGAATCCTACTTCAAACGCAGGCACAAACACACATGTATTCATAGACGTGAACTTCCACACGTGATTACGTACCCACGTACAAACGTATAACCCTTATAAATCACTTAAATCATCCCAAGGTTTACTAAGGTATGCTGATTACAAGCTTCCATACAAATAGACCACGTACATACATTATAAACTGCACAATTCTACACTATTTTAACAGCTCGATATGCATAAAAACTGCACTATTTTAATAGCAATACACAGCACAATTCTGCACTATTTTGGTAGCTCAAAATGCATAAAAACTGCACTATTTTAACAACCATTAACATGAAAATTCTGCACTATTTTGGCAGCTCAAAATGCATAAAAACTGCACTATTTTAACAACAATTAACATGAAAATTCTGCACTATTTTGGCAGCTCAAAATGCATAAAAACTGCACTATTTTAATCAACAATTAACATGAAAATTCTGCACTATTTTGGCAGCTCAAAATGCATAAAAACTGCACTATTTTAACAACAATTAACATGAAAATTCTGCACTATTTTGGCAGCTCAAAATGCATAAAAACTGCACTATTTTAACAACCATTAACATGAAAATTCTGCACTATTTTGACAACTTGATATGCATACAAACTGCACCAATATTCTAGCAAATTACTGCACAATTCTGCATTGTTTTCACATCTTTATATGCATAAAAACTACACTAATATACTCTTATTTTAACCCGTTCGGTCTTCTTAGCGAATACCATCACCTCCAATAACCGAATCCTAAATAAACTTAGATTACCATACTTAAGTGACTCGCATATAGCCTTCCTAAAATGGTGTAGGAAGTGATTCAGAAATCAAGTCCTTAATGCTCCTTACTTGATACCAATGTCAATAAAGTATCTTGCATAAATGCTAACATTTATAATACAAATAACCTCTTTTACTACTAAGGACGGAGTCGGGGAGTTTACTTACCTCGTGCGTCCGAATTTACACGTAGCTTCCATGTTTACCTTCGACCCGTAGCGCTTCCATATTTGTGCCTCTATTGACATGACTCCTATCCATACATGTCATCATAATTGTAACACGGTTAGCTTACAAACATTCGTTCATTCGGCTTTCAAATCATGCAATATTTGACTTTCGTTAGCTTATTAACGCATATAAGGGATATGTATCATCATACTTTATTACTACCGAACATAACACATCAACTAGAAAGTTCATAATGAAATAGTTTCTCGCATACAACTTTTACCTTTTTAACTTCAATCCTATACATAATCCACTCTCATTTAAACTATGCCATTCACTTACATAACTATTGCATTCACATATAGTTTGCATTCCATAACACTTTTTACAAAAGATCAATTCCATAATTTCCACATACAACACAAGACTTCCTAATTCATTCAAAATTTATAAAATTAACCATTCAAGCATTTAATCGAACACTTGGTGTGCATATAACAACCTTAGCACTAAGTACAAGTGTTTTATGCATAACTTCTCTAGTAGTCTTCACAACTTTTATCAATCAAAATCACATAATTCATTCATAGTAAAACCCTAGGAGTTCATCAATTTTACTAGTACTCATACATTCATCATCATAATATTCAATCTATGGAACTACAAGATCACCAAACTACTAGATTAAGTGGGTTTTGCCTAATCCATGCTCATATTCAAAATTTAACATCTCTTGATGTTTTGACAACCCTAGCAACCATTATTCATACCAAATTTCTGCATTACATACCCGAATTATACTAGACCCACAAAATCAAACATCACAAAATTGCAAATTTCGACTTACTTGATGTTGGGTATGCTTAGATGATCACCATTCTTAGTTCATGCATTCAACTAGGCTTCAATTCCCCTTTCAATTTGATAGATTTTGGTGTTCTAGGGTTTGACCCCTTTCTTTCTCTTCTTTTGATCGAACACACCCCAGGTGTGTGTGGTTTAAGGGTTATCATTATTATTATTTTGTTTTTTTTGTTTATATTCTATCTTTTCCTTTTGTCCATATTAACCCCTCATGTTTACCATTGTTCATAATTTACCCAATTCCTATTCTTATTTGTTTAAACCAAGCATTTAACTTGGTTTGATAACCTAGTTATTGCATCTCCTTCTTTTAAACGTGATAACATATTAACAACTAGATAATTTGAATTTTGGGGCGTTACATCTTGGCATCCAAATGGGTCGAGCAATCAAGTAAGGCATGATTAATGCTCTGGAACATGATAGATTGATTGTTGATGTTGGTATTTATATAACATATTAGAAATACGTAGATTTAATGTTTGGTGTGCTAGAAAAGCGAAATCCGAGATTTGGGTTTGAGTCTAGTAAACAAATCAAACAAAATAGAGTTTTCCAGGTACTACCGTAAGTTACGGTAGTACCGTAACTTACGGTAGAGATGGAAGACTTACGGTGCTTCTTTCCTGATTTACGGTGGATCAGGACCCAAAAGACATCACCGTAACTTACGGTAATACCGTAAGTTACGGTAGAGTCAGAAATGTTTTGAAATTTTTTTTTATTTTACAATTAACCTAAACCGCATCGAATGTAGTTTCGGTTATGTAATATTTCTAAGAACTCCATTATTAATGTTTCGTGTTAAACATTTCAGTTTTCAGGTATACCAAGTAATAGGATGATGTTCAAGCTATCAAGTCGAACCGAACACACAATTTAATGCTTCCGTACTTGATCTTTTGTTTTAAAACTATGTAAACAATTGTAGTTTCTGTCTTAAATATGGTTTCGTGGGATTAATATATGAATGTTGTGTCTAGATAAAATTTTCAAGTCTTGTAAGTTTTTGTAAACTCCAAATTTTGGCATGAAATGCAAGGTATTATGTTATTAAATCTAGTAGTATAAACTGGGTCTTACAATGGCGCATGGCGCATGGGTTTTGACTCCTTGCAAAAGTGAGCCAAATGGACGCATGGCGCATGGGTTTTGACTCCTTGCAAAAGTGAGCCAAATGGACGCATGGCGCATGGCGCATGGGTTTTGACTCCTTGCAAAGGTGAGCCAAATGGACGCATGGCGCATGGGTTTTGCTGTTGTCTTCAGGAGGAAGCTTTGGTCTTCTTGGGAAGGAGTGACTGATGTGACTGTCTGGTGTCAGGTGAACAGACGCCTTTTCAGTCACGTCAGTTACTTTATGTCATAATGGCAGGCGGTTGTTGCACACGTTTCCGAAAAAAGATGATGGCGTCTTCTCTCTCCTCTGACGTGTCTCGCCTTGATTGGATCCTCTCCTGCACCTCTGACAGTTTGCTGCCCATCGCATTAAATGCGATGGGTATAAATTCAAGGGCAGTCCCCTCTAACCTTCACTTTTCAAAATTTGAATCCCGGATTTCTCTCTTCCTCCTTTGTTTTCTTTCTTCTTCTCTTGAGTTCATCTGCATTGTTGTTCATTTTCTCACAATGTCTTCTGCAAATCCTTCTTCGAGGAAAAGAAGGAGCAAAGAAAAAACTCCGCCTGGCCCGGAGCAGGCGGTAATAGGGTGGAAAGAGGAGGAATTCCACAACTTGGTAAGGGAGATGGGTTTTCTCCCTTAGTGGGGGTGATCAGTACCCTATTTCTGGTTCCACCGCCATGGATGCTCCTCCCGGGTATATGACCTTGTACGCCGCTTTCTTCCGGGAAGGCAACTTCAGGCTTCCAATGACTCGATTTACTGCTGATGTGCTGAGGAGTTATGGTCTCCACATATCTCAGATCAATGCCATCGGGCTCCCTCGTATTACTCACTTTGAGTTCGTGTGTATGGCTAACCATTTGGATCCGACGTTTGAGATGTTCAACGTCTTCTATACTGTTTCATACACAAATGGTTTCTACTCCTTTAGTGCTCGTACCGGCGTATCTCCAGTTTGCTCTGTGCCGTTGAAGAGTCTACATGACTGGAAACAAAAGTTTTTTTATATTCGCCGGGGTGTTGTTCCGGTGGATATGCATTACAGGTCAGTGGGTGAGGGTATCCCCAAGGTTGATGTGGTTGCAGATTTTGCTGACCAAGGTTGGTATAAGAAGTTGACTCGTAAAGCCACTCCGATAATCCAGCTTGAGGAGATGGCGTTGGTGGGTGCCGGTATGAGTATGAAGTGGGTTCCTAAACATCCGTTGGGGGTTCCGGTTTATGGTTATGATGGCAAGTGTACGTTTTGCTCCATATCCTTTGTTCTCTCTTTTGTATGTATACGTTGTATTATTTTTGTATTGTTCTTTATCTCCGCGTTTTTTTGCAGTAGGTTTCACTTTGTTGAACGTTTTGGATCTTAAGGCACCGGGTGCAATGGTTGAGGCGATACAAAAACCTGATAAACGACCCTGGTTGGATCAGATCCGTGGCCGTTTTCTGCATCCGAACGATGAGAGTTTCACCGCTTTCGTTAACACTGTCTTAGGTGAAGATAGTGAGAATGATGATGATGCATTTGATTCCATTCGAGAGGAAGTTATCGTTCTCTCGAGTGATGGGTCTGGCAGATCTTTTGAAGACCTAACCTCTCGTTCCGCGCGTGCAGGTCCGGCGCAGGGGGTTGTGCATGAGCCGGTGAACGAGCCTGTTGGTGATGATTTGGAGGTTCCAGTCGAAACTGCTGACCCGTTGGAGACGAGGAGAAAAGCGAAAGCTGACAAGCCGGAAGGGAAGGGGAAAAAGGTTGAAGAAACTGCCACTGAGCCTCCTCGTAAGCGACCTCATACTCATCGTATCCTTGATTATGTTGTCGTTTCTGATACGTTGCCCGGTTTAGGAGTTGGAGAGAAACGTCCTGAGTCGGACCCTGAGGACCGCGCAACTCTAACAGAGATGATGCAGAAAAGGGCCTTCGAGGATAAAAAAAACAAAAACTTGACGAGCAGGCTGCTGCTATGCTTGCCTCGAAAAAAATTAAACTTCAAAAAGAGGATCCCCCCGCCCCTTCTGAATCGGAGATTGACATGGGTATTTTTGCTGAGAGACCTGGGGATTTGTTGCAGAAGATTTTTGAAGCTTCTGGTATTCGTTTTATCTTCTTCTAACTTGTCTTACATTTTTTGCTTGTTTGTCCTCCTTTGCTCTGAATGTGCTGCTCGTTTTGGAGCAGGTGCCAAAACAGCCAAGAGTGGACACAAGATTGACATTTCCAAGATTACTCCTCCAGAATCTCCGCCGTCGAGGACATTTGGGTTGTCTCCCCCTCATGATACTCCTGACGGGAAGAAAAAAGAAGATGTGAATGCTGAGCAGGTTGGAGAAGGTGGTGGTAATACAGGTGGTGATGCGGGCGGTGCTGCTGGTGGTGATCGTGGTAAGAATGTTGAAGTTGAAGTGGAGGTAAGTGAAACTACTCCTCATCAAACGGTGTATACAAAACGCCCACCGGGTGATGGTGGTGGTGCAACCTCAGGTGCTGTCCGCAGCCCTCAGTTTGAAAAGGTGCATGCTGATTCTTTTGATACGACGAATCCTGCTTGTGATGATCTTCCGCATGCCCCCCGTTGGAATCTGACCCAGGGTTCCAGGATGAATGATTTGGATAACTGTCATGAGTTTTTCTCACTGTCTCTCCCCCCGGCTGAAAGGATGTTCCAGAAGAGGCGCCGCCGGTTGGAGCTTTTGGATGAGCATGTTCAAGCCGGGGTCAACTTCTGGTCCACTTCACAGGAAATTGTCCGTGAGTGGAAGCTGATGGGGGAAGACACTCTCGAGTTTGAAAATGAGAAGAAACTATTTGCGGAAGAGAAAGAAAAATTCAACGCTGAGAAGAAGGGGTTGGTATGGAGGTTAGCTGATGCAGAGGAGAAACTCGCCCAAGAGAAGCAAATCAACGCTGATAAGCAGAAGAACTGGGAAGCTGCGTGCGAGCGTACCAATGCAGAGCTGAAAACTCAACGTGACACTGTTGTACGTTTGTCTGGTGAGAAGACTGAGCTTGCTGAGGAAGCTCAAAGGGCGCGCGTCGCGTTTGAGAAAAAAAAGAAGGAGTACATTGATCGTATAGCTAAGCTAGAGGAGCTTGCGAGGCAGTATGAGACTACTGAACGTCTTCTTCAAGAGAAAACCGTTGAGTGCAAAGCCTCTGAAGTCCTTGCCGAGGAAACGTCAGCTGATTGCAAGTGGTTGCTCTCGCGCGCGGTGCCTCTGGTAACTTCTTTTACCTTTATTTTGTGACTTTCGTGAACTGTTTCTCTTACTTGTGTGTTTCTTCGTAGATTGCTGATCGCATCGTCAACTCCCACGAGCTTGCCAATTATATGTTTGAGTTGGGGCAAGCCGGTTACAGTAGCGGGCGTAAGGATGGGTATAACGAGGGTAGGGCTGCGGCCCTTAATAAGGAGAAAGAACATCGCTTCGAGTTGTGGAAGGAGGATTGTAGCGCTGCTTATGCTGCGAAAAGACAAGAGTTTTCGTCTTTGGAGTTTGCTGTGGTCAAGGCTGCGAAAAAATTGGCTCGAAGATCTGATGGTGTCGTTTTGTTGAAAAAGGCGCTTGGCGATGAAGGTGGTGCGGCTGGAGGTGCCGGGACCAGTCATCCCGAATGCGGGATTCCGGCCTGCGCGCCGCGTATGACCTTGGTTGGTCTTGTACTTGACAATTGCATGAACAATTTTAACTTTCTTGTCATGCCTGTGGATATTTGGCTATGCTTTGACATTTGTTATGCTAATAGTTGTTTGTTTTTATGCGAATTTTGTTAATGTCATAATATGTGCATGTATAATTACTTTGATTCAGGTATCACGAATGAATGATGGCGCTGACAGGTTGTGTTGTGTTTAGTACAACGTTTTATTCTGTCGTTTACGTGCGCAGGTTGGTTCGTGAATACGAAGTGATCGAATTACAGGTTATTGTGTGGACCCAGCTGTGCGCAGCCTTGGAGGTTCTTACAATGTTCGTTTGTCCTGTGTTCGATGCTTTCATGTTTATGTGGGCACGAAGTATTTGTTTGGCGTTTGTTAGGCTTTAGTTGTGTATCTGACCATGCTGTGCACTTGTTTGTGATAGGCCTTGGAGGTCTACAACGTTTCCTAATGGCCGAGCCATTGATGTTTTCGTGTATGCCCAAAGTAATATATGCAGTTGTGACAGGAAATTTGCATGATAGGAAAAAAATAGCCAAACACTTCTTGTATTACTATAAATGTGTTGGCGATTCAGCCGTTGCAGTTACATAAGCTTTTTACAGGTAACACTTTCTCAGCTGTTGAGCGTTCCAAGTTCGTGGAACCTCTTTGTTGTCGATGGTGCGTAGCTTGTAGGCTCCCTTTCCGAGTACTGTGTCGATAACATACGGGCCTTCCCATTTGGGAGCCAGTTTTTCGGGTTTTTCAGCATTCGAAGCCTCGTTGTCTCTGAGGACGTGTTCTCCCGGATTGAAGGTGCAGACTCGGACTTTAGAGTTGTAATATTTTTCCAGCTTCGTTTTGTACTTGGCTTCATTGATTGCCGCCATTTCTCTCCTTTCTTCTAGGAGGTCAAGGTCGATCCTCCTCTCTTCTTCATTGTTGATCATGTTCATTGAGAGCATTCGAGGTGACGGCAGTCCTATCTCCGCTGGTATTACTGCCTCTGACCCATAAACCAAACTAAACGGTGTTTCTCCGTTGCTTGTTTTGGGCATCGTCCTGTGGGCCCACAAGATGCTGGGCAGTTCGTCCACCCAACCTCTTTTTTTCTCTCCTAACCTTGCCTTGATTCCATCGACGATACTCTTGTTGACGGCTTCAACTTGACCATTCCCCTGCGGGTGCGCGACCGAGGAGAAGGTATGCTCAATGTGTAGTTCTTTAAACCACTGTTGAAGATTGTCTTCGGCAAAGTTGGTTCCGTTGTCAGTGATGATCTTGAGGGGTAATCCAAAACGACATATGATTTGTTCCCAAATGAAATTTTTGACAACGGTGGCTGTGGTTGATGCGAGGGCCTTTGCCTCTACCCATTTGGTGAAATAGTCGACTGCGACTATTATGAATTTGACAGCTCCTGGGGCTTCGGGGAAAGGTCCGACCATGTCTATTCCCCATTGTTGAAAGGGCCACGCCGTGTTGACTGGTACCAATTCATTCTTGGGGCGCATCGTTTTGGGGGCATGTCTTTGGCACCCATTGCATTTCCTCAACTCTTTAACCGCATCCAAATGCATCCCGGGCCAGTAATATCCCGCGTTCATGACCTTTGCCACCACCATTCTTGGTCCGGCATGTATACCACAAATTCCCTCGTGTACTTCTCTGATCAAATAATTGGCGTCTTCTGGATCAACGCATCTTAACAAGGGACCGAGGTATGATTTTCTGTATAAAATCCCATCAGCCATCTGATAATGTTCCGCCTTGTACTGGATATTCCTCGCCTCCGCTTTGTTCTCCGGGAGTATTCCGGATTGAAGGTACGCGATTATCAGAGTCATCCAAGACGTTGTTCCTAGTTGCACGACGCTTACTTCTCTCAGTGGCACTGACGGGTTGCTCAAAACCTCTATGCGCACATCCTTTGCTAGGTGTTGGAAACTTGTAGAAGCGAGCTTACTCAGCGCGTCTGCTAGTTTATTCTCACTTCTATTAATGTGGTGCACCTTGTAGGAATAGAAGGTTTGCAACATCGTCTTTGCTTGACTTAGGTAGAGTGCCATTGTGTCTCCCTTGGCTTCATACTGCCCGTTGATTTGTCCGGCCACCAGCATGGAATCTACATGCGCCTCGATGTGTCGCACTCCCATTTTGATTGCCAACCTTAAACCAGCAAGGAAAGCTTCGTATTCAGCTTCATTGTTTGTAC
The DNA here is from genome assembly GCA_030545235.1 of Helianthus tuberosus. Classification (NCBI taxonomy): domain Eukaryota; kingdom Viridiplantae; phylum Streptophyta; class Magnoliopsida; order Asterales; family Asteraceae; genus Helianthus; species Helianthus tuberosus. The sequence goes on from CM060352.1 coordinate 21,917,563, forward strand.
TTTTAAAATCCAGGCGTATGGCGTAGGTGAACTCATGTTTGTCAGGGCTCACCAGCCGGAGCCCAGCACCTGCGCCATCTTCATTAGACGCGCTGTCTGTGTATAACAACCATGGTTCTTCTACTTGCTGCTTTTTGGCTTTTTCCATCGCCTTACATTCTCGATCCTTATCGTCCGGCACTTCTGTCATGAAGTCTGCAAGTACTTGGCCTTTGATCGCCGGTCTTGGCCTGAAAACCATATTATGACCCCCGAGCTCTATTGCCCACTTCGCTAGTCTCCCTGAGATCTCTGGCCTTGCGAGGATATTGCCAATGTTGTAGTTTGTTAGCACGTGGATGACGTGATTGGCAAAGTACCTGCGCAGCCGTCTGGATGCATGGATCAATGCGAGTACTAGTTTCTCCATGATTGCGTACCGGGTTTCTGGGCCAGTCAGGGTTCGTGACACATAGTAGACTAGTGTTTGGACACCTTGTCGATCAACAAGTAACGCTGCTCCTACTGCTCTGTCAGAAGCGGATAAGTACAGCACCAGAGGTTCTCCCTTGACTGGTGCAGTTAATGTTGGCAACTTGATGAGGCAATCTTTCATCTCGCGGAATGCGCTCTCGGCTTCCGGAGTCCATTGAAATTGGCTTTTCTTCATGCAATTTCTGAGAGTTTTTATAAACGGGAAGGATTTGGCTGCGTGGTTGGCTAGGAAACGGTTACGTGCGGCCAACCGCCCTGCCAATTTTTGCATCTCCTTGATCGTCGAAGGTGAAGGCATGCGTTCAATTGCTTGTATTTTATCAGGGTTCACCTTGAAGCCATCTTTCGTGACGATGAAACCCAAGAATTTCCCCTCTTCCATGCCGAAGGAGCATTTTGCTGGGTTCAGCTTGATACTTATTCCGCGCAAGGTGTCGAACGTCTTTTGGATGTTTGTCAGCATGGTGTTCTCTTCTTTGCTCATAATGACTAGATCGTCCATATATACCTCGATGTATTTGCCGATGGCATCGTGGAAAGTTTCATTCATGAGCCTCTGATAAGTCGCACCCGCGTTCTTTAAACCGAAAGGCATCTTGGTGTAACAGTATAGCCCTGTTGGTGTGCGGAACGCGGTCTTGTCTTCATCCTGCACAGCCATCTGTACCTGGTGGTACCCCTTGTAGCAATCGAGGAAACATTTCCAACGGAATGTGGCAAGTGAATCAATATTTTCATCAATGTCTGGTAAGGCGTAACAGTCGCGTGGACATGCCTTATTCAGATCCTTGTAGTCTACGCACATTCTCCAGCTACCGTTGTTCTTTTGGACCATCACTGGGCTTGCTACCCACGTTTGATACCTGACCTCTCTGATGATTCCAGCATTTAACAGCTCTATCACCTGCTCTTTCATGGCGTCGTTCTTTATGTCTCCCAAGTGGCGCTTGGCATGCACTACCGGCTTTGCGTCCTCCAAGACATTTAATCGATGTTCAGCTATGTGCCGTGGAACACCCACCATGTCTGCCGGTGTCCAAGAGAACACATCCATGTTTTGGAACAACAGTTTCTTTAGTGCGGCGCGCGTTAGATCGGACATTGCAGGCCCTAAGGTAACTGTTTGTTCTGGGTATGCGTTGTTCAATACCCATTTCTCTGCTTCCGCGCGTGGCGCTGGTTTACTTGCTTTTGCAGGTCTGAGCTCATCTGTTGCTAATACTTCTTTGCTTGCATATATGATGGCCACTCCTGTTTCTGTTGGGAATCCTACAACTGAGTGTGGGCCAGAGCAGATCATGCTGAAGTCGCCTTGGGATTCTCTTCCCAGCAGAATATCGTGTCTTGAATGTGCTGGCAGCACCATGAATGTGACTTCTTCTGTTCTTGAGTTTCTTCCGTCCGAGAGCAACACTGGGAATGATATTTGTCCTAGAGGAAAAACGGCTTCATTGCAGAAACCAGTGAGCGGGTAATCAACTGGTTCTAAGCGCGCCTTATCCTCCTGATCGAATTGATTAAAACACTGTTCATATATGATATCCGCAGTGCTCCCCGGATCGATAAAAATGTAGTCTGTTTGGTAATGCCCTATTACGCCTGGGATGACTATGGGTCGTCTTTCTCGTGGGCCTCCTCTTACGACCGGGAAAACGACTTGTTTCTCGCACCATGAATCATCTTGCGCGCGCTTGTTGTAGTTTTTCCTCGGCCTTCGTGGACCCCCTTGAACCATATGGGTTTCTAACTTCCGGAGTTTCTTGTTGTCTGGTCCTTCGTCTCTTCTTTGTATTTGACGGTAATCGCGCTTTCCGCCCTTTATCAAATGGGTGAGTTTTCTGTCTCTTAAGGACCTTTCAATTTCTTGCTTTAAACTGAAACAATCGTCAGTTAAGTGCCCCGTGTCTTTGTGAAACCCGCAGAAAAGATTCGGGTCTTGGCCCCTTTTGTTGCGCATTTGTAACGGTGGTTTGAACTGGTGGTTCTCGGTTGCCAAAACTTCTGAAGGAGTTTTCGTGAGGGGTGTCCACTGTTTCTCCCTGTTTTCTCGTTTTACTTCTTTCCGGTGGGCTATTTGGTTGATCGTGTGGCGCGCATCCTCTCTTACTGGGCTTCTCTCTCTATGACCGGATGCCTTCCATGGTTGGCTTCTGCCTTTCTTACTATGCCGGTCGTTATGGTTGTAGCTTCGCTGACGGTGATCGTCACCGGTCAACTGTCTGTCGGACTGGGCGATAGTTTTGGCTGCCTCAATGAAGGTTTCCCAATCTTTGGATCCTCCGTCTCTGCCTTTTACGCGCTTGATTAAATCATCGCACTTGACTGCCCGCATGAAGTGTGCGCGCATCATCTTCTCGCCCACATCACCGATCTCCAAACATTCTTTGTTATATCTTGTAATGAAATCTTCCACGCTCTCGTGGTCTCTGCGCCATATGTTTAAACAATCGGCAGGGTCTCTGGTGTGTCGTCGTTGCTGAGAGAAGTGTGCAAGGAACTTCTCTCGGAAATCGACCCATGACTTGATTTTTCCTGCTGGCAAACTGTCAAACCAGACGCGCGCTGCGCCGACGAAGGTTTGAGCGAAGAGATGGCACCAAGTCGGTAAGTTCCATCCGCCTGTTGCTCCAGCACCGTTAAAAACTTGAAGGTGATCGTCTGGGTCTGTCAACCCGTTGTATTTGCCCACGTTGTGTGGCAATTTCGTTTTGTCAATGGCAGCCGTGGCGATCTCTCGAATGAATTTTGAATTCTCAGCCATGTCGTCTGGACGATAGCTCAAAGTGTAATCATGTTCGGCTTTTGGATCGTAACCTGCGCGCTTGCGAGGTTTGTATGCTTCATGCTCTGGTGGCAGCCTGCTGAACACTGTGCTTTCTTTGTATGTCTCATCGTCATCTTCGAATTCGTCGTTTATGTTGCGCGGACCTAAACGACTTTGTATTGGCTTCTTTGGTTGGTGAGAATACTGCACATAATTGCTTTCTGTCTCGCCATACGTATCGCGCGTGTCATGCGCGCTTGGCCTTCTGACATGTGGTGGAGGTACTGATTCAGGGCGTAAATTGAATGCATTGGTCTGTTGAGGCATGGGCGCGCTCAAAGGCCTTTGCGGTGGAGTGACAAATGCTGACTGGTGGGCTTGTGCCTGAAGCAGAGCTTGCTGCGCACTGAGTTGTGTGTAAACAAGGTTTATAGACACCACTTGTTCGGCATACCAGGAAGCCAGAGTTTTTCCTTCGGGTAGCCCTAGTAGTGCAGAGAAGTTCAGTTGTGCTTGGTTCGATGGAGCTGAGGGACCAGCTCCATGGCTCTGTGTTTGCACTGGTGGAGGTATTTGTTGGACTACCTCCGACGGAGGCTGGAAAGTAGCTTCGTTTGTGGTCTGGGTGATGATTCTAGGTGGAGTTTGGAAAGTAGCACCAGTTGTGTTTTGAGTAACAACCCTAGATGTACTTCCGAAGATACTAGGAAACTCGTTGTTCATCGGCCTTTCTTGGATAATTTCGTTCCTTTGATCTCTTTGGACGTGTACGTTGTCCGAAATGAGTTCAAAAGAAGAAACGTCTCCATCTGCCAGGTGAGAAGGGTTTTGTTCAGCCCTTTTGACGAGTGTTTTTTGAAAAGAAAGAGAGATGAGAGTAGTTTTTGCTAAAAGCGGATGACGCCAATGATGAAACACAGGTTAACACCAGGGTTAATCTGTGGGGTTATTTCTTCTGTGGGTTCAATCTCTTTTCTTACTCGTGAAATGGCTTGGTTCCTGCAAAACAGCAACACCGTTAGTCTCGTTAAGAGGGGAATATGGGGGTTTCCCTCTTAACCAGGCTCCGGCGTGAGAATAAGTACTGTTTTGAGGGAAAATAAACAGTGTGTGTTAAGTGTGAGAGTATAGAGGGCAAGATGAGCAACCTGGATGGTGAAGGGTCCTATTTATAGCCGGAGGGTGAAGAAGGGAGGGAGCAGCGGTGCCAGCTGTAGACGCGCGCCAGCTGTCCGACCAAGGAGAATATCCCCTTGGTCTCCTCTGTTGTGGTCAGTGTAGTGGTACACGTGGCGCGCCTGCATTTGCCTATTTTGGAGACGTCGTACTGGCGTTGTCGGACTGCTCCTGGATTCGTCGCAGGCCTACCTGGCGCTTGATGACCGGTGACACGTGTTGTCCTTTATGTCGGATGGAGCATCTTTGGTGCTGCCTTCATATTTTCCAGAAGCTTCTGGAAGCTTCTGGATGGTATCGTTGATGTCAGCGCCACGTAGGATGGAAAAAGTGGTATGGTCCTTGCCATGTGGGCAAGGAATTGGGACCATACCTCTTCAATTCCTAACATTAAACACTATTTATCAATTCTAAACAACTTTAAATGCAAAGTTATACTAGTTTATATGATAAAGAGTTAATTGCCATTTTCGCCCCTGAGGTTTGGGCACATTTGCCATTTTCGTCCAAAATGACAGTTTGGTACCATTTTGCCCCTGAGGTTTGGGCACATTTGCCATTTTCGTCCAAAATGACGTTTAAAAACCATTTTGCCCCTCACCTTTGGCCATTTTTGCCATTTTCATCCAAATCTCTAACCTAGTTAAAAAGTTCTGTTAAATGATAATTTTTTTAATTTAATTTTTTATATTTACTCTATAAAATACAATTGTTTAATTTAATTTTTTAAAAAGTTCTCTAACATAATTGTTTATTATATTTTATAGAGTAAATATAAAAAATTAAAGAGTTAATTACCGTTTCGACCCGTACCGTTTCGAGCCGAACCGTTTCGACGCGAACCGTTTCGAGCCGAACCGTTTCGACGCGAACCGTTTCGACCCGTACCGTTTCGACGCGAACCGTTTCGACCCGTACCGTTTCGAGCTGAACCGTTTCGACGCGAACCGTTTCGACCCGTACCGTTTCGAGCCGAACCGTTTCGACCCGTACCGTTTCGACCCGTACCGTTTCGACCCGTACCGTTTCGAACCCGTACCGTTTCGAGCCGAACCGTTTCGACGCGAACCGTTTCGACCCGTACCGTTTCGACCCGTACCGTTTACCGTTTCGACCCGTACCGTTTCGACCCGTACGGGTTCGAAACGGTACGGGTCGAAACGGTACGGGTCGAAACGGTTCGGGTCGAAACGGTTCGCGTCGAAACGGTACGGGTCGAAACGGTTCGCGTCGAAACGGTTCGCGTCGAAACGGTTCGCGTCGAAACGGTTCGCCTCGAAACGGTACGGGTTGAAACAACGGTTCGCGTCGAAACGGTTCGCGTCGAAACGGTACGGGTCGAAACGGTTCGCGTCGAAACGGTTCAGCTCGAAACGGTACGGGTCGAAACGGTAATTAACTCTTTAATTTTTTATATTTACTCTATAAAATATAATAAACAATTATGTTAGAGAAATTTTGAAAAAATTAAATTAAACAATTGTATTTTATAGAGTAAATATAAAAAATTAAATTAAAAAAATTCTCATTTAACAGAACTTTTTAACTAGGTTAGAGATTTGGATGAAAATGGCAAAAATGGCCAAAGGTGAGGGGCAAAATGGTTTTTAAACGTCATTTTGGACGAAAATGGTAAATGTGCCCAAACCTCAGGGGCAAAATGGTACCAAACTGTCATTTTGGACGAAAATGACAAATGTACCCAAACCTCAGGGGCGAAAATGGCAATTAACTCTATGATAAAAAACGAGTAGGTAATTTTTACAAGTCAACAGTTATTATTTCTAATTTTTTTACAACTAATTGTATGTTAAACAATTAAGTTAAGGGTTAGGTTTACCAAATTAGATTGAATGAATTGAAAATGTATAAGTCAATTATGTGATTAACCGGAAACCGCCTATCAGCTATAGCTCAATTGGCATTGGCAGATAAGTGAAGATTTGGGTTTGGGGTCATAGGTCTCAAGTTCAAATTTGATTCCAACTGGGTTTATCACCAGTGGGCCTTCGAGCGGCGGATTTTTCCGGAACTGGAGATGATGGACTTGGGCTATTCAGCACGTCTGCGGCCGTGGGCGTATAGGGTAGCTCAATTGGCATGGTGGAGACGTGGATATTTGGGTTTGAGGCTATAGGTCTCAAGTTCAAATATGATTCCAACCGGTTTTATCACAGTGGGTTTTCGAGCTATGAATTTTTCTCGGAACTGGAGATGATAGGCTTGGGCTATTCAGCGCGTCTGCGGTTGTGGGTGTATAGAGTCGTTTTTTGCTATTGGATTACCCGAGTAACTGATCTTTTATTTCGTTGGCCTTTAGAAAAAGTTAGATGATTAACTTTTGATAAATTCAAGTAAGTTGTTATTAATAATTGTTATATATTGTTGTACAAAATATTATATTTTATATTTATGTAACTCAACCCAGAAAAAAATGAGGGGGTACATTATTGGCAAATGAAGAAACCAAGATTGAAAACGAAACCTCAGCCATTCAAAACACGTTTTTTTATTATGGGAAACCTCAACCCTATAATATAATAATATTTTAATGGAATAAAATAGTTTTTTTTAACGATTTTTAACGGGATCGTTTAAAACCCTATGATATTGATAGTATAAAATAGTTTTTAACGGTTTTTAACAGGATCGTATAAAATAGTTGTGTGTTTTTTTTATTGAACTAATTTTAATGAATCTATACTATATAATAAAAGAAACCACTTTAAGAACACTTGTCATCATATTAGCCCATATTTTACAGATAATTATTCTTTTAATTTAATATTTTCTAATTAATTATAGATAACTCTCCTACTAAATATTATTTAATTTAATATGTTATATTATAGATAACACTCCTACTAAATATTATTAGTCTAATATCTTATGGATAATTATTATTTAGTTTAATCTCCTTCTCATTTATAATATCATTTATTTGAATTAATTATATTTGAACGCTTTTTTTAGTTTGGTATCAAATAAATTTTACGAAACTTAAAATAAAATTAACTAATATTATTTATCATTTATACATTTACGGAGTTTTAAATAAAGGGTTATATTTATTGAGAATTCGTTAACAAAATTTGCAACAACAGAATAATCTATTTTTATCACGAAAACCAAACTTTGTATTAATATATTAAATATTTTTATTTTCACTATACAAATTACAGTTACTCGACCCATGTAACACATGAGGTTTTTTAATATATAACTTTTTATTATTTGATATATAAAAATAGATTTATTCAATTCGTCCAATACACGGGGTTTTTTAAGGATATATATTTTTTATTATTTAGTACAGAAAATTACATTTATTCAAACCGTGTAATGCACATATTTTTAAAGATGTAATTTTTTTATTGTTTGGTATATAAAATTACATTTATTCAACCCTTGTAATAAATGAGGTTTTTTAAAGATGTATTATTTTATTATTTGGTAAACAATATTACATTTATTCAACCCGTGTAATACACGTGGTTTTAAAGATATAACTTTTTTATTTAGTATATAAAATTACATTTATTCAACCTGCACAATATGGTTCTTATAGATATAACTTTTTATTATTTAATATATAAAATTATATTTATTCAACCCGTACAATAAATGGGGTTTTAAAGATATATTGTTTTATTATTTAGTATATAAAATTTATTTATTCAACACGGGGGTATAACCTAGTTATATAAATAAAGAGAAAAATATATCAAATAAACTGAAGATTTTGATATATTCAAAATATTAAAATAAACGCAAAATAATCAACACTAAGATTTACAAAAATACCCGTTTAAAAATAACTTTTAATTTTGGGAAAATTTCACAGAATAGTAACAAAGTTTTAAAAGTGTTCTAATTAGGTCACTGGTGTCGTTTTTGTCCCAATTAGATAGCTTAACATTCAAATCGAGTCATGTCTTTTTTTCCACGTGTCAAGAAAAAAATGGAGCATAAGATGCTGGTGTCGAATTATTTTAATATATGAAATTATATTTATTAAAAACAAAAACTATTTAATTACTTTAAAAATAAGAAAAAAAACGAGTTACAATCCATGTCATCACTCGACGTTAGCATCAAATAAAAGAGAAAAAAGAAACAAAAATTCACATCACCACGGTTACCTATGAAATGGATGAAAAAAACCTTTAATTTTGATGAAGAATGAATGTTGAGTGACCTGTTTGGAACACTTTTGAAACTTGAGTAAGCTAATTGGAACAGTTTTAAAGTTGGTTACTATTCTACAAAGTTACTTTCAAAACTTTGTCAGTTTTTAAGGATACCAACATAGTTTATAAAAATCATGATATAATACAGAGAAAAAGGATTTGTAAGAAAAAAAGAATTTTATTTAAAGAAAATTTGTAATAAAACAAGTTGACGACAACGACGCGCGTTGTGATGGGATGTTAATTTTTCGTTTTGTCTAACATCCAACATACAATACCACACTAAAGTATGATAATTAAGTGTTTTGCCTAACATACCATGATGTCGCTTTTCTAAAGGAAACCAAATTGAACCCTTCTTAACTAAGCATTTTGCCTAACCTAAACTATGACGTGTGTGTTCGGTTTGTTAAAAACATTTTAAAAGTTATTAAAAACAATATCAATTTTATTACCAAAATTCAAATAAAACATAATATTAAACTAACAATACAGAACATATCCTAAACTATGAGGGTATGTACACGCTATTTTAGAAAACTATATTAACACAATGAATAGTTTTTGTAGTTAAAGAAAAAAATACCTGTATATATTTTGTGACACATAATTCAAAATCTGTTTCATAATGATATAGGTTTTGTAGTTAACGAAAAAAAAATACCTGTATTATTTTGTGACAAAATGTTCAGACCACTCAGGCGGGCGATGAAGAGTTTCGTTTGGACGAAAGCATTGGCGCTGACGTTACAAAAAGGAAAACACAAAAAAAGTATTTACCGGTGTTTTACCCGTAAATACCGGTACCGGACCGGTACCGCACCGATAAACGGGAAAAGTTGGTACCGGTACCCGTACCGAATGCTCATCCCTAATTATCTTCTATAATCTCAAAAAACATAAATACATGTAAGCGAAATATTTATATTTTGTATACTCCGAGAAACATAAATTCATAAAGTAAATTAGGGATCATTCATGAGTTTTACTTTGTGGTTCACATTTAGACTAACAACCAATTTGCCCTGAAAAAAACTACATACAGAAACACATAAATATAAACAATTGATATGAGGATCATAAGATATGAACGTTACACTAATTCTAATTTCAAGTGGAGAGGGTGAAACAATTTTCACTAATCATATAATTTACCCTAATTGAAACCATGAACACAGAATATAGGATTTAAATGAACACGGTGGAATCGAATTAACGTAGTTTAAGAAACACAGTAAAACCGATGTACCTGTAACTTTAATAGTGGATGAACAGAGTAAGAAGGCTGGAGAAATAGGGAGAGGGTTAATCTGTGCGGTTGGGATGTGGGAAGAAGAAGATGGATGAGGAATCTTGAGTCTCGTAAATGGGATGGTTAATTTGATTATTATTATTATTATTATATAACATATGTATATGTAGTATAAAGTGGGAATAAGATAAACCTAAAGCAAGACGTGTATTAATTAAAAATTTACTGAGTGTGAGGGAAAATAATGTTAAAAGGTGTATTATTTAAGGGGTGTGATGTGAAGGGATACAACTTATGTTATTTTTTGTAGAGATATATATAATATAATTAAATGAAAGGGTGTTATTAAAATAAACTAAAGGGTGCAACTTTTAAACAAGTTGGACATAACCGATGTTGCTTAATTAAATGAAAGGGTGTGAGTAAAATAAACTATAGGGTGTGACTTTTAAATAAATGAGACATAACCTAAGTTGGTAAATGTATAAGGGTATAATATAACCGATTATTATAATGGCATATAGTTATTTTAATCGAATGTTTTTCAAAGATTTATATAAAACATGGCGAAATTCCTAAAAAAATATATTAAAGTTTCAAAGATTATTATTAAAACAATTTACTTTGCAATACCAACTAAAAAAATCAGAAGAATTTAAATAGACGTTGTTTCACACAAACTATCATAATGCAATCACTCAAAAATATGAACCCTATGAACAACCAGAAGTACTTTCCATTTAATTTCACGTTTAAAGATTCATTGACCAGATTGGAAAACAATAAGCAAGCATTAGCATATAAGCTGATTTGGTTATTCAAACCTTTGACTTGACTGAATAAAAGTATTTTATATCTTGCATATTATTCAAATGACGTACGAATTAATTAATAAATACACTTTCCTACATCATATAATCATATAATTAATAAATACACTTTCCTACGAATTAATTAATAAACCTTTGACACGCCCCGCTTGCGGTATGCTCATATAATGTATATATGCGTGGGCGCTCGGGGGGCAAAAGTGAAAGTGCACTAATTTTAACGTTATTTTACTAATTTCGTGAAAATAACGTTAAAAGAGGGGGACGGTTAATCATGCATCATGTGGTGACGTTGATAGCCAAAAGACAAAGGGGTGCATGCACTAATCGGCGTTTGTCTCAATTGCTGAGTGTTATGTGCCTTATGTCCAAGGCTTGATGCAAAACCACAATCGAGCCGGGGGTCTCATTGGAAGCAGCCTCTCTATTCCTACGGGGTAGAGGTAAGGCTGTCTACATCTCACCCTCCTCAGACCCTACCTTAGCTTTGCTATTGGTGGGATATACTGAGTATGATGATGATGATGACTTTCCTACATCATAGTACTTTCCATTTAACTTGTTGCCCGACTACCTGCTATTGCTTTGTAATTGCTCTTTTCGTGTGGAATGATATTGCAGTTTTTATTATAAGCTGATTCATTCTATACACACCCACTCCTTCCTGATTACACCCCCCTTGTGAGAGGAAAACTGTCGGTCCCACGCAGGCCCCACCTGTAAATATGTGAGAGGAGGGGGTGAAAAAAATAAATAGGGGGTGTAGAAAGTAGCACCCTTACCATCTCACAATAATGTTCATTTAGATACAATAAAAAATATATGAATGAAGTTATAGTGTTCCTTTTATTTACGTCTGCTCATTTACATTTGATTTGTTTGTTTATGTTCATTTACATATTCATTTAAATTTAGTTATTAATGTTACTAACTAGAATTGGCGCCCATGCTTCACGACGAGGTCGTTGCTGGCAAGGATGTACTTATTTCATGATATATCTATGAATTATCATACTTGATGCAGACTTTTATCTAAACGATGGTAAAAATAAGTAACCAACACGGTTAATTGAGCATGTCTATAGTTAAAAGTTAGCTTTAACTATGACAAGGTAAATAAAAAAAGAGTACACTGCGAAAAAGGTCACCGAGGTTTGGTCATTTTTGTCACTTTAGTCCAAAACTCAAACCTTTTGAATTTAGGTCCCTGTGGTTTCAATTTTGTTGCCAAAATCAAATTTTGGTCAGATTTTTCAGTTAACATCCATTTTTTTTTTGTCTTTTTCCTCTCTTTTAATGAAGGGCAAAATGGTTTTTTAAGGTTTTATTATAACAAATTAAAAAATCTGACCATTTGCTCTTCATTTAAAGGGAGGAAAAGGTAAAAAAAAAACTAGATGTTAACTGAAAAATCTGAAAAGATTTTGATTTTGGATGAAAATGACAACAAAATTGAAACCACAGGGACCTAAATTCAAAATGTCTGAGTTTTGGACTAAAGTGACAAAAGTGACCAAACCTCAGTGACCATTTTGGCAATTTACTCATAAAAAAATGATTCTATTTGTTACCTGATGTATTAAAGGGTTAATATAGACCATGTAAGCTTTAATCTAAACGATGGTAAAAATAAGCAATTAACATGATTAAGTAAATATATCTAGAGTTAAAAGTTAATTTTAAGGATAAATTACACTTTTCGTCCTTTATGTTTTTACTGAATTGCAACGGATAACCTTTAACTTTAATAATTACAGTTACAATCCTTTATTTGGCAAACTCAATACACCTTAGGTCCTTTAACACTAACCTAGTTAATTTTTTTAGTTAATTATGGTATGTGCATTAAACTTGAGGGTAGGTTCGTAATTTTATTCATTTAAAATATTTAATAAGAGTAAAATGCACGGATAGTCCCTGGGGTTTTGCAAAATAACATCTATAGTACTCAACTTTTGGAAATTACACCGGTGCTCCCTGTGGTTTGACAGTTTGTTACTCGGATAGTCCCTGGAGTAGATGTCCGTTAGTTTTCTCCATTAAGTAGATGTGAAATGACAAAATTACCCTTCATCTTTCGCACTTATATGAATGGTGTTGTCAAAGCCAGTTTCCCAGTGAATCGTTTATTAAATTGATGAAGGAAACATTGAGATTTTTTTGAATCAGAATCATAATTAATAAAAGCTCTACACTCCTTCCCATACCTTATATTGTTAAGCCATTTCTGAGACACAACAGAGGTAATAGAGTTTATATGAATGCCTACATGGTCATCTATGGAAATATTAGTGTCTGGATCTGTTGGATCCCATTTGTTTCCACCGAAAGTATCAAACTCCATAGCGACAAGATGTCTAGTGGTTTTGGTTGTAGAATCGAATGGAAGCCCAATGGACCCTCCTGCATTTATCACAGAATTATCCTGAGCAAGGAAGAATGTGAGCCCATCGCTGTAATCATTGTTGGAGTATGAATCGATCACAAATGTGAAACTGGTAGAGAAGCTTTAATCATTGTTATTCATTCGATTATTATTCAGGTGGGAGGTGGGTGGTGGTTGGTGGATAACTGTGGGGGGAAGCAGGGAGAATGGTGGGGGTAGGTGGGGTTGTTTTGTGTTTATAGGGTGAAAAAGATGAAGGGTAATTTTGTCATTTTACATTCATTTAACGGAGAAAACTAACAGACATCCACTCCAGGGACTATCTGAGTAACAAACTGTCAAACCATAGGGAGTACCGGTGTAATTTTCAAAAGTGGGGGACTATAGGTGTTATTTTGCAAAACCACAGGAACTATCCGTGCATTTTACTCATTTAATAAATAAAACAAATAGAATTCAATCCCTGACAGATGAGAACGTCACTTGCATCTTTGACTTTTCTAGTCTTTTTTGGATCTTTCCTCAACTCATAACCTAAATCTTTAGAATTCAATCCCTCATTGTTGAGAGATGAGAGCTTCTTCATCTGCTTCTTCTTCTGATTCTGTTTATAATGCTTATGATCATCATCATCAACATCATCAACAACATCATCATGGTGATGGTGGTCTGTGGAGTTGATCACGTGAGACCTCATGTGACCCCAAAGATCTACCAGAAGGGAAGCTTTTGTCACACACCACACATATGTGATTCATCAATTCTCGACCAGTTTCTTGGATCAAATTTGACATATTTGGGCACAAGAAATGCTAAATTCAGATCAAAATCAAAGTCAAACTAATCCAAGAACAGAGGATTCAAGATCAAAACTAAAGAATTGAGAAAAACCTAGATCAAGAAACAAACTTTATCATCAAATCTTCAAGATTGAAGTGAAAAGAACCCATCTCAGATTTCAATCAAGATCTAGTCTTGATGAAACAGATTGATGGAATATGCGATGAAAAGCTACTGTTTCTCTCTCTAGAATTTGGAGTGATTCTCTCCACCGGAACTTGAGTAGGTCGCCGGAGCCTTAGATCTCACCAACTCCGTCATCACAGGTTTGCTTAACATCACCCACCATCCTCTGACCTGCAACCCTAACGTCACCTCCCTCATCTTTTTCTCTTTCTCAGTTTCCCACTCTCTAGGTGGTGCTGGTGGTGGTGCGGGTTGGTTTTGGTGGTGGTGGAGATGGGGATTTGGTGGTGGCGGCGGCGGATTTGGTGGTGGTGGCTGTAGGGGTTTAGACAAAGAACTGACATCTGAGATAGGGGAGAGATGTTTATTAAACATACTAGGTTATCACCTGGGTAGACACCCGGGTAGGAAAATTTAAATTACATTAATAAAAAATTTCAACACATACTGATTCATTTCTATTTAAAATTAAAATCAAACCATACCATACCTGTGAGTTAAATATTGCATTAAGAGTAATACTGACTTGGCTTCAGCGCATATTGTGTTAAAAAATACAATTGATAAGACCGGATGTGTGTTACAAACTTTTCATGCCGCGCATACGTTGGGAATTTGGTACCTATTACAAAACATTACGACCACTACAAGTATAATTACAATAGATTTTTAGTTGATATTCAATGTCACATGCCTATGGTTTTGCCTTCTTGACAGCAACTCTTTAACTCACCTGAAAAACGCTGCAAAAAAAAAAACCCATTTGAGCAAAGGTAAAAACGGGAAAATCATTAATACACAAGCCCAAACGATAGAGGAAAGATCGGATTCCCCCACTTCAACCTATCAACTGTCACATCTCCTTTCCACAATATTCATTTAACCAACTGACCCGACCCTGCTGCAATCATCCTTGCCACCAATCCACTATAATCATCCATGTTTGGCGCCAAGTCACCCATCATTCCTTTCTCCAAATCCAACTATATAAATATTATAGAAAAATGAATACGGTCACAAGTCGTTAAAGATTTCTTTGTACACCACATTTATTGTTTTATCTGTAGGAATATTGTCGTCTTTGTCTAATATTAGTAATTTAAGTACCCGTGTTATCGAATAAATAATTTATACGTCTTAAATAATATATTGAAATGAAAGAAATACCAATAGACTGATCAAGTAGGAGAATCAAAAAGTAATTAATACCAATAGACTGATCATTTTCGATTTACTTATTAGTGATACATTAAAATTTACAAATGTATAGCTACAAATACAAACAAAGCTCTAAAAACTTCTTTATCAACAACATTGGATGTCCTATTGGTAAGATTACTATATGTTTGACTTTTTTTGGTCAAAACTTTCAAACAAATTATTATGATTAAAAGAGAGAAATTACAAACAATACATAGTCATCTAGCGAATGGAAATAAGCTCATACAAAGATCTTAAGCATTTAGCGGTTATGATGCCTAATTCTGAATATGAATCCCATTCCTAGAAGACCTTTCGGTTCGTCTTCATTTTTGAAGACCATAAAAGCGTATAATATACAGGTACTAATGTTGTTTGAACGATTGTTTGTCATGGTAAACAAAAAAAATATATGTATATTTTATCCATTTGGATTGAACCTTTGTGTCTTCTGTATCTAGTCTTGCATTGAAGGCATGCTTGATTCCCATCTCTCTTTTTCGTACTCATAGCATGGCCTGCATTCTTGGAAGGCACACTTGTTGGAAGCACTTATAATTAGGGATGAGCGTGGTACTCGTTCGGTATCGAACCGGTACTGGTACCGAAAGTACCGGTAATGAAAAATAGGAAAAGTGGGTACCAGTACTTACCGGTGTTTTATCCGTAAGTACAGGTACCGAAAAATGGGGAAAGTGGGTACCGGTACCAGTACTGAATATACCCGATACGGTTCAGTACCGGTACCCGGTACCAAATGCTCATCCCTACTTATAATATAAGTATAAAATAAAGACAAATAATACATGTACCTGATGGATAAGGCCGATTAAGAGGTTAATTAATATCATCAATTCCATGTCTTTTCAACTAAATCATTTGGCAAGGGAAAACACATCCATAATGTAAATACAAAATACTATTAATAAATGGAACCAAAGGAATAAAAATCATAAGTATGCCTAATACGAAAATATCTGGCCAAGATGTTTTTGCAGCAAGAAGTGAAAACCCAGTCATGTGTATCATAAGATAAGATCAAGGGAACAAATACAGAAGCTGATGTGTCGTCCGCCTTGTTGAGAACCACATAGGACTTTGTCACAACAATTATTTTGGAGCTCCAATCTTGGGTAAATTATAAAACTTTGGCAACTTCTATGTAATTAACTTGTTTATGTAGTTTTACAACCTTTTTATTTTATTGTTTATACATTTTATAAAGAAGGCCCAACAAAAGCCTAAACCGCGAAATCAATCTGGAACCAAACTGTTAGTAGCGGTTCAGTTTTAAATTTGAATGGTTCAATTTCGGTTTGAATGATCTTAAACCATTACTAACGGTTCGGCTAACAATTTAACGTAAAAAGCCGTCCAAACCAGACCATGAACACCCCTATATTCTAAAAGTATATTTTATACATCTTTGCCTTAATCCATATGAAATCGTTTGTGATTTTTTTTTCAATTTACAACTCAACTCGAAAACCAATTACACCCGACCCGAATTAACCAACCCAAAGAACCCGAACCCGACCAACCCGATAGTTAAATGGTTCGGTTATCAGGTAACTTTTTCCTAGCCAAAAACCCAAACAACCCAACCCGAAGAACACCCCTACATGCAGCGGCTTTTGAGGCCTCAAAGCCCAACTCTATCATAATATTACTCAATTAGTAGTGATTCAAGGTTCAACCCATATTTTAGGTTGTAACCAGTTTGCCTAACATTTAGATTTGCATGCAGCACCATTCTACAATCAATATATCGAATCAATCTACACTCAGCCAATTCACTATTTTCCTAGATCACATAGAAAGTAAATATTTCAGTCTCTACAGTTAATAAATACATACTGAAATAACTTATTATATGGAATAATAGTGCACCTTAATGTGTCTTTTAGTCTCAGATAGAGCTCTCCATGCCATAAATCCTCCCAATCCTGCATCAGCGGCAATGTCATAAGTAATTTGTGTTCTATGCTAGTAACTTACAAGAGAATAAGAATTTGTACACGTAAGGCAAAGTCAAATCGAAAGATTATACTACATATATTCAACTTCAGAGTAATTCCAACAGGAAGTAAAGCTCAAGTTGTAATATTAGAGTAACAGAACGGATGATACACATTGTTAGGTTTACTGTTTATAAAATAAGAAAATAAACTTAATCCTGAATGTTTAAGCGAACAAAACATCCAAGACCATGCTTGTTGCGTCCACCATTTCTTCTCTTAAAAGTCTGCACAATTTTCAATTAATTAATTAATTTAGTGAATGAAACATGGATATATATATTGACAACGATGATCAAAATGAACATGGATCTAACAAAAGATAGATCAATACAGATATACATAAAGCCAAAGCATACACCTACCTTTGTTGTTATTGTTCCTATTTTCCGATGAGGATGATGATTCAACCAGAAAGAATCCAATCGAGATCGACTGCCTCAAAACCCAGCACTATAAAAATTTGGGTATTTAGTTGATGCAAGAGCATCTGTTCAAGTGATGTTTCATGTTTATTAGGAGGTATGAAAAAAAGTTTTACCAACATATTAGATCTACCAAGCATGGTGATTAACAATAAGACTGACATCAATTCAGAAACTAATTATCTTATACTTCATAAAAATTAACCCCAATACATTATTTATAAACCAAATGATATATATCACAAAAGAGAACCATTATCATAACTTATGGGTACCTTTGCAATGGCTACACTTGAAGTAAGTTTTGTGATAATCTACACCATCAGCAGAGAAAAGCTCCACTGGTAATCGGTCTTCCCACAAGCATTTATATTTTTATGTGTTCCAATAAATAACATAATTTCCCTTATTCCCTTGGTATCTGATCTTGATCTTTTCCTTTAGCTCCCTGTTTTCAACAACCCATCAAATGTAAAATCTTTATACCCTTTTCAATTCAGTTTCAATCTAAAACACACCTGAAAAGAAAAACCCATAGAGTTTTCAAGTTTACAAACCCAATCTGACACAGATGAACATAAATCACTGAAAAAATATTATCTTTAATAAACCCATCTAATCAAGGTTGTTTTTCGTTTCAAATATGAGTTTGATATGTTCAAATCATCAATTTTAATAAAATTCGCAAAGAAAGCCAAAACATAGAATAAGAATCCAATCCATTCACATGATTGAACAAAATGGAGAAGAAGTGGTGGAAGATGGTGGATTTTAGGGTTTGAGTAACAACGGTGTAAAGAAGAAGATCCATAATCAAATTCTATTTTAAAAATTTAGCAAATAACCGTACCTTCATAACAGAAATGATAAACCGAAGAAGATGAAGAGATGATGCAGGGAAGATAGAGAATCGCCAGAAAAACCAAAGAAGATGAAGGGATGATGCAGGGAACAAAGGATTTTTGAAGAAATGGGTATGCGGCGCTAGGGTTTTGAGAATGGCGACAGAGGAGTGTTGTTGAATGAAAGTAACAAAGGATTTAGAATTTAGATAGATAAATATATAGGGTCCGAAATCAATGGGTCGGGTAGGTAAAAACGGGATCCGCGAGCAATAAAAGGATCCAGCTCATTTTCCCGCCAAAATGCATTCTAAGAAGCCCTAAGAAGCTGCCACATCAGCCCATATTTTTTATGTTTATTATATATAATAGACTAGTAAAATTACAAATGTACCCTCGTGTTACTTGCACATGCCATAGTTAACTGAAAATTTTAACAAGGTTTTAGTCAAAGGACGTAGCGTGTAATGAGTTTTACAAATAAAGGATTGTGACTGTAATTATTGAAGTTAAAGGTTATCCATTGCAATCAGATACAAATATAAAGGACGGAAAGTGTAATTTACCCTAATTTTAATTATAATAAGTTAAATTAATAATAAGTAAAATAAAACATATGAAAGAACAAATATTTGTTAAAAAATAACTTTATTAAACTTCAAGGGCCGTATGATAACTTTATTAAAGTTCGGGGGTCAAAACGTAAATTGTTTATCGAAAAAAACATTATTATAAAACTTCCGTATGATAAATCTATTAAAGTTCAGAGGTATACGTAAATCATTTATAAGAAAAAACTATTAAAGTTAAGGGGTCATATGATAAATCTTTTAAAGTTTTGTGGTCAGAAAAGTAAAACAACAATATTATTAGTCTTATAGTTAATCCTTAAACTGTTAAAGAAAAAAAAAAAAAAAACAAATAATATATAGCCCTGTTCACATTTTCTTTTGTTATTATATAGAATCGGTCAATTACATATCAATAGATCACCACAATCATATTTTAGAACGAAGTATTAAGCAATCACCTAACGAATGAGCAAGAACACATTTATTTTCTTCTTCTATTTTTATCCAGTTACATTCTTTTATGTTTGTTCATTTACGTCCGTTTATAATATTTATTAGCACATAAACATAAACGAACACAAACACATTCATTTTCTAAACATAATATCTTAAGTTTCTTAGCGACGTGTAATAATCTAGCAATGAACACAGAGAAGATCAACTTGCAACTCGAATTTCATTATACATACATGTATTCATTTGACTTGATTCGCTTAAGTCAAATATGTTCATACAAAAATATTACAAGTATTCATGAAATACCTATTTACCTCTCATCTCGTTCGTTCGCTGCAACAAGTTACTGAAAGAGTTCGTTTCTATACATTAACCGGTAGGGGTAAAAATGGCATATCTTAATTGCTACGATACACTTCTAAAACAAGAAAGGCATGAAGGCAATCTCGAGTCTTTTTTGCTGTCATTAACAGTCTTTACAACAGGATTAACCGCTTGTGATGGAGCCTCAATGAGTTGGTTAACCATTTCTAGCACCTCACTCATCTTTGGTCGTGATTTCGGGTCTCTACACAAACAACAATTGGCGATAAATGACAACTTTTGGACCGACTTCAGTGGGTAGTTACCCTCAAGTCTTGGATCGATGATTCTCTGGAATCTTTTTGATCCTAGGTAAGGTTTCATCCATTCTAGAAGCTTCTGCTCGTTCTGAGGTCGGTTTTTATCTAATGGGCGCCTACCCGTGATAAGTTCATATAGGAACACGCCGTAGCTCCATACGTCACTCTTGGATGTGAGGCGTCCTACTGAAAGATACTCGGGTGCTGCGTATCCCATGGTTCCTACAAACTGATGACATTATATCACTAAATTTAGAAATTTCATGAAATTCTAACATCATGTCCATAATAATGCTGGGAGTGACAAACTAGGGGTGTCAGTCGTGTCGGGTTGATGGGTTGCGAGTTGGTGGGTTGAAATGTTCAACCTGAACCCGACCCATATTATTATTCGTGTCCAAGATTTCAACCCTAACCCGCACACATATAAATGCGGGTCAACCCGAACCCAACCCGTTTAACCCGTATTTTTAAATAAGTCATACAAATTGACGATTTCTAAGTGAGTTGGTGGGCTTTAAGCGGATTATCGATAACATACGTGTCAAAAGTCAAAACTAACATTATTATGACTAACCATGTAAAACAGAAACGGAAAAACAAAAATACAAAAGCTTTTTTTTTCTAGATAGTTAAACGGGTTAATGGGTCAACCCGAACCCGACCTGTTTTTAATACGGGTCAACCCGAACCCGACCCTATTTTTTAAACGGGTTGTGTTAGTCGACCAAAACCTGTTTTTTTTCGTGTTGGGTTGGCGGGTCGTGTCAAGAATTGCCGCCCCTGATAAAAACATGCTCTTTTCAACAGAACTTACACACCGCGTTAGCTCGATATATAGAAGACAATTATAAAAACATACCTTTGTCGAGATATGAGTGAAGCCTTCTTGAGGACCTAACCGTGCAACCCCAAAATCCGAAAGCTTAGCATTCCAATCATAGTCTAGAAGAATGTTGGAAGATTTGAAATCTCTTAAAATAATCTACAAACATCAAAGTTAATGTTCTTGTAAGCATATAAATCTATAAACTTTATTATTTTTTATTTTTAGGGACAAAATTGATTTAACCTGAAAATCCATTTCTTCGTGTAAAAATGTCAAACCGCGAGCAGCATCTTGGGCCACTTTCAGTCTCATGTTCCAGGAGAGTGGTGTTTCGGATTTTGCAGATAAATGATCTCGCACGGTTCCGTTTACCATATATTCATACACTAAAAACAGTTGTGTACCAAGTTCAGTATCTTCTGCACAGTAACCAATTAGTTTGGCAAGATTTGGATGCTCAATCACCCCAAGAACATTAATCTCTGTTTCCCACTCTTTCTGCCCCTGTTGCAGTATAATCAAGATTCAAAATCATCCACAAAACTTGCAAACCAATAAAAATTCACAGTACATTTGTTTGATCATGTGCAGTAACTAGAAACTTGATCCAAAAACTAATGAATGGGTACACAATGAAATCAAAATAAGTGTTGATGTATCTTCTACTGTTAACCTCAATCAATAAAAGTTTTGATGTGAAGAAACTAAAAACTTGATATAAAAACTAATGTTACAATTAGGTTAATTTTAAAAGAGAGCATAATCAAATATCAACACTGCACGGGCCTTAGTTTTAGTAACGGGTCTCCTACTCAGGAGTTCGGTTGCTTCAGAGGGTTAAGGCAGGGGGATCCTTCATCGCCTTTTCTGTTTCTTATTCTTATGGGGGCCCTATCCAGTGTCGTCAAGGAGACTTGCTCGGTTGGTTTATATAATGGGTTAAAGTGTGCTAGGCAAGGTTCGATACTCTCGCATTTCCTGTACGCGGATGACGTTGTGTTTATTGGAGAGTGGTCTTTAGATAATGCTAGGAACCTGAAGTGGATTCTTCGGTGTTTCTACTTGGCGTCCGGCCTCTGTGTTAATCTGGCAAAAAGTAGCATCTTCGGGGTGGGTATCGACAATTCGCTTATTCAAGAAATGGCGGCTATATTGGGTTGCAAAGTGGGCAGCCTTCCATTAAGCACTTGATGAATCTAGTAAAGAACTGGGATCTGGTTGTAGAGGTTTTTAAGAAGAGATTGTCGAAGTGGAAGGCGAACACCTTGTCCTTTGGTGGAAAAATCACACTTATCAGGTCTGTTAAATTCACTTCCAACATACTTTTTCTCCTTATATAGGGCACCATTACAAGTTATTGATCAACTGGAGCGCATACGGAGAGATTTCTTATGGGGATCTAATGAGGAGCAGGCGAAAATAACTTGGGTGGCTTGGCAAAACGCCATGGCCCCTAAGGAAAAAGGAGGGCTGGGCGTGGGTTCTCTAAGGGAGGCTAACTTGGCCATGTTGGCCAAGTGGTGGTGGAGATACAAGTCGGAAAACAATAATTTATGGAGGCGGGTTATTTGGAGTGTGCATCATCACAAACCACGTTCATGGAAATTCATCCCAGGTAAGTCGACTATCATAGGGCCTTGGAAACAAATCAGTAAAATCGCGCACGACCTGCTGTCATACGGCATAAACTTTGAGTCTTTATTCGGGTGCACACGGGGTCAAGGGGAAGACAGATCGCTGGTTGTTGGGTGAATCACTGGAATCTAGGTTCCAACTTCTGTACAATTTGGAGTCGAGAAAGAATGCAACGGTAGCGGATAGAGTTAAAGTTTTTGATGGCATCACTACATTCCTCTTCCAGTGGGCTCGCGAACCGGCTTCAGTTGAGAAACTAATTCAGCTGGAAGACTTAACCGAAGCTTTGATGACGATGACAGTTGGGCAGGGTGAAACAAAATGGTTTTGGAACTTGGAAGCAGATGGGGTTTATTCGGTTAGCAGCCTTAGAAATCGGTTGTATAGTGAGAAATCTCCAGATTTGGGGCTTGGATTCGAGTGGAATAAATGGACTCCCCTCAAGGTTAATTTCTTCTCCTAGAGGTTGTTGCTGGATAGACTCCCGACTATGGACAATCTGGTCAGAAGGAATATTCAAGTAGAGTAGGCACGGTGTAGGCTTTGTGATCAGTTCGTCGAATCAGCAGAGCATCTCTTCATTACATGTCAGTTTGCACAGAATGTTTGGGACTTCGTTTCGCAACGATAGTACAAATCTCAGCTTGGTGTCTATGGAAGTGCAGAAACGGGGTGATCTTTGACCAGAAAGCAGCCAATATAGTGGGAGTTAAAGAACAAATCAAGCAACTCGGATAAATTTGGATTACGAACCGTGCTAAGGCACAAACGGTCACGTGGGAGCAATGGTGTAAAGTTGATTTATCTTGTATGGTTAGTTGATTGTAGCTGTACTGTTTTTTTGGTGAGAACTAACAAGTTGTTGGTTCTAGTTTAAATAAATTTTGTTGGCCGTTCAAAAAAAAAGGAGCATAATCAAATAATTATCTCATAATTATGACGGAGATAATTAAAATAAACCCTAACTAATATATTTTATCTAATATATATGAAATAATTCCAATAAAGCCTAAGTAATAGTTATAACTAATATATAAGAGATAATTACAATAAATTCTAACTAAATATATTATATCTAATAAATGGGCATAAACCATGTTGCCAAAAGCCCTGCGGGCGCCCTCAAGAGAGGCTAGTCACAAGGAAAGTGCTCTGCGGCCATCCAGGCGCTTTGGTGACGTTCCAGCAAGGTTCCGTTCTGATGCCGGCCAAGTTATGTAATAATACATTTAATCAGAAATTCTTTGCCAATCTTTTATTTTCTTCAAAATTCTCAACGAAATCTTCTAGTTGTACAGACTGAATGTGAAAAATCGTAAATCCATTGTGTAAACGCCAGTGTTGTAAAAGTCGGCCTACTCGGTGAGTATTCGATCCTCGGACCATCTCCGAGGCGAGTTTACCCTAGTCGGACTTGACCAGTCGGCGGCGGTCAAAATCAGCCATGTACTCGGCCTACTCGACCTTGTACTCAAACTAGTTGGACTTGTATTCAGACTACTCGGTCTTGTACTCGGATTACTCGGCCTTGTACTCGGTGAGGTTTGAGCTTGAAACGTGTTTCATTTTAAATTATACCCATTTTGACAAGAATTATGCTTATTTTTTTATATATATATAATATACAATAATTAATTTTCTTTATATTTACCATGTCCAAGATAGGACTGCGTGGAGGCATAGGATTAGGGTTAAGGACTTCTAGAAGATACTACAGTAAGGTCTTAGGTGTATTTTAAGGAGGTAGGTTTTTCCTAGTCTTTAAGGGACTTTTTCGGTGATTACCATCTTGTGTTAATGCCCAAATGATGTTGTATGCATGCTATTATACATGATTTACATTATATTGTGCCAACTCGGATCAATTTCTTGGTATGGGAGACTTCTTATTTGTATATTCTTTGACTTGGTGTGTTGGTTTGTTGTTCGTTTTCGACCCGAGGGTCTCTCTGGAAGCAGCCTCTCTATCCCTATGGATAGAGGCAAGGTCTGCCTACATCCCACCCTCCCCAGACCCTATAAGTAGCTTTGCTATTTGTGGGATTTACTGGGTATGGTTGTTGTTGTTGTTATATTTACCATGTCCGCGTCCTCCCCGCCCGAGTACTCTCCAAGTACTCTGATTAGTTGGCCGACTAGGGACCGCCTAGCGACTTTTGCAACACTGGTAAACGGTAGCAATGTTATGCATAAATCAATGACCCGATTGTCTTTATTAGACACAATGTAAAATTCCGGCAAAATCGGTCCGAAACATCCAAAATCAACCTGGAATGGAACCAGTGTAAACTAGCCATAACCAAGCCTAAAACATGTCAACTATGAGCATAAACTAACCTTAGATCTTTAAAATTAAAATGATAAGACACGAATATAGCAATCTTATACATCGAAATAGAAAGTAAACTATCCCTTTTATAATAACAAAACTAAGTCTTTTAAAAACAACATTCATAAATCTTGGGGTCATAACATTAATATGCATGACCCGTTGACTCTACTAAGTAGCTCCATGGGCTCATGAACAAGAAAACCAAAAGTATCAAATGCATAACTACTGCAGTTAAATTAATCAATTATGCAAATTAACCGAAAATACAAGGTAATCGAACCTGCAATAATCCTTTGGCGAGCTTCACAGCCACATGAATTTCATCAACAGGATGATCCAACTTCTTAATCAGGCCCTTATAAACAGTCCCAAAACCACCCTCACCGATCATCGTTGAAAAGTTTTTAGTGGCTGCTTTCAACTCGGCGATTGTAAAAACCCTCAGATTGCTGCTGGGTCTTTGGGCCAAACTGGGTACGGATCGGGTAGGATCCGAAGGAGCAGTGTAAAAGGTATCAGTCGCAGTTGACTTTGTTTGGGTTCTGGTTTCATCTTCGACTTCAACGAACAAGAAGGAGAAACATCGGCAATGGAAGACCATTTGGTTGTTGAAGCTTTCAAATTATTATTCAATTGAAGAAATTGGAATTGAGAGTGAATTCATTTCATGAAGAGGGAAGAGAAGACTTGTTGAATGTTGACTGACTCTATGGAAGTCAGTAGGAAGGTGTGACGGAAGTTTCGGTTTGAACAATATTTGGAAAAAGAAACAAAAGTTTAACCATTTTTTAAGACATTTTATATTTTAAAAATTGTATACTTTTTTTTTGAACGGCAAATTTGGATCACTGACGGACCACTGGAGTATCATCGTGCCACCAACAGAACCACCCGATCATATCCATCTCCACTAGGCAATAATGCCCATACACCAATTCAGGAGGAAACCCAATAAATCTGGGAAAAACCCCCTTTGTGGGAATCGAACCAATGACCTAATGATCATGAGCCTTATCCCACCACCAAGATACCCATGACCCATGACCTAATTTTTAACCATTTTTAAAAATTGTATACTAATAATAGATCAACTGAATGAACAGTACATTTATTTTATTGTTTTTTTATTTTTATTTGTTATTTAGTGGTTTTTTACATGTGTTATGTGGTTAGGGATGGCAATCAAACCTGAGCCCGCTGGGTAAACCCGAAACCCACCACATTTGGGATGGGTTTGGGGTCGGTTAATCGGGTTTGGGACGGGTTTTTGTTTTTTTCGCGGGTTTGGGATTTAGTGATATACCCGTTTACCCGATTGTATACCCGATATAATTCATTTTATATTATTAAATATGTATATATATGATACATCCATTTTTTACACATATAGGTATTTTATTCCGTATACATTGTAGTTATTTGATATATATTTTTATAAGGCTGATTCTAAACACACCCCCTCCCCTCCTGATTATACCCCCCTTGTGAGAGGAAAACTGTCGGTCTCACGCGGGCCCCACCTGTAAGTATGTGAGAGGGGGGGGGGGGGTGTAAAAAGTAATTAGAGGGGGGGGGGGGTGTAGAAAGTAGCACCCTTTTATAATGACAATACAAAATGTAATCGGTTAGTAGTTACCCGATAGATACCCAATGGGTTTTGAGATGAGTATACCCAACGAGTAATCTTTTTAAATTAACGGGTTTACCCGAAACCCGTGAAGATACCCGATGGGTATTTACCCGCTAGAAACCCGACGGGTTTTGGGACGGGTTTGGGACAAGCTTATCTAACCGGGTTTGGGTTTGGGTTTGGGATTATCTAAACCCGTCCCAAACCTGACCCATTGCCATACCTATATGTGGTTTTTTTATATATCTTATGTAACTTGCGTTTGTTTTTTATCGATGTAATTCACGTACCAGTATTTTTTGATCATATCAAGATTTTTTTATCTATGGGTTGCTGTAACGAGTGTATGTGACGTAACAAAGCAAACCGATACCGATCAAATTCCCGCCGTGTTGGTATATTTTTGGTCACATCATGATTTTTTTTCTCTATTGGTTGCTATAACGAGTGTCAATACCGTAATTAAACGAACTGATACCCACCCACCGCGCAACGCGCGGATTTAATAACACTAGTTATTAATTTATTATAATAAAGGCTTCACATTGTATAAATTCAATATGTAACACCAAGTCCATCAACACTTTAGGTCAGGGACGATATGAAAAGTCTGACACGTGTACTAAAATAACTAATCTTTCACAACGCGTTTACTTGATAGCTGACGGTTTCGCGGATATGGGATTGAAAAAATATATTTTGTGTGTGTGAAACCTGAAACATATAACTGGACACTTTTAACTTTTATTTTTATTTTTGGTTTTCCTTGTTATAGTTTAATAATGTTTCATTTATAGTATTATTTATATTTATATTTATATGCTTTGAAAAACAAAATTATTTTTTAAGAATAATATTATTATATATTTACATTTGAAGTATTTGAAATATATTTATGGTAATGATAATATGTATGTTATTTATCATAATATAATATATTGTGTAGATTTTAAAAGTATAAGAGTTAACTGCCATTTTCGTCCCTGTGGTTTTGTCACTTTGGCCATTTCAGTCAATTTTTCAAAAATGCGTCATTTTCGTCCCCCACGTTCTGGAAAGGTGCCATTTCAGTCCAAAAATCATAACCCAGTTAAGTCAGTTAGTAAATAAGGACTGATTGTGTAAATTTGTAACATAAAGGACCATTTAAGTAAATATTAAACACCACCACCACTAGCCCTGCCACCACCACCACTCCGCTGCCACCACCACCACCGCCACCACAGCCCTGCCACCACCACCACTCCGCTGCCACCACCACCAGCACCGCCACCACAGCCCTGCCACCACCACCACTCCGCTGCCACCACCGCCACCGCCACCACAGCCCTACCACCACCACCACAGCCCTGCCACCACAGCCCTTACACATACCATAAAACTTACCTCACAATCTTTACTGTCCTTATAGTTATGGATAGATTAAAAGGACATCATCTGCGGTTATCTGTTAAACTAATTCGGTAAGTCCATATTTGTTGACTTCATCATATCCACCACTTACAAGACAGAACCTAACCTTTTATAGTAGTTAAATTTTACACACCCATTACTAACATATATAGCTTAAATAACTAAATTAAGCACTTAATAATCAAACCTTAGTTAATCAATTAACACAAGAGGCTTAATTCTCTGTTAAAGAGACTTGGAGGGGTTTGATTGGGAGGGTGCATGAATTTACAATTTGGGCATGAAGGTGAGATCTTGATCATCATCACCAACATATGACACTTCTTACACACTGCTGTCATCATCTCTTGTTGTTGATCTCCTCCTTCCAACGCCAACCATGACGGCACACCACCGTTCGTGTTCGTTGTTTCGCTTGAAGTCTTGTACTTGGAGAAGTTGTCAGCAACATGATGTTTCTTTGTTGTATCAGATGATCCACATGGTAGGTTGAGCTCAAGATCAAGACTCATGTTCTTGGGTGGTTCTGCCTCTGGGCTACTTCTGGGATCCATTGAGGTCTTTTTATGAGTTCTTGTGTTATAATAGTGTATTTGGCCAGACTGCAACCATCAGTGATATTACACAAGGTAAAAAAAGAATTTATAAACTGAAATATATATTTGACAGAATTAAATATGACAAATCAACCCTAAAAGAATTAAATATGACAAATCACTAGCTGTGGTGGCGGTGGTGGTGGCGGCAGCGGAGTGGTGGTGGTGGCAGGGCTGTGGTGGCGGTGGTGGTGGTGGTGGCAGCGGAGTGGTGGTGGTGGCAGGGCTGTGGTGGCGGTGGTGGTGGCAGCAGAGTGGTGGTGGTGGCAGGGCTAGTGGTGGTGGTGTTTAATATTTACTTAAATGGTCCTTTATGTTACAAATTTACACAATCAGTCCTTATTTACTAACTGATTTAACTGGGTTATGATTTTTGGACTGAAATGGCACCTTTCCAGAACGTGGGGGACGAAAATAGCGCATTTTTGAAAAATGGACTGAAATGACCAAAGTGACCAAACCACAGGGACGAAAATGGCAGTTAACTCAAAGTATAAAGAAAAGTAGAAAAATCTATACTCTCTATTAAAGGAGCTTAGATGATGACCTCACTTTGCTTACGTGTCAATTTCTTAGGTATGCCACGTAGTCCTCGCTGATGTCATAATTATGATTTATTTATTATATATAAATATTAAAATCGGATTTTTTTAATATATACAAACTAAATTTTTAAGGAGGCAAATTTGAATTGCATGGGAAGTTGTATGGCCATTTAATGCACATCATCAGAGCTAATCAAATCAACTCTCTCTTTCTTCTCAATTCAAATTAAGAGTATAGATTTCTCTATTTCTTCTCTCTTCAAACTGACTTCTCTCTTCTCACTTCTGGCGATTTCTAGGGTTTCTCTTTCTTCTGTATTCAAAAAGCTTCAAGTTGAAGAATGTATTCGGCAAAGAAGTTCGATGGTTCTGTCACTCGGCTATGATGATCTCAAAAGTTTTTTACCAGTTGATTTTGGCATGGCAATGATGGCGGATGGTAGGGTTTGACCTGCAACCCACCTTGCAGCCATGATTTCTGGTAGATCTGAGCCACATCGTTTTGTTGTACTTTTCGAGTCTTGGCTTTCTTGAAGCCATCTTCATCACTGTAGTGAAACCCTAACCGCCGTCACCATAGGTTTCTGCTGATAATACCTGAAACGGCAAACCCTGGCCACCACTTGGGGTGCGACTGTTGACTATCGCTGTGGTGACTGAAACCGCATTCGTCTGCATGTGTGCGACTGTTGACTATCGTTGTGGTGACTATCGCTGTGGTGACTATCGCTATGCCTCTGTTTCTGCTCTGGAGATGTCTGGTGGCCTAATAGGAGATGCAGAGTTGTATTGTCTGCTAAAATAGAAAAAGGTTGATTTGAGGTGACTTCCGTCAAGTTCCACATAACTTCAAGTGGTTTTTTGTTGTTTGAGGGTAAAGGTTTATAATAATTTTTTTATACAATTTGAAATTAGGTTTTGGAGCTGGATGGAAATGCAGCAAGAGACAACAAGATGAGTTCTCTTTCAAACCCTAGGTTATCTCGGTTCCACTCCGAAAACGTTCCGCCTGTTGGTTTCGTGCAAGGAAGTTACAGGATTGGAAACTTCTGTAGATCCGCATGTTAAGGTATGGGTTAAGTGATTGATTTGTGTGTTTATGGTTTTTAGATACTGTATTTGGAACAGGAGTTGATTCTTGCGAAATTTGTTAGGTTGGGTGACGGCGGGATCTGGATACGTTTAAATTTCTGTTGATTATTTTTCAGAATTTGAGTTTACAGTTGTTTGTTAGCAGATGATTTGACCGAATTTGAGTGTGAAAATAAGTCTAATTTCATTATTCTTTTGTATTACATGAGTTGAAACTTGAAACTGTGTATTGTTATTGTTCACAACTTTCTGTTGAAAGGCTGAGTTCCATGAAGAAATACGTTTTTGGATTGGGTTCTGCTCAGGTAACTACAAATAATCTGGTCTATACATTTTGTGTTGTGCTACTGTTTATTTTAATTTTTGTTGGTGATACGCTGATACAGGTGTTGGTGACAGCTATTGTGGTGGGATTAGTTGCTCATATTGTATGCGGACTGCCAGGACCTGCTGCAATTGTCATCGGTAATGGGTTGGCATTATCTTCTACAACAGTTGTCGTGCAGGTAATCATTTATGTCTCATATTGTTTAGGGTTTTGGTATTTTGTGTATATCTTTTGATTTGTGTGTTTGATTTTGGGGGTGGTCGAGTGTTTGTTATAGTTTAGGGTGATGGAGACATTCAGCCATTTAATACCCTAATTGCTGCAGAAAGAGATAGATAGATTGGTTCATCTTATTAATTGTTTTTTAATATTGTAGCGATGGTTGGGCAGGTGACATGGAATTTTATGAAACCTGAAAAACAAATGTATACGGATAATCCTGATGTCAACACCGTAAGTCCCTCTGCACACTCAATATGCAACTTTTTATGGATTATTCTTAATCTTTTGGATCATTACTAAATTATTTTACTTTCATGTGTTTAGGGATTGCATGTCAAGCCAACAGTTAATGGATTTTATCCATGAGCAGTTGATATAGGTAAGTTTGAGATAACTCATGTTGTCCTTTAAATTACATCAGGTTAGAGTTGACGTTGTTTGAAATGTTTCTTGCTAATAAGTTGAAGTCACTTGCAGAGGTGACGTTGTTTGAAATGTTGTTGCTAATAAGCTATTCCTATCCAATATGGTTGACTTTTACTATACAAAAAATTGTGCATTTCAACCGTAGCCCGTTTTCACTGCATAAAAATGGTAACATCAGTTGGAAGTTTAAATAATTTAGTAAATAATGCATCAGTTTTGGTTTTTCTTTATCTCAAATCAATTAAATTGATCAAATTTAGTTTATCAAATTTGATATAGTAACGGTTTGAATTCAGGATTCTATTAAGGGAGATTAGAGGATGACCTCGATTTGCCTACGTGTCACATTCTTAGCTATTAAGGGAGATTAGAGGATGATCTCTGTTGAAGAAGCAACCAGTGAGAGTGTTTTGGTTGAAAACTTAGAGGGGTCGGTGACGTTGTCGAGGGTTGTCAGGAAATGCTAAGTGATAGCATTTCCTGACAACCCTCGACAATGTCACCGACCACTCCTAAAAATTCCATCAAAACACTCTCACTGGTTGCTTCTACACCAGAGGGTTTCTTTTTACTACCTGAACCTGTATCATCTCAATTGTGTTGGCTGACCCTGTATGTGTTGTTACATTAAGATTCAATTAGTTTTTTTTTATGGTGAAAATTGATCGGTTCAGTTTTGATCACCTTATATGCTTTTGTTATCTCAGGATATGATGCCGAGATCTGGCGTGTTGTTGCAACATGCCCTAATCGTTGCCGGCTGCCGTTCGCGGCTGTTATAGGTAGCGTTGGGTGTAATCGATGTTTGGTTGATGATAATTAGATCGATGTCACCTAAGGCATATTCAGTCAATGATGTTGATGAGACGCTTCTCACCTGAGACTAAAACTATGATGAAGCAAACATCTGCCCGAATATAAGCGAGGTCTGACATTTTCAAATCATTTGTATTACTTTAGCAAATCATTTAGTGTTGACTGTGTTGATGAATAAAAATGAATTCAAAGTGCACTTTTCTTGTGCTTTCAACATGAGGCTATGCTGATTTTGCAAACTGTGTGAAAATTGAATGAAGATAGCATTATGGTATGGCAAGGTTGTAGGATGGCAGTTGTTCATGCAACCTCTCTTGCAGCTATGGTGTTGTCATCTTTATGCACAATCTGAGCCTGACAGTTTGACAATATAAATGTTTTGCAACTTCACCATGAATAGAGAAGAAAGAGAGAGTTGGAAGGAGATATGATTAGTTCTGAGTGCATTAAATGGCCAAAACAACTCCCTATGCATTTCAAATTTTGCCTCCTAAAAAAAAACAAATTATTACCTAAAGTTGTATCATCTGAATTTTGAACTGTTTTGATTGAACCTGTATGTGTTGTTACATTAAGATTCAATTTTGAACTGTTTTGAAAATTGATCAGTTCAGTTTTGTTCACCTTAGATGCTTTTGTCATTTGAGACTATGATGGCGAGATCTGGCGTGTTGTTGCAACATGCCCAAATCGTTGCCGGCTGCCGTTCGCGGCTGTTCTAGGTAGCGTTGGGTGTAATTGATGTTTGGTTGATGATAATTAGATCGATGTTACCTAAGGTATATTCAGTCAATGATGTTGATGAGATGCTTCTCAGCTGAGTCTAAAACTATGATGAAGGAAACGTCTGCCCGAATATACGCGAGGTCTGACATTTTCAAATCATTTGTATTACTTTAGCAAATCATTTAGTGTTGTATGTGATGATGAATAAAAATGAATGCAAAGTGCATTTTTATTGTCCTTTCAACACGAGGCTATGATGATTTTGTAGATCTGAGTAAAAATTGAATGAAGATGGCATTATGGTATGGCAAGGTTGTAGGATGGCAGTTGTTCATGCAACCTCTCTTGCAGCCTGACGTGATGTCGTGGTCACAATCAAATTTAATCCAATTACTACTAAGTAGATAGCGGTAAGTGGGTATCGAACACAGGGAGTTTGTGGAATATGTGCTATTTGAGAATTTATCTAGATTAACTAAATTAGACTAATTGCAAGAAAATAAAGTTCAATAATTGATTTGAGTGAAATGGTTTTAGGACTAACTTTTAACTAAATAAATTGCAAGAGGAAAGTTTGGTTGTAAGCAAATTAGAGACAAATGATCATCTTCAGTTTCCGGTTTTGCTTTGACATTTATGCTAACATTCAACTAGAAAGAACTACATAGACATAGTTCATGTATGATCAATTGCAGTGATGAAAGGGAACCAAGTACTCAGATTCCTAGAATGTGAGGTTGTTACCCGATGATCAATCAAACCTTACCCCAACCTAACTATACCCATGATATCTCGATTGCCAATGGCACCAAGAACGTATGGTTTCTAATTAGTTTAAGATAAGAATCAATACTTTACTAACAATCAATCATGCACCATAACAAACAATTCAAATAAGAAAGAGATTGTTATTCTAGAAATAGAGCATTAAAGCATAAAGTCTTACAAAACCTTCCACCAAAGATGAGCACAAAGTATTTAGCCACTCATGGCTTCAACAAACATCATGACAAAAGTTTTAATATTCAACAAGATCACAAGCACAAAAACTAATGTTCAAGATAGTGTTTTTCCTCTCAAAGTCCCCAAGAATTCGTTGCCAAGTGATTGTAACCGAAATCATCTCATAAGACACCTTTAATCTCCATCAAAATGGCATTTAATGCAGAAGTTTCATGATTGGAATAGTCGGTGCCGTAACCTACGGTGCTTTGCCGTAGGTTACGGCGAGCAGCAATGTCCTATGACAGTTATATTCTGAACTACGGCGAGCATGTTGTGAGACTTGGGTGGCCGTAACCTACGGCACCTTGCCGTAGGTTACGCCACTGACTGAACTCCTTCTTTTGTTTTCTTTGTTAAGTCTTGATCTCTCAGTCTTTTCTTCCACAAAATCCATGCTCCCATCCATGCTCCATAAGAACATCCTTTTATGCTTATTTTCACCTGCAAAACCCATTATCATGTAGATCACAAGTTCCAAGAATTAACCGTAATAAGCATGGAATGTGCATTGTATTAAACCTTTTAAGGGTTGTCCTACGGACCACCCGTCACATCCCCACACTTACCTGTTGCTTGTCCCAAGCAACCCATTCAAAACAATTCAAGACCCAAGCGATCAAACATGCAAACCAAGCTAAATGTGTCGTCCTTTTACTAACTTCCAATCATACCACAAGACACACCTCTCACAAAAATCTCTCAGTGACAAGAATTATTAGCATAATGCTACCACTCAATGCATGTGTGTGTGTGCGACAATAAGCTTGTATAAAAATCAAGTTTCCTCCTAACAAATATTTAGCATGCTTTTGAATCCAAGGAACTTACGGGTTATAACGGGGCTAGGTGTAAAGGTAGGAAAATGATGGAATGCATACATATAAGAGCTAATTGATTTGACCCGGTTTTTATTTCCACTACTAACAAAGCACCAACTATCTACAAACTTTTTCAACATTCTCAACTCCCATACAAACTAATCATATCTTTTTGTATTTTTCTCATGTTTTTCTGCTTTTTTTTATAACATATAAAACTCAACAATATATACAAGAACATCAACCATCACAAACTAAATTCCTAAACCGGGTCATCTCAAAAGGGTAAAATTTTATAGGGAGTAGGTTTAGGTCACAACCGAATGGTCTAAGGCTCAAATGTGGCTTTCTAAGGACCAAACCCCCACCCCTCACAATACCAAGCTCATATATGTAAAGTATGAGGTCCAACCCACCAATCCCACACACTCACACATCTAGACGAGGCTACCTAAAAGTCCCCTATCATTTTCACAAGCATGCTAACTCTAGGATTTAACAAGAATTCATACACAAGTTCTATTAACACACGACACCCACCGCCACTCACACAAAGAAATATCAATAACAATCATATGTGGCCCAAATTCTCACCAAGAAAAGACTAGGAATAGGTGTCGGCGTGTCAAGCGGGACAAAATCAAGCTTTCAAAATTTTGACAATTTTGCTCGGATTTACAAAAAAATTTTAAATTCCTCAAAAATTTCCCCCATCCCCACACTTGGGATACATTGTCCCAATGTATGGCTTTGAGGGAAGGATCGCTTTTAACCAACAACATTAGCCTTTGCTAATATTCTCAAATCCCAACTTTCTTTTTGTTTTTATATATATATATATATATATATATATATTATAACTAAAAACACCACCAACTTTCACACTCCAACAAAAACACATCAACATCAAAACACCACCCTACCTCCCATCCAAAAACATAAACATATGAGATAAACAAATATACACAAAATGTACAAAGGAGCAATATACGACCTGGCTAGTAGTACTTCGGCTGTGGAGGCCCGAAGATGGATGTCATCATATCATTCCACTCGCCAAAACCGAATGCTCCGCTACCACTGCTACTACCTTGATCACCACTTGGATTCACCTGTTGATAACTCATAGCGTGTGGATCCACCCATTGGGAATGATGTAATGGTGGGGTCGGATACGACACACTACCGTCATAAGGTGGCAATGTAGTATAATCCACAACTGGCGGATCTGCTTCGATTGGTTGGCCCGCATGCCACTGATCATGCACGCGTCTCTGGCGGTCATCTAGGTAGCGATTGTTCACTTCTTCTTGATGGGCATACATATGAGCACGGTTCCATTGCTCACTCCTATCATGACTCTGCTTCAAAGCTCTCTCCACACTTGCCCCCATGAAAGTTTGCTGATCAAAGAGCATCTGATTTGGTTCACTCCATTCACCAAAAGTGGGTGGCCACCTTTGTTCAATAATCTGGCCCATATTTCCTGAATGAGCCCAATAGGGATAATAAGCCTGTTGTGCATAGTCATATGCACTCCCCACATAACCAGTACCCCTTATCTGAGTATCAACCACAAAAGTGTCTTCACGATAGTCTTCGTCACCACTCACTTCTTCATCGGTCGTTTCGGGCTCATCAGCCTCACCCGGTCGTAACGGCCTCGCATCCGCTTTTAATACTCGCCATCTTCTCCCATCTGTTTTTAGCTTGTGATACCTCTCCGATTCCTTGTAATCCCAACCTGGCCCCAGATTCTTGAGGTCAAATGGTTTAAACCTCTTGTAAGAACCTTTTTCATCACCTTTAATTGCCCCATATTTCTTAAGCAACGCCGTGATCAAACGGCAATGAGGCACAATTTTTCTTTCTCCACTATTCCTGCTCAACCAAATGTTGTTCAACACTAGAAATCGGAAGGGAACCTTGGGAGAACCATGCATCATCATATACAAGATTGGCACCTCTTGAAACCGAACTTCCATCTTGTCTCCCCGCCTCGGAATGACATTGGACAGGCACAAAGTCAACAACAACTTCACCTCCATTCTCAAGTTACGTCTATACAACTTCCCATGTGTTCTACCCGGAAGAAAAAGGTAATCGAGCATATTCTGCCATTGAGGATGCTTATCGGGCTCCTCATAGAGATCTTTGAGGCTTGGGAAGATATATTCATTGGATGGTAGGTCGTCAAACTTTGCTATTCGGCGTAATGAATCATAAGACATCTCGACTCTCACCCCATTACATATTCCAACTAATTTCATCTTGCTTGGGGCCTTAAACGGAGGACACTCGAGTGTAGCCATCCACTCTTGAATCTGTTCATCATACATCTTCTTCACCTCGCCATCATAACACTTTAAAGCCGCTTCCCAACCCAAGGCCTTAAACTTTGCTGTTATCCCAAACGGCCCGAAATCAACCTCCCGAATCTCCTTTTCACAAATAAACGCTTCAGCCCGTTGTTTCAACTTGTTCATTTGTTCATGGAACAAGTCCTCTCTCCATTCCGCGGGTTGGTCAAGCAATGAACCGGATGTCCAATTCGGTTTCGGACCCCTTGGAGGCGCATCCTCCTCCGAATCCG
This sequence comes from Helianthus tuberosus, assembly GCA_030545235.1. Classification (NCBI taxonomy): domain Eukaryota; kingdom Viridiplantae; phylum Streptophyta; class Magnoliopsida; order Asterales; family Asteraceae; genus Helianthus; species Helianthus tuberosus. Next base: position 21,954,743 of record CM060352.1, read on the forward strand.
GGTCACCAACCCGTGTCAATCTCCTTCTCTTGGGTTGCTCCTCTTCCCCTTGAGGAACAGTAGATGAACTTGCAACTGCTTTTCCCTTTTTCTTCACCATATCTACACACATTCATAAACCAACCACACAAAACAAATCAAGTTATTTCAACTTCCCAATCTTCCCCACACTTGCTTTATGTTATGGGTATAAGTGTGCAAAAACCAAAATTTCATTCTTTCAAACAAAATTTCAGCATGATGTCCCCTATAATGCATAATTTTTCCAAAACATTTTCACTAGACATCAACACATTCATACCCAAACATTCAATGGCTCACAAATTCCTACATCTATCATGTACAAGCAAGTGTGTGTAAGCAAAAACAAAGATGGAAACTTACAAACCTCAATGTACATAAAAGAGTGACAAGAAATTGCATACCTTAGTGTTGTAGAAGATAAGAATAACAAACTCTTCAAGTTCACACAAAAACCCACAAAAATCCCCAAATTTTTCGGCACCCCCTATGCTCAAATCCGACCCCAAATGACGAAATATTTGAAATACAAGTGTAAATCTGGATTCCTTAGGAAATTTCACCCAAAATGGACCCAAGAATCACTGAAATCGGACTAGATATGAGGAAGATATGAAACTTTGAAGTTATGGAGGTTAGGGTTTTCTTTAGAAGAAGAAGATAGAGAAGAATGTGTGGTTGGGGAGTAAAAGGATCGATATGTGGTTAGGGATTATTGAAATATTTGTTTGTTTGTTTTTTTTATATGAAACGCCGACACAGGGGACCCACTCATTTCAGCTCGGTGCTGTAACCTACGGGACCTTGCCGTAGGTTACGGCAATGTCTGGTAAACAAATTGGCGCCGTAGATCAGGTTCTGGGCACCATAGGACTCAACATTTGGTGCAGACCGCCGTAAGTTATGGCTAAATGCCGTAACTTACGGCACTAACTGGGCGTTTGGGAAGGGCCAAAACTCTTATGTTGCACAAAAATTTATTTATGTTATATTTTTTTTTTATATTTTTAACTTTATAAAATTGTCTAATTTTTATGGTTTTTATATTTTTGTGAAAACATGAAAATTAATATCCTACCCCCGGTTAAAAACCCGTGTTTTCCTCAACACTATGTTCGGAAAATCCGTAAAAATTTCCCCACACTTGTTTCGAACACCGGTTTAAACGGAACTTATTCAAACCAAAATAAACTAAACTAAATATTTACAAACACCAAACCTGGGCCTCTTTCACGTTTCTTCGTCATCCACTGGGTGTAAAATGTACCCCACTTTGTCGAGCTCGAGATTGTCGATATCTGTAACACCTCGAAAAATCACGTCCAATGATGTATTGACACGTGTAATAAACCGTAATGAAGTCAAACACTGAAATTTAGGGACTAATTTTTTCGAAAAATCGAAAACTTTGATTATGAAAGGACTGGAAGTGTTAACATACCTAAAATAAGTTTCTTACGATGTTTATATTCACAAATGTGCCACTTGATAATTAAGTGTAGCCGTTTGCGTAATTTATTGAAAGTTTGTGCAATAAAGGGTTAAAAGCGTCAACATGTTAATTCTTACCTCTGAGTGACCTTTTAACAAACCGGGAGCTTCATAATATTTAATTATACTCTCTGGAATGCCAAATGTTGGCCGACTAAAGTTTTTATGCCTATAAGTAAAATTACGCGCAACTATGCAAGTTAGAGGGGCTAAAAGTGTCAATATGTTTAATTATACATCTAAATGACCTTTTAGCGAACCCGAAGTATCGTGATGTTTTATAATACTTTCAAGAATGCCTAATATGGATTAGATGAGGCTTCAATACTATTAAATGATGAGATGCGCAAGTTTGCGCAATAGAGGGACCTAAAGCGTCAACTTTTGAATCTATGCCTTTCGGTGACCATCTAAGCGAACGAGAGCATATTAATATTTAAGTATAGGCTTGGGAAGGATAAATATGGGCCATGGAAGGCTTGGATAACATTAAACGGCATTTCGCGCTACTTTGCGCAATTTAAGGACTATTTGCGTCAAACTGTAAAAGTATGTCGATTCGTATGGTAACGGACCTTCCGGAAATTTTCCATGAGTTAAACATGCCCTAATTATCATTTCTATAGCTTATATATAGGCTTAGAGGTGTTTGGTGCGCAAAAATAAACTTTAAGGTCATGCAGGGACTAAAAGTGTCAAAAAGTGCACAAGTTTGCACTTTCGCGCATATCTCACATTCTGAATATCCCCGGACACCCAAAAATTTATGTAAGCACTAAAATAATTTATTTTAGTGATCGCCTTGATAAAATTCCATTCGTCGCATAGTTTGGACCGTTTTTTGCGTCCGTATTTCGTCGTAATTCGACGCACAACGTGACCGTACGGCCAAACGAACCGACATCCGACATGTTTCTGAGCATGTTTCATGTCCACTATGTTTAAACTTCATGATGGAGCCTTAAATTGAGGTTAACGGGCCTTAAACGTGCCTTAAATGACCTTAAAGACTCACAGGGACCATTTCTGTCAATATACGAAAGCTGTTTGCTGTTATGGCCTGTCAGGCGGGCCGCGAAGACCTCAGGGGTCCCCTACGCGGGCCGCGAGACCTGCCCAGACGTGGAAAACAGCTGCAAACAGCCTGCTTATTGCTGGATGTTGTTCAATACTGGTTCCTAGCTCACAAAACCGACTCTAGGGGCAGCCCACAGGTTTCAAAAGTGGTTTTTACACCTGCCATGATCTGGTCATGACCTCCCGACACTTGTCGCGATCTCGTGAGGTCCCGAAAAGTATAAATAGGTGAGGAGTTCATTTGTTTTCACACCTTTCCCTTCTAATCTGCTTATTCTCTGATCAACCTCAGGCTTTCTAGTGATCTCTAAGCATAATTGGGACTCTTGTAAGTATTCATAACCCCTTCTAATTCGTTGTAGCTTAGTTAATTAATCAAAAGTCAAACCGTCGTAAATTAAGTTTGACTTCGTGATTAAATGAAATTGGCTCTGTCATTTCTCGAATTGAAAGTACCTACAAGTAGGTATTTATGTGGGTAACAAACCCTTAAAAGGGTACTTTCAGATTCCTACTCTAACTATGTTAATTGTCGAGTCAAAGCTTACTTTAAAAAGTCAACATAATGATTATTTGCAAATTTAAGCATAATTAGCAATGTAGGGTACATGCAACTTGTTTGATCATTAAAATAACATGGTAACTAATGTAAGAACATGTTCCAACATGATCAACTCGACAATTTTCAGTTTAAACCCGGATCGGACCCGAAAGTCGCATAAATTGACTTTTTCTTTGACTATCAGATCTGATCCGTTTGTGCATGTTTAAGATCTGCCTTAGAGCTTATTTTGGACCAGGTTTCATATAAGTATAACTCTCTGAGATTATACAACTTGGTTCAATACTTATCCGATTCACATGCATGTTTCCGATTAATGCTTAAATGTTGACTATTATGCCCGTTTGACTATAAAACGTGATTTTTGAAAAAAGTGAAAGAGTAGAAACCTTAGTTACTGATTTATAAACTTGCACCTAAAATTTGATATCAGTTTGAGGTCTAGATTAAGAGTTATGCTCATTAGCGTAATTTGAAACCTTTATGTTAAATAAATGGCGTAATTAGCGAATAGCCTATTTTAAACCACTTTTTATTATCAAACTTTTTACCCACTGATGTAATATAATATTTTGGGATTTTTGAAGATTTTTATTTAATTTTTGGCTGAGCATAACATAGGTCTCTGATGTGCTAAAGGTGGTTTAATAAAAACAACTAAAATAAACCCTAAACTAGACTCTCTAAGTTTTAAATTTATAAAACTAAGACTCTCTAAACTCTAAACCACACGACCGGAAAGTGTACCGATCACTGTAGTATAGCCTAAGGAAGTCCGAGTATCGAACCCAAAAGACTCTACTGATTACGCTAATGACTCAATTCTAGACTTAGACTGACACGACTTAACTATTTGTTTATTGATGGGGGGGGTTTCTAAAAATCCTAAGAATGCAAGTAATGAAAAATCTAGATTAGCTAAAGAACTAACACGAACTCGAACGACGACTGAACTCAAGAGATGATGAAGGCTACCTAGGCTAGACTCCTGTTTAACTTGGATTGGATTCCTATTTGATAATTTTGTGGTATGGAACCGGGATCTTTGGATATTAAACCTATTAAGACACCACTAAGCCCCTCAAACACTCTCAAGGTGATTCTTATGGCACTACCTAGGTTGTTACGCTCACCAGTTTTCTAGATTTCTTTTCCGTCCTCTAGTTTCTTGAAAGTGCCTATATAAGACGCTCTACCTTTCAGCGCGAACGTCTAAAGCAACTATGGGTTTTAATCTTAGCTTAATAGACAATGGAATGTTAAGTCCTTATAACCAAACCGAGACCTATTAATATCCTCGAGCCTTTCCGCGACGAGTCTAGCAGAACACTTGATTTTATTGAATTACCGATTATTACTTCTAAGGTTAGTTACGTAATTTCACCCTAAAGGATCAAAGATTTATTATGTGATATAGACACTCACCAAAACCTAAAACCCTAGCTCGACTCTATTCCGTGATAAAGACCGTCACCAAGAATCAAACGAAGCAATAAGCAATAATAAAATAATCACAAGCACGTATATGCACCAAGTTAAATTCCCATAGCTTTTACAGTACAAGAAAAATCCATAACCACGCCAAAAATCCAATAAAAATCCAATCTTTGTTAAACATTCATCATAGCCTAGGTAGTAAAGGTTTCTAGCCGATAATCATATTCAAAGATAAAGCACAAATCATAATCAAATCTGAATTCATCATTAAAAAAATAAAAACAAACGAAAAACGAAGTAACAAGATATTAGAACCCGTAAACTTCGATCCCGAGTGCTCCTGAATGTCTCCCGATGATTCCTTGGCTTCCCGAACCTTCAAAACCTCTGAAATCAGACTTCCAAGCTCCCAAAGAACTCTAAAATTCGTAATGTTGTTCCCCCCTTCGGCTGTTGATGATGATCATGATTTATAATCCACAAGAAACCCTACAACCGTTGTTGTTCAAGTCGGTTTCGCGATCACAACCCCCACGCGGCCCGCATCAGGTTGATGGTAAGTTAAAGCGGGTCGCGCGCCTTTCAAATGCCCGGATTTTTGTTTTAAGTTAATGCGGCCCGCGTGAAGATGTCTTATAAGTTAAAGCGGGCCGCCTGAACCTTTCAGAACTGCATTTTCCGCTTTGATTCACTCCCGAACTCCTCGACTTCCGTTCCAGTCTTTCGCCTTTCCAGAATTTTATTCGTTTCTGCTTCTTTTGGCTGCAAAGACCTGGAAAATACAAGAACATCAAAAGTATATGCATTCTAAGCTAAACACGGACAAAAACAATAATCTAACTACTAAAACCTGACATGAATAAAGATGTATTTTACAATACATCAGTCTCTAAGTTAATTCGGTTAATGCCGGTTTTGCCCTTTTAAGCCATAAAATGAGTTTTATAAATCCTTTTGACCCCAAACCTTTTTCTACTGATTTTATTTGTTAAATAAGATATTTTGAGCCTTCTGGAATTATAAAAATATCAGCTTTCCTTTAAAAACCCGGAAATGGCTCCAAATCGCCTTTTTAAGCGTTTTTAACGCATAGTATGTACTATAACCATATTAAACATATAAGGTTGATACCTACTGATTTTTTTAGTATATTTTTATAAAATAACAGTAAGTATAAGTTTTTGAACTCAGGTATCCAGTTTTGGCCTTTTAGCCCTTGTTATAGGTGCTGCTCCAGGAGCTAGCTCTATCTGGAACTCGACCTGGCGATGAGGCGGGAGGCCAGGTAGTTCCTCAGGAAATACCTCAGGATAAACACGTACAATCGGAAAGTCTTCTATCTTCTTCTCTTTCTTCGTGGTGTCAGTAACGAGAGCCAGAAAAGCAGTGTGGCCCTTACGCAAACACTTTTGGGCCTTAATGGAAGAGATGATGCTCACAACAGCACCACTCTTGTCACCACGAATCATGAGAGGTTCATCACCTGGGCGAGGAATACGGACAATATTTTCGTTACAAAGAATCTCTGTTCGATGTTGAGGTAGCCAATTCATACCAATACCGATGTCGAAACCATCACAACGTTGGGGTTATTCCTAATATCACCCTGTCTAATCACGAACACTCGACCCCTGGCACCATTGCCGTCATTATTACCCCCGTTGTTATCCCATTGTTGTTCCCGTTTCCTTGGTTGTGGTTCTGATTCTGATTCTGATTCTGGCTCAGCCGTGGGTAGCGTCTCATGAGATGATCTTTAGCACCACACTGATAACATCCCTTGTTATCTTGCTGTTGCTGCCGATTTTGTTGAGCTTGTGGCTGCTGTTATCGGTTCTGGTTTGCAGGACGTGAGCTTCTACAATCTTTGGCTCCATGACCAAGCTTGTTGCATCTCTAACGACGATCTTTGTTGCACGATCCGCTGTGTGCAATTTACATCAATTTCACTTAAGGTGATTTCCCCGGTATCCATCCTGACTTCGATTACCAAAAGACTGCTGCCTGGGGCTCCTGTACTCATCCGTTTTTTTTTTTTTTTTTTTTTGCTGCTGCGACTGAGACTGAACCGAAGTGGAATCCTTTGCTCGAATTTTCATCCCACTTGCGTTTGTTGTCACTGGGAGCATCCGAAGTAGTTGTAGCAGCATTAATACGTTTCGGCAGTTTATTCTGTCCTACCGCCTGATCTAAGAGACGTTTGAGCAAGACGAGTAACATCCTGGATGGTTGCAAGGTTAGCAGAAGTCACATGACTTTGAATCTCTGGTACTAAGCCTTTGAGGTACAGCTCAATGCGCTTGATGGGAGGATCTACCATAGTTGGACATAACACTGCCAGTTCGTTGGATCGTTTCGTGTACTTTTCTATCTCTGATCCAGTCATCTTTAGGTTTAAGAACTCCACTTCCAGCTTGTGGGTGTCATCACGACTACAGTATTCACGTTTGGATCAGTTCCTTAAGAATCCTTCCATGGGGTGGCATTAGCAGCCGCCGGCCCCAGCATCTGAACTTGCGAGTTCCACCAAGTTAACTTAGTGCCTTCGAGAGTACCAGTGGCGTACTTCACCCTATGAGTCTCAGGGCATTCACACGTTCTCTAAGACAGTCTCGAGCTTTTTAAACCAATGGAGGAGTCTAACAGCTCCTTTAGTTGCACTGAAAGTACTAGGACGACAGTCCATGAACGTCCTGAATGTGCCTACAGGCGGCTGAGCGTTCTGACCTTGTTACGCGAGGACGAAAGAGACAGGGTTAAGCGCGAGAGTTGGGTCATGAGAGTAGGATCTAACATCCTAGGATAGGTTCGTAACAGCAGGTTATACCTCCTGCCTGAGCGGCCGCGAGTGCTGCCGTAACTTGTTCGTTGATAAGAGCCGTCAGCTGGCTTGAGTTAGGTTCACACGTTCCCTCATGATCTCACATCGAAGGAAACACAAATAGGAAAGGTGTCGCAAATGTGTGTAAGTGTGGAGTGACAGTAGGGGGCAAGCACAAATGTGTTTTCAAACTATAGTTGCTACATTTATCTAAGCATACCATGAGCAAAGTTCTATGCAATCTAGCAAGTAGGCAATAAAACACAAACCATATCACCTAGAATGTCGAGCCTTGCACGTGGAGTGAAGCGTCGTTGTGGATCGTAGAGCACTGTACAGGTTATAGTCTGGTTTTAACAAAAACGTTTTCCTTTATTAAAACCAAGTTCTCTATAACCAATGGCTCTGATACCAATCTGTCACACCCCCAAAATCCACATGCGGAGTATCACCGCTTGGAGGCGTGACTGACCAGGATCAAACCACTAATCATATTGAACAAGTAAATATTTAATGTAAAAGTCCAACCAACACGATTAATATCCAAAACAAACATAGTTAAGTTATGAGCGGAAGCATAATGTTCAAAACCAAATCCAAAGTTTAATTATCCAAATGTTTAACATGGCACACAGCTGTCCATGTCCCACAACGACCCTTCCTTGTGCAAGCTCCAGCTAAGTACCTATAGACCTGCAAAGCATGTAGTAACGAGTCAACAACTAGTTGAGTGAGTTCACGTTTGGTTGTCCAGTTTATAGTTATTCCGAAAACACAGTTTGTTCTTTACCAGCTATCCAGCCGTGAGGGTTACCCCATAGTTCGAAAAACGTTTATTAGTTACCCGTTCTTACGTTGGCTAATCCAGCCCGGCTCTATGGCCGTGGGGGCTACCCCATGTTTAATTCACCAGACTCGTTACCATATCGACTACTAACGTTCGTCATGTTTAAGTGCCCTAAGTCTGTGTCTATCATCACTGACGTGCCATAGTCCATTAGTCCACGCCCGTCCTCTGCGGCACGGTGTGAGGTTTGTTAAACCTAATAGCGCTATTTAACTAATGACCCGTTCGCCATTGGCCTCGGCGATTAAGTCGATATAAAAGGAGGGACTTCGTTGATAGAGTTCTAGTCTAGTATAGTTTAATCCGTCTCATACTGGACGAGGAATCTATGTTCCTGATTACGTCTCAACAGGACGAGGAATCTATATTCCTTAACCCATTCCCAACCCCTGGGAACCCCATGCTTTGTAACGGAGTGTGAACTCACCTTGGTTTGCTCGGCAGATTACACAGAAAGGTCACGTCTAAATGCTAGTGGTCAACCACGTCCTAACATGGTTATCACACATGTCAGGTTTAGGTTCAATTAAAGCACGTAGGATTACACATAGTTTAACATATTGCTAACACGTATCGATCATGGCAACATAGTACACACATAGAATGTTTTAAATGTTATCAGTTTAACATACGGATGAAGCCCACATAAGTCTCGGCCCAACACGTTGTGCGATCAGCACATCCTTGTGCGATTCACAGCGTGTTGTGCGATCAGATCGAGCCCGGCCCAAACATAACTACCCGGCCCAACAATTAAACCGAACAACACTTGTGCGATCGGTCCTGTTTCCCAGCCCAAAACATATAATATACGGCCCAATAACAATAAACAACAACTTCCTTGTGCGACTCAGGTACCCTTGTGCGACTGTATATATCTTGTGCGATGGACAGACTTGTGCGACTTGTTTAAAAATCCAGAATTTAAGGAAAGCAGTTACATAACTTTTATCTTGCAAATCAATTTACCAAGTTTCCATTATTGCATAAATAATCAATTAACAATTTCTATCCTAACTAATAATCGATCAAATCAATACTTTTAACAAATGTTTCACATAACTCTAACATCATGATTATGAACAACCACCACACATGATCATCATCAAATTAAACAACAATGGCCGACCACTATTCAATCATCTCAAAGGTTATTGGACCAAACTATGATATGTAGTAATTTACTAATTTCCTAACTTGATAGTGGAACTAAAACAGAGATCACATGGCCGATACATGCACACTAGCCGACAACTCAAATAAATCGACACACACATCTGATTTCCATTCACAAAATCCTTCACATGATGATATGACATCAAGTCTTGAATGCCAAAATGTATGAACACATGTACTGATGCATATATATTTAATGGAATTGACTTTTAAACAACCCATGCATACTGACACTCACATATTTCATCCATCTACATTTATTATTTGCATGAGATATCAAATCAACTGAAGTAGCAGTTGTGGTCGGTTGCTTTTGTGTGAGGTCAAATAGGATTTAAGTCTATTAAATTAATACTAGCCAATCCAGAAACAATTACCACAAACCTAATCGACATCATCATTGCACCAAGCATACAATATCCTCATCAAATAATAATACACATATGCAAACATGTAAAGATCGATAAAAATCATGCTCATAAAAATTAACAGTACCAACTAACCGATTAGAAGGTATAACGAGGATGATCCGAACCACCAGATCCTCGATTGAGAGAGGGTGTGTTGCCGTCGAGTTTGAGAGGAGAGAGAGAGAGCTAGGGTTTGTGTGTGTGGGTGATTAGTAACAAATGAGGAGTTTTACCCTAACCCCTTAGTGTTATGCGACAAAGAGAAGAGTGGGCCGAACCCTCAATGGGCTGCCCATTGATCCGAATACAAAGTGTAGCCCAAAAAGACTCGTGCGTGTGGGTTGTGTTGTGCGATCGGATTAATACTATACAATACACATCATCACGTAATCATAACCACATAACATTTAATCAATCACAAAGTCACACATAATCTCATTAATTCAACATATCAGCTAATTACACCAAGTTCAAATACGTTACATCAAGTACGTTGATAAGTTCGGAAAATACGAGTTGTCACATTATCCCCAAGTTGAAAGAAATTTCGTCCCGAAATTTAGCACGTACTCACTGAGGAAGCTAGTTAAGTTGCATGGTTTTCCTGGTTTCCCTGGGGTGTCACATATTTAAAGTATATTAACTCAGGGAACTTGCATATGACTCTTATGGTTACCCGTGACGCCCTTTTCGCGCTCGGTTCGGTTTATGTAACTAGTTTGCATAAATTAACCGAAACGGGTCAAACCTTGTCATTTTTGTCTCAAAATCCAGAATGTATTTAGTATACCCATATTATACAAGTATTCAAACTTGTCGGGTCTAAATCACATTCTATCCGGTCTTCGCTTAATCGTGCATTTGAATCGTATCATCTTTAAAAACTAACCGGTCTAAGCTTAGGCTTAAATAAAGACCCGTAAGAAATCTAATAGGTTATTATAAACCTTCGTTCCAGATTAGGAGCACCAGTAAAAGCTACTTGCAATTTGCTTATTGTGAATTATACTTTGCTCAGGTAAATACTTTTAACTTATTTTCCCTATACGGGCTTGGGGTACGGTATATAAAATACCGCTTGGTCCGGCATTGAATTCTTAATCGAATAGAGGTTAATTTATTGATATGCTATGTTTTAAATGTGTTTTGTTTGCTTAAAGCCTTTGGGGGGTTAATGACCATGTCCCGGATATCCTTGGCATCATCTTACGAGATGGCCACGACCTGAGCACGGGGTGTAGGCGTACACCTGTCAGTGTATCACTCAATAATGTGGTGTGTCTATTAATCTTTAACCCGGTCTACGGATCGGGCTACTGAACGCATAAGTAACATGTAAATCCCTTACAAGATTATATTACATAATTATCCCAAGTTATAAAATGTTTTGTGCCACGTGCATTCAAATCAATTTTTAACCTTTTTAAAATGAGTCAGTTAAATTGTATTTACCAGTGTAAACTGACGTATTTTCCAAAAGGTTAAGTGCAGGTACTACTCGTAATAGGCTGGCTGTCTTCTAAGCGTCCACAATAAGTCTCGCAAGCTTGGATGTCAATAAAGCTGTTGAACAATATCTTCTTTTATTTTGATCCGCCTGTGGATCCGTTTCAACTATTCGTGATATTTAATATTACATTTTATTAAAGTTGAAATGAATCTATCTTTGCTTCCGCTGTGCATTTATATATTGTGTTGTTTGTCTATGATGATATCAACTACGTCACTATACTCCCCACCAGGCCCACCGGTGACACGTGGAAAATAGGGGTGTGACAGGTTGGTATCCGAGCCAACATTGAGTGAATTAAACACTAGTCTTTTGTGTTTAATCTCAATGACACAGTAGCACATTCTTTGACCTTCTGAGTCTAGACTTAACATAGGAATACTCTCGTCTCTATTCGGAGGATTATTGCTTTCACTTCTACATATTTTGATAAGTCACCAAGCAATGAAGCCGTAATGGAAATTCTCCCCATTCGAGGCCTAGGGAAGGCCGAGCTTCGTACTGCGACAAGGATTAACGTGCCACCAAGGAGAAAGCATTCAGAAATGAAATGAAGAAGAAACTTCTTTTTGCTGATGTCCGTTTCCTTAATAAGTCCTTATAAGGGCATACTTATCTTTCAGTCCCTTCATGGACAACGTTTCATTCAAGTCCCGCTTAGGGCAATCCTATACCTCTTTTAAAATCATTGGGATGTTTTATCTAAATTTCATTTATATCATTATATATGAATATAATATATGAAATAAATTAAAATAACATTCCTTTTATAAGATCTACCATTTTAATAAAATGGCAAAATCTAAAAAGGACAAGACCTAGCCTCGTGTCATTATTAAGACCCGGCCAAGATGGCAGTTCCTCAATTTAGGTTCAGATCCTTATTAAAATCCCGAGTTAGGATTATTTTGCGTTAATTATTAAAAAGGAATCTTAAAGGTAAACCTAGCCTATATGACGAGGCCAAGATGGTAGGACCTATTCAAGAGGTTCACATCCTTGTGAACATCTGTAACATAATAACTTTTCTGGCAGACGTGGTTCGATAAAGTCACATAAATCATCCCTATACTGGATTCTCCCGAAATCTTTTCTTATTTTGTGATTTAAACATCCATTAGGGATATAATGCCTACGGGCTATAATTAACGTCCTCTGAGACTAAAGACAGTCGTAGCCTACAACTCCCTGTCAAGAAAAGGCGTGAACACGTTCAAGCCTAAATACCTTGATTCTATAAAATCATGGTTTAAAATTTAAAGTTGCCCTTGCGACTTGACTTTTTGTGCTATAGTTATATTTTAATTAAATCCAGGATAATTATAATAAAAATCCTGAATAAAAATAAATATCATTCCTTTCCTGCCAGTATAAATATTAAAGGAGAATCTTAAAAGGTTTGACCTAGCTTGAATGTCATTGAAGACCTAGCTAAGATGGTAAAACCTGTTTAAAAAGAGATTCAGATTCTTGTTAACATCTGAAAATATGTTAACACTCCTGACAACTGTGACGCGATAAAATCACACTTGTCATCTTTATATTAGGAATTTTTTCCAAACCCCTTATTTAGCCTAAATGATCAAGAGGAATCATGGCTAATAAACGTCGAACGTGATGTATACATCAAAACATATGCCTACGGGCAAGGATGTAATTATGACAAAGATAGTTTTATTTCATAACTTCTTGTCAAGGCAATGAACTATGAAATTTTTCCGATCCAAAGGAATCACTGATTATGTTTTAAAATTTCCCTAGTGACAAGGCCTCTATGCCATCAAAGGTCCTTTGGAACAAGCCCTTGTGCTATATAAAATGTCGGTACGACATTGACAGTCGTGATTTAGGTCCCCTGTGTAATAAACATAAAGGATTTTATTCCGTTTAAACGCCAAAGATGGTTTATTTAAAAACCTAGGCAAAACATAATCAAATAAATTTAATGCTAATGATTCGCCTATATGGTTGATTCACACCATGGCTATTTAATCATCAAGTTCGACAAATCAGCAAATTATTACTACTTGGTTTGTAGCCTACAAAGCTTCACCATGGCTGGCTCATCTGAAGCTCACAATCATCCAGTTGATCAGAATGATAATGCAAGATTGAACTTAACGGGCACCGAGTTACAGGCTATGTTGGATACAGTAAACAAAGCCGTGGACCGTGTATTAAAAGATCATAAGCGAAAGTGCGATAATACCCCAAATAAAGATTTCAAAAAGGGTAAGACCGGTTCAAACTATAACCAGTCCAAGCCAAAGGAGGCAAACCCCAAATGTAAAACCTGCAAGAAGAAACACTTCGGAAAATGTTTCTATGAGCAGACCGGGGGATGTGTCATCTGCAAGGAGATGGATCACAAGACCCATGAGTGCAAGTACTTGAAGGACGCCACATGCTATGATTGTGGCGAGAAGGGGCACATAAATACCCGCTGCCTAAAGAAGGCAACTAAAAGGAAATGCACTCTGGAGTCACAAGCTAGGCCTTGTGGGATTTGTAACAAGAAAGGGCACAAGACCTTGGAGTGCCAAGACATAAAGGACGCAACCTGCTATGGTTGCAATGAAATAGGGCACATCAAGACAAATTGCCCAAATAAAACCAAGAAGCCTGAGGAGTCTAAGAAGACCGAAGATGGAAGCTCCCAAGTGGATGCTCAAGAGACTATTCAGGATGACAATGTCACAACAGGTACTTTCTTTATTTATAACGCTCATGCTAGAGTATTATTTTATTCAGGTTCAGATAAGTCTTTCATAGACAATAGATTTTGTAAATCATTTAATCTGCCTGTTAAAACTCTAAGCGTTAAGTTGAATTGACCAATAGTACCTCAGAGACTACTCCAGCAATATTAGATGGATGTTTATATCCATTAGGAATCATTCTTTTCTGATGTCCTTGTTTCCATTTAAATAATAAGGGACTCGACATAGTGATAGGAATGAATTGGTGGTCTTAAAAGTCAAGCCTATATTGAGAGTGATAAGGAGCAAGTAGTTATCAAGACTCCTTATGGTGAGCCTTTGACAATTCAAGGAAACACTAGGTATGGGTTACCTAAGCACTTGTTGAAATTGGTATTTAACAGCAAGGCTTCGAGTATGGAAAACTCAGAAGAAACAAACAACAGTTGCGAGGCCAGAAATGCGACAAATATTAATGGTGCATCAAGCGTGAACCTCAATATTAATGGAATTAATCTCCAAAACTGAAGTTAACCCAGTTGTTAGAAAGGTTATGAGAAAAGCCATGAGAAAATTCAAGAAGCCGAATGTTGTTTGCTCTAAAACACATGTCGCTGCTCATAATAAGAGCCTTACTCATACTTCATATGCGAAGAATAAAACAAATAAAATCATATGTGGCAAGGAGCCCATTCTTTAGGATGTACTTAAAAGTGCTTCGTCTCTTGGAAGTCAAGAGGCTTCAATAGTAAAAAGGGACCATCGATTACAAGAAATTGTTGGATGAAGTAGAAACCGTTAGGTATGTCAGCAGTTATGCTGGAAAGTACACGGTAAAGTATGCATCACAATCATTCGATAGTAATACCCTTGATTAGTGAGGACATTAATGGAGTCCATAAGAGAGATCCCCTTATACATTATGGGATGGACCGAGTGTTAAGGACCTTATTAGAAAGACCTATTATTCGCATCGAAATGGAAAAAGATGGAATAAGAATTTGCTGACTCTCACCATAAGAGTTCTAAAATGTTGACAGTATGTCGCAAAATTTTAATTCTTTGGCTGAGATAGTACCCTATTCCAATTACCCAAAAACCTAAGCTTAATGCAATAATTATTGGTGGTTAGTAACGGCAATAAGAGGGCACATTAAGGATTCAAAGCCTGCTCATTATAAATCCATTATGGATCTACCTCAGCTAATCACGTTATATAGGTTAAGAAATAACTAGTCAAAGCTGTGACTGCCCAAAAATTTGTCAAGATTTTGCAGCTAAGTTTAAAAGGATTAAGAATGGAGGCGTTTAACCCTCCTGATGAATGGTTAGAGGCTGTTCACATTAATAATGACACTAGATAAATCCCTTATTGTGATTTTATTTTTAAGAGTTATGTTTGGGTTTAGGTGCTGCTAAGTCTCTCATAGGACTACAAACTTAGCAAACTTTTAAGAAAATTTTTCCGTAAGAACCTCAGATATTAAGTGTAAGGTAAAACTTACAGGTAAAATCATAAGAACCATTCCTTCTGTTCCTGTCAGAAACTTCCAATCATAGAATTCTAGAAGTATCCTCTCTCTAGAGGAAGTGCGTCAGCATATATATATATAGTTGATATTTCTTCAATCTCTATCAATTGCGAAAACCAGACAGTATGATAAAAGCGCCATATGAGGATTGATGTATCTTAATAAGTTCCATAGATTGCTTCCATGCCTGATCAGTATGGAGGTTTAATGCATGGGACCACAAAGATATTACGATGGTCATATGGTACTAAAGTCAGCTAATGGTATTCAAAGAAGATATCCAGAATGGAAGTTTCTAAGTAAATGTTCCCGATTAAGGAATTCGTGGACTTATAACATAAATGTGTCACTTATTTGACACGAGCAATGATGGATAAACTGGAGCCAGAGATTGGAAAAATCTCTGCAACCTCCTGGTATCTTGATTATCTCCTCCTAAGATTACCCTGTTTACCTCCTGAGAGGCCAGCAGAGTTAAGATTTATACCCCATTTAGGGCTGTATCATTATGAAGTCTCCAAGACGGCTAGTACCATCATTGGAAGAATCAAAACCTTGATTAAGTAAGTTTTAAAATAGAGAATTCATATAGCCTAACTCAATATCCTGAGGATTCGGTATAGTTAATTAAGAAAGACGGTTCATTTTGCTTACGCATTGATTACCGCAACCATAATTAGGCAACAATTAAGAATTTTCCATCAGCTGCCTAGGATCGTCGATTTGTTCGACTGACTGCGAGGATTAACGATCCCTTAAGATTAGTTTTAAGTAATGGTTGGAATAACCATTTCACCTTGAGATAAGCTTTTCTATAATAGTTGATGTATAAGTATCAAGGCTGCTCCTTTGGAGACCTTGCTTAGATGGAATGTTGAATATCTATTGTTAAATGGAAGATTGGTACGTCCAATCATCAGGATCTGAAAGTTGCCTTGGAAACAACGAATAGGATCATACAAATCCATGGTCATCTATAAGTTGCCAGTTTTGACAGAAAATCAAAGATTAATGAGAATAGCAACCCTCCTAAGTCCTTGTTAAGGAATAAGGTTAAACAAAGATATCACCCTGGAAGGGTGTGCCAATTTGTTAATTATTAGATTAGTTAAGCTCTGAATATATAAAGTCATTCGAAGGAATCAAATGTATCCTTAGACCTATTTAATGAGCTTGGTGGAACTCGCAGTATGACCCACACTAATGATTTAAGGATATGCTTCACCATTAAGTCGAGAAGCACTATCACGAAATGATACGTAGATTTATGATATGATGAGCAACCTGTATCAATAAAGGATCGACAGGTTAAGAAGCTCCAAAAGGATACATATACCTAATATAAAGGTCACTTTGGGAGCTTGGAGAGACTCCAGATATACTATAGAAGTTAAGTCCGTCATATGACAAAAAGTACTTCCAGCATTTTAGCAAATCTCGAGGTCGAGATTTCTTTTAAGGGGGTGAGGATGTAACACCTCGAAAAATCACGTTCAATGATGTATTGACACGTGTAATAAACCGTAATGAAGTCAAACACTGAAATTTAGGGACTAATTTTTTCGAAAAATCAAAAAATTTGATTATGAAAGGACTAGAAGTGTTAACATACCTAAAATAAGTTTCTTACGATGTTTATATTCACAAATGTGCTACTTGATAATTAAGTGTAGCCGTTTGCGTAATTTATTGAAAGTTTGTGCAATAAAGGGTTAAAAGCGTCAACATGTTAATTCTTACCTCTGAGTGACCTTTTAACAAACCGGGAGCTTCATAATATTTAATTATACTCTCGGGAATGCCAAATATTGGCCGACTAAAGTTTTTATGCCTATAAGTAAAATTACGCGCAACTATGCAAGTTAGAGGGGCTAAAAGTGTCAATATGTTTAATTATACATCTAAATGACCTTTTAGCGAACCCGAAGTATCGTGATGTTTTATAATACTTTCAAGAATGCCTAATATGGATTAGATGAGGCTTCAATACTATTAAATGATGAGATGCGCAAGTTTGCGCAATAGAGGGACCTAAAGCGTCAACTTTTGAATCTATGCCTTTCGGTGACCATCTAAGCGAACGAGAGCGTATTGATATTTAAGTATAGGCTTGGGAAGGATAAATATGGGCCATGGAAGGCTTGGATAACATTAAACGGCATTTCGCGCTACTTTGCGCAATTTAAGGAGTATTTGCGTCAAACTGTAAAAGTATGTCGATTCGTATGGTAACGGACCTTCCGGAAATTTTCCATGAGTTAAACATGCCCTAATTATCATTTCTATAGCTTATATATAGGCTTAGAGGTGTTTGGTGTGCAAAAATAAACTTTAAGGTCATGCAGGGACTAAAAGTGTCAAAAAGTGCACAAGTTTGCACTTTCGCGCATATCTCACATTCTGAATATCCCCGGACACCCAAAAATTTATGTAAGCACTAAAATAATTTATTTTAGTGATCGCCTTGATAAAATTCCATCCGTCGCGTAGTTTGGACCGTTTTTCGCGTCCGTTCGTATTTCGTCGTAATTCGACGCACAACGTGACCGTACGGCCAAACGAACCGACATCCGACATGATTCTAAGCATGTTTCATGTCCACTATGTTTAAAATTCATGATGGAGCCTTAAATTGAGGTTAACGGGCCTTAAACGTGCCTTAAATGACCTTAAAGACTCACAGGGACCATTTCTGTCAATATATGAAAGCTGTTTGCTGTTATGGACTGTCAGGCGGGCCGCGAAGACCTCAGGGGTCCCCTACGTGGGCCGCGAGACCTACCCAGACGTGGAAAACAGCTGCAAACAGCCTGCTTATTGCTGGATGTTGTTCAATACTGGTTCCTAGCTCACAAAACCGACTCTAGGGGCAGCCCACAGGTTTCAAAAGTGGTTTTTACACCTGCCATGATCTGGTCATGACCTCCCGACACTTGTCGCGATCTCGTGAGGTCCCGAAAAGTATAAATAGGTGAGGAGTTCATTTGTTTTCACACCTTTCCCTTCTAATCTGCTTATTCTCTGATCAACCTCAGGCTTTCTAGTGATCTCTAAGCATAATTAGGACTCTTGTAAGTATTCATAACCCCTTCTAATTCGTTGTAGCTTAGTTAATTAATCAAAAGTCAAACCGTCGTAAATTAAGTTTGACTTCGTGATTAAATGAAATTGGCTCTGTCACTTCTCGAATTGAAAGTACCTACAAGTAGGTATTTATGTGGGAAACAAACCCTTAAAAGGGTACTTTCAGATTCCTACTCTAACTATGTTAATTGTCGAGTCAAAGCTTACTTTAAAAAGTCAACAGAATGATTATTTGCAAATTTGAGCATAATTAGCAATGTAGGGTACATGCAACCTGTTTGTTCATTAAAATAACATGGTAACTAATGTAAGAACATGTTCCAACATGATCAACTCGACAATTTTCAGTTTAAACCCGGATCGGACCCGGAAGTCGCATAAATTGACTTTTGCTTTGACTATCAGATCTGATCCGTTTGTGCATGTTTAAGATCTGCCTTAGAGCTTATTTTGGACCAGGTTTCATATAAGTATAACTCTCTGAGATTATACAACTTGGTTCAATACTTATCCGATTCACATGCATGTTTCCGATTAATGCTTAAATGTTGACTATTATGCCCGTTTGACTATAAAACGCGATTTTTGAAAAAGTGAAAGAGTAGAAACCTTAGTTACTGATTTATAAACTTGCACCTAAAATTTGATATCAGTTTGAGGTCTAGATTAAGAGTTATGCTCATTAGCGTTATTTGAAACCTTTATGTTAAATAAATGGCGTAATTAGCAAATAGCCTATTTTAAACCACTTTTTATTATCAAACTTTTTACCCACTGATGTAATATAATATTTTGGGATTTTTGAAGACTTTTATTTAATTTTTGGCTGAGCATAACATAGGTCTCTAAGTTAATTCGGTTAATGCCGGTTTTGCCCTTTTAAGCCGTAAAATGAGTTTTATAAATCCTTTTGACCCCAAACCTTTTTCTACTGATTTTATTTGTTAAATAAAATATTTTGAGCCTTCTGGAATTATAAAAATATCAGCTTTCCTTTAAAAACCCGGAAATGGCTCCAAATCGCCTTTTTAAGCGTTTTTAACGCATAGTATGTACTATAACCATATTAAACATATAAGGTTGATACCTACTGATGTTTTTAGTATATTTTTATAAAATAACAGTAAGTACAAGTTTTTGAACTCAGGTTTCCAGTTTTGGCCTTTTAGCCCTTGTGAAATTACCAAAATACCCCTAAGGTGCATAGTTTGGTTTTAAATGATAAATTTCACATATAGGTCATACCCTACTCTTATAACTTATTAAATTAAGTGTATTTACTGTATAAATCAGACCTGTAACTCAGTTTACAAATTTAACTCTTTTATAATCTTTTAAATGACCAAAATGCCCTTATGAGGCATATATCGGGTTTAAATTCATTTGGGGCATAATAGAAGACATCTTACTGATGTCACAACATATTTAAAGTATATTAACTCAGGGAACTTGCATATGACTCTTATGGTTACCCGTGACGCCCTTTTCGCGCTCGGTTCGGTTTATGTAACTAGTTTGCATAAATTAACCGAAACGGGTCAAACCTTGTCATTTTTGTCTCAAAATCCAGAATGTATTTAGTATACCCATATTATACAAGTATTCAAACTTGTCGGGTCTAAATCACATTCTATCCGGTCTTCGCTTAATCGTGCGTTTGAACCGTATCATCTTTAAAAACTAACCGGTCTAAGCTTAGGCTTAAATAAAGACCCGTTAGAAATCTAATAGGTTATTATAAACCTTCGTTCCAGATTAGGAGCACCAGTAAAAGCTACTTGCAATTTGCTTATTGTGAATTATACTTTGCTCAGGTAAATACTTTTAACTTATTTTCCCTATACGGGCTTGGGGTACGGTATATAAAATACCGCCTGGTCCGGCATTGAATTCTTAATCGAATAGAGGTTAATTTATTGATATGCTATGTTTTAAATGTGTTTTGTTTGCTTAAAGCCTTTGGGGGGTTAATGACCATGTCCCGGATATCCTTGGCATCATCTTACGAGATGGCCACGACCTGAGCACGGGGTGTAGGCGTACACCTGTCAGTGTATAACTCAATAATGTGGTGTGTCTATTAATCTTTAACCCGGTCTACGGATCGGGCTACTGAACGCATAAGTAACATGTAAATCCCTTACAAGATTATATTACATAATTATCCCAAGTTATAAAATGTTTTGTGCCACGTGCATTCAAATCAATTTTTAACCTTTTTAAAATGAGTCAGTTAAATTGTATTTACCAGTGTAAACTGACGTATTTTCCAAAAGGTTAAGTGCAGGTACTACTCGTAATAGGCTGGCTGTCTTCTAAGCGTCCACAATAAGTCTCGCAAGCTTGGATGTCAATAAAGTTGTTGAACAATATCTTCTTTTATTTTGATCCGCCTGTGGATCCGTTTCAACTATTCGTGATATTTAATATTACATTTTATTAAAGTTGAAATGAATCTATCTTTGCTTCCCCTGTGCATTTATATATTGTGTTGTTTGTCTATGATGATATCAACTACGTCACTATACTCCCCACCAGGCCCACCGGTGACACGTGGAAAATAGGGGTGTGACAATATCGTTACCTTCCAAGTACGGTTTGAGCCGATGCCCGTTCACCGTTTGTTGTTTATTTGTTTGTTCATCTTGTATATCAACATCTCCAAACCTCCCCACGCGTCAAATGACGTAAGGACCCATCCACTTGCTTTTGAGTTTTCCCGCGAACATTTTCAACCTTGAGTTATACAACCACACTTTTTGACCCACTTCGAAGTTCTTTTTCTTTATTTTTGCATCATGAACTTTCTTCAGTTTGTCTTTGTAGGCGGATGCACACTCATAGGCTTGATCCCGTATTTCCTCAATCTCATTCAATTGTAGCTTTCTTGCCCGACCCGCTTCGTCATAATTTGCATTCACCGTTTTAATCGCCCAATATGCCCGATGCGCTAACTCCATAGGCAAATGACAACTTTTCCATACACCATTCGATAAGGAGTTGTATCAAGTGGAGTTTTGTAAGCCGTTCGATAAGCCCACAATGCATCATCAAGTTTGCTTGACCAATCTTTCCGATCCATTCTTACCGTCTTCATTAAAATTTCTTTAATTTGCCGGTTAGACACTTCCACTTGACCACTCGTTTGCGGATGGTACGGTGTAGCAACGCGGTGGTTCACATTGTACCTTTTTAACAACTTTAGAAATTGAAAATTTTGAAATGTGAACCGCCATCACTTATTATCACCCGAGGCACACCGAATCGAGCGAAAATATTGGATTGCACAAACTTACATACAACGGAGTGATCATTGGTCCTTGTAGCGATAGCTTCAATCCATTTCGAGACGTAATCAACCGCAACCAATATATACAAAAACCCATTTGAGTTTGGAAAAGGACCCATGAAATCTATTCCCCAAACATCAAATACCTCCACCACCAAAATTGGTTGTAACGGCATTTCATCCCGCTTCGAAATGCTTCCCACTCTTTGACAATTTATGCAATTTTGGGCATACTCGCAAGAATCCTTGAAAATCGTGGTTTAATAAAACCCACTAGATAAAACCCGATAACCCGTCTTGTTCCCACTAAAATGCCCCCCACATGCCGATGAATGAGCATGGGTCAAAATCTCTAAAACTTCAGTTTCGGGAACACACCTTCTTATCACTTGGTCGG
The DNA here is from genome assembly GCA_030545235.1 of Helianthus tuberosus. NCBI lineage: Eukaryota > Viridiplantae > Streptophyta > Magnoliopsida > Asterales > Asteraceae > Helianthus > Helianthus tuberosus. Next base: position 21,977,096 of record CM060352.1, read on the forward strand.
GTCCGATTTTAAACAAATCCGGTTCATCCCAAATATATTGTTTAACCTGACTCAAGAATTGTTGCCGTCTCTTCTTCGTCCAATGATTCGGAATTGCACCCTTGGCCAAATAGTTCACATAATGGGCGTACCAAGGTGCAACGAAAGTAGAAACGGCTAACAATTGTTCATCGGGAAACCGTTCATTAATCTCGCTCGGGTCATGAACACCTTCCAACGGGATCCGAGACAAATGATCCGCAACAACATTTTCACACCCCTTTTTGTCCCGGATCTCTAAGTCGAACTCTTGCAACAGAAGCACCCAACGAATCAACCGGGGCTTTGCATCCTTCTTTTCCATTAGATATCGTACCGCGCTATGATCCGAATAAACAATCACCTTGCTCCTCCAAATGTAAGCTCTAAACTTGTCCAAGGCATACACCACCGCTAATAATTCTTTCTCGGTTGTGGTGTAATTCAGTTGCGCCTCGGACAAAGTTTTACTTGCGTAATAAATTACCACCGGCTTCTTATCAACTCTTTGACCCAAAACTGCTCCAATGGTCGTATCGCTAGCATCACACATAATCTCAAACGGCTTTGACCAATCCGGTGGTTGCAAGATAGGAGCCTTCCCCAACTGTTCCTTCAACACATGAAACGCTTGCAAACATTCGTCAGTAAAATCAAAGGGAACATCTTTCAATAATAAGTTACATAAAGGTTTTGTAATTACACTAAAACCCTTAATAAAGCTTCTATAAAATCCCGCGTGTCCCAAAAATGATCTCACCCCCTTAACATTCTTTGGTGGGGGTAGAGATGAAATCACCCGAATTTTTGCTTTGTCTACCTCCATTCCCCGGTCCGATATTACATGTCCCAACACAATACCCTCTTGAACCATAAAATGGCTCTTTTCCCAACTTAGCACCAAGTTTGTCTCAACACACCTTTTTAAAACTTTTTCCAATTCGTCAAGACAAGAATCAAAACTCGGGCCAAAGATGGAAAAATCATCCATAAACACTTCAAGAGATTCCCCGACCATGTCTGAAAATATACTCATCATACATCTTTGAAATGTGGCCGGGGCGTTACATAGTCCAAATGGCATTCGCCGAAAAGCAAATGTACCATATGGACATGTAAACGTGGTTTTGTGTTGGTCGTCCGGGTGAATAGCAATTTGGTTATATCCCGAGTACCCATCCAAAAAACAATAGTATTTTTGACCGGAAAGTTTTTCAATGATTTGGTCAATGAAAGGTAACGGGAAATGATCTTTGGAGGTAGCGGCGTTTATATAAGTCCCGAATAACCGGATCTTTCAATGATATAAAACAATCACCAAGTTTGTGCGGAATCCAAACTTGGTGAGATTCAAGAATAAACACGAAAAGCAAGAAATACGAAGAACAATACCGAATCACTTTCAACACTTGCACACGATTCTATTACTTGAAAAGCAAAACCGTCTAGTACAAGTGCTCACAACCAAATCGCCTCTCTCTCTAGCTCTCTAGAAGTTGTAACAATGAAGTTCCAACCTAAAAACAAGTTAGAAACTTGTTTATATACCAACTCAAGCCCAATTCCCTACATGGGCTCCCCTTGGGCCTGCTTGGCCCACATGGCCTAAAGCTTGGCCCACATGGCCTAAAGCTTGGCCCAAGTGACCTATAAAGGTCCAAAACCTAATATAAACTAACCCGGTAAGGCCCAGTTTGTAACCATAACCCGTTGTGTTAATTTGATGCATCAGTCTCACACTTTAGGGCCTAACAATCTCCCCCTAGACTGATGCCATCAAATTGTCTTCATAGCAAGAATTCAGCAACGTCTTCAACGAAGTCTATGGTTGTCGCTATGTTGCAAATGTTGTGGAAGTTCTTGACTTCTGTACTCTCAGCACTGGGTTTCTTTCTTCAGCTCTTGTGGTTAGCTTCATATCAGGATCACGATAAGCTTTTGCTTGAAAATCTTGTTAAAAAGAATGTGAGAGGAGGATTCTCAACAACTCTTTTCTTCTTCAGTCTTTTTCTTTCAAGCAAGTTCACGGTACTTCTTCAAATGTACTTTCACTGTCAGACGACGTTTCGTATCCGATTCTTCTGACTCAGGTACATCTTGTTGTTGTGCTGCTTCAGGCTTCTTTAGCAACTAACAACTTCTCAATCTTCATCAACCCCTGTTGAAATCAAGTTCTGCACATGCTCACAAACTCATAAGCAAACATTTCTTATGCAACAGAGAGAGTACCATATGAACACTTGGTACATCTAAGTACTTATACTCGGATTTCACAATTTAAATTCTTTAAACTTTTGATGATCAGTCAAATCTTCAAGAACGGTTACATTTTTAATTTTAAGAAAAACAAATAGACACTCTATTTTTGGATTTTTTTGATTTTATAGAAAAACAAGACACTATTTTTATATTTTTGAATTTTTCAATTTTTTTTAATTTTTAATTTTAAGAACTAAAAACAAATAAAACTCAAAATATAAACAACTACCATAATATACAATTACAATTACAATGGGATCAAAATTCGTTCTCAGGCAGACTAAGGAACACTTTTCAGTACGAGCCTAATCAAACTGGTCTATGCGATTGCCAATATGTTTGTCCACTTAAACTTTAACGCTCAACTTTCAATTTTTCAAATTCGTGATATGCTTTAGGTAACATTATACTATTATACCCGTGTGTCCCATTCCAAGGCATACCCCCGCGATCAAGGCAAGCACAACGATTCATCGTAACAGGTGAGTATATTGATGTCATCCTTTTTGATCAAATCACGAGGTTTCGGGCTTGACTTCACTTATCAACACTGATCTTTTACCGAATGATCTAGACGATTGCTAGTATATTTGTCCACCTAAACTCATCTCCCTAGACCTTTTCCATATAACTGCTTGTAACAAATTTTATCATGTTTTGATTTCTTAACAATGAACACCCAAACAAATACTAATCAAATCCCGGAGTTATATACAACACACTCTATCATGCAAGTAGCTTCCCTACCACATATTTCACAAGTCCAATCCAAATCTCTGAAATCTTAACTGGGAATAGATTGAGAAGAGAACATAATAGATCTTAAGCAGAGATGGTATAATATACAGATCAAATGAGTTTTTCTCAGTTTGATATAGGTTTCTTGGGTTTCTTTTGGGCACTTGAGGGCCTCTTTCAGGTTTTTAATTGATCTACAGCGCGACAACGTACAGCTAGGTCAGCATGTATCTGGATGCAGCAGAAGCGGACGTTGCCTAGCACCTCCAGGTCAGCATATATCTAGATGCAGCAGAGGAGATACACGACTTTTTCAGAGAAGATTTCAGAGTCAGACCAAAATTGTGTGTATCGGGACAACATACAAACATTCAAATAGAAATGAGCTAATTCCAAGTGACTTTCTTTCCTGAGGTCATGTACTAATTTAGTTCTAAACAGAAACAGCCAATGTTTCCAGTCTTAAGGATAGAGCCTACCAACACATCATACTAGAGTCAGACTATTTCGATACTGGTCTTACATGAGTCAGCCCTTCACCATAATGTGAAAATTCATTTACAGAAGGACAGCCAAGATATCCCCGGATGATTCAACAACATAAAGACCCGAAACCTCAGATGTTGGCTATCTATCAACGCAAGATTTAAGACCATAAAATCATACGCCGTTGGTATGTTACCCACACGGTACATAGTTCATTATGTTTATATCACTTAGTATCTTTTATCATTTTGAGCGTCAAGCCTATCGACATATCGCAGTAGATCCTAGTCTTTTCAGCTATGGCACCTTACATGTGTTAGTCAAACCCTTTAACACAAACATTTATTTCACTTCCCATATCATGCAATATCTCTTTTTGGCTTTTTCTTTTTTCAAATGTTTTTGTATTTTCTCATTTTCTCCCCCTAAAACAATACATATATATACACAGCAAACTCTTTTTGTATTTTTCTTTTTCTGAGTTTTTTTCTTCCTAAACTCTATATCTATCTATATGTTCCTCTCCCCCCTAAATTTGTGCATAAATCTTGTATTTTTGCGCAAATTTACCACTAGAGAAATGACACTTTATGTACAAAGTTATAAACTAAGAAAAAGAGAAATTTTTTTTTTGCTTAACCGTTCCGTCATTAGATTGAAGACTAATCAAATTCAAATCAAAGTACTGAATTTAAACGGTACCTTTTGCTGATCTTATCTTACTTCTCTAATCTCCTCCAAAGGAAACATAGCATCTGTAAAAAAAAATTGAACCTTTTGCAACAGTGAAATGTTACCCGTTTTATCTCTGGAACAACCGCTAACAACATTCCAGAGATTGTCAACAGCTCCTCCTTGGTTGTTCCTGAAAAGTAAGGAGGTTAGTAAGACATGGGTACCCAGGCCATCGTGGTCCTGGGATTACCTGAAGCATCAAAATAAGACACTTCTTTCAAACACAAGTCCCCTTTAATTTCAAGGATTGGAGACGTTGCTGCTTTAGATTTGGGTTTCCAAATCTGTTTCGGTTTAACAAACATGTTTGTTGCCGTCGGTTGAGCAACTTTAGCCGAATCAGTTTTAGAAAGACGTTTTTGTTCTTGAACAGCCTTGCGTTTGTTTTTAGCAGCGTTCCAATCCCCATCAGAAGGTTTAACCTTGGGATTCACATTCTTCATTGCCTTAGGTGATGATTCCTTCATCGGCTTAGAATGGGATTTATCCTTTCGTGTAACCCTCTGATTTTGCACATGATAGGGTACATGGGGACGCCGTGTACAATTTCTAGCAATATGACCCACAATGCCACAGTTGTAGCAAGTTTGTCTTTTCATCGGAAAGACGTTTTGAGCAGCTTGATTTGCTCTAGCAGGTCCTGATGGACAAACCGGTCCTTGTTGCGTTGGATGCGCCTGCACATTTCTCTTAGACGAAGATGAATTTGGGTGCTTGTATGTGTTGGTTGCAGAAGTCTTGTTGCTTTGAGCACCATTCTTCGTCTTTTCTCCCTGATTGGAGCTTTCAATCACCTTGTCATGAGCCTTATGGGATCGTGATTGTCCTTGATGAGCAGACTTCTTATATCCTCGACTTTGATCTGCTCGTTTTGGCTCCTTTTGTGTGTTGTGAACCGGCTCACAAACATCAGCACAAGAGTGAGCATTGGCATTTTGTTGCACGTTTGGACGATGAACACAATTTCTAGCAATGTGTCCAGGAATTCCACAGTTGACGATGAACACAATTTCTAGCAATGTGTCCAGGAATTCCACAGTTGAAACATGTTTGTCGCTTCAATGTATGGAGATTCTGAGAACCAGCAGCAGTAGCTAATCTGATGGGTTTAGATGAACTAGCTTGCTTTGATTGCTTTGCTTGTGTTCCAGGTGCCTTTTCTGATTTCTTTTGTACCTGTTGATCAGAACTAGCACATGTATGAGATTTTGACTTTTGATGATCATCTTCGACATCTGATTCAGAAAAATCATTTTGTGACTCATTTTGTGGCTCTTTTTCTTGTGTAACCACCCTTTCCTTTTCAAATTCAGATTCAGGTTTAGATTCACGTGATTCAGATGTTTTCAAAACTGGTTCACTTGTAACTTCAATTTTCAAAGATGTTTCCTGATCATCTTGTGAAGATGTTTCAGAGGTCCCACAAGATACATCATCAGGGACATTTGCAGAATCAGTTTCAGAAGAATGATCAGAACAAGTTTGATCAACACTTTCACTTTCATTTGTTTGTTCAGCTTCAGTTGATGTTGAACAAGAAACATCAGAATTATTATTAACTGAAAAAGAACCAAATAACGACTTAAAAAAGTTTTGTCCAAAAACAGGTTCAGAAGCTGTTTCATTTATTGAGTTTTCTGAAAAATCAGACTTTGAATCTGGTTCATTCTCAAATATATCTCCCCATCTTACTTCAGGTACTTCATCTGCACATGATGAAGAAACGTTAGGATCAAAAGTACCCTTGGACACAAAACAAACTGGTTTAACCACCTGGTTTTCAACAGGTCTGACATTTACTGATGGCTTACAGTTTTTGGGACCATAAGTCATTTTGCTTTCATTCATCATCTCCTCCCCAGTCATAGGTAAGTAAGTATAATTGTCATTATAAGGAGGAGGAGCCTGATTAAAACCCAATCCCAACCCTTTCCTTTTCTGATATGCTAGCTGTTTATCACACAGGTTTTTGACCAATTTGTTGGAAGAATCAAATTTTTTAATATTTAGCTCATTGATTTGATATCTATCTCTGATATCCTCCAGTTCTTTAGTCACATTGCATAGTTTTTCTTGAACCATGAAGAGTTGGGCTGTTTTTACACTAACATCATCCTTGAGTTGGATGATGTCCTTTCGTTGAGCTTCGATTTTCTCCTTAAAAAGTTTTTCATTATTAGCTAAAGTGAAATTTTTCCTTTTAATGTCATTATAATCTTCGATTAGCTCAGCGTTGTGTAAACGATATGCTTCATTTCTTTCTCTACACTCAGGAGTGCAAAAGACAGAAAATATCTCTTCACGTTCTTTAGTCACGGGTTTGTTTAACATAAATGTCATAATTTCAGTGGGTGGTAGATACTTTTGTTCTTCTCAAAACACAAACCAAACGAGAACCCGTGTACTCGCTAACTCAAACCCTTTGCACGCGAATGAACTCGCTTTCTGATCTGCACCTCAAAAATCTGTCAAACCGATTTCACAAAACCAACAAATTTTTAATTTATTTATTTTAAAGTAATGTTTATTATTATTATTAATAATAATATTATATAAACCAATGATTAGGTAATGATTAATCAATTATTATTATGATTATAATTAATATTATTAGAAAACCTAAATTAATATATCACGTATGTCGTCTTCTTCTATGCAAGATGAAACCCAATACCCTAATTCAAAAACCCAGCCGCCAACAACAGAACTGTCAAAATTGTTCTGACAAACAAACACAACTGAAGGTACGTTGGATGAAGTTGAACGGAGGATGGTGAATAGACGGAGAAGATCACGACGATGATTACGAAGGTTGCCGGAGACGGTGGCTGGAGAAGATGAACAGTAGTTGCGACTCGAGACTGAAGTGACTCGAAACCGTGGAAAAGATGGACTCGAAATCTGAAAGCTTGAAGATGACAACCTGTGACTCGAAATCGGAGGATGTGAGTCGAAACCGCTGAGTCGAAACCGTGAAGAAGGTTGTTGAAATCGGACTGCGACTCGAGACCGGTGATGAAGGACTCGAAACCGTGAATGATGATAATGATGGGAACTCGAGACCAATTGTTGGAACAGTTGACTCGAGACCTCTGATGAGCTGGTGAAGATGAGTCGAGACCTCAGTGAAGATGAGACTCGAGAACTCCTTTTGTGATAGGGAGTGGGAGATGTTTGCGTGATGTTTGAAGAGTCGAGACCTGTGTATGTGGTTGCTACTCGAGACCTGTGAAGGTGATGAAGAGTCTAGACCGGTGGTGATGAATATGACTCGAGACAGTGAACTTGTGACGATCAGTGACCCGGAATCACCCTTGAGTCGAGACTAGTTGATGATGACTTGGAACCGGCAACAAGATTAAATTCCACTCGAGACCTTTGAATAATGATGAGCTGTTGTATTTTATAATAATATATGGAAAGCTCAATCAACTCAACAACTATCCACCGAAACTTTGGGAATTTAAAAAAAAAAACAGAATATTTTCAGAATAGATAAAAAGATTACGCCTAATCTTTTAACAGCCTTCTCAAAAATCAAAGTACCAAAATATACTGATTTTTTATAAAATTTGGATGAACACTATGAAGATCACGAAGAACCCAAGGAACACCGAACCAAAAATTTCAATTTTCTAAAACAATAGGTTGCCCAACTTCGATCCAAACCCACACAAAGACAATTAAACGCGAAATATGAAGTTGAAATAGTTTTTAAACATCAGAAACTTTTACCAAAACAGATTCGAAAAAGACAAATCCGAGCCGAAAAATTTAGTTTTTCAAAATCTTGAATCTTTGATATCACACCGAGCCTAGAAACAGGTTCTTTGGCTCTGATACCACTTGTAAGTCCCGAATAACCGGATCTTTCAATGATATAAAACAATCACCAAGTTTGTGCGGAATCCAAACTTGGTGAGATTCAAGAATAAACACGAAAAGCAAGAAATACGAAGAACAATACCGAATCACTTTCAACACTTGCACACGATTCTATTACTTGAAAAGCAAAACCGTCTAGTACAAGTGCTCACAACCAAATTGCCTCTCTCTCTAGCTCTCTAGAAGTTGTAACAATGAAGTTCCAACCTAAAAACAAGTTAGAAACTTGTTTATATACCAACTCAAGCCCAATTCCCTACATGGGCTCCCCTTGGGCCTGCTTGGCCCACATGGCCTAAAGCTTGGCCCAAGTGACCTATAAAGGTCCAAAACCTAATATAAACTAACCCGGTAAGGCCCAGTTTGTAACCATAACCCGTTGTGTTAATTTGATGCATCAGTCTCACACTTTAGGGCCTAACAGTTTAATTTTCTATAATCGATACAAACTCGCCACCCGGTTACCGGGCGGGTGGCAATTTGCTCACCTTGCTCATCTTTAATTACCTGAATGCCCGACTTTTTAGGCACTACCTGAGTCGGACTTACCCACGCACTGTCCGAAATGGGGTATATGATCCCCGCATCTAACCACTTGATAACTTCTTTCTTGACCACCTCTCTCAGATTCGGGTTCAACCTTCTTTGTGTTTCACGGGTCGGCTTTGCATCCTCACTTGTAATAATTTTATGCATTACAATGGAAGGACTAATACCCTTTAAGTCGGCTATCGTCCACCCAATTGCCGCCTTGTGAGCCTTCAATGCCCGTATCAAATCCTCTTCTTGAGCTACCGCCAAATTAGAAGCAATGATCACCGGTAAGGTGTCATTCTCCCCTAAGAATACATACTTCAAATGCCTCGGTAGCTCTTTCAATTCCACGCTTGGTGGACATTCCAAGGAAGGCTTTGTACCCGAATTAATTCTCACCGGTAAAGTATCTGTTTGGTGGGTCCATGGCGGCCTTCCTTCTTTCACCGCAAGAGCCTCTTGCTCCTTCTCTTCCTTTTCCAAATCACATGCGTGCACCTGCAAAGACACATCATGAACACAAGAACCCAAAATCTCTTCCTCGAACTCCTTTGGGTCATATCCATCTATGAAATCTGCTACAAAACACTCATCACCATAAATGTTAGTACAGTTAGTAAAAACATTTAATCTCATCTTTCTATTACCGAATGTCATGTCGACCGTACCATATCGACAATCAATAACGGCATGTGCGGTGTTTAAAAACGGCCGACCCAAAATAACATTTTGTTGTTGAATTGGGTCCGCGGATGAGTAATCTAGCACAAGAAAATCCACAGGATAATAAAACTCATCAACTTTAACTATCACATCCCATACAATACCCCGAGGGAGTTTGTGAGACAAATCGGCTAATACCACCGTTGTCTCAACCCGTTTCAATGGACCAAAATCATATTGGTCGTATAACCCCCCCGGTAGGATACTTACTCCGGCTCCAAGATCCAATAACGCCCTTGCAGTTTGAAAATTTCCTACTTGAATATTTATAAGAGGCGTTCCTGGATCTTGTAACTTAGGAGGAAGATCTCCTTTCAAGACCGCGCTTACCCGCTCCGTCAAGTCAACCAATTTAGGCACTTTTTGTTTCCTCTTTTGAGTACATAATTCTTTTAAAAACTTGGCGTAAGCGGGTACCTGTTTGATTGCTTCAAGTAAAGGAAGATTAATTTTTACTTGTTTGAAAACCTCCTACATTTCCTCTTTTTGAGGCCCCCGTTTTGAAATGAAATTTTTCTTACCCGGATCTAATAAAGCCGAGGGAAATGGTATTTGACTAGATCCCTCACCCTCATTTTTCTTTTCATATTCTTTATTAATTTCGGGTTTTTCAAAATTGGGTTTTTAGAAGAATTAGTAGGTAGTTCATTTTCTTCCTCACTATCTTGACCCGTTATATCTTCAACCACCCCATCAACCAAATCCAGTGAAGGATTGGTTTTATACTCTTTCCCACTTCTCAAAACACTTACATGGTGAATGTTAACATTATTACCTCTTGAAGTACCATGAGATGGGTTTACCTTGGTGTCGCTTGGTAATTGACCTTTATTTTTCTTCAATTCTGACACTTCGGTTGCAAGTTGACCCATTTGGGTGGTCAAAGTTTGAATTGCTTTATCTCGAGCTTCATCCATTTGTATGCGAGCATCATCCATTTGGTTCCTCTTTTGCATCTCCGCTTGCATGCTCTTCAACATATCCATCATCTCATTTCCACCCGAAGACCCCCTTGTTATTGACCCGTTTGATATTGCCTTTGGTACCCTTGGTTGTTCCCACTTCTATATCCACCTTGATTGTTGTAAGGTTGGCGCGAACCATAGTTACCATGGTTACCTTGGAAATTCGGGTTTGCTTGATTCGAAGGGTTTCCATATCGAAAATTTGGGTGGTTCCTTAACCCGGGGTGGTAAGTGTTGGAATTCATGTTATAGTTTCTACCACCCCCTCCTTGACCTTGCACCGCATGAACTTCCTCATATTGCCCTTCCACCATTCCTTGGCAATTTTCAGCCGCATGACCTATTTCATTACACAATGCACAAACATCATAAATTTGGTTAGTGGTTTGAACATTACCATCATCTATTGCGTGCACTTGAGGTCGGGCAATGGCCGGTCGTGCTCTCCTCGATGCTTGAGCTTTTCTTTTTGATGTAATTGCCATGTTCTCCAAAAACTCCCAATCATCATTCTCGTAGTTTGTACCAAAAGTCCCACCGGTAATGGACATTAAATCGCGAGCATCTTCGGCACTCAACCCCTCGTGGAAGGCATTCATCAACTCCCAAAGTTCAATTCCATGATGAGGACAATTCTTGATCATCATGTTGAAACGTTCAAATGCCTCATGGAACATTTCACCATGTTGTTGTTGAAAACTCCTCAACCCCTTCCTAGCATCGTTGGTCTTTTGAGCGGTGTAAAATTCATCTAGGAAAATTTGTTGCATCTCCGCCCAAGTATAAATAGATGCTGAAGGAAAAGTGTAGAACCACTTCTTTGCCTTGTCCTCCAAAGAAAATTGAAACAGGACTAACTTGACATCATCAGCCGAAAAACCTTGACTCCCAAGAGTATTGCAAATTGAGTCATAGGCCTCCAAATGGAAATATGGTTCCTCCGTTGCTAGACCCTTATATTTCGGCAAACTTTGCAAAGAATTTGTTCTCACTTCAAAAGTTCTTCCTTGATTATTGTGAGGAATAACTACCGGTGAAGGATTTTGAGTGATTACCGGCCTAAAACGCGCTTCAATGCCTCTTGCATGTTCTCTAAGGTGCCTTCTTGGCACACCCAACCGACCCCTCGGACGAATAGGACCCATTGGTCTTGGTATATGCCCTTGTGGTGCGAATGGTTGTTGTGGCATCGGTGGGTGTTGAATTGGCCTTTGGAATTGAGGTTGTACATTTTGTGGGCGAACTTGTTGTAATGGTGTAGGGCGTTGCACTTGTAGCCCTTGTGGTCTTGGCCGAATATGTTGTGGTATGAGTTGTTGTTGTTGTGGCATTCCACCGACACTTGCCATCCCTTGAGATTGGCTTTGCATATAACCGAACTCTCCTTGATCACCATAACCCCCATAAGCATACCCGTCTTCATCATAGCCCTTAAAATCTTCGTATCCTTCCTCATATCCATCTCCCCCTATACCCGAAGTTTGCCCAAATGGAAGGGTCGAGTATTGAAAACCCGATTGGTTCGATGGTCTAAATGTAGAAGTTGCATGAACAACAGTTGAACCTTGGGGTAATGTATATGTTGAGGATGATTGACCTGAAACTGGGAAGAAATGAGTGAGTGGTGGAATCGTAGTTGAAGGGTTAAAGGAAAGTGAAGGTTCTTCTTGAGTAGTAATGGGTTGGGTGATGTTGGTTGGTGTAACATTGTGAGGTTGAGTAGGATTAGTAGTGGTGTTTGGTATGGTAGTGTTTGGTGAAGGTTGAGTAGATGATGGTATGAATGGTGGTATGAGTTCACCCGTAGTGGGTGGTGGTTGTGGTGGATCCATGTATCGAATTGGTGTGATTGGTGTAGTTGGTGTTGTTGGTGAACCACTGATTATGTTTTCTCTTAGCAAAATTCTGTTTCCTCTTAATGTCCGTTCAATTTCTGGATCAAACGCCAATGGTGATAGCTTGTGAGAGCTCCTAGTACGCATGCACCTGTAAATACCTGCACACTAACACACCCAGCGTAAACCAGAAAAATAACAAACTAAAAAGGATCAAAAATAACACACGTTGCGCACTACTCCCCGGCAACGGCGCCAAAATTTGACGTGATGTCGTGGTCACAATCAAATTTAATCCAATTACTACTAAGTAGATAGCGGTAAGTGGGTATCGAACACAGGGAGTTTGTGGAATATGTGCTATTTGAGAATTTATCTAGATTAACTAAATTAGACTAATTGCAAGAAAATAAAGTTCAATAATTGATTTGAGTGAAATGGTTTTAGGACTAACTTTTAACTAAATAAATTGCAAGAGGAAAGTTTGGTTGTAGGCAAATTAGAGACAAATGATCATCTTCAGTTTCCGGTTTTGCTTTGACATTTATGCTAACATTCAACTAGAAAGAACTACATAGACATAGTTCATGTATGATCAATTGCAGTGATGAAAAGGAACTAAGTACTCAGATTCCTAGAATGTGAGGTTGTTACCCGATGATCAATCAAACCTTACCCCAACCTAACTATACCCATGATATCTCGATTGCCAATGGCACCAAGAACGTATGGTTTCTAATTAGTTTAAGATAAGAATCAATACTTTACTAACAATCAATCATGCACCATAACAAACAATTCAAATAAGAAAGAGATTGTTATTCTAGAAATAGAGCATTAAAGCATAAAGTCTTACAAAACCTTCCACCAAAGATGAGCACAAAGTATTTAGCCACTCATGGCTTCAACAAACATCATGACAAAAGTTTTAATATTCAACAAGATCACAAGCACAAAAACTAATGTTCAAGATAGTGTTTTTCCTCTCAAAGTCCCCAAGAATTCGTTGCCAAGTGATTGTAACCGAAATCATCTCATAAGACACCTTTAATCTCCATCAAAATGGCATTTAATGCAGAAGTTTCATGATTGGAATAGTCGGTGCCGTAACCTACGGTGCTTTGCCGTAGGTTACGGCGGTCAATGATTTCGAAAGTCAATATACAGTGCCGTAACCTACGGTGCTTTGCCGTAGGTTACGGCGAGCAGCAATGTCCTACGGCAGTTATATTCTGAACTACGGCGAGCATGTTGTGAGACTTGGGTGGCCGTAACCTATGGCACCTTGCCGTAGGTTACGCCACTGACTGAACTCCTTCTCTTGTTTTCTTTGTTAAGTCTTGATCTCTCAGTCTTTTCTTCCACAAAATCCATGCTCCCATCCATGCTCCATAAGAACATCCTTTTATGCTTATTTTCACCTGCAAAACCCATTATCATGTAGATCACAAGTTCCAAGAATTAACCGTAATAAGCATGGAATGTGCATTGTATTAAACCTTTTAAGGGTTGTCCTACGGACCACCCGTCACAGCCATGGTGTTGTCATCTTTATGCACAATCTGAGCCTGGCATTTTGACAAAATAATATTGTATATAATGATTTTGTATATTAAAGTGTCCTTTCAAGATGAGTCTATGATGATTTTGTAGATTAAAATGTCAAGAAGAAAGAGAGAGATGGATATTTGATTACTTCTCACATGTACATTTAATGCGCAAAACAACTTGAACGTATCTATTCAGACCGATGAAGATGATTTTGTCATCTGAGGTTACGATTGTGAGATCTGGCGTACTGTTGCAACATATAAAGCATTGTTGCCGGCTGCCGTTCGCGGCTGTGCTAGGTAGCGTTCGCGGTAATCCATGTTCGGCCGATGATTATGCCATTGCTGTCACATAAGACAACGTTTTTTTAATAGCACGCGATATTCAGTCAATGATGTTGATGAGATGGTTCTCACCTGAGACTAAAACTATGGTGTTTTCCAAGAATTCTATGTTTGACGGTGCTCCCAGAGTGGTGATATATCTATCTATTGCTATCTATTAAAGGAGCTTAGATGGTGACCTCACTTTGCTTACGTGTCATTATATTAGGTATGCCACATTGACTCCGCTGATGTCATAATTCCGAATTTTTTATAATATTATGTATATATAATCTGTTTTTTATTTGTTATTAAATTGAAGAAGTTTTCTTTTTTTTAGGAGGCAAAATTTGAAAATGCATGGGGAGTTGTTTGGCCATTTAATCCACATCAGAAGTAATCATATCAACTCTCTCTTTCTTCTCGATTCAAACTTATAGCGCACATTTCTCTCTTTATTCTATATTCCTCTCTTTCTTCTATATTCTTCATCACAGGTGATTTCGATTCAAACTCTAGGGTTTCCTTTACAAAGCTTCCACAGAGGGTTTTGGTAGTAAGCCAGGGTTCCAGGCACTTTATGGTAACTTAGATGCGTTTCCGTTGAAGGAAATGTCGGCCTGAATATACACGAGGTCTGACATTTTGCAATCATTTGTATAGTTTAGTAAATCATTTCGTGTTGACTGTGATGGTGAACAAAAATGAATGCAAAGTGCATTTGACAAAAGTCCTTTCAAAATGAGGCTATGATGATTTTGTAGATCTGAGTAAAAATTGGATGAATATAGCATTATGGTATGACAAGGTTGTAGGATGGCAGTTGTTCATGCAACCTCTCTTGCAGCTATGGTGTTATCATCTTTATTCACAATCTGAGCCTTGCATTCTGAAATTGCAAATGTTTTGCAACTTCACTATCAATTACCTTCGCTGAAGATGTGTTGTTGATTAAGGTTTTGAAAAGTGATCGTGTATAATTGTTGTTACATCTATACAAGAAAATGGAGTTTGGTTGGTCTGAGATGCCTATTTAGCTGTATGTGATGATGCCGGTAAGTTTTCCAATTTTTTGTTTGTAGATCGGTCATATAAATTGACGTTTGTAACCGATTCCTATGTTTTCTTTTACAGGTGTTCGTATTGCCAGTTTACTGTGAATTTGGTTGAATCATCATTGCCATTGACACAGAGTGACTGTGAATATATTAAGGTTGAAGCAACTGTCTCCTACAGATCAGGTGGTTACTCTCAATTCTCGATTGTTGTTCAATCAGAAAGATAAGCTACTGTTTCCATCCCTGAAGATGTTCTTGGTATGTTTGTTCTTAGTCGTGATTGGTAATTTCAATAATTTATAGTTTGATAAAGGTTTCATCTTTTTTGATTCGTTTTGTTTGTGGAAATGATTTTTGTTTTGTTGTAGTGTTTGATTTGTTTTTTAATTATTTTGGTTGGCTGATACACGATAAATACAGCCAAGAATCGGAATAACAGTACAATTGATACCACATCACACTGACCAAACAACAATTCTTCAGGAAAAACTGGTTAGTGCATTCAGAAGTTAATAATCTGAATTATGGATTGGTATTAAGATGTTTATAAATTGGTTCAAAGTTGTCAGCTGATGTGTTGAGATTTTTGAATCAGTGAAAATCCGGTGCCATATAATTAAGTACATCTTATACTTCAAGCTTTCTCCATCTGTTTGCAGGCGAATAGGTTGACTCGATGAGGTATGAAAAACAAGATTGATAAATTTAGTGAAAATGTGATTGAAAGATGATAACCCAGTATTTGAGGATCTCATTCTATAGCCTCGATAAATTCAGGGGTGTTTTCAAATAATGCTTCCTAGATGTTTGAAGACCGACAAATGTCCACAGAATCAGTACTTTTAACATTTGTCGATCTTTGTTGGTTTTCAAATATCTAGAAACCATTATTTGAGAACACCCTTGCATTTATCGGAGTTGTAGAATGAGATCCTCTACTGTTGGGTTATCATTTTTCAAACCCATTTTCCCTAAATTTATCCATTTTGTTTTTCATGCAGGGATATAATTTGTTTTTTATTATTTGATTTGGCTGATGATCCATGTTCAAGGATGACTTATGTTTCAGACTATACAAAGATTGCCTTTTGGTTATCATAAGGTTAAATTTTAAATTAATTTGGTCTCATTCGTTAATAAGCTTATAATTATACTTAAGCCATTAAATTCTTGACGTTAGGTCTCAATGCACCTAATGACAGCAACCATAATTGAGCCATCACATTCTTTCTGTTTACATTTCAGGTAACGGTTTTCCTTAATACATCTCGAAACTTAGGTTGTTATATATGATTTTTCAATGTGGTTTTGAAACTTACGGGATAGTAATTGTCAATTTCAGGTCGGTTGGGTATTGAGATCAAGAAATTCAGTGCCACTTGTAGATATGGTTTCAAGGTCAATATTTGGCTTGAAACAGTGACAGAGGACTTTTGTTTCTGAATGTTTTGTAGCTCAACTTATGATTTATATGCCTGATCTTGTTGTCAATTCATAACTATAATGCGAATGTGAATTCATTAAATAATTTCACATCATATTTTACATATAGATGTAGCTAAAAACTTTGCACATTATAAACTACTTAGTTTATTTCTATATCAAACATGTACACTAACACATACTGTCTTTAACATTGTTTTATAAAGATATATAACTAAACACAAAGAATTTAAATAATATATTATAATATGTTTTTTAGTATTTTATTTTGATCGTTATTAAACAAACCCGTGTATTCACACAGGTGTACAACTAGTATTTATACATTATAACCAAATGAGCATTTTTCAAAAGTACTAATCGGTATACCCCGGGTAAATAACTGACGAGTAATAAGCTAAATATGGGACAAAATAATTATTGTAACCACTAAGAAAAACAAAAGAATCATTACTTTAATCAAGCTTTTGATGATCTTTTCAAGTTTGATGAAAAATTATTCCATGGCTATTCTTGGCTAAGTTTCTTGAGGGTGCTTGGGGAAACTTTCCCTTTGATGGGGAGTTAACTAAAGGCAAAACATAGGTGAATAAGATGTGTGCATTAATGACTTTGGTTAATTAATAGTATATTGAAAGTGAGTGAAATATTAGTTTCATACTAGCACCAAAGTGCAAAAGACTTGGTTATTATAGAAGTGACTACCTTAGGGGAATCACATCGACAAGTAATAACTATCTAATTAATTAATACTAAATCATAATTGTATATGCTAAATCATCTGGTACTATTGATACCTTGAAACGATTCATGAATGTTAGGTATGCAAGCTCAATATCTCATAAACTGTATAATGTGTGTAATGAGATGCCTCTATATATACATAAGAAAAAGGGTGAGGGGAAGAGCTAACTAACTCATACACAATCCAACATACTCTCAACAAGTGTACTCAACTATATACTCTAATACCCATGGTCTAATCATTAAACTTTGGAAAAAAAAGATAGCAAATTAAGACGGAAG